>OX451736.1:311862295-313272161 GCA_948472305.1 Vicia faba
TAATTGCCTCAATTAGAGAGTCACTAATTTTGTACATAAATTCAAATGCTTTATATTAATTCAGATATTCTATAATTAATAGGATGTCCACCTTTGAATAATTATGTCGGTCGACACATCGTCTACCGGTTTATTATTCAAAAATAAAAAAGAATTAACATCCCATGCAACTCACAAATTACTACAACCGCGAGCGACACATGGCCAATATCTGGCCACATGATAAGGGAGGACTTATCAGACTCCCTCTGCATCCTCCATGACGAGCAACACATGGACACAATCTGGCCACGTGAGGAGAAAGACTTTATTAGAATTCTCCCGCTCTACGTCTCAAAATAACTAACCAACATCAAAACATTTTTCAACTAACATAATAAAATTTCCAGATTATTTTCAAAAAGGATTAAATAGAATTGCCTTCGAATTAACTGTAAACTGCATCTACAATCACTCAATTTCAAACTCAGACAAGGTTCAAGGATAATTCAAAAACAATTCTACGTAATCCATAAAAAACACAAACCAACTGCGAACTACGAATTGAGACTCTGATTCCTCCTAAGAGGATACGTAGGCATACGACTAAAATCATGGCGAGTTCCCCTAATAAAACATTAAAACCCCCTTTTCCTATAAAAAACGCGCTTCTAACCCTAGTATCCTTATGAACAAGGTAGACAAGGGGTGCCTAACACCTTCCCCTCGTCTAGAACCGAGTCAAACTTAAAATCTCTGACTTTTTAAGGTTATTCCTTTATACACCCTTCGTTTAGAATAAAAATTAAGGGTGACGACTCTGATTAAAAAACCAGTTGCAACAACAAGAAGAAAGGTAAAAGTCAGCAGAAGTCTTATAGTGGCGAAGCATCTGGTATTCGATGTTATCCTTGTAAGAAGAAGGTTCACACAAGAAAGGTGTGCCCTGAACGCCTGGAATATCATAGAGGTAAGAATAATGTAAATGCAACCATTGTTCAAGATGATTTCGAATCATCTGATGTTCATGTGGTTTCAAGCAGTGACTCCAGAAAAGAATGGATTATGGATTCAGGTTGCACTTGGCACATGACTCCAAACAAAGACTTGTTCGAGGAATCATGTGATCAAGATGGTGGATCTGTATTGTTGGGAAACAACAAAGCTTTCAAGATTGCAGGTGTTGTATTTGTGAGATTCAAGCTCCATGATGAGTCAATAAAGTTGTTGACTAAAGTCAGGTATGTACCTGATTTGAAGAGAAATTTGATTTCTCTCGGTGAATTCGACAAGAAAGGATATGTTTTCCAGGGAGAGAAAAGTATCCTAAGAGTCATGAAGGGGTCGAAGGATGTCTTAAGAGGCGTGAAGAAACAAGGCTTGTATATCCTTAAGGTTGAATTTGTAAGTGGTTCGACAAATGTTGCATCCACGAAACCTTTGTCGAAGACAAAAATTTGGCACATGAGATTGGGCCATGTCATTGAAAGGGGTCTGGTCGAATTGAGGAAACAAATTTTTCTTGGTGGAGACAAAGTCGAAAAGATAAAGTTTTGTGAACCATGCGTACTTGGAAAATCTTGCAGAGTGAAGTTCAACAAAGACAAACAAATAAAACATGGATCTCTTAATCACATCCACGCTGATCTTTGGAGGCATGCAAGGTGTCCATCACATTTAGGAGCAAGCTATTTTCTATCCATAGTAGATGATTATTCCAGAAAGTTATGGGTATTCATCTAGAAGACTAATGATGAAACCTTTGAGAATTTCAAAAGTTGGAAGACTCTAGTCAAAAATCAAACTGGCAGAAAGGTCAAGAGGTTGAGAATCGACAATGGCCTTGAATTTTTCAATGAGGCATTCAACAACTTTTGTGCTGCTTTTGGTATTGCAAAACAATGCACTACTACAGGTAATCCACAACTAAATAGTTTGGAAGAAAGGTTTAATCGAACTATTTTGGAGAGAGTTAGATGTATGTTGACTAGTGATGGGTTAAGGAAGGTGTTTTGGGCTGAGGCTGTTCCGACTGCTACTTATCTGATAAACATATGTCCTTCGAATGTGTTAGATATGAAGACACCTGAAGAAGTTTGGTTGGAACATCCACCATATCTCGACAAACTGAGAGTATTTGGCTGCAAAGCCTGTGCTCACATTAGGCAAGATAAGGTCGAACCTAGGGCTCTGAAATTCATGTTCATGGGATACCCCTGAAGGAGTCAAAGCTTATAGGCTATGATGCCTAGAGCCAGGTCATATGAGGTGTATCACTAGTCGGGATGTAGTTTTCAATGAAGTAGAAATGACTTTCAAGAAATCTGATGATGTTCGTCGAAGTGCAGAAATATCTGACGAAGAGCTGAAACAGGTAGAGATTCCTGTTGAGGTGAAACATGTTAACTCTGAATCGCATATCACAGATCAATTCGAAGAAGAAGCAGAAGATGCCGAGGAAGTTCAGGAAACTTTCGATGACTACCTATTGGAAAGAGATAGGACGATAAGAGTCAACAAGCCACCTCAGAGACTTGGGTATGCAGGTCTTATAACTTATGCCTTAATCTTAGCAAGTGAGGTTCTTGACGAAGAACCTAGAGACCATAAGGAAGTTATGAGGATTTGAAATAAGACTGAATGGCTGAAGGCCATGGTTAATGAGATTAAATCTCTTCATGATAATAATACTTGGGAACTGATCAAAAAACCTGTTGGAGCCAGGTAGTCACTATAAGTGGATTTTCAAAGTTAAGGAAGGAATCGAAGGAGTGGCATCGAAAAGATACAAGGAAAGGTTGGTCACAAGGGGTTTCACTCAGAAAGAAGGTATTGACTTCAATGATATGTTCTCTCCTGTTGTGAAGCACAAGTCCATTCGAATGTTGCTTGCCATGGTGGTGCAATTCGACCTTGAACTGGAACAAATGGATGTGAAGATTGTGTTCTTGTATGGTGATCTAGATGAAACAATCCTGATGAGGCAACCTGAAGGGTATGTCGAAAACGAAAAGGAAGATTATGTGTGCAAGTTGAATATATCTTTATATGGGCTGAAACAATCTCCTCGATAGTGGAATAGGAGACTCGACAAGTTCACGGCACGCATAAGTTTCATTAGAAGTCAGTTCGACCACTGTGTTTACTTCAGATTTCGACTGGGAAATTCATTTGTTATTTTGTTGCTTTATGTGAATGATATTCTCATAGCAAACAACAATGTCGAAGATGTAATGAGGGTGAAGGTTGAACTCAATAAGGAGCTCGATATGAAGGATCTGGGAGCTGCATCTAGGATTCTTATAATTGACATATGAAGAGATAGAAAGTAGTCAAAATTATGCTTTTCTCAAGAGGCATACCTACAGAAGATTCTCGACAAGTTTGGTATGTCGAATTCAAATCTTGTTGTGACTCCAACAAACCCTCAATTCAAGCTGAGTATAGATCAGTGTCCCAACAATGATGTCAAAAGAGCTTATATGAATAACATCCCATATGATAATATAATAGGTTCTTTTATGTATGCTATGGTATGTACTAGACCCGATATAACATATATAGTAAGTCTTGTAAGCAGGTTCATAACGAATCTTGGAAATGCTCACTGGAAAGCATTGAAGTGGATTCTAAGGTACATACGTGGGCTCTGAATAAAATCCTAATTTATGATGGAGACTTGGGTGAAGATACTAAAGCAGTAATCAAAGGACATGTCGACTCTGATTATGCATGTTGTATGGATTCCAAAAAATCTATTTCTAGATATGTTTTCATGATGTTTGGCACAATAATTAGACGGAAAGCGACACTTCAGAAGGTTGTAGTCTTATCAACCACTGAAGAGGAATATATCGCCCTCACTGAAGCTGTGAAAGAGACATTGTGGCTTGAAGGTGTTGCTAAGGAGTTAAAACTTCAAGGTCGTGTTATCACTGTTAAATGTGCTAGTCAAAGTGCAATACCCCTGTCGAAGAACTCTGCCGAGAAAATCAAGCACATCAATGTTAGGCTGCATTTCTTCTAAGGTGTAATTGAGCATGGAGAAGTCCAAGTGCTGAAGGTTTTGACAGATCATAATGCTGCTGATATAATCACCAAGACATTGCTGTTGCACTCTATTGGGTCGAAGGGTAGCTTCTGATTTGACAGGGAATAAGCATGAGGTTGAAGCTTGTTCACATGCTGCTGTCGAAGTAGTGTGTGTTGTAGTCGAAGTTGTTCTAACATGCATTAGTCGATATTGCTAGGTTTGTTAGCAATGTCGAATTGAGCATGTTTGTTATGTCCAATTGTTTAAGTTAGTTTGTATCTAAGTTAGCTTGTAATGAGTATTTGTGAAAAAGCTCATTAGTTTAATATGTTAGGTTTATTATAAATAACATACTAGTCTGTCATCATTGCACACAATAAATCTTAATTTATGATGAGAGGTTAATTATTATTCTTGTGTACTTGTAATCTTGTTTAATAGAGAAAATAAAAAATAGGAATTAATAATTAATTCCTTGTGTTCTTCTTATTTTTTTTTATCTTTTCTACCCTTGATTATTTCTTGATTATAAAGAAACAGTTTATACTTTATTTTAGAGATATCGTTTTTCATATAACAACTTTTTTTCTTTTCATTTTAAATGATTTTAGACTACCATAATTTTGTTAGGTTTCCCAAATCGAATCCGGCTTGGTTCAATCTAACTATTGAAACATTGATAAAAACATATGATACATTTAAAAAAATGGTTAAGTTAAATATATTTTAAGTCAAAATTTTAATCTTTGTAAATATCATGACCTAGAAACATATTTAATGTAAAAAAATTAATTAAGAAAATATATATGAAGCACACTTTACTTGACAACATGCTTTGAAAATTTAAAAATTATAATGAAAACATCACGGCGAGACAAAGGATATGTTTATTTCAGGTTTTTTTAAAATAATTTTTGTTTTTATTTAAAAGAAATTTATAAATAAAGTTTTTCATAAAAAGTTAAAATAAATATATGATTTGAATAGTTATTTTTAAAATATTATTTTAAATATTTAATCATTTTAATTGAAATTTAGATATCAAGATTTTAAAAAATTATTTATTTTTGAAACTATTTCAAATAATTTTCATAAACTCGTTTATTAGATACATTTTTTTTAAATTATAATTTCGACTATGTTTTAGTCTTACCTGATCAGACTTGAACCGTCACGACTGACTCTGAGCGGAAGTTGAGCGAGATGGGGGAGATGCGTGCAAGACACTCTGATGCTAAAGTGAGTGATGGTACGAGCAGGCAAAAAGTGTATGTATGGGTAAGAGAATGAATATCTGACCCTCTAGGAACAAAGGGTATTTATAGCCCCCAGCGCGGGGCCAAGGTCCCTTCATTGGGCCGATCAGGACTGGCCCACTAAAGAAACTGCCAGGTTCTACGTGTGTAGTGGGGACCCACGCGTGGTCTCCTTCCTGGTGATGCTCTGCGAGAAATGAGGAGGGACGAGGACGCGGTCTTTCTGGAGTTCAGGTGATTTGGTAACGGTCAGAGTATGCCCTACGAGGAGGGTGCTCGAGCTGGAGTTCACGTGGTCGAGGACACCATGTTCGCGGGTAACGGCGGGTACGACTGCAGTTTCTGGTCGGCGCGCTGGCGGGAATCCTCGGGCGCGCGCTCCTTGAAGAGTTGCTTGGATTGGGCCTTAGTTCTTGCTCTTGGGCCAGGGCGGGCCCAGTCCAGAACAGGAGCCCCCCAAGTCGTGGCTCCTGGAGCAGGAGTTATGACTTGACCTCAGCTCTCCTTTGCCACGGGGTCTGATGCCCGGCCCAGGATATTTGCTTCCCCGTGATTGCTTGAGGAGTTTCTCATGAGTTGCGTTCGTGGGGTAATCCTTTTCGAGGCGTGCTCGGGGGATTCTTTGTGGGCTGTGTTCGTTGGGTACACGAGGCAACCCTTGGGAACCGTGACGCCACCCTAGTGAAAGTAGAACCATCATTTCCTAGGGGAGTAGATGTCGAGGAGGGGAAGCTCGTGGTTCCCCGGGGCGACGTTTCGTATTCCACGTCATCCCTATAAATAGGATCCTTGGATCCCATAATCTGTTTTTCCTCTTCGCGCTTCTTCTTCTTCCTCTGCCTTTGCCGCCGCTGTTTTTCCAGAACTTCGCAAGATTACCGTACCTTCCTCCGTGGGTTCTCTTCACCGCCGCCGTACATCCTTCTTAACTTCCAAGTAAGCGTTTATCCCTCATATTTTTCTCTGTTGTAGGTAATTTTTCCGTTATTTGGATGTTAGAAACCCACATCTGGGATTAGCGCCCGGTACATTCATGCTTGTGCCCGACACATTCATGTTTGTGCCCGGTATATTCATGTTTGTGCCCGGTAAACTCATAGCTTTAGATATGTGACTCGCGATGCTTCCCGAGGCCTTCATGGTTTTGGGCACATAATTCTATGATACTGCCCGGTAAACCCATAATTCTAGGTTTAGGATTCATGATATTGCCCGTCACATTCGTAGTTTAGGTCGGCGTACTCATGACTGGCCGGGATGTTGGCCCATTTAGGAAGTATGTAGGACAACTCGTCGTGGCACCTTAGCGTTGGGGAGGTGAAACCAGGATCTTGTTCGAGTCCTCAACGTATTAACACGCACGGAGTGTGTCTTGGCTTGTCGTGCCCTTCTTCCCGTCAGTTATGGCGAGCGTGTGGATTTGCTCTCGAATTTCACCGGTTTCCTGTGCTTTGTAGGTAAAATGGCTGACGAACTGGAGGCTTCGGGGCGTAACGAGGTCGAGGACCAGAGTATCGAGGAGAATGTAACTCTAGTTGATACCGTTGATAATCCTTCACTGGATTGGGTGGGCGCCAAGCCCAGAGGGATTGCCTCGGCATATAGTCGGCGTAGTCGGAGCGCATACACTATCGTCGAACACGGCGGTAGTCAGCCGGGCTTCCAGAAAAACTTTGTTGTTACAAGACCGTCTCTTGACGCGCGGATCTGCTCGGAGTTCTCTGAGTATGGTTTTCCCATGTATGAAATCGCGTTCAAGGACCTCGGCCTCAAGCTCCCTTTTAGTGATTTCCAGGTCGGGGTGTTCTGTCATCTGGACTTGGCCCCCTCGCAGCTTCACCCCAACTCGATCGCCTTTCTTCGGGCGTTCGAGCTGACATGTCGCTTTTTACGGATCGGGGCGAACATCCCTCTCTTCTTCAGAGTTTTTCATTTGCAATGCCAGTCTCGAGGAGGCACGCATAGCTGGGTTTCCCTGAAACAGTCGAAGAGGCTGTTTAGGATGTACATGGATTCGGTCCGGGGTTTCAAGGACAAATGGTATGTCATGCGGCCGGTCATCCAGAATGCTTTGGATTCTATATATGAAGAGGAGACCGCAGTGCGACGAGAATGGGGAGCCTCTTATGGACGACGAGGGTCTCCCGGTGTTGGGGCGTGTATCCAAGTTCCCGTTGCATTGGTGCCCGCGCCACTTCGAGCATGGTACCGGGCACTACCATACGCCCGCGGGAGGAATGAGTACCGAGGACGAGGAAGCCTATGTTACCCTTTGTAAGTATGTCGACAACTTCTTCCCTTCTCGGTGGGCCACGAGGGAGGGAAAAGACATTCTTGACGAGGAAGGTTACCCAATCTTCGAGGCCCGTCCTATAGATACCAAGGCGCTTGTCGAGTGCCAGTCCTACGGGCAGGCCGCAGACCTACTAGGTTGTTTTTTGTCTTATAGTTTTGTTCTCGTTTCTTTGTTTGTTACTTGCTCGTAACTAACCCAGGTTTTCTTTTTTGCAGGAAATATGGCCGGACGAAAGGAGAGGCTTTTAAAACTGACACAGGATAAGAAAGTCAACAAAAGGTTGGTGCGAGCTCCACAGGCAACGAGGATGGGCCTGCCGACCAGCTCGGGTGATGCTTCTAGCGGGTCCTCGGACTCCCCGGACGTCGAGCAACCCACTGATCTAATACCGAGGAAGAGAAACGGGGTAGAGAGCCAGTCGAAAGTTGAAGACGAGTCTGTCGCGGTGAGGGCCTTTGGCTTGCCCCCTGCTTTAAAGAGGAAGGCTTCTTCGAGGGGTTTCCCTTAACAGTAAGTGTCGAGGATGCTGAGACCATCAGGCGGCTAAACAAAGAAAGTCGGAGAAAACATCTGGCCGCCAGTATGGTCGGGATGGTTAAGATGGCCGAGATGGCTGTTGTCCTCACTGAGGAGGGGTCGGACTCCTCTGACCGCGTCAGGGAACTGGAGCTGGAGAAAGCTGCCCTCGCTGCCGGCTCTCGAAAGATGAAGGCTACTCTGGAGCGACCTGAGGAGATGTTCCGCGAGCAAGCCGAGCTGCTGGCCGTGGAAAAGGAGAACTCGGGGAAGGTTTCCGAGGAGAGGGACTGTTTTCGACTGGACCAGGAACACTTGGAGGCCGACAATGAGCGTCTGGATAAAGAAGTCGAGGATCTGAAGGCCGTCATGCTCCCCGCTGAAGATGAGTCGGAGGAGACAGCCCCCTTGCAGAGTCGCTCGGATCTGGTCGCGTGCATCCATCTCCTCGAAACGGACTGTGTTGGCGCCTTGGCAGATGGTTTTGAGGCCGCGGTTAGCCAACTCACTTTATTAAATCCGGGTCTGCATACCGAGGGGGTGGGTTTCATGTCCCAGATCATCGACGGTCAGGTCGTGCCTCCTCCCGAGTCTCCTGTCGTGGATGCTGGTAGCCCCGGGGAAGTCTAGCCGTGGAATTCTGGTTGGGCCTGCGCGCCTGTTTATTGGTAGTTGTTTTGGGGGCCTGCGTGCCCGTGCATATTTTTTGGGGCCTGCGTGCCCGTGCCTGTAATTTTTGAACATCGCTGGCCTTCTTGGTCGGTTTATTTTTATTTGTTTTTGCTTACGAGCCTTTGAATGAATGTTTATTTCGACCTTTAATATTTGCTCGTGTCTAAGTTTTTATATTTGTGATAAAATTTGCCTAAGTTATGTCCCTGAGTCTCGCCTGTGCTCGGCTGTTACTTTGTGGCGAAATTTGCCTAAGTTATTTCCTCGGGGCATGCTTGTGCTCGGCTTGTTATTTTGTGGCGAAATTTGCCTAAGTTACGTCCTCGAGTCACGTTTGTGCTCGGCTGTTACTTTGTGGCGAAATTTGCCTAAGTTACGTCCTCGAGTGGAGATTCTTTCGACCCATTTGGTGGTCCGACGTACTTCAAAATGCGTCGGTCGTACGGAGTAAAGCCGCTTGCTCGGGCGTATGACCCAGATCGGGGTCGCTTGCCCGTTGCGTGAACTGCCCATCGCGAGCTTGGTGTTCTGCCATACGGGTGCTTTGATGGTGGAGCTCGATTGAGGTGTCCATGTCGGGCACTGTCGGTCGTGCTCATTTGGCTGAACGACATTATGTCGTTTGGGCGTAGATTGGGCCCGTACCTTGGCCTTTCTACGTGGTCGAGACATTTCTCTCCGTTGACTGGATGTGGATGTTCGACGACGAGAGTCCTTGGTGTTAAGGGTTTTTTTAACTATAGTACTGCTTTATTTTAGCAGCGCTCCAGGGTCGTGGCAATGGTTCTCCATCTAGTTGCTCGAGGTAGTATGCCCCAGTACCTGTGGTGCCGTGGATGCGGTAAGGCCCTTCCCAGTTCGCGGCCAATCTCGAACTCGCGTTTAATGACCTTGTCGTTGTGACGTAGGGCCACTCGTTGTTTTAGGGTGGCCTCGCGCAGGGCCGCCCCCGATCGAATTTCCTCGACTAAGTCAAGTTCGTCCCTGAGTGCCTCGTCGTTCATTTCTTCGTCGAGGGGAGTTTCTGTCCGCCTGGAGGGTTCCCTGATTTCTACTGGGATGACGGCCTCGGTACCGTATGTTAGTCGAAAGGGGGTCTCGCCCGTCGTCGAATGGGGCGTGGTGCGGTATGCCCACAAGACACTGTGCAGCTCCTCGACCCAGCCTCTCTTAGCTTCGCCGAGCCGGCGTTTGAGTCCTCGGAGGATGACTCTATTAGCGGCCTCGGCTTTCCCGTTGGTTTGAGGGTGCTCGATCGAGGTGAAGTGTTATTTTGTTCCCAGTTTGGTGACGAAGTCTTGGAATCCGTGGTCGGTGAATTGGGTGCCGTTGTCGGTGACCAGTGCTCTCGGGATCCCGAATCTGGCGAGGATGTTTCTTTTGTAGAAATGAAGGATGTTGTGCGAGGTGATCTTCGCGAGATCCTCGGCCTCTATCCATTTCGTGAAGTAATCCACGACCACAATGAGGAACTTGTTTTGGTAAGTTCCTTGCACGAAAGGACCGAGGATATCCATCCCCCACCATGCAAACGGCCACGGGGATGACAGTATGCTCAACTCGTGAGAGGGAGCGAGGTGCATGTCGTCGTGCCTATGAAACTTGTCACACTTATTAACGTGTTCCTTGGCGTCCTGCTGCATTGTCAGCCAATAGTACCTCGCTCGAAGGGCTTTCCTCGCCAGGGACTTACCGCCCATGTGCTAGGCGTTAATCCCTTCGTGTATCTCCCGTAGCACCTCAGGGACTGTGGATTCGTCGATGCACTTCATGAGGGGAATGGAGAATCCCCTGTGGTATAGTTTATGCTCGAGCACCACGTAGGAGCATGCTCGTCGCTTCGTGATGGTCGCTTCTGTCTGGTCCGAGGGGAGTTCGCCCTTTGTCAGAAAATTGTACACCGGGGTCATCCAGGACGAGGCATCTCCTATGGCGTGTACCTCGACTGGTGTCGAGGACCTTTCGATGCTCGGGCGTGACAGGGATTCTTGTATAACGGATTTGTTTCCGTCCTTCTTTCTCGTGCTTGCGATTTTGGACAATATGTCTGCCCTTGTGTTTTGCTCGCGCGGGACGTGTGATATTTCTGCTCGCTCAAACTTTGTCATGTGTTTTTTGACTAAGTTTAAGTATTCGACGAGGCTGTCGTTTTTGTCTTGGTAACTCCCTTGGACTTGGGAAGCAACGAGTTGTGAGTCCGTGAAGATTTGTATCTCGCGGGCTCCCAGGTCCTCGACTAGCCTTAGTCCTGCGAGCAGGGCCTCGTACTCTGCCTGGTTATTGGATGTCGGGAAGGAGAGGGTTAACGAGTGTTCGATCACTACGCCTTCCTCATTTTCCAGGAGGATCCCTGCGTCGCTTCCGGACGAGCTGGAGGCTCCGTCGACGAAGATGGTCCATTTGTGTTCTTTCCCTGCGGGCGGGTCGTGAGCGGTCATTTCCGCGACAAAGTCGGCCAGGGCTTGTGCTTTCAGAGCTTTCCTGCTCTCGTATTGAATGTCGAATTCGGAGAGCTCTAAGGACCATTTCAACATTTGGCCTGCCATGTCAGGTCGACCTAAGAGTTGTTTCACCGGTTGGTCGGTTCGCACGATGACCGTGTGGGACAGAAAATAGTGTCTGAGTCTCCTCGCCGCATTAACAAGGGCTAGAGCCACTTTTTCTATCTGTTGGTACCTGCTTTCGGGTCCTTGTAGGGCTTTGCTCGTGAAATAAACGGGTTTCTGCTCGTCGGTGGTCTCGCGGATGAGAGTCGCGCTGATGGCTTCATTCGAGACGACCAAGTACAAGAATAATGGCTCCCCGTCGACTGGTCGAGATAGCACGGGTGGTTGGGATAGACTTTGTTTTAGGTGGCGCAGTGCCCGTTGGCATTCCTCGGTCCACTCAAAGGCTGCCTCTTTGCGAAGGAGTTTGAAGAAGGGGAGGGCGTGCTGAGCGGATCTTTTGACGAGGCGGGACAATGACGTGAGCATGCCGTTCATGACTTGTATTGATTTCTTTGACGTCAGTGTCGGGAGGTCGGAGAATGCTCGACATTTGTTAGGATTGGCTTCGATTCCTCGTTCTGTCAGGTAGAAACCGAGGAATTTCCCCGCCTTGACTCCGAACGTGCATTTTTCGGGGTTGAATCTCATCTTACATTGTCTTGCTTGGGCGAAGACTGCCTTGAGGTGTGCTGCATGATCGGTGTCTGCTCCGGATTTGACGATCATGTCTTCCATGTAGACCTCGAGCATGTCTCCAATCTGCTTGTGGAACACCCTGTTCATCATACGTTGGTAAGTTGCCCCTGCGCTCTTTAGTCCAAAGGGCATTACATTGTAGTAATAATTGCCCGAGCTGGTCATGAAGGTAGTGCAGTGTTTGTCGCCCATGGCCATTGGGATTTGGTTGTAGCCTGAATAGGCATCCATGAACGACAATGTCTTGTAGTCGGCCGAGTTATCGACCAGCATATCTATGTTTGGTAAGGGGAAAGCATCCTTCGGGCATGTCCGGTTGAGATCAGTATAGTCAACACACATCCGCCATTTTCCATTATTCTTTTTAACTAGTACAACGTTTGATAGCCAGGTTGAATATCGGGCTTCAGAAATAAAATTCGCCTCTAGGAGGTCTTTTACAACTTTTTCAGCAGCCTCCGTTTTCTCCGGAGACTGCCTACGCCTATGTTGTACTACGGCCTTAGCGGCAGGATCTATGGCGAGACGGTGACAGGCGACCTCAGGGTCGAGTCCGGGCATCTCCGCGGCGCTCCAAGAGAACAGGTCAACATTCTCACGCAAGCAGGCTTTGATCTGTTTCCTTGCTAGGTCGGGAAGGTCGATGCCAATCTTCACTCCTTTGCTTGGGTCTGCGCCGAGGGGGACTAGCTCGAAGTCCCCGTCCGGGATTGGTCGGAGGGGAATTTGCTCGCCGTTGGGAGGTTCGTCCTGATCGAAACGAGCATCCAGAGCTATGGAGTCGACCTTTGGTGGAGCTCTCTGGTCTTCCTCTTTGGTGGGCTCTGGCTTGTCGGGTTCCTGTCGCGTCGTCGCCTGTCTCTTGGCGGGCCTTGTCCCGGTGTCGACAGTGTCGCGTCCCTTAGATGCGGCGTTGAAACTCCTTCGAGCAGCGGCTAGGTGCCCCTGGATGGTAGCTACCCATGCCCTTTTGGTGTAGAACTTCATCTTCAAATGGACGGTGGAGGGTACCACGGTCAGTTCTGCCAGTGTTGGTCTCCCAAGGATACAATTGTAGAGGGACGGGCAGTCGATGACGAGGAAGCGCACTTTAACTTGCCTTGTCGCCGTGCCCTCGCCGAAGGTAACCATGAGCTCGACATATCCCCGGGGCTTGGAGGTCGAGCCGTTGAAGCCCTGTAAGTCCGAACCTACATATGGCGAGAGATGCGAGTCGTCCAGCTGCATAGTCCAGAACAACTGAATGTACATCCGTCGATGGAACTTCCTTTGTCGATGAGGATGCGGTGCACATCAAAGTTAGCCATTCTTGCTCTTATCAGCAGAGGAATGACTGCGTTGGGGGCTCCTCCGGGGAGCTCTTCCAGGTAAAAGGGGATAGGCTCCGACCTACCTTTTACTCTTTCAAAAGTCACTGTTTACGGAGGTGCCGCGTCAACCAGTTCATCCAGCTTTCTTTTGGCCGAATTGATAGTTAGGTCATTGGATCCTCCACCATTGATGACCATGGCGGAGGGAAAGTATTCCCACCTGCTGTGTGTCGTGAGCGGCTCCTGCAGGTGCTCGGGGACGTAGAAGTCCTCGGGTATTGTGAAGGAGAAGGCGGTCTGGACGGGGACCGACTCGTCAGAGGGTCGGGCGTCTTCCTACGGTTCTCTTGTCTCCCGGGTGTCACGACGGGGAGCATCGTTCCGCTGGTACTGGGCGAGCCTCCCTCCCTTGATGAGGGTTTCGATGGCATCCTTGAGGTGGACGTAGTCTTCAGTCAGATGACCATGGCTCCTATGGTACTGACAATACTTGCACTTGTCTGCTCCGGGCTTGGCGGGAGCAGGTCGGGGGCGTTTGACGCCGCCGTCTTTAAAGTACGTGCTGACAGACTCCGCCAAAATGCGCTCGCGGGAAGCTGTGAGCGGAGTGTATTCGGTAAAACGCCCCGAGGGTCCTCTTTGCTCTCGGACTTCTCGGGGTCTGTCCTCTTTTCTTTTCTCCCCGGTTCGTCGAGGAGGAGCAGCTTCCTGGCACGGGTTGCTGCTAGATCCACGAGTCCTGGGGTCCCGGGCTCTGTTGGCCGCCTCCCTTTCCTCGTAATCCATATACACCCGGGCCTTCTCGAGGAGGGCATCAAATGTTCTAGGTGGCTCGATGCCTGCTGCCTTTCTAAATTCTGTGCCAGGGAGGATCCCCCTCTCCAGCAAGTATCTTTTCATGTGGTCCGCGCAGGGGACCTGTATGGCTTCGCGATTGAAGCGATTAATAAACTCTCTCAAGGTTTCATCCTGTCTCTGGATGATGGCCTCGAGAGCCGCCTCAGTCTTTGGGTGTCGCCGAGACATAGTGAACGAACTTATGAATTGGTTCTTCAGGTTTCGCCACGAGGTGATTGATCCCGGAGCGAGGCCTTTATACCAATCCATTGCTGCCTTTCTGAGGGTCGTGGGGAACAATCGGCATTTGATGGGTCCCCCGACATTGTGGTAGTGCAACATAGCCTCGAACCCGTCTATGTGGTCGACTGGGTCCGCGACTCCGTCGTATTCCTTCAGATGTGGAGGCTTCTCCATGCCCGGGGGAATGGGCGCCTCCGTGATGGCTTGTGACAGGGGACCGCGGGGGTCGTCCTCGTCACTTCGCTCCGGGGACAGGGATGGGGACCTGTAATATTGTCGTGCCCGACGGTCCTGGTCGTGCTGGGCATCTCTCGAGCGTGGTGCTCGTTGATCAATTCTTCCATGCCTGTCTCCGGAGTGTCTTCTCTCTTTTCGTGAGGGGGCGTGGCCGCGCCCTCCGACCTCAATGACGGGTTGCCTCTCCAAAGGGGGTCGTCTCCCCGAGGGTCAGGGCGACGGGCTTCGGGAGGCGTCTCTGTATTGTCTCCGCGGGGGAGACGGGAGATGTACCTCTGTTACTCGAGGTGGTGGAGTCTGGGGCCTCCTGTGCCTCCTCGCGGGTCTTCGATCATCTTCTAGTGCCCTCAATCTTTCCCCTTGGGCGAAGATGAGGTAATTCGTCTGATTGATCGCCGCGAATAGCGCGCGGGTTGTGGCATCTGCCCCGGCGGGGACAGGGACTTCCTGAAATTGGGAAGCTCGATAGTTTGTGGGAGCTGCGTTGTCTTCTTCGAGCGGCGGAGGGACTGAGGAGGATGAGGCAGTAGCTCCGTCGCGGTGGATTGAGGGCCCGGGGGCGGTTCCCCCGGGGAGTGTGGTATGACCGGGATTACCGGTGTTGTCGGTGAGTCCATTCTTATCTGCGAGGCCGTTGTTGGTGTCGACGACGCAGATGTTTTGGTCATCACGAACTTGGTCAGCCATGACGGTAGGAGGTGATTTGAGCTTTGGTCTTCGAGGTTTTGCAAGACGGGGAAGCTAGTTCCCCACAGTCGGCGCCACTGATCTTACTTGATCAGACTTGGACCATCACGACTGGCTCCGAGCGGAAGTTGAGCGAGATGGGGGGGGGGGGGGGGGGGGGGGGGGTACCTGCAAGGCACTCCGATGCTAAAGTGAGTGATGGTACGAGCAGGCAAAAGTGTATGTATGGGTAAGAGAATGAATACCTGACCCTCTAGGAACAGAGGGTATTTATAGCCCCCAGCGCGGGGCCAAAGTCCCTTCATTGGGCCGATCAGGACTGACCCACTAAAGGAACTGCCAGGTTCTACGTGTGTAGTGGGGACCCGCACGTGGTCTCCTTCCTGGTGATGCTCTGCGAGAAATGAGGAGGGACGAGAACGCGGTCTTTCCGGAGTTCAGGTGATTTGGTAACGGTCAGAGTCTGTCCTACGAGGAGGGTGCTCGAGCTGGAGTTCACGTGGTCGAGGACACCATGTTCGCGGACAACGGCGGGCACGACTGCAGTTTCTGGGCGGCGCGCTGGCAGGAATCTTCGGGCGCGCGCTCCTTGAAGAGTTGCTTGGATTGGGCCTTCGTTTTTACTCTTGGGCCAGGACGGGCCCAGTCCAGAACAAGTAATATATTTTTATGTTATAAGATGTTTAAATAGTCTTTCAATTTAGAAAAAAAGTTAATTTATAAATTTTTTAATATTTAAAAAAATATTTTTACAAAATATATTTTTAAAAATACAAAAAAAATCTAATATTTTTAAATTAAAGATTTAATTGTAACTTTGATATCTTTATTTAGTTTTTTTTTTATTTTGATTTTTTCATTTTAGTCATTTTTTAAGTTTTCTTTTGAATTTTCGTCCTCTCATTTTAAAAATCATAATTTTTTTTTAAAGTTTTAAATTATAATTTCAATCCCCTTTCTAATTCTGATGATGACGAAAAAGCAATAAAATTTAAAATAAAATTTAAAAGAGAGACTAAAAATACAACTTAAAACTTAAAAAAAAATCAAAATCATTGTTTTTAAAATGAGGGGACGAAAATTATAATTTTTTCTTTAAAAATAAACTCAAATAGTGGCTTTTAAAATAAAGAGGTTAAAATCAAGAAAAAAAATTAAATAAGAGAACCAGAGTTATAATTAAACTAAAATTAAATCAAATTTATCCAAAAACTACACACGCTAGAAAATCATTGTGAAAAAATCTTAAATTTGTTGCGGATCACACGATATTTCAATATTTTAATTCCATGAAAACCTTTTATTATTTTTATTTCAAATCCTCCGATTAATCTTTTTACAGAATTGTCTACTATGTTTTGGAGTATAATACAATTCAATATTTCTCAATTTTAGAAAGCAAAACAAATTTTGACAGCACCACATTAACTATTACAAACTCAATAAAAAATCTAATAGAAACGTCAAAAACATGTCACAAGCATTGAGAAATATATCGCATATACAGACATTGAATTGAACACTGTTTTGTTCCTTTTTGTTATTTAAAGCTAAACCAAGTTTGATGAACATGTCCAAAATGGGACCATTCTTCATATTTCACTCTACACTATTGTAAATAATTCCAAATCATACAATAATTTTTTCCTAAAAAATGACCCAACAATTTTTCCATCAAGTATTTATTTTTAGTAAATATTTTTTCACTGAAGTTTAAGATAAATTTTTTTTCCTATCAAATATTTACTTTTAGTATAATATATGAAGCAGTAAAATATGATCAAGACATTGATAGGATGGTAAAATTGCTAATTCATAAAAGCTATCTAAAAAAATGATATTTTCATTGATTTTTTATGATTCTTAAAAAGTACAATACATGTCATATATAGTATTCAAAATAAATTTTAACCAGTATCTCAATCACAAGTCAAGAATATTTTAGAATTTAAAATAGAAATTAATATATTAAATAAATTATTAATATTTTAATACTCATGGATAGGATAGTTTTGTCTAAGGGCTACTTTAGTTTGTTAAACAACAAATGGATAGAAAGCAATTTGTGTTTGTAACCACTTTATTTGTTGATAATATGGTTGTGGGCTAGTATAACTTAATTTTGTCTTTGCTTTTATTTTTCTGAAAGGTTCTTAATTTTGTTTATGTATCTTTTCGGTTTTCGGCTGTTCTTTTTAGCCTAGGTTGATTAGGTTGTTGTTTTTTCTGGTCAAAAGGAAGATTTAGCTTTTTCTATCTAAAGCTTCTTTTGATGCATTTTGTTAGTAATCAAAGAAGCATCATTCTCAATATTTTAGATTGCAATTTCCATGATTATTCATGATTGGGATTTGGTTTGGCGTGACAAAAGGATATCCAACAAAATAAAATATTAGAGAAGATAAAAACTATAATAACGTTGAATTAACCCCCAAAATGTAATAGTTGGTTAAGATAATGCATTTTGTTTCAATAAATTATAATATCAAGATTTTTACTAATTAAAAGTATAATGATATAATACTTTTTTTGTCTGTGGTTTGAATTTGTCTACGCATGATTGTTGAGAGTTCTTAGATTAAATGTATTTTTTTGAGAGAATTTCATTCGAGATCGGTCTCTTTTCCATGTTGAAAATGAGATATATAAAAACTTTTTGATTTTGAATTAGATAACAATTATTTTAACTATTTTATCAAAGACGTTGGAGTGACCCAAGTCTAATAGAACCGTCTATCACTCTGTGTTAAACAACCTCATATATTATGTTAGACGGTCATTTACCATGTGTTAAACACTTTATCAATATTGAAGCAATACACTTGTATTATTTACTCATGGACTTTCTTTCTTAAGATTCTATTAAATTATCAGAGTTAAAATTTTGTTAGAAAAAACTATACTAAGGTTGAATTAACCCCAAAATAATTTCACTTTAAAATTTTAAAACACTTAATTTTTTACACTTCAATCATTGTGAAATACTTATTTCAAATTCTCAATATCCAAACGTATGTAGCTAAATCTTTTCAATGACTTTAGTCAAAAGAAAATAATCAAAAGAACAATCATTGTAGGTGAATGATTATCAAATCTCCTCCGATATTTGGATTTGATTAATTAGAGATTAAAATATTATTTGACCGTAATTTATTACTATAATAAGTAAGTGAAATCATACATAGTGGATAGTACATTTGAAATGAAAGGAAGCGTGGTAGTACTCTCTGTTATGTCATTCCATTTTCCCCACATTTTTGACTAAATGCATGCTTAAGGTAATAATTGTATTTCAATAAAGGTGATATCATAATGCAAGTGAATAGAAATAATCTTCCAATATCTATGTATGATAATATATATTATGAGTGTGCTTCATATTGGATTAGTTTTCTTGATTATGGTCAAAAAGCAACTCACTTCTTTCATTACTCAATGTCCCCACTATGTCCAATCTTTAATTTTGTTGAAAGGTATCTATCTAACACCATATTCATCTCATGATTATTGTGGAATTTCAGCACTCCTAATAATTTAGTTGGTAGCTATTGTTGCATAATAATTAAGGAGACTTTCATAGTGGTTGCAATTTTTAAGTGGTTGGTTTTAAAAGTTTAATTGAAAAATAAAATAGGTTAGGATAAAATTAGTTTGAATTGATTTTTGATTTAAATTGAAATAATTATAATTCAAATTGTGTTTGTAAAAATAGATTTTATAATTTTGGCGTGTTTTAATTATAACATATTATCATCACTATCATTACTATTTCGATCACTATAGATCATTATTTTAACCATTTTTATTTATGTTGGACTTTTGTCAACTACCACTTGAGTCATTTTCGATAATCTATTCGATCATCTCTAATCACCATTATAACGGATAACAACCATGTTTTAGGAAGATGCGGTATTCACTGCTGCCCACTTAATTAATCACATGATATCATCTGTTTTAAATGGTGTTATTCCATATTCCATTCTTTTTTCATCTCATTATTTATTTATTTTACCCCCAAAAATATTTGGTTGCGCATGTTTGTCGAAAGATTAATGTCATAGGGGGTTAACATATGAAGCCTAAAACCTTCGAATGTCTTTCCAAAGTAGACAAAACATTTGTGTTTTGAAAGGGTTCAAAAGTGGTGTTAAGCCAAAACTGTATAAACCAGACGGCGCCAAAGACTAGGAAGTTCTCTTCAGGGCTTGTTTGTGCTTTGAGGTTACTAGAAGCAATTCCTAGAGATTCATAGAGGCAGCCTATGATCAGTTTGCTAAGACAAGCATTCTTTTTCTCATGGATTTGGGTAGCAAGGAGTATAAATTTCTTGGCTACTTGTAGAGAGATATAACAAAAAATGAAATGGGATAACCTAAGGGTAAGGTAAGGGATGTGCCCATATTCAGAGGCTTCAGTAGTATCCTTATGATGGTCTTCGACGTAGTTGCTAAAGCAAGGACAATTGAAAGTAAAATTAGGTTTGATCGGATGTGTGATCGGTGGATCTGGAACTGACTGTTTAACGCTGGTTCGCGAAATGTCGCGGAAGCAAGAGTCGCCACCGTCTTTTATGTTCTCCAACATGGAAAGGACAAAAGCACAGCAAAATTCCTTATTGAGAATGTTTCTCGGTTCGGGAGGTAGATTTATAGAAAGGGAAGGTGTTAGCACCCTTTCTATCCATGGTTATCCATGGGCTCTTAGATACTTGCTCATTTGTGTTTTCAAAATGTTTGTTTGCTTTTCAAAGTGTGGGTGGGCTTGAAAAAGTTTCGTTTAAAGTTTCAGATCGACTCTTGTATCAGTCCTCAAGAATGTTTGAAAAGTTGTTTTTGAAAGCTTTTTGAAAAGTGTCGGTGTGAAAAGAAGTTTTGATTGTTTTTGAAAAGAGCAAGTATCCATGAGTCATCTACCTACCCTAAGGAATTAAGCTGTGTAAGTGTCCTTTAGGTAGTGCCATCCCACCATTGAGGGGTAGGTAGCTCCATCGTTGGAGGTGTTCGGGTCAATTCGATTTTAGGGACAGTGTGGTCACCGAAGCAACAGTTAGGACACCTTAGAAGCTACCCTTATGTCCTTGATCCTTTTTTAATCCGAGGCAACTGTTTCGAGGCAACTGTTTCGAGGCAACTGTTTCGAGGCAACTGGATCATGGACATAAGGACCGCTAAGACGTCCTATACTTGACGACCACAATTCAAGCTTGTAGGGACAGTATGGTCACCAGAGCAACAGTAGGACACCTTAGAAGCTACCCTTATGCCATGTTCATGGACACAAGGACTTACTAAAACGTCCTGTACTCGACGACTACGTTTCGAGGGGCAAGGCAACAGTGAGGCGTACCCTAGAAGTGGTGTGTGAATTCTTGTGTTATTTTCAGTTTATGTTATATCTTGTCATGCATTTGGTGAGCTACGCTTTGTTTTTAATTGTCATGCATTCTTTCATACAAGTTAACAGTTAAAGGGGGTGCGGAAAATAAATTGCGGAAACGTAAATCCTACGCTATTACAAGGCGCGGGTCTATACATCGCCAAATTTTTAGAAAGACCCGTTTTAAGTAAATAAGTGCGGAAAATAAAAAACAGTAAAAGGTCCTATTTACTATTACATATCCGGAGCAATTACATAATAATCGGACAAATTAAATACGCATGAATAAAGAAAAGGGAATTAACTTTTTTTTTGTCTTTTTTTTGGTAATTAAATGAAATTGAAAACTAATTAATTATTTTAATTACAAGAAAATATTTTTTGATTTTTTTATATTTTTTATGAAATAAAATAGAAATAAAAAGAAACAAAGTTAAAGATTAACCTAAATCTAAATCTATTTTAATTATTAAAATGTTCAAATGGCCTAATTAAAAACTAGTTCAATTATGATTTATTTACAAAATAAAAATAATAATAAAAGTGTTAATTATATTTTTTGTTTTTTTATGAAAATGATTAATTAAATTAATTACTAATAACCAATAAAATAAAAGGGGTTAGAAATTAAATTAAAGAAATAAAATGAAAAGAAAGAAAAATGAACCCAAATGGAGGGGGTATTGGGCCAGGAATGGGGGTGTGTTGTTGAAACTGGAATCAAGTGTGCAAGCATTGACTGGGAACACCATGGTCCACGCCTCATGGCCATCAGATTGGCGTTAGTGGCCACTTGGCAGGATGATCACTTGAGATGCATGATGGACGCTGTTTAGAAGCCTGCATAGGAATACCTTAGAAAAAATAATATTGAGTTTTGGGGCATCTCAAAGCAATTGAACCATACCATTAGTTTCCTGTGGACTCATACAACACAAAACAAGCAACAAATTATGTTAATGATGCATGGACAAATGAATTTCGATTCCAAGAAAATTGTGCAAACCGTGAGTTCGTGTGGGGAGATTCCTTAGGCCTGAGCGCTTGGTTTTGATTCCAAAAGACTCCTGAGAGTTCCTGCAAAGTGTTAGAAACGAGAAAAGGCTTTGAATTGCCTTGGAAGGTGGATTTCAGTTTTGACTTTTTGCTTGATTTTTTTGAATATGGTTTTTTTCGTTTTAGAGATGCTTAGCCCTTGTAAATGGTATGAGAGGCTTGCATATATGTCTTTGAATGAGAATCAAGCAATAATGTGAGCCATTAACCATTGCAATGAAGTTTGAGATTATGCCATGAACACCATTTAAACAACTTGCCATTCTTGTGAAAATTTGAATTTTTATGCCCATAATAGGTCTTGAACGAATTTGGTATATGTTTTATGGTGTATCAAAGCTATTCAAACCACAAAATATCCCTCCATTAATTTCTTTGATTTTTATTTGAATTTTAAAGATTTAAAATGCATTAAATCAAATAAAATTAAATAAAAATGGGAAAATTAATTTTTAATCTTGAAATAAATTGTGGGACACTTGGGAGGCATGGCCAAGCTGAAACAAGTGGAAAAAGTGGGCCCCTTTTGTCAAAAATGAAATTTCAACGATAATTGACTTTGGCCATTTCACAAAAATTTCCCAACTTCTCCAATGCATATCTTGCTCAATTTTGAAGCTATGAACATGTTCTTGGACATTTTGGAAAGGTCTTGAAGTCCTATAACCAATGTCTTTGGTCCCATGTCATTTTGATTTACCAATCTCAAGTTATGGTCTTTGACTTAAAGTGCCTTTTTGTTGACTTTTGAAAATGACCTATAATGTTGAAATTGATAACTTTTTGTGAGAGCATTTCTTGGACTTGGAATGTGAAGATGAGTTGTAGGAAATGTCTTCCCCTTCAAGATGATAATTGGATGGGATTTTTATGATGAACCATGAAAAAGTTATGCCTTGGTCAAGTTATAGTTGACTTTTCAACTGTCCAAAAATAGAAACTTTTGACACCTTGATGATTTTTGAGCCATTCTTGAGGAATCATGATCAAGAATTGATCAAATGATGATTGTGGCTTCAAAATAAGATGTTGACCAAAAAATTTGACTTTTGACTATCAAATGACCATTTTGCCCCTGCAGTTGACTGTGGAGCAATTAGGGTTTTTGACTGTGCAACTTGACCTTGTGAGCCTTGAAACTTGACATGTAGGTGCTTGACAAAGTGTATGAGCATGTGGGACTTGATTTAGCCCTTGAAAACCTCAACTTTCTTTGCAAGAACCAAAACCCTAGTTTGACTGGCTTAGGAGAGTGGTTGACTGTGTAGCCCTTGAGAAGACTTGAGCAAATTGAGATGATGCTTGTCAAAACATTGAAGAATATGGGAGGGCAAATTTTGGGGTACAACAAGATGCTTCCGAGTATGGTTGAAAGTCTCCCTAGTTGGTCGAAGACTAGTAATAAGGTAAGCATCACTGTCGGACGATAATGAACAAGGGAAAAACTTTTCTAGTTTGGTTGGTTTCATAGGTGACTTGGGTAAATGACCCAGAAAAACATGAGTGATACCTGTAAGAGAAAAAAGGATCAATACTTGGGAAGCCCAAATGGAAAATTTCTCCTTCTCCATTGGAGGTTCAGGAACATAACTATGATTGTTGATGAGGATGGGTCCTTGAAGTTTAGAAGCAGATGGATCTGAAAGTTGTTTTATCGTACCAGAAGAATCCATTGTTGTTAAAACGTGAGTAGAAGAGAGTGGGGAAGATTGCAAAAAATGTGAGCTCTTAGGGTTCAGAGAAAAAGAAGTGGAAAAGAAGAAGAAATAAGCAAATGAAAGTCTATATATAGATTGTCAAGTGGAACTTTCCAGTTTCCTCCTTTGAATTAAAACCCACTAAAACTTGATTTTCTGAATTGAAATTAGTTAAAAGGGGTTTTAAAAGTGGTTAATTCTTGTAGCCCGCGATGGTCTAGGAAATAGGAATCATGATGACAGTTTGCACGCACGATCTTGACGTGATGGTTTGGTAAATATGGTCATGATGGCGACGACGTATGTAGAATAATTTCAATAGTGTCGAGAGTTACTTAAAAACCCATTTTCTTCCATTATGTAAGCATGATCAACGTTGGCATTTTGGGGGGCACCTGTTATCCTAGGAATTTTAGTTTATCATTTCAACATGAAAATGTGATATAAAGGTATGAGATCACTAAGTGTAAAATGACCTAGCTATAATTTTGACATGTTGATTATTTTGACTAGGGGTGAGTTCGACTCGCCTACCAAATGTTTTGGGACTTAGTATATTTCTGAGTTCAAGGATTAGATGATCTAGAAACCCATTGATCCTATTTTGGAGAAATCTCAGGAACAAATCCATAATATTAATATTAATCTCTCTTCAAAACATATTCAGAATCTCGAAAAGGTTTATAATGATTTTGCATATTCGATAGGGGAAATTATCGACATTGGTGATAATTTGCAGCAATTTAAAAACTGAAGACATGTGGAAGCAACTCAGCAAACAGAAGGCCACACAATATTGTACATGTTAAACACTGAAGAATTGACTGTTATCAACAGTTTCTAAAAGTTTAGTATATAAGTGAAATTCATTCATGTAACAAGGGTTCACAGTTTTCATTAGTGTTCTCTACATAATTTGAGTATCCAAGTCACAAAGAGTAAAGAGCTTATGAGAAATGTATGAATTTATCTCCCTTCTCTAATTCTTTAATCAAAGCATTTGTTTCATAACTTGTATTGTGTTCTTTGTTTACTTTATTTCTTTAAACAATACTGCATTTGCTCTTATTGGAACTTTTTGTTGGTGCACAAGAAGAGATGAAATGCAAAAAGAATATATTAAATGACGGATACAAACATAAGGAATAATGATTTATAATGAATTACATTGAGCTACCTCACTAGGCTATTTATACACAAAATAAATCCTAAATATCCTCTAACAAAGAAATAAAAAGATATAATAATATCTTCTAAAAAGATATTCCTAAAATATAGATTAATGTCCAAAAGATATTCCTAAAATATAGATTAAATCTAACACCATCCCTTAATTTATATTTTATCCAAAACTGACAACACTAATTTCATCCCTCAAGCGAAGAAATTGACCAGTCTTGATAGCCTTTGTTAGAACATCTACCAGCTGCTTTTGGGTGCTACAGTGCATAACTTCTAATATTCCGCTCTAAAGTTGATTCCTCAGAAAATTATATTTGGTCTCAATACGCTTGCTTCTCCCATGCAACACTGGGTTCTTGGAAATATTGATTGCAGACTTGTTATCAATCACCAGCTTCAGATATTGCAACAAATTCAGAATCCACACAGCTTGATATGCAGTCAGAGCGTCTGCAATATATCCAGATTCACAGGTTGATAGCGCAACAACATGTTGCTTCTTGGAACACCAAGAAATAGGACCTCCCAGAAATTTGAATAAGTATCCAGAAGTACTTCTTCTGTCCACTCTATCTCCACACCAATCAGAGTCTGAATAACTCAATTTCTGATTCAATCTTTCTTTCAGACGGAAATAGCACTTCATACTTCAGAGTTCCCTTTACATACCTCAGAATCCTGACAGCAGCTTGGTAATGAGACCATTTTAGTTTACTCATAAATATACTAACTATTCCAACTGCATAACAAATATCAGGTCTGGTATTATATAAATACCTCAGAGAACCAACCATCTGTTTGAAGGTTGTAGCATCCACATCCTCTTCATCAGAATCAGAGTCCAACTTCTGATTCGTATTAGTAGGTGTGATATCAACTTTGCAATTCTCTAGCTCAAATCTCTTCAGAAGCTCAAGTTCATACTTCATCTGATGCAAAATGATTCATTTCTCAGAGTACATAAATTCCATCCCTAGAAAGAAACTCATTTTCCCAAGATCTGTCATCTCAAACGCATTCATCAGGACTTTCTTGAACTCAACTATCTCTTATTCCGAACTTCCTGTGAGTAATATGTCATTAACATACAAACAGACCAGAATCATATTACCTTCTGAAGTGTGCTGAATATAAACACCATACTCCATCTCACACTTCTGAAACCCTTGTTCTTTGAAAAACGAATCAATCTTCAAATTCCAAGCTCTAGTTGCTTGCTTCAATCCATATAAGGCTTTGTGTAATTTGAACAACATCCCTTCCTGATTCTTTTTCTCAAATCCAGGAGGTTGTGATACATATACCTATTCTTGTAATGGACCATTCAGAAATGTATATTTTACATCTAAATGCATCAGAGGTCAATTCCTGTTAGCAGCTATTGCAATCACTAGTCTAATTATTTCATGTCGCGCTACAGGTGCAAACACTTCAAAGTAACCCATCCCAGGCTTCTGTAGAAAGCCTCTTGCTACTAATCTTGCTTTGTGTTTGCCAATTGATCCATCTAGCTTTAGCTTCTGCTTGAAAACCCATCTGACGCTGATGGCTTTCTTGCTTTTTGGAAGTTCTGTCAGCTTCCAAGTCTTGTTTCTCTCTATAGCATCAAGTTCTTCTTTCATAGCCTATAACCAAACTTGCTGCTTAAGAGACTCTTCCGTACTCACGGGTTCAGAGTCTACTAACATTGTACACTGAATAACTTCTCCTTCAGAGTCTACTTCAGTGTCTTGCAACATGTCAAACTCTGCAAATCTTCTTGGGATGCTTCTGACTCTTTGTTGCCTCTGAACTGGACCTTAAAAACTTTGGACACCAGAACTTTCCCCTTCAGAAGCACTTGCTTTAGAAATTGGAATTTCTCCAGAACCTTGACTGTCTTCAGAGTTTGGATCACCATCGGAGTCAGAGTCAGAGTCAGAATCATCTTCTCCTTCTGTATCTTCTTCAGAGTCAGAGTCTTTACCAGCTTCAGAAACATGTGTTCCTGACATTTCTTCAGGAGTTCTCTCATCAGAGTCAAGATGAGACCTTTCCCAATTCCAAACTTATGATTCCTTTACAATGACGTCTCTGCTGAATTCAACCGTGTTAGTTTCTGGACAATAAAGTTTCTACGAACCTGTACTATGGTACCCCACCAACAACATCACTTTACTTCTATCATCCAACTTCTGTCTTCTGGCTTCTGGGACATGTTTGTAACATACATAACCAAACACCTTCAGATGACTAACACTTTGCTTATCTCCAGTCCACTTATGAGTAGGAATTATTTCCTTCAATTTATTCATTGGACATCTATTGAGCACATAACATGTAGTTGCAACAGCTTCTCCCCATAGAGTATGAGGAAGCTTTTTCTCTTTCAGCGTGCTTCTCACCATATCAAGCAAAGTACAATTTCTTATTTCAGCAAGACCATTGTGTTGAGGAGTATAGGGAGGAATAACCTCATGCTCAATTCCATTCTCCTCATAGAATATTCTGAATTCTGTGGAGTTATACTCACCACCACCATCAGTTCTAAGAATCTTCAGAGTCTGGCCACTCTGATTCTCAACCTTCAGTCTGAACTTCTTGAACTCAGCAAACACCTTCTGTTTGAACTTTATGAGAGATATCCATGTCATTCTGGTGAACTCATCAACAAATGACACAAAATACTTATTCCCTCCAGTTGATGCTACTGGAAAAGTACCGCACACATCAGAATGCACTACTCCCAAGGCATGTTTTGCTCTTGGAGCTACTTCTGATGCAAATGGTAATCTTGGTTGCTTCCCTTACATGCACACCTTGCATGATTTTTCAGGCTTCTTGATTGTAGGAATTCCATGTACCAGATTCTTTGATTTCAGATGTCCTAAACTTCTGAAATTCAGATGACCAAATCTTCTGTGCCACAACTCACTCTCCTTGACAACACTTATTGCACTAAGATATTCATAGTCGATAATTCTAACATTCACCTTGATTATTCTATTCCTTCCCTGTTCTGACTCCATAATCAGCTTCTGATTATAGTCATACAGCTTCAGAAGATTGTCCTTCATGGTAACTGAAAAACCTTTCTCAATCAGTTGTCCCACACTCATCAGATTTCTTTTCATGCCAGGTACATACCATACATTTAGGATCACTGCTGCTTTCCCATTATTTAGAATGATTTTGACATTTCCCATACCTTCTGCATTGAGGTATTTATCATTAGCACATTTGATCTTTGTACACTATCAAATTATTGTATAAATTGTTATAAAACTTGTTAACCTATTGTAGTATGTATTTAAATAGTTCACTATGATGGACTACAAAGTTAACTTCACCATACCAACCTTCATTTACCATTGTGCTCACAATGAATCAAAATTTATACGCATGCATGTAATTATGAGCAAATTCTTCTTCTTTAAAGATATTCCTCTATTTTTTTTCCATTGGCCACTGAATAAATGTAAAAGAGAGAATAATTTTATATATCCGATTATACATGTTTGATATGTTTTTCTTAAAAGGAAACACCAACCACTTTCAGTTGGTGAAAAAGTTAAACAAGAGTACATGTAAGGGCTAATCAATTAATATCAAATAAAAATAAAATGGAAAAATTGAAACAACAAAACAGAACGTTCAAACTTCTCTTTTTCTATTTATCTATTGTTAAAGAATATATATATATATATATATATATATATATATATATATATATATATATATATATATATATATATATATATATATATATATATATATATATATATATATATATATATATATATATATATATATATATATATATATATATATATATATATATATATATATATATATATATATATATATATATATATATATATATATATATATATATATATATATATAGGTTACTCCTCTTTCCTAACTCCCATATCTCCTCGTTCTCATGTGTTTTCCTTTTTTAAAGAGCTAACATATATAAAATACTTTCTCAATTACATGATAATATATTTTATATGAACTATTGATATTTTTTTAGAAAAAGTACTCATAATATCGAGCACAAATATTGCATGTCATGTAAAAGATGGAAATTTTAACTTTTTGAAAACTTGACAATATTAAAAATTACACTGACATTGTATTAAAATTTAATTTATAGTCATATATAGAGTAATTATGCACACACTTATCATTCATTAAAGATCTTCTATTTTATTCACCCGTCATTGCATGAATGTAAACGAAAGAATAATTTTATATATTTTGTCACACACGTTGGATATCTTTCTCTCAAAAGGTAATACTCAATGGTTTCACATGATGAAAAACCTAAATTACGCATAAAATTCCAAATAGATTATTCTCAAGTAACTTAAGAATAAAAGTGAAACAATGGAAAAGCCCGTCCAGATAGTGATGAAAATAGGTACCTTTTGGGAAGGAACCTATAGTGTTCACCTCATACCCGCATTTTCAATAACCTTGCTAGACATGTTTCGATTCATAGTCATGCCGACCTTTCAAACTTATTTCGAGGACATGCTCTATTGACAACAAATTGCACACTTAACCATGTTTCATCCAAAGTAATTGAGAAGATACCATATGAGATATGGTGTGGTAAGAGACCACATATGTCTTACATACAGATTTAGGGTTGCAAAGTTTATGTGAAACATCACATTTCAACTAAGCTCGAGCCCAAAGCTGATATATTCCTCTTTGTCGCTTGAACTTGAGTATTTCTAGAAAAGGACTTTATTTCCAAAGTAATCAGTGGGAGGAAATTAGAGGTGTAGGAAATTTGAGAATCATTATGCAGTTACACGCCGATAGAGAAACAATGGTAGGGGACACAATAAGTTATGGAAGAGCAACCTACTCAAGTAGTATAAGACTAGCGTAGGTCAAATAAGATACATCACCAACATAAGAGATTTTGAAATCACATAATTGAGCTAGGTGATGTATTACTCATGAACCAAGATGAGCATGTGACCTACCAAGAGGCCATCACTAGTCCTAAGTCTAAGAAGTGGCAGAGACCATGAAATCTGAAATGGATTCCTTGTACACAAACAAGGTTTGGACCTTGGTAAAGCATCTTGAAGGAGTTAATAGTATAGGATGCAATTAAGTCTTAAAAAATAAGACTGCCATAAATGGTAAGGTATATATCAATAAGGAACGACTCATTGATTAGGGATATAAACAAGTTATTGGTGTAGACTATGTGAAACCATTTCACTTGTCGCAATGCTCAGATCATTTTGATTTTTGCTTGTTATCATTGCATATCATGAATATGAAATATGAAATATGGTTCTCAAGACTTCTTTTCTTAATGGGAATATCCTTCAGGATGTATACATGACACAACTTGAAGGTTTAGGAGTTCCATAAGAAGCCATAATATTCAAGTTATAATGATCAATCTATGGATTGAACCATGCTTCCAGATGTTGGAATCACTAATGCAGAAATAACATTAGAATTAATGATATTATACCAAATTTGTTAAAATAAGGTAAAAAAATTTATATGTAATGGCAACTTTTTAATAAGAAAAAAAAGTTTAATTTTAGTGTAAACCAATGACAACAAATTTTTAGAAAAACAAGTAACTAAACTAATTTAGTTTTAAAATTAATAAACTTAAGTAATATTAAATACCAAATTTCATGAAAAAAAGTATAAAATAAAAAATGACAAAAGATGTAAACATAAATTCATACATGATTTTAAGAAAAATAAATGTGATAAATAAAATAAACTTTTGTTCTAGCTCTATGAAAATACTTGCTTATTTGATAACCCGCTATTCAAACCCAAAATCTCAAACATGCTCAAAACTGGAAAACCCCTAATCTCTCTCTTGATTAAAGATTTTGTCTCCTCTCTTGTTTTTTCTATCAATCAAACACAAAGTCCTTCTTGTCACTAGAAACATGTAAGAATCAAAAACCATTTTGAAATATGTTTCAAATCACGAACGTGTTTATAATATCTCTTTTAGGAATCAATCTTTTTCCAAATCAGAATTTATCGATCGATTTCACTCTTAATTTAGAATTTCTCTCAATTCATCTCCCGATATGTTCACTCTCAAAATTGATGTCCCTTTCCTATTGCAATGCATGTTGCGGTGACGTGTTCAACGAAACAAGTCAACGAGATCCTCATACGCTGATGTGTCATGTTCATCAAAACAAATCTATGAAATCCTTGTGGTATGGGATTTTATAACTATTATTATTATTATTATTATTATTATTATTATTATTATTATTATTATCCTTAAACTTTCACTCTAATTTATGTAATTTTGTTTATCATATATTTTCTTTGAAGATGAAATCGTGTATCAATTTGATTTGAGTTTATAACTTGAAAATTATAATTATATACTTTGATGGGTGTGAAATTCGATTTTTAAATTGGTTATTGGGTATCATTATAATGTTTTATAATGTTGTAGCGGGAAAATCAATAACAACGCCATCAACACTATCTCTACTCTCTAAAAATTGAACTAAGTGTAAGAGAATTTCCAAAATAATATTAATTTAAATGATTGTATTATTTGAATTAATAATATAAATATTATATTCAGATATATATATATTATTTAAATTAAATGATTGTTGGTATAATGTGCCATGTCAATTGGTTACCTATTAATTAGGAACATTTGCAATTTATAAGCAAACCATTGCTATTTCTATGCAAAACGTTGTTACTGATACGTTGTTATCAAAAGATGCAATTCCCTTTCATGGAGAAGCATCTGTTCCCAAACAGATTGTAGTCTCACTATAAATTGAATGTTTATTGGCACAATGAAGAAGATCAAGAATAATCAGTCTCAAATCATTTTCTTATACTAAATCATCTTTCTCTTCTCTAATGCATGAGAGCAAGAAAAAGAATTATTCTTCTGTAAAATACTATTAAAGATACGCTTAGAGAGATTGTGCAATTCTCTTTAAGGATTCCAAAGTATCCTACAGGAAATTTGCCGGTAAACCCTTTTGCATCCATCATAGAAAGATTGGTGGGGGCGAATTGCTCCTTAAGCTTAGTGTAGAAACATACGCTTTGGAATTTTCTCAAGCAAATTTATTTCTCTATTTTTCATCTTCATTCATTCTCACTTTTGCAGCAGCCCCATAAAGACACTTCTATAACAATCTTAAGAAACAAACTTTTATTCAATGGCTGCCTCACTCAAAGAGATGACTTCTGACTTTGTAAAATTAGAGAAATTCGATGGAGGCAATTTTATTCGTTGGCAGAAAAAAATGAAATTCCTTCTCACAACATTGAAAGTGGTGTATGTCCTTAACATTCCAAAACCGGAAGAAAAAGAAAATGAAACTGTTGCTGAAACTAGAGAGAGACAAAAGTGGGACAATGATGATTATATATACATGGGACACATCCTCAACGGCATGTGTGATTCGTTGTTCGACATTTATCAGAGCAGTAACTCCGCAAAAGAATTATGGGAGAAATTGGAATCAAGATACATGCAAGAAGACACTACAAGTAAGAAGTTTCTTGTCTTTCAATTTAATATTTATAAAATGATAGATGGTAGGTCTGTTATGGAACAAATGCACGAAATTGAACGTATTCTCAATAATTACAAACAACACAATATGCACATGGATGAAACTATAATTGTGTCCTCCATAATAGATAAGCTTCCTCCTTCTTGGAAAGATTTTAAAAGAACCATGAAGCATAAGAAGGAGGACATTTCTCTTGAACAATTGGGTAATCACCTTCGTTTAGAAGAAGAGTATCGAAAACAAGATGATACTAAAAGCCAATTTACTCAAGAAAAGGTCCATGTGATGGAGGAAGGAAATTCAAGTAAAACTTCCATGAAAAGGAAACGAGATTTTGGAAAATCTCATGAAAATAATAATGGTAAAGGCAATAACAACTATAGAAAGAAAAATAAAGGAAGTTGTTATCATTGTGGAAAACCAGGACACTTTAAAAGCGAGTGTAGATTCTTGAAAAGAGAAAACAAAGAAAAGAATTCAAAAGCAACAAAAGACAATCTTGTTGCTGTCATTTCTGAAATCAACATGATAGAAGATGTTAATTCTTGGTGGATAGACTCTGGTGCTACCCGTCATGTATTTAAAAATAAAGAACTATTCAAGACCATTAATGAAGAAGATGGTAGTGTTTTGTACATGGGAAATGCTTCTACTGTCCAAGTCAAAGGAAAAGGATCGGTAGAGATTGAATTCACATCTGGAAAAATACTCACTCTTAAAGATGTATTTTATGTCCCTGAAGTTAGGAAAAACTTGATTTCTGTACCTTTACTTAATAAGTATGGTTTCAAATCTGTATTTGAGGGAGATAAATTTATTCTCTCCAAAGGGGGAATGTTTGTGGGGAAAGGTTATCTTTGTGAGAATATGTTCATGTGTAATATTGTTAATAATAATAATAATAATGTGATTTTTGCTTATACTGTTGAATCTTGTGATTTATGGCATATGCGACTAGGACATGTTAATTTTAGAAAATTAAATGATATGATAAAATTAAATTTAATTCCAACATTTGACAAAAATTCAAATTCATGTACTACTTGCATGTTAACTAAAATCACAAGACAACCTTTTAAATCAATTGAAAGAAGTTCTAAAGTATTAGATTTAATTCATTCTGATGTATGTGACTTACATGGTTGGCCCACAATTGGTGGTAAGAAATACTTTGTCACTTTCATTGATGATTGCACTAGATTTTGTTATGTTTATTTAATGCACTCTAAGGTTGAAGTCTTAGACAAATTCAAATTTTTTAAAGCACAAGTAGAACTTCAACATGAAACTTTTATTAAATGTTTTAGGAGTGATAGAGGAGGAGAGTTCTATCATCCTAATTATTTTGAGTCCACTGGTATTATACATCAAATAACTGCACCCTATTCCCCACAACAAAATGGGATAGCAGAAAGGAAAAATAGGGTGTTAGAAGAAATGGTAAATGCCATGTTATCCTATTATGGTTTACCTAAAGGTTATTGGGGTGAAGCCATGCTAACTGCATGTTATATATTGAATAGAGTTCCTAATAAAAGGAACAAGATAACCCCATATGAACTCTGGAAGAAAAGAAAACCGAATCTAAAATATTTAAAAGTTTGGGGTTGTAGAGCAATTGTAAAGGTGCCTGAACCAAAAAGAAAGAAATTGGGAGAAAGAGGAATTGAATGTGTATTTCTGGGCTATGCTGAAAATAGAAAAGCATATAGATTCATGGTTATTGAATCTAATGACTCATATCCTATTAATACCGTGATTGAATCACAAGATGCAATTTTTTAAGAAAGTAGATTTACCTCAATTCAAAATCGCAAAGACAATGTTCATTATGATGTTCAAAGTCTAGAAAGTAATGTATTAAATAATGATATGTTGGGACATTCAGAACCTAGAAGAAGTAAAAGAATACGAAAAGTAAAAAACTATGGACCAGACTTCTTCATGTTTCTTGTAGAAGGAAATAATAATTCCATAAATCGTTATGGACCAATTTGCTATAACCTAGAGAATGATCCAGAAACATTTGAAGAGGCAATAAAATCTCAAGATTCGGCCTTTTGGAAAGAAGCCATCCAAGAGGAAATGGACTCAATTATGGGTAATAAAACCTGGAAACTAGTAGATCTTCCACCAGGATCTAAACCAATAGGTTGCAAATGGATCTTTAAAAGGAAAATGAAAGTTGATGGTACCATTGAAAAATTCAAAGCTAGACTTGTCGCTAAAGGATTTACACAAAAAGAAGGAATTGATTATTTCTATACTTATGCACCTGTTGCAAGAATTGCATCAATTAGAGTGCTTTTAGCGCTCGCCTCTATCTATAAATTTGTCATTCATCAAATGGATGTCAAAACTGCTTTCCTAAATGGAGAATTAGATGAAGAGGTGTATATGAAACAACCCGAAGGGTTTGTTATCAAAGGCCAAGAACATAAAGTGTGTAAATTAACTAAGTCTTTATATGGGTTAAAACAAGCGCCCAAACAATGGCATCAAAAATTTGATCAAGTTATGTTGGCCAATGGATACAAAATAAATGAATCTGACAAATATATTTATAGTAAATTTAACAATGAAAAAGGGGTTATGATTTGTTTATATGTGGATGATATGTTAATCTTTGGTACTGAATTAAAAGAGGTAGAAAAGACTAAAGCTTTCTTATCCAAATTTTTTGATATGAAAGACTTAGGTGAAGCAGATGTGATTTTAGGAATTAAAATCATAAGAGATGGTGAACATATTGGTTTATCCCAGTCTCACTATATCGAAAAGGTGCTTAAGAAATTTGATCATTTCGATTGCAAATCCGTTTCTACTCCATTTGATCAAAATGTTAATTTGCAACCACATAAAGGGTGTCCAGTGGTACAACTTGAATATTCAAAGGTTATCAGATGCTTGATGTATGCTATGACCTGTACTAGACCTGATATAGCTTATGTTGTTGGTAGATTAAGTCAGTATACAAGTAATCCAAGTATAGACCATTGGCATGCTATTAATAGAGTATTAAAATACTTGAAAGGGACGATTAACTATACTCTAACTTATAGTGGATATCCTTCGGTTTTAGAAGGATATACAGATGCCAGTTTGGTAACGTATGTGGAAGATCACGCCCCCACTAGTGGGTGGATCTTCAATCTTGGTGGATGTGCAGTTTCTTGGGGTTCAAAGAAACAGACTTGCATTGCCGACTCCACCATGGCTGCAGAATTCATTGCTTTGGCTGCAGGTAGTAAAGAGGCAGAATGGCTAAGAAACTTGTTGTATAAGATACCTATTTGGCCAAAGCCAATAGCACCTGTGTCCATACATTGTGATAGTCAATCCACACTATCCAAAGCATATAGCCAAGTATATAATGGAAAATCTAGACATATTGGTATAAGACATAGCTATGTGAAAGATTTAATTTTAAATGGAGTAATCTCCATAGTGTACATAAGAATTAAAAATAATCTCGTTGATCCTTTGACGAAAGGTCTGACAAAAGACATGGTGTTGAAGACATCATTGGGGATGGGTCTCAAGCCCATATCTAATTGATCACCAATAGTGGAAACTCAACTCACACTTGATAAAAATCAAGTCTTGAGTTCAATGATGAAAGTACATTATTAGAGTGATTGAAGTACTTAACAATAGAGACACCTCAAGGGGAAAAAAGTACTTAGACCATAAAAGGTGAAGTGATAGGATGAGATTATTCTCTTAATAGATATATAACACATATTTGCTGAAATGTTTATTATGGGAGCATTTCCGATATAGTCTACCTATATGAGAATGAAGTGGGCCGCTTCATAGAGTTCAAGGGCTTGACTCTTAAATTCTCATGAAAAGGATACATGACATAGGGCCTTATCAAATGTGTCATTTTTACAATTCTTTTATAGTATCAAGATTTCATGTGTAAGTGTTGCACACTTGTTCTAATGACTAGTTGGTTCAAAGCTTGTCTACCAATGTCTGTTCGGGATGAGTGAAACCCATAGCTTACTAAGTATTGGTTCAAATCGTAAGATACCAATATCTGAAACCATGATATTTCCAGAATTATGAGATTTAGTTATTTTGAAAATGGTGGGGGATTGTAAGAGAATTTCCAAAATAATATTAATTTAAATGATTGTATTATTTGAATTAATAATATAAATATTATATTCAGATATATATATTATTTAAATTAAATGATTGTTGGTATAATGTGCCGTGTCAATTGGTTACCTATTAATTAGGAACAGTTGCAATTTATAAGCAAACCATTGCTATTTCTATGCAAAACATTGTTACTGATACGTTGTTATCAAAAGATGCAATTCCCTTTCATGGAGAAGCATCTGTTCCCAAACAGATTGTAGTCTCACTATAAATTGAATGTTTATTGGCACAATGAAGAAGATCAAGAATAATCAGTCTCAAATCATTTTCTTATACTAAATCATCTTTCTCTTCTCTAATGCATGAGAGCAAGAAAAAGAATTATTCTTCTGTAAAATACTATTAACGATACGCTTAGAGAGATTGTGCAATTCTCTTTAAGGATTCCAAAGTATCCTACAGGAAATTTGCCGGTAAACCCTTTTGCATCCAACATAGAAAGATTGGTGGGGGAGAATTGTTCCTTAAGCTTAGTGTGGAAACATACGCTTTGGAATTTTCTCAAGCAAATTTATTTCTCTATTTTTCATCTTCATTCATTCTCACTTTTGCAGCAGCCCCATAAAGACACTTCTATAACACTAAGGTACTTAGTAGTCTCTGTTGGAGTTAACCCCAATCTTGAAGATAATCAGAATCAATCTTGATGAACAAGAATCAATATTTTTGATTAATCACTGATATTGTTCTTGACTCTTCACTCGAGTGTTTCAATCACTCCTTGATTGTGAGATGATTTAGCTGCACAAAGATTATGAGAGAAGATAATTGAGAGAGAAAAGAGAAAGATGAAAAATGCTGGTTTTGGGAGAAGAGGATTTTATTGATTATCAATTCTAATTGAATTGCTTACAAACACAAATATGGTTTCTCTCTATTTATAACCGAGTTTGCTTGTTCACCAAGAAAACTCTAACTAACTCAGTTGCTACACAAAACAAATGCTAAGACTAACTCCTTTGACAATAGTATACTTCGAAAGATACAAATTTCAAAAAATGTCGAATACATACTTCGATGCAAAAATTACATCTAACACACTACATAATTAATTATGTCTAAGCTATTTATATTCATCATATGTCTCATTCTCTTGAAAATTTTGACCTGCACAACCTTCATTATGATGTTTGTGTTGAAGCAGTAAAATGACACAAAAAGTAAGTATTTATTTAGTTTTATCATATTGTCTCCACATGTATTCGTGGTTACTCAATTTCCATTTGACAAGTCTTGCGTTTATAAATTTGGTTTAGAATGGGTTTAAAGGTAAATGCGGGCATTAAAGTTATTAACATAAAATAAATGCATTCTTTAAAATAGAGAGAACTAGTCGAGATTGTATTTCATATACCGGTCAAAAACTTAAACCCATTGATAAATTGTACGCAACCCAAAACACTCGTCAATATTATCATGTATCACTCATACAGAGGTTATCTCTAACACATAGTGAGATATTAACTGTATTACTCTCGGAGGCGATGTCTCGCGTAACTCAAACAACACGGAGGCATTAAGAACCAATACCCACATGAATATTAAGCCTAAATATATTTATAGAGTCTATAACCTAATATATTTTCATCCTAAATACGGATTTGAACCGTACATGTCTACAGTAACTCAAATCCACATGAAGAAAACAATCATCAATATTGATTGGGGAAATAGGTTTTATACAATACCATAATCAGTACATATATATAGAATTAGAGTAACTTACATACAAAACCCCAAAAAATGGAACCATACAAAAGGAAGAAAGGAGAAGAACTCAAATCTCTCGTGGTGTCAATCACAATCAAAGAGGCTTCCAACCCTGAATCGTCGAGTTGTAACCACCATTGTTGTTGTTAAAGCTCTCAAAATATCAAAGAATGGAAGGTGATGGTGCTGGGACTAAAAAAATACCCAAAACATAACCTAAAAATATAATTTTTTTCCTATTTAATAAGTTTGAAATTCGAAGATCCGGCTTAGCGGCACAGAGCCCGCTAAGCGCACTCTGTTGTCATGAGAAAAAAATCAGATTTTGTTTTCGCCATAATTTGAGAAACGTAACTCCAATTTATACACGATCGAAAGTGTTGAAAAGCTTATTCAATTATATATATATTAAAATGACTTAATATCAATTAAATTAATCATTTAATATTCTTTTATTTGAGCCTTATTCTTTGATGGATTGTTTAAAATTGCCTCTTCGAAGCTATGACTTCGGCTCTTTATCGATCAATGCTCCAAACATGAATGAATACCTACAAAAGAGATGAAAAAATATCAAACGATACAGTATTTATACAAAAACATGATTATAATCAATATGTACAAACACACACAAATTCAGGTTTATTCAAAGGATTACAACAAAATGAGTCTATAAGTGCCACTAAGGTGAGTGTGTTGCAACCTTTACTTTACTTTAAGGATGACTGAAACGTTCTACTCAAGTCAAGTTGCAAGGTTAGATTTTGAAAATGGTGGATGATGATGGAGTGATTACAGAAGTGAAACATGTGTTTAGATCACTTCTATATGGTGTATAGATGATGTTTGAATGATAAAAAGGGAAAACGCATGAGTGGATTGAGAGTTGGCTTCTTAAGGCTCAAAATATGCACTAATAGAGTTTTATTGGTGATTCTGAGTTTGAGAGTGTATGAGAGGTTTAGAGGGCTTGTCAATTGGTTACTTGAATTGCAAATAACCACACTATTTATATGCAAAAGGTTTGATAAGTTGAAGTAACCAGATTTGTAAGATAACAAGTTATGGCTTGGTTGGATGTAACTTGTGATTTTATGATAAAACAAACTTCCAATGCATAGTACCATACTTAATGGAGTTGTTGGAGATTTTTAGAATGCTTCTATGAGATTTTAGATTGAGCGTATGCAGAGGGAACAAGTGAGAGGCTCAAGGAGAGTTGACAAATGCATAGAGCAAGCTTTATCAAAATGGAAGTTTTGCCTTTCTTCTCAAAATAGAAAAATGTTTTGATTAAAGCTTAAACCAATTGGATAATAGTCATAAAGAATGTGTAATATTATGATTATGGAGAGATTTGTGGGTTTAGAGGCCTACAAATTGAGATTATAAGGTATGGCATGAAGATTTTGTCTTATGACCACCAAAGAAATGACCTCTAAATCAAGTAGAAATGTCCAACTTCAATTCTTTGAAACTCTCAACTCAAACATGATATTTTCTTGTTCTTGGACATTTTGAAAAGATTGTAACAAGAAATACAACTTTAATGTTGACCACTTTGGCTAATTCAAAAGGGAAACTAGTGAAATTTGGCTAAGAAGTTGAGATAAAAAGCTGATCCAAAATATTTCTAAGCGTTGGGAAAAAATATTAGAACTTCATGGGCCCATATCTCTTAATCTAAACACTTTTTGAGGACCATCCCACATTAACAAATTTGTAGAATTCATTAATCCATACAACTTTCATGTTGAAAGTTTTACTTGAATCAGTTTGTATCTTGAGGAAACTTGCTTTTGAAGTTAAGGTTTTCTAAGCACAAAATACTTGAATTTTTTCGAAGTGTTTGAAAATCTTCAATTTTGACTTTTGTTGACTTTCTTGATTCTCTTGATTCTTGATAATAAAGTTTGATAGTTTTGAATGTTTATATGATTCTTGATTTTTGAATTCCAATGTTTACCAAAAAGTCAAATTTTGACTTTTGTGTGACTGTTGACTTTTTATCAATTGATTCAATTCTTCAACTATCAATCAGTTGTATCTTTGGAAATGTATTGAGCCATGTAATTAGGTCAAGATGTTGTATTTGATCCCTTAATATCGTGCGTTAAGCCATTAGGTTACGCACTAGGCCAAAAGTCAATGATCAGTCATCTTTAATCAAAACCCTAATTTGGCAATTTTTGACCTTGATGATTTTAGGGCTTTCCTTGAGGAGTCATGAACAACCCTTGATCAAATGATGAATATCACCTCAAAATGTTGATGTTGACAAAAAGTCTTGAAGTTTGACTGTATGTTGACCATAGTTGACTTTTTACCTAATACAGTTGACTTTCAATCTTCTGAGTCATTGATTGAGCAAACATGTGATGCAAGACTTGAAGTTTGACATAAGCATTATTCAGAACCCATGATGAACCATGAAAATCATTTAAGACCCTTTCAAACCAATCTTCCTTGAGAAGCACAAAACCCTAACTGTAGACCCTTGCTTAGGAGGAGGTTTGACCAGTCAACTCTTGAGTAGCTTTGAGTATTTGAGACCTTTATGAACATGTTTTGAAGAAAATGGGAGGACAAATTTTAGGGTACAACACAACTGCTTATACATCCTATTCTCTTCCATGCTACTTTTTCTTTTCTGGTTTTCACGCTCAGTTTCTTTCTATCACTATTTCTTTTTCTTTTTCTTCTCCTTCTTCTTCTTCTAATTCTAATTCTCAAAAAAATCCCCACCTTCTCAATTAAAATTTCACACTATTTTTTCTTTGTTTCCTTCTTCTTTATGCATAAATTCCTACAACAACATCTCTTAATCGTTCACTTTTGTCTTTTTTTTTTATGAAACAACAACAACAACAACAACCCACCCATTTCTTATATTTCAGGACTCTTCTGTGAACGACAACAATAACTTTCTGCTCGATTTATTTGTTAACCGAGGAAACCACAACAAACTTCCAAGCTTTTACGGTTAACAACAATAACAATGAAAACTCTGCTTCTCGGTACATATAATAACAACAAATTAAGACTGCCTTTGTTTCAACAACACAACACTAAAATGCAAAAAAAATCAAGGAATCAACTAGCGAGCATAAGTATGGAGCAATCAGAGGCAGAAAGTTACCTATCGGAGTCTCTCCGACGGAGTTTCAAAAGAGGTAAGTTTAAGAAATCCTTGCTTCTGAGTTATCGGTGTTGATTTGTTGTTCGTAGCGTTGGTGGAAATTGTTTATATTGTTACTTATAGGGTATTGAAGCTTGGCCGGGAGTTGATGACTCAAAGGATTTGAAGAGTATTGAATGAAGGAAGGCAGAGTTACGATGTTAATGGTAGGTAGGTAGTGTATGTTGGAAATCAGAAATCTGTAGGTTATTTTAACAACAAGTTTTTGGGGGAGGATTGCTGCTAAACTTTATAGTATTTATGCTGATTTTCTTCTCTGTTTTTTATCTGTTCTGAGATCACCATTATATAGTTTTGAAACTTGAATTTTAAGGGGAAAATTTTGTTGAATTTAAACAAATATGTTAATTTTTGTGATGCCTTTTTGGATGCAGTTTATATGTATTCATTTTTGTGCAAAGATTGACACCTTATGAGACTATTTTTTTGGCAGGTTTAGCATATTATGCTGACTGATTTTGTTGTGTTATAGACAACAAAGTTTGTACTAGTTTTGGACAGCAAAAATGATAGAAATGGTGGACTGCAATGTGGTCCTAATCAAAAACTCTCTTTGTTTCTTTTCTAATTTGGATATAAGACAAATTATACTAATAATAATAATATTAATTATAATAACTATTATAATAACAATAATAATAATAATAACTATAATAATAATAATAATAATAATAATAATAATAATAATAATAATAATAATAATAATAATAATAATAATAATAATAATAATAATAATAATAATAATAATAATAATAATAATAATAATAATAATAATAACTATAACTAAAAAATGTTAGTAGCAAATAAATTAAAATGAAAATAAAAATAAAAAGAGACAATAATAAATTTTTATGGTTTTAATTATATAATAATAACAATAAAAATAAGAAAAAGAAATTTAGTATGAAACTATTTTACTACTTTTTTTTGAATTATCATGAATGAAAATAAATGTGATTAAAAGGATAAAAATGACTTAAATATACATATATTTTGAGATTTTTGACTAAAATGATATAAAAACATAAATCTAAATGAAACTAATAAAGCTATAATTTTTTGATATTTTGAACAAAGAAATAAAAATTGCAAGTAAAAATAGAATTATGCTAAACGTGTTTTTTTGTGATTTTTTAATGGAAAACACAATTGAAATCAAATTTCACTAAATTTACAAAACGACTTCTAACGTCTTCATTTTTCGTGGCTTTTCAAACATAATCAGTTTTTGACTCGTAAAGAGAAATTATAGATAATATCAAGAAGAATCATATGAAAAAAGAACCGCTCAAAAATATACAAATTTGAAGAAGTTATAAAATGTTAAAATTTGACTCGAGAATTAATGAAAATAAGTCAAACCACTCGTGAACACTTGTTATACAATGATGCAAATGGACTGTGGGATCTTAGGTAGAAAATTAGGGTATGACAGAAGTCCCTATTTAAGTTTCTTCTATTCGGGGAGGTGAATATCAAAATCTTTCTCTCGACGTAATTGGAGAGACTTAAATACAAAATACACAATTTTTGGTCCTAAGATGCCGCAACAATGCTTATGCTATGACATGAATATAATGGACTCTTTTTTTGACACACATTTTTTTGTATATGATATGATATAAAAGATAGGCTCTGGAGATATAGGGAGAAACCACGGGAAAAAGATAAAGGAATTTCACAGGGGAATATTAAGAAAAGACCCAACTAGGGCAAACAAACAAAGAGATATCCAAGTCCACTAGGGAAAGTAATCCGCTGTCGCGCACGGATCAAAAATGAATATTTTTGAAAATTGTAGTTTAGCGACAATGGCTCGAGTCATATTATAAGGATTCTTGAAATTATTATTAACTAATAGAAATCTAATTGGGGGATTTATTGTTTAGGATCGATTTATAACACAAAATAAGTGATTATCAAATTAAGCTGAAAAGTCAATATGCTGATTTGGTTCCTACCTATCATCGACTGTTGTAATTCCAACCTACTAAGAAGATTATCTATTCCTATTCGATTATAATATCCACTGACAAGCGTAATTGATAGTATAAGTTGTATGTTCCTATATTCCGAATTAAGCAAACAAGATTAAGTTTCATGACTTAAGCAAACATGAATTAAACGGACACGATAATGATTTAAGCAAATGATAATATGACTATTATGGTTAGGATTATACAATCAATTGAATTAAATCAATATAATATATGAAAATAGAATTAAACAAACAAGAGACATAGATTAATATTGAAAGGAATAAAACCGAATAAGAATTATTATAACCTCAAGGTATCGGAACCTGAATACAACAAATTGTCTGGATCAGTTAGTTCTCCTTGAGAATTCGTACAAACGCTTCCAAATATTTTGTGAATACTAAACTCGATAAAAATCCACAGTAATGCAGCCAAAAGTGTTTTAACAACCTAAGGGTTTCACTTACAATCCGAACCGGGTCGAAAAATACAAACCAAGCCCATAAAATTGACCCAAAACAAAATGTTTCTAAGGTCTGAAACTTCAACGAATTATTCAATCCTGCTACAGTCTGAATCAACTCTTGGCCTTAACATGAAAGTTGTAGTTCTTTCTCTCATCTTTCCAACGAATATCAAAACGCTTCAATCTGATTCATGTAGCTCCAGTTATGAATTTTTTATTGAAAGCTACTAATGCTGAAAATAAAATACGAAAATCAAATAAGGCTAGAAACAAACTTAAATATGAAAGCACACTAAAATGGAGAAACCAATGAAATAAACTAAGGAAATGCCTAAGTATAACAGTAGAAGAATGTGCATGAAGATGCACTGATCAAATTTCCCACACTTAAACTTTTGTACTCCGAGCAAAATTAAAAATTAAAAACAGAAAAACTTCAAAACAAAAATGAAGCAGAGTATGCAAACTCAAAGGTTATCATGATACAAAGTGAAAACCAACTTCTAATTATAAACTTCAAGAATATGACATTAGTAAGTAACTCTTTTGTTACATTCAAAAATGAATATGAAAAGAATATTACCAAAAAGTACATCAAAAGCATCAAGGTTCTCACAAGTTAAACTGTTTCCACTCAACTCTCAAGTGTTTACGTTACTTTTTACACTCAAAGCACAACATGAAAGTTAGTACTACCATAAGCTTGAAAAGACTCTAACATTCACAATTTAAAATACATTGCACAGATAAATCAAAAGGACTTTTATTATGGTTGTAACTTGGCCATGGTCAGTGTGAGGTACATCCTAAGGTGGTACTAAGCTAACATTCAAAGAGTCAAAAGAAAATTGAAAGAATTGCGGGAGTTGAACTACATAGCATCTCAATTACTTTTGAACAACAACCTCACAACTTATTTCTCTTCTCCTTTTCCTTTTATTCTTCTCTTTATTCTTTTTTTCTTCTTCTATTTTTTCAAAAGGACTAGTATTGACATCCTTCTCTATTTTTTTTTTAATTTTTAATTTTTCTTCTTCTTTTGTTTTCCAAAGAAATCTCTTATATGGTTGCATCTTCAAGTACTAAACTTCCATTGTCAGTACCTGCACTTGTAATTTCTACTGCACCATGAGGGAAACATTAGTAACAACAAAAGGGCAAATCCATTTGGATAGAAGTTTCTCAGCCATAACCTTAAGGCCAAAGTTAAATAGTAAAACATGTTGACCCACAGAGAATTCCTGCCTAGAAATCATTTTATCATGGAAGTGCTTGGTTTTCTCTTTATAAATCCTAGAGATTTCATAAGCCTCTAGCCTAAGCTCTTCAAGCTGTTGTAATTGGAGTTTTCTTTTAATATCCACTTGTTGCATCTCCAAATTACAACTTTTCACTGCCCAATAAGCACAATGTTCTATCTCTACAGGAAGGTAACATGACTTACGAAAAACAAGTTGATAAGGAGACATCCTTATGAGTATCTTGAAAGCTATTCTTTGAGCCCAAAGTGCGTCTTCTAGACGACAACTCCAGTACTTCCTGTTTGGTTTCACCATTTTCTCTAAAACTTGTTTGATCTCCCTGTTTGAGATCTCAGCTTGCCCATTAGTTTGTGGGTGATAAGCAGTAGAGACTTTGTGCATAACTTCATACTTCTGGAGAAAAGCTTCCATGGTGCGGTTACAAAAGTGAGTGCCTTGGTCACTTATGATGGCTCAGGGTATTCCAAACCTACAAAAGATATTGGACCTGACAAAATCTGTAACAACTCTTAAATCATTAGTCCTAGTGGGGATAACTTTCACCCACTTTGAAACATAATCAACAACAAGTAAAATATAGAGAATACCAAATGATATATGAAAAAGAGCCATGAAGTCGATTCCCCATACATCAAATACCTCACATAAAAGAATAGGTTGTTGAGGCTTGTCACTCTTATGAGTGATGGTTGTACATGCTATCTGGAACTCTTTACAAGTGCGATAAATCTAATAAGGATCTTTAAAAATAACGAGCCAATAGAAACCTGAGTCTAGGAATTTTATTGCAGTCCTTTGAGGACCAAAGTGTTCACCGACATGAGATGCATGAGAAAAATGCAAAATAGATTCAGTCTCATATTCGGGGGCACATGATATTTTTCACCTCATCACCTCATCACTATCAAACCTCCAAAGATATGTATCATCCCAAACATAATATTTGGCATTACTCTTGAGTTTGTGAATTTGTGTCTTGGATGCACCTGTAGGAAAAACACCAGCAACAAGATAATTAACAATATCAGCAAACCAAGGAGTAACCCCATGTAAAGTAAAAGCTGCTCATCAGGAAAGTCATCCTGAATCAGAAAAGGATATTCATCCCTCTCTATCATTATCAAGTGATCAACAACCAAGTTCTCAGCTCCACTCTTATCTTTAATCTCCACATTAAATTCTTGGAGCAACAACGCCCACCGAATTAGTCTCGGTTTTGCTCCTAGCTTCTTTAACAAGTACTTTAAAGCTCCATGGTCAATAAACACAATAACTTGGGAATCTAGCAAATATGATCTGAATTTATCAAGAGCAAAAACAATAGCTAGAAGTTCTTTTTCAGTTCTAGTGTAATTTGATTGTGCATAATCTAAAGTCCTAGAAGCATAATAAATAACATGGACAACCTTATCAACTCTTTATGCAAGGACCACTCAAACAACATAGTTAGAAGCATAACACATAATTTCAAAAGGGAGGGTCCAGTCAGGGGGCTGGATGATGGGAGCGGAGGTCAATGCTTTCTTCAAGAAGTCAAACGCTTGTTTGCATTGTTCATCTAAGTTGAATGTGACGTCAATCTTCAACAAGTTTGATAGCGGAAGATCTATCTTGCTGAAATCCTTGATGAAACACCTATAAAAACCTGCATGACCAAGAAAAGAACGAATCTCGCGAATGTAAGAAGGGTAAGGCGGTGTAAAAATCACATCAATCTTAGCAGGGTCTACAAAAATTCCTTTTTCAGAGATTATGTGACCCATGACAATTCCCTGCTCAACCATAAAATGGCATTTTTCATAATTTAAAACAAGGCCAGTCTCGATGCATCTTTTTAAAACCATATTAAAGTTGCTCAAACATGTATCAAAAGAAGAACCATAACCAATGAAATCATCCATAAATACTTCCATTCAATTCACAATAAAATCAACAAAAATGTTAGTCATGCATCGTTGGAAAATGCCAGGAGCATTGCCTCCTGTAAGCAAAATTACCGAATGTGCTAGTAAAAATGGTCTTTTCTTGATCTTTAGGTGCAATATGAATCTGAAAGTAACCTGAAAAACCATCAAGAAACATTAATGTGATTTACCAGGAAGCCGTTCAAGTATTTGTTCGATTAATGGTAAAGGAAAGTGATCATTTCTAGTAGCTTGGTTCAATCTACTGTAATCAATGCAAACTATCTAAGTGTTCTGAACTCTAGTGGGAACAAGTTCATTCTTTTCATTTTTTACCACTGAGTCCAAATTTCTTAGGTAGAACCTACATTGGGCTTACCCATTTACTGTCAGAGATAGGATAAATGACACCTGCTTGCAATATTTTTGTTACCTCTTTCTTTACCACATTGAGGATCAAAGGATTAAGCCTCCTTTGGGGCTACCTTACTGTTTTCGCACCATCCCCAAGAAAAATCATGTGTATACACATGGAAGGACTAATACCAGGGATGTTAGCTAATGTCCACCCAATCTCCTTCTTGTGTTTCTTCAAAACCTGCAAAAGCTTATTTTTCTTGATCGAAATCAAGGTTAGAAGAAATCAAAATAGGGAGTTTTTCATTACTCTCCAAATAAGAATATTTTAGGTTTTCGTGGAGTTGTTTCAACTCTAAGGACGGGGGCTGCTTGATGGATGGAGTGTTTGGGGAAGCCAGGATGTCGGGAGCATCAACTGCATAAACAAATTCATCAACAACAACTTCACATGTGGGAAACATGTTACCCTGCAAGGCAGAATTAATCTCAACACATACAACACAAATGTTAGTGTCAGTACAATCAACACATGAGTAAACATTCTCCAAACTAGATAAAGATGGAAAATCAAGTGAAAACAATTCAGAACAAGTGTCATCAACCAATTCATAGATTAATCCAATGTGAAAAATGGAATGCTCTTCCAAGGGACGTTTCATGCCATCGAAAATGTTAAATTTCACGACAATGTCACCAAATTCCATGGACATGGTTCCATCGTCAACATCAATTTTTGTTTTTGTCATTTTCATGAACATTCTGCCTAAAAATATGGGAGCTCTGCTTGACTAAGTTTCTCCTTCCATGTCCAGAATGTAAAAATCTATAGGAAAAATCAAATTGTTAACTTGAACAAGGACATCTTCCACTACTCCAGCGGGGCGGGTGTTGCTCCTGTTTTCCAATTGAATGATTAGACCTATATACCGCAAATGACCAAGACAAAGGTTATTATAAATAGAAGTAGGAATAAAATTAATGCCCACTCCTAAATCAAGCATGTGATTCCCGACTTTACTATCCCCGATGGTACAAGGAATAGCAAAAGTTTCTGGATCCTTGCACTTTTGTGGCAAGACCTGAGTGGGGGCTAAAACATTTTGCTCGCCCGTAACTTTTTTAGATGAAGGCTTGGTGTTGTACCACAAAATTTTCCCTCCTTTTTCTCAAGACATTTTCTCACAAGGATTTTCAAAAGGGAAAGTTTGCACAAGTACAATTGGATTTTTGGCTTTCAGGCATCAAATCAAAGAAGAGCAAGTTTGCCTTGATTCATAAGATTCGACTGGGCATCTAAAATCCTTTGAGCAAGCTTTGTTTCACAAGCTTAGATTGGGCACTTGGCCTACTTCGATGCTAGCTTGGTTCACAAGCTTCGATTGAGCACTCGGCCTCATACAATCAAGTTTAATTCACAAAGCTTCGACTGAGAGTTGGCTGCTTCAGGCGTGCTTTCAATTCACTAGGAAAATACTTCCTTCATGTCTGGTTCGATTCACTGGGAAATAGCCTCATTTGTGTCTGCTTTGATCCATAAAGCAATGGCCCCCCTCATGCTAAGCATCCACAAAGCAGTGGCCTCCTGCATACAAGCTTCGATTGAGCATTGGCTTCTTACGTGTCTGCTTTGATCCACAAGAAAAATGCTTCCTCTTCATGCCTACCTTCAATTCATAAGGCAAGAACTTCCTACATGCCTGCTTCGACTCACAAAATAATGGCTTCCGTCATGCTAGATTTGACTCCACCTCTAAACCCTTCAACACACAGTTTTCTACACTTTGACACATAGTATGGTCCATTCAAAGAAACACTCCAAAGGTCCATTCGGAGAAACATACAAGTGGTGCCTTTAAAGGACATACATTTGGTTTATTCAAAGGACACACAAATGGTGCCTTCGAAGGACATACAGTTGGTCCATTCGAAAACACACAATTGTTAGAAACAAGTTTTGTTTTACCTTTTTATGAGTTTGGTTCAAGAGGCTTGCTGGCCAAAGTCCTACATGTTGCCAAGCTCAAACCTCCCCCACAATTACATTCATGACAAAATACGCTTCGACTGGCCATAATAAAGTTTTCGATTGGGCTAGTTGGTCATATTTAGAGCCAATCGAAAAACAAGGAAAATATGGCCTCAATCGAAGAAGCCACAATAATGAAGCCCAGAGCCATCGAAGGGAGCAATTCAAAGCCAATCGAAGAACAAGGCGTGGAGGAATTCGAAGGAGCCAGGGAGTGAAACATGTCCAGGTTCATCCAAAAACACAAAAGGGTAGGAATTCATCAAAGATGGCAATCCTTTAATTTGTCTAATTTTGCCTTCAAATCCTGGTTAATGGCTGTCCCTTACCATTTCCATTCACCTCTATCCCCTATAAGTACATGCCTAAAGATACAAAACAAGGGGGACGAAAAAAAAGAGAGAGAGAAAAAACCATTGATCATCCAAACAGATTCATTGCCCATTGAAACACTTTTGCCACACTCATACCACCAGCCAGACACGCAAATTCATTACTTACATACAGGAAGTCAACCAGGCCCTTACACGAGTAATTTTACACCCAGGTTCACAGATCGAAGCCTTTCCGGTTGGTAAGGATTCACAAAAATCAAAAACTGTATTTCCAGGCCCTTTAAATACACGTTGTTTGCATATCTACATTTCTAATGTCATTTATGTTTATATGAACATATCATACGTAAGGTAACATGCAGGAATAAGATCGTGCCATCAAAGGGCATGATCTGAATTTGCCTCTCGAAGCTCATGACATAGGCATTTTCAAGCCAAAAATACCCAGATTCGAATTAGGGGCAGGAAGGATAAGGTGTGCGTGTGTGGAGAGGTATGGGTTTCGATCCGTGCCTCTTGCAATGATTTTTTATTGGTTTTCTTGCAGATTCAGTACCCTCAATAGGCAATCCATCAGACACTTTCAACAATATCCTTCACTGGATTTAAAGCCACATCCTTCCTTGGATCGAAGGTTAACATCCTTCAATGGATCGAAGGATAACATCTTTCACTGGATCGAAAGCCATCTCCTTCCCTGGATCGAAAGACTATTTTGTATTTTTATTTTTGCGTTGTTCATTTCTTTTAATGGCTTTCCTCTCTAAATCAACATTAAATCAAAAAATTCACAAAAAAATTAGGTTCTAGTCCTTTTTTTATTAAAATTAATTTCATTAACTAATCATTAATTACTTAAGAATTTTTATAAATTAAAATTAAGTAGATTTAGTTTTTTACCTTTCTTCTATAAAAACAAAACAAAATAACAAAAATATTTCATTTTTAGGATTTAGAAGTCCTTTCAATTCGTGCGCGTTCATTACTTTAGCATTTGTTATTCTTATCATTATTGTATCTGACTATGATTTTTGTTGTACCCCAAAATTTTCCCTCCCATATTTCTCAAGACATTGCAAGAAAAATCTCCAAGTTGCTCAAGGTTGCTCAAGAGTTGGACAGTCAAGCTATCTCCTAAGGCAGTCAACCTCAAATTAGGGTTTTGTGTTGCATCAAGGTCCTCACATCCAAATGACCTCAAGTTCTCCCCAATGTTCTAATATGCTCTCAAGATCATCCATGCCAAATTTCAAGCCTTGCAGAGGAAGTTTGGTCAGTAAATTGCTCAAAAGGTCCAAAAATCGACTGTGCTAGGGCAAAAGTCAACTGTGACCCAAATACAGTCAAACTTCAATATTTTTTGTGAACATTCTCATTTTGAAGGATATTTCATCATTTTATCAAGGGTTGATCATGATTCATCAAGGATTGCTCAAATTCATCAAGACTCAAAAGTTGCTAAATTAGGGTTTTGTAGGAAAAGTCAACTCAACTTTGACCAAGCATAACTTTCTCATAATTTATGAGAAATGACCCATCCAAAGCTCATGTTAAAGAGGACGCAAATTCCTACAATCCATCTTCACACCCAAAGATCAAGAAATGCACTCATAAGAAGTTACAAATTTGGACATTATAGGTCATTTTTGAAAGTCAACAAAAACACCTTTTTTTCCAAAGCTTATAACTTGAGAATGGAATTTAAAAATGAGATGAGACCAAAAGGGTTGGTTAGAGGACATCTCAATATTTCTAAAAAGTCTAGGAACACCTCCAAAAGTTCAAAATTGAAGAAGTTATGCATTGTTGAAGTTGTGCATTTTTGCAAAATTGCCAAAAGTCAACTAACCCCAAAACTTCAAATTTTGTCAAATGGGCCCATTCTTTTCCACTTGATTTGATCTTGTCACACTACACACGTGTCCTAGCTTCAGCCTTGTGTCCATTTATTAATTTTTCTATTTTATTTGATTTTTTATTAAATTAATTCATTTTAAATCAATTTAAATCAAATAAAATCCAAATATTGATTACTTAGGATCTTTTTGGTTGTTATAGGTCTTAATTATCATCATGATCAGCATCAAATTCGTATCTCACCATATCATGAGCAAAAAGATGGATTTTGGACAAATTTGGCAAGTTTTTAATTGGGAATCAAATCAAATATGCAAGCCATGATGGGAGAAGATTTGGACCATAATTCTTGACCTAATGCATTCCATAATATATATAGAAGAGAGGCACGCGAAATTGAGGGGGGAGAGGCTGCAAAATCACAAGAACAAAACTTGAGAAAACTTGAAAAAAAGCTTGAAACTGGAATCCTTCTTAGAGGCCAATTCAGAACTAAATCTCCATACTAATCAATTGCTGGACCATCCTTGAAGCGAAACCAATCTAAAACCAGTCTCCATACGTGCCCAGAAGCTTTGTAAGTGTCTCAAAAATCACTTTTCAGTTGAAATCGTATCCTCATATTCTTGCACTTTTTGACAAATTATTGGTATATTCATGCTTATCATTCAATTTAGAAGCATTCTGCATTATTTGATTGCATTCATATGACCTGTAGCACCATAGCCGCATCTAGGGTTCTTGGTATGTGTTTTTGGGTATTTCTTGTACAGGTGAAATCAAGACCCAAGAGGGACATAGACGTGCTCAGGAGACCTAGACGAGCACAACCATGTGCTTGGTATCAATTTCCATGGCCTAGAAAGGATTTTTGGAATGGCATACGAATTTAGCTGCAGATATAATTCCGCAGGTAAATAACCAGGTTTCAACGAGGAAGATGAAGACGTGCCTCCCTCCTATTGGTTGATTCAAACTTCGCGCTTTATTTTTTTAATTCTGGCATATTGTTTGTTTTTTCCAATATATTAATTGTTATCCAATACTATAACAAATGAAGCACATTGGTTCAGTGGCGAAGGCGTTAGTTCAAAGTCCAACAGGACCTGGGTTCGAATCCCAGGTCCCCCAAATGCATTTGTGTTATTTTTCAACAGGTAATTCCATACAATACCAAGGGCGTAACACATCATACATCATCACCCAATCATCTGCCAAATGGCCCTAGGCCAGATGGTCCAGATGTGATGACCATCATGCTCTCAAGTCAACCAATGCATAGGGAATCATAAAGTCAAACGAGGCATGCATGTAAATGGGCCATAAATTGCTATCAAAACCCCTCCAAACAGGCCCAAAATCTCCAATTCTCTCTATTTCTCTATTTTATTTATTTATATTGTTTATTTATTTTTCATAATTTCACTAACCAATTAAAACTTTTTCTCAATAAATTAAAAACCAAAAAATATTTTATTTATTAAATTAATTTCAGCATTTTATTTTTGTAAATAAATATTAATTTAATTAATTTATTTTAATTAGGAATAACTTTGATATCTTTTTTGCAATAATTAAAATCAATTTAGATAATTAGGTTTTATTAACATTGATCAAATTATTTTTATTTCTTTAAATATCAAAAATCCAAAAATATAATTTTTTAATTAATTTAATAATTAAGTTAGTTTAATTTATTTTTTTAAAAATAACCAAAAAATCTTTCTTTAATAAACAAAGGATCAAAACCCTAGAATGCGCCTGATTTAATTTTCCCGCACGCGATCCCTATTTATTTAAATATTGTATCTGTTTCCCGGAATGTAATAGTTTAATAGGACTTTATTTATTTTATCGCTTTATTTATTTTCCGCATTTTAATTTCAAGGGTTGCATTTATTGCTTTTGGCCTTGTAATAGTTAGTTTTAATTTCCGCAATTTAATTTCCGCGACTTATAAACTGTTAGATGTTTGGTAATAGGGAATGCATGACAAGATCAAATGTTTAAACCTAAAATCAACATAGATAACCATTGACATGTACAAAGACAAATTAACTGAAAATAACACACTCGCACATGCGCACTCTTAGGGTACACCTCACTTGGTTGCCTTCGAACATGGTCATTGAGTATAGGACGTTTTAGAGGTCGCCCTCTTGTCCAAAGATCATAGTTGCCTCAAAACGGCTGCCTCGAAAAAATGATCTGACATTAGGGTTACCGCTAAGGCGTCCTAACGTTGCTTTAGTGACCGCACGTCCCTTAATCGAATTGACCCTTAAAACTCCAACGACGATGCTACCTACTCATCAATAGTGGGATAGCATTGTCTAAAGGATATTAGCACAAATTGATTCCTTTTTCGAGTAGGTAGATGGTTTTTAAGTACTTGCTCCTTCAAAACAAAACAAAACTTTTCGCACTTACACCTTTCAAAAAACTGTTTTCAAACCCACAAACACAAAGAAAAGCAATTTTGAAAACACTTTGAGCAAGTACCTAAGAGCCCGTGGATACCACAGATAGAAAGGGTGCTAACACCTTCCCTTTCTATAATCTACCCCCCGGACTCGAGAAACATCTCGAAAAAGGAATTTTTCTGTGCTTTTTTCCTTTCCTTATTGGATAAAATAAAAGACGGTGGCGACTCTTGCTTACCGCGACATTTTGCGAAAACAAACGCAAAACGCGAACCAGCATTTTAAAAATAGTCAGTTCTCTTCCACTGTATCACATAACTAGCGACTCTGCCGGGGAAGCTTAATAAGTGGGGTGTACCTTAGGATTAGATCATTGTGCTTTCAATTGTTTGCTTTGTATGCTTTATATTTGTGGGCTTGTATTGGAGTTACTATAGATCCTAACCCGGATCTGGGGGATACCCTTTAGGTAAGTCGCAATAAACTGTGAGGGAAGTGTACGGCATAGACCGATACGGTTGAAGCAGTAGCTACGTTGGTGTGGCACCTTAGTGTGTACCAATATCCCTTGTGTTGGAACGAGGAGAATATGGGTCTTCTAAGGGGTCATTAAGCATCAACTGACCTTAGAACCTTTAAATTGACCAACTTGGCCATAAAACAGTAGCAGTATGCTAAACTCATTGAGACTAAACTCTCGCGATGATTCCGGCCGCAAGAAAAGGTTGCTGGAATTATGACCGATTGAGGGTAGTCAGTGATATTGAGATCCTCTAGAACCCGGTTACTATTTTTTAGGACAGGTTTAAACCAACTGAACTGAAAGAGGGTAGGACCTAAGCTCCTTGCCAGCCTGAAATCTAAGGGCTTTCTGTGTGACTTGTGCGCCTTTACCATGTTTGCTATTTGTGGATACTTGTGGTGTGCTTTCCATCATGACATCATAACATTGCATACATCTTTCATTGGACTAACCTATTTCAAATACATGAGCGATTTATCTTTGTTCTGTTTTGTAGGTCATCATGATGCCCATGCGTAGGAATACCATCCAGATTAACTTTTTCCAGGTTCCCACTATGCTTAAAGAATTGGTTGCAAAGATGTCTGATACTACCTCCTTCATCATAAGACATGGGTATCTTCTCAGTTTGGTCACTTCCAAATTGGACGAGAAGATGATGAGTGTCCTGGTCCAATTCTATGATATGTTGTACCATTGCTTTACTTTTCAGGACTACCAGCTGGTCCCCACCTTAGAAGAGTTCTCTGACCTACTTGGTATCCCTATCCGGGAGCAGACCCCATTTACCGGTTGGGAGAAGATCCTTAGGCCGAAAGAGATTGCTCCAGCCCTTCATATGACAAAGGATGAGGTGATGGATAATTGGGAGACTAGAAGTGGAGCAAAGGGCTTTCTGACTAAGTTCCTGGTTGGTAAGGCTAATTATTTCTGGGATAGTCTAGACTTCAAGGCATTCGAGGATATTCTGGCTCTTCTGATATATGGCTTGGTATTGTTTCCGAACTCTGACTCCTTCGTTGATGTGAATGCGGTGAAAATCTTCATCTCTTGTAATCCTGTACCCACTCTCTTGGGTGACATTCTTCATCAGCTTTATGCCCGTACTGCCCGAAAGCGGGGAACCTTGATTTGCTGTGCTCCATTATTGGTGAAGTGGTTTATTTCGCCCTCCCCAAGTCAGTGCTGAAGAACAAAGAAGGCATGGGCTGGGCTTACAGGGTTATGTCTCTCTCTCATAATGATATCATTTGGACTCTCAAGGGTATGGATGAGGTGGCTATTATTGATCAATGGGGGGAGTACCCCAATGTTCCCCTGATAGGAACCCATGGAGGAGTTTCTTACAACCCATGCTTGGCGTTACGTCAGTTTGGGCGAGCCAGAAGAGAAGGACCTCATGAGCTGCTAATGCCTAGTATCATCTTTGATTTCCAAGGGCACAGCGACGAGCAACGCCGCAGATTCATAAGGGCTTGGGATAGAGTTCACAGATCTGATCCACATGAGCTGGGCCCAAAGACTTCAGTACCGATGGAGCCATATCTCAGATGGTTCCGTATCCGTGCCCAAAAGCTGGGTATGCCATATGAAGCCGTCCTGCCTATCATTGTTGAAGTTTCTAATGAAGAAGGGGTCCTTCCGACCATCCTCCATCCTCATATGCCCACTGACATTGGGGCATTGAAAAGGTCTTGGATGCAACTGAGAGAAGAGCGGGATGCTTACCGAGAAAAGTTCAATAAGCAAGAACAGAAGATCCAGAGGTTGACTAGGCAGCTGGAGAACGAGTGGATCCTCAATAACTATGTCTGCACCGACAAGAAGAGACCATGGGAGCACTGATTGGCCTTTGATGATTTCCTTTCCAGTTTTCATTTACTTTTCAGTATTTCCTTTCTTGTAACGCCTTAAAGGCATCTGTTGAACAATTTGAATTTCAAAGTTTACCTAATAAAAGTGTGTTTCCTTTTTGGTTTACAAATTTGAATCTATCGATTGTCTTTGAAATCATATCATACGCATTTCATCCCATGCACTTCATAACAGGTACCCGTTACAGGTCTCTTATCTTCTTCGCAAATTATTTCAGCACTCATCATGTCTGCTGAACCTTCAACTGAGCAAGAAATCAAGGCCCTACAGGCCCAGAATGCCCAATTCCAAGAGCTGTTCATGAATCTAACTAAGGGTCAGCAGGATCTGAAGACCCTTATTCTGAAAGAGAAGAAGAAGAAGAGGAAAGTCTTGTTTAACACAGGTCACGGGTTTAGAAACAGGCTACGGGATGAAGTTGATTTGACCACCTCATCTGGAGGGAAAGATAGTCAGGAAGAAAGAAGGGCTCCTAGCCCTGTGGTCTCAGACAATGAGACGGACTTCGACGAAGACCAGTATCCTTCGGCCGAGGATAGATACAAACAACTGGAAGACCGGTTGAGTGTGATGGAAGTTCAGAAAGTGCCTGGTCTGGACTTTGGTGATCTAGGTCTATCATCTGGGGTGGTGATTCTCCATAAATTCAAAGCACCAGCCTTTGCTAAGTATGACCGAGTTTCTTGTCCGAAGCTGCACCTCTGGTCATATGTAAGGAAGATTCAGCCGTACATCGCTGATAAGAACCTATGGATCCACTTCTTTCAAGACAGTCTCTCAGGGACTCAGCTTGAATGGTTTTACCAGTTGGACGGAGCCAGTATCCTCAATTGGGAAGATTTGGCTACTGCTTTCTATAGGCAGTACCAATACAATTCCGGCCTTGCTCCCACGCGTACCCAACTCCAGGGTATGTCAATAGGAACGGGTGAAGGATTCAAAGATTATGCTCAGAAGTGGAGGGATCTCGCCGGAAGAGTACAACCACCCTTGGCTGATCGGGAGCTTGTGGATATGTTTCTGGGGACCTTGTCTGGTCCATTTTTCAACCATCTGATTGGAAGCTCTTCATCTGGGTTTACAGAGCTAATTATGATCGGTGAAAGGATTGAGGCTGGTATTAAGGCTGGTAAGATACAAAAGGGTGCTTCATCGAGCACCGAGAAAAAGCCTTTCAAGAAAGAGTCCAGTGCTGTCTACAGTTTGAAAAGCCAGAGTAGACCTGAACGGCGCCAAGCTGTCAATACGGTTGTTATTTCAAGACCTGCTGGTGCTCTTCATCACAACAATCAACAAATGGACGAGAGACCTTGAAGGAAATTCACTCGTCTCAGCATAACTTTGTCTCAGATTCTGCCACAGTTACTGAAAACTAATCTGGTGATTTCAAGGGAGGCCCCGAAGAACCCAAATACAACATCACCAAAGTACAACCCTAATGCCCGCTGTGCTTTTCACTCTGATAGCCCGGGGCATGATACAGACGATTGTTGGGTCTTGAAGAACAAGGTACAGGACTTGATTAATGCGAAGGAGATCGAGTTCGGAGCACCAGAAAAGCCTAAACATGAGGCAAGGGTGAATGCTATCGGGGATGACGATGATGAAGAGTTTGATATTGATAGCTGGATATACCCAACTGCCGATGGTGGACTAATCAATTGGACAACGAAGGATTCTATGCCTGTTTCAGTTATCACCCAGTAATGAGACTTTTGTTTTGAATATGTAACAGACAATGTTTTAAACTTTACGGCCCGGTGTCTTACCCGGGGCACCGCGGCTTCATTTGTGAGGACTTTATGTGTGTCATTTTCATATATCATTAATAAAAGCATTGGACGTTCTTGCATTTCAAATTTTGCGCTCCTTGTTTTTCTTTTTATATATTGCAAAACATCTATTTTACACACACTCACATATACAGGTATACATCCACTCTGGATCTCACTGGTAACGACTCTGCTACTGCCAGTTATGACTTCAAAAATCCGATCAACTTACCCGAAGACGAAGGTGAAGATGTTTGCGAAGTGCCTGGTGAATTTGCTAGACTGCTACTCCAAGAAGAGAGGGCTATTCAGCCGCACGAAGAGCCTGTGGAATCAGTGAATCTGGGTACAAAGACAGACAAGAAGGAAGTTAAGATCGGTGCAAATCTGTAGCTTAGTGTGAAACAACGGTTGATTCAGATGCTGCATGACTATGTTGAGATCTTTGCCTGGTCTTACGAAGATATGCCTGGGTTGGATACCGATATTGTGGTTCACCGATTGCCTACCAAGAAAGACTGTCCTCCAGTGAAACAGAAGGTCCGCCGAATGCGCCCAGGGATGTCTGAGAAAATCAAGGCTGAAGTTATGAAACAGTTTGACGCCGGTTTTCTAGCAGTTACTTCTTACCCTCAGTGGGTGGCCAATGTGGTTCCTGTGCCGAAGAAGGATGGTAAGGTTCGAATGTGTGTTGACTATAGGGATCTGAATAGGGCAAGCCCCAAGGATGACTTCCCTCTGCCTCATATCGACGTTCTGGTTGACAACACCGCTCAGCATAAGGTCTTCTCCTTTATGGATGGTTTCTCCGGTTATAATCAGATTAAAATGGCTGCCGAAGACATGGAGAAGACAACCTTTGTTACTCAATGGGGCACCTTTTACTACAAGGTCATGCCGTTTGGATTGAAGAATGCTGGGGCAACGTATCAGCGTGCCATGGTTGCTTTGTTTCATGACATGATCCATCACGAGATTGAGGTATACGTTGACGACATGATTGCAAGATCTCAAACTGAGGAAGAACATCTGGACCACCTTCAGAAGTTGTTTGATAGGTTGAAGTTGTACAAGCTGAGGTTAAACCCGAACAAGTGCACCTTCGGGGTGAGATTTGGTAAACTGCTGGGTTTCATCGTAAGCGATAAAGGTATTCAAGTGGGTCTGGAAAAGGTGAAGGCTATACAAGAGATGCCAGCTCCTAGAACAGAAAAAGAAGTCAGCGGCTTTCTGGGACGACTGAACTACATTGCCCGATTCATCTCGCACCTGACTGCTACTTGTGAGCCAATCTTCAAACTACTGAAGAAAGATTAAGTAGTATGTTGGAACGATGAATGCCAGGCCGCTTTCGAAAGGATCAAAGAGTATCTCCAAGAGCCACCCATTCTGATGCCTCCAGTTGAAGAGAGACCTTTGATCTTATACTTGACAGTACTTGACAACTCAATAGGGTGTGTGCTGGGTCAGCATGACGAGTCTGGCTGAAAAGAGCATGCTATTTATTACCTTAGCAAAAAGTTTACCGACTATGAGACCCGATACTCACTGCTCGAGAAAACTTGCTGCGCTTTGGCATGGGTTGCTCGCCGGCTGAGACAGTATATGTTGACTCACACTACTCTGTTGATATCAAAGTTGGATCCAATCAAGTATATCTTCGAAAAGCCTGCCTTGTCCGGAAGAATAGCAAGATGGCGGATGATCTTGACTGAGTATGACATCCAATATACGACCCAAAAGGCAATCAAAGGAAGTGTGTTGGCAGATCATTTGGCACATCTGGCAGTGGATGATTACCAGTCTATGAACTTTGAATTCCCGGACGAGAATATCATGTTGGTAACTGATTGTGAGACACCTGGACCGGATGAAGGACCCGAGGAAGGATCCCGATGGTCTATGTACTTTGATGAAGCTTCGAACGCTTTGGGTAATGGCATTGGCACCGTGATCATATCTCCTAAAGGCTCTCATACTCCGTTTACCGCCCGACTATGTTTCAACTACACCAACAATATGGTGGAGTATGAGGCATGCATTATGGGTCTTCGAGCAGCAATTGACCTAAGGATTAAGTTTCTAAGTGTTTTCGGAGCCTCCGCTCTCGTGATCAGTCAGATCAAAGGAGAGTGGGATACGAAACAACCAAATCTTATTCCTTACAAGGATTATGTGTTGACTTTGCTTCCCCACTTCGAAGAAATAACCTTTGAACACTTCCCTAGAGAGGAGAATCAGTTGGCGGACGCGCTGGCTACAATGTCTTCTATGTTCAAGGTCAATTGGGACAACGAAGCTCCCCAGATTATCATTGAAAGATTGGACGAACCTGCGCATTGCTGTGATATTGAGACTGAAGAGGTAACAGAAAAGCCTTGGTTTCATGAGGTGAATAGATACCTTGAAACTCAGGAATACCCCGAGGGTGCATCTGTTAATGACAAGAAGTTTCTGAGGAGGTTCGCGGCGAAGTTTTTCATCAGCAATGGCATTCTTTACAAGCGTAACCATGATTCGACCTTACTGCGTTGTGTGGATAAGAATGAAGCAGAAAGGATCATGGCAGATTTACATGAGGGTACTTTCGGAACTCATTCCAGTGGACACACCATGGCAAAGAAGATCCTTCGGGCAGGATATTATTGGTCCACAATGGAAGCTGACTGTTATCAGCATTCTCGGACATGTCACAAATGCCAAGTCTATGCTGATAAGGTGCACATACCTCCAGTACCTCTGAACGTCTTAACGGCACCTTGGCCTTTTACAATGTGGGGCATTGATATGATCGGCGAGATCAGACCTACGACATCCAACGGGCATCGTTTCATCCTGGTAGAAATTCATTACTTTACGAAGTGGGTTGAAGCAGCTTCCTTTGCTACCATAACCAAGAACATCGTGACGCGGTTCATTTGACACAATCTGATCTGTCGATATGGTGTACCAGAGAGGATCATTACAGATAATGGTACCAATCTCAATAACAAGATGATCACCAAGCTCTGCAAGCAGTTCAAGATACAACATCACAACTCTTCACCCTACCGGCCGAAGATGAATGGGGCTGTCGAAGCGGCTAATAAGAATATTAAGAATATTGTGCAGAAGATGACAGTAACATACAAAGACTGGCACGAGATGTTACCGTTTGCTCTTCATGGGTACCGTACCTCAGCGCGGACGTCAACATGGGCAACACCCTATTCCTTGGTTTATGGCATGGAGGCAGTCTTGCCCATTGAAGTTCAGATACCCTCTCTCTGAAACATGAAGGATGCAGGTTTGAGCGAAGATGACTGGATTCAGACCCGACTTGATCAGCTAAACCTAATAGACGAAAAGAGACTTACTGCTACTTGTCATGGTCAGACGTACCAAAAATGGATGATCAAGGCATTTAATAAGAAAGTCAGACGACAAGAGTATCAAGTTGGGGATCTGGTTATCAAGCGCATCATACTTCCCCAAGGTGATCCCAGGGGAAAATGGACCCCTACTTACGAAGGGCCATTTGTGGTTAAGAACATTTTCTCAGGAGGAGCTATGATTCTAACCACCATGGATGGTGACGACCTTCCTTACCCCGTCAATGCAGACATAGTGAAAAGATACTACGCTTGATCAAAGACCTGCTAGGTTGACAGGCCTAGGCAAAAATAAGGGCTTCCCGGCGAACCAAAAGGGTTCGGGAAAAAATAAGGGATGAAAATGAAAAAATTTGTACACCCGGCAAGTCGAAAACCTGAAAAGGCGGCTTGGGCAAAAAAGGGTATCCCGGTGGACTGAAAACCCAAAAGGGCGGTCCAGGTAAAAATTAGGGATCAAAGCGTAACACTATGTCTCATTGGATCACCTTGCATCCAAACTTCGGTATCAACTATCAAGCTCGGACGACACTAATCAATCTGATCTACCTTCAACCAGTAGCAAAGTGATGAGATGCTCGAAGACATAAGGGAAATAGTAGAGTTTGAACCCAGTGGGATCATTCACATAGCTATTTTGTTTCTTTTCACAAATTGTATAAATTCTATTTGTTCGACGGTGTTCTCTTACTAGGACGTCAGCCTCTTGTACAAAAATGCCTATTTACAGGCCAAACTTCGAAATCAATACAATTCATTTTCAAAGAAATTTCAAACTGTTCTTTTTTATCTGTTTTGATTTGCAAAGAACGTCCAATGTTCATTTTTGATATATGCATTTGACATTAATTGTTGCTCATAAATGTTTACATGCGAAACAAAGATGAATTACTGGTAATAGCAGAAACAAGGGCAAATGAGAATTGTCCAAACTGTATAGTTGCTCTGTCCACTAGGTACAAGGTAAATTCAGCTGAAGAATATGGCTAAGGTACATTCATTCCCCGCAGAGCAAGACAGTAATGATAGCTCTCCCCAGCTGGGACTTGCAACTATGAACAAATCAACAATGCTCTCCCCAAGCAGAGTTTATCTACCATCAGCACTAAAAAGGCTTGATACCCCCGACAGTCTTAATATTCCCCAGCGGAGTATAAGAATATTCCCCAGCAAAGTATAAGAATGTTCCCCAGCAGAATACAAGACACCCCCAGCGGAGTTAAAATTTTCCCAGCGCAGTCTGAAAAAGCTTCCCCAGTGGAGTTGAAGAATCATCCCCAGTAGACTCTGGAAGTTTACTCCCAACGGAGTACAAAAATAAATCTCCCCAGCCGAGTTCAAAGGATCATTCCCAGCAGAACTCAGAGGATTATCCCCACAAAAGCCTAACAGGGTTATCCCCAACAAGTTACAATTGAAAGGTCATCCCCAGCGAAGTCCTTTCCTTTCACAAATAGGAATTCAATCCTCAAGATTCAATATCACCAGCAACAGTAATTCGTCCCCGGTGGAGTTTATCAGTGGAACCCTCAACAGGACATCTCTTCCCCACAGAGTAATTCCCCTTAGAGTAATCTCCTCATCAGTTTATTCCCCAACGGAGTTATCTTCTCCTGCAGGTCTATTCTCACAATCATCTTCGTTCATCATCCCCAGCGGAAACGAAGAATTCAACTCTATTCTCCAGTAGTTATCCGGGATTTATTTTCCCCAGCTAAAACATTACATTTCCATACACCATACATCATGATACATGCATGAACGCATCATACCATAAAATCTCATTTATGTTGAGAACATCATTGCTTGATCCATATCATGCATTGCATATGACTGACCTTTACCTTTCAGGAAAGATCCAGTTAAGTTCTCAGCTATATCCAATACCTCCTCTGGTTCAGTTAGATCGCTGATAAGATCTCTCTGATTCGTATTCCAGTTGAAGTTATTCCAAGACCTTGTCTGGTCCAGTTAAATCGATTCCTAAAGGTTTTTCTGATGCCGATCCAGTCAAAGTTAATCCAAGACCTCCTCTGGTTCAGTCAGATCGCCGATAAGATCTCCCTGATTCGTATTCCAGTTGAAGTTATTCCAAGACCTTGTCTGGTCCAGTTAAATCGATTCCTAAAGATTTTTCTGATGCCGATCCAGTCAAAGTTAATCCAAGACCTTGTCTGGTCCAGTTAAATCGATTCCTAAAGATTTTTCTGATGCCGATCCAGTCAAAGTTAATCCAAGACCTTCTCTGGTTCAGTTAGATCGCCGATAAGATCTCTCTGATTCGTATTCCAGTTGAAGTTATTCAAAGACCTTGTCTGGTCCAGTTAAATCGATTCCTAAAGATTTTTCTGATGCCAATCCAGTCAAAGTTATTCCAAGACCTTGTCTGGTCCAGTTAAATCGATTCCTAAAGATTTTTCTGATGCCGATCCAGTCAAAGTTAATCTAAGTCCTTCTCTGGTTCAGTCAGATCGACCCTAAGATCTCCCTGATTTGTATTCCAGTTGAAGTTATTCCAAGACCTTGTCTGGTCCAGTTAAATCGATTCCTAAAGATTTTTCTGATGCCGATCCAGTCAAAGTTAATCCAAGACCTCCTCTGATTCAGTTAGATCGTCGATAAGATCTCCCTGATTCGTATTCCAGTTGAAGTTATTCCAAGACCTTGTTTGGTCCAGTTAAATCGATTCAAAGATTTTTCTAATGCCGATCCAGTCAAAGTTAATCCAAGACCTTCCATGGTTCAGTCAGATCGACGATAAGATCTCCCTGATTCCTATTCCAGTCGAAGTTCAGACCACCTACCAACAGTCTCCAAATGGCATATGTAAGCCCATTCCCGACATCACCAGGCCGATACCACTTCATGTGAGTGCAAATTTCTGGGCACTCTAGTGTTCAATCATCTTCCACCTTCGGATCACGAAAGGCCCGGAAGCCAATCTATATCCTCAGGTTTAAGAAGATTGAACAGGGGCAGCTGTTGTACCCCAAAATTTGCCCTCCCATATTTCTCAAGACATTGCAAGAAATATCTCCAAGTTGCTCAAGGTTGCTCAAGAGTTGGACAGTCAAGCTATCTACTAAGGCAGTCAACCTCAAATTAGGGTTTTGTGTTGCATCAAGGTCCTCACATACAAATGATCTCAAGTGCTCCCAAATTTTCTAATATGCTCTCAATATCATCCATGCCAAATTTCAAGCCTTGCAGAGGAAGTTTGGTCAGTCAATTGCTTAAAAGGTCCAAAAATCGACTATGCTAAGGCAAAAGTCAATTGTGACCCAAATACAGTCAAACTTCAAGATTTTTTGTCAACATTCTCATTTTGAAGGATATTTCATCATTTGATCAAGGTTTGATCATGATTCATCAAGGATTGCTCAAATTCATCAAGACTCAAAAGTTGCTAAATTAGGGTTTTGTAGGAAAAGTCAACTCAACTTTAACCAAGCATAACTTTCTCATACTTTATGATAAATGACCCATCTAAATATCATATTGAAGAGGATGCAATTTCCTACAATCCATCTTCACACCCCAAGATCAAGAAATGCACTCACAAGAAGTTACAAATTTAGACATTATAGGTCATTTTTGAAAGTCAACAAAAACACCTTTTTTTCCCAAAGCTTATAACTTGAGCATGGAATATCAAAATGAGATGATACCAAAAGGGTTGGTTAGAGGACATCTCAAGATTTCTAAAAAGTCAAAGAACACCTCAAAAAGTTCAAAATTGAAGAAGTTATGCATTTTTGAAGTTGGACATTTTCGCAAAATTGCCAAAAGTCAACTAACCCCAAAACTTCAAAATTTGTCAAATGGGCCCATTATTTTCCACTTGATTTGATCTTGTCACACTACACACGTGTCCTAGCTTCAGCCTTGTGTCCATTTATTATTATTTTCTATTTTATTTGATTTTTTATTGAATTAATTCATTTTAAATCAATATAAATCAAATAAAATCCAAATATTGATTACTTAGGATCTTTTTGGTTGTCATAGGTCTTAATTATCATCATGATCAGCATCAAATTCGTATCTCACCATATCATGAACAAAAAGATGGATTTTGGACAAATTTGGCAAGTTTTCAAATGGGAATCAAATCAAATATGCAAGCCATGATGGGAGAAGATTTGGACCATAATTCTTGACCTAATGCATTCCATAATACATATAGAAGAGAGGCACACAAAATTGAGGGGGGAGAGGTTGCAAAATCACAAGAACAAAACTTGAGAAAACTTGAAAAAAAGCTTGAAACTGAAATCCTTCTTAGAGGCCAATTCAGAACCAAATCTCCATACTAATCAATTGCTGGACCATCCTTGAAGCGAAACCAATCCAAAACCAGTCTCCATACGTGCCCAGAAGCTTTGTAAGTGTCTCAAAAAATCACTTTTCAGTTGAAATCGTATCCTCATATTCTTGCACTTTTTTGACAAATTATTGGTATATTCATGCTTATCGTTCAATTTAGAAGCATTCTGCATTATTTGATTGCATTCATATGACCTGTAGCACCATAGCCGCATCTAGGGTTCTTGGTTTTTGTTTTTGGGCATTCCTTGTACAGGTGAAATCAAGACCCAAGAGGGACATAGACGTGCTCAGGAGACCTAGACGAGCACAACCATGTGCTTGGTATCAATTTCCATGGCCTAGAAAGGATTTTTGGAATGGCATACGGATTTAGCTGCGGATATAAATCCGCTGGTAAATAACCAGGTTTCAACGAGGAAGATGAAGACGTGCCTCCCTCCTATTGGTTGATTCAAACTTCGCGCTTTATTTTTTTAATTTTGGCATATTGTTTGTTTTTTCCAATATATTAATTGTTATCCAATACTATAACAAATGAAGCACGTTGGTTTAGTGGCGAAGGCGTTAGTTCAAAGTCCAATAGGACCTGGGTTCGAATCCCATGTCCCCCAAATGCATTTGTGTTATTTTTCAACAGGTAATTCCATGCAATACCAAGGGCGCAGCACATCATACACCATCACCCAATCATCTGCCAGATGGCCCTAGGCCAGATCTGGTGGTCCAGATGTGATGACCATCATGCTCTCAAGTCAACCAATGCATAGGGAATTAGAAAGTCAAACGAGGCCTGCATGTAAATGGACCACAAATTACTATCAAAACCCCTCCAAACAGGCCCAAAATCTCTAATTCTCTCTATTTCTCTATTTTATTTATTTATATTGTTTATTTATTTTTCATAATTTCACTAACCAATTAAAACTTTTTCTCAATAAATTAAAAACAAAAAAATATTTTATTTATTAAATTAATTTCAGCATTTTATTTTTGTAAATAAATATTAATTTAATTAATTTAGTTTAATTAGGAATAACTTTGATATCTTTTTTGCAATAATTAAAATCAATTTAGATAATTAGGTTTTATTAACATTGATCAAATTATTTTTATTTCTTTAAATATCAAAAATCCAAAAATATCATTTTTTAATTAATTTAATAATTAAGTTAGTTTAATTTCTTTTTTCAAAAATAACCAAAAAATCTTTCTTTAACAAACAAAGGGTCAAAACCCTAGAATGCGCCCAATTTAATTTTACCGCACACGATCCCTATTTATTCAAATATTGTATCTGTTTCCCAGAATGTAATAGTTTAATAGGACTTTAATTATTTTATCGCTTTATTTATTTTCCGCATTTTAATTTCAAGGGTTGCTTTTTGCGATGTAAATACCCGACGCCTTGTAATAGTTAGTTTTAATTTCCGCAATTTAATTTTCGCAACTTATAAACTGTTAGATGTTTGGTAATAGGGAATGCATGACAAGATCAAATGTTTAAACCTAAAATCAACATAGATAACCATTGACATGTACAAAGACAAATTAACTTAAAATAACACACTCGCACATGCGAACTCTTAGGGTACACCTCACTTGGTTGCCTTCGAACGTGGTCATTGAGTATAGGAAGTTTTAGAGGTCGCCCTCTTGTCCAAAGATCATAGTTGCCTCGAAACGGTTGCCTCGAAAAAATGATCTAAGACATTAGGGTTACCGCTAAGGCGTCCTAACGTTGCTTCAGTGACTGCACGTCCCTTAATCGAATTGACCCTTAAAACTCCAACGACGATGCTACCTACTCATCAATAGTGGGATAGCATTGTCTAAAGGATATTAGCACAGATTGATTCCTTTTTCGAGTAGGTAGATGGTTCTTAAGTACTTGCTCCTTCAAAACAAAACAAAACTTTTCGCACTTACACCTTTCAAAAAACTGTTTTCAAACCCACAAACACAAAGAAAAGCAATTTTGAAAATACTTTGAGCAAGTACCTAAGAGCCCGTGGATAACCACGGATAGAAAGGGTGCTAACACCTTCCCTTTCTATAATCTACCCCCCGGACCCGAGAAACATGTCGAAAAAGGAATTTTTCTGTGCTTTTTCCTTTTCTTGTTGGATAAAATAAAAGATGGTGGCGACTCTTGCTTACCGCGACATTTTGCGAAAACAAACATAAAACGTAAAACAGTCAGTTCTCTCCCACCGTATCACAAGTTGTAATAGTTAAAATTAGGACTTTATTTTCTGTTTTTTGTTTCTCCCCCAATTTTTGGACATGTAATAATCCCCCTCCCCGAAGTCATGTAATAGCGTAGCTTTAACTTCCGCACTTTAAATTCCTGTATAGATATTAACTGTTAGATGTATGTTAATAGGATTGCATGACAAGACTAATAATCAAACACTAGCAAACCTAAACATCAAGATAAATAACTGAACATAACACATTATCACATGCACACCTTTAGGGTACTCCCACTTTTGTTGCCTTCGGAAAAATAGTCACAACTCTTGAAACGTGAGAGATTTTAGTGGCTACCCTCCGGTTTAAAAAGATCATAAGTCCCTCGATGATCCTCTCGATGTTGCCTCGATAAAAAATGATCTTAAAACCCTAGGGTAGTTACTAAGGTTTCTTTCCCAGTTGCCTTTGTGACTATAAAACTTCCCTACAAATGTCCCTCAAACATCCAAACGACTAGGGCTACCTACTCACTAATAGTAGGCTAGCACTGTCTAAAGAAAAAGAGGTAAAGAACGAACCTTTCGAGTAAAGTAGATAGTTCCTAGATGTTATGCTCAAAACAAATTTTTACACTTACACAAAACAATTTTCAAAAACCTTTTCAAAATGCTATATCAACACTCTTGAGGACTGATATAAGAGTTATCATAAAGCAAATCCCACACTAAGGCATTTCAAAATACTTTTCAAAAAAACACACAAATCACAAGGTATTTCAAAAATGAGCTAAGCATCTAAGAGCCCGTAGATAACTACGGGTGGAAAGGGTGCTAACACCTTACCTTTCCATAATCTACCCACCTTACTCAGAAAATTCTCAAAAGGTCTTTTTTTGTTCATTCACCCTTTCCTTTGTTAGATAAAAGAAAAGTCGGTGGCGATTCTTGCGTACCGCAACATTTGCGAACAAAACGCAAAACTAGTAAAACAGTCGGTTCTGCCACCGTATCATAGAACTGGCGACTCTGCTGGGGAATTATAAAAAGTGTGGTTACCTTAGAGTTTAGTTCATCTTTTTAAATTACTTTACATTGTGTGTTTGTTTGCTTTATCCTTAAAGGGCTTGCTTGGGTTTACTTGTAAAGATCCTACACCCAGATCTCGGGCACATTTTTAGGTAAGTAGCAATAGATCGTGGAGACTGTACGACGTAAACTGATATGGTTGAAACGATAGCTGCATTAGTGTGACACATTTGTTGGTACCAGAATCACTTGTGTTAAATCAAGGAGAATACAGGGCCACTGTGTGGCGTCATAAAGCACTAACGGACCTTAGAACCTTAGTTGAACAAACTTGGCCCTTAGAAAGTAGTGAGATAGCCGTCCTTGGTATAAAACTGAGGACTGGTTGATACTCGATCGCCTGAAAAGATATTTCGGCCGCTAGAAAAGATCGCCTGAGACTCCTTAGAACCCAGTTACTTTTCTAAGACAGGTTGAACCACCTAAACTTCAAGAGGGTACTTACCTTTAAACCTCATGCAAGCCTTTGAACCTAAGGCTACTTGTGTGACTTGTTTGCTTTCACTATCTAACAACTTAAACTCCTTGCAGAGTTTTGTTTATTATCTAACCATGTGTGTTCCTTGCAAGATTTTTTTGTAGTCATTATCCAATGACCTGGACTTCTTGCAAGACTACTTGTCTTCATCACCTTACACTTTTTCTTGGTGCATAACATACACATCATGACATCATGCCATAATGTTGTACCCAAAAATTTGCTCTCTCATTCTTCAAGGCCTTTCTCACAAGAATTCTCAAGGTTCAAGCTTGCACAAGTACTTTGGAATTTTCCAATACCAAAATTAAAAGGAAACCGTCAAAAAGGGGGAAAACAGATAAAAATATTATTTTGACAAAATTTGGAGAAATACAAGTGTTCTTCGTTTCAGCTCCTTCAATTGGCCTTTTGGCCTCTTTTGATGCAAGCTTGGCATGCATCCTTCGACTGGGTATGGGCCTCTGGCACATTTTTGGTTTGGATTCACAAGGAAAAAAGCCTCTTGTAATCTATTTCACTTTCAAGGCAAAAGGCTCTCTTTTAGCATCCTTCAATTTGCACTTTTTTGTTCCCTATATGCCTCTTTCGAATTTGAACATTTTGTCCTCCTACATGCACCTTTCGTTTGGACATGTTGGTTCCCTTTATACAAGCTTCGTTTGAACATAGATCTTTTACATGTTGGCATGAAGTCACAAGGCAGGAATCTCTTGCACACATTCTTTCGTTTAGCCATGTGGCCCATTTGCAGACAAATTTGAGTGGGCAGGATCTCCTGTAGAAATGGCCTGTTCCAAACATACAAACTCTTCACTATGTCATTGCCTCAGGCGAAGAAAACACCATTGTGGTACATTCGAAGAATTTGTCAAGCATGTATGGATGCCCCCAATCGAAGGACATATATTACTGACCCATCCCAATATCATTAATTTGGCCCCGTCAAAGGATATCCATTGGAGTCATTCGAATGACACTTCGATTTGAAAAAAGAGATGGTTGTTGAAAAGCCTAGTCGAAAGGAAAGGCTAAGGAGTCAAGACAAAAGGTTGAGATGCCAAAGGTACTTGTTTACCAAGTCCCATGCGCTTCCAGGATCAAGCCTGATACACTGGCCATAAAACTCCAAAACTGCTGCACAGCAGTCCTGCATCACTGCCCCCATATTTGCACCAAATTGGTATATAAAAAACTGTACCTCGAAGGCTACAAGAACAACATACCTAATTTGTTCAAATTTCTTTTGTTTTCCCTCCCAAACCTCAGCCAAACTCATCTATAAATAAGAGCCTCTGTCACACATATTAAGGGCGCCTGAAGGATTGCAAGAAAACACTTGTGAAAATTCTCAGAAATTCTCAAACACTTCCCAACATTATTTTTTCAAACACTTCCTAACATTCTTTTTTCAAACACTTCTATACACTAAGAAAAAAACCTTCGATTCACCCTCCAAGCGACCATCAAACTCCCCTTCGACTCACTCCCTCAGCTACCATACAGTAGGCCTTTGCGTTATCCAATCACTTGTTATAAAAGAGCCTTTGATTCACTCACCTAACCTCTTTCGACCCAGTCACTGCTTTCATAAAGTAGCAACTGGACTAGGCTCAAGAGGGTCCCAACGAACTCTCATTTTCCATCAAAGAAAGCACTTACATCTCCCTTCGACTTAAGGACTTCAAGAGGTAAGTTTTCTTTTAAACTTGAGTCCATTCTAATATCATGTGCATATGCCAATAAAGAAAAATGTAGATATTTTTAGAATATGTTTTTGCTTTTGACCCTCACTGTTTGTATACTGAGAATCTCAACCCTGACTAGTTATACTTTGGATCCTGGTTCCCAATAATCTTGTGCTAACCCCTGATTTGTAGCTGTCAAAAGTTACACTTGTTGGTTTCATTTTCAAGTTTAGACAGGTTTCCTGTATCTTTTGACTGGCTAAACATTGGAGCCTTCTCGAAATCAAAACTTGGGAGCTTTGCATTCCTGCAATCAAAGGAGATGTTAAAGAGTTTGAAACGAAAGGTGTGCATTCCATGCTGACTCCTAAAGCCTGTCAAAAGAAATAGCAAGAAGGGTGAGTCATAGGTTACCGGCTAACACTCCTACAGTTGAAGGAAACAAAAATGCAGATTCGAAAGGAGCCATGAAGATTTGAGTCGAAGGGTGCTACTGCCTGGGTCGAAGAGCTCATTTTCCTTTCTTTTATTTTGTTTTTGCCTTTACATTTTCTTGCCTTTCAATATGGTTGTAATAGTGTAGGGTATTTATTTCCTGCATTTTTATTGCTTTATACAAATGTTAGTGACTAGGATGTATGGTAAGATAAAACCAACAAATAGGCCACCCTAATCAAAGACTAAATGCATGCAAATCAAACACATTATTCACACATGCACCTCTAGGGTAATCTCACTTGTTGCCTCGGAAAATAGTCATGTCCCTCGAACATGGGCATTTTAGCAAAGACCCTCGATAAAAGATCGTAGTCCTTTGATGACCATCGGTGTTGCCTTCGGTAAACGATCTAGTCCCTAAAAACGACATTGCTAAAACGTCCCATAAGTTGCCTTCTATGACTATACAAACGTCCCTTCACGTCCAACGATGGGGCTTCTTACGAAATCAATGGTAAGATATCCACATCTAAAGGAGGAGTAAAAATACATCTAAGACCTTTTGAGTAGGTAGGTTCGCTCTTAGTTACTCGCTTGCTCACAACAAAAACATTCTATACACCCACACTTACATTTTGAAACATTAAAAAAAAACACTTTGTATGCGTTCTTATAGAAACGAGAACCATTACGAAGTTCCATTTTCAAAATCACTTTCAAAAACACATCTCAAAAACACCCCTTTGAACTATTTTCCAAACAAACACTTTGTACGCGTTCTTATAGAGACGGGGACTATTACAAAGACATTTTCAAAATACTTTCGAAAACCACACAAAGCACATTTTTTTCAAACAAAAGCAAGTGATCTAGCAAGTAACTAAGAGCCCATGGAAAACCATGGATGAAAAGGGTGCTAATATCTTCCATTTTCATAATCTACCCCCCGAACCCAAGAAAACATCTCTAAAGGTCTTTCCTGTGCTTTTTCACCTTTCCTTTTGGATAAAAGAAAAGTCGGTGGCGACTCTTGCTAAACCGTAACATTTGCAATAAAATGCAAAACACCAAGTCAGTTCTCCCACCATATCACACATATCATTTCCTTAACCATTTCAAAGATCTTAAGGGTCTGTGATGCAGGCTATGCTGAACCAGACGTCTAGCAAGGGGAAAAGGCATTTATTTTCCTCTAGCCAATGCTGTCAAAACACCAAAGCGCGATAACTTGATTCAGAGGCTATGACCCACTCGATATGGTGAGCTTGATTCTTGTAGAAGGGCATTAAGCGATACAAAGTTCTTCTGTCAAAGTTGCAGTCAAAATTCAACTCCTGACGTTTTCTTCTGTTTACCCCGCGAGATCCTTGAAAACATTGCATCTACACATCATGCATCATATCATGACAGGTTTCCTCCATGTAGGTTTTCTCATCCGCTTGCTGTTTATTTCAGTAGAAATGGCTCTTGAGCAGACTGTCCAAGATCTCCAAAATTAAGATGCTCAATTCAAGGAAATGTTCCTAAATCTATCCAAGGGGCAAGAAGAATTGAAAGCACTCCTCACTAGCAATATGGTAGAGAAAGATCCTGAATACAACAAGGATGACCAGTTGGAATAACTGCAAGCTGAGATGGAAAGGATGAGAGTCCAAATGAGTAGTCAGATGGCTCTTATCCAAAATTTAGCTTGGGGATAAGAAGAGTTGATAATTCTCATAAGCAAGATTCATCAAGACAGATACGACCATTTGAGGCAAACTGCTAGAATTTAGGGCCTCATCAATGATCAACCTCTCTTGGCAGATAGGAAATTGGATGACATGTTCATGTGGGAGCATGGTGAAATTCAGGGGACTGCATCTTTAAGTACTCAGAAGAGACCATGCCATGGAAAGAAGGAATCCAGTATTGTGTACAACCAGAAGGTTCGTAAATAAGACTGATCTCAACCAATCTGTGGGGGCGGTGTTAACTTCTAATCCTACACCGGTTCAACAACAACAGGGCAATAGGTGTAGGACAAAGTTTCTGGAAAGGCAATTTACTAAGATTAATATGCCTTTATCCCAGGCACTACAATACTTGCTGAAAACTGAACTCATCTATCTGCGGTATCCTCCTACAAATCCCAATACTGCCTCTCTGAAGTACAATCCTAATGCGAGGTGCGCTTATCATTCAAATAGTTTGGGGCACGACACTAACAACTACTGGTCTCTGAAGAAAAATATTCAAGATATGATTGATGCTAAGGAGATTGAGTCTGACCCTCATGGGCTCCCAATGTGGTCATTTCTCCCATGACAAATCGTGGCCAAGATTAAGAGCATTTATTTCATTTGAATTTTCAAATTGTAATTTCTTTTGATTGTTCGAACACTTATTTATGTCAAACTTTGTTATCCCATTAATGCATTGCATATGTTTGTCTTGAATTAATCCATTCGTTTTCACTATACTGAAATTATGCTTTTACTTCCTTTTTGTGATATTCAACTCTCGTTAAAAGTTGTAAGCCTTTTAAAGGGAGGATGATGAAAAAGATACCACAATCTATACAATATGCTTTTGAGCAGACCTCGATGACGATGTACATGCATTGTTTCAAATCCTAAACAGTGGAGTTATAAGGAAGATAATCCCTAGTCAACCCCTTTGAGCCTAAGAAGTAGGAGTTTTCTTTTTCACACAGATTTAAACCTTTAATAATAACATGTGGCAGGATAGTTTCTCAGTTAACTCAATAGTGCACTCAATCGTAAGCTTTCCCCTCGTAGACGACAAGTAATGTCAGAGATATCATTCCAAAACAAAAGATGGTGATGGTTCTGCATAATCATTAAAACAGACAGTCATTATCTCTCAAAAGAAAATCCCGCTAAGTCAAAACCTATGAAAGAGACTTAAGAAAAAAACTAGGGCATCCTGCTTACTGAAATCACAAAAGAAACAGTTCAGGCAAAAAGTAGGGATAATAAAATAAAAAAAAAGAGGTCGCTACAAATCCTCAACAAAAAGAAAAGGTTACAAAAATGAATGCCTTATCAAATAAACTTTAAGGATCTGAACCATCACCGGAATATCAGGGCCAAGATTCCAGAACTCAATTGGGATCTAAACGCATAATTAACTGAGTATAAAACTGAAGAACATCACGAAGAACAGGTTGGATACAAATAAATTTTGAGCCTTTATCCTTTGTTTCTTAAACCGTGAACCAGGCCACGTTATAACCCCTAAAAGTCCTAGCTGAAGCATGGGTTAGTTCGAAAGCATATTGTTACAAAAAGGTATCCTGACTTCTGTAAGGCTTGCTATAAATCCTGAGTTGATATCACATTCTTGCAAATTTTGTTTTACTAAAAAATGCATTTTCAAAAACTTCAAGACAAACATAAGCTTTGCATTTTTTATACCACTGTTTGCATATAACTAATTGTTCAACAACAGAGAAATTCGCACGAGGATATTCAATGAACGAAAATCCTCTCAATGAATAAAATCACCTCAGATGGAAAGACATTTCCAATAACAGGCCTTTCTTAATCAAAAGACATGACATGGTGTCTAAACTAATCTGGGGGCAGTCGAGTCAAGATTCAAGGAATCCCTCAAAAGCGTAGAATAGCCAAGGGCAGACCTCCATCTGAATCAATTGGGGCATTAAACAGGAAGGGCCACGTGCGATCAAGAAAACATTTTGTGGTAGTGCTGCAACACTTACTACTATGGATAGTGACAATTTCCCGCACCCTGTGAATATGGACATGGTCGGAAAATACTATGCATGAAAAATACCCGCTAGGTTGACTGGCCTAGGCAAAAGTAAGGGCATCCCGAAGAACCAAAGGAGTTCGGGAAAAAATCAAGGATATACATATGGAAAAAATATGTACACCCGACAAGTCGAAAACCTGAAAAGGCGGCTTAGGCAAAAAGGGGTATCCCGGTGGACTGAAAACCCGAAAGGGCGGTCCAGGAAAAAGTTAGGGATTTTAAGCAAATAACTATGTCTTGTTGAATCACCTTACATCCAATCTCCAGTATCCATTATCAAGCTCAAATGGTACTAACCAATCCAGTCAGCTTCAGACAAGCAGTAAAAGAGATGAGATGCTCAAAGACATAAAGGAAATAGCAGAATGCAAAATCAGCGGGATTATTTCACATAGTTGTTTTTATTTATTTACTATTCTTACGACGACATTCTCTTACTAGGATGTTCGTCTCCTTGTACAAAAAACGCTCCTTCAAATTAATACAAAAACAATCCCTTCGAAAGTGCAAAACTATTTGTTTGTTTTTATTTTTCTGTTTTGTTTGCGAAAATGTCCAGTGATTATTTTTGAACATATGCATTTGAATGTGATTACCGTTTACAAACACACGCATAAAAAAACAGAAAGATAGTTACTAATGGCTTTAAAAAATGGGACAATGTCTAAAGGCCATCCACAAAATCCCCGCAAATACTTTCTCTAGCAGGTACAAAAGAAGGGGCATCCTTTTATAAAGTCACTTCCATATTCTCAATATATATCATAGTGATGTCAGATGTTCTTATATCCTCGACGGAACAAGAATCCCCAATTACTGCCTTGGCATCCTAAAGAATTCCCTAACCGGGGTGTGATCGGTGGAAATAGAACTGACTGTTTTTGGAATGCTGGTTCGCGTTTGCGTTTCGCAAAATGTCGCGGTAAGCAAGAGTCGCCACCGTCTTTTATTTTATCCAACAAGGAAAGGACAAAAGCACATAAAAATTCCTTTTCGAGATGTTTCTCGGGTTCGGGAGGTAGATTATAGAAAGGAAAGGTGTTAGCACCCTTTCTATCCGTGGTTATCCACGGGCTCTTAGGTACTTGCTCACTATGTTTTCAAAAGAGTTTTGCTTTTCTTGTGTTTGTGGGTTTTGAAAAGAGTTTTGTTTGAAAACTTCGATTTAACTCTTGTGTCTGTCCTCAAGAGTGTATGAAGTGTTGTTTGAAAACTTTTGTTTGAAAAGTGTAGGTGCGAAAAGTATTTTTGTTTTGAAAGAGCAAGTACCTGAGAACCTCTACCTACTCAAAAGAAATTAAGCTGTGTAAATGTCCTTTAGACAGTACTATCCCACTATTGAGAAGTAGGTAGCACCGTCGTAGGAGTTTTCGGGTCAATTCGATTATAGGGACATGTGGTCACTAAAGCAATAGTAGGACGCCTTAGCGGTAACCCTAATGTCCTAGATCATTTTTATCCGAGGCAACCGTTTCGAGGCAACTTTGATCTTTAGACAGGAGGGCGACCTCTAAAACATCCTATACTTAATGACCACGTCGAGGCAACCAAGTGAGGCATACCCTAGGAGTGGCATGTGCGAGTGTGTCAGGTTTCAGTTATGTTATCTTTGTACATGTTATGGGTGAGCTACGATTGATTTTAATTTAAGAGAGATCTTGTCATGCATAGCCTAGTTAACATACATCAAGCAGTTAATAGTCGCGGAAAATAAAACTATTACAAGGCGTCGGGTATTTACATCGCCAAAAACAAACCCTTGAAAAGTAAATGCGGAAAATAAATAAAAGCGATAAAAAGGTCCTAAGTTAACTATTACATCCTCGGAGCTAATACAATTATACGGATCAAAAAATAATATGCGCGAGAAAAATTGAATCAGAGAGTTTTTTAGAGTTTTGACCCTTTTTTAAGAAAGAAGGAGATTTTTGGTTATTTTTGCATTTAATTAAATTAAACCTAAACTACTTAATTAATTAAATAAAAAAAGATATTTTTTTGGTTTTTTAGAATGTTTAAGGAAAAAAGAAAAGATGGTCAAAATTGTCAAGAAACCCTAATTCTACATTAGTTTTAGATTTATTGTGAAAATATTAAAGTTAACCTAATTAACTAAATAGATTAATTATGTATTTATTTACAAAAATAACTAATTAAATTTAATAAAAAAATATAATATTTTTTAGGTTTTCTGAATTTATTAAAAAATGTTAATTGTTTTTTTAGTTAATAGTTAATTTAAAAATTAGATTAAAACAAATTAAATAAAAAAATAAAAAGAGAAGAAGAACTAAACCCAGGGAGGTGCTGGCCCAAATTAGGAGGTATTTCTGGAATTCTCAAGGCCCAACAATATTCCAGTCCGTTTGACTTTTCTGATTACCCTCACGCCTGTTGACTAGGGAGTATGGTGATCTCCCACTCATGTCCACTGGATCTATGCCTGAAGCCACATGGCGCATTAATATTTGAGGTGCATGGTGGACTAACTTTGGAAATCTGCATGTGAACACATAAAGAAAAAGGAAATAAATGTTTTGGGGGACCTGGGATTCGAACCCAGGTCCCAAGGCTCATTGGACGTTCGCTCAACCACTCCACCAGCGCTGGATAATTGTTAGTATAATAAGCATTAATTATAATATACATAAATCAATTAATATGCTGGCAAAATAAAAAAAAAACGCGCTTAATATTTAAACTGGCCAATCATGCTACGACGCGTCATCGTCTTCTTCATCAAAATTGCTGGTTATTTACCTGTGGATTTTTATCCGCAGGAAGTTTCGTAGGTTCTTCCTAAAATCGTCCCTAGGCTGCAAAAATTCATTCCAAGACCATGGTTGATCTCGTCTCCATCTCCTGATCACTCCTATACCAATTATTATGGCCAATTTTCCCTGCATTGAAAACCCTAAAAAGCAAGCATATAAACCCTAGAATCGGGTATCACGGTATAGGGCATAAAAACAAAATTGGCTATTGCAGTCATGTTAGAAATCAAACAATGAACATGAATATGCCAATGTTTTGAAGAAAAAGTGCAAGAATTGAAAGTTTCGATTTCGTGTTCAGGGGCCAATTCGCGAGGACTTACAGCGCTTTGCAGGTGGTTTCAGGACGTGGTTGTGATCACTTTAGCTTCAGTGGATGGCAAGGAAGGGCACTACGTTCTTCTTTTTGTCTGAAAACGCCTTCAATATTGTTCTTGATCTCCCACTTTTCCAACAATTTTCAGTTTTGCTTTTGCCTTTTTTAGCAATCCTTAGGTCGTGCCCTTTGTTTGTGCTGCTTGCTTATGTATATGAGAATAAATTTAGGTCAAAAGTTGGGCCTTAATCCATGTATATTCAAGAATGAATCTTTGATTGACCACCATTGTTAACCTTTCCAAAATTGAATCAAATCTAAGATTTTCTGCACAAAAAGCCAATACACGAATTTGATTAGGTGGCATGTGATATATGAAAGCTGTACAAACCACCAAGATACTATTCCATTGATTTTTAGATTTTATTTGAATTATTATAGATTTAAAATGAATTAAATCAATAAAAATTAAATAAAATAGAAAAATAAATGTTTGATCCTGAAATTAAGTATGGGACACGTGTGTGGCATGACAAGGCTGAGTCAAGTGGAAAAAAGTGGGCCCTTTTGTCAAAAATTGAAGTTTTGAGGATAGTTGACTTTTGCAAATTCATGAAAATTTCCCAACTTCTCCAATACACAACTTGCTCAATTTTGATCATATGACCATGTTCTTGGACATTTTGGAAAGCTCTTGAAGTCCTCTAACTAATGCCTTTTGTCCCATGTCATTTGGGTTTACCAATCTCAAGTTATGGCCTTTTACTCAAAGTGCATTTTTGTTGACTTTTGAAATTGACCTATAATGTAAAAATTGGTAACTTTTTGTGAGAGCATTTCTTGAACTTGGAGTGTGAAGATGGATTGTAGGAAATTGCATCCCCTTAAAAATGAGCTTTGGATGGAATTTTTATGACAAACCATGAAAAAGTTATGCCCTGGTCAAGATACAGTTGACTTTTCTACTGTCCAAAAATAGTAACTTTTTGCACCTTGATGATTCTTGAGCTATTCTTGTGGAATCATGATCAAGACTTGATCAAATGATGATTGTGAGCTCAAAATGAGGTGTTGACCAAAAATTCTGACTTTTGACTGCAAAATGACCATTTTGCCCTTGCAGTTGACTGTAGATCAAATGGAGCTTTTGACTTTGCAAATTGGCACTATGAGTCTTGAAATTTGGCATGTAGGTGCTTGAGAATGTATATGGGCCTATGAGACTTGATTGAACCATTGAGAACCCCAAATTCCTTGAAAGAACTAAAACCCTAGTTTCAGCTGCCTTAGGAGGTGGTTTGACTGTCTACCTCTTGAGCCATCTTGAGTAATTTGAAGATTATTCTTGACAAATCTTGAGGAATATGGGAGGGCAAATTTTGGGGTACAACACGGGGTCACAAGCTTTTCAGGATTCTTCAGCAGGATTTCATAAAAATCCCCAAGCAGTTCATGGAGTTTCCCTTCATCAACAAAGTTTATTTCTCTAACAACGGAAATCCATCTCCCAGCATTTCAACTTCAACAAAATTTGAAGACTTACACTCTTCATCCCCAGCAACACTCATGGACTTATTTTTCCCTAGTTTAACAACACTGTAGTAGAACAACTGACACGTTCATACATTGCATTCATACACCATTTTGCAAGCGTCATAGCATATGCAACACAAATGCATATATCACAATCTCATTTATTTTAAGAGCATCATTTGCACTTCATTCATCATGATATTGCATGCATCTAATTCTTTACCTTTTCAGGAAAGATCGACAGATGAATGTCATCACCAATTTTCAACAAGTTCCAGATTAATACCTGAAACAAGACAGGACAACTATCTTTGGACGACTAATTGTAGATTAATACCTGAAACCAGACAGGACAATTATCTACATGAGAAGATTGGAGATTAAAACTCGAAACTAGACGAGAAAACTATCTTCCTTTCTCTAAGGTCAGAGATTAATACCTGAAACCAGACAGGACAACTATCTTAACGACCAACAAAAATAAGTTCCAGATTAATACCTGAAACCAGATTGGATAACTATCAGTGAACGACTGATTATAGATTAATACCTAAAACCAGATAAGACAACTATCTACATGAGCAGATTAAAGATTAATACCCGAAACCAAACGGGAAAACTATTTTTGTTTCTCTTAGGTCAGAGATTAATAATTGAAACCAGACAGGGCAACTATCTCAACGACCAACAAAAACAAGTTCCAGATTAATACCTGAAACCTGACATGACAAATATCTATGGATGACCGATTGTAGATTAATACCTGAAACCAGACAGGAAAACTATCTACATGAGAAGATTGAAGATTAACACCCGAAACCAGACGGAAAAACTATCTTCCTTTCTCTAAGGTTAGAGATTAATACCTGAAACCAGACATGACAACTATCTCAACGACCGACAAAAACAAGTTCCAGATTAATACCTGATACCAGACAGGACAGCTATCTATGGACGGCTGATTATAGATTAATACCTGAAACCAGAAGGGAGAACTATCTAGATGAGCAGATTGAAGACTAACAACCGAAACCAGACATGAAAACTATCTTCCTTTCTCTAAGATCATATATTAATACCTGAAACCAGACATGACAACTATCTCGACGACCAACAAAAACAAGTTCCAGATTAATACCTGAAACCAGATAGGACGACTGTTGTACCCCAAAATTTGCCCTCCCATATTTCTCAAAACATTTCAAGAAAGATTCCCAAATTGCTCAAGGTAGTCCAAGGGTTGGCCAGACAAGCTCCCTCCTAAGGCAGTCTACCCCAAATTAGGGTTTCATGTTGCATCAAGATACTTGAGTCCAAGTGATCCCAAATGCTCACCAATGTCCTAATATGTTCTCAAGATCATCCATGTTAAGTTTCAAGCCTTGCAGAGGAAGTTTGCTCAGTCAATTGCTCAAAGGCCTGAAAATCGATTGTGCTAAGGCAAAAGTCAACTATGGCTCACATACAGTCAAACTTCAAGATTTTTGGTAAACATTCTCATTTTGAAGTATATTTCATCATTTGATCAAGGGTTGACCATGATTCATTAAAGATTGCTCATAATTCATCAAGACTCAAAAGTTGCTAAATTAGGGTTTTGTAGGAAAAGTCAACCCAACTTTGACCAAACATAAATTTTTCATACTTTATGAGAAATGACCCATACAAAGCTAATTTTGAAGAGGATGCAATTTCAAAATATGCACTCACAAGAAGTTATGAATTTGGACATTATAAGTCATTTTGGAAAGTCAACAAAAACACCTTTTCTTCATACTTGAGCATGGTTTATCAAATTGAGATTAGACCAAAAGGGTTGATTAGAGGACATCTCAAGATTTCTAAAAAGTCCAAGAACACCTCCAAAGAGTCAAAATTGAGGAAGTTATGCATTGGTGAAGTTGACCTTTTTTGCAAAATTGCCAAAAGTCAACTATCCCTAAAACTTCAAATTTTGCCAAATGGGCCCAATCTTTTTCACTTGTTTTGAGTTGGTAACATAGTCCAAGAGCTTTAGCCTTTGCCACTTGTCACTATCTTATTTTTATTATTTATTTTGATTTTTATTTGAATTAATTCAATTTAAATCAAAACAAATCATATAAAATCTAAAATATTGAAAGCAAGAGATTTTGTGCTTGTTTCAGGTTTCAATTATAAATAACAAGTATTCAAACTCGTGCAAGGCGTTAGGGTGGACAACAAGATTGAGTTTAGGCCAATTTTGGAAAGATTTTAAGGTGAATCAAATCAAGATCAAACTCATTGATGGAGGAAGATTGAGGCCAGGTTTTCAAACCTAATTCACTCCTCAATACATATAGAAGGGAGGCAGACCTAAAACTTGGTTGGAAGCAGGCGCAAAAGGCAGAACAAAAACTTGAAAAATCAAGAAAAAGTGCAAACACGAAATCCCATTTAGAGGCAATTTCAGGACCTTTGAACCATTCCAATCGTTTCCTGAGGTCATCAGCAAGCCAAAGCAATCGAAAACCAATCCTTTCCAGTACCAAAAAGCACTGTAAGTCCATCACGACCTCTCTTCTTTTTTGAATTCGAATTTCATGATATAGACATTGTTAAAATGAATTAACCACATATTATTGATCCATGGAACATTTGCAAGCTTCCTGTATTGATTAATTGCATTTATATAGCCTGTAGCGAATTTCACCATTGTTAGGGTTTATAGCTTCGAATTAGGGTTTTTGTTTACAGGAAAAATTAGCCTTGATGAAGGGTGCCATCTTGTTCAGGAGGATGAGACGAATCTAACCATAGGATTAGGTGTCATTTATATGGCCCATGGAAGATTTGGGAATGAACCAGGCTTATAGCAATGGACAAACCTCCGTAGGTAAAAGTCTGGGACTTTTACCCACAGAGAGAGGAAGGAGATGACCAGCTGGCGCCCCTCCATTGGCTTGTTCAAATAAGCCTGAGCTGATTTAATACATGGGGCCTTTTTAATATTTGATCATTTTTTTTGTATTATGATAACAAACAGGACAAGTGGCGTAGCGACAATGGAGTGTATGATAATGCTTCAGGACCTGGGTTCGAATCCCAGGTCCCCCAATTTCTCCATGATATTTTTATTTTCAGGATCCAGTGCATTTACAAATTAAGGGACTACCATAGACACTCAAGATCTAGCCCTTAGAGCTCCAGATGGCCAAATCTAATGGCCATCATCTGAAGGTGCATCATGAGGCCCAGTCAAAGCATGGCAGGAGAACAGAGAAGTCAAATGTGGACTTCAAATTATTGGGCCCAAATTTGTTTCTTGCACCCCCATTTTTCAGGCCCATTTCTTATTCTTTTTCTTTTTATATTTCATTTAATTAATTAATTAATTTATTTTACTAACCAAATAATTATTTTCTTTTTATCAAAAAATCACAAAAATATTTTTCTATCCAATTAAATTTAAGATATTTATTTTTATTAAAAAAATTAATTAATTTAATTAGGTTTGACTAATTTAGATAACTTTAATTTCTTTTTGTACATAATTAAAATTAATTAGAACAAATAGGTTTTATTCCAAATTTAATTTTTCTTTCCTTTCTTAAAAATAACCAAAAACCAAAAATAAGTCGTTTTAATTGTTTTCATTATTTAATTTAATCATTAATTGATTTGTACATTTATTTTTAAAACCTAATTTCTTTTCTTTAAAAAAATATTTAAAAAACAACAAAAAAACATTTTTCTTTTAATTAGAATAGAAGGGTCAAAACCCTAATTCGCATTCGTTCTTAATTTTTCTCGCGCACTTTATTTTTATTATTGGTCATATTGATGTAACTGCCTACAGTTTGTAATAGTTTAAATTAGGACGTTTATTTACTTTTATCGCTTTATTTTCAAAGGGTTTGTTTTTGGCTATGTAAATACCCGAAGCCTTGTAATAGCGTAGTTTAATTTCCGCACTTTAAATTCCGCAAATATTTAACTGTTAGATGTGTGAATAATTAGGGTTTGCATGACAAGAATGTATGTTTAATTTTAAAACAGTTAGATAACCCTAAACATGTGCAAAGATAAAAAATCTGAAACTGAATCACTCGCACATGCGCACTCCTAGGGTACACTCCCACTTGGTTGCCTTCGGTAAACGGTCATTGAGTATAGGATACTTTAGTGGTCATCCTCTTGTCCAAAAGATCAAAGTTGCCTCGGAAAGGTTGCCTCAGATATTGTTGCCTCGAATAATTGATCTTAAGACATTAGGGTTACTACTAAGACGTCCTAACATTGCTTTAGTGACCGTGCGTCCCTTTCAAATTGACCCTCAAAACTCCAACGATGATGCTACCTACTCATTAATAGCAGGATATCACTGTCTAAAGGAAACAAGCATAGAAAGATTCCTTTTTCGAGTAGGTAGATTAGTTCTTAAGTACTTGCTCAATCTAAACAAGTTTTTCCACACTTACACTTCTTTACAAAAAAAAGTTTCCAAAAAACACTTCATTACACTCTTGAAGACAGAAGCAAGAGTTAAATCGAAGTCAAAACAAAAGCTTTTCAAATCACACAAATACAAAGAAAACAATTTTGAAAATGATGAGCAAGTACCTAAGAGCCCGTAGATAACTACAGATAGAAAGGGTGCTAATACCTTCCCTTTCTATAAATCTACCCCCCGTACTCAGAATATCTCGAAAAAGGAATTTTTTTGTGCTTTTTTCCTTTCCTTGTTGGATAAAATAAAAGACGGTGGCGACTCTTGCTTACCGCAACATTTTGCAAAAACAAACGCAAAACGTAAACCAACATTTCAAAACAGTCCGGTTCTGGCCACTGTATCACAACGACTATCCGTGTACAGTTGATTATAGATCAATTATCGAAACAAGACGGGGTGACTATCTACACGACCAGACAAAGAAATCTTACACGGATTCCTTCTCAATTTCCAAATGCAGCTTTACACGGGATCATCTTGAAGCAACCTTACACGGGTTCCTTCTCTCCAGATGCAGATTTACACAGGCTCATCCTGAAGCAATCTTACACAGATTCCTTCTCTATCTCCAAATGCAGTCTAACACGGACTCATCCTAAAGCGGCCCTACACAGGTTCCTTCTCATATATCTCCAAATGCAGTCTAACACAGACTCATCCTGAAACAACCCAACATAGGTTCCTTCTAATACATTTCCAGATAGCAGTTAATTTTATTCTCCCCAGTAAGTTACCGTGAAGCCTAGATTTCAACCAGAAAATAATAAACTTTCATCTCTCCAGTCCAGAGATAACTCCTCAGTAGAGCCATGGATAACTAGAGCTCCTAAACTTTATTCCCCAGAGTTTTCCTCAAGCAGGAGAACAATAGAAATCAATTTTCTCAAGTGGAGTCCTCCTCAGACAACATGAACAGGAATCCCCGCAAAGAGACCTCTTATGAAGTCAGCATCTACTTTGGATGGCATCTTTAAGCCCATCTCCGACAACTCTAAATTATTTTCTCCAAATGGCATCTTTAAGCTCATTCCCTACACGATCAACCATCACATCATGCGAGTGCAAAATTCTGGGTACTCTAATGTTTAATCACCTCCCACCTTCATATCACGAATGGCAAACAAGCCAATCTAAATCTTTAGGTTTAAGAAGAATGAACAGGGGCAGCTTTGTACCCCAAAATTTGCCCTCCTTTTTCTCAAGACATTTTCTCACAAGGATTTTCAAAAGGGCAAGTTTGCACAAAATCAATTGGATTTTTATCTTTCAGGCATCAAATAAAAGAAGAGCAAGTTTGCCTTGATTCATAAGATTCGATTGGGCATCTAAAATCCTTCGATCAAGCTTTGTTTCACAAGCTTCGATTAGGCATTTGGCCTCCTTCGATGCAAGCTTGGTTCACAAGCTTCGATTGAGCACTCGGCCTCCTTCGATCAAGTTTAATTCACAAAGCTTCAACTGAGCGTTGGCTGCTTCAGGTGTGCTTTCGATTCAATAGGAAAATACTTCCTTCGTGCCTGGTTCGATTCACTAGGCAATGGCCTCCTTTGTGCCTGCTTTGATCCACAAAGCAATAGCCTCCCTCATGCTAAGCATCCACAAAGTAGTGGCCTCCTGCATACAAGCTTCGATTGAGCATTGGCTTCTTACGTGTCTGCTTTGATCCACAAGACAAGTGCTTCCTCTTCATGCCTACCTTTGATTCACAAGGCAAGAACTTCCTACATGCTGCTTCGACTCACAAAATAATGGCTTCCCTCATGCTAGCTTTGACTCCACCTCTAAACCCTTCAACACACCGTTTTCTACACTTTGACAAATAGTATGGTCAATTCGAAGAAACATTCCAAAGGTACATTCGAAGAAACATACAAGTGGTGCCTTCGAAGGACATACATTTGGTCCATTCGAAGGACACACAACTAGTGCATTCAAAGGACATATAATTGGTCTATTCGAAAGACACACAATTGTTGGAAACAAGTTTTGTTTTTCCTTTTGATGAGTTTCGTTCAAGAGGCTTGCTGGCCAAAGTCGTACATGCTTCCAAGCCCAAGCCTCCTGCATAATTACATTCATGACAAAAGAAGCTTCGACTGGCCAGAATAAAGTTTTAATTGGGCTAGTTGGGTATTTTCAGAGCCAATCAAAGAACAAGGAAAATAGGGGCTCAATCGAAGAATCCACAATAATGAAGCCCAGAGCCATCGAAGGGAGCAATTCAAAGCCAATCAAAGAACAAGGCATGGAGGCATTCGAAGGAGTCAGGGAGTGAAACATGTCCAGGTTCATCCCAAAACCCAAAAGGGTAGGAATTCATCAAAGATGGAAATCCTTTAATTTGTATGATTTTGCCTTCAAAGCATGGTTAATGGTTGTCCCTTTCCATTTTCATTCACCTCTACCCCCTATAAGTACATGCCTAAAGATACAAAACTAGGGGGACAGGAAAAAAAGAGAGAGAAAAAACCATTGATCATCCAAACGGATTCATTGCCCATTGAAACACTTTTGCCACACTCATAACACCATCCAGACACGCACACGCATTGCTTACACACAGGAAGTCAACCAGGCCCTTACATGAGTAATTCTACGCCCAAGTTCACAGATCGAAGCCTTTCCGGTTGGTAAGGATTCACAAAAATCAAAAGTTGTATTTACAGGCCCTTTAAATACATGTTGTTTGCATATCTGCGCTGCTAATGTCATTTATGTTTATATGAACATATCATACGTAAGGTAACATGCATGAATAAGATCGTTCCATCGAAGGACATGATCTGAATTTGCCTTTCGAAGCTCATGATATAGGCATTTTCAAGCCAAAAATACCCAGATTCGAATTAACGGGAAGGAAGGATAAGGTGTGCGTGTGTGCAGAGGTAGGTGTTTCGATCCCTGCCTCTTGCAATGATTTTTTCTTTTGGTTTTCTTGCAGATTCAGTACCCTCCACAGGAAATCCATCAGACAGTTTCAACAATATCCTTCGCTGGGTCGAAAGCCACATCCTTCCCTAGATCGAAGGATAACAACCTTCACTAGATCAATGATAACATCTTTCACTGGATCGAAAGCCATCTCCTTCCCTGGATCGAAAGACTATTTTGTATTTTTATTTTTGTGTTGTTCATTTCTTTTAATGGCTTTCCTCTCTAAATCAACATTAAATAAAAAAAATCACAAAAAAAATTAGGTTCTAGTCCTTTTTTATTAAAATTAATTTCGTTAATTAATCATTAATTACTTAAATTTTTTTACAAATTAAAATTAAGTAGATTTAGATTTTTACTTTTCTTCTATAAAAACAAAACAAAACAACAGAAAGATTTCATTTTTAAGATTTAAAAGTCCTTTCAATTCGTGCGTGTTCATTACTTTAGCATTTGTTATTCTTATCATTATTGTATCTGACTATGGGTTGTAATAGTTAATATTAGGACTTTATTTTCTGCTTTTTATTTCTCCCCCAATTTTTAGACATGTAATAATCCCCCTCCCCGAAGCCATGTAATAGCGTAGCTTTAATTTCTGCACTTTAAATTCCTGTATAGATATTAACTGTTAGATGTATGTTAATAGGATTTCATGACAAGACTAATAATCAAACACTAGGAAACTTAAACATCAAAATAAATAACTGAACATAACACATTATCACATGCGCACCTTTAGGGTACTCCCACTTTGGTTGCCTTTGGAAAAATAGTCACAACTCTAAAAACGTGAGATATTTTAGTGGCTACCCTGTGGTTTAAAAAGATCATAAGTCCCTCGATGAACCTCTTGACGTTGCCTCAGTAAACCATGATCTTAAAACCCTAGGGTAGTTACTAAGGTTTCTTGCCCAGTTGCCTTTGTGACTATAAAACGTCCCTTCGAATGTCCCTCAAACATCCAAACGACTAGGGCTACCTACTCACTAATAGTAGGCTAGCACTGTCTAAAGGAAAAGAGGAAAAGAATGAACCTTTCGAGTAAAGTAGATAGTTCCTAGATGCTATGCTCAAAACAAATTTTTACACTTACACAAAACAATTTTCAAAAACCTTTTCAAAATGCTTTATCAACACTCTTGAGGACTAATACAAGAGTTATCATAAAGCAAATCTCCGCACAAGGTATTTCAAAAATGAGCTAAGCATCTAAGAGCCCGTAGATAACTACGGATGAAAAGGGTGCTAACACCTTCCCTTTCCATAATCTACCCCCCTTACTCAGAAAACTCTCGAAAGGTATTTTTCTGTTCTTTTCACCCTTTTCTTTGTTGGATAAAAGAAAAGTCAGCGGCGACTCTTGCTTACCGCAACATTTGCAAACACAAACGCAAAACCAATAAAATAGTCGGCTCTGCCACCGTATCACACTTGGGCTGAATAAAAGCAAAAATATTTCTTCCCAAGTTGACTCTCTCACTTCCTTTCATCCCCCTCTTGTTTGTACACAAATCTTTCAGAAAATTTGCATACTTAGGAACCTGCTTAACGACATCAAGAAGCATAATGTTTACTGCAACTTTTATGAAAACATCCAATATCTCTCTCTTTTATCTCCCTCATCAACCCTTTTATTTTTCAGAACTCTATGTGGGAAGGGGACTGAGGCTACATACTCTTTTTCTTTATTTCTTTCAGATTCGACCACAATTGAAGAAGGTGAAGAAGGTTCAGATGGAGAAGGTTCATATGATGCTTCAATAATTTTTTTTTGGGGCTAGTTATGTAACATTTCCGTATCGCAAGGAAATTGCACTCACATTAGCATTAGGACCTTTTGGATTCACAAATCTTTTGACAGGAAGTTGGTTTGATCCTTGGGCTTGCATGACATTCATTGAGGTGGCAAGCTTTCCAATATGTGTCTGCAAGGTTTGGATACTAGATTTTGTTCTTTGTTGAAACTGAAGATTGTTAACAACTAGTTGCTTAACCAGGTCCTCTAATGAAGGTCCAGAAGGTGAATAAGTGGTAGCTGGTAGAGTGTTATATGGTTATGGAAGGGGTAACACTAATTGTTGTTGTGTGGGCTGCAGGTTTCCATATAGAAGGTTGGGATAGTTCCTCCAATTGGGATGGTATTTGTTGGTGGACAGGTCAGAAGTGTTGTTGTACCTGTTTTGATTGTTGCCTTGAGGGTAAAGGTTTGTTGCATAAGCTTGAGGTAACTCAATGATCGATTCATCTTGCAAAATGGGACAAGTATCAGTCGGGTGTTCAGGAGAAGTACAAATACCACACAAATTTGTTGCTTGAGTTTTACTTACTGCCAACTGTTTCACTAAAGAGGTAAGCTTGTCGATTCTGGTTTCTAAAGCTTTGTTGGAAGAAACCTGAACTTTATTCACACCCTTGGGTTGAACATAATTGTTTCTAGTTATGAAATGTTGGGAGTTGAAAGACATATTTTTATTTAAAGATTTAGCGGTAGATGGAGTTTTATCAATGAGGGCTCCATTACTAGCAATATCAAGAATGTTTCTATCCATCAGTAACAAACCTTCATAAAAGTACTGAATAAGAAATTGCTCGGTGATTTGGTGTTGAGGACAACTAGACACTAATTTCTTGAATCTTTCCCAATACTCAGCAAGTGACTCATTGTCCTGTCTAATACCACATATTTGTTTCCGGATTGAGGCACCTCTGAAGGCAGGAAAGTATCTCTTTAAGAACACTCTTTTCAGAGCATTCCAACTTGTGATGGAATTTAGTTCAAGGTAATAGATCTAATCTTTTATTGCACCTTGCAATGATAATGGAAAAGCTATGAGTTTGATGTGATCTTCAGTGATCCCTTCAGGCCTCAATGGTGTAGAGCACACAACTTGGAATTCTTTCAGATGCTTATGCGGGTCCTCACCTGCAAGACCATTAAGCTTTGGCAACAAGTATATCAAACCAGATTTTAATTCAAAAGGTGCATCAAATTTAGGGTAATAAATGCATAAACCATTATAATTCACATCAGGGACAATTCAGCCAACTACCTTAAAGTTCTTTGGTCAGCCATATCAAAAACAATTTCAGAATCTGAATCAAAGAAGTTATACAAGTAATCTGAATCAAAAACAATTTCCATTGAGTTTGATGAAACTTATGATGTTTACAAAGAAAGACCTCTAATTTCCTTGAAAACCAAGTGAAAATGAGTTGAATGAATGCATGGTTATGCAATAGTCACAATCAAGATCACAAGCAAGGTTCAAAGGTTCGATGTCACGAGCATGGAGTCATGGGTAAGAACTAACCACAAGATATATACTAAGGGTTTGTCACATGTACAATAAGGTTCTAAAGATTCTCAGAGTCGTGATTCTTCTTTCGAATATTATCGGTCTGCCTATTGCTCAGGAACCAATAATATATGCAAGAGAAACTCGTCTGAGTGCAGTCTCGCATGACAACTAGTTAAAGCTTACGCCTGAATAGTTTTTGCACTACATCCTAAAAGACCAAGATGGTTCAGGAACTCTACGATACCCAACTTCACAGGCTCCCAGGTCAAAAAGTGATAATGTCGCACAACTGACTTGTTAAACATTACCACCCTCAAATGGGCCTTCACTGAACAAGGGATCTCATGCCAACATGCTTAGGAATGCTCCAGACATGTCAACATGACTATACCCCTTCTAATCATAAGTGTAACTTAGTCAAAGTATAAGACCCATTCTTGCAAATATTACCAACATCTTGAGAACAAGAAAATAACAAAAAAATAATAATAACATAAACACAGATATAACAAGTTAGGCTTAACCCACTTAGATATTTGTCCCCACTGAAGTGGTCATTTCTGTAGCGGTGGAAAATTGAGATCAAGCCATTGATTGACTTGACTCATTACAGTGAAAGTCGCCTCCGCGCTTTATCATTTCCAAGATAATGGGAAAAGAGCGAAATAAAACTCAAAATAAACATGCAAAAGTAGGAAGCAAAAATAAAAGTAAAGCAAGAGCAATGCAAATAAAGAGATCAAAGGTACATGGGATTGATTATACAAAGTGAATGTGTTAGCACTTAATGCATATGTGGTACTCCGCAGGAACCTCTTGAAATATCTGTGTATTTTGGCTAAAATTGTTTTCTAAAAGATTGGGTCTTAAGGACCAAACATAAACAAGAATGGTAAAGGGAGACAACTAACGTACAAGTCAAGACTAAAATATGACAAGGTAGTCGAGGGAAATAAATGAATCAAGCACACAAGTCAAGATTAAAATATGAAAAAATGATTAACAATGCATATAACTCAAGATTAAAACATGACACAGTAGTTAACATATAATTCCCCTTCCCTTGGATTTAGACATAAAAAAAATATAAAGATTAGATAATCGAAAAGAAATTAAAAAACTAACAATTTAAATGATTAAATAATTAAACAAACATAATAAAAGAAAGACAAAATTAAACTAACATATTTTTATGGCATTTTTTATGAGACAAGAAAGTAAGACGTAGAATATAGATGTAACTACAACAAAAGTTATCTAAACTAAATTAAAATTCTAAGGTTATCTAAAAAAGTTAAAATTTCTAAAATTACTAAATCAAATCTAAACTAAATTAATTCTAAAGATTACTAATTAAATTAAAATTCCAAAATTACTATAATAATTCTATGTTTAAACTAATTACTAAAACCATCTAATTGAAATACTAAATGATTATTTAATTAATTCTAAAAATTTAACCAAGTAAAATTAATGAAAGAAAAACTAAACTAATCTAGTTAATAGAATAATAGTGCACACAGAATAATGGGGTATAGTTAGAAATATGAGTATGGGCTTAAGAAACAACAAACCCAAATTTTGTAACAAAAACAGAGCAAAATACATTAAATAAGATGATGGGTCGGGTTGTGCATAGGGAGGATCGGGTTTGGTTTGTAAGGGGGGGCCTAAAAGAAGATTAATTTGTCGCAAACCTAAAAAACCTAGAAACCTTTGCTTCTCGATTCAGATAACAACAACAAATTAATACTGCCTATGTTTCTACAACAACAACAAAATGCAAAAAAAAAAAAATCATAAAATCAACTAAAAAGCATAAGTATGGAGCAATCAGAGGCAAAAGGTTACCTATCGGAGTCTCTCTGACGGAGTTTCGAAAGAGGTAAGTTTAAGAAATCCTTGCTTCTGAGTTATTGGTGTTGATTTGATGTCCGTAGTGTTGGTGAAATATGTTTTTGTTGTTACTTGCAGGGTATTTAAGCTTGGCCGGGAGGTGATGACTCAGAGGATTTGAAGAGTATTGAATGAAGAAAGGTAAAGTTAAGGTGTTAATGGTAGATAGGTAATGTATGTTGAAAATCAGAAATCTGTAGGTTGTTTTAACAAAAAAATTTTGGAGGAGGATTGCTGCTAAACTTTCTAGAGTTTTTTTATGCTGATTTTCTTCTCTGTTTTTTTATCTATTCTAAGATCTCCATTATATAATGCTGAAACTGAAATTTTGAGGGGGAAATTTTGTTGAATATGAACAAATATGTTAATCTTTTGTGATGCCTTTTTGGATGCAGGTTATGTGTATTCATTTTCGTGTAAAGATTGACACCTTATGAGACTGTTTTTTTGGCAGGTTTGAACTATTATGCAGGCTCATTTTGTGGTGTTGTAGACATCAAAGTTTGTATTGGTTTTGGGCAGCAAATATGATAGAACCGGTGGACTGCAATGTGGACCTAATCAAAAACTCTTTTTGTTTCTTTTCTAATTTGAATATAAGACAAACTATACTAATAATAATAATAATATTAATAATAACAACTATAATAATAATGATAATAATAATAATAATAATAACTATAACTAAAAAATATTAGTAGTAAATAAACTAAAATAAAAATATAAATAAAAAGAGACAATAATAAATAAAAAATGATTTTAATTCTATAATAATAACAATAAAAATAAGAAAAATAAATTTAGAACGAAACTATTTTACTACTTTTTTTTTAATTATCATGAACGAAAATAATTTAAATAAAAAATTATAGCTTTATTAGTTTCATTTAAGACTTATGTTTTTATATCATTTTAGTCAAAAATCTCAAAAAAAAAAAAAAAAATATATATATATATATATATATATATATATATATATATATATATATATATATATATATATATATATATATATATATATATATATATATATATATATATATATATATATATATATATATATATATATATATATATATATATATATATATATATATATATATATATATATATATATATATATATATATATATATATATATATTTTTTTTTTTTTTTTTTGAGATTTTTGACTAAAATGATATAAAAACATAAGTCTTAAATGAAACTAATAAAGCTATAATTTTTTTGCTCAAAAAAAAATAAAGTTATAATTTTTTTGATATTTTGAATAAAGAAATAAAAATTAAAAGCAAAAATAGAATTATGCTAAACGTATTTTTTGTGATCTTTTAATGGAAACTCAATTGAAATCATATTTCACCAAATTTACAAAATGACTTCTAATGTCTCTATTTTCCGCGGCTTTTCAAACATAATCAACTCTTAACCCGTAAAGAGAAATTTAAGATGGTTTCAAGAAGAATCTTATGCAAAAAGAACCGCTCAAAAATGTCAAAATTTTGAAGAAGTTATGAATTTTTAAAATTTGACTCGAGAATTGGTGAAAATAAGTCAAACCACTCGTGAACACTTGTTACCCAATGATGCAAATGGAGGATGGAATCTTAGGTAAAAAATTAGGGTATGACAATTTAGAATATCGATTTCTGGTAAACCAGAAACCGTGTTTCTTCTCTTCAGATCTCTGATATCTTTGAAGTTGAGATGACCAAGTCTGTAGTGTCATATCCATTCATCCCTGCTAGCCGCAGTTTCCATAAACTTGTGCTATATCATATTAAGTTAAATATTTAAGGTTTTTTTATGACACATTGGTGCCTTCAAGATTAATATACCACCTGACTTAAAAATTCTCATCATCTTATCTTCGATCAATACTTTGTAAGTCTTCTTGATTAGTTTCCATATGTTTAGCAAATTAATTTTCATGCCTGGTATGTATAATACAATGGGAATCACTAACCTTTTTTTTTCTTTCATTTTTCCTTATAATCATAATGAAATTTCGGTAGTCAGATCTCATATATCCTAAGAGATGTCGAGACACTGATCTCTGAACAACAACACAATGAACAATCTAAAACAATAATTGCAGAAAGTAAACAACACACATAATTATTAACCCAATTCGATGTACAACAACACCTACTTTGGGGGCTACCAAGCCAGGGACGTAGTCAACTAAATAATATCAATTTGAAGTTAACCTCCTCCGTTTACAACTTCTCACGTAATCACTACCCGTGATTAACTTCTACCTAATACTCACGTAGGTATGAGACCCTTCTCAAATCTCTTCCAATCACAACCAGTGAAAAGAACACAATTCAAAAGAATACGAAGACAAACTTCAAAAACACACAATCACTCTATAATTAGTAGCTTAAGAGTGATTGACAATACTTACAACTCAATAGAGACAATCCAACTCAAGTATCAAAATAATACAAGAGTGGATCATAATTCACACGAACAAAAGCCCTAAAACTAAAAATAAAAGTTACATTCCATCCACACCTAAAACTAGATTTGTAGCAATCTATTTAAAGGAATCTTCTAGACTGGATTGAGCTTCACAAGTGCACCAAATCAGCTGCTAAAAGTCTGCAGAAACTTCTTCATAAAAATAGGACTTCAATCATTTGTTTCCTACATTATCTCCATAATCATAAACTAAGAATACTCCTTGATTTCATCTTGAATCTCTTAATCCTTAAACTGAGCGCCACATAAGATAACATAATATTCCCAAAATATTTTGCATTTGAAATACACTAAACATCCAATTGTCCAGCTGTACACATGCATGACGTCGAATGATCCTACATAGGACATCATGTTCAATATCTTTCTTCAGTTGATAGAACATCTTATTTCAACATGTTTCGGCTAAATTGGTTTTACCAAACATAATGCCAACCATAAAAATAGAGGATTAAAAATCTCCCCCCTTTGACTTATTTTGGCTAAAACAACTTAATATTCCTTGCACACATAAACAACAAAAACAACTCATGTTTGAAAATAAACTCAAACACACATACACAAAGTTGCATCAACTACTACAAACATCATAAAGTTAGCAGCAAAAAAATAATTTTATCAGAGTACAGTGGAAGCTACTCATTACATAAACAAGAAAAAATTCCTCTCAACATGTCAGGACATCATGTCTGACAACTCTTCACAGCCAGTCCAAACCAGAGAAAAACTTCCCTTCAAAAACTTTTTGGCAGACTTTTGGCTAAAACACTTTTTCCTCAAACACACTGAAGTAGGAACACATCACCAAGGAGACATAAAACCAGTTATATTCTTCTGTTGGTGTACATGAGGAAGAAGACAACCTGCATCTTTCCCAAGTTACCCCCCCTAAAACTCAGAACCAAATCTTGTCACAAAGCCTTAAGAAAATTTTCTTGTAGCCTCAAGAAACCAAAAAGAAATCTAACTTGACTAGTTCAAGTTAGAAGACCGTGTGATAGAAGTAACACACATTAGAAGATCATGTGACAGAAGAAAAAAGAACACACCATACAAGATGTTAAAATATCTAGTACGACATCCTGTATACACCTACAACATAAGAACCATCAAACAAAGAAACATAAAACCCTTAAGACAGATGGTCATACTCCCCCTTATTTGTTGCATGCAAGGAGCAACAACATAAACAAGACTACAAACAAGACTCAATGACACTACTAGTCAAAGCATGCATTTTCCAAGAAGATAAAGTCGTCCTTGTTAACGGTGCACCACTCATTTTAGGAGAGAGACATGGATTTGTTCAGTATCTCTCTTTCTAAGCCTTGACCACTGACATGTTCCAACATCAGGTGTGACATTCTCTATACAAAAACATTTTTCACGTGTCCCTAGATGAAGCGACAATGTAGGCACACCGTCCATTAAAGCCTGCACTCTTGTCCTTCATACCTTTTGTTATGTTATGCACACAATCAACCTTGGTACTTTTAGACCAAGATCTCCATAATACAATGTCATAACATTTAGTTGAACATTGCATTATTTAAACATCCAAAAATATTGAGAGTTCAAATTTCTCTCAATCTTCAACATAATCTTTGAAAAAGACCCGAAAACACAAATAACCATAGTTGAACGAAGAGAGACTATCCATAGACATTGACTTCATCAATCTTGGCCAAAGAAAAATTTCTCAAATACATCACCAAAAGCTAACTCCCAATCATTGGGGACCAAAACAAAGAACTCTCTTAGATTCACAACTCTGAATAAGTGACAATAACGAATGATGATTACAAAGTTTTCAGATATAGCCCCTCCTAACTCTTGAAGACTTAATATGCTAAGATGGTATCCCATCATTTGTTTGGACATTTCAAAGTGGTCACACCATTGGACTTACTTTTGATGATTACATATTTAAACACCTAATACACATGGGGTCCATCTTACCTTGTCCTGCCCTGTTACATCTTGGTGAACCATCCAATTTATTAAACTCATGGAAGACCACATTTCATGATGAACCATCTATAGAAGATGTCTTCTTCACAATAGTGATTAATCATTCTCCCTTAGAGAAATAAACTCGAATACCATGATCACTTACCTTAAAACTTCTCTCCCTCAAGAGGAAAACCCAAGACACACGAAAAATCAACGTATCAAACCAATATGAACTACCCAAGTTCACACATCAGGAAATATGTCATAACATTTGGTAGGACATCATCCATACACGCACATACAACTATCAGCAATAGCAGCAGAAGAACACTATAACATTATTCACAAAAATCTTAATCATCTTTAGGTGGTCTTTCGCCTCTCACCCCTATCAACCAACCTCATGCACTCCCTTAATCTGTCACACATTTTAGGATTATCACCAATCACCTCCCTTGTTATCACGTCAAAAATAATCTTCCTCAAATCAACCTTTTGCAAAGATATTTTGTTCCATCCTTTGATAGTTTTAACCATAGTAATATGAGGGAAGCATAGAAAATCTTTTGCACTCCTCCCTATCTGTAATTGCTATAAATACTTATAGACTTCAACACCATTTTATTTTTCTTTGATAAAGTTCATCCATCCAGTTTTTGAAAAATCATTAGCAGTCACACCAACAAATCTCTTTCTACCAACAATGTGAACCTCCACAGGTTCTACCAACTACATATGATGAGTTGTTAACCTCTTGGAAGTAATTTGGTGATAAGATTTGGAAGTGACATCTTGGTTTGATTCCCTATTTTACATGCACTACATGTTTTGCCTTTCTCAACTTTCAGCTTGGAATACCTCTGACTTCTTCCTTTGACAAGAATTTCTTCATACCTTTCAGGTGTAAATGGAAAAGTTTATGCTGCCATAACTTCACTTCAAGTTCTTTTAACTTCAAGCATGTGGAGGAGAAATTTGTTTTCTGAGGAATCCACAAGTAACAGTTAGCTTTTGATCTAGCTCCCTTCATGATAACTTCATTCTTCTTATTTGTTACCAGACATTCAGATTTAGTAAAGTTAACTTTGAGACCCTGGTCACATAGTTGACTAATACTTATCAAAATGGTAGTTAGCCCCTTAACAAATAGCACATAATCAAGAATAGGTTGTCTTGTATAGTTGAGTTGTCCAACACATTTTATTTCCCCTTTTGCTCCATCTCCAAAAGTGACATAGTTAGTGGAATGTGATTTAATATCCACCAAAAATTTCTTAACACCAGTCATGTGTCTAGAACAACCACTATTAAAATACCAATCCTCTTTTGTAGACCCTCTGAGAGAGGAGTGAACTATGAGTCCACTAGTGACATTTTTGGGAATCCTCTTAGACTTAGCTTTAGCATCATCCTGTTTTCTTCTATGATGTGTAACAGGTTTGGGATAGCCATACAATCTGTAGCAAAAGGGTTTTAAATGACCAAACCTTCCACAATAATGACATTTCCACTGCTAATTCCTGCCTCCATAGTTCTTCCTTTTAAGTCTCTGCTGATGTTAGGACATTTGATTCAACATCTTCTGCTCTTATTTCTTCTTTGGACGTACAATCTTCACTTCAAGCTTTTCTCCATTGTTCTTTACAGATTGATTACCGTCACCAAGACCTTCAATATTCCAGTATTCTCCCAGTTTGAGGTATCTCATCAAGAACCGTAGAGCCAATATTTAACATTCTTACAGACTTAGTCATATTGTCAAGTTTTGAGTTTAGAAACACAACCTCCTCCTTTAGATTAGAAATAATGGATAAATGATCTTCTTTCTCAGCATGTAGTTGAGCAATAAATCTCTTTTGTTCTTCTCTCAGTTAACATGCTTCTTCACTTTTGAGATATAATTCCTTGTAAGAGGCAGCAAGTTCCTCAAAAGTAAGTTCTCCACCATCTGATTCATCACCAGAGTCACAAGTTCTAGTCAAGGCAGTCACTATCTTGGCATATTCTTCTTCATGATCACTTTCAGAATCTTCCTCTGACCATGTCACATACAACCCTTTATTCTTCTTCTTAAGATAAGTGGGACACTCAACTCTTATGTTCATAAATCCTTCTTCTTTGTTCATTGTACCAGAAAGTATCTTCCCTGAATCTCACCCAAAGTCAGAGCAAGATGCCTACTCTGATACCAACTGAAATTCTGTTAGTAAGATCTCAGATGTCCTAAGAGATGTCGAGACACTCATTTATGAACAATAACATAATGAACAATCTAAAACAATAAACAATGTAGAAAGTAAACAACACGTATAATTATAAACCCAATTCAGTTTACAATAACACCTTCTATGGGGGCTACCAAGCCAGGGACGAAGTCAACTAAATAGTATCAATTCAAAGCTAAACTCCCCGGTTTACAACTTCTCACTTAATCACTACTCGTGCTTAACTTCTACTAAAACTCACCTAGGTATGAGACCCTTCTCGAATACCTTCCAATCATAACCAGTGACAAGAACACAATTCAAAAGAGTACAAAGAAAAACTTTAAAACACACAATTACTCTATACTTAGAAGCTTAAGAGTGATTGATAATACTTATAACTCAATAGAGACAATCTAACTCAAGTATCAAAACAATACAAGAGTGGCTCACAATTCACACGAAAAAAATCCCTAAAACTCAAAACAAAAGTTACAATTCCATCCACACCTAAAACTAGGTTTGTAGCAATCTATTTAAAGCAACCTTCTGGATTGGATTTGGCTTCACAAGTGCAGAAAATCAGCTGCTAAAAGTCTGCAGAAACTTATGCATAAAAATAGGACTTCAATCATTACTTTCCTAAATTATCTTCATAATTAGAAACTAAGAATACTCCTTGATTTCATCTTGAATCTCTTAGTCCTTAAACTGAACGCCACACAGGGTAACATAATATTCCCAGAATATTCTGCATTTGAAATAAATAAAACATCCAACTGTCCAGCTGTACACATGCGCGATGTCGAATGATCCTGCATAGGATATCTTGTTCAACACGTTTCTTCAACTGATAAAACATCTTATTTCAACATGTTTCTACTAAGTTAGTTTTACCAAACATAATGCAAACCACAAAAATAAAGAATTAACACATAACATCACCAACTCCTTCGGAAACTAGGGTATTGTTATTTTTCAATTTCACCTTGTTCTTCATCAAGTGACTTATGCTGACAAACCAATATTTTCTTCCAGTCATGTGTGATGAGCATCCTAAGTCCAAGTACCAATGGTCCTTGAATCTTTCTTCATCTCTCATTGTGACCATCACTAACATTTCTTCTTTTTCCTGTTTTACAAGCCTTACATAAGTTTCTTGATTTCTTTTATTTTCAGAGCAATCACTAGAATAATGAACAATCTTTTGACAACTGTAACATTTAATGTGACTCTTATCGGGTTTTCTTCCACCACCCATTCATTTACCTGCAGCACCACCTTTGTGCTTGCTCTGGTTTTGAGGGTATTGTCTAGTTCGACTAGTTTCCTTCTTGTTGGTTACCTCTACATTTTGAATTGTTGTAACCTCCCTTCCTTTGTTGTCATTTGATCTTCCTTTATCTTTCTTTTCTTTTGTTGATTGTGCCTACATAGCTACATCATTTTTTGCCTTGCTTGCAGATCTTTCAGCCATCCTTTGTTCATGATATTCAAGTGTCCCTTAAAGATATTCTTTTGTTATGATTGCCGAATCTTTTGATTCCTATATGGCTACTACCACATGATCGAATTTAGGAGCTAATGACCTCAAGATCTTTGCGACAACTGATATTGATGTCAACACTTCTCCATACATCTTGATTTGATTCATACGTTCTTTTGTAAGTTTGTAACCTCGTCTCTTTCACCTTATTTGCACCTCCAAATGATTTTTCCAAGATGTCTCATGCTTCCTTTATTGAGTCTACTTCACCAAATTTCTCAAAGTTAATTAGATCAACACATTGATGGATTATAAATAGAGCTTTATAATTTTTTCCCCTCAAATCTTTATGTGCAAACTTTTGTTCATCCATAACATTCTCTCCAATTGGTGTTACTCTATCTTTCACAAGATCCCAAAGAACTTAATAGCAAAAGACAACCTTCATCTACTTACACCAATTCTCATAATTCTTATCTTTAAGGATTGAAAGATTTGTTAGAAAATGCTCGTTCGGATGATTCATTGCGCCTTGCTTACCGAGAATCGTAACCAGTGCTCTTGATACCAGATGTTGGAATTAACCATAATATTAGAGATAATCTAAATCAATCTTGATGAACAAGAATCAGTCTTTCTGATTGATCACTCCTCTGGTTATTCAATCTTTACTCGAGTGTTTCAATCACTCCTTCATTGCAAGATGATTCAGTTGCGCAAAGATTATGAGAGAAGATAATTGAGAGAGAAAACAGAAAGATAAAAATTCTTGGTTTTTGAGGAAGAGGATTTTATTGATTCTAAATTCTAACTTAATTTCTTACAAACACAAATAGGATGTCTCCCTATTTATAGTTGGGTTTGTTTGTTCACTAAGAAAACTCTAACTAACTCTAACTAACTCAGTTGTTACACCAAACAAATTATAAGTCTAACTTCTTTGACAATAATATACTTTAACATCTACATATTTTGACAATTGTTGAATATATACTTCGACACAAAGAATTACATTTAAGTCTCTATTTAATTTGATTATTTACTTTGATGGTTATGAAATTTACTTGTTTATTTGGTTAGTTATGTATCGTTACTGTTTATCTATTGATTTCGATTGTTAACAATTGACTGCAAATCTAGTAGCATACAACACGAGTCATTTCTTAACAGATTGACGGCTTCATAAACTTGTTTGTGTAATTATATGCAAAAGTTAACAGATTGACGACTTCATAAACTTGTTTGTGTAATTATATGCAAAAGTTATTTTATTTAGGGTTAAATATACATTCCCTTAGATACCCCCTGACTGCCACATTACGACAAAGATTCTATTTAACTATCAACGTGGAATTTATTTTATTTATTTATAATTTTATATTTTATTAACTTTTTTACTTTAAATTATGTTTTATATTCTATTAAATTTTAAATTTTATAATTCACGTTTTTCTAAATTTTTTTATTAATTTTTTTATGAAACTATATTTATAAATTAATTATTAAAATACTTTATAAAGGGCTTTAAGCCTAATATATATTTTAGAAGCCCATTAACTAATGTTTTAAAATTTAAAGTGAAATAAAGGTATATAAACACTTTCAGGTATTAAAAACTTTTCGATGTGGGACTTAATATTTATATTCTAAACCGATGTTGTTGTGCATGCATCAATGCCTATTCCTTTAGATCTTATCTTCTATATCAAAAGAAACTTAGACTGTTCTATATCTTCAAGAATCTTTCCACATCCTCCAAGTTTTTATATATAAATATCATAAAGTTTCTATTAATATTATTGTTATTATTTGGTTACTGTCATTTCTTTGTATGGAACTCTTTTGTATTCATATCTACTACATCTAATTTGAAAAGCTCTGTAAATGTGTCTTTGGTTTGCCCCATATTTTTGGTGTTTGATAGAAAACAATTCATTGCATTTATTTCTCTCACTCACGTCGTAGTGGGATCACACTCAAGATGGCTTGCTATATATGCTATGGTTATTGGAAACTTAAGAAACTTGTTGTTCCTCGCTTTTGATGGCTCTGCATTCAAACATATGAATACTGAATAAATGAACTTGGGTTATAACTTTGATATCACAAGGAAGATAATAGTTAATATGATATACATACATCATTAAAGTAGAATAGAATAACTAATCATATTTTTGATGCATGTGTGCCGTACTTGCATGAGAATGACTTTGTGACCACATGTAGCATAAAGATAATTTTTGTAGCATGCAGCATGAAGATAATTTCTTGTTTAAACTACTGTTAATTGCTTAGTTTTTTATGTTTTCGGGTCTACTCTTTCGTGTATTTCCCTACAACTCAGATTACAAAGCCTTCCCTCAATTTCAAAACTTAATTGAACTTCGAGTACTTTTGTTTCTTAGTGCCATAACATAGATATTCAACAAACACCACAGAGGATTGGAAATAACCAAGTCATGTTCCTGAATGTGTTTCTTCTCATCTAACAACATGTGATATATTAAACTTTGAAGGTGTGAATGATGATTTTCGATTTACAACATATATTTTGAAGAATGCTAGATTTTTGCAATATATGACAATCGACGACATCATTAGTTACCCAAACCTAATGCAAAGGTCTGCATAAAACGAGGAAGATGAAGCATTGGTCTGCATAGATATTTGATGCTTAAAATATACATTAATCATTTGCAGGGTGGCCATAGCATTAAAATATACATTAATCATTTGCATGCATCAACAAGTTGGTTGTCTTCTGCATATTCAGAAACTTTTAGAAGATGGATTTGTAGAACAAATTAGTCCCACATCATTTTGTTGAACAAATAAACTAGAGTTTATAAAGGAAAATTCCATTTGAATTTACAAGTTGAAAACAGTGAGAGACTAAGTGGGCTGAAATTGAAACATTAATTTATAGTTTAGGTCCAATAGTTATATTTTTTAAACTTAAAAAAATAATTTCTAAAAAACATTAACAAATAATTTAAGAAAACGTGAAAAAAAGAATTAATACAAAAAAATAAATTAAATTATAAATATAAATTAATAAAAAATATTGATAAAAATAATAATAAAACATCAAAAAAATAATAAAAAAGTAAACATTAAAAATAAAATAATAAAAAAAACTAAAAATTAAAATAACCTAAATGGATTTAAAAATAATTTTAAAAAAGTCCACATAGATTGCCATACAGGATAAAATATAGAATTTAAACTTAAATAGTACACACAGGGGACATAGTGAGGAAATCTGAAAGTTGCGAGGAAGTTTTTAAAATTTTTTTTTACCAGAACTAAAAGCTAAACTCACTAACATTACCGATGTTTGTATATTTATCTCTTTTAGTTATTTGACATGTTGAGCCTGACATGAGTTGACTATTTTATTCAACACCATTGAACCTTTTGACATTCAGGTAGAAATGATCTAGTAATAAAAGAAGCGAAAGCAAATATTGAAACAAAATGATGAGTTATGTTTGTTTAATATGGAGCACCTGTGGACGAATATAAATTACTACAATTAGATAAACAATTATCATAATTAAACTTATCATATCTGAAATAAAATCTTGACCTATTTTCTTATCTTCTTTCTCAAGAGAGTTGGTGGAATATTGGAGTTGCATGTATTTTTTCTATTATGTTCCAAGATGATTCTTTTCACACTAGTAATTTATCTCTTATCTCTATTTACTAAGACTTTAATTTCACTTATATGTTAAAAGGTAAGTTTTTTTTTATACAAAAATAGTGCACATTATTTGGTGATTTTTGTGACATATATCAGAGATTTTCATTGACAATAAGATTCCTTCAATATTGTGTCATGTGTTCTTCTTGTTCTTTGCAGCTTCTAGCATAACTACTTCGTCCCGAAACTCTATCCTTGGCTATTCTGATGTCGCGTCTATGATGTTTCTCTTCCTCTCCCTCTTTATTTTAATCTCCTTGGATATTTTCTTTCACAGATATCTTTTTATTTGAGTCTACCTATTGATCTTTTGTTATCTCATACGTCTTGACACCTAATTTATTCAATGTTTATGTTGTACAAAAAGGATAACCATTTAAAGCAATGTAAGAAGATGGATGTAAGTGAATGTACATATGAGCATTATAATAAAAAAACTCTTTTATGTGTGAACCTAAGTGAATGTACTACTATATTTAGCATTAACCTGTGAATTGAAGAATTTTTTCAATTTTGATTTATGTTCATTATTTTTCTAGAGTGTTTATACTAGAATTAGCTCGAAACTATGAATCATACTTATCTAATACTTTTTTCAGTTATGAATTAAATGTTCTTGTTAGTTCTATGGTTTTAAAATTTACGTAATTTTTCTAAAACATGTTTCTATACTAATGTTGATCAAGATGTTACAACATTTTTATCAAATGTCGTAACAGGTTTGATGTTATGAGTTTTTTAACCAGACGTCGAAGACAGATGTCATGACACTTTGGTCTGATACAACAGGTGTGGCTGTTTTAAATCTTGACATATTTGATTTGGTTTTGTGATATTCCTTTTGGATATATCTTAGTAAATTTTGCAGGTAAAAAATATTTAATATGGAACTGGTTTCATATCTTAAGTTGTACATTAGTTACTAATTTAGTCCTTGAGACAATTTAGGAAACTTTGTATTGGTTGTTCCAAGATTTAAGGACATTTTGCTGCACAATTGATGCATCACTCAATTTATGGATCAAGAAACTTTTGGACGCATGATTCTAAGCCCATGGACTGCAAATGTGTATTTAAAGGAGAAAACATAAACCTAATGTATCAATTCTTTCAAAGAAGAACTTTCAATAATTTGTAAATTAAGGGGAGCTTAGAGTTTTAGGTTTTGAGAGTCTCTTGTGTAGTTGTAACTCACCCTTGTATCTTTTGATACTTGTGGTAGACATAATGTTCTCACTCATAAGACTTTAGGTAATGAGTTGAGTATTATTCTCACTCTTAAAGCTATTAAGCAAAAGAGTTGAGTTGTGTATTGGAAGTATAATCTTTTTATTGGGTTGTTCTTGATACAGTCACTGCGATTGTGACTATTAGATATCCCTGAGGTGATTTAGAGAGTGAGATGGTGATTTCTCATATCTAGATGATGATTTCTAGGTAGAAGTTGCACTGAGTAGGGATTAAGTGAGAATTTGTAAACTGAACCTGTTTTGGCTTTAAATTGATACTATTGATAGTGGATTTTATTCATGGCTTGGTAATCCACAAAGTAGGTAACACCGCACCGAAATGGGTTAATAACTCTATGTGTTATTTATCATTTTGCAATTTAATTTCAGTATCACTTGCATCTTAATAAATTTGTTCAGCATGTCAATAGATGTTGTAACATCTGTCGTGACATTAGTCTGATGTTGGGAAATCAGTATTGACATGTGTTACCTGTACTAGAAAATTTTAATTGGTATCAGAGCAGACACCCTGGTCTATTGGGTGAGCTTTAGGGAGTATTTTCTGGTACTATTGTTCCTTTTGAAAGACCAGAATGGTAGCATTTTTGTTATCAATGGACAACAAATCTTGAAGAATTATCAAGATAGGAGAATCATGATACTAAAGAGATAGAAGGTGTGATACGGTGGGAAGAACTAATTGTTTTTGGAATGCTGGTTTGCATTTTGCGTTTTGTGTTCGCAAAATGTCGCGGTAAGCAAGAGTCGCCACCGACTTTTATTTTATCCAACAAGGAAAGGAAAAAAGCACAGAAAAATTCCCTTTTTGATGTTTCTCGGGTTCGGGGGGTAGATTATAGAAAGGGAAGGTGTTAGCACCCTTTCTATCTGTGGTTATCCACGGGCTCTTAGGTATTTGCTCAAATTGTTTTCAAAATGGTTTTCTTTGTGCTTTGTGGGTTTGAAAAAAGTTTTTATTTAAAAAAATTCGATTTAACTCTTGCTTCCGTCCTCAAGAGCGTATGAAGTGTTTTTGAAAACTTTGTTCGAAAAGTGTAAGTGTGAAAAGTTTTTGTTTTTGAAAGAGCAAGTATCTAAGAACCATTTACCTACTCGGAAAAGGAATCGTTCTATGCTAATTTCCTTTAGACAATTCTATCCCACTATTAATGAGTAGGTAGCACCGTCGTTGGAATTTGAGGGTCAATTCGAATTAGGGACTTACGGTCACTAAAGCAATGTTAGGACACTTTAGCGGTAACGCTAATGTCTTAGGTCATTTGTTTGAGGCAACAATATCCGAGGCAACCATTTCGAGGCGACTATGATCTTTTAGACAAGAGGAAGACCTCTAAAGTGACCTATACTCAATGACCGCGTATAAAGGCAACCAAGTGAGGTGTACCCTAGGAGCGCGTATGTGCGAGTGTGTCATTTTCAGTTATTTTTATCTTTGTACATGTTAGGGGTGATCTAATTTGATTTTAGGTTAAAACATTCAGTCTTGTCATGCAACCCTATTATCAAACATCTAACAATTATAATTTGTGGGAAATAAAATGCGGAATTTAAATTACAAGGCGTCGGGTATTTACATCGCCAAAGACAAACCCTTTAAAAATAAATAAAGCGATAAAATAAATAAAAATCCTATTTACTATTACAATCCGAGAGCAAGTACATTATTGGATAAAAGAAAATAAATCGCGGCGCAAAATTTAATCGAACGCGAAATTTAGGGTTTTGACCCTTTTTGTTAAAGAAGAAATCTTTTTATTGGTTTTTTATTTTAAGAAAGAAATTAACCTAAATTAATTAATAAATTAATAAATTAATTAATTAAATGAAAAAAATTATTTTTGGGTTTTTGTTACTTTAAGAAAGAAAATGAAATTAATTGAATTAATGGTTAGTACTTAATTAAATCTAATTAATCATTTATTTGCAAAAAGAATTAAAGTTTTTCTAATAAAAACCTAATTAATTAATATATTTGTTAATAAAAATAAAAGACTAAAATTTGATTTGAGATAAAAATATTTTTTGTCATTTGATTTTAAGAAAAAGGGAGTTTTATGATTGGTTAGTAAATCAAATGAAAATAATAAAACAATTAAATAAACAAAATAAAAATAAATGAGAAGAAGGGGTATGGGCCTGAATTTGGGTGTGTGAACAACAATTGGAAGCCCAAAACGCTGGCCCTTATTTGACTTTTTGAGATCTGGTGAGCATGCGTGGACTTTGCCTATGGTAGACCTTCAGCCTTGGACTCTCAGATTTGGCCTTTGGCCATCTGGCCATTGGATGATTGATGGCGCATGGTATACTGCAAGCTTGAATATGGACGTGATCACCTGAAAGACAAAATTAAATAGAAATTGGGGGACCTGGGATTCGAACCCAGGTCCTGAAGGAAATTGCTCGCTTGCCTTGCCACTACGCTGCCTTGATTCATTTGTAAGTATATTACATAATAATGATAATATAACAAAACAAAATTAATTGGTCAGAAAAGAATAAAACGCGCGCCATTTTTGAATGGCCCAATGAGTGAATGCCAGCTCTTCGTCTCTGTCCTTCCACTACTGTAATTTTACCTGCGGATTTGAATCCGCAGCTAAAAACGTAGCTCATTCCAAAAATCGTTTCTAGGCAATAAGAATGACTTTCAAGGGCATGGTTGTGTTTGCCTCATCCTCCCGGATGTAACCATGCCCATTACATGGACCAATATTACCTGAAATAAGAATCCCTAAAAAAAAAACACAACCCTAGCTATGGTGTTTCGGGGTTACAACGCCTATAAATCAAATTGATTTTTGCCAATGGTTTGCAAATAACATGAGGGTTATGAATATGCAATTATTTCATTCAAACGATGCCAGAATAGACCAAATCGAATCCAAGAACAAAGCTATGTAGCGTGGGACTTACAACGCGTTATGGAGTCTGAACAAGCTTGTTTTGGATTGGTTTGGCTTGAGTGAACGCCTAGGAAGCGATTGGGACAGGTCTTGGCTTCTGAAAGTGCCTCTAGCTATGATTTCGATCTCAAGCTTTCTTTGTGAATTTTCCAACTTTGTTCTGCCTCTGCATGCAATTGCCAACCCTTATTCACGCCCCTTTGGCTTGCTTATGTAATGTGTAGTGTACTAGGGTAACAAATTTGATTCAAATCTTTCTCCAATAATGATTGCCAATTTGATTTGATTCTCCCTTTACAAACTTGCCAATTTTGCCAAATCTCAATCTTTTTGCACATGAATTGGTCTGATTCGATTTTGATGATGTTAATGATGGTAATCAAATCCTGAAATAGCCAAAAGATCTCATGTTATCAAAGTTTTAGATTTTATAGGATTTAATTTGATTTAAAATGAATAAATTCAAATAAAAATAAAATAAAATAATAAAAATAAAATATGGGCTCATGGATGACGCTAGGACACGTGGGAAACTATGCAAGCTCAAATCAAGTGGAAAATAATGGGCCCATTTGACAAAAATTTGAAGTTTTGGGGATAGTTGACTTTTGGCAATTTTGCAAATATGCCCAACTTCAACAATGCATAACTTCTTCAATTTTGAACTTTTGGAGCTGTTCTTGGACTTTTTAGAAATCTTGAGATGTCCTATAACCAACCATTTTGGTCTCATATCATTTTGATATTCCATACTCAAGTTTATAAGCTTTGGAAAAAAAGGTGTTTTTGTTGACTTTCAAAAATGACCTATAATGTCCAAAATTATAACTTCATGTGAGTGCATTTTTTCACCTTGGGGTATGAAGATGGATTCTAGGAAATTGCATGCTCTTCAAAATGAGCTTTGGATGGGTCATTTCTCATAAAGTATAAGAAATTTATGCTTGGTCAAAGTTGAGTTGACTTTTCCTACAAAACCCTAATTTAGCAACTTTTGAGTCTTGATGAATTTTGAGCAATACTTGATGAATCATGATCAACCCTTGATAAAATTATTAAATATCCTTCAAAATTATAATGTTGAAAAAAAATCTTGAAGTTTGACTGTATTTGGGTCACAGTTGACTTTTGCCCTAGCACAATCGATTTTTGGACCCTTTGAGCAATTGACTGAGCAAACTTCCTCAGAAAGGCTTGAAACTTGACATGGATGACCTTGAGAACATATTAGGACATTGGGGAGAACTTGAGGTCATTTGGATTCAAGGATCTTGATGCAACACAAAACCCTAATTTGGGTTGACTGACTTAGGAGATGACTTGTCTGACCCACCCTTGAGCAACCTTGGGCAACTTGGAGATTTTTCTTGTAATGTTTTGAGAAATATGAGAGGGAAAATTTTGGGGTACAACAGAAGGGAAGAGTTTGAGTTGGATATTTTTCACTCTGAAATTATCAACTTCATGTTCATGTAATTGGTAAGAACTTTGTATCATTTGTATTGTAGCCAAAGATACTTGAGAATTTCTCAAGTCCACTCATAAAAGCACATCTAAGCGTGTTTGGAGAAAAGAGTTCAGAAGAGAGGATGATCAAGAAGAAGATACTCTGGTCTCTACCCAAGTGTATTGACATGAAAGTGACAATCCATTGAAGAACAAAAAGAGAAGTCTTTTTGTTTCCAACTTTTAGGAACTCGGGTTTTGGTCTCTGATGAAGGGTTTCTTATTACTATTATGTTCCTTGAAAGGAAACCCAATCAGGTGTTGAAGAGATTGGACAAAATGTCTAGACCAAATGTCTAGAAAATTTGTACTGACTTCAGCAAGTCTGTGATGCTAAAGGAAAGGCTGGAACTGAAGTATTGATCAATCAATGTCAAAGCATTCATATGAGTGTGAAGACCTTGGATATTTGTGGAGAAGAATTCACTACTTATCTCAAGAACAACTGTATAGGCTTTCTATTTCTTGGCTTAAATAGAAAAGTGATCCTGATTATAAAATTTCCAAGAATGTTACTGATTACAATGGAAGATGGACTTATGATGAATATTTATGTATTGAAGAATAATCTCATGATGTGTTGGATGTTTATTCAAAGATTTGTGTATCTAGAATAAAAATGGTTGTCAACCATGAAGAAATATGAGGTGATTTATTTTTGATCTTATGTATTAAGATAATTAAGGATTGTCTACCATCTATGACTTACAAGGTAAGGTGACTATATTACTCCTAAAAACTTTATATCTTGATCAAGTCTATAAGGATAAATTCAGAACAGTTGGAGAGGTTTCTTTTAGTTGCAACATGATTGAAGCCTAAGGAGGATAGAGTTTTCAAGCTATAACTAGCAAAGAGAAAACTCAAGTGACAAAAGGTTGTTTGTATCAAAAGACAAGTTGATTCAGGGATATCAATCTTAATGTATCAACATTGTGCTAGACATCATAATAATCATGATAGAGGCAGGTAGTTGCAATAAAGATGTATCTTCTGTGAAAAGTTTATCTTAACAGTTTTATTTGTTTTTATGGCTTCCTCAAAGGTCAAAATCAGCATAGGTTAACCAAGCAGTGGTTAATACTCAGAGAAGGTGATAATTTTATTATCTCTCACACCTTTCTTAGAACTTAAACTAAGATGATTTTTATTTTGGTATTAACTGTTCTAGACACTTGACTTCAATAAAAGTGTTTTTGTTATGTGTTTAGTCTCATTCTATCAATTGTTTCGTGTGTTGTTGATGATGAAAGGGAAGCTTGAGGGTGTTGTATAACTAAAAAATTCAAGATGGATTCTCTAAGTTTTGGTAATTTTTTCTTCATCTTACTGAAGGACTGATGGCTATTGTGTTTCACATAAGTCAGTTGTATGATCAGGGTCTGAAGGTATATGTCATAAAGGAAGAATGTTTTGTCTCTAATGAGATGTATGAAGTTCTTATGAGGATTTAAAAAAAATTCTTTTTGTGGATTCCACAAGTATTTAATTTTTATCCTTTTACTTGATGTTTAAGGAAGATGAAGTCAAGATGTCACACCAGAAGGTGCAACATTAGACAATTGTAAAAGCTCTAAAATTTGTTCTATGGATCTGATTAATTTAATGCAACATGAGTGTCATGGTGGATAGAGACATTTATATAATTTTTTCTGTTAAGATTTATAGGAAAGAGAAATCAAGTATTTGTGAAGTCTTCAAAGGTTCTTATCTTTTCCTTGAATGAGAACAAGGTATAATTCTAAGCTACTCTATTGAGATAAGTACTTTTAGTGATGATTAACTTAAATATCAAAATCAGTGATGTGTTCGTTGAGGAAGGTACTGATGTTTAACCAGATGTTGGAACATCATCACAATAGTTTGTTACTCCAGATATTGTGGAAGATTCCAAAGGGCTAGGAGGAACTGAATAAGAAAACTCTCAAGGAAAACAACATTTTGTTTAAAAAGGGAGTTCATTATTTGGAGCTTTATTTTGGTCTATGACCATCTGTTGTTTCAAAGATGAAATATATAATGATGGCGAGTCTTAGAGTAAAAATCTTTTGGCCAAGTCTGAAGAAGATTATATTATTGGAGGATATTTTGGTCTATTGGATTATAATTAATTGAATCCTGGTATATCTTTAAGATTAGGTAAATTGCTAGAGGAAGATATATTTTCAATTGGGTTGGTTACTAAAAGAGTGAAATGTCAAACTGGATATCATGACATTGTAATGTGACATGCTACTACAATCAAGGTACAAGGAATTTATTCTACTTGCAGAACAAAGTCATTAGTTCTATCATCATTGTGTCAGGGGTCTTGCTACAGGAATATGTTGACACTCCAAAGCTTGGTATGGCTAAGAAGATCTAAAAGTATTTTCATCATAACTTAAAGTGCAAGTTACATTGAGAATGAGGGGTAATTTTGGAATTGCACTAATGAAGAATTATTGTAGTAACTATTTGGACGGCCTGCCAACTATATTCTTTTACCTAATGGAGTGTGCAATCTCAGAAGAATCATTTTCAATGGCATGGATAATGTCATTTCAAATGTTGTAACATTTTCAAGCAGTCAAAGCTTGGAAAGAGAGAAAGTTAAACAAGAACGTGTCTCTCTCCTATTGTGAGTGGTGCACTGTTACTAAATAAGATTTTATCTCCTTCCAATAACGCGTTCATTGACTAGATTGTCGTTACAAGCAATGTTTTGTTATAAACTAGGTAACTTTTCTTGTATTTAAAGGCCTTACTACCTCACCATCCTCACAAGTTACGTTTCAACATGAGCAAATCTTCAAAATTTGCTAATGCAATGAAGGCTCTTCTGTTGGAAACCAAGAAGGAAGTGGGTTCTGGTTCAAAGAGAGTAATGTCCAACATTATAACAAATGTTGGAACATTTACTAGAATATCCAGAACAGGGAATCATGTTAAGCTACATGACTCTGACTCAGATGGTGATGAAGATTGAGTCAAATTCATTTACTCTGGAGGTTGTGTTGGATAGCTACTATATGTCATACCCCAAATTTTCCCCACTGGTGTTAATAGTCAATTTAGTTTAGTTGATCATTTTTTCCATTTAATTTTAGTGTTAATATATTTTTGTTTAAAATTGTAAAGGAAAAATACTCATTTTGGTCCCTTAACTATATGCCATGGTACACTTTGGCCCCTTATCTTTTTTTCGTGCCAAATTGGTCCTTTAATTTTATAAAAGATTTAAACAAGTCCATTCCGTCAATTGGCCTCCAATGTCCATTTATTTGCGTGACATGGCAGGTGAGCTGGCCGATTTCTTCATCTTCTTTATATGCAGTATACGTTGTTCGCCTTGCTGCAAAATCTCATTCCCAAAATTTTCTTTACGTTCTTCATCTTTGTACCCATCATATTCTTACATACCCATCATCTTCATCTTTACATTCTCCTTCCCAAAATTTTCTTTACGTTCTTCATCTTTGGCGCTTTCTCCATGAATACGAAGCATTCATCTTCCCAAATGAACCTTAAGAAATCAGTATTGTAAATGTTCAGTTCATATCTTGAGAATTGTGTTTAGGCAGGATCAATAAAATTATATAGGAGTACAAATATAGCCAGGAGTTTAGCCATGGGGATCTGATTCTGGATAGACGGTTAAAGGTAAAGGAATCGTGTGTGCTTCTATAGAGACCAACAAATAAGATCTTCAAATTGATTGGTTGTTGAAAAATCTTTGTAGCTCAAATCCTTGTGTTACAATGGATGGAATAAAATAATGCAAGTAGCTCTTCCAGTTATTAGTAACAAAACTAAAATTTCCTTTTTAATCTATTCTTCATCAGTAGTCTTTGCCTGCTCTTTCGATAATGATCTATTTTCTTCTCCATCTTCTTCTAGGAAGAATTTCAAATTTAAGACAAGATTTAGCACTTCAAATTATGCACTAATGAACTAGTGGGAACAATAAGCCAACTGCAAATTCAAGTCTCTGGATTGATTTTCAGTCTTAAAAAAACAAAGGAAACAAAGAAATTTATGTATTTGTCGCTAGCATTTTTGTGTAGGATATGGTGAATTGTTTTTCTTCTAAAGGCCACCATGGCTTGGTATTTGCGTAGTATACAATTATTTTTCATGTCACCACTCAAAAGGATTGCATCATTTTAGAGATATACTAAGATGAAACAACAACCTTTTAGTTGAATAATCAAGAAATTGTTTGTATTATAAATAGGAAATCCAACAATAATTGGGTTAGTTTTTCAATCATTTTGATTGATAGGCTTTTATACCATAATTTTGATGGATGCTTTATTTGATTAATGAAATTTTTAAATAAAGTTATATGGTATTAATCCAAAAAAGAAACATTACCCCATTCAAGTCTCAAAAACTAAGCTAGTGCAAATGGAAGTAAAAGTTCAACGAAGATTTAGTTCTAACACTTCAACTTTACCATTCAACTTATTTATTTACATACATATATCCAAACAAATCAGTCTCATTCAAGTCATTTATGAGAAATCAATTTTACAAAATCAACTTATTTTAAGACTTACAAAACTAATCGCTAAGATTCCTTGTGACGTTCAATTTTGGCTATCCATAAAAGGTTCCCCCTACTTGCTTGACCAAGCTCTCTTTTCCTCTTTTCCTTATGAGAAAAGGAAATATTATTCTTTTCATTCCTAGTCAGAAAAATCGGCAGCTGCTCTCCTAGGGAAAGAGCCTCTCTTGTCATTTTATCAAGTTATGAATTTATCTTTACCCTTAGATGAAGCCTAATTTTCCTTTATCAATAAGATAAAAAATAACCAAATTAACAAGTGAAGGAACTATCAACACCAAGGCAATGTCCTCTTCATGGTATCAGTATATGAAGATAAAACCCTGTTAACACATATACAATGTAATTAAAATGCAAATCAAATCTCCAAAAATGATAACAATCATTAAAACTCTACTCTGCTAACAAACAGTAAGAAATTCAGCGAAAAAATAATATTTTATTTCAAATCTGAGCTCAAACACAAAGACCTATCAAAAAATTAAGAAACTTATGAGAAAAACAGACATGTAAAAACCTACGCGTGCAGTAAAATAGGGGAATAAGCAGTCATGAATTTTGGGGGAAAAGGAAGAAAGAATAAAGGTGGAAATATGAAAAGAATACCGATATAGCAGAGACAACAATTCTGTTCTTTGCCACGTTGCCTCCAACAAGCCAATTCAGTATGACAAATGCCACATGGAGCCTGTTTTTTGTATTTAACTAACGTTTCACTAACAGAAGGACTAACATGGTTATGTTTTGAAACTTAAGGGACCAATTTGGCATGAAAAAAGATAAGGGACCAAACTGAACCATGACCTATAGTTAACGGACCAAAATGAGTACTTTGCCAAATCATAAATTAACCGATATTCGTATTGCATTAGTTGTCAATTTGAAATTCTTGTTTTAGATGCGTGGGGAGGTGTATCTCACAATTTAGTGAGTAAAGGTTCATTTTCTAAAAAATCCCATTAAGTGAGCCCATAATAAGATCCTTTTTGTTGTTGACTAAAGTCAACATTAGCTAAAATTAACTTTATTATGTCAATATTATTATAATAATTTGTGTCATTCATTTTATCATTTATTTGTTATTTATATTATTGGTTCCAATTGACTGAGGTCAACGTACAAAGACATTAGAGTTACTATCATTTTATTGGAATTATTTTTATTATTATTTTCGTAAATGGTTAACTAAGTCAATATCAGGGTAAAAACCCTAATCCTCATTGATGCGCCATGTTTCTTGGACTCTTTGTCCCTAAGTTAAGTCTAAAGCTCAAAAATAAAAAAATTCCACGAATTGGAAATCAAATCTTTTCAGATTTTTGATTGAAGAAATATTGTATTGATTAAATTGGAATTTGTACATTAGAACGTCCATATACGTCAACATAACAGAAACCCTACCAATCTAATCTAATCAAATCTTACAATTGAATAAATCAACTATAAATCTAAAAACTAGTAATTGCAAATCATACAAATATTTCCTAATTGAATCTAATTATAAATCTATTTAAACCTAAGACCTAAACATAATTGAGGACAAAAAATTTTGAAACAAAAAACTCTTGGAGAATTCTTGAAGATTGTTGCGAGATGAAGGGAGACGAAGGCTGCCTAACACCTTCCCTTCGTCTAACCAACTCACGAACTTAGAATCTCTACATAATTAGGATTATCCGTTATTCCCCGTCCTTAGGAAAAAAATGTAATGGTGGCGACTCTTATTTTTTGTCAGTTATGACACCTGACGGATCTGCTGGGGAAACAACCCTATGGTTTAGAGTCTTTCCTATCTTTTAGGTCTAGGGTTTTGTGGGTTTTTTCTATTTATGGTATGTTCCATGCTTATTTATTTGGTTTATTATTTATTTTTATTTATTTTTGGTTTATCGTTCATTTATTTATTTTATTGCTATCATCTTTTATTTATCATATTATTATTGGTGTTAAATTTCATAAAATATTAAAATGTAGAAAGAAGGATTGTCTATTGGCCAAGGGAGTTTAACATCCATATGAGTTCTTGTGACGACTTCGCCTAGAGTCGGTTGAGTTCCAAGGAATATATTTTAGAGGGATAGACTCTCTTGGAGATAAGACTTAGGTATTTGGCCAATGACTCTTTGTATAATCCTAAAACAAAATCTCATGGTGAGATCTTGTACGGTCTAAGAGATGAAAGTCTCAGTCTACAAAGAGGCTTAACTTAAGGGAGGCCCTTGTGTCTTTTCCCTCTAGTGTTATCCATGATACCCTTAAGGAAGCCCCCTTTATGGGGAGGGTAGAATATACGTAGGACGAAACTAGGAACCTACCTACTAAGGATACCCTTACAACCCCATTACAATGTTACATCACTATTCATACATACATCTTGCATTTCAAAATATTTATTATTTTTGCATTTGTGTTATCTTATTCACAGGATTCCTAAGAAAAAAATAATCAAAGGTTTTGGTAAGTATCCCGAAGATGAATACCAATAAGAAATAAACCGTCAGAGTTAGCATCATAGTTCCTTATATGAAGAAGATCAAACTGATTAGGGAAAATTAACAGAGAAAACTATAAAGATGTTTGTTCAGTGCTATGGGGATATCCCTGAGTTGACCAAGATAACTGTGCAAGTGGAAGCAGACACTACCCTCGCTCAATTCTATGACCCTCGGTTGAGATGTTTCACTTTCTATAATTTTCAACTAGCACCTATCTTGGAAGAATTTGATAGGATATTGGATTTCTCTAGGATCAAAGATGAATCTTACAAGGGAATTGAACAGACTATCAGTATAAAAAATTTGGTTAAAGACATAAGGATACATTTCACTGACTTGCTGCTCAATTACAAAAAAGATTGGGAAGTTCAAGGTATTAAAAGGAAATACTTAGAATCTAAGGCTCTTTCTTTTGCCGATAAGAAAGAATGGGAAGCTTGTGTGGACTATTTGGCACTACTGATTTTTGGTATGGTTTTATTTCCAAATACTATTGACTATATTGATTATGTGACCATTAATGTATTTTGGACTGTAAAGGTGTTAAATGTTGATCCTACTCCTACTTTACTTGTTAATTTTTACTACGCCCTGCATACACGTTATGAAATGGGGAGGGGGGGGTGCTAAATTGTTGTATTTCTCACTTATACTCTTGGCTCATTTCTCACCTCTACAAAGAGGCCTACATGGTTAAGGACTTAACAAAGAATGAATGGTCCCAAAAGTTGAGGGCTCTTACTGCTGATTCTATTTTATGGTATGTTAGGAAGTTGAACATAAGTGATATTGTCATTAGTTGTGGAGAATTTACAAACATTCCTCTGATTGGAACGAGATGATGTATCAACTATACTCCCACTTTGGCTTTATGTCAACTTGGGTACCCTTTGGAAGATAAACCTTTCGATGAACAACTTCAAAAATTGGTTCTTTATGATATGGGTAAGAACAACACTGATTTACTTGCAAAGTCATCCGAGCTTGGGGTAAGGTTCATAAGAAAGGTGCTAAATTTGGAAGGAAGAATGTGGTGGCAAGAGAGCCTTATATTCAATAGGTTTTGGAGAGGGTTCAAATCATCAAACTACCATTTGATATTGATTCCACACACATGCCAAATATTCCAAAACCTCTTTCAATGTTAGTGGAGGAGATAGAAGAGATAAAAAATCCCTTGAGCAAGCTCAAAGAGAAAAGGAGAATTTGGAACATGAACTTTATGACCTTACTATTGAGAAAAATCATTTATAGTGAGAGCTCAAGATAAAAGACTAACAAATTCTGATTGACTATGAATTGGTTGAAAAAGAAAGGTCTAAGAGAAAGCGTTCAACTGAGGGTTTTCTAAGTGCTACTTTCAATCTTGATTCCCATAATCAATAATTAGATGATGTCGCTAGGGAAATTGCAAGACTAAAGAAATAGTATGATAAAGCATTGCAAGACAAAAGAGAATTGGAAGAAGATCTGAGAGCCCAAATTTAAGGATTAGTAGAAGGTGCTCTAGATTCAGAGGAGAAAATTCAAATCCTTCTCACAAGCCTCCAAGAAAGCCAACAAGAAAAGGAGAGAGAACATCTTACAAAATGAGAGCATAAGAACTTATCTCTCAAAAGGTGGAGGAATATGAACAAGTCTTCCAAGAGCTAGAAGGCCTCCGAAAGGATTTCCTTATACAAAGGGAACTCTATAAGGAGACGAGGGATGAAAAGAGATATTGGGAAGAGAAATATGAAAAGATAGCTTAAGCGGGAGAAGACAACAAGGTCATCATCCCTACAGTTTATAAGGAGTATCTGAGATACAAAGACAAACCACCAAAGCTTGCCTTCCTAGCAAACAATCTCATTAGTGTTATTCCTAGAAGCTTGAGAGATGCAGAAGCCATGATGATCCCTCTTCCAAAGGATGTTGAAGACTTCCTTAAACTTTGTAGAGATATGATGGATGGTTTTAGGGCAGAGGTCTACAAACGTGCTTAGGAGGTTTTAGTTTCCCTTTGGTTATTTCGTTCTGTATTTGACTCTTGTTTTTTATTCAGTAGTCTCATTCAGTATTTATTTCAGTTTTTGGTTCGTATGCTCTTTCAAGGAGGATGGTTTATATTCAATAAAAGTAATTTGTTTTGGTATTTCATTCATGTATCTATTTTGGGATACTCACCAACAAAAAAGTAAAACCTGAAAAAAGAATAATGAATAATAAAAAGAATTCCAATGTGAATATGACATTCGAATAAAATCTTGAGCATATTTATGTGCATCCATCCAAGCACAAGCATCGCATTTCATATTTCATACAAAAACTTATCTTTTTCATATCATATCCAGTTAAATAATTGGGAAAACCACACTACCTTCCCGACCTCTGTATCAAACAAGATCTCATCAAAAGAAAGCAATGGAGAAAATCGAGGAAAACCAAGTTGTTTTTCAAGAAGACTTGAAACAAGTGAAAGGAAGTATCGACTCGATGAAAGGAGATATGAGTCAAGTTCTGCTTTCCTTGAAGAATATTATAGCAAGACAAGATAAGATTCCCAAGGTAGCTTTTTAAGAGGTAGCCCAAACCATTGGCGCATTAAGCGGTCACCAACCAAGACATGAGCCAGAATCAAGTCCTTGAAAGTCAACTGTTTCCCAATAAGAGACCATCTTGACTGAAGGTTTTGTTCCACGTCCTCCGAAGGTGGAGTCATCCTATACTTTACAAATTCCCGTCAATAACATGGATAACTACATATATCTGCAATATGGAGACCATAATGTGGAAGGTATTGCTCAAGTTCTCCAACCAATGACTATTGAAGATCATGTGGCAGTCAACCAATATAAATCCCTAGAAGAAAGACAGAAGGTTGTGACATTTTCGACGTCGATGCTCTTGAAATAGGTCTAGTCCTGGATGTAGTAATTACTCAGAAGTTCAAAGTACTTGACTTTGGAAAATATAAGGGACTCACATGCCCAAGGAACCATCTACACATGTACTGTAGGAAGATGCATGTTTAGGCCTACAATCAGAAACTAATGATCCACTGCTTCCAAGATAGCCTAAGTGGGGCATCCTTAGATTGGTATATGCAGTTGGAGCGAGCGCATGTCCAATCATGGGCAGATCTTGCAAACGCCTTCTTAAGGCAATACAAATATAACTTGGATATGGCTCCTAATCGCACACAGCTTCATAATTTGTCCCAAAAGAAGGACGAATCTTTCAAAGAATATGCTCAACAATGAAGAGAAATGGCAGCACATGTTCAACCACCACTCCTTGAAAAGGAGTTGGTAGACATGTTCATGGGTACTCTACAAGGTCTGTATTATGAGAAAATGGTAGGCAACGTCTCTTCTGGATTTTTTAATTTGGTGACAATTAGTGAACAGATTGAAGCTGGTATGAAAAGTGGCAAGATACAAGGGGCATCATCTAATACTCCTTACAACTCAAATAATCATGTTCCCAACTTCTCGAAAAAAGGAAGGAGAAAATAATGTTGTCGCAGCACATCCAAGGGCATAATAACCATAGGTAATCCCATGAGAGCAAAAACAACAAAATATGTTCGAAAGGCCTCCGAGAAGAATTAATCCTCTCCCTATGCCGCACAGTCAATTACTTCAACACTTACTCAAGGCATACTTGGTAGAAATGAAGCCACTTGCTCCTCCAATTGGGGAACTCCCGCCAAAATATAATGAAAATACAAGGTCTGAGTATCATGCCATTTCTCCAGAACATACCATAGATTAATTTTGGGCCTTCAGACACAAGGTTTAAGATTTATTAGATTCCCAAGATATCACTTTTGATAAGCCCAATATCAAGACGAAGCCCATGCCTCAACATGGTGGTCCAACTGTGAACGTGATCAAGATTGTCACTAATCATAGAAAGGGTAAAAAAGTAAAAGCCCTGATAGATACGTTTACGGAACATTTATTGGAACATGGCTTTCTCTTGGAACACATTGATGCCTTCGAAAACACTTTCAAGAAACAGGTGGATCAAGAGATAGTCCAATTAGGGAATTACCTTGAAGAAGGATATGTAGATACAATCAATAGGAATACAAGAATACCATTGGTGATTCCTCTCCAAGGTCCAAGTTCTGCAAAGAAACCACTTGTCATTCTATATTGAGAGCCAATCTCAACAAAAATTCCAGTAACAATACCAATACTTCTGAAGAGTACAATGGTGATCAGGGGTCCGTCTCCCTCCCCATATGAAAGTGATAAAGTTGTGTTATGGAGTTATTACACTATTGTCTATATCAATGGGCAGAAACAGGAATGTGAATCATCAACAAGCCGAGAACCTGCAGTTACAAATATAGCAGGAAAAGAGGACATGACCCGTAGTGGTCGAATATATGGTTCTGAATAAAAAAATAAGGATAATATTATGGTTAAGGACAAGGGAAAGGATGTGGCTAAAAGTAGTCAAGAGCCAGAACCTCTGAGAAAAACTTTCATTGATCAAGAGACTGATGAACTCTTGAAAATGATCAAGAAGAGTGACTATAGGTTGGTGAACCAACTATACCAAACCCCAACCAAGATTTCTATACTCTTACTACTGATCAATTCAGAGGCACACCGAGAACCTCTGATAAAAATTCTAAGTTCTGCACGTGTTATAAAGGAGATCACAATAAATCTGTTTGATAGAGTCGTGGCTAATCTGACGTCAGGAATACACCTAGGCTTTGATGATAGTGAGTTACCACTACAAGGTAGAGATCACAACAAGGTGTTACACATTTCAATCAAGATAGGGAATACTTTCCTATCCATATTACTCATCAATATGGGTTCTTCCCTCAATGTTCTACCAAAGACTAGCCTGATGAAAATAACAATGGATGGCATCATTATAAGACCAAGCTCTATGGTGGTCAAAGCCTTCAATGGTTCCCAAAGCACTATGTTTGGAGAAGTGGATCTCCCGATAAAGATCGGTCTTCATATGTTCTACATCACCTTCCATGTAATGGATATAGAACCGACATATACATGCTTGCTTGGGCGACCTTGGATTCACGCTACAGGGGCTGTCACCTCAACCCTGCATCAAAATTTAAAATTCCTTATTGAAGGAAAATTAGAGATAATTGATGGAGAATAAGACATCTTTGTAAGTCATTAAGAGTCCTACAGATATATCAGTGTGGAAGAAGATTGTGTGGAGACGCCATTCTAGGTCTTGGAAGTGGCTACAGTGGTTACACTCCTAGTGGAGAAAGTCTCAAAACCTAGAACCCCTATGGCATCATGGATAGATTTACAAACAATTGTGGAGGGTCGAACATCTAAATATAGAGGCAAGCTTGTGGAGATACCTGAAAAGAAGATTGTTTTGGTTTGGGCTATAAATCGTCAAAGGCTATGCAGAAAGGAAAATGGAAATTTCCTTCCATCCAGAAATGTGCTCCAAGCGAAGAGCTCAAAAATTGGATATTTGTGGAGATTTCAGAGATATTTTTCTTTCCAAAGTAATTTTTTTTTGTTTTTAAAAGAACCTATGTCCCGCCTAAGGCATATGGGTAGCTTGTAAGAGCCCCCATTTATTTTCAAACAGTATTTCCAATTAATAAAAGTTATGTTTTGCATTCAATTAAGATCCATGTCTTTCGCTTGCATTTATCTTTTATTTTCAAATGTAAATACCTTTTCTTCATATACATTTTCCAATTCACATTCTAAAAAGCACCAAAACATGATAAAATATGTAGATCCACATCAAAACTCACCAATAATGATACTGCTATAATCCAATATGATTTTGATGCACCAATTAACCAAGCTGAAGAGGAAGATGAGGAAGATATTGAACTCTCTGAAGAATTGGCGGGGTTACTAGAGAAAAAAACACACAATACATAACCATACCAAGAATCTATTGAGACCATCAATCTTGGGACCAAAAAGGAACCAAAAGAAATCAATATGGGTGCAACCTTGGAGGAAAGTGTTAAAGAAAGGCTGATCAAGCTCCTACATGAGTACGTGGATATATTTTCCTGGTCTTACAGAGACAATCCAAGTTTGGATAAAAATATCGTGGTGCATAAACTACCTCCCAAAGAAGGTTGTTCTCTGGTTAGGTAGAAACCCAAAAGAACTCGTCAAGACATGTTTGATAAGATTCGAGAAGAAGTCCTCAAGAAATTTGATGCAAGGTTCCTAGCTGTGGTAGATTATCCACCTTGGATAGCCAGAATCGTGCCTGTGCCCAAGAAATACGGAAAATTACGCATGTGTGTAGACTATCGGGATTTAAACAAAGCAAGTCCTAAAGACGATTTCCCATTACCTCACATAGATGTCTTGGTGGACAATACAACTCAAGCTTCAGTATTTTCTTTCATGGATGGCTTCTTTGGATATAATCAGATTAAGATGGGACCTGAGAATATGGAAAAGACTACTTTCATGATTCCTTGGGGAACTTTTTGTTACAAAGTAATTCCCTTTGGTCTAAAGAATGTAGGGGCAACTTATCAACGAGCAATGATCATGCTATTCCACGACATGATCCAAAAAGAAGTCGATGTATATGTGGAAGATATGATTACCAAATATCACACAGAGGAGGATCACATCATTAACTTACAAAAGTAATTCAAACGTCTACGAAAATTTAGACTAAGGTTTAATCTGAACAAATGTACATTTGGTGTTAGGTCAGGCAAACTATTAGGTTTTATTGTACGCCAATAAGGTATTAACGTAGATCCCGGCGAGGTGAAAGCCATACAAGAAATGCTAGCTCCAAGGACAGAAAAAGAGGTTCGTGGTTTCTTAGAACGATTGGACTGTACCTCAAGGTTAATATCACATCTAACTACCACTTGCAAACCTGTATTCAAACTACTCAGAAAAGATTAATCAGTGGAGTGGAATGAAGACTGTAAGACAACCTTTGAAACAATAAAACAGTATTTAAAATAGCCACCAATCTTGATGCCACCAATTTCTGGAAGACCACTTATCATGTACTTAACAGTACTTGAAGGATCTATATGATATGTATTGGGTCAACATAATGAAACCGGTAGAAAAGAGCACCCTATCTATTATTTGAGCAAGAAATTTACTGACTGCAAAACCTGGTACTCACTCCTTGAGAAAACTTATTGTGCCCTAGCCTGGGCTACTAAACGAATGAGACAATATATGTTAACTCACACCACGTGGTTAATAGCAAGAAAAGGATCCTCTGAAGTATGTGTTCGAAAATCCAGCTCTTACAAGAAGAATTGCCTAATGGAAGATGTTATTATTTGAATACGACATCCAATATGTTACTCAAAAAGCCATTAAAGGAAGTGTGTTAGCTGATCACCTGGATCATCAACCATTGGGAGAATATCAACCAATCAAGTTCGACTTTCCAGACGAAGACACCATGTTTATAGGTGACTATGAAATACCAGGTCCCTGAACCAGGGGAACGATGGACACTCATGTTTGATGGTGCTTCAAATGCACTAGGACATCGTATTGGGGATGTATTGACTTCTCCAAATAATTTTAATAAACCTTATATTGCAAGGTTATGTTTTGGCTGTACCAACAATATTGCTGAATATGAATCTTGTATCCTGGGTTTAGAAGTTTCCATTGATCTAACAATCAAATACCTCAAAGTATATGGAAACTCAATGTTATTAATATACCAAGTCAATGGTGAATGGGATACTCAACATCCCAAATTAATTCCATATCGGGATTATGTTTTGGAGCTAGGTACAGAATTTACAGAGATCACATGCACTCATATCCCCCGAGAAGAAAATTAGATGGAAGACGCCTTGGAAACTTTGTCGGCCATGTTCAAGGTAACCTGGCCAAACCATGAACCACACATCACTATTAAACGTTTTGAAGAACTAACACATTGCCTCTCAGTTGAAGAAGGGCCAGATGATAAACCTTGATTCTATGATATCAAAAGGTATATATAAAAACCAGAATATCCAGAAGGGCCTCAATTATTGACAAGTAAACTCTACGAAGGCTAGCTGCAAAGTTCTTCTTAAATGGTAATGTATTGTACAAAAGAAACTACAACATGGTGTTACTCAGGTGCGAGGAGAAACATTGAGTAGATACACTCATGAGAGATCCACGAAGAAACCTTCGGGACTCATACAAATGGACATGCCATGGCTAGAAAAATTATGATAACAAGTTATTAATGGTTGACAATGGAAGCTGATTGATACCTTTATACAAAGACATGACACAAGTTCCAAATCTACGCTGACAAGGTGCACATACCACCAACTCCTCTGAATGTCCTAAGTTCACCATGGCCATTCTCAATATGGGGAATTGATATGATATGAATGATCGAACCAAAAGGATTCTAATGGACACCGATTCATATTAGTCGCCATTGATTATTTTACCAAATGGGTAGAAGCTGCAACCTATACAAATGTCACCAAGCAAGTGGTTACTTGATTCATCAAGCAACACATCATATGAAGATATGGGGTTCCTAGTAGAGTTATTACAGACAATGGGTCCAATTTGAACAACAAAAGGATGAAGGAGTTATGCGACAATTTCAAGATTGAGCATCATAATTCATCACCTTACCTACCCAAGATGAACATGGTCTCGAAGTTGCCAATAAAAATATCAAGAAAATCGTTCATAAAATGATGAAGACATATAAATATTGGCACTAAATGTTTCCATTCTCTCTACATGGCTATCGTACCTCAGTGCATACTTAAACAGGTGAAACTTTTTCTCTCTTGTTTATGGCATGAAGGTTGTGCTCCCTGTCAAAGTAAAGATTCCATCACTACTAGTTCTCATGGAAACCAAGCTTGAAGAATCAAAATGGGTTCAAACACGACTTGATCAGCTCAACCTTATTGAAGAAAAATGCTTAACAGCCTTGCGCCATGGTCAGTTGTACCAAAAGTGGATGAAAAAGGCATTCGATAAAAAGGCTTGTCCTCGAGTGTTCAAAGAAAGAGAGTTGGTTCTGAAAAATATTCTGCTACCTCATCTAGATTCACACGGAAAATAGACACCTAACTATGAAGGTGCATATGTAGTTAAAACATCATTCTCGGGTGAAGGTCTTATCCTCACAACAATGGATGGGGAAGAGCTGCCACATCCGATAAACTTTGATGCAGTAAAAAAATACTATGTATAAAAGGCCCGCTAAGTCAAAACCCCAAACGAATGACTTAGGAAAAAGGGGCGTCCTAGTGGATTGAAAACCCTAAAGAGAGATCCAGGCAAAAATTAGGGACATATAAACAAAAATCACCATCCCGGCGGATTGAAAATCAGAAAGGGAGATCCAAGCAAAAGTTTGGGATCTTATTCAAAAAATGAACAAATAGACTGCAATTCGAGAATTCACTGCTACGACCACGAAGGGGAAGGATTAATCCAAATCATCCGACTTAGAAGAAAATAATATTCGAGTTATCAAAGGACATTGGAGAATTAGTAGTATCAATTATCATTTTCATTGCTATTTTCAAATTTTTGCTAAAAGTGTTTGTAATTACCTCTTTTTAGGAATTGCATCTAGTACTCTTGCATGTTCAAAGGAATTTTCATTAATAATACAATTCACTTATCAATCTTTTCAAATGTTGTTCGATTGTGTTTTTCTTTTTTCCGACTTGTTTGCAATATTCTACGGTTATTTCTTGTAAATAATGCGTCAAAATTATTTTTGGGGATTTGACATTAAATAAAAGCATTTGACAAAGCATCAAAAAGTATTTTGGCTAGAAAAATGTAAAAAAAAACCACATCTACGTCCATGCCTACGCATGCGCCTATGATACAATAATCAACAACATATTGACTATGTTCCCTATGATATTTCAAAATTCATATCAACTTGGGGATATCGCAACCAGCAATAAACAACGTTGGGAAACCCGTGACTTAGAAAACCCAATGGTTTAAAAGGAGAAAATTAATGAAAAACATTTACGAAACACTTGGTGCATGTATATACAAGACACTTGGTGCGTATACATATGAAACACTTGGGTATCACATAAATTTTTGGGCATTATATATACATTATACATAACATTTTCAAACTTCTTAGGCCAAGAATACTACAACATATCTTGGGGCCTATTACAATCTAACTTCTCTACATGAACCAAAAGTTCAAACCTTACTATTAGCAACAAATACCACAGTTGGGAACATACACAACCGGTAGATTGGAACTTCACTAGGTGGTATATCTACAATTTATATATTTGGTTTAGTTATCTAAGATTCAATTATCAAACTTTATTTCAAACATCGAACCCGCATTATTTATCCCCTAGGTTGCGATAAATACGCAAATATGCGATATAGCTTACTATGTTAGTCCAGAAGCTTTAGTAAGTTATTTTCAAAATTCGTGTCACGTACCCCCTAGGTTGCGGTAGGTATGTGAAAATATGCGATATAATTCATTGTATCAGTCTCCAAGAAACAATGAATTATCATGTTTGTGATATTTATCCTCTAGGTCGTGATAAAAACACAAGTCTATGATATACCTTACTATGTTTGTCTCGAAGCGTTAGTAAGATATTTTCAAACTCGTATCATTTACTCTCTAGGTTGTAGTGGATATACGAAAATTCGCGATATAACTCGTTGTGATAGTCTTGAAGCAACAATGAGTTATCTATTTTCTGTGATATAGTTCATCGTGTTAGTCTCGAAGCAACGATGAGTTATCAAACTTTGTGATATTTATCCCCTAGGGTGATAAATAAGCAAAATCTATGTTGTAGCTTACTATGTTGATCTTGAAGCATTAGTAAGTTAATTTCAAACCTCTATTACTTACCCTCGACATCATGGTAAATACGCAATAACTACGATTTAACTTGTTGCATTAGTCTCAAAGCATAAATAAGTTATCTATTTTAAAACTCGCGTTATTTACCTCCTAGGTTATGGTAAATACACGAAATATACGATTAATTTGTGGGTGTTCACGAGTTATCTGCATCATCACCTTTATACCATTTACAATCTTGCTCTAGGCATTGGTGAGTTAATTGTGTCATCCTTGCTTGTTTACTTTTTTTATCTTATAGTTCTTACTTTCTTCAAAAAATTATTTCGGTCAAATTTGGGGTCCTCCATTATTTAATAACCTATCAATCTGAATGTGTGGGACCTTTATATTCTCGCACCTTCGATCAAAGAGTAATTAAATAGGAGCAACTGTCATACCCCAAATTTTCCCCACGGTGTTAATAGTCAATATAGTTTAGTTGATCATTTTTTACATTTAATTTTGGTGTTATTATATTTTTGTTTAAAATTATAAATAAAATGATATTCATATTGCATTAGTTGTTTATTTGAAATTCTTGTTTTAGATGCGTGGGGAGGTGTATCTCACAATTTAGTGAGTAAAGGTTCATTTTCTAAAAAAGCCCGTTAAGTGAGCCCATAATAAGGTCCTTTTTGCTGTTGACTAAAGTCAACTTTAGCTAACATTAATTTTATTATGTCAATATTATTATAATTATTATTGTCATTCATTTTATCAATTATTTGTTATTTATATTATTGGTTCCACCTGACTAAGGTCAACGTACAAAGACATTATAGTTACTATCATTTTATTGGAACTATTATTATTATTATTTTTGTTAAATGGTTGACTAAGTCAGCATCGGGGCAAAAACCCTAATCCTCATTGATGTGCCTTGTTTCTTGGACTCTTTGTCCCCAAGTTAAGTCTAAAGCCCAAAAAAATCCACGAATTGGAAATAAAATCTTTTCAGATTTTTGATTGAAGAAATATTGTATTGATTGAATTCGAATTCACACAAATATTTCCTAATTGAATCTAATTCTAAATCTATTTAAACCTAAGACCTAAACAGAATTAAGGACGACAAATTTTGAAACAAAAAACCCTTGGATAATGCTTGAAGCTTGTTGTGAATCCCCACCCTTTAATGAAGCTCTCCATCCCAGAGAAGAGGATTAAGGTTGATCATTAGAACCCTAATTTCTTTGAGCTAAACCCCATTCAATCGATACTTGCGAAGAAGAAGAAAAAGGACTATAAGAGGAACCAAAAAGAGTATAAAGGAATTAATACGACAAGAATCACTACACAGACGGTAAGCCTAATACACTTAGCTTAGGGTTTAGTTTTTTTGCATTATGGATGATTGGTTGCATTAATTGACATTTGAATTTTGGATTTCAATAATATTTTGTGTTTAGGGTTCATATTAAGGTTAGGGTTCTAAGGTTGTAGGGTTAGGGTTCTAAGGTTATAGGGTTAAGGTTCATAAGTTCACACGCTTTTGGGTTTGTGTATTGTTAGGGTACATGTAAGAACCCTAGGGTTGGGTTTAATATACTTAAGGTTCTAAGGGTTTAAGGTGGAAGTTGTTAGGGTTCATGGGTTTCTCCAGGAAAAGATGGAGTCCCTAATGAACTCACACCTGAGATAGTGGCCTTCACGGCCACCCATAATGGGTTAGGATTAAGATGGTTGCTTTCTGGGTTTTTAGACGGTGGAGGAGATTAACGTTTGAAGATCCTGGTTGAACTTCAACAGGAGATTTGGGTTCCATGGTGGTTGTGGGGGTGGCTCAGGGATGCCCAAGGCGGCGCTGCTAACCAAGAGGATTTTTGTTCGCCTGAATTCTCGAGAGAAGTTAAAGCCTTTCTCTCAAGAATTTTTTACAGAAAGAGAGAAGGTTGGGTAGAGAGAGGAATGAAAAAATGGCCAAGTGTAAGGAGAAACGAATATATAAACCCTCTGTAAAGTCCATCCGCTCACGCTATCATTATCTCTAGTCAACAAAGAATCTTGGCCGTGTGTCCTTCATACTTTTAATCAGATGCTTCCGGATTAATTCCAGAGGGCCATTGATCAGAATTAGACGCCCATAGATTCTTCAGTGCACCATAACTTCCTATATCTTCCCTTACATTGTTCAGTGAGTCTCAAATGTTATCTCGGCTAAGCCCACTTTTATTCGCCCCCTCCTTTCTATTGCTTCAATTAAAATTCATACCCCCTGGCCATGGGCTCTGAATCAATTATTGGGCTTAAGACCTTGCTATTTCAACCTCCCTTTTTACTGCTCAAGCGTGAAATCTCACCCCCTAGCGATATTGGGCTTCAAAATTAGTTATGGGCTCACACCCATATTACTTACACCCCTTTGTTTTTACTACTGAACTAATTATACACCCCCTGGTTCAATTTAAATAATCTATTTATTATATTTATTTATTATGTTTATTCATTTGTTTTATTTTATTTAACTCATATATTAATAATTATCAAATTTTTCTCTTATCATTTTTTTATCATATTGCATTAAAACTTTTTTTTTTTGCATTTTATCATAAAAATCATTTTGATAAATAAATATTGGATTATTATTAAAATTATTTAATATATTTTTAATAACAAAAAATAGTTATTTATTAATTATTTTCTAAAATACTAACCTGTTTCTTTTAATTCATCAAGAATTTTTTTATCATTCAAACTTTTTTTTCTTCAAACTTTATCATGCATTCTAAGACAACTAACCCATCAAATTTAACAACATATTTACTAATCTAATTCAAATTCAACTTTATTTTCAAAAAAGGATGATATATTTTCTATATTAACTGCGAACTTTGTCTACGACTATGCTATTTTCAAATCCAGACAAGGTTCAAGGATAATTCTAAAATATTTCCATGATCCATAAAAAAACCTAATGAAAAACATTCGAACTACGAATTTGGACTCTGATTCTTCCCAAGGAGATACGTAGGCATGCGGTTATAACCAAGGCGAGTCCCATAACTAAAAAACTAACATTTTCTCAAACATAAGGAAACGTTAACTTTTAAATAGAAATCCCCGATTTACCCCTAAAACTAAAATAGGATTCCCCTTGAGAACAAGAGAGATGAAGGGGGCCTAACACATTCCCTTCGTCTAACCAACTCGTGAACTTAGAATCTCCATAAAATTATGATTATCCGTTATTCCCCGTCCTTAGGACAAAAAATAATGGTGGAGACTCTTATTTTTTATCAGTTACAACACTATATGCTATCTATTATTAAAAAACAAAAAAAGTGTGTTTTTTGTTTGTTGAGTCAGTCTTATTTTTTGAGTCTTTTTTTAAACCCTTAGTTTCTGTCTCTTTCGGCGAGTCCTAGTTTATTCTTTCTTTTTGTTCCTTTTTGTTGTTTCTTTTGAGTTAGTTTGGTGCTACTAGTCCTGCATCAAGTTATTGAGTCAATTTCTTTTTGGGTCTTCTTTTGTTTATCTTGAATCAATTCCTGATTCTTTTGAATTTTTGTGTGTGTTAGTTTCTTTCTACTTAGTTTTTATCAACTTTTGGCTAAAAAAGGGGGGGGGGGAGAAAAATGTATGTAGGTCTAGTCAAGTGTTGTTTTCTTTATGAAACACTTTAGGGGGAACATGAATGTGTGTCATATGTGTCTTGAGTTTGTCCTGTTGCTACTGCTTTTATTGTAGTTGTTTGTTGGATATCCTATAGGATGTTCTAACATCATGTCTGTCAGTTGTGTCTTGTGTTCTGAGTTATGATCATTATTGTGTCTTGTGCTCTGAGTTATGTATGCTACTTCTGCTTCATTTTCTTCTAATGCGTTGCATTCTTAAGGGGGAGATTTATTTCTTTGTGGCAGGAATTGGTTATGTGGTTTTGGGGGGGGGGGGGGGGTAACTTGGATGGTTCTGAAGATGCAAGCCATCTTCTTCCTCATATACAAAGTTTACATGTTTAGCATGTAACTTGTAATTGTGTAACTGTTGTATCTTTGATACAAGTCTTTGTGCAGTTTGGTTTATGGTTTTATTCCTCTATGGCCTTATTCCTTTGTGGTTTTATTCCTCTCTCCAATTTATTTGGGCTTTGGTTGTTTTAGTTTGCCAAAGGGGGAGATTGTTAGTTCCATGGTTTTAGGATTGGAATAATTTTTGCTAAAACATGGTTCTATACTGGTGTTAATCAAGATGTTGCAACATTTTTATCAATTGTCATAACATGTTTGATGTTATTATTTTTTTAACCAGATGTCGAAGACAAATGTCATGACATCTTGGTCTGGTACAACAGGCATGGATGTTTTAAATCTTGAAAGATTTGATTTGGTTATATGATATTCCTTTTGGATATATCTCGGTAAATTTCGCAGGTCAAGAATGTTTAATTTGGAACATGGTTTATATCTCCAGCTGTACATTACTTACTAAATTGGGCCTTGAGACAATTTAGGAAATTTTATATTGGTTGTTCCAAGATTTAAGGAGATTTTGTCGCTCAATTAGTGCATCACTCAACTTATGGATTAAGAAAGTTCTGGACGTAAAATTCAAAGCTCATGGACTGTAGAGGTGTATTTAAATGAGAAAATTTAAACCTAATGTATCAATTCTTTTAAAGAAGAACTTTCAATAATTTGTAAATTAGGGGAAGCTTAAAGTTTTAGGTTTTGAGAGTCTCTTGTGTAGATGTAAGTCACCCTTGTATCTTTTGATACTTGTGGTAGACGTAATGTTCTCACTCATAAGCCTTTAAGTAATAATTTGAGTATTATTCTCACTCTTAAGCTTTTAAGAAAAAGAGTTGAGTTGTGTATTGCGTGTATAATCTTCTTATTGGGTTGTTCTTGATACAATAATTGAGATTGAGACTGTTAGATATCACTGATGTGATTTAGAGAGTGAGATGGTGATTTCTCATATTTAGATAATGATTTCTAGGTAGATGTTGTACTGGGCATGGATTAAGTGAAAAGTTGTAAATTGGGACTATTTAGGCTTTAAATTGATACTATTGATAGTGGATTTTCTTCTTAGCTTGGTAGCCCCCAGAGTAGGTGATGTTGCACCGAACTGAGTAAACAACTCTATATGTTATGTATTATTCTGCAATTTAATTTCAGTATCACTTTCTTCTTGAAAAATCTATTCAGTATGTCAATAGATGTTGTAACATATGTCGTGACATTGTTCTGATTTTGGGATATGAGTATTAACATGTGTTGCATGTACCAGAAAATTTCGGTTTTAACTTATATATATATATATATATATATATATATATATATATATATATATATATATATATATATATATTAGTATCTTGTTTGTATTTGTATTTATATTATAATATGCATAATTAATTTATTGTCTAAATTGTAAATTGATGGGATATGTTGGGATTTTTTTTTTCAAATAACAAGGTATTGAAAAAAAAACACAAATAACCACATTTCAGAGAAAATTACATAAATAATCAAAATTCAGGAATGAGTAATATGCTTCATCCATCTCAAATGGCACATGTTGTACTCCAAAATTTTCCCTCTCATTTTTCAAGACATGCTCATAGAGGTCCTCAGTTGTTCAAGGTTGACCAAGAGTTGACCCGACAAATTCTCCTCCTAAGCAATGGATTTCCAAATAGGTTTGCATTTTTCACAAAGAAGTTTGGGTTTAAAAGGCCTCAAGTGATTTCCATGGTTCCTAATATATCCTATAGAATTTCCATGCCAAGTTTCATGCCTTGCATCACAAGTTTGCTCAATCAATTGCTCAGATGACTGAAAATCAATTGTATTAGGTCAAAAGTCAACTATGGTCAACATACAATCAAACATCAAGATTTTTGGTCAACATCAAAATTTTTAAGTGATATTCATTATTTAATCAAGGGTTGATCATGATTCCTCAAGGAAAGTCCTCAGATCATCAAAAGTCAAGATTTGCTAAATTAGGGTTTCCTAGGAAAAGTCAACTGAGCTTTGACTAGGCATAACTTTCACATACTTCATCCATTTCCGCCAACAAAAGCTAATTTTTAATAGAATCCAATTCCCTACAACTTCTCTTTTATCCTCAAGTTCAAGAAATGCACCATTTGAAATATACAAGCTCATACATTACATGCCATTTTCAGAAAGTCAACAAAAGACACTTTTTCCAAGACTTTTTACATCAAGATAAAATCTTAAAATTCAAAATTGGTCAAACGAGGGATTGAAGTAGACATCTTGGGATTTCTAAAATGTCCTAGATCACCATCATTGGATAAAAATTGAGCAAGTTATGGATTACACAAGTTGGGCAATTTTCAAAGGAAATGCATGAAATCTCAATTGAGCAAATTTGTGATTTTAAGTTATTGGGCCTAACTTTTTGGAGTTCAAATATGTTCATGATGTGTCAAAGGACCTCTAAGTCTATCTATGCATATTTTTGATTTTGAATTTGATTTATTAGAATTTTTATTCATTTAAATATGAATTAAATCAAACAAATACAACGAATAATGGGCCATGACATTTGGGTTTGATTTGATCTATTAGAATACCCATATTTTCGTGCATACATCCAAAGGGACCAGGTTCATGTAAGTCACCAAAGAGGCAAAGATATCACAAATATGGAAATTTTTCAATGTGTTTTATCCTTGTTTCCAAGGCCATGAATGCATTGATTCTTTACCATATTTGTTCACTCCTATCTTCCCTCTATAAATACACAACAATGAAAGCCAAGAGGAGCATGAAATTCCTCTTCAAAAAGATCTCCAAAAGCCTTCTCAAAATTATAAAAAAAAATTAGAAAGTTTCAAAATATGTAACTTCACTTCCAGGCGCTATCAACCCAAACCAAAATCATCAACCCTCTCATGAGTTTCCCAGGAGTCCTCCAAAGCCCAGGTTCAAGCCTTACACGTCCCAGATCTTCCTCATAACCATCCTACGGTTTTTGGTAAAATTTTGAATCTCAAATCCTCTAAATTATGTAATTTAAATCAATATTTATGCATGCATTCAAATTACTATTGATTGTTTTGAGTAGATCTAACGTGTTACATGCGAGCTTAGGTACCTAAATCCAAGAACACCATTCTTAGGGCACTCCTCTGCCAGGTCCTGGGTTCGACCTAGCCAGGAAACACATTTTTTATTTTTTCTAACCTTTATTTTGCAGATCTCACAGGCGCCTGGACCCTCTTGTCATTGGGCCTGGAGTTTCTGTTTATTCTCACCCCCTAACTATTTTTGTAGCACCTAGGCCCTCTTGCTGATAGGCCTGATGCTTCTTTGAAGCACACCCCCATTTCATTTTGTTTGCAGGCCCATTTCAATTTTCTTTATTTTGTTTTAATTAACATTTCTGTTTTAATTAATTTTATTTCATTACAACATTAAAATTATAAAAATAATAGGTTAGTCTTTTTTTAAATTAAATTAACTTGGTAAGTTAATTAAATAATAACTTCAACCTTTTTATTTAATTTAAAATAAATAGACCTAGGATTTAATTCATTTAATTTCTTGTATTCATAACAAAAATATAAAAAAACTTAGAATTAATTTTTATTTTTAAATTTCAATTTTCTTTAATAAATAACTTTTTTTCTTTAGATCTAGATTATTTAATTAATTATCAATTAAACATTTTCTTACATAAAACAAAAACAAACAAAAAGATTTCCTTTCACTTAGGTTTTAGACGTCTTTTCTATTTCGCGCGCGTTTGATATTTCTACTTTATTTTCATATTAATGTATTTGCTTATAGGATGTAATAGAATTAAAGTAGGAATTTATATTTACTTCTTTTATTTCCCCCATTTTTGGACTTGTAATAATCCCCCTCCCCGAAGCCTTGTAATAGTTTAGGATTTACACTTCCGCACTTTAAATTCCTGCACACTATTAATTGTCTAGATGCATGACTAATAGGATTGCATGACAAGAATACAGAAAAAAAAATGTTAGCAAACCTAACATCAAAGAAAAATAATTGAATACAATAGGCTCGCACATGTGCACCTCTAGGGTATTCCCACTTTGTTTGCCTTCGGATAAATAAACGGTCACGATTCTCGAATGTAAGAGATTTTAGTGGCTACCATTTGGTTTAAAAGATCATAAGTCCCTCGATGACCCTTTCGATGTTGCCTCGGTAAAATGATCTTAAAACCTTAGGGTAATTACTAATATATCTTACTAGTTTCCTTTGTGACCGTACGATGACCCTCGATTGTCACTCAAAACATCCGACAATAGGGATACCTACTCATTAATAGTAGAATACCACTGTCTAAAGGAAAATACGAAAAAAAACAAACCTTTTCGAGTAGGTAGATAGTTCTTAGATGCTTGCTCAAAATGAAACAATTTTTCACATACACAAAACTTTTTCCAATAACATTTTCAAAACACTTTGTATACGTTCTCAACAATACAAGAAACATTAAAAAGTTCGCCGCGCTAAGGCACCCTTTCAAACTACTTTCTTCAAACACACAAACACAAGGTATTTTCAAATGAGCTAGCATCTAAGAGCCCGTAGATAACTATGAATGTAAAGGGTGCTAACACCTTCCCTTTCAATAATCTACCCCCTTACTCAGAAATAATCTCAAAAGGTATTTTTCTGTTCTTTTCACCCTTTCCTTTGTTGGATAAAAGAAAAGTCGGCGGTGACTCTTGCTTACCGCAATATTTGCGAATACAAACGTAAAACCAGTATAACAGTCGGTTAAGCCACCGTATTACAGAACTGGCGACTCTGTTGTGGAGACTTTTAAAAGTGGGGTTACCTTAGAGCTAGTTCATATTTAAAATTTCTTTCCTTGTCTGATTTGTGTGTTTTACTTTTCGGGTTTATGTTTGGGTATTCTTGTGAAGATCCTATACTCAGATCTGGGTCACTTTTAGGTAAGCAGCAATAGATCGTGGAGACTGTACGGTGTAGACCGATATGGTTAAAGCGGTGGTTGCATTAGTGTGACACATTTGTTGGTACCGGTATCCTTATGTTAAATCGAGGAGAATACAGGGCCGCTGTGTGGTGTCATAAAAGCACTAACTCACCTTAGAATATTTAGTTGAACAAACTTAGCCATTATAAAATTAGTGAGATAGCCGGCCTCGGTATAAAGTTGAGGATTGGTTGATACTCGATACTACATTCACTGAGATCAGACTTTCGGGATATTTCGGCCGTGAGAAAAGATTGCTTGAGCTGAAACAATGCCCGATGAAGAAAGATCAGTGATATTGCGATTCTTTAGAACCCAGTTACTTCTTTTAGGACAGGTTGAGCCAACTAAAACTTCAAGAGGGTACTTACCTACAAATTCCATGCAAGCCTTAACCTAAGGCTACTTGTGTGACTTGTTTGCTTTCATTATCTAACAACTTGAACTCCTTGCAGGGTTTTTCATTATCTAACGATTTGAGTTCCTTGCAGGACTTGTTTGTAGTCATTATCCAATAAACTGGACTTCTTGCAAGACTCACTTGTCTTCATCACCTTACACTTTTGCTTGGTGCATATCATACACATCATGACATCATGCCATAGCATTTAGTTAACTATTTCAAGGATCTCCAGGTCTTGTGATGCAGGTTATGATGAACCAGACGTCTAGTAAGGGGCAAGGGGATTTATTTTCCTCTAGTCAATACGGTCAAAAGACGAAAGCACGATAACTTAAGTCAGAGGCTATGACCCACTCGACATGGTGAGCTTGATTCTTGTAGAAGGGCATTCAATGATACAAAATTCTCCTATCAAAGATGTAATTAAAATTCAAACATTTTCTTGTGTTTACCCCGCGAGATCCTTGAAAACATTGCATGCATGTCATTACATAACAGGTCTTCTAGTACATGTTTCTCATTTTCTTGCTATTTATTTCAACAGAAAAATGGCTCTCGAATAGAATGGTGAAGGTTTCCAAGCTCAAGATGCTCAGTTTGAGGAAATGTTACTAAATCTATCCAAGTTGCAAGAAGAATTGAAAACACTCCTCGCTGGGAACATGACCAAGAAAAAACCTAAAGACAACAAGGATGACCAGTTGGAACAACTGCAAGCTGAGAAGGAAAGGATGAGAATCCAGATGAGTAGTCAGATGGATCTTATCCAAAGTTTAGGTCGGGAACAAGAAGAGTTGAGTATTCTCATCAGCCAGCTTCATCAAGACAGATACGACTGCCTGGGGAAAACTGCTAGAGCTTGCATCCTAATCAACGATCAATCTCTCTTGGCAGACAGGGAATTGAGTGACATGTTCATGCGGGAACATGTTGAAAATAAACTCAGGTGTGGTGAAATTCAGGGGACCGCATCTTCAAGTACTCAAAAGAGATCATACAACGGAAAGAAGGAGTCTAGTACCGTGTACAACAAGAAGGGTCGTAATAAGAGTGATCTCAACTAATCTGTGGGGGCAGTGCAGATCTCTCATCCAGCACCGGTGCAACAACAACAACAAGGAAATCAGTGTAAGAAGGACGCGCCCAAAAGGTAATTCACGAAAATATACATGCCCTCGGTTCAAGTATTGTAACCCATGTTGAAGATGGAGTCTATAACTTTGAAGGATCCTCCTCATAATCCCAACACCGCCTCTCCTCGGTACAACCCTAATGTGAGATGCACTTATCATTCCAATAGTCTGGGGCATGACACTAATGGTTGTTGGGCATTGAAAAATAAGATTCAGGACCTTATCGACAAAGGGGTGCCGGAGTTCACACAAGATGGTCAGACCGAATTATTCTGCCATCCCTTAAAGGCACACCATCTGAAGTGACAAGTTCAGACAAAGAATATTTTTGTTCATTAGAATTTTCAAATTGTAATTATCTTTTGATTGTTCGAATGCTTATTTCATGTCAAACTTTGTTATTCCATTAATGTATTGCATATGTTTGTCTTGAATTAATCCATTCTTTGTCACTATATCGAAACTATGATTTTACTTCCTTTTTTGTGATATTCGAGTCTCGATTAAAAGCTCTAAGCCTTTAGAGGGAGGATGACGAAAAATATACCATAATCTCTACAGTATGCTCTTGAACAGACCTTGCTGACGATGTACAGGCGTTGTTTCAATTCCTAAACAGTGGAGTTATAAGGAAGATAATCCCTAGTCAACCCCTTTGAGCCTAATAAGTAGGAGTTTTCTTCTTCACGCAAATTGAAATCCTTAATTATAGCCTGGGACAGGGTAGTTTCTCAGTTAATTCAATGGTGCATTCAATCGTAAGCTTTCCCCTCGTACATGACAAGTAGTGTCAGCGGTATCATTCCAAAACAAAAGATGGTGATGGTTCTGCATAATCATTAAAACAGGAAGTCATTATCTCTCAAAAGAAAATCCCGCTAAGTCAAAACCTATGAAGGAGACTTAAGAAAAAAAACGGGGGAATCCCGCTGACTGTAATCATAAAAGAAACAGTTCAGGCAAAAATAGGGATAATAAAAAAACGGTCGCTACATATCCTCCACAAAAAATATTTCAAAAAAAATGATGATTGCCTTCTCAAACAAACGTTCAATTTCTGAACCATCACCAAGTATCAGAGAAATAATTCCAGACTCAATTGGGATCTAAACGCATAATTAACTGAATATATGACTGAAGAACATCACGAAGAACGGGTTGGGTACAAATAAAGTTTGAGCCTTTATCCTTTGTTTATTAAATCGTGAACCAGGCCACGTTACAACCCCTAAAAGTCCTAGCTGAAGCATGGGTTAGTTCGAAAGCATATTGTTACAAAAAGGTATCCTTACTCCTGTAAGGTTTGCTATAAATCCTGAGTTGATATCACATTCTTGCAAATTTTGTTTTACTAAAAAATTATTTTTCAAAAACTTTAAGATAGACATAAGCTTTGCATTTTTAATACCACTATTTGCATATAACTAATTGTTCAACAATGGAGAAATTCGCAAGACGATTATTCAATGAACGAAAATCCTCTCAATGAACAAAATCACCTCAGATGGAAAAACATTTCCAATAACAGGCTTTTCATAATCAAGAGACATGACATGGTGTCTAAACTGAGCTAGGGGCAATCGAGTCAAGATTCAAGGAATCCCTCAAAAGTGCCAAATAGCCAGAGGCATACCCCCACCTGAATCACTTAGGGCATTGAATAGGATAGGCCACGTGCGATCAAGAAAGCATTTTCTGGCAGTGCTGCAACACTATCTACTATGAACAATGAAAATTTTCCGCACCCTATGAAGGTAGGCATAGTTAGAAAATACTACGCATGAAAAAAGACCCGCTAGGTTGACTGACCTAGGCAAAAGTAAGGGCATTCCGACGAACCGAAGGAGTTCAGGCAAAAATTATGGATATATAAATAAAATTATACATACGGCAAGTCGAAAACCTGAAAAGGAACTTGGGCAAAAAAGGTATCCTGGTGGACTCAAAATCTGAAAGGACAGTCCGGGCAAAATTTAGGGATTAAAGTGTACGACTATGTCCCGTCATCTCGTCACTTGTCTATTAGTAGAAGGCTTATCACCCTGATCAACATTTACTCAAGACTCCAGGAGTTGGGATAACATTCAAACCATCCACATAATCCCCACATATTAGCCACCCCTAGGGCACTATCTTCGCAGAGTTCATCATCAGTAAGGATATGTTCCCCAGTAGGTATGGAGACAGAGATGTCCTCCCGCAAAGTCACTGTCACGTCTTCAGTATATAACCTAACAATTTCAGACATTTCGACATCTTCTTAATAGATCAAAAGCTTCAATCATCTCCCCAACATCTTGGAGATTTCTTCGACTTGGTTCATAAACTTCTTGGGTTCCTCAACTGGGCTTCATAAAAATCCCCAAGCAGTTTATGGAGTTTTCTTTCCCTAGTAGAGTTTATTTATCTAGCCACGGAAGTTCATCTCCCAGCAATTCAACTTCAACAAATATTGAAAAATCACATTCGCCATCCCCAGCAACATTCAGGGATTTATCTTCTCTTAGTACAACGACACCACAAAGAGCAACTGATACGCTCACATATTACAGTCATACAACATTTACAATACATCGTAGCATATGCATAACTAAAACGCATATAACATTCTCATTTATTTTAAGAGCATCATGCAATTCATACATCATGACATCGCATGAAACAGAATTTACCTTTTCAGGTTGAATTTGCAGACAGACGAATACTATCAACTTATGCATAGCAGGTCAAAGATTAATGCCGAAACCAGGCGGGGAAACTATCTACACAACCAAGTGGTATGAACTCCCGGAGCAGGACAAGTTTTACCAACAAATACAGCAGGCCACTGATTAATGCCCGAAACCAGACGGGGAAACTATCTATGTGACTAGCCAAAAAAAGGCCACATATTAATACCCAAAACCAGACAGGGCAACTATCTCAACAACCAACAAAAACAATTCCAGATTAATTCCTGAAACCAAATTGGGCAACTATTTGCGAATAATTGATTATGGATCAAATCCCAAAACAAGACGGGGCAACCATCTACACGACCAGATGAAGCAGCCCTACCCAGGTTCCTTCTAATATATTTCCAGATGAAGCAGCCCTACCCAGGTTCCTTCTAATATATTTCCAGATGTAGCTTTACACAGGCTCATCCTGAAACAATCTTACATGGATTCCTTCTCACAATTTCCAAATACAGCTTTATACGAGCTCATCCTGAAGCAATCTTACACGGATTCCTTCTCATCCTGAAATGCAGCTTTACACGGGCTCTTCCTGAAGCAGTCTTACATGGGTTCCTTCTAATAACCCTCAAGATGCAGCTTTACACGGGTTCATCTTGAAACAATCTTACACAGATTCCTTCTCGCAATTTTCATATGTAGCTTCACACGAGCTCATCCTGAAGCAATCTTACATGGGTTCCTTCTCATGATCTCCAGATGTAGCTTTACACGGGCTCATCCTGAAGCAATCTTACACAGATTCCTTCTCACAATTTTCAGATGCAGCTTCACACGGGTTCATCCTGAAGCAATCTTACACGGGTTCCTTCTCCTGATCTCCAGATGTAGCTTTACACGGGCTCATCCTGAAGCAATCTTACAGGGGTTCCTTCTCATAATCTCCAGATGCATCTTTACACGGGCTCATCCTGAAACAATCTTACACGGATTCCTTCTCATAATTTCCAAATGCAGCTTTACACAGGCTTATCCTGAAGCAATCTTACACAAATTCATTCTCCTTCTGAAATGCAGCTTTACATGGGCTCTTCCTGAAGAAATCTTACACAGGTTCCCTCTAATAAACTTTCAGATGCAGCTTTACACGGGCTCATCCTGAAGCAATCTTACACAAATTCCTTCTCCTCCTGAAATACAGCTTTACACGAGCTCTTCCTGAAGCAATATTACACGGGTTCCCTCTAAAACCTTTCAGATGCATCTTTACATTGCCTCATCCAGAAGCAATCTTACACGGAGCCCTTCTCCTCCTTAAGTGCAACTTTACACAGGCTCTTGTTGAAGAAATCTTACACGGGTTCCCTCTAATAACCTCTCAGATGCAGCTTCACACGGGCTCATCCTGAAGCGATCTTACACAAGTTCCTACTATGAAATTTCCAAATATAGTCTAACACAGGCTCATCCTGAAGCAGCCTTACACAATTTCCTTCTAATACATTTCTGGACGCGGCTTGACACAGGCTCTTTCCTGCATTTCATTCAGATAAAACTAGACGCAGGTTCATTCTAATACTCCTATCAACAATTACTTTGGATGGCATCTATAAGCCTATCTCCAACGACTCTCCATTATCTTGTCCAAATGGAATCTGTAAGCCCATTCCCGATATCATCAACCAACAGTGTTGCTTCACGCGAGTGCAAATTTTTGGGCACTCTAGTGTTCAATCATCTTCCACCTTCAGATCACGAAAGATAGACAAGCCAATCTAAATCCTTGGGTCTAAGAAGATTGAACAGGGGAAGCTGTTGTACCCCAAAGTTTGCCCTCTAATTTTTCAAGACATGCTCATAGAGGTCCTCAATTGCTCAAGGTTGACCAAGAATTGACCAGACAAATTCTTCTCCTAAGCAGTGGATTTCCAACTAGGTTTGCATTTTTAACAAAGAAGTTTGGGTTTCAAAGGCCTCAAGTGATTTCCATGTTTCCTAATATGTCCTCAAGAATGACCATGCCAAGTTTCATGCCTTGCATCACAAGTTTTCTTAGTGAATTGCTCAGATGACTGAAAATCAACTAGATTAGGTACAAAGTCAACTGTGGTCAACATACAATCAAACTTCATGATTTTTGGTCAAAATAAACATTTTTAAGTGATCTTCATTGTTTAATCAAGGTTTGATCATGATTCCTCAAGGAAAGTCCTCAAATCATCAAAAGTCAAGATTTGCTAAATTAGGGTTTCTTATGAAAAGTAAACTGAACTTTGACTAGGCATAACTTTCAAATACTTCATCCATTTTCCCCCAACCAAAGCTAATTTTTAAGAGAATCAAATTCCCTACAACTTCTCTTTTATCCTCAAGTTCAAGAAATGCACCATTTGAAAGATACAAGCTCATACATTACAAGTCATTTTCAGAAAGTTAACAAAAGACATTTTTTTCCAAGATGTTTTACATCAAGATAAAATCTTAAAATGGAAAATTGATCAAAATAGGGATTGAAGTAGACATCTTGGGATTTCCAAAAAGTCTAAGATCGTCATCATTGGATAAGAATTGAGCAAGTTATGGATTACACAAGTTGGGCAATTTTCAAAGGAAATGAGTGAAATCTCAATTGAGCAAATTTGTGATTTTAAGTTATTGGGCCTAACTTTTTGGAGTTCAAATATGTTCATGATGTGTCCAAGGACCTCTGAATCTATCCATGCATTTTTTTGACTTTTATTTTTATTTATTTGAATTTTTATTCATTTAAATATAAATTAAATCAAATAAAATACAAAGAATAATGGGCCATGCCATTTGGGTTTGATTTGATCTATTAGAAGACCCATATTTTCGTGCAAGATACATCCAAAAAGACCAGGTTCATGCAAGTGACCAAAGAGGAAAATATATCACAAATATGGACATTTTTCAATGTGTTTTATCCTTGTCTCCAAGGCCATGAATGCATTGATTCTTTACTATTTTTGTTTACTCCTATCTTCCCTTTATAAATACACAACAATGAAAGCCAAGAGGAGCACACAATTCCTCTTCAAAAAGCTCTCCAAAAGCCTTCTCAAAATTTTCAAAAAAAAATAAAAAAGTTGCAAAATCTGTAACTTCACTTCCAGGCACTATCAACCCAAACCAAAATCATCAACCCTCTCCTGAGTTTCTCAGGAGTCCTCTAGAGCCCAGGTTCAAGCCTTACACGTCCCAGATCCTCTTCATAACCATCCTACAATTTTTGGTAAAATTTTGAATCTCAAATCCTCTAAACTATGTAATTTAAATCAAATTTTATGCAAGCATTCAAATTACTATTGATTGTTTTGAGTAGATATAATGTGTTACATGCGAGTTTAGGTATCTGAATCCAAGAACACCATTCTTAGGGCACTCCTCTGCCAGGTCATGGGTTCGACCCAAGCAGGAAACAAATTTTTATTTTTTTAACATTTGTTTTGTAGATCCCACAGGCCCCTGGACCCTCTTGTCATTGGGCCTGGAGTTTCTGTTTATTCTCACCCCCTAACTATTTTTGCAGCGCCTTGGCCCTCTTGCTAATAGGCCTAATACTTCCTTGAAGTGCACCCTCCATTTCATTTTGTTTGTAGACCCATTTCAATTTTCTTTATTTTGTTTTAATTAACATTTCGGTTTTAATCAATTTTATTTCATTACAACATTAAAATAAAAAAAATCATAAAAATATTAGGTTAGTCTTTTTTTTAGTTAAATTAACTTGTTAAATTAATTAAATAATATCTTTTATCATTTATTTAATTTAAAAATAAATAGACCTAGGATTTAATTCATTTAATTTCTTGTATTTATAACAAAAACATAAAAAAACTTAGAATTAATTTCTCTTTAAATTTTAATTTTCTTTAATAATTAACATTTTTTTCTCTTTAGATCTAGATTATTTAATGAATTATCAATTAAAAATTTTCTTACAAAAAACAAAAACAAACTAAAAGATTTTCTTTCACTTAGGTTTTAGACGTCTTTTCCATGTCTTGCGTGTTTGATGTTTCTACTTTATTTTCATATTAATGTACTTGCTTATGAGATGTAATAGAATTAAACTAGTACTTTACATTTACTGCTTTTATTTCCAATTTTTTACTTGTAATAATCCTCCTCCCTGAAGCCTTGTAATAGTCTCGGATTTACACTTTCACACTTTAAATTCTCGCACACTATTAACTGTCTAGATGCATGACTAATAGGATTGTATGACAAGAATACAAATAACAAAATGTTAGCAAACCTAACATCAAAGAAAAATAACTGAATACAACACACTCGCATATGTGCACCTCTAATGATCTTAAAATGATCTTAAAACCTTAGGGTAATTACTAAGATATCTTACTAGTTGCCTTTGTGACCGTACGATGACCCTCAATTGTCCCTCAAAACATCCGACGATAGGGCTACCTACTCAATAATAGTAGGATAGCACTGTCTAAAATAAAAGAGGAAAAAAATAAACCTTTTCGAGTAGGTAGATAGTTCTTAGATGCTTGCTCAAAATAAAATTTTTTTTCACATACACAAAACTCTTTCCAAAAACATTTTCAAAATACTTTGTATACATTCTCAACAATACGAGAAACATTACAAAGTTTGCCGTGCTAAGGCGTCCTTTCAAAATACTTTCTTCAAACACAAGGTATTTTCAAATGAGCTAGCATCTAAGAGCCCGTAGATAACAAACGATGGAAATGGTGATAACACCTTCCCTTTCTATAATCTACCCCCATTACTCAGAAGTAATATCAAAAGGTCTTTTTATGTTCTTTTCACCCTTTCCTTTGTTGGATAAAATAAAAGTCGGTGACGACTCTTGCTTACTGCAACATTTGCGAATACAAACACAAAACCAGTATAACAGTCGGTTCTCCCACCGTATTAAAGCGTATCCATTCAAATTTTTAAAGGTTCCGCCAAATGAGATGGCACATAAGTGCATGTGATTTGCCCTAAGCCATCTCAGATGGCGCCTAGGTTCAAATTCCTTTCTATTTTTTTTTGAATATATTTTTTTTTAAATAAAAGACAATTTCGTCACAAATGATACTTCGATTTTCAATTATAATGTCTCGTGGTTCCACACTCGCGTCCTCGCATAACCCTCGGTGCGTTTCTACAATTTTACTATTGCCGTTAGGTCGAGGACCCTGCGAAGTCAATGTATTTAGGATCCATGAAATCCGTCAAATCACCATATTCGGAAGATCCTCTTTCAAACAGTCGGTTACCTATGCCCTCAATGTTTGGTCATATTGGTGAGGGGTGGGGTTCCATAGGTGGTCGATAGCACTAGTCGTTTGAATAAGGGGGTTAAAAAGGAAATGAAATTTGTGGAGTTTGGTACTCATATATTTTTTGGGTGCTATGGTGATGAGGTGGTTGGTAGTATGTTGGGCCGGTTGGAGAATATTCTTCAGGTAGGCCCATGTCTGGGCTAAGGTGAGATGATGAGGGGCCCACATCTGGATGTCAGATGTATGGTTTTTATTCTAGGTATTGTGATTGTATGTGGCGCATGTGTGTCTATTGGTATTGGTCTTAGGTTTGGGGTTGGGTGCTGGTGAATCTTTATCGTCGTTATGTTTGGTGGGAGGTTGATGTATGTTGGGTTTGTTGTTGGGGTTGTTGTTAGGTGATGTATAATTGTTGGCATTGTTGGTAGTGTTTTTGGGGATTTAAGGACGATGCCCATCATGTGTGTGGGTCGATCTAATACCTCGGGTCAGCCACACACATTTCAAGGGTAGTAACTAATCTATACCAATTGATATATTGATCCGTGTGTCACATAACATGGTTCGCGGGGTAAAAAGGGGAATTTAAGACACGTTGGTCACGCCTCTTGCACATCTTACACCATTTTGGTGCAAATTCTTTCTAATTGTTAAAACCCCACTAGGTGTCGACCCTAAGGAGATGCCAAGGTTCCAAACAAGTTAGGGGTGACGGTATATCTTGATGCATGTTGATTTGCATTTTGACACGGTCGCTGTGGTGCATATCCATAATGTTGTACCGTATGATTGCAGTTTTTGCAGTCCAAACTACTACATCCTCAAGGCTGGGTTGATGTTCCATACCTAAGTATGGTCTCCAAAGAAACTGTAGATAAAATTATATTATAATAATGATAACTTTAAAATAAATAAATAAAAAGAATAAAAGTTTAGAGGTAATACATACATCTTTAGAGCCAATGTGATAAAAAAGATTAAGATATAAAGCAACATTTTCGTCTCGGATTCTTGCTGTAATCCATGCCCCTTACACCAAACCTACCGTAGAGATAGAAATAATAAATTATTTACAGCTATTTATAAAAATCCATAAAAAGTAAATAGGGTTATAAACTTACTTTTTTGCGTAGGGGAACATGAATAACATGTTGTTGATGGGTTAAGGGACTCCATTCACCAACCCCATGTTTGGAGCAAGAAAGTGCATCCATAAAAAGTACATGTGTTTTTTTGTTTGCATTTTTACATAATGAATTGTATAGATATGCTAAAACGGAGGAACCCTAACTATACTTTTTTTTATTTTATCAAAGTACCTAAGTAAATTTAGATACATAAAATTGACACTATTACCTGTAATTTCAGGGAATAACAGGCTTCCAAATAGTATCATAATATAATTTATGGCATTAATTATTTAAACTTCCATAGACTAATTTTCGTTCAACTAAAGAGAGTGATAATGTTCTTTAAGGTCCGTTAGTAAAATACATTAGCCCCTCGCACATGTTCCATCTACCATATCTTTGTCCAATATTTGCTCGCATAGAGCATTGGGTAGTTGAACCGACTCATTCACCTCCTTACCCTCAATAGGGAGATCCAACAGCATGTACACGTCCTCTAGTGTGACAATAAATTCACCAATTGGAAGATGAAAGGTGTGTGTTTCCGGTCTCCACCTTTCCAACAACGTGAGGATAAACCTTGTATCAATCGTGCAGTTAGAAATATTAATAACATGTCCAAAACTGACACGTTCTAGATATGGGATGATCAATGGATTTGGAGATTATAGGAGTGTGAACAACATCAGAATATCTAAGTAACCTATGTTCAAAATGCATATATAAATGAATTATGAATGACTAAATTTAAATGCACATATCAATGAATATATTAAAAATATACAATGCAAAATATAAATGAATAATTATAAACTTATATGAAATTCTTCTGGTAAAGGCAACATGTGGACATACTAATATCTTAACATCAAAATAATGACAAGACAGAAGTTGCAACATTTGATCTGACATCCATGAAAAATTTGTCAAGTTATAACGGGCAGAGAAACTTAAACCGCAGATAAATAACACATGAAGTTGTTAACCCAGTTCAGTGCAAACTCACATACTCTAGGGGCTACCAAGCCATGAAGGAAATATAGTATCAGTAGTACTGGTTCAAAGCTAAACTCTCCCGTTTACAACTTCTCTCCTAATCCTTACCCAGTGAAACTTCTACCTAGGAACCTTCTAAATATGAGAAATCGCCATCTCACCTTCAATCACTGCAGTGATATCTAACAGTCTTAATCCCAGTGACTACAATAATTAAAACCTAATTTAGAAGATTATACTTCCAATAAAACACTCAGTCAAAACTCAGTCAATACTCAACTTATTTCCTAAAGGCTTATGAGTGAGAACATAATGTTGACCACAAGTATCAAAAGATACAAGGGTGACTCACACCACACAATACACTAGAGACTCTAAAAACCTAAGACTTATGCTTCCCTTAATTTTACAATTGTTGAAAACCTAAAATTATATTAGGTTAGAATTCCTCTTTAAATACACTTAATCAATCTACGGGCTTCAAAATCTCCATCATATATTTCTTGATCCATAAGTTGAAAGTTGTATCTGTTGTGCAGCAAAATCTCCTTAAATCTTGGAATAAATAATATAAAATTTTCTAAATTGTCTCAAGGCCGAATTTAGCAACCAATGTACATCTATAGATATAAAATCTTATTTCAGATAAAATCTTCTTGAATTGCGAAATTTACTAAAACATATCCAAAAGAAATATTCCAGAATGAAATTAAATCTGTCAAGATTTAAAACAGCAGCTCAAGGTGTACTGCATAACAGAATAAGATATCACGACATCTTTTTTGACATCTGGTCAGAACCATGTTTTAGAAAAAGTTACCAATCCTAAAACAATGTGTTGTACCCCAAAATTTTCCCTCTCATTTTATTAAGATTCTCCCCACAAGACCTCTTTGGATTCAAGATCAGATTAGGGTTTGCTCAGCTCAAGACATCTCCTTGCACTGTTGACCTGAAATTAGGGTTTGAGTTTGCACAAATATTTTTGGACTTCCAATGCCTCATATGACTTTCATGCTTCATGTTGGACTTATAAGATTGTCCATACCAAGTTTCAAGCCTTGAATCAAATTTTTGCCCAGTCAATTGGACAGTTGACCTAGAAATCAGTTGTATTGGGGAAAAAGTCAACTATGGCCAATTTACAGTCAAACCTCATAATTTTTGATCCAAATCAACATTATAGACTCATATTAACCATTTTATCAAGTTTGGACCACAACTCCTCAAGAAATTTGATCAGATCATCAAAAGGGCAAAATGGTCATTTTTAGGGTTTTGACTGCAGAAGGACAATTTCTGATTTTTAACCTAGCCAATGGAAAATTGGGTTCAAGCATGAATTCAAGGACTCAATGGAATCATATTTACCTAATCACAAGGTTCAAAAGATCTCAAATGCATTGGATTGACAGATGAATTTTCTAGTCAACTGATCAAAAATCAATTGTACACTGAAAAGTCAAACTTTGACTTTGTGATTAAAATCAAGTGACAAGGGTCATTTTTCATCAAGATGTGTCAAAACATGAAACTTGTTCATTAAGAAACCTAATTTTGAAAATAAGGGTTTAAATTGGAAAATTTTCATAACTTAGAAATTTTCTAAGTTATGAAAATTTCTTATTTTTTCCAACTTTTCCCAACTTTTTCACCATGATGCAATTGGATTCAAAGAAAACTTCCAACATGAAGGTTGTAGTCCTACACAAAATCTAAAAATTTCATTCACAATGTTTTCCAAAAAGATTCTTGGATCTCAAGTTATGATTTTGTGAATAGGGGTCCAAAAACTTTCTAACTTAGTGAAATTTTGCCCTAGTTTAGGCAGGATTTTGACCTATCTTCATAGAAATTTTTCACATAGTTCCAAGTGGAATCTCAAAATGCATTTCAAATATTGGTTGTAGATCATGTTACAAGATTTCCAAAATGTCCAAGAACTCTCCCAGATCATTTGTGGTTAGGGAGAATCGAAGGATTGAAAATGGGAAATCATCACTTTTGGCCAAGGCATTTTGCACATTGATACAACTTGCAATTCTGTACAAACGTTGCTTGTACTTGTTTTACAGGTATTAAACCTTTCCACACTCATAAATTAAATACAAACACATTGGATTAAGGCTTTATTCTGATCTATGAAGCATTATACAAAGGTTTAATCCATTTTTGGCAAAAAGTTAACAATGCCATTTACATAAAGCATGCTTTATGTCAAATTGATTATCTTAAGCATTACACCAAGCCTCTTTCTGCAAACAAAGCTCCCTAATATCAGGCAAAGTTCACCAACTTTGTGCATCTAGAATATAGGCCTGTGCAACCTTGCCTTTGTCACTTCCCACTTTTACTTCAAAAACAAGTCATTGTGCAAAAAGTCCATATCTTGTGAATCTGATATAACCAAGTCTTGGTAACATTTCAAACAATTTTTACACATTACATTAAGCCAGAAACACGAGCTCACCACCTCTCAAACACCCTTGTACACCAAAAACCCCATTTTCTGCCAAAATAGGGTAAGGTATGCAAATCACAAGCCACAACCAAATCCACTCGTGCGTTTTGTCCCAAACCATTTCAAACACTTTCTAAACAATACACTCAAGCTATCCCAACCATTCCCAAGCCACTGTAACTCCATTTACAAACTTCACCATTTTCAAATTCTGAGTTTGCAGGTTGAGTTCTACAAGAAGTTTCAGACCATTTCAAAGCAAGCCAAGCATTGGGAAAGATCAAGGGAACATCAAGCAAGCTCAAAAGAACCTCAGGCCTCACTAAAAGTTGCTGCATTGCCATAATCGAGCTTCATTGAAGCAGGTAAATTTCAAACTTCTATCTTCTTATTTAGGAATCATGAGGCTTAGGTTTGTGAAGCAAAAATGTAGTCCTTATTGTCCTTGAACTGTACATATACTTAGAATTCATTTATGTTAACTGAGCTAGGAGTATTTGATAGATGAACTTTCTGAAAAAACTAGGTCAAAATTTAGGGCCAATGAAATTCTCTCTGGTCTTTGAGAGTTAGATCAAGTTTTTTACATGGTTAGAATCGTGTGATCAAGAGCTATAACTTTCATGTTGCAAGTTTTTGTTTTTAAGCATAAATACAGGAGATACGAATTTGAACTATGGCGCGCGTGTTTTCGTTCCAAGGACAGGGATGAAGCGTGACATTGGGATGGGCCTGGTTTCTGTTGACTATTTGCATCCCCATGCTTGCTTTCTGCACCCCTTGGCCCATTGTTTTTATTTTTTCATATTTTTCATTTCTATTTTCATTTTCTGATTTTATTTATTTTCCTTGAACATTAAAAATCATCAAAAATATTTTCTTAAATTTTCAAATTTTTATTTTATTATTTTTATTATTTTTTATGACAAAAATAGTTTATTTAGTTTACAATACTTTTATTTTCTTAAATAAATTTCAAAATAAAATTAAAATACTTGCATATTTTTATTTTTTATATTATACACTTAAAATAATTATTTTCTCACAAATATTATTTTTTTACCATTTTGGTACATATTTTTATTTATTTTCTTGTACATAAATGAATAAATAATTAATATAATGTATTCTCTTTTAAAACCAAAAATTAGGGTTTCTTCACCCTTCAAAAATAATCATTAATATTTGCCTTATTTTTGAGACATAAATAACTTATTTTTACATACATAAAATAAATACAAAAAAAAAACATTTTACATATTTATATTTAATTGTCCATTTAAATATTTGTCAATTTATTATTTGTACAATGAATTCAATTTGGTTGTAATAGTTGAATTAGGGCTTTATTTTTGTGCAAAATACCCCCCTATTCAAACTTGTATCCCCCTCCCCATATCAATGTTGTAATAGTTGTAGATTTACTTTTAAGCATTTTATTGCTTTTAAATATACATGATAGTAAGATTAGGGTTCGTATGCAAGAACAAAAATCAAACAAATAGCTTGACTAAACACAAGACAAAAATGCATAAAAAATGACAACACAATGCACACAAGCACCCTTAGGGTTTCACCCACTTGTTGCCTTAAAAACATGGCCATGATATGCATGCTAGGTATCTTGGCAAAACAAAATAAAAAGATCATAGTCCCTCGATGACGTTATCTTAGTTGCCTATACAAAATGATCTAGTCCCTCAAAAAATTTGCTAAGATACTTGGCAATATTGTTATCATGGCCATAAGATGACCCACGCCCGTCCCGTTTAACATCCAAACACAAGGTTGTTTACCAAATACAATGGTAAAACAATAATGTAAAAGGGTTAAAAATGTGTAGGAAAGATCTTTGAGTAGGGTAGACAACTCCTAGTTACTTGATCTCTTGCAAAACATCCTTGCTATTTTCAAAACACACACACATACACACACACACACACAATTTCAAAACATTTTCCCAAGAAAATTTCAAACATTGAAACATCTTTTCAAAAGACAAACACCTTTGTTTACATTCAAAGAAGAATTATTACAAAGGTTGCCTAGACAAAGGCCTCTTTTCAAAATATTTTCAAAACCACATACAAAAGCACCATTTCAAACAATTGAAAAGCAAAAGCAAGTGATCTAAACAAGTAACTAAGAGCCCATGGAAAACCATGGATGAAAAGGGTGCTAGCACCTTCCATTTTCATAATCTACCCCCAGAACCCAATAAAACATCTCAATGGTCTTTCCTGTGCTTTTTGAGCTTTCCTTTGGATAAAATAAAAAGTCGGTGGCGACTCTTGCTAAACTGAAACATTTGCGAACACAAACGTAAAACCTCAAGTCAGTTCTCCCACGTATCACAGAACTGGCGACTCTGCTGGGGAAAATCCTAAAAGTGGGGTTACCTTAGGGTTTTAGATCACCTTTACGTGCTTATCTTATTTGACTTGTATGCTTTACTTATTTGGTTCTATTATTTGGGTTTGAATCCTCTACCCGAATTTGGGAAACAGTCATAGGTAAATAGCAATACATTATGGAAACTGTGCGGGGTATACCGACATGGTTGAAGCAATAACTATATTAGTGCGACATATTTATGGGTACCTGTAGCCTTTGAGTCAATCAAAGAGAATACGGGGCCGCTGAGTGATGTCATGAAGCACTAATGGACTTTTAGAACCCTTACTTGACCATCTTGGCCTTTTTAGAGGTAGTGAGATGACCGGCTTTGGTGCATTCCGAAGTTGTTAGATACTCGATACTACACTCATTGAGGGTTGTTTTCTTGGAATATTTCGGTCGCCAGTAAAGTGTCTAAACTGAAACAATGAAAACATAAAATAATCCAGTGATATTGAGCTCCTTAGAACCCGGTTACCATTTATAGGACAGGTTGAACCAACTAAACTTCAAGAGGGTACTTACCTATGAAACCCCATGCAAGCCTTAAACTAGGAACTTGTGTGATTTGCTTGTACATATACCTGTGCATAACATCATGAACATCATGAAGCATCATTTGCATCCATTAACCATTTCAAGGATTTTGGATCTTCACCTTTGTTCCTATTTTGTAGGTTATGGAATCACTTCGCAGGAAAACAATCCAGGTCAACCTTGTGAGAATTCCTCCTCAACTCAAGGAGCTTGCTTCCAAGATTCCAGAGTACTCTCCATTCACTGAAAGACATGGCCGACTTCTCAACTTGGTCAACCCCAACATTGAGGAAGACATGGTGAAAGTTCTCTTCCAGTTCTTTGACCCCCTACACCACTACTTCACATTTCCTGATTATCAACTAGTGCCTACTTTGGAGGAATTTTCTCAACTCCTGAGGATTCCTATTCTCCATCAACTACCTTACAACGGTACGAAAAGAGATCCAAAGCCTGAAGATGTTGCTCAAGCCTTACACTTGCAACCATCTGATATCATAGGTCATTGGGAAACCAGAAGTAGTGTCAAGGGTTTCTTGGCAAAGTTTCTATTTGAGAAAGCTCAAGAATGCTGGAATTCTCTAGATCTGCAAGCTTTTGAGAAGATTGTAGCACTCCTTATCTATGGGTTGGTCTTGTTCCCAAACCCTAACCAACTTATAGATGTGAATGCTGTCAAGATTTTCATATCTCGGAATCCTGTGCCTACTTTGCTTGGGGACATCCTCCACTCATTTCACACACGAACAATGAGGAAAAGAGGTGTTCTCATATGCTGCACTCCTCTTATAGCAAGGTGGTTTATTTCTCACCTTCCCCAATCAGTCTTGAAGAATGAGCAATGCTTGAGGTGGTCACAACGATTGATGACTCTTACACATTCAGATGTTCATTGGTGTTCTCGGTTCAGAGAAAATGTGATCATCATTGATCATTGTGGGGAATTCCCTAATGTCCCACTACATGGCATTAGGGGAGGCATTACCTACAACCCCTGCTTGGCTCTGAGACAGTGTAGGTATGCCCGAAGGGATGGCCCACATGACATGCTGATTCCAGACTTGGTTTTTGACTTCGACAACGACGCTCAAGGACTTCGACAAAGGTTTATCCGAGCCTGGAGGATACCCAACAAAGTGGACAGTAAGACTTTGGGACACAAGAATTCCATCCCCCTTGAGCCTTACCTCAAGTGGGTACGAACCCACCCCAAAGTCTTATGATGCCTTACCCCTACATTCTCCCTGTAATCAAAGAGCCTGTTATGGAAGGAGAGGTTCCATACACCCTCCTACATCCTGACATGCCAACATCATTGGAAGATTTGCAAAGGAGTTAGATACAACTCAAGGGAGAATGCAATAAGTTTGAAGCCCAATTCTACGCCAGTGAGAAGAAGGTTTTAGAACTTACTCGTCGACTCCACGAAGAGCAGACTCTCAACACCTACATTGCACCAAAGAGGATGCACAACGTCTTTTTACATTAGAATTTTGTATTATTTTTCCCATGGGGCATTTATGTACTAACAATTCTATCTTATTAATATGACGTGTGTTCTTTTTGTTTAAAAAAATTTGAATTTATGAATCCTTGAATGCATTACATGAATACATTTCATTCATCATATGCATAAACAGGTCTTTACACCATGTTTCCTTATCTCTCTGCTGTTTATTTCAGCAAGATGGATATAGAGCATACGGTCAAAGATTTGCAAGCTCAGAATTCACAGTTCCAACAACTACTCATGACCTTGGCAAAGGGTCAGGAGGATCTTAAAGCTCTGTTAGAGAAGGAAAAGGAAAAAGAGAAAAAGAAAAAGAAGAGATTTGGTGTGGCTACTTTGGGTAGAAGATTTGAAGGTCAAGCTAGAAGGGTCCTGGATTTCCCCTCAACATCTGATGAAGGGGTAGGAAAAGGAAAGGGAGCTGCAGTGCCATCTGAGTCTGAGGATGAAGAAGAGGAGGAGGATGAAGACTATTCTGAACAGTAGTACCCTTCTGCAGATGACAAGTACAAGAATCTGGAAGAGCGTCTGGCAGCCATGGAGGTACAGAGGGTGCCAGGGCTGGATTTCGAAGAGTTAGGGTTGGTTTCTGGGATTGTCATTCCCCCAAGTTTAAAGTGCCTCTTTTTTCTAAGTACGATGAGGTGTCTTTCCCAAAGATGCACCTACGGTCTTACGTCAGAAAAATTCAACCTCATTCTTCTGACAAGGATCTGTGGGTCCATTTCTTCCAGGACAGTCTTTCGAGGACGCAGTTGGATTGGTTCTACCAGCTAGAGAGGTCCGACGTGCATAATTGGGAGGATTTGTCTGCTGCCTTCTACAGAAAATATCAATATAATACGGACTTAGCACCAACTCGTACTCAATTACAGAGTATGGACATGGTCTCAAATGAAGGTTTTAAAGAGTATGCCCAAAAATGGAGAGACTTGGTGGGGCGAGTGCAACCACCTCTATCTGAGAGGGAGCTAGTTGATATGTTCTTGGGGACTCTGTCAGGTCCATTCTTCAATCACCTGATACGAATTTCATCTGCGGGGTTCACCGAGTTAATTCTAACTGGTGAGAGAGTTGAAGCCGGAAACAAGAGCGGAAAAATTCAGAAAGATACATCTACTTCCGCTGCCATCAAAAAGCCTTTTCCAGCAAAGAAAGAAGTATCAACTGTCTACTCTCAAAGAAGTCAAGGAAGATTTGAGCGTCGACCAGCGGTGGGGGCCGTAATAATTCAGAAGTCTGCAGCTGATCAACCCAGAAACAATCAACCCAAAACCAACCAACAAAGGGAGGAAAGGCCTGCTAGGCAATTCACCAAAATAAACATGATGCCTGCTCAGGTTCTCCCCTATCTCCTGAAGTTAAACCTTACCAATTTGAGAGAGGCACCACAAAACCCGAATACAACTTCTCCTTACTACCATGCCAACGCCAAATGTGCTTATCATTCAGATAGCCTGGGGCATAACACCAATAGTTGTTGGGCCCTCAAGAATAAGATTCAGGATCTAATAGACGCTAAGGAAGTGGAATTCGACGCCCCTGAAAAGCCGAATGTGATCTCTGCTCCAATGCCAAAGCATGACCGCAATGCCCATGCTGTTGAAGAGGATCTTTTTGTTGCTACTGTTGATGATTTGATGACTCCGTTACCGATAATCAAGCTGAATCTATTGAAGGCTGGGATTTTCCCAGGTTGTGAAAAAGATTGCTGCATTTGTTCATCCTTACCATCTTACTGTTTGTTGTTGAAGTTAGGCATCCAACGCCTAATGGATAATCAAGAAATCCTTTTTGAAAAGACCCCTATTACACCGACTCCTGTCAATGATGTTTCCATAATTACCATATCCGCCAATCTTTCCAAGGTCTCCAAAAGACCTGTTAAGATTACATCCGATCCAAAGATTGTACCTCTGAAGATAACCATGTCGGGGCCTATCCCGTACAAGTCCAACAAATAAATACCGTGGAACTATAGGGGAAAGATCTTCTACCACGGTATTAAACAGATTGAATCTGTTGAAGAAAGTTCTGATAAAGAGACTCCTAACATTGGAAATATTGTTGGAATGAGTAAAATCACCCGCAGCGGAAGAATTTTCTCTCCGGAGATTGCTCCTCCAAGGGCAGTCTTCGGACCCTCAATTGCTCCTAAGGTTACTCCTGTACCGGTCAACATATCTGTGAGAACTCCAATTATTGAAGAAGTTGTGACTCCTGTGGTTGTACCCTCTGCTGTTGCCGATGATAGAGGGAAAGGGATCCAAGAAGCGCCCGTCAGGACGAGGGCTCAGCCTTTGGTCATCCCTGAGACCACTCAAAAAGAAATGGAAGAGATTTTGAAAATAATTAAGAAAAGTGACTATGATGTTGTGGAACAATTAGGGAAAACCCCCTCAAAAATCTCTATACTGGCCCTGTTGCTCTGTTCCGAAGCTCATGCCAATGCTTTGATCAGATTCTTGAAGACGGCCCACGTGCCGCAAGAAACCTCCGCGGACCAGTTCCAGGAATGTGTAGCTAGCCTAACAGCAGACAATGGTCTTGGGTTCTCCGATGCTGATTTAACATCTAAAGGGAGAAAGCATAATGACGCTCTGCATGTCTCGGTGGAATGCAGAGGGACTACTTTAGCTCACATTCTGCTTGATACTGGGTCGTCTTTAAATGTCTTTCCAAAGAAAGAATTGGATAGATTGGACTGTGAAGGCCTAACCCTGAAGCCCAGCAATATCATTGTCAGAGCCTTTAATGGTTCTAAAAGGATGGTCCATAGGGAGGTGGACATCCTGATTAAAGTGGGAACGGAAACATTCAACTCCACATTTTATGTGATGGACATCCGTCCCTCCTATTCTTGCTTGTTAGGAAGACCCTGGATCCACAATGCTGGGGCCGTCACTTCTTCTCTGCACCAAATGCTCAAATACCCAGTCCAGGGGAAAATTATAACTGTTCATGGCGAGGAGGAGTACATGATAAGCCATCTAAATTCTTTCCACTATATGGAATTGGATGGTGAATTCATTGAGACCCCCTTTCAACACTTCGAAGAGGTTTCTCCTGAAGTTGCGGCAGCCAAGACAATGACTTCTGTACCCGTCATTACTAAACCTGTGTCTCAGATATCATCCCTCAAAGATGCAAAGGCTGTTATTGAAGAAGGAGAAAGCACAGTATGGGGTCAGCTACCATACTTTCCTTTCAAGACAGATAAGTTCGGCTTGGGTTTCAATGCTTCTGCTCAAAAGGCTGTACGGTGCTCCCGTGCTGGAGGGCCACCATTGAAGATCACCCATCACAGAGTCAATGCTTTGGAGGATGGTGAAGAGGAGAGCAATCAGGAAGACTGGATTTTCCCTACTATTGAAGGAGTACTGAACAACTGGGAGGCAAAGGACTTTGTTTCCATTACTTTCATAAATCAGTAATTTTTCTTTCAAACATTTCTGTTGGTCTGTAATAATTCTTAAACAATTCGTACACTTTTTGCCTTGTGCCTTACCCGAGGCATATAGGTCCATTTGTAAGGGTTTGATTTTTCATCTTCATATGCCATTTTAATGAATCATGGACGTTTTCACATATAAAATTTTGTGTTCATTTTCTTTCTTTTTACGTTCTTATTTGTTTAAAGGTGGCTATCCCTTACACACACCCACACTGACAAATGCAGGTACCCTTCCATTCCGGATTCCATGGGTAACAATTCTGCTATTGCCTTCAGTGACTTTGAAGATCTGGTCAATCATGCCGAATACGAAGGTGATGAAGACTGTGAAGTGCCGGGAGAGTTGGCTAGACTTCTACAACAGGAAGAAAGGGCTATTCTGCCCCATGAAGAGCTGTTGGAGACTATCAACCTGGGTACTGTTTAAGACGGAAAAGAAGTCAGAGTGGGTGCTAACCTTGAGCCAAGTGTCAAAGAACGTTTAGTTTAGCTGTTGAATGAATATGTTGAGATCTTATCCTGGTCTTACGAAGACATGCCGGGACTCGATACAGATATTGTGGTTCACCGTCTCCCTATAAGAGAAGACTGTCCACCAATTAAACAAAAAGTCTGCCGAATGAGGCATGACATGTCAGAAAAGATCAAAGCCGAAGTGATGAAGCAGTTCAATGCTGGGTTTCTTTCTGTTACTTCCTATCCATAATGGGTTGCTAACATTGTGCCCGTGCCTAAGAAGGACGACAAAGTGAGAATGTGCGTGGATTATAGAGACTTAAACTGGGCTAGCCCTAAAGATGACTTTCCACTACCGCACATTGATATCTTGGTTGACAATACAACTCAGCACAAGGTATTTTCTTTCATGGATGGATTTTCAGGGTACAACCAGATTAAAATGGTCCCTGAAGACATGGAGAAAACTACTTTTTTTACACAGTGGGGTACCTTCTACTATAAAGTGATGCCATTCGGACTGAAGAATGCCGGGGCAACCTATCAGCGCGCCATGGTAGCTTTGTTTCATGACATGATACATCATGAGATTGAAGTCTATGTAGACGACATGATAGCCCGTTCACAGACAGAAGAAGAACACCTTAACCATTTGCAAAAGCTGTTTGTTAGGTTGAAGGAGTACAAACTCAGACTGAACCCTAACAAGTGCACCTTTGGAGTCAGGTCCGGTAAACTCTTGGGTTTCATTGTCAGCAAAAAAGGCATCTAGGTTGATCCTGCCAAAGTCAAAGCTATACTAGGAATGCCTGCCCCTCGCACTGAGAAGGAGGTCAGAGGTCTCTTGGGACGCCTAAACTATATTGCAAGGTTCATTTCTCACCTTACATCTACCTGGGAGCCAATCTTCAAGCTGTTGAAGAAAGATCAGGTGGTTAAATGGAATGATGACTGTCAAGTTGCTTTCGATAAAATCAAGGAGTATTTTCTAAAACCTCCTATTAATGCCTCCCGTCGAAGGAAGACCGTTAATCATGTATTTGACTGTCCTAGAGAATTCAATGGGGTGCGTACTGGGCCAACATGACGAGTCTGGCCGAAAAGAGCATGCCATTTATTACCTTAGCAAAAAGTTTACCGATTGTGAGACCCCTACTCACTGCTCGAGAAAACTTGCTGCACTTTGGTATGGGCTGCTCGCCGGCTAAGGCAGTATATGTTGACTCATACCACTCTACTGATATCTAATATGGATCCGATCAAGTATATCTTCGAGAAGCCTGCTTTATCTGGAAGAATCTCTAGATGGCAGATGATCCTGACCGAATACGACATCCAGTACACGACCCAAAAAGCTATAAAGGGGAGCGTACTAGCTGACCATCTGGCTCATCAGGCTGTCGAAGATTACCAATCCATGAAGTTTGACTTCCCCGACGAAGACATTATGACCTTGGACAACATTGAAGATAACAGACTGTATGACGGACCTGAACAAGGATCCCAATGGACCCTGTACTTTGATGGTGCCTCCAATGCACTTGGCAACGGTATCGATGTTGTGCTCATCTCACCAGAAGGTTTCCATACACCTTTCACAGCTAGACTCTGCTTCAACTGCACCAACAACATGGCCGAGTATGAAGCTTGTATCTTTGGTCTCAAGGCTACAATAGACTTGGGAATCAAATATTTGGTTGTGTTTGGAGACTCAGCTTTGGTCATCAGTCAGATCAAAGGAGAGTGGGACACTAAACATCCCAACCTCATCCCTTACAAAGAACACGTCTTGACATTGCTACCTCATTTCGAGCAGATTACCTTCGAGCACTTCCCGCGAGAAGAGAACCAGCTAGCAGATGCTCTAACTACAATGTCATCCATGTTTAAACTTAACTGGGATAATGAGGCTCCCCAAATCACCATCGAGCGAATGGACGAACCTGCACATTATCATGAGATTAATACCAAAGAAGTAGTGGGCCGACCTTGGTTTCACAAAGTCAAAAGGTATCTCGAGGCACATGAATACCCTGAAGGAGCTTCAGTCAACGACAAAAAGTTCTTGAGGAGATTCTCGGCTAAGTTCGTCCTGAGAAATGGTATCCTATACAAGCGCAATCATGATTGCATTCTGCTCCGTTGTGTAGACAAGGTTGAGGCTGAACAGATCATGGATGAAATCCACAATGGTACCATTGGCACCCACACAAGCGGGCATACGATGGCAAAAAAGATTCTACGGGCAGGCTATTACTGGTCTACCATGGAAGTTGACTGCCATCAATATTCCAGGACCTGCCATAAATGCCAAATCTATGCGGACAAGGTACACTTACCTCCAGTTCCTCTCAATGTCTTAACATCTCCTTGGCCATTCGTAATGTGGGGAATGAACATGATTGGAGAGATCAAGCCTACAACATCCAATGGACACCGTTTCATTCAGGTGGCCATTGATTACTTTACCAAGTGGGTCGAAGCAGCTTCCTTCGCCTCCGTTACAAAGAATGTGGTTGCCCGCTTCATCAAGCAGAACCTCATTTTCCGGTATGGTATCCCCGACAGGATTATCACAGACAATGGTACAAACCTGAACAACACTATGATCACTACTTTGTGCGAGCAGTTCCATATTCAACATGACAATTCATCTCCTATCGGCCAAAGATGAACGGTGTTGTCGAAGCTGCGAACAAAAATATCAAGAAGATCATTCAAAAGATGACAATCACCTACAAGGACTGGCATGAGATGTTACCTACGGGTACCGTACCACGGCACGTACATCAACTGGGGCAACACCCTATTCTTTGGTATACGGCATGGAAGCTGTTTTACCTATCGAGGTTCAGATTCCCTCCTTGAGAATCATGAAGGATGTTGGTTTGAGTGAAGACGATTGGATTCATACCCGGTTTGATCAACTTAACTTGATTGACGAAAAGTGACTTACTGCTGTTTGCCATGGTCAGACGTATCAAAAACAGATGATTAATGCTTTCAACAAGAAAGTCAGACGACAAGTGTATCAAGTCGGAGATCTTGTAATCAAGCGGATCATATTACTGCAAAGTGATCCCAGGGGAAAATGGACTCCTACTTACGAAGGACCATTTGTGATCAAAAACATCTTTTCTAGTGGGGCTATGATCTTAACCACCATGGACAGCGCAGACCTGCCGCACCATGTGAACGCAGACATAGTCAAAAGATACTACGCATAAACGACCCGACAAGTTGAAAACCCGAAAGGGCGACTTGGGAAAATAAGGGCATCCCGGTGAATCGAAAACCCGAAAGGGCAGTTTAGGCAAAAGTTAGGGATAAATAAAAAAAATTTGTACACCCGGCAAGTTAAAAACCCGAAAGGGCGACTTGGGCAAAAAAGGGTTTCCCGATGGATCGAAAACCCGAAAGGGCGGTGTTGTACCCCAAAATTTGCCCTCCCATATTCTTCAAGAAATTGCCAAGCCAAGTCACAAAATTCCCCAAGGGTTGCACAGTCCAACTGTCTCCTATACAGTCAAAACTAGGGTTTGTGTTCTGACCAAGAAAAGGAAGTGTTCAAAGGCTCAATCAAGTCTCATATGCTTACAAACATGGTCAAGCATCCTCATATCAAGTTTCAAGGCATTCAGCTCAACATTGCACAGTCAAAACCCTAAATTGCACTACAGTCAACTGTAGGGGCAAAATGGTCATTTGACAGTCAAAAGTTCAAATTTTTGGTCAACACATCATTTTGAAGCCACAAACATCATTTGATCAATGCTTGATCATGATTCTCAAAATTTGGCTCAGAAATCATCAAAGATGCAAAAGTTTCCTTATTTGGACAGCTGAAAAAGTCAACTGAAATTGACCAGGGCATAACTTTCACATGGATTATCAGAAAAATGCCATCCAAAGCTCATTTTGAATAGAAAGACATTTCCTACAACTCATCTTCATACTTCAAGTCCAAGAAATGCTCTCACAAAAAGTTATCAATTTCAACATTATAGGTCATTTTCAAAAGTCAACAAAAAGGGACTTTAAGTCAAAGGCCATAACTTGAGATTGGAAAATCAAAATGACATGGGACAAAGGGCATTGGTTAAAGGACTCAAAGACCTTTCCAAAATGTCCAAGAACATGAGAAAAGCTTAAACATTGAGCAAGTTATGCATTGGAGAAGTTGGGAAATTTTTGTGAAATGGCAAAAGTCAACTATCCTTGAAACTTCAATTTTTGACAAAAGGGCCCACTTTCTTCCACTTGATTCAGCCTTGTCATGCCACACACGTGTCCCATGATTAATTTCAAGATCAAACATTGATTTTTCTATTTTATTTAATTTTTGATAATTTAATTCATTTTAAATCTTTAAAAATTCAAATAAAATTTAAAAATCAATGGAATAGTGTCATTTGAATTGGAATAGCTTCCATATATCATGTGCCAGCTCACAAACTCATGCTAGGGTTAGATTGTACACCAAGTCTTGGTTTTGCTTAAAAAAGGGAAAGTTTGTTAATGGTGAAAGACCTAAGACTAATTCTCTCATGGGCATGGATCAAGGCCAGCTAATGACCTAATTCCCTTCCCTCATAAGTACTGAGTCAAACCCTAACCACAAGACACTGAATGCTGCGCAGGAGACACCATTGCCAACTTGAAAAATTGTCCAAAAAACTCAAAACTGAAATCATTGCTAGAGGTGGATTCAAGGCACGACATTCATTCCAAAAGCTTCCTTGTGGTTCACTGATCATATTCCAATTCATAACGCTCATCAAAAGGCAAGGAATCAGTGTACAGAACTCAGCATATGTCGTGAAAAACTCACAATCGTATTCTTAAATTTAAGCATTTTCATAACATTTTCTGCATGGATTCTTATTCCTCCTGCAATTCTAAAGCTAACTGATACATTTAATTGCGTTTTCCTGTGTTATTTACAAAGATGCCATTGTAGCTTTTTAGGGTTTGCAGGTTTTCGAATTAGGGCTTTTCATCCAAGGCAAAATTAGGACTCGTGAGTAATATCATTGGCACGAGCGTGTTCAGACGAAGAAGAATCCATACCTCACAATTGGGGCCTGAACCCCCCCTGGTTTGCCTTCTCCATATTTTTCTTATTTTATTTTTAATTGCTATTATATTTTCTTTTTTTGCTTTAATTGATTGTTTTTTTACCAAATACAAAAAATACCTTAAAAAACTCAGAAAAGGACAAAAAATATAATGATTATTTATTTTGATATTTTCTTGTAAATAAATTAACATGTAATAAATATTAGTTTAATTAGGTTTATCTTGATTCTTTTCATAATAAAACATAAAAAATATAGAATTTAGGCTTAATTTTTATCCTTTTTAATTTTTCCTTTTATCATAATATTATTTATTTATTTATTTTTATAATTAAATTGTACATAAAAATTAGGGTTTCATTTAGTTAAAAATTTCAACATTTTCTTAATAACTAAAATCCAAAAATATAGCATTAGGTTTAATGACTTTTTATTCCTTTTAATTTTCCTTTTTTTTTGCCATAATATTAGTGATTTATTTATTTTCATAATTAAACTTGTAAACTAATTAGGGTTGCATTTAGGTTAAATTTTAATACTTTCATAATAAACTTAAAAATAATTAGAACTAGGTTTAACATTTCATTTTGGTTTTTAATTAATTCTTTATTATTAAATCTCAAAAAACACAAAAATGCTAAAAAACATTTTTCTTTTAATTCTTAATTTTAATTCCTTATTAATAATATTTTGCAAAAGGGTCCAACGCCCTCGTTCGTAATTTATTTTATTCGCACATTTATTTTATTTCGCTTAATTCATTATGTAATTCTCCCAAAGCGTTGTAACAATTATACTTTTCGCACTTTTATTTAATTTCTTTATTTTCTTGTCAAATCGGGTCCGGTTTAATTTTGGCGATGTGGACCCGCGCCATTTGTAATAGTCTTAGATTTTATTTTCCTCGCAAATATTAACTGTTAAATAAGCATGCAAGAATGAATAGACCTAAATAAAATCAAGCGTAGAACACCAATAAACATGACAAGACAAATACAAATGAAAACGACACACAATTCGCACACACCACCCCTAGGGTACGCCTCATTGTTGCCTTTCGAAAGGTGATCGTCGAGTAGAGGATGTCTTAGTAAGTCCTCATGATCCGGGAACCTGGCATGAGGGTAGCTTCTAAGGTGTCTTCCCATTGCTCCGGTGATCACCATGTCCCTACAAACTCGAATTGACCCGAACACCTCCAACGGTGGTGCTACCTACCTCTCAATGGTGGGATGGCACTACTTTAAAAGGACATCTACACAGACGAATTCCTTAGGGTAGGTAGGTTCTCAAGGATACTTGCTCTAATCTCAAAACAAAACAAAACTCTTTTCACACTGACACATTTCAAAAAGCTTTCAAAGCAAATTTTTCAAACACTCTGACGTACGAGTCGAACTGAAATTTTTCAAAGAAACTTTTTAAAACCCACATGGAAAAGCAAACAAACAATTTTGAAAACACATTGAGCAAGTATCTAAGAGCCCATGGATAACCATGGATAGAAAGGGTGCTAACACCTTCCCTTTCTATAATCTACCTCCCGAACCGAGAGCAATCTCTTTAAGGAATTTTTCTGTGCTTTTGTCCTTTCCATTTGGAGAAAATAAAAGACGGTGGCGACTCTTGCTTCCGCGACATTTCGCGAACCAGCTTTTAAACAGTCAGTTCCAGATCCACCGATCACAGAACTGGCGACTCTGCTGGGGACTCTTTATAAAGTGAGGTGTACCTTAGGGATAGTTCATAACTGTGTTTTCAATTGTATTGCTTTGCTTGCTTTAAATTGTGGGACTGTCTTGGGAGTTCTATAGATCCTAACCCGGATCTGGGGATACCTTCTTAGAAAGTAGCAACAAGGCTGTGAGGGAACTGTGCGGGGTATACCTACATGGTTGAAGCAGTCTGCTACGTTGATGTGGCACTTTGGTGTGTACCGGTAACCCTTGAGTTCAGTCAAGGAGAGTACGGGGCCTCCATATGGTGTCATGAAGCATCAACAGACCTTAGGAACCTTAATTGAACCATCTTGGCCTCTTTAGGGTAGTGAGATAACTGACTTTGGTGCAGTCCGAGGTTGGTTGATACTCGATACTACACTCATTTGAGGGTTGCTTTCCTGGAATATTTCGGTCGCCAGTTCAGTGGCTAAATCGAAACGATGAACAATGAAAGCAATCCCGTGATATTGGGAACCTTAGAACCCGGTTACTTTGATTAGGACAGGTTGAACCCACCAACTTCAAGAGGGTACTACCCAGACCCCATGCTGGCCTAAACCCTAAGGGTTTCTCTTGTGTGACTTGTGTGCCTTTGTACTTGCCTACTTGCATGCTTGTTAGCTGACACATGAACTACTTGCAGGTTTTGTTTATAGTCCTTAACTGGGACTCATAACAGGGTTTACCAAATTTCTTGCAGGTTTTGTTTATAGTCCTTGATTGGGACTCATAACAAAGTATACTGAGTTTCTCGCAGGTTTCGTTTATAGTCCTTAATTGGGACTCATAACAAAGTATACTGAGTTTCTTGCAGACTAGTTTTTGCAGGTTTTGTTTATGTCCTTAATTGGGACTCATAACAGGGCTACTCACATTACCCCATGCATACCATAACATCATACCATTGCATACATCCTAACTCATTTCAAGGATCTCAAGGGCTTGTGATGCAGGTCATGATGAACCAACTGTCCAGCAAGGGGCAAAGGGGATTTATTTTCCTCCAGACAAGGTTGTCAGGGGCTATGACCCACTGGATATGGTGAGCCTTTGACCCTTGAAGAAGGACTCTCAACAACATGAAGTTCCTTCAATCAAGCTACCGGTTTCCAATTCTAACAAACTGTCTTGTTTATACCGCGAGGTCCTTGAAAACATTGCATGCATATCATACATCTCATTGCATTGCAGGTATCCCTTTGACAGGTTGCTTACCCTCTTCGCTGTTTATTTCAGCCGATCGTCATGAATCTTGAATCATCAACCGAGCACACTATCAAGGCCCTCCAGGCTCAGAACGCCCAGTTCCAAGGGTTGATCATGAATTTGACCCAGGGGCAGCAAGATCTGAAGGCTTTGCTCTTGAAGAAGGACAAGAAGAAGAAGAGGACTGTTTTGTTCAACCCTAGACGCAGATCTGGGAACACACGGAAGACTGAAACTGAGAGGACAACTCCATCTGTGGAGAAAGGTAGTCATCAGGAGGAAAGGGTTCCCAGTCCAGTGGTCTCCGACAACGAGACAGATTTCAACGACGAACAATACCCTCCTGCCGAAGACAAGTACAAACAGTTGGAGGATAGGCTGAATGCTATGGAGATCCAACAGGTACCTGGGCTGGATTTTGGAGAGCTGGGTTTGTCAACTGGTGTGATTATTCCTTGGAAGTTCAAAGCACCATCCTTTACCAGGTATGACGGGGCGTCTTGTCCCAAGTTACATCTCAGGTCCTATGTTCGGAAGATTCAACCATATACGGTGGACAAGAATTTGTGGATCCACTTCTTCCAGGAGAGTCTTTCAGGGACTCATCTCGAATGGTTCTATCAGCTAGATGGGACCAAGGTTCGTAACTGGGAGGAGTTGGCTACTGCTTTCTACAAGCAGTATCAATATAATGCCGACCTTGCCCCTACGCGTACCCAACTCCAGGGTATGTCGTTAGGATCAAGTGAAGCTTTTAAAGAATATGCGCAGAAATGGAGGGATCTTGCTGGAAGAGTACAACCACCTCTGACTGATCGGGAACTTGTCGATATGTTCTTGGGGACCCTGTCTGGTCCATTCTACAACCACCTAATTGGGAATTCGTCTGCTGGATTCACAGATCTTATCTTGACTGGAGAGCGAATAGAAGCTGGTATCCGGTCTGGGAAGATTCAAGAGGCTGCACCTTCTGATAAAAAGCCTCATCATGGAAAGAAAGAATCAAATGCTGTGCACGGTAAAAAGAGCCGTCATGAGGCAGGGGCAATCCAGATCTCCAATCCCGGACCTGCTCAACAAGGACAGGGGCAACAGCGAAAGGAGAAACGACAGTATACCAAACTCAACATGTCGCTGGATCAAGCACTGCAACAAATGTTGAAGGCAGGGCTGATCACCTTAAGGGCTCCTCTCCGGAATCCGAACACTTCTGCTCCCAACTATCATCCCAATGATAGGTGCGCGTATCACTCCAATAGCCCGGGGCATACTACAGACAACTGCTGGCCTCTCAAGAACAAGATCCAAGATATGATTGACGCCGGAGAGATTCAGTTTGAAGTGCCAGAGACTCCGAACATAATCACTGCTCCGTTACTCAATCGTTGAAGCCTTTGTTTATTTGAATTTTTGAGTTGTATTTTTCTTTGCTTATACAAACAATTACTGTCATAGCAAACTCTTTTATTCTATTAATGCATCGCATACGTCTTTTTGGGAATTAATACAATTGTTTTCATTATATTCAAAATTCTTTTCATATTTTTTCTGATGATCAACTCTTGGTTAATAATTCTAAGCCTCTTGAGGGAGGATGACGAAAACGATACCACGATCATTACAGTATGCTTTTGAACAGACCCCGCTGATGAGGTACATGCATTGTTTCAATTCCTAAACACTGGAGTTATAAGGATGATAATCCCTCGTCAACCCCTCTGAGCCAAAGAAGTAGGAGTTTTTATTTTCGAAATTTAAAACCCTTAATCACAACCTGGGGCAGGGTAGTCTCTCAGTTGATCCAAGTGCATAACGAATGGCACCGAAGAGATCTTTACAAAACGAACAAAGACAGTGATGGTTCAGAACAATCAAAAGGACAGGCAGTCATCATCAAAATTCATAAATGAAAAGCCCAAAAAATCTAAACCTACAAAGGGGACTTATGAAACTGGGGCATCCCGCTGACTGTAATTCCAAAAAAGGAAACAGTTCAGGCAAAAAAGAAAGGGATAACAAAAATCAAACAAGAAAGAGGTCTTACAAACCCTCAACAAAAAAAGGGAATGACTGCCTATTCAAAATAAGTTATCTACATCCGAATCATCACTGAAAAATCAAAACAAAGACTCAAGCAAGGTCTAACGCACGATCAACTGAGTTTAGGTTTGGAGAACATCACGAAGAGCGGGTGGGTACAAATAAAATTTGAGCCTTTATCCTTTGTTTCTTAAACCGTGAACCAGGCCACGTTATAACCCGTAAAAGTCCTAGCTGAAACACGGGTTAATTCGAAAGCATACTGTTACGAAAGGTATCCTGACTCCTTAAGGCCTACGGTAAATACAGAGTTGACATCATGTTTTTACAAACATTCACTTGTTTTATGAAAAAGAATGCATTTTCAAAATCTTCAAGACAGACATAGGCTTTGCATTTTTAACATAACTTTGTTTGCATATGACTTTTGTTTGAACAGCATAGAAATTCGCACGACGAATGCCTAATGAACAGAAGTACTTCCAATCCAGGGGCGGACATGATCATGGTCCATTATCTGGGGTAGTCCAATCAAGATTCGGAGAATCTCGCAAAAGCCAAATAGTCTGGGGCAAATCTCCATCTGGATCGTTTGGGGCATTGGATGATCAAACAAAGATCTTCTGGTAGTACGGCAACACTACACTTCTAACAGGGGCAACTCCTGACTTTCTAAGCACGGACATAGTCGAAAAAATACTACGCATAATCCAAGACCCGCTAGGTTGACACACCTGGGCAAAAATAAGGGCTTCCCGGCGAACCAAAAGGGTTCGGGCAAAATGAAGGGATGAAATGAAAATAAACTGTACACCCGGCAAGTCGAAAACCTGAAAAGGCGGCCTGAGCAAAAATGGGTATCCCGGTGGACTGAAAACCCGAAAGGGCGGTCCAGGCAAAAGTTAGGGATCAAAGCGTACGACTATGTCCTGTCATCTTGTCACCTGCCTACCAGAAGAAGGTTTGCTCATCAACGACTATCAAGCACTTCCACAGGTATCTTCCGCTCCCACATCAGAAACAGGGGCAATAATGGATGGTCTAAGCAATCTGATTGCTCTGTCCTCTAAGGTGTCAAGGTAGGGTCCGTTGAAGAACATAACCAATACAGTTCAATACTTCCCCAGGAGAGTCCAATCCAGTTTCCCCAAGAAAGTTGGAATCCATCTCCCCAAGCAGTAAGCGTATCCCCAGTTGATTTTGGAAGCTTACCCTCGCAGAGCACGAACGTGTCGCCCGGCTTTACTCAAAGAGTTATTTCCTTAACAGGATATAACTGGGTTATCCTCAGCCAAAAGCCACAGAAAGAGCGTCGTCGACACGGTCTTCTTACCCCCAGCGAAGTCCATCAACACTTCCAACAACAAGGATATCCTCAGCAAATTATCGTCAACCTCAGCAAAGCATCCCTCTTCCCACAGAGTATTGCTTCCCAGCATGATCGTTAGGGTATCTTGTCTCCCCGCAGAATCTTCCATTTGCCAAGTTCATTCCGCAACGGAGTCATCTTCTCCTACCGGTATTCTTGCAACTACCATCCCCAGCGGAAACAAAGATCTAATTCTCCAACATCAGCCCAGGAGTGACCTCCCGGCACCCGTCAAGGATTTATTTTCCTAAGACGGAAACATATGTTAATATACATCACATCTTCATACATTATAGCATGCATAGGCATCATACTACATGAATCTAATTGACTTTGAAGACATATAGTTCATGCATCATGGTTTTGCATACAATTATGTTTTGCCTTTTCAGGAAAAAGATCAATACAAAAATGACTACTAACGCAATTCTTTCTAGATATAGTTTCAGATATGACCCAGATATGGTGACGTTCTGATACTGCTTCCAGATATCCTTCTAGATATAGTTTCAGATATGACCCAGATATGGTGACGTTCTGATACTGCTTCCAGACTTCCTTCTAGATATAGTTTCAGATATGACCCAGATATGGCGACGTTCTGATACTGCTTCCAGAATTCCTTCTAGATATAGTTTCGGATATGATCCAGATATGGTGACGTTCTGATGCTGCTTCCAGAATTCCTTCTAGATATAGTTTCAGATATGACCCAGATATGGCGACGTTCTGATACTGCTTCCAGAATTCCTTCTAGATATAGTTTCGGATATGATCCAGATATGGTGACGTTCTGATACTGCTTCCAGAATTCCTTCTAGATATAGTTTCGGATATGATCCAGATATGGTGACGTTCTGATGCTGCTTCCAGAATTCCTTCTAGATATAGTTTCGGATATGATCCAGATATGGTGACGTTCTGATGCTGCTTCCAGAATTCCTTCTAGATATAGTTTCGGATATGATCCAGATATGGTGACGTTCTGATGCTGCTTCCAGAATTCCTTCTAGATATAGTTTCGGATATGATCCAGATATGGTGACGTTCTGATGCTGCTTCCAGATTTCCTTCTAGATATAGTTTCAGATATGACCCAGATATGGCGACGTTCTGATACTGCTTCCAGAATTCCTTCTAGATATAGTTTCAGATATGACCCAGATATGGCGACATTCTGATACTGCTTCCAGAATTCCTTCTAGATATAGTTTCAGATATGACCCAGATATGGCGACGTTCTGATACTGTTTCCAGAATTCCTTCTAGATATAGTTTCGGATATGATCCAGATATGGTGACGTTCTGATGCTGCTTCCAGATTTCCTTCTAGATATAGTTTCAGATATGACCCAGATATGGCGACGTTCTGATACTGCTTCCAGAATTCCTTCTAGATATAGTTTCAGATATGACCCAGATATGGCGACGTTCTGATACTGCTTCCAGAATTCCTTCTAGATATAGTTTCGGATATGATCCAGATATGGTGACGTTCTGATGCTGCTTCCAGAATTCCTTCTAGATATAGTTTCAGATATGACCCAGATATGGCGACGTTCTGATACTGCTTCCAGAATTCCTTCTAGATATAGTTTCAGATATGATCCAGATATGGTGACGTTCTGATGCTGCTTCCAGAATTCCTTCTAGATATAGTTTCGGATATGATCCAGATATGGTGACGTTCTGATGCTGCTTCCAGATTTCCTTCTAGATATAGTTTCAGATATGATCCAGATATGGCGACGTTCTGATGCTGCTTCCAGATTTCCTTCCAAATATAGTTTCAGATGTAAACCAGAGACGGTGATGTTCTGATACTGCTTCCAGATATCCTTCTAGATATAGTTTCAGATATGACCCAGATATGGTGACGTTCTGATGCTGCTTCCAGAGTTCCTTCTAGATATAGTTTCAGATATGACCCAGAGATGGCGACGTTCTGATGCTGCTTCCAGATATCCTTCTAGATATAGTTTCAGATGTAAACCAGATATGGTGACGTTCTGATACTGCTTCCAGATTTCCTTCTAGATATAGTTTCAGATGTAAACCAGATATGGTGACGTTCTGATACTGCTTCCAGATTTCCTTCTAGATATAGTGTCAGATATGACCCAGATATGGTGACGTTCTGATACTGCTTCCAGATTTCCTTCTAGATATAGTTTCAGATATGATCCAGATGATGGTGACGTTCTGATACTGCATCCAGATATCCTTCTAGATATAGTTTCAGATATAAACCAGATATGGTGACGTTCTGATACTGCTTCCAGATTTCCTTCTAGATATAGTTTCAGATATGATCCAGATGATGGTGACGTTCTGATACTGCTTCCAGATATCCTTCTAGATATAGTTTCAGATATAAACCAGATATGGTGACGTTCTGATACTGCTTCTAGATTTCCTTCTAGATATAGTTTCAGATGTAAACCAGATATGGTGACGTTCTGATACTGCTTCCAGATTTCCTTCTAGATATAGTTTCAGATATGATCCAGATATGGTGACGTTCTGATGCTGCTTCCAGATTTCCTTCTAGATATAGTTTCAGATGTAAACCAGATTTGGTGACGTTCTGATGTTGCTTCCAGATTTCCTTCTAGATATAGTTTCGGATATGATCCAGATATGGTGACGTTCTGATGCTGCTTCCAGATTTCCTTCTAGATATAGTTTCGGATATGATCCAGATATGGTGACATTCTGATGCTGCTTCCAGATTTCCTTCTAGATATAGTTTCGGATATGATCCAGATATGGTGACGTTCTGATGCTGCTTCCAGATTTCCTTCCAGATTTAGTTTCAGATATGACCCATATATGGTGACGTTCTGATGCTGCTTCCAGATCTCCTTCCAGATATAGTTTCAGATGTAAACCAGATATGGTGACGTTCTGACACTTATTCCAATTGAAGATATTTCAAGACCTTGTCCGGTTCAGTTAGATCGACCCTAAGATTTTCCTGATGCTTATCCAGTCAAAGGCCTTCTCTGGTTCAGTCAGATCGACCCTAAGATCTCCCTGATGCTTATCCAGTTGAAGATATTTCAAGACCTTGTCCGGTTCAGTTAAATCGACCCTAAGATTTTCCTGATGCTTATCCAGTCAAAGGCCTTCTTTGGTTCATTCAGATCGACCCTAAGATCTCCCTGATGCTTATCCAGTTGAAGATATTTCAAGACCTCTCTGGTTCAGTCAGATCGACCCTAAGATCTCCCTGATTCTTATCCCAGTAGAAGACACCCAAGATTTTTTCTCAACGAGCGTTGTTGAAATTAAAGTCGCCCAAGGTTCTCTTATCATTCACGCTAAGGCAGTAACCATCCCCGGTTCATTCATCGCCGTTTGAAGCTCCGGACTCAGCTCCTGTAACCAGTCAGGACACATCTATACCAGGCATCTAAAAATCAGCTCCTGTAACGTGTCAGGTACTCATTTTCTGTTTTGCAGGTATACAGGTTCTCGCCAAGGAATCTCTTACGCAATCAAACATCCAGATGGCATCTATAAGCCCATTCCACCATCACTGCCACTATGTGAGTGCAAATTTCTGGGCACTCTAGTGTCCAATCATCTTCTACCCTCGGATTACGAAAGGCACGTCCGCCAATCTGCATCCTCAGGTCTAAGAAGATTGAACAGGGGCAACTCATGTACCCCAAAATTTTCCCTCCCATATTCTTCAAGAAATTGCCAAGCCAAGTCACAAAATTCCCCAAGGGTTGCACAGTCCAACTGTCTCCTATACAGTCAAAACTAGGGTTTGTGTTCTGACCAAGAAAAGGAAGTGTTCAAAGGCTCAATCAAGTCTCATATGCTTACAAACATGGTCAAGCATCCTCATATCAAGTTTCAAGGCATTCAGCTCAACATTGCACAGTCAAAACCCTAAATTGCACTACAGTCAACTGTAGGGGCAAAATGGTCATTTGACAGTCAAAAGTTCAAATTTTTGGTCAACACATCATTTTGAAGCCACAAACATCATTTGATCAATGCTTGATCATGATTCTCAAAATTTGGCTCAGAAATCATCAAAGATGCAAAAGTTTCCTTATTTGGACAGCTGGAAAAGTCAACTGAAATTGACCAGGGCATAACTTTCACATGGATTATCAGAAAAATGCCATCCAAATATCATTTTGAAGAGAAAGACATTTCCTACAACTCATCTTCATACTTCAAGTCCAAGAAATGCTCTCACAAAAAGTTATCAATTTCAACATTATAGGTCATTTTCAAAAGTCAACAAAAAGGGACTTTAAGTCAAAGGCCATAACTTGAGATTGGAAAATCAAAATGACATGGGACCAAAGGCATTGGTTAAAGGACTCAAAGACCTTTCCAAAATGTCCAAGAACATGAGAAAAGCTTAAACATTGAGCAAGTTATGCATTGGAGAAGTTGGGAAATTTTTGTGAAATGGCAAAAGTCAACTATCCTTGAAACTTCAATTTTTGACAAAAGGGCCCACTTTCTTCCACTTGATTCAGCCTTGTCATGCCACACACGTGTCCCATGATTAATTTCAAGATCAAACATTGATTTTTCTATTTTATTTAATTTTTGATAATTTAATTCATTTTAAATCTTTAAAAATTCAAATAAAATTTAAAAATCAATGGAATAGTGTCATTTGAATTGGAATAGCTTCCATATATCATGTGCCAGCTCACAAACTCATGCTAGGGTTAGATTGTACACCAAGTCTTGGTTTTGCTTAAAAAAGGGAAAGTTTGTTAATGGTGAAAGACCTAAGACTAATTCTCTCATGGGCATGGATCAAGGCCAGCTAATGACCTAATTCCCTTCCCTCATAAGTACTGAGTCAAACCCTAACCACAAGACACTGAATGCTGCGCAGGAGACACCATTGCCAACTTGAAAAATTGTCCAAAAAACTCAAAACTGAAATCATTGCTAGAGGTGGATTCAAGGCACGACATTCATTCCAAAAGCTTCCTTGTGGTTCACTGATCATATTCCAATTCATAACGCTCATCAAAAGGCAAGGAATCAGTGTACAGAACTCAGCATATGTCGTGAAAAACTCACAATCGTATTCTTAAATTTAAGCATTTTCATAACATTTTCTGCATGGATTCTTATTCCTCCTGCAATTCTAAAGCTAACTGATACATTTAATTGCGTTTTCCTGTGTTATTTACAAAGATGCCATTGTAGCTTTTTAGGGTTTGCAGGTTTTCGAATTAGGGCTTTTCATCCAAGGCAAAATTAGGACTCGTGAGTAATATCATTGGCACGAGCGTGTTCAGACGAAGAAGAATCCATACCTCACAATTGGGGCCTGAACCCCCCCTGGTTTGCCTTCTCCATATTTTTCTTATTTTATTTTTAATTGCTATTATATTTTCTTTTTTTGCTTTAATTGATTGTTTTTTTACCAAATACAAAAAATACCTTAAAAAACTCAGAAAAGGACAAAAAATATAATGATTATTTATTTTGATATTTTCTTGTAAATAAATTAACATGTAATAAATATTAGTTTAATTAGGTTTATCTTGATTCTTTTCATAATAAAACATAAAAAATATAGAATTTAGGCTTAATTTTTATCCTTTTTAATTTTTCCTTTTATCATAATATTATTTATTTATTTATTTTTATAATTAAATTGTACATAAAAATTAGGGTTTCATTTAGTTAAAAATTTCAACATTTTCTTAATAACTAAAATCCAAAAATATAGCATTAGGTTTAATGACTTTTTATTCCTTTTAATTTTCCTTTTTTTTTGCCATAATATTAGTGATTTATTTATTTTCATAATTAAACTTGTAAACTAATTAGGGTTGCATTTAGGTTAAATTTTAATACTTTCATAATAAACTTAAAAATAATTAGAACTAGGTTTAACATTTCATTTTGGTTTTTAATTAATTCTTTATTATTAAATCTCAAAAAACACAAAAATGCTAAAAAAACATTTTCTTTTAATTCTTAATTTTAATTCCTTATTAATAATATTTTGCAAAAGGGTCCAACGCCCTCGTTCGTAATTTATTTTATTCGCACATTTATTTTATTTCGCTTAATTCATTATGTAATTCTCCCAAAGCGTTGTAACAATTATACTTTTCGCACTTTTATTTAATTTCTTTATTTTCTTGTCAAATCGGGTCCGGTTTAATTTTGGCGATGTGGACCCGCGCCATTTGTAATAGTCTTAGATTTTATTTTCCTCGCAAATATTAACTGTTAAATAAGCATGCAAGAATGAATAGACCTAAATAAAATCAAGCGTAGAACACCAATAAACATGACAAGACAAATACAAATGAAAACGACACACAATTCGCACACACCACCCCTAGGGTACGCCTCATTGTTGCCTTTCGAAAGGTGATCGTCGAGTAGAGGATGTCTTAGTAAGTCCTCATGATCCGGGAACCTGGCATGAGGGTAGCTTCTAAGGTGTCTTCCCATTGCTCCGGTGATCACCATGTCCCTACAAACTCGAATTGACCCGAACACCTCCAACGGTGGTGCTACCTACCTCTCAATGGTGGGATGGCACTACTTTAAAAGGACATCTACACAGACGAATTCCTTAGGGTAGGTAGGTTCTCAAGGATACTTGCTCTAATCTCAAAACAAAACAAAACTCTTTTCACACTGACACATTTCAAAAAGCTTTCAAAGCAAATTTTTCAAACACTCTGACGTACGAGTCGAACTGAAATTTTTCAAAGAAACTTTTTAAAACCCACATGGAAAAGCAAACAAACAATTTTGAAAACACATTGAGCAAGTATCTAAGAGCCCATGGATAACCATGGATAGAAAGGGTGCTAACACCTTCCCTTTCTATAATCTACCTCCCGAACCGAGAGCAATCTCTTTAAGGAATTTTTCTGTGCTTTTGTCCTTTCCATTTGGAGAAAATAAAAGACGGTGGCGACTCTTGCTTCTGCGACATTTCGCGAACCAGCGTTAAACAGTCAGTTCCAGATCCACCGATCACAGGCGGTCCATGCAAAAGTTAGGGAATTAAAAGCGTATGACTATGTCTCGTCGGATCACTTTAAGGACAATCTCTTCACAAACAAGCTCCAGGCTTCTACTCAACTCAATCATCTTAGGACGAAGCAATGAATGAACAAGATATCCAGAGTTACGAAGGCTATAGTAGAATGGGAACCCCATGGAATTTTCACACATATCCATCTTTCTTTGTATAAATTTTTCTCATTTTTTATGACAACATTCTCTTACTAGGATGTCTGTCTCCTTTGTACAAAATACTTACACAAAGTTAATACAAAGATACTTCAAAGTGCAGAAAACTATTTGCCTTTTCTTCTTTTTTACACTTGTGTTTTATTTGAAAACGTCCAACGATTTATTAAATGAGCATATGCATTTGAATATAATCACTGTTTACAAATAAACGAAATGGGAAAGAATAATTACTGATAAGTTGAAAGTATAGGAAAACGTCTTTAGGCTATTCCAAGAGAAATCCCCTGTAGTATATCATTTAGATCCCCCAGCGGAGCTAAAACCTTGAAATACATATTCCCAGCGGAGTTAAATTTCAAAATCCCCACCAGAGCTAAGTTTTCAAACTCCCAATCCCCAGCGGAGCCAAAAAAATCTGAACTACAGATCCTCAACAAAGATGAAACTTTCTTCCCCAACGGAGTCCAAAACTTCAACCTTTAAACCCAGGTGGAAAACCATCCAGTTTCCTCCAAATCCCCAGAGAGTTGTCTTAAAACCAGATAATTCCCTTGCAAGTTATCTTAGAACCTGGTAATTTCCCAGCAATTTGCTTTGAAGCCTGACAGCTAACCAAACAACAACTTCGGATAATTCCACAGAGTCTCCTAAAACTCTCTAGCAGTATAGCTTTTCCCCACAGAGTCTTTACAACTCTCCAACAGAATAAACTTTCTCCCCGCAGAGTTATTTTTATTTCCCAACAGATTGAAGATTCTCAATCCCTAGCCACAGTCATCAAGGTTCTCAGGACTCCCAAAGCAGGTTTCTCAAGAAGCACTTGGCATTATTTTCACAACAAAGTGATTATCATATTCCAACTCTAAGGACTTGAAGGATCCCTATATCCCCAGGAAAGTCGTGAAGGATTCTCACATCCCCATAGAAGTTGTTAAAATTTTTGATAATCCCCACAAGTTGCCAAGGATTTTTTATCCCCAACAGTGGTCCAAGGATTTCTCATCCTCAACAATCAAAGATTTTGAATCTATAGCGGCAATCAAGGATTTATTTTCCCCGACAGCAGTCAAAGATTGTATTATCTCCAGCTATCAAGGATTTATTTTCCTCAGCAAGACAGCTAATCAGCTTACATGCGCATACATTACATTCATATATCATAAACATTGATAAAACATATATATTGCATCATACATTTCATGCAACATAACTTTGTGTTTAAGCTAACATTTTACCCTTTTCAGGTTAAAATTAACAACTATCTTTAACATTTATTCAAAGATCAAATACAGCTTAGAGATGCTCCAGACACAGATGCTATTCTATTGTTTATTCAAATCAATGCTCAGATTCCTGTTCCAGTTCAAGTTATGAAGCCCGGATTTGACCGGATAATATCTTGATTTTTTCTCCGCCATACTATGAAGCTCGAAGATCGACCAAAAAAATAGTGGAATCCCCAGCAAATTATTGTAAAGCGTGGAATCAACCAGATAGCAATATAAAGCACCATGAAGCCTGGAATCGACCAAATTATGGTACACCTTAAATTTAAGCTATGAAGCTCGGGTTCGACCGAATAGTATCTTGATCTCTACAAAACATTGTGAAGCCTGGATTTTGACCAGATAACAGTGAGGTACACTGTGAAACTTGGATTTCGACCAAAAAAGTAGTTTAATCGACCAATTGCTTTGAAGCCCAGATTCAACTGGATATTAGTTGGCCCCAAAATTAAAGGGAAGCCCGGAGGCGACCAGATAACCATTTAATTTTTTTTCTGAAGCCTGGATTTTGACCAGATAGGAAGTACGGTATCGTGAAGCCTGGATTTCGACCAGATAACCATTTGTTTTTCTTCTGAAGCCTGGATTTTGACCAGATAGGAAGTAAGGTATCGTGAAGCCTGGTTTTTGACCAGATAGCAATACAAGACTGTGAAGTCTGGATTTTGACCAGATAACAGTGAGGTACACTGTGAAACTTGGATTTCGACCAAAAAAGCATTTTACTTGGCTAATTACTACGAAGCCCGGAATTGACCGGATATTAGGGTGCCTTAAATTCAAGTTGAAGCCCGGATGCAATCAAATAACAAATTAATTCCTTCTAAATCCTGGAGTACGACCAAATAAGATTTGAGAAATTGCGAAGCCTGGAGAATGACCGGATAACAAGTTTAATCTCATCTCCCCAGTAAGTCACTGTAAAGCCTGGACCATGACCAGATAGCAGTTCATTTTCACCTCTTCAACCAAGATATGATTCCCCAGTAGAATAACGGACGACTGAAGCTCCTAAAAATCTATTTCTACCACAACAGAGACCAGCATTTCCCAGCGTAGTCCTCCTCAACAACAGGTATACGAGCTCTCGCAAAGGAATCTCTTATGCGATCAACATTCTTGGATGGCATCTTTAAGCCCATATCTGACAAGATTCTATCAACCTATCCAAATTGCATCTTTAAGCCCATTCCCTCAACTACATTTTGACGAGTGTAAATTTACGGGCACTCTAGTGTCTAATCATCTTTTACCTTCGAGTCACAAACGACAAACTCGCCAATCTAACTCTTTAGGTTCAAGAAGATTGAACAGGGGCAGCTGTTGTACCCCAAAATTTTGCCTCTCATTTTATCAAGATTCTCCCCACAAGACCTCTTTGGACTCAAGATCAGATTAGGGTTTGCTCAACTCAAGACATCTCCTTGCACTGTTGACCTGAAATTAGGGTTTGAGTTTGCAGAAGGATTTTTGGACTTCCAATGCCTCATATGACTTTCATGCTTCATGTTGGACTTATAAGATTGTCCATACCAAGTTTCAAGCCTTGAATCAAATTTTTGCCCAGTCAATTGGACAGTTGACCTAGAAATCAGGTGTATTGGGGAAAAAGTCAACTATGGCTAATTTATAGTCAAACCTCATAATTTTGTATCCACATCAACATTATAGACTCATATGAACCATTTTATCAAGTTTGGACCACAACTCCTCAAGAAATTTGATCAGATCATCAAAAGGGCAAAATGGTCATTTTTAGGGTTTTGACTGCAGAAGGGAAATTTCTGATTTTTAACCTAGCCAATGGAAAATTGGATTTAAGCATGGATTCAAGGACTCAATTGCATCATCTTGACCTAATCTCAAGGTTCAAAAGATCTCAAATGCATTAGATTGACAGATGAATTTTCTAGTCAACTAATCAAAAATAAACTGTACATTGAAAAGTCAAACTTTGACTTTTTGGTCAAAATCATGTGCCAAGGGTCATTTTTCATCAAGATGTGTCAAAACATGAAACTTTTTCATCAAGAAACCTAATTTTGAAAATTAGGGTTTAAAATGGAAAATTTTCATAACTTAGAAATTTTTTAAGTTATGAAAATTTCTTATTTTTTTCCAACTTTTCCCAACTTTTTCATCATGATGCAATTTGATTCGAAGAAAACTTCCAACATGAAGGTTGTAGTCCTCCGAAAAATATACAACTTTAATTCACAAAGTTTTCCTAAAAGATGCTTGGATCTCAAGTTATGATTTTGTGAATAGGGGTCCAAAAACTTTCTAACTTAGTGAAATTTGCTCTAGTTTAGGCAGGATTTAAACCTATCTTCATGGAAAATTTTCACATAGTTCCAAGTGGAATATCAAAATTCATTTCAAAGATGGGTTGTATAGCATGTTACAAGCTTTCCAAAATGTCTAAGAACTCTCCAAGATCATTTGTGGTTAGGGAGAATCGAAGGATTGAAAATGGGAAATCATCACTTTTGGCCAAGGCATTTTGCACATTGATACAACTTGCAATTCTGTCCAAACCTTGCTTGTACTTGTTTTACAGGTCTTAAAACTTTCCACACTCATAAATTAAATACAAACATTGTATTAAGGCTTTGTTCTGATCTATGAAGCATTATACAAAGGTTTAATCTATTTTTGGCAAAAAGTTAACAATGCCATTTACATAAACCATGCTTTATGTCAAATTGATTATCTTGAGCCATACACCAAGCATTTTGCTGCAAACAAAGCTCCCTAATATCAGGCAAAGTTCACCAACTTTGTGCAGCTAGAATACAGGCCTGTACAACCTTGCCTTTGTCACTTCCCACTTTTACTTCAAAAACAAGTCATTATGCAAAAAGTCCATATCTTGTGAATCTGATATAACCAAGTCTTGGTAACATTTCAAACAAGTTTTACACATTACGTTAAGTCAGAAACACGAGCTCACCACCTCTCAAACACCCTTGTACACCAAAAACCCCATTTTCTGCCAAAACAGGGCAAGGTCTGCATATCACAAGCCACAACCAAATCCACTCGTGCGTTTTGTCCCAAACCATTTCAAACACTTTCTAAACAATACACCTAAGCTATCCCAACCATTCCCAAGCCATTGTAACTCCATTTACACACTTCACCATTTTCAAATTCTGAGTTTGCAGGTTGAGTTCTACAAGAAGTTTCAGACCATTTCAAAGCAAGCCAAGCATTGGGAAAGTTCACGGGAACATCAAGCAAGCTCAAAAGAACCTCAGGCCTCACTGAAAGTTGCTGCATTGCGATACTCGAGCTTGACTGAAGCAAGTAAATTTCAAACTTTTATCTCCTTATTTAGGAATCATTAGGCTTAGGTTTGTGAAGCAAAAATATAGTCCTCATTGTACTTGAACTGTACATATGCTTAGAATTCATTTATGTTAACTGAGCTAGGAGTATTTGATAGATGAAATTTCTGAAAAAACTAGGTCAAGATTTAGGGCCAATGAAATTCTCTCTGGTTTTTGAGAGTTAGATCAAGTTTTTTACATGGTTAGAATCGTGTGATCAAGAGCTATAACTTTCATGTTGCAAGTTTTTATTTTTAAGCACAAATGCAGGAGATACGAATTTGCACTATGGCGCGCGTGTTTTCGTTCCAAGGACAGGGATGAAGCGTGACATTAGGCTGGGCCTGGTTTCTGTTGACTATTTGCACCTGTTGTACCCCAAAATTTGCCCTCTCATGTTTTCCAAAGTCTCCCCCCTCCATGGTTGATCACAAACCCTTGCCTGAGGAAAAAGAAATTTTTTGAGTGGTGCTTTAAGTACCTTTCGATTGGCATTCTGAAAGACCCTTCGATTGGTATTCTGAAGGAGCCTTTCAATTGGTATTATGGACAAGCACTTCGATTGGCATTATGTCAAGGCTTTCGATTGGCATTCTGAAAGACCCTTCGATTGGTATTCTGAAGGAGCCTTTCGATTGGCATTATGGACAAGCACTTCGATTGGCATTATGTCAAGGCCTTCGATTAGCATGAACAACACCTTTTGATTGGCCTGTTAACGAAGCCTTTCGATTGGAATTTTAATTAGTACCCTTCGATTGATATTTGGACCAGGGCCATTTGAAGAACTCCTTCCAGGCCATTTGAAAGAGGCCATCAAGAGGGCACTCCAAAAAAAATGTCCAGGCCAGATTCTTGCCTTTTCTGTTCCTAAAGAGATGATTCGACCAGAGTGATTCTGTTCAAATCAAGACCAATCTAAGAGCAGTGGCCTGAAGGCATTCGAAAATAAAAAATGTCCAGGTTCATTCAAGAGACATGAATATTTCAAAAAAGGAAATTTTTTAATGTGTCTGATTCTTGTGTCATGGCTTTAAAGGCTTGGTTAAATGGTTGTCCCTTGCCATTTTCATGCACCATCATACTCCTATAAATACAGGGGCAAGCATGCAGTATAGAAGACACGAAAAAACACAGAACAAACAGAAAATGAAAACAGGAGAACAAAAAAAACATTGGAGAGGCGCTGCCCATACAATCCATCAAAGGTTGTCAGAATTTTCCAAGCCAAAGCAGTCCTTCAGATCGAAGGTGCCCACGCCCAGAAGCCCTCAGATTGAAAGTGCTCCCATCCAGCCAGTACCCAAATCGAAGATTCAATCTGCTGGTAAGAGAGGGTAAATTGTCAAAACTTTTCATTTTGCATAACACCTCCATATTTTCTATCCCATTCGATTTGCCATCCTAGACAGAATTCAAAGGGCTTGGGTTTGGCCCCAGGCCATGTTCTTCGTTTGCTAACATTTGCTGCAGATTTAGCCTGAGAAGACTCAGCGCATGCAGGATCGAAGGGCCTGGGGTTCGATACCAGGCCCTGAGTTTTATTTTGCTAACATACTTTTGCAGGTATAGTATCCCAGATCAAAGGAGACACCTTCTCTGGATCGAAGCTTCCCATAGTCCTCCTGGATCGAAGAAGGCATTTTTCCCAGGATCGAAGGGAAATCCCCTTGCCTGGATCGAAGGCTATTCATGCCCACTTCCTGGCCCAATTGAAAGAACCATGACCCTGTTTGGATCGAAGCTTTCATTCCCTCCTTGGCTCTAAGCTCCTTTTTTCCCCTGGATCGAAGGATCCCCCTTGTATTTTATTTTTGTTTTCATTGACATCTTTTTATCTTTTTAATTAACATTAAAATAAATAAAAAAATCACAAAAACATTAGGCTAGTTGTTTTTCCAACTATATTTATTTCTTAAATAAATTAATTAATTATTTTAACATTTTTCTTAAAATTAAAAAAATTAATTGACTTAGGCCTTATGTTCTTTTATATAAAAAACAACAAAAAGATTTTATTCTTAGGATTTTTAGAGGTTATTTTCAAATTCGCGCGCGTTTATTTTATTGTAATTGCCTACTGGTTTGTAATAGCTTAACTAAGACCTTTTACACTTTACTGCTTTTTATTCCCCCAATTTTTGGACATGTAAATAATCCCCCTCCCCGAAGCCTTGTAATAGCGTAGGATTTACAATTCCCGCACTTTAAATTCCTGTACATATATTAACTGTTTAGATGTATGCTAACTAGGCTATGCATGACAAGATTAACTCTTAACATAAAATCAACAGTAGCTCACCATGACATGCAAAGATAATATAACTGAAAATTGACACACTTGCACATGCCACTCTTAGGGTACACCTCACTTGGTTGCCTCGAACGTGGTCATCGAGTATAGGAAGTCTTAGAGGTCGCCCTCCTGTCCAAAGATCAAAGTTGCCTCGATATGGTTGCCTTGATAAAAATGATCTAAGACATTAGGGTTACCGCTAAAGCATCCTAACATTGCTTTAGTGACCACACGTCCCTTAAACCGAATTGATCCTAAAACTCCAACGACGGTGCTACCTACTCCTTAATAGTGGGATAGCACAGTCTAAAGGACATTTGCACAGTTTAATTCCTTTTTAAGTAGGTAGAGGTTCTTAAGTACTTGCTCCTTTTAAAAACAAAACAAAACTTTTCGCACTTACACTCTCTTCAAAAACAAAACTCTTTTCAAAACCCACAATCACAAAGAAAAGAAAAACTTTTGAAAACATAGTGAGCAAGTACCTAAGAGCTCGTGGATAACCACTGATAGAAAGGGTGCTAACACCTTCCCTTTCTATAATCTACCTCCCGAACCCGAGAAACATCTCGAAAAGGAATTTTTCTGTGCGTTTGTCCTTTCCTTGTTGGATAAAATAAAAGACGGTGGCGACTCTTGCTTACCGCGACACTTTGCTAAAACAAACGCAAACGCGAACCAACATTCCAAAAACAATCAGTTCTCATTCCCACCGATCACAGAACTGGCGACTTTGCTGGGGATATTATAAGTGAGGTGTACCTTAGGATTAGATCATTTGTGTTTTCAATTGTATTGCTTTGTATGCTTTTAATTTTGTGGGCTTGTATCGGAGTTCTATAAATCCTCCACCCGGATTTGGGATACATTCATAGATAGCAATACGTTATGGAAACTGTGCGGGGTATACCGACACGGTTGAAGCAATAGCTATATTAGTGCGACATATTTGTGAGTACCGGTAGCCTTTGAGTCAATCAAAGAGAATACGAGACCGCTGAGTGATGTTACTAAGCACTAATGACCTTGAACCTTACTTGACCATCTTGGCCTTTTTTAGGGGTAGTGAGACGACCGGCTTTGGTGCAGTCCGAAGTTGGTAGATACTCGATACTACACTCATTGAGGATTGTTTTCTGGGAATATTTTGGTTGCTAGTTCAGTGGCTAAACCAAAACGATGAACATAGAAAACAATCCACTGATATTGAGCTCCTTAGAACCTGGTTACTATTTTTAGGACAGGTTTTAACCAACTAAAACTGAAAGAGGGTAATACCTAAACCTCATGCAAGCTTGAAATCTAAGGGCTCTTATGTGTAACTTGTGTGCCTTCAAACTTGAACTACTTGCACATTCTTGTTAGCTGACAACATGGGTTCCTTGTAGGTTTTGTTTACACTCCTTATCCAATAATCTGGATTTATTGCAGGGCTTACTTACATCACCTCACATTTTTGCTTAAACGCATAGCGTACACATCATAACATCATGCCTTAAAATTTCTTTAACCATTTCAAGGATCTCAAGGGTCTGTGATGCAGGTTATGGTAAATCAAATGGCTAGCAAGGGGCAAAGGGGATTTATTTTCCTCTAGCCAAGGGTGTCTAGAAATCCAAGCACGATAACTTGAGTCAGGGGCTATGACCCACTCGATATGGTGAGCTTGACTCTTGAAGAAGGACTCTCAGCAACATGAAGTTCCTTCAATCAAGCTACCAGATTCAGATTCTAACAGTTTCTTGTTTACCCCACGAGATCCTTGAAAACATTGCATACATATATCATACATATCATTGCATAACAGGTCTCCCAGTACAGGTCTCTTATCTTCTTCACTGTTTATTTCAGCAATCATCATGTCAACTGAACCTCCAACCGAGAAAGCTATCAAGGCCCGCCAGGCCCAGAATGCCCAATTTCAAGAGCTGTTCATGAATCTAGCTAAGGGTCAGCAGGACCTGAAGACCTTGATTCTAAAAGAGAAAAAGAAGAAGAAAAAGAGCACCATCCTGTTCAACACCGGACGCAGGTTTGGAAACGGGTTGCAGAATGAAGTTGATCTGACCACCTCATCTGGAGGGAAAGATAGTCCACAAGAAAGGAGGGCCCCTAGCCCTATGGTCTCCGACAACGAGACAGACTATGATGAAGAACAGTATCCTCCTGCTGAGGATAAGTACAAACAGCTGGAAGACCGTTTGAGCGCTATGGAGATACAGAAGGTGCTCGGTCTAGACTTCGGAGATCTAGGTCTATCCTCTGGGGTGGTGATTCCCCATAAATTCAAGGCACCTGCCTTTGCCAAGTATGACGGAGATTCCTGTCCAAAGTTGCACCTCCGGTCATATGTAAGAAAGATCCAGCCTTACACTGCTGATAAGAACTTGTGGATCCATTTCTTCCAAGACAGTCTTTCAGGGACTCAGCTTGAGTGGTTCTATCAGTTGGATGGAGCCAGTATCCGCAGCTGGGAGGATTTGGCTACTGCATTCTATAGGCAGTATCAGTATAACTCCGACCTCGCTCCTATGCGTACCCAACTCCAGGGTATGTCAATAGGGACGGGTGAAGGATTTAAAGAGTATGCTCAAAAATGGAGAGACCTTGCCGGAAGGGTGCAACCACCTTTAGCTGATCGTGAACTTGTTGATATGTTTTTGGGGACCCTGTCTGGTCCATTCTTTAACCACTTGATCGGAAGCTCTTCAGCCGGGTTCACCGAGCTAATACTGACCGGCGAAAGGGTCGAAGCTGGCATCAAAAGTGGGAAGATTCAAGAAGCTACGCCTTCTGATGCTCAGAAAAAGCCCTACAATGGGAAGAAAGAGTCCAATGTTGTGTATGGTCAAAAGAGTCGTCATGATCAACATGTAGGGGCAACCCTGATCTTCGATCCCACGCCTGTTCAACAAAGACAGAGCAATAGGCCTAGGGTAAGATATCAATAAAGGAAGTATACTAACATCAACATGCCTTTGTCTCAAGCGTTACAACATTTGCTGAAGTTGAAGCTAATCACGCTAAAGGATCCTCCTCAAAATCCTGATACTTCCTCTTCTAAGTATAACCCGAGTGTGAGATGTGCCTACCATTCTGACAGTCCTGGACATGACACCGACGATTGTTGGACTTTGAAGAACAAGATTCCAGACTTGATTGATGCCAAGGAGATCAAGTTTGACCCTCCGGAGACCCCAAATGTGATCACTGCTCCTATGCCGAATCATTGAAAGCTTTTGTTCATTTGAATTTTCAAGTTGTAATCTCTTTGTTATTCAAACAATTATCTATTAATGCCAAACTTTGTTTCATTAATGCATTGCATATGCTTGTCTTGATTTGATCCACTCATTTTCATTAAATTTAAACTATGTTTTTTTTGACATTCAATTCTTGCTAAAAGTTACAAGCCTTTAGAGGGAGGATGACGAAACAATGCCATAATCTCATACAGTATGCTTTTGGACAGACCTTGCTGACGATGTACAAGCGTTTATTTCAAATCCTAAACACTGGAGTTATAAGGAAGATAATCCCTAGTCAACCCCTTTGAGCCAAAGAAGTAGGAGTTTTCTGTTTTAAACGCAAATTGAAACCTTTGATTTAAACCTGGGGCAGGGTAGTCTCTCAGTTAATTCAAAAGATGCGCATTGAAGTCGCGAAACTCTCAGTTCATAATACAATGAACGACATCAAAAGCATTCCTTTGGAATCAAAAGTCAGTGGTGGTTCCTTATTTCATAGGCAGTCAATCTCTCAAAAGAGAAAAGCCCACTGAGCCAAAACCTATAAAGGAGGCTTAAGAAAGCTGGGGCATCCCGCTGACTGTAATCTCGAAAACCGGAACAGTCAAGCAAAAGTTAGGGATAACAAATCAAAAGAACGAGGTCATTACAAATCCTCGACAACATGAAAAATGTTGCAAAAAAAAATGATGACTGCCTTCCAAAATCCAACTTGTGTGAACCATCACCAAAACGTCGTTCCAAATTCGAATAGAGTTTGACGCACAATTAACTGAGTTTAGGATTGAAGAACATCACGAAGAGCGGGTGGGTACAAATATACTTTGAGCCTTTATCCTTTGTTTCTTAAACCGTGAACCAAGCCACGTTAAAACCCTTCAAAAGTCCTAATTGAAGCATGGGTTAGTTCGAAAGCATACTGTTACAAAAGGTATCCTGACTCCTGTAAGGCTTTGCCCTAAATCTTGTGTTGAATTTGTCTTATAAAAAGTTTTCTGCTAAAAAACGCATTCAAAACTTCGAGACAAGCATAAACTTTGCATTATTTGAATATCACTGTTTGCATTTGGCTATTTGTTTGACAGCGGAGAAATTCACACAACGAATATCCGATGAACGAAATCCCTCTCAGTGGACAAAATCACTTCAAAAAGGATGACACTTCCATTGATAAATCTGCTATCAACAAGGGGGCATGACATGTCACTATCCAGCACACCTGGGGCAGTCCAGTCAAGATTCCAGGAAACCTCTCAAAGAAGTACAGAGTAACCAGGGGCAGGTCTCCATCTTCGTCACTTGGGGCATTGAACATCAATCTCAGTGAAGGGTTACATGCAGTCAAACATTTCCAAGCAGTACCACAAACACTCGCTGCTAGGGGCAGTGACAAATCTCCCCAAAATCCTTCTCATAGGATGACTCCCAACAAGGGTTTAATCTCTGAAAACCTTTCCCCAGCTGAATCAACCTCAAGAATCCTCGAGGACTTCCCCCAACGAAGATGTCACCTCTCTAGCGGACTGACGACAGGGTTTATTTCCCCAACAACACCAGGATTCCCCAGCTTGAGTTTGCCTCTCCGACTACTGCAAATTAAAGGACCACAACTCCTCTTCCCCAGTAGACTACTCTACAATCCCCAACAAGTTACTGTGAAACCTGGACCCGACCAGATATCAGTTTAACTTTGACTCCCCAGTAGAGCAACGGACAACCGAGACTCCTGAACTTGTTCCCCAAGAATGAATCAGTACTCTCCATAGAATTCACAACTTTCCCCAATGGAGTTCTCCTCAACAAAACAAGGATCCTCAGTGGAAACATTCTAAGCAAAGTTTGAAGACATACCTACTCTTCAACAGCAGTCCAGGATTTAATAACTCCCTAACACTTGTCAAGAATTTATTCTCCAAGACAAAATTACATTTCAATAACATTCATAACATATGCATACAAAATTCATATAACATGAATCTCATTTATTTTGAGAACATCATTACACAATGCATACATCATGACATTGCATACAACTAACTCTTTACCTTTTCAGGAAAGATCGATCGACAGATAAAAGTCATTACCTTTTGGAGTAGCAGTCGTCAAAGATTCCTTCATCATCCCGTTGAGGTAGTAATCGTCCAAGATTCCTTCACCATCCTGCTGAGCTAGAATTCATCCAAGATTCCTTCATCATCCTTCTGAGGTAGTAATCGTCCAAGATTCCTTCATCATCCTGCTGAGGTAGTAATCGTGCAAGATTCCTTCATCATCCTGCTGAGGTAGTAATCATCCAAGATTCCTTCATCATCCTGCTGAGGTAGAAGTCATCCAAGATTCCTTCATCATCCTGCTGAGGTAGTAATCGTCCAAGATTCCTTCATCATCCTGCTGAGGTAGTAATCATCCAAGATTCCTTCATCATCCTGCTGAGGTAGTAATCGTCCAACATTCCTTCACCATCCTGCTGAGGTAGAAGTCATCCAAGATTCCTTCATCATCCTGCTGAGGTAGTAATCGTCCAAGATTCCTTCATCATCCTGCTGAGGTAGTAATCATCCAAGATTCCTTCATCATCCTGCTGAGGTAGTAATCGTCCAAGATTCATTCACCATCCTGCTGAGGTAGAAGTCATCCAAGATTCCTTCATCATCATGCTGAGGTAGTAATCATCCAAGATTCCTTCATCATCCTGCTGAGGTAGTAATCGTCCAAGATTCCTTCACCATCATGCTGAGGTAGAAGTCATCCAAGATTCCTTCATCATCCTACTGAGGTAGTAATCGTCCAAGATTCCTTCATCATCCCGCTGAGGTAGTAATCGTCCAAGATTCCTTCATCATCCTGCTGAGGTAGTAATCGTCCAAGTTTCCTTTATCATCCTGCTGAGGTAGAAGTCATCCAAGATTCCTTCATCATTCTGCTGAGGTAGAAGTCATCCAAGATTCCTTCATCATCCTGCTGAGGTAGAAGTCATCCAAGATTCCTTCATCATCCTGCTGAGGTAGTAATCATCCAAGATTCCTTCATCATCCTGCTGAGGTAGTAACCGTCCAAGTTTCCTTCATCATCCTGCTGAGGTAGAAGTCGTCCAAGATTCCTTCATCATCCTGCTGAGGTAGAAGTCATCCAAGATTCCTTCATCATCCTGCTGAGGTAGTAATTGTCCAAGATTCCTTCATCATCTTGCTGAGGTAGAAGTCATCCAAGATTCCTTCATCATCCTGCTGTTGTAGTAGTCATCCAAGATTCCTTCATCATCCTGCTGAGGTAGTAATCGTCCAAGATTCCTTCATCATATGTTTGGAGTAGCAATCATCTCAGATTCCTTCATCACACATCATTATCAAAAAAGACCTCCTTTGGTTAGATTTATTTCTTCCAGTTAATGACAGGCAATCAGAGACCTTCAAATAACAGTCCAGATACGATCCAGATTCGGATGTAATTTTGTCACTCATTCAAATACAGTCCAACAATCGCCCTTGGATGGCATATTTAACCCCATCTCCATCCTCCTACCAACAATCTCCAAATGGCATCTGTAAGCCCATTCCCGACATCACAATGCTGATACTACACCATGCGAGTGCAAATTTCTGGGCACTCTAGTGTTCAATCATCTTCCACCTTCGGATCATGAAAGGAACACAAGCCAATCTACATCCTCAGGTTTAAGAAGATTGAACAGGGGCAACTGTTGTACTCCAAAATTTGTCCTCTCATGTTTTCCAAAGTCTTCCCCCTGCATGGTTGATCACAAACCCTTGCCTAAGGAAAAAGAAAATTTTTGAGTGGTGCTTGAAGTACCTTTCGATTGGCATTCTGAAAGACCCTTCGATTGGTATTCTGAAGGAGCCTTTCGATTGGCATTATGGACAAGCACTTTGATTGGCATTATGTCAAGGCTTTCGATTGGCATTCTGAAAGACCCTTCGATTGGTATTATGAAGGAGCCTTTCGATTGGCATTATGGACAAGCACTTCGATTGGCATTATGTCAAGGCCTTCGATTAGCATGAACAACACCTTTCGATTGGCCTGTTAACGAAGCCTTTCGATTGGAATTTTAATTAGTACCCTTCGATTGATATTTGGACCAGGGCCATTTGAAGAACTCCTTCCAGGCCATTTGAAAGAGGCCATCAAGAGGGCACTCCAAAAAACATGTCCAGGCCAGATTCTTGCCTTTTCTGTTCCTAAAGAGCTGATTCGACCAGAGTGATTCTGTTCAAATCAAGACCAATCTAAGAGCAGTGGCCTGAAGGCATTCGAAAATAAAAAATGTCCAGGTTCATTCAAGAGACATGAATATTTCAAAAAAGGAAATTTTTTAATGTGTCTGATTCTTGTCTCATGGCTTTAAAGGCTTGGTTAAATGGTTGTCCCTTGCCATTTTCATGCACCATCATACTCCTATAAATACAGGGGCAAGCATGCAGTATAGAAGACACGAAAAAACACAGAACAAACAGAAAACGAAAACAGGAGAACAAAAAAAACATTGGAGACGTGCTTCCCATACAATCCATCAAAGGTTGTCAGAATTTTCCAAGCCAAAGCAGTCCTTCAGATCGAAGGTGCCCACGCCCAGAAGCCCTCAGATTGAAAGTGCTCCCATCCAGCCAGTACCCAAATCGAAGATTCAATCTGCTGGTAAGAGAGGGTAAATTGTCAAAACTTTTCATTTTGCATAACACTTCCATATTTTCTATCCCATTCGATTTGCCATCCTAGACAGAATTCAAAGGGCTTGGGTTTGGCCCCAGGTCATGTTCTTCGTTTGCTAACATTTGCTGAAGATTTAGCCTGAAAAGACTCAGCGCACGCAGGATCGAAGGGCCTGGGGTTCGATACCAGGCCCTGAGTTTTATTTTGCTAACATACTTTTGCAAGTATAGCATCCCAGATCGAAGGAGACACCTTCTCTGGATCGAAGTTTCCCATAGTCCTCCTGGATCGAAGAAGGCATTTTTCCCAGGATCGAAGGGAAATCCCCTTCCCTGGATCGAAGGCTGTTCATGCCCACTTCCTGGCCCAATCGAAAGAACCATGACCCTGTTTGGATCGAAGCTTCCATTCCCTCCTTGGCTCTAAGCTCCTTTTTTTCCCTGGATCGAAAGATCCCCCTTGTATTTTATTTTTGTTTTCATTGACATCTTTTTATCTTTTTAATTAACATTAAAATAAAAAAAAATCACAAAAACATTAGGCTAGTTGTTTTTCCAACTATATTTATTTCTTAAATAAATAAATTAATTATTTTAACATGTTTCTTAAAATTAAAAAAATTAATTGACTTAGGCCTTATGTTCTTTTATATAAAAAACAACAAAAAGATTTTATTCTTAGGATTTTTAGAGGTTATTTTCAGATTCGTGCGCATTTATTTTATTGTAATTGCCTACTGGTTTGTAATAGCTTAACTAAAATCTTTTACACTTTACTGCTTTTTATTCCCCCAATTTTTGGACATGTAAATAATCCCCCTCCCCGAAGCCTTGTAATAGCGTAGGATTTAAAATTCCCGCACTTTAAATTCTTGTACATATATTAACTGTTTAGATGTATGCTAACTAGGCTATACATGACAAGATTAACTCTTAACTTAAAATCAACAGTAGCTCACCATGACATGCAAAGATAATATAACTGAAAATTGACACACTTGCACATGCCACTCTTAGGGTACACCTCACTTGGTTGCCTCGAACGTGGTCATCGAGTATAGGAAGTCTTAGAGGTTGCCCTCCTGTCGAAAGATCAAAGTTGCCTCGAAATGGTTGCCTCGATAAAAATGATCTAAGACATTAGGGTTACCGCTAAAGCATCCTAACATTGCTTTAGTGACCACACGTCCCTTAAACTGAATTGACCCAAAAACTCCAACGACGGTGCTACCTACTCCTCAATAGTGGGATAGCACTGTCTAAAGGACATTTGCACAGTTTAATTCCTTTTTGAGTAGGTAGAGGTTCTTAAGTACTTGCTCATTTTAAAAACAAAACAAAACTTTTCGCACTTACACTCTCTTCAAAAACAAAACTCTTTTCAAAACCCACAATCACAAAGAAAAGCAAAACTTTTGAAAACATAGTGAGCAAGTACCTAAGAGCCCGTGGATAACCACAGATAGAAAGGGTGCTAACACCTCCCTTTCTATAATCTACCTCCCGAACCCGAGAAACATCTCGAAAAGGAATTTTTCTGTGCTTTTATCCTTTCCTTGTTGGATAAAATAAAAGACGGTGGCGACTCTTGCTTACCGCGACACTTTGCAAAAACAAACGCAAACGCGAATCAGCATTCCAAAAACAGTCAGTTCTCATTCCCACCGATCACAGCACCCCCATGTTTGCTTTCTGCACCCCTTGGCCCAATTTTTTTATTTTTTCATATTTTTCATTTCTATTTTCATTTTCTGATTTTATTTATTTTTCTTGAACATTAAAAATCATCAAAAATATTTTCTTAAATTTTCACATTTTTATTATTTTTTATGACAAATATTTTATTTAGTTTAAAATACTTTTATTTTCTTAAATAAATTTGTAAATAAAATTAAAATACTTGCATATTTTTATTTTTTATATTATACACTTAAAATAATTATTTTCTCACAAATATTATTTTTTAACATTTTTGTACATATTTTTATTTATTTTCTTGTACATAAATGAATAAATAATTAATATAATGTATTCTCTTTTAAAACCAAAAATTAGGGTTTCTTCACCCTTAAAAAATAATCATTAATATTTTCCTTATTTTTGAGACATAAATAACTTATTTTTACATAATAAAATAAATACAATTTTTTTTTTTTTACATATTTATATTTAATTGTCCATTTAAATATTTGTCAATTTATTATTTGTACAATGAATTCAATTTGGTTGTAATAGTTGAATTAGGGCTTTATTTTTGTGCAAAATACCCCCCCATTCAAACTTGCATCCCCCTCCCCATATCAATATTGTAATAGTTGTAGATTTACTTTTACGTATTTTATTGCATTTAAATATACATGATAGTAAGATTAGGGTTCGTATGCAAGAACAAAAATCAAACAAATAGTTTGAGTAAACACAAGACAAAAATGCATGAAAAATGACAACACAATGCACACAAGCACCCTTAGGGTTTCACCCACTTGTTGCCTTAAAAACATGGCCATGATATGCATGCTAGGTATCTTGGCAAAACAAAACAAAAAGATCATAGTCCCTCAATGACGCTATCTTGGTTGCCTATACAAAAATGATCTAGTCCCTCAAAAAACTTGCTAAGATACTTGGCAATATTGTTATCATGGTCATACGATGACCCACGCCCATCCCGTTTAACATCCAAACACAAGGTTGTTTACCAAATACAATGGTAAAACAACAATGTAAAAGGGTTAAAAATGTGTAGGAAAGATCTTTGAGTAGGGTAGACAACTCCTAGTTACTTGATCTCTTGCAAAACATCCTTGCTATTTTCAAAACACATACACACACACACACACAATTTCAAAACATTTCCCCAACAAACTTTCAAACATTGAAACATCTTTTCAAAAGACAAACACCTTTGTATACATTCAAACAAGAATTATTACAAAGGTTGCCTAGACAAAAGCCTCTTTTCAAAATATTTTCAAAACCACATACAAAATCACCATTTCAAAAAATTGAAAAGCAAAAGCAAGTGATCTAAACAAGTAACAAAGAGCCCATGGAAAACCATGGATGAAAAGGGTGCTAGCACCTTCCCTTTTAATAATCTACCCCCCGAACCCAAGAAAACATCTCAATGGTATTTCCTTTGCTTTTTGACCTTTCCTTTGGATAAAATAAAAAGTCGGTGGCGACTCTTGCTAAACTGAAACATTTGCAAATACAAACGCAAAACCTCAAGTAAGTTCTCCCACTGTATCACACCATGGTACTAACAATCTCCCCCTTTGGAAATTTTTGGCTAAAACAACCAAAGACCAAATAACTTGGGAAGAGGAATAAAACCACAAGAAGAATAACAACACAACTTATTAAGCTTGTACAAGCATACAAGTTTACTACTCCCCCTGTCAGACATAATAGGTTCTCCCTCTCAAGGAGAAACCCACACCAGAGCACCTGAAATGGAACAGTAGAAGCAGCAGAAGCAATAACAACTTCAACATACACATAGGCATAAGCACTTATGCTCCACTGAGTAGTTTTATGAGCAACCACTCAAACACAATTAACTACTCTCCCAAAAGCAGTAGCAAACAGTCCTATCACAATGCTAGATCAACATATCAAGACATGTTATGTAACATCAGGACACAACGCTTTACTCTCCCTTTTTAGCCAAAATATTGACAAAAAGAAATAGAGCAAATATACACAATGGAAACACATAGGACAAACACAAGTTACATGTTAAACACGTAGACTTTGTACAACAACACATGCCAATAGTTTGCATACGAGGAACAAGATATCCTCACACTTCCCTTGAGACCATAACCAATTCTTATCACAAAAGGGAGAAGAACCTTCTCTGGAAGCATAAGAGAACCCTTAAGACAAACCAAATGCAGAATATGTAACTTAGAGTATGTAGAATATGTAACTCAAAGAAAAAGACACAATTTTGCCCATAACTCAGAACACAAGACCTAAACACCCAGAATGTTAGAACATCCTTTAACACATTGTTGCAAAACAACTGCAAGAATAGACTCTAGACTCACATGAAGGATAATCATTCTCCCCCTAAAGTGTTACAGTTATTAAAACCTTAAAATACCTATACATATAGACACACACTAAGAATCAAAACTACCAAGAATTGATTCAAGACAACAAAAACTCAAAACTCAAAACAAACTAACTCAACAAACATATCCTATGCTTGATACACAACCAATTGTATCAAGTTGACTCAAAAGGAATAAAACTAAAACTCACCCAAAGAGAAACAAGATAAGAGTACAAATAAAGGAAATGACTCACCCAAACAAAACTAAGTCTCTTCAAGAGACAACCTAGAAAAACAAAACAAAATAAACCAAGACTCTATGATACTGGCTCTACAAAACAGAAAAACAAACACACTTTTTTGTTGTTTTTTATATTTTTTTAATATTTTTTTATAACAGGTAGCATATAACAACTATCCCGCACACCCTAATGACTCAATGGAATTGACTCAATCTTGATCAACCTCTGAGTCTGAATCATGTATATATACATGGTTCTTCTTGAGGGACTTCACCTTGATTAGGTGTTTCCCATGTCCTGGATGTTCTAGCAGATATTACAACATCTGATACAATGTTGAACACTACTTTATTTGAAACTAGAACCCACTTCCTTCTTGATTTTCAACAGAAGAGTTTTCTTTTGCATCAACAATGTTGAAACGCAGCTTATGAGGATGGTGAGGTTGTAAGGTCTTTAAATACAAGGAAAGTTACTTAGGTTGTAACGAAACCTTTCTTGTAACAATACTTCAATCAATGAAAGCATTTTGGGAAGAAGATAAGATCACCCTTAGTAACAGTGAACCACTCACAAAGGAGAGATACACGTTATCCTTCAACTTTCTCTCTTTCCATGCTTTGACTCCTTGAAAAATGTTACAAAATTTTAAATTACATTTATCATACCACTGGAAATGATTCTTCTGAGATTGCACACTCCACTAGGCAAAATAATATAGTTGGAAGACCGTCTAAATAGTTACTCCAATAATTCTTCAGTAGTGCAATTCCAAAATTACCCTTCATATTCTCAATGTAATTTGCACCTAGAGTTATGATGAAAACACTTTCAGATCTTCTTAACCATACCATGTTTAGGAGTGTAAATATAAGCCTGCAGCAAGATCCCTGACCCACTGATGACAAAACCAATGACTTTGTTCTCTATGAAGAATAAAATCCTTGTACCTTGATTACAGTATAATATTACACTGCAATGTCACGACATCCGGTTAGACATTGTACCTTTTTAGTAAATAACCCAATATATAAAATATATTTCTTCAACAATTTACCTAATCTTCAAGACATACAAGGATTCAATTAATTCTAATCTCAGAGATCAGAGTGTCCTCTAATGATACAATCTTCTTTAGACTTGGCCAAACTTTTTACTCCAAGCATCACCATCATTATATATTTCATTTTTGAAACAACTAATGATCATAGACTAAAATAACATTCAAATAATGAGCTCCCTCTTAAATAATTTGTTTTCTTGGGAACTTTCTTATTCATTTCCAGATAGCCTTTTGAAATCTTCTTCAATCTCTTATATTATCAAACTACTGAAATGATGTTCCAACATTTGGTTGAACATCAGTTTCTTTCAATGAACATATCACTGATTATGGTCCTAAAAATATCACCAAAAGTAACTCTCTCAATAGAGTAACTCATAAACATACATTGTTCTCATTAAAAGAGTAGATAAGACCCTTTGAAGACTTTACAGACAAAAAATTTACACAAAATAAAATCATATGTACCTTTCTATCCACTAGGACCTTCACTTTGCATTGAACAAACTAGATCTATAGAGGAGGTTCTAGAGCTTTTGCAATTGTCTGATGTTACACCTTCTGGTGTGAAATTTTGACTTCTTCTTTCTTTACCACCAAGTAAAAGGATAAACAATTAAATACTTCTGAAAATAACAAATTGAAATAGTTATTAAATCCTAAGAGGAACTTTAAACATCTCATTAGAGATAAAACATTCTTCCTTGATGACATATACCTTCAGACCTTGATCACGCAGCTTACTTATATTTATCATGATAGTCATCAGTCCTTAAGTAAGAAGAAAAACCAATTACCAAAACATAGATAATCCATCCTGAATTCCATAGTTATCCAATGTACTTAAAACCTCCCTTTTAGTATCATCCACAAAGTAACATTGACTAGAATGAGACTTAAACTAACCACCAGAAACACTTTTACTCAAGAACAATCTCTGGAACAGTTAGTGTCGAAATACCAATCATATTAGTTGGATATCTAAGAAAGGTATGAGAGATAAGGAAAATATCCCCTTCCCTGAGTATTAACCACTACTTGGGTAAACAATAATGAACTTTACCTTTGAGAAAGTAACTAAAAATTTTAATACCAACTTTTCACATAAGAAATATCTTTAGTGCAAGTAAATACTTGTAGCAAGAGCAAGCTGATGTCTACCATAATGTTAAGACATTAAGATTGACATCCTTGACTCAACTTGTATTTTGATAACATAAACTTTTGTCACTTTTAGTTTTCCCTTTTCCTATCATAGCTAGAAAACCCAAAAACTTTTAACAATCTTTCCAGTTGAGGAACCTTCTTCAACATAACTGAACTATCCTTACAAACTTGATCTTTGATATCAAGTTTCTAGGACTTATAGAGTTACTTCAACTTGAAATTTATAGATGGTAGAAATTCCTTGTTTCTCTTAAAACATAAGATCAGAGATAAAATATGTTCTACTTCTTCATGGTTGATAACACCACAGATCTTTGAATAAAACATCCATCTTATTATAAGATAATTCTTCACAAACAGAAATCTTCATTAGAAATCCATCTTCCAGTAAAACCAAAAATAGAAAACCCATATAGTTGCTCTTGAGATAAGCAGGGCATTCAACTCCATAATAATCCAAGGTCTTCACACTCCTATGAATGCTTAGACAGTGATCTATGCACCAATTTCAATATTTCCTTTAGAATCACAGACTTGGTGAAGTCACGACAGATGTAATGACGTATGATCACGACATAGTGATTAATTTATTCAACACCTTATTTTATTGTCTTATAAGGAACAAAATAATAAGAAACCATTCGTTAGAAATCTGAAACAAGTTTTATAGAGTTGGAAACAAAAGCCATGCTCTTGTTCTTCTTCGAATAGTTATATCTTCCATGCCAAATCTCTTAACTAGAGACCTGAGTATCTTCTTCTTGATCGGTATTTCGTCTGATCTCATTTCTCCCAAAAACTAAGATGTGCCTTTATGAGTGGAATTAAGAATTTCCCAAGTATCTTTGGCCATTAGTGATAATGAGTCTAAAAATGAAACTTATCAATTCCATTGATTATGGTCTTAATAACTTCAAGGTTACATAGAGAAAACTCATGCTCGACTCTTCAATTTCTTCAAAACCATGATACTCCTATCTTGATAATTCTTTATCATCTATTGTCCATTGATAACCAGAATGCAATCATTCAAGTCTTCCAAAGGAACAGTAGTACTAGAAAAATTACTGCCTAAAGCTCACCCAATATACCAGGGTGCCTGCTCTAATACCAATTGAAACTCTTCTAGTACATGCAACACATGGACATACTAATATCTCAACATCACAATAATGTCATGACAGATGTTACAACATCTGATATGACAACCTGAACAGATTTATCAAGTTATAACAAGTACAAAAACATAAACTTCAGAATGATAAATAACACATGAATTTGTTATTCCAGTTCAATGCAAAATCACCTGCTTTGGGGGCTACAAATCCAAGAAGTAAATCCACTATAAGTTGTACTAGTTCAAAGTTAAACTCCCCAATTTTTAACTTCTCGCCTAATCCCTACCCAATGCAACTTTTACCCAGGCACCTCCTAGATATGAGAAATCCCTAGCTTATCTCCATTCATCACAGTAATATCTAGCAGTCCCAATCCCAGTGACTGCAACAATTAAAACCCAATTTAGAATATTACACTTCCAATACAAAACTCAGTCACGACTCTTGACCAAGAACAATACTTGGATTTTCTTAAAAGCTTCATCAAAGAATAATACTCAACTCATTGTCTAAAGTCTTCTGAGTGAGAACATAATGTCGACCACAAGTATCAAAAGATAAAAGGGTGACTTACACTACACAATACACAAGAGACTCTCAAAACCTATGACTTATGCTTTAACTAATTTTACCATTGTTGAAAACTTAAATTATATTAGGTTAGGATTACTCTTTAAATACACTTCTTCAATCTATGGGCTTCATAATCTCCATCATATATTTCTTGATCCACAAGTTGAGAGTTGTATATTTTGTGCAGCAAAATCTCCTTAAATCTTGGAACAAATAATATAAAGTTTCCTAAATTATCTCAATGCCCAATTTAGAAACCAATGAACAACTCGAGATTTAAAATATTGTTCTAGATAAAATCTTCTTGACCTGCTAAATTTATTGAAACATATCCAAAAGAAATATTCTAGAATCAAATTAATTCTGTCAAGATTTAAAACATTAGATCAAGGTGTATTGCATAAATAAACAGGATGTCACGACATGTTGTTCAACATCTGGTAAGAACCATGTCTTAGAAAAAGTTGCCAATCCTAAAACCATGGTACTAACATTACAAATTTGGAAATGTTTTCTCTTGTTCCTCTATGAGTATCGCCCATGGTTATGAGAGCCATAACTGAAAGTGTTTTAGAAATTGTACTAGAGAGTGTAAGAGTGTGTATCAGAGAGTATGAGGATTGTTTATGGAAAACAAATCAAGTGTGGCCGGTATTTATTGGCGAATGGTGGGGGTTAGTTTAATGGGGCGGTTGTATGGGAAATACAAATGCATGCTACTAATGGAAGTCACACAAGATGGAAACAATAATATTTTCCCAATTGCCTTTGCTCTAGTCCATGGAGAGACTGGTGGTGGTTGGAGTGTCTTTCTCAAGAATCTTCGAACACAAATGGCTCTATAAACTGGTCTTTATTTGATCTCCGACAGATATGCTTTTATTGGGTGCAAACAACAATCCTGCTAATGGTTGACATGACCCCCTTCTACGTATGTCTACTGTGTTAGACATATCATATGAAATTTCATGTGGGAGATCAAAGACAAGGCTCTTCGGAAAATAGTTATGAATGCGGGGTATACATTAACACAACCATCGTTCAAACACTACTGTAGCTAGATCAAATTGTCAAATCTGGATGCAGGTAGGTGGGTTGGTAATCTTCTAGTGCAGAAATGGACAAGGTCATACGATAATGGACAACGATGAGGCTACATGACCACAAATCTTATTGAATTAATGAATGATGTCATCAAAGGCATGTGAAACCTCCTCGTAACCGCTTTGGTGAAATCAACGTATTATAGGATGTCTATGTTGTTTGCAAAAACAGGTGAAAAGTGGAATACAATATTACAATCGGTACAATTGTGGAGTGAAAGCTGCATGAAATTTATAAAGGCCGAAATTTCCAAATCCAACACCAATCATGTTATAAGATTCGACCGACAAAACCAAAAGTTCATTTTCAAATAGACAATTTACCACAACGAGGGGCTTCCAAGACAAGACTATAAGGTTCTACTCCCATGTCATTACTGCATGTACGTATGCTCATAAGATGTGCCATTACTTCTATCTTCTGCTTACAAGGTCGAGACCTTGCTCAACGTATACAACAATTACTTTCTAGTGGTAGCAAAAAAGGATTATTGGCCTGCGTACGAAGGGGAAATAGTTTGGCACAATGATCAAATGTGAATGAATAAAAAGGGTTGTCTCAAAAGCAAGCATATCACAACTGAAATGGACACACTTGAAAATCTAGAAAGAAAGTGTGGTTTATGCCGTAAGGTCGGACACAACCAAAAAAATTATCCCACTCATGTTACTATCTCGACAACATAAAATTTGTAGGCACCTTATCTAAACTTTTTAAAGATCTAACGGAAAGGTTTTTTCATTAAAATAGTTTTTAAAACATACCTAACGCAAACAAAAAATCAAATGGCATCACGACTAAAACAACAATAACACGAGATACAACAAAAATAAGATGTCTTGATAAAAGAACAAGACATACGCTAGATAACAATAGCATCAATAACACAACAAAATTGAAGGAAAATTGTGATCCAAAATGCAGCGGAAAATAAAATTTTCCTTTAGTGATCCTTACGAATGGACATGGTCAATGATAGAAACTATTACCTCTTATAGCGATTCAGACCTTTGATATTTTGATTACGAGCGTTGATGAAGAATAACACCTATACTCAGTCCACACGAACAAAACGCTTCCAGTCACAATTCTAGCTTCTTATGAAGTAAAACATTGAGTGAGAGAGTGAGAGAAAATACGGCTAGGATTTCAAGATCAGATTTTCATCAAGTGAAAATGCTTCAGCACAAGGGTTCTATTTATAGAACCACTTGCATGGGCTGTAAGCTAAAAGCCCAATTGAGGATTCTAGCTAAAAGCCCAATTAAGCATATGGAAATTATACCTAATGATGTATCGTATATCACTTAAGTACGTGGTACCCTACCATATTCCGTATTCCACTTAAGTGTATCGTACATTATGGTGTTCTACAATTCTCTTAAGTGCATCATACCTTACAGTGTTCCTTATTTACTCTATCTCTCATCAATCTGTCCTTATGTGTGTGACCCTGTAGGTTTTCGTGATCTTGGCAATTATACTAAATCACACATTTAACATAATAAATAGTGAGCGGTATCTAGCAACATATCACTGCTACCGAAGTCACGAAATGTCTTGTGATCTAACAAAACCTTTTTGTGGTATTATTTGTGTGTACAACTACTCTTTAGCCCTTATGTCTACATTGAACACAAAGCATATGTAGTGTCAACCTTGTCTAGTTCAATATTGGGCCCTTAGACATTTATCCTGTTATGCATGATGCGAAAATTTCATCTAGGTCACTCATGTTTTTCAGCATGCTTTGTGAAGTACCCATCAACTGTCTTTATGGTCATCCAGTTATGGATAATGTTTGATCAGTAATAAAGTACTTAACTCTATATCTAGGGTCCATAGTGGTTTCAGTTCGAAGGGTGGTATACACCATAATCACCATGAGAATAACTATGACACCTTGCATAACATTCTATGTAGTATTCTCATAGCGGGTCAATCCAGTATAAATATTAGTCCTAATATTCATAGCTATGTCAAGACTTGATAACTCCTTATCCATAATCCATGAGACGTGGTCATCAGTCTATCTACATAATAATCCCAATGCTTTAATGTTATCCCACTTTGCAAAAAAGCTCGACTACAGATACTTTAAGAATAATATCCTTATGTTTAATGGGATCTCATGATTAAGTCACACTTAACATTTCATTAAATAGATGAACTATTATAAGGAGTTTATTATTTTGGAAAAACAAATATAATAAATAAATGTATTTTATTATTAATAAATAATTCGATACAAGTACCAAAAATATTGGCCACTAGGGCTTACACCAACAAAAATATCTAAGAAATTACAACCGTCAAAATAATTTCATCGATCCCATACATCATCACCATTATTTTTCTGTCTATTTTGACTTCCTCAAACCAACTTTGAGGTTTTCTAGTGTCAAGTGAGGTGGTTTTTCTTCTTCGCTGGATCCTTCTAATTTTTTGCCATCTCGAATTTCCCCGTCTAACCATCAGATTAACTCTCTCTTAAGACGCTCAATAGAGTGGATATGCCAAAATTTCATTATAATCAGGGGTTTAATAGTCGAGAAAAAACCATACCCATCTCTTTTGAAAATCATCTCATATGTCGTGATGAAAAAATTAGATATAAAGTGAGAAAAAGAGTGAAGAATGGAGGAGAAATGGAGGTTTTATTTATAGAACACGGATACATGTAGGAGACAAATGAGATGGCACCTCCTCTTAAAATTTGAATGCATGTTCCATCTCACATGACTTAAAGGTAATGCACGCGCCATGTGGGATAGCGCCTACATGCTAATTTAGGTGGATGTGCCATCTCATATGGCTCCCGCTTGTTAGTGTTTCCTGAAACATAGTTATTTTCGTAATTTTTTCAGAAACATGGTTATTTGTGTACTTTTTTCTATACCTTGTTATATATCTATATATATATATATATATATATATATATATATATATATATATATATATATATATATATATATATATATATATATATATATATATATATATATATATATATATATATATATATATATATATATATATATATATATATATATATATATATATATATATATATATATATATATATATATATATATATATATATATATATATATATATATATATATATATATATATGTTTGGTGCCTATCATGGTCAAATTGTGGTTTTCTTGATTTCCCCGATCATTGTCAAATATGGTTTTCTTGATTTAAAAAATTTTATAAAATTATTTATTAATGAAAAAGTGATTTTTACACTAATTTTCTATTAAAATGTAGTGTTTAAGGAAAACATTTGACACTTTTTATATTATTAACTGAAACCAAATGTTGGACTATAACTTTAAATTGGTTTTTATTATGCTGGTCCGTTTAAATTCAATACATAGCAGAAATAGCTGTAAAATTGGATTTGTTATACTGGTTTGAAAATAGATGTCAAATTTTGTAATTACAATACTGGTAGATGCAACACCGATGCAAAAATTGATGTTAAAAGTCTAAAAACTTAGTGTTAAAATCTCTTTTTTGCACTAGTGAATTTTTATTTTGATGAAATTGAAAAACAATTTGGATTAATTAAAAATGAAGATTAATCATGTTTCTACTGCAACATTGTGGACATCTGTGCAAAGTGTTGCGACATGGTTTTCATGTCGCAAATAAGTTGTCAAATGCTCCCCTAGCATGTTCTACCATGTTGTAAAAAAATGTTGTGACGTCATTTTCCATGTTGTGACGTGATAATCACGCCACAGATAAGCTTGTTTTTTTGTAGTGAGTGGAAGCATCATACAATTTTTGGCATTATATGTAAATGGTATATTATTCATTGAAAACAATGTCCCTAAATTGCAACAAGTGAAAACTTAGATAGAAAAATGCTTTTGTATGAAGAACTTGTTGAAAGTGTAATTCCTTGTGTCGAAGCAGGTTGTTGCTTGAACACAAGGTGCGTCGAAGTGTTGTAAGCAGGTAGCTGCACATATATTTGATTTGATTTGATTTAGGTCTAAAATAGGTATTTTGGGCTTTTATAGTTTTGGGATTTTGGATTAGGGAGAAAGCAAGCTCAATTATATATAGAGGGAGTAACCCCTATTTTTGTAATCAATTCATTCACAGTATTTGCAATTACAAGTGAATAAAAGTTTTCCACAGTTTGTCGGCAGAGAGTAACTCTGCAGAAACCCTAAATCTCTATTCTTCTTTAATTTTCTTTCTTTTAATTGTCATTGTGTATGGTGATAAAAATCTTGTTCATCAAGATTGATATAAATCCATTATAGGTTTTGGTGGATTTCCAACATCTGGTATTAAGATCTCCAACTGAGTGATCAAGGGAAGAAGAAAATCAATGGAGATGAATTATGCAAGTGGAAATTTTCCATCAAATCTTTTGATTCTTAAAGGTGATAACCATGAGAATTGGTGCAAACAGATGAAGGTTATATTATGTTTTCAAGGTATTTAGGATCTTGTGAAATATATATTAGAAGCACTTGATGAAGATGCTTCAGAAAAGGAAGATACATAATACAAAGAATTAAAAAAAGAAGAATTATAAAGATCTCTTCATAATTCATCAATGTGTTAGTCCAGACAATATCGAAAAGGTTGGTGATGCTTGATCTGTAAAAGAAGTTTGGGAAATTCTGAAGAAATCGTTTGGAGGTGTTGAGAAGGGGAAATAAGTGGGTTACAAACTTACAAAAGAACGTGTGAATCGCTTCAGATGGAAGATGGTGAAAGCATATCTGATTTCTTCACTAGGGTTACGAAACTAGTGAATCAAATCAAGACTTGTGGAGATACGTTAACAACAAGAGAAGTTGTTTCGAAGATCTTGAGATCTTTGGCTCTGAAGTTTGATCATGTGGAGCTACCATATAAGAGTAGAAGGATATGTCAACTTTTTGGAAAGAAGAGCTTGCAGGAAAGTCGAAGAATGATGTGGCTCTGCAGGCTCAATCAACAAAAGATAAGAAAGGCAAAGGAAATTGGTTCGAAAATAAAGGTAGAGGTGGCTACAAAAATTCGACTGGTAGAGGAAACTAGCACAAAGAAACCATGTAGAATCAGAGAAAACATTACCAAGGAAACCAAAGAGGTGGTGTTGCAAATAGAGGAAGATGTGGTGGTCGAAAAACTGACAACAATCACATTCAATGTTATAATTGTCATAAGTATGGTCACTTTTCTAGTGATTATCCAGAAAAGCAAAAGAATCAAGAAAGTGATGTGAAGTTTGCAAAGTATGAAGAAGAAGAGATGTTTCTAATGGTTACAAGAAGGGATGAAGAAAAATTCAAGGATCAATGGTACATAAATTCAGGATGCTCGTCACACATGTATGGAAGGAAAGATTGGTTTGTCAACCTAAAAACCTCAATGAAGAACATGGTAAAATTTTCAAATGACAATACCCTAGATGTTTAAGGTATTGGTGATGTTATAATTATGAGGAAAGATGGAAAAAGGTTAGTAATTTCCAATGTGTTGTACATACCAGGTATGAAGAGCAACTTGCTAAGTATAGGGCAGTTGGTCGAAAAGAATTACAAAGTGTTGGTCAAAGACAAGATGATGAGAGTCTTTGATGAAAATGGAAGATTAATCTTGAAGGCTCCTATGTCTCAGAATAGAACCTTCAAGATCGAACTTAATGTGATGGAGCAAAATTTCCTTTTGACTGCAACTAGCAGATATAAATAGATATGGCACTACCGACTAGGCCATCTCAACTTCCGAGACATCAGATATTTGAAGAGAAGAAATATGTTTTCAGGTTTGCCAGAAATCGACATTCCAAATGAGGTGTGTAAGGAATGTGTGCAGGAAAAGCAACATACGAATAACTTCTGCAAGGATCCAGGAAGCAGATCGAAGACTATTCTAGAATTTATATACTCTGTTACATTCATAGATGATTTCAGTTGAAAACTGTGGACTTACCTGATCAAGAAGAAAAGTGAAGTGATCGAGGTATCTGTGAAGTTTAAGTATATGGTCGATAGACAAAGTGGTATAAAGCTCAAAGTTTTGAGAACTGGTGGTGGTGGAGAGTACGTGTCGAAAGACTTCGAAAAATTATGTGAAAAATAAGGGATTATGCATGAGGTGGCTCCACCCTACACTCCATAGTAGAATGAGACTGTAGAAAGGAAGAATTGAAAAATCATGAATATGGTGAGAAGTATGTTGAAAGGTAAGAATTTACTTAAAGAGTTTAGTGGTGAAGTTGTGTCGACAACAACATATATTTTGAACAGATTTCCAATGAAGAAGCTAGAAGGATTTACTCTAGAAGAATGTTGGTATGGTGTGAAGCCTAGCTTAATTCATCTAAAGGTATTTATATTTATAGAATATAGACATGTGTCAAGTCAGTTGAGAATAAAGCTTGATGACAAGTCGAGTAAAATGATCCTAGTAGGATATCATTCGACATATGGTTACAAGTTATTCGACCCAATGAATAAGCAGATTGTGATCAGCAGGGATGTGATCATAGATGAGCTTAAGGAATGGGATTGGACAGAAAATGTCAAGAAAGATTCATTAAGAATCTTATTCGAAGAAACTGAAACTCAAGTTAAAATAGAAGTTCAACAAGAGGAACCAACAGTTATAGATCAACTAGGATCAAGCAGGCCTCAGAGAACAAGTCACATGTCTGCAAGGTTGCAAGATTGTGTGATTACATCAGATGATGTAGTTGACAACGAAGGTGAGCTGGTACATTATGCTTTCTATGTAGATGTTGAACCTGTCAATTCAACTGAAGCATTGAAAGATTCAAAGTGGATGAAAGCAATGAATAAAGAAGTGAAGTCAATCGAAGACAACAACACTTGGTCACTTTTCGAATTTCCTCAAGGCAAGAAAGGCAATTGATGTCGAGTGGGTGTACAAAGTGAAGATTAGTCCCTAAGGGGAAATAACTAGACACAAAGCAAGGCTTGTGGAGAAAGGATTTCTTCAGAAGGAAGCAATTAACTTTGATAAAGTATTTGCACCTATGGATAGTGTGATACGGTGACAGAATCGATTGTTAATACTGATTTGCATTTTGTATTCGCAAATGTGAAGTAAGCAAGAGTCGCCACCGACTTTTCTTTTATCCAACAAAGGAAAGGGTGAAAAGAATAGAAAAAGACCTTTTTCGAGATTTTATTAGTAAGGGGGTAGATTATAGAGAGGGAAGGTGTTAGCACCCTTTCCATCCGTGGTTTTCCACGGGCTCTTAGGTACTTGCTCATTTTTGAAAACTATTTTTGTGTTTGTGTGTTTTGAAAGGTTTTGTTTGGTTTATGATAACTCTTGTATCAGTCCTCAAGAGCGTGATAAAACGTTTTTGTAAAGAGTTTTTAAAGTGTGGTGTGAAAATAAATTAGATTTGAGCAAGAACTTAATAGCTATATACCTACTCGAAAATGGCGTTCTTTTACTCCTTTCCTTTAGATAGTGCTATCCTACTATTAGTGAGTAGGTAGCCCCATCGTTGGATGTTGAGGGACTATCGAAAGGGACGTTTATAGTCATTGAAGGCAACCTGTAAAGATACCACAGCCTTTCGAAGGGAATGTCATCATATATTCCTAGGCAACATTGAGGGACAAGATCATTTCTCGTTGGCAACTCGAGGGACATTAAGGGACTATGATCTTTATGATGACTTTGAACTGATGGGTCTCTGCTAAGGTATCCCTACGTTCGAGGGACATGACCATTTCCGAAGGCAACCAAAGTGGGAGATACCCTAGGGGTACAAGTGTGCAATAATGTGATTTATTTCAGATATTTTTATCTTGATGTTAGTGATCTAAGATTGATTGGTTCGCTCTTGCCATACTTGCCTAATTTACTAGCAGTTTATATACATGCATATAATATAGTGTGGAAATTAAAACCTACAGCTATTACAAGGTTTCAGGAAGTTACAGTTATATCTGATTGAAAATGTAAAGTGCGGAAATTAAAAACCCTAATTAGGTTATTACAAACCGGGCACAATTACATAATTTAAAATAAATAATCGTACGAAAAATGACAACACGCAAAAATTAAAACGGGAATAAGTTTGAAACCCTAAGAATCTAACTGCTTAATAAAAATATTTTTGGTATTTTATATGAAGAAAATCGAGTTTTAACCTAATTTCTAATTAATTTTAAATTAAAGAAAATAAGTTAAAATAAATTAAATTAAATTAATTTGCAAGAATTAATTTTAATTGAAAAAACCTAAATCTTATTTTTTGTGATTTTTTGATGATTTTATGATTAAAAAAATGAATTTAAGAAAATATAAACTAATTAAAAAAATAAAATAAAGTAAATTAAAAAAAGGAATGGGCCTGGAGTGAGAAACCAAATTGGGGGGTACTGGCTGGAATTTTTGTTAGGGCCCAGATCTGTTGGCCCACCACTGTGTTGGATCTGGTAGTGTTGCATCTGAAAGGTCCACCATGGAGCTGCACACTTGGAGGCGCTGGATCCAAACCACTGGGATATGATGGTGCGAGTTTGATGGCCTATGATGCACACATTGGATCTGGGCACGCTGGATCTGCAAATAGCTTATTAGAAAAATAAAACACTGGACCTGGGATTCGAACCCAGGTTCTCCCTTTCCCACATGCCCTGCTTTGCCATCTATGTTGACTCTTCATTCATGTACATAAATAAAACAATAATATGATATGCAAAATTTAGTCAACTATATTAACAAATAAAACACGCCCGTGGAGTGGGGCCCTGGTATTTGGATAGACGAATGGGAGACAGCCACGCTTGCACCAGTGAGTCTGACCACCCCTCACGGTGGTCAACTCCTTCTTCTCTGGTGATATCAAAATTGGACCGTACAAAATAACAAGAATCAAAGCACGAGATTAAGCCTACCCCCCTAAATCATATGCTGCGAGTTCAATGGTTATATCCATTTTGCCTAAAAGTCCCTGTATTGTAAGGTACGAAGGTTTCACTTTGTGATGCCCTAACCATGGCATCCTGTGATTCAAGCGTCAAAGCTCTCATGTGTAACATCTAACCTGTTCAAATGGATGTCCTGACCACAAACCAACACATCAAACATGTCAACAATGCATGAATTATTAATTTTGAATTTGTCAAATCTTACCAAACCGGTAGCGCTTGGTTACAGTGATCTGGGGTGCTACGAGCCTCAAGAATGATAGGGATGGACTCCTGGGACCTCCAGGAGTGTGATGGGGTGCTTGGATCTGATGGAGAATGGCTGGATCGTACAATACAATTTGCACCTTCTCTTTGACTTTTTTTGAAAATTTTTAGGGTTATTTTAGAGGCAGTTGTGCATCTCCTTTAGGTCTAGAATTGTTGTGTATATGTAGTAAATAACATTAGATTAACAAATATGGAAAAGATCCATGAAATTGAGTGCAAGATTTGTTTCAAATATTCACTTGAAAATCTTTCTTATTTTGGAAATCCTTTCCTATCTTGGCTTGCACGTTTTTACCTTGATATGCCAACATATTTTGTCCAATGTTTGATAAGAAAAAGATTCCAAATCAAATCTTTCATTATTTATTTTATTTATTTATTTAATTTTGCATTTTAATAGATAAAATATCAAAATAAATATTATAAATAATAAAATAATGTATGAATGAGCTCAGAGGTCGTGATCCATGTTAGGAACAAGTTTCAAGCATGAAAAGATGGGCCCATTTGGAAAAGATTCAAGTTTGGTCAATATTGGCTTCATGCACTTTTCCAAAAATTGGTCAACTTTAGCAATGCATATCTCTCTCATTTTTAACCCTAAGAGGGTGTTCTTGGAATTTTTAGAGATCTTAGGATGTCCTCTAAACAACCCTCTTGGTTTAATTTGAATTGGATCTTCCATGTTCATGTAAGGACCTTTGACCCAAAAGTTGTTTTTGTTGACTTTTTGAAAGGACCTATAATGTCTGAGCTTGTATCTTTTAACTTGGGTATTTCTTGAACTTGGGAGCTGAAGATAAGTTGTAGGGAATTGGATTCTCTTCAAAATAAGATTTGGTGTAAAATTTTATTATAAAGTATGAGAAAGTTATGCCTGGTCAAAATTTGGTTGACTTTCCCTATAGAAACCCTAATTTGCCATTTTTGACTTTTGAGGAATTAGGAGCATTTATTGAGCAATCATGATCAACCGTTGATAAAATGATGGATATAACTTTAAGATGTTGATGTTGACCAAAAATCTTAAAGTTTGACTGTATATAAGCCACAGTTGACTTTTGACATAGTATAGTTGACTTTCAGGCATTTAAGTAGTTGACTGAGCAAACTTGTTGTGCAAGGCATGAAATTTGGCATGGATGATCTTGAGGAAATATTAGGGCCATGTAAAACATTTGAGACCCTTGAAGCTCAACCATCTTTGTAGGTGTTTAGGTATTGGCTTGTATTTTTGGTAAATTCCAAGTGTATGTGTGAATGTCATGACTGATGTCATAACATTCTAGTTCAGGTTGTACTAACTCTTTAGGTACATATGCAGAAAAATATTGTAACTCAAATACTGATGTTCATAAGTGTGTATCTGAGCATGTTTGCAAAATGATCACATTTAGCTAATCAGTAGACAGGTTTTCTCAGATGTCATAACAGATGTTATGACATCCTGTTCTGAACTAGCAGGATTACAGGATTGGATAAGTCTGAGTTTTTTCAGGAAATAACTCAGTCCTTCCTAAACAGAATCCTGCGTTTTCTGAGGAGTAACCTCGCTCAATCCTAACCTGATCAACAAAGTACTGTGACCTGGACTTTAAGTCAAACGGAATCAACCCTAGGTTTTTGGAAACCCTAACTGGAGCTGCAGCTGCTATATATTCAACAGAGCTGCGGTTTTTGAGATCATCCCTGCTGATTAATTAGAAGATCGAGTTTGTAATCTGTATAGATTTGTTTAATTGTACTCCAAGCAATTATCATTGTGATAAGTGTCTTGGAATAGGTTTCAATTGTAAGGGTTGTGTAGCACTCAAAGCTTTGAAGCAAGAGTGTTTGAATGTTACTTGACTAAAGCTGTGAAGCAGAGTCAAGTTAGTTGTGTACATCACTCAAAGCTGTGAAGCACGAGTGATTGTGTTACTTGATTAAAAAGCTGTGAAGCATAATCAAGAGTGTGTTTTGAAGAGTGTCTTCATCAATTCTCAAGTCAAATTGGTTTATGTATCACTGCTGTGATTGAGGGGGAGTGAGTAGGAACTCAGGTTTAAGTTGTACTTAGATTAGAATTGCATTGGGTAGGTCTTAAGTGAAGGAGATAAACTGGTTGGTTTATTCCTGAATTAACATCTCTTATAGTGGATTCTCTCCCTGGCTTGGTAGCCCCCAGAGTAGGTGTTGTTGCACACTGAACTGGGTAAACAATTGACTGTGTTATTTACTGCTTTTGTATTTACTGTCATATAGTAAGTCAGATACATTGTCATAACATTGGACGTGACATTGGGTATCTGAAGCCAGAATTTTCAATTGGCATCAGAGCAGGCACCCTGCCTGTATTACTGGGTGAGATCTAGGGATATCACTTTCTGGCACTATGGACAAAGAAGGAGTTTTTGGAAACAGACCACCCATTCTGGATGGAACTAATTATGACTATTGGAAACCTCGTATGATTGCCTTCCTAAAATCTCTGGACAAAAAGGCTTGGAGAGCTGCTGACAAAGGATGGAGTCATCCCACCATAACTGAAAGAGATGGGACAATCAGTCTGAAGCCTGAGGAAGATTGGAGTAAAGAAGAAGATGAGTTAGCTCTGGGAAATTCAAAAGCCTTAAATGCCTTGTTCAATGGAATTGATAGAAACATCTTCAGATTAGTACATCAATATGAACTGGCCAAGGAAGTTTGGGACACCCTCAAAACTACTCATGAGGGCACTTCCAAAGTAAAGATGTCAAGGCTTCAGATGTTGACCACTAAGTTTGAGAATCTAAAAATGATGGAAGATGAAACCATCCATGAATTTCACATGAACATCTTGGAGATTGCCAACACCTCAGGAGCACTGGGAGAAAAAATGTCAGAAGAAAAACTGGTGAGGAAGATTCTCAGATCCTTGCCTAAAAGATTTGCAATGAAGGTAACTGCCATAGAGGAAGCCCAGGACATTAGCAAGTTAAAAGTGGATGAACTTATTGGGTCTCTTCAGACTTTTGAGATGGGGATCACTGATAATGGTGACAAGAAGAACAAAAGCATAGCACTTGTAACCAACACTGATGTTGAACACAAGGAGGATGAAGAAGAAAACATATCAGAAGCCATTGCCATGCTTGGAAGACAGTTCAACAGGCTCATCAAAAGAATGGACCCAAAGTCAAGGTCAAATGTTCACAACATTCCTTCTGACATTGACAGTTCCAGCAGAAGACCAAGATCAGAAGATAAGGAAAACCAAGGCAGAGGAATTCAATGCCATGGATGTGAAGGATATGGACATATTCGAGCTGAATGTCCTACCTTTCTTAAGAAGCAAAAGAAAGGAATGACTGTTACCTGGTCTGACTATGATTCAGAAAGCAATTCTGAAGAAGAATCTGCCAAACTAGTTACTGCCCTAACTAGTGTTTGTACTTCTGAAAGTGACACCAGTGATGAAGAAGTAACATTTGAAGAACTGGCTGATACCTACAAGAAATTGTGTATCAGAAGTGGTGAAGTCTGTGTGCAAAATGAGAAACAATCAAAACTCATTGTAAAGCTAGAGGCTGAAAAGAGAGCAAATCTTGAAACTATAAGTCATTTAGAAGGAGAAGTTCAACTGCTGAACTCACAACTGAATCAAATGACCAAATCAGTCAAGATGTTGACAAATGGGACAGACAAATTGGAAGAGATTCTTCAGGCTGGACAAAATATGGGAAATAAATCTGGCCTAGGATTTGTGGAAACAAAGAAAGTTGTTACCAGGAAGCAAATGTCAAACCAGATGTCTCAACATTACTCTCCACATCAGGGACAGAGACACATGAAGAAGAGGTACCAAAGATGGAGATGTCATCATTGTGGGAAATATGGTCACATAAAGCCCTTCTGTTACAGACTACATGGATATCCTAATCAGAAATCAGATGTCGAACCTAAGTCTAAAAGGGTACCACACGCTCCTCAATGGAAGAAAAAGGCTATTGCACTGATAGCACACACTTCCCTGAAGATCTCAACAAAGGAAGATTGGTACTTTGACAGTGGATGTTCCAGACACATGACTGGATTCAAAAATCTCCTCAATAATGTTATGCCTCACACCACCAGTTTTGTGACCTTTGGAGATGGTGCTAAAGGAGAAATCAAAGGAGTTGGCAATTTGGACTACCCTGGAGTTCCAAGTCTGAATAAGGTACTGCTGGTAAAAGGGTTGACTACTAATCTCATCAGCATCAGTCAATTATGTGATCTAGGATTCATGGTCAACTTCTCAAGATCTGAATGTCTAGTGTTTAATGATAAACTAGATATTGTAATGAGAGGAATAAAATCCAAAAATAACTGTTATGTGTGGCAGCCTGAGAACACTGATATCCACACCTTGAGTCAAATCTTCAAAGAAGAAAAAGATATGAAACAGTGGCAGCATAAACTTGAAGAAATGAAAAGAGATATTCCTATGGAAGATGTCAGAAGAACTCCTAAACTACAGGCTGACAATATATGTGATATGAACAAGTCTCATAAATTCTGTTCAAAAAAATTCTGGTCAACACAGATGCTACCTGAAGACAATGTTACACAAGATGTTGTGACATTGTGGTGTGATAATCTGAAAACATTCAACATTTCCTTAAACCCTATTGACTTTGGAGAGAAGAAATCATTTGAACTGAAACATAGGTTCTCTGAGCTTCAGCTAACTGATTCTTCTATCAAGGCGCTTGTTGGAAATCAACTTGAAAATTTGAAGGGCAGATTGGGTATTCACCAACATGAGAAATTATAGCAATTAGTTTTGCTGAAAACAAGGGTTGAAGGGATTAATTCTATTAAGTCTATATTTAGTGGGTTGATCATAGTCATTCACAATTCCTTCAAAAGCCTTCAGAAGTTGAAAAGACTCCCTTGTACTCCCTATCTCTCTCATTCTTGCAACCGGTTTTCTCCTCCCAATCAAAGAGCTTTCTCAAAGTGCTACTGCTACTCAACGTTAAACACAATGTCTCAGACATCATCTTCCACTATGGCGGCTTCGTCTCACTCATCATCATCGTCATCTGATCACGATTCTAGGGCAATCACGACATGCATAGAATCTGAAGTACTTGAGGTCACTCCTCTCAGGGAGATGGCAACTAATCCAGCCAAAATCAAGAAACTCAGGACCAGAAAAGCAGGAAGAGCTCAAGCTGCAGTCTCTGGTAATTCTTCTCTTCCTTCATCTAATATACCTAATAAAGAAGGAACAGTGCAAGTACACCAAGCCATTGCTAGACTGGTTACTAGCATTCTGAGTGGCAACCAATCTGTACCGGGGATTTCTATTCCTCTGAATCAATCTGAGAGTCCAAATGTAGAAGGTTCTGAAAATATAGATGTCACTGAGGATGTCGTGACACCAAAAGACAACATTCAGAATCCCTCTGAAAAGGCTGCTGATCCACCTATCATTGATGTGGATGAAGAGTACTCAGATAATGAACTGATTGCTAATGTGAACCCTAGCATTGCTAGAAGATTGATGAAAAGAAAAAGTTGTGAGACTGTTAAACCTAAGAAGTCCAAGGCTGAAGGGATGGCTGAAAAAATTCAGACTAAAGGGAAGAAGGCTCAGGTGCTGACTGCTAGACAACCAATCTCCAAGAAAAGAAAAGAACCTGAAACTTCTGACTCTGATGATGAATCAGAATTTGAGATTGACATTGACAATGCTCCCATCAGAAGGAAGCTCCCTTCCAGCAAGATTGCTAGAGTGCCTGAAGTGCCAACTGACAACATCTCCTTTCATCATCCTGATAATGCAAACAGGTGGAAGTATGTTTGCTTGAAGAGAATAGCCTTGGAGAGAGAACTCAACAATGATGCTTTGGAGTGCAAAGACATCATGGAGCTGATCAGGAATGCTGGACTAATAAAGACTGTGATGAAGTTTGGCAAATGTTATGAAAATCTGGTTAAAGAGTTTGTAGTGAACCTATCCAATGATTGTGCTGATGGGAGGTCAGCTGACTTTGAGAGTGTGTTTGTTAGAGGAAGAAGGGTCAAGTTCTCTCCATCAGAAATCAACAAGTTTCTTGGAAGAACGAATAAGGACTGTCCTGATCTAGAGGCAACTGACAATGAAGTATGCTTGACCATCACTGCCAGGCAAGTCAAGTGCTGGCCATTGAAAGGGAAGTTGAATGCTAGTAAACTCAGCATGAAATTTGCCATCCTGCATAAAATAGGTGCAGCAAACTGGGTGCCTACAAATCACAAATCAACCATCTCCACAGGATTGGGGAGATTCATCTATGCTGTAGGAACCAAGACTGCCTTTGATTATGGAAGGTACATTTTTGAACAAACCTTGAAGCATGCTGGCAGTTATGCTGTCAAAGGACCAATTGCATTTCCCTCCCTCCTTTGTGGAATCATCCTTGCACAATATCCTGACATACTTGTAGCAAGAGATACAGTCTGCAAAAGAGCCCCTGCCCTTGGCCTGCACTACAAACTGTTTCAGGGATCCCATGCTCCAGACATTGTCATAACATCAGCTGAGACATCGTCTGCAAAGAGCCAGTCCAAAACATCTGATGTCATAGCTGTCTTAAAAGAAACTTGCAAAGATCTGGATGCTAGGAAAAGGACCCTAGAAGCACTAATTGCCAAGCTAGAAAAGGAAGAAGCTGAAGCAAGCATGAGGGAAGAAGATGAAGGACAGTCCAACAGTGAAGAAAGTGGCTCCTCTGAGTCTGATGACAGTACTTGAAGGATGATTGCTGCGTGGTGGTGTTGCTGGTGGAGTTTGGAAGTATGTCCTGCTGTTGTCTGCTGCTGTTGTCTGGTGTTCTGCTGCTGATCTCATTATTTTGTCTTGGATAACTGTATTACTTTATAAACATGTAATCTTTGGCCCATTTGTGGCTAAAGTGGGGGAGAATATTTGGTACTGCTTAATTAGTACTTAACACTATATTTTTCTGCTGTCATCATTTATTTCTGCTGCTATCTCTGATTGTTTAGGGACTTTAGCCAAAAATCTGCCAAAGGGGGAGTTTGTAGGTGTTTAGGTATTGGCTTGTATTTTTGGTAAATTCCAAGTGTATGTGTGAATGTCATGACTGATGTCATAACATTCTAGTTCAGGTTGTACTAACTCTTTAGGTACATATGCAGAAAAATATTGTAACTCAAATACTGATGTTCATAAGTGTGTATCTGAGCATGTTTGCAAAATGATCACATTTAGCTAATCAGTAGACAGGTTTTCTCAGATGTCATAACAGATGTTATGACATCCTGTTCTGAACTAGCAGGATTACAGGATTGGATAAGTCTGAGTTTTTTCAGGAAATAACTCAGTCCTTCCTAAACAGAATCCTGCGTTTTCTGAGGAGTAACCTCGCTCAATCCTAACCTGATCAACAAAGTACTGTGACCTGGACTTTAAGTCAAACGGAATCAACCCTAGGTTTTTGGAAACCCTAACTGGAGCTGCAGCTGCTATATATTCAACAGAGCTGCGGTTTTTGAGATCATCCCTGCTGATTAATTAGAAGATCGAGTTTGTAATCTGTATAGATTTGTTTAATTGTACTCCAAGCAATTATCATTGTGATAAGTGTCTTGGAATAGGTTTCAATTGTAAGGGTTGTGTAGCACTCAAAGCTTTGAAGCAAGAGTGTTTGAATGTTACTTGACTAAAGCTGTGAAGCAGAGTCAAGTTAGTTGTGTACATCACTCAAAGCTGTGAAGCACGAGTGATTGTGTTACTTGATTAAAAAGCTGTGAAGCATAATCAAGAGTGTGTTTTGAAGAGTGTCTTCATCAATTCTCAAGTCAAATTGGTTTATGTATCACTGCTGTGATTGAGGGGGAGTGAGTAGGAACTCAGGTTTAAGTTGTACTTAGATTAGAATTGCATTGGGTAGGTCTTAAGTGAAGGAGATAAACTGGTTGGTTTATTCCTGAATTAACATCTCTTATAGTGGATTCTCTCCCTGGCTTGGTAGCCCCCAGAGTAGGTGTTGTTGCACACTGAACTGGGTAAACAATTGACTGTGTTATTTACTGCTTTTGTATTTACTGTCATATAGTAAGTCAGATACATTGTCATAACATTGGACGTGACATTGGGTATCTGAAGCCAGAATTTTCAATCTTGATGAAAATTGAAACCATAGTTTGAGGTTTATTTCCTTAGGAGGAGAATTTGTCTAGTCAATTCTTAGTCATCCTTGAGCAAGTTGGGGACCTCAATGGACATGTCTTGAGTAAAATGAGAGGGAAAATTTTGGGGTACAACAACTGCCCCTGTTTAATCTTCTTAAAACTGAGAATTTAGATTGGCTAGTTTGCCTTTAGTGATCTAAAGGTGGAAGATGATTGAACACTAGAGTGCCCAGAAATTTGCACTCGTCTGAAATGATACTTGACTTTGTAGATAACATCGGGAATGGGCTTATAGATGCCATTTGGAGAAGATGACGGAAGATCGTTGGAGATGGGCTTAAAGATGCCATCCATAGAATATGACAGAGGGTCATCGGAGATGGGCTTAAAGATGCCATCTGGAACAATGTTGATTTCATGAGATATTCCTTTGTGGGGATTCCTATTCCCGTTCTTGAGGAAGAATCCGCTGAGGAATGTTGGTATTTGTCTTGGGAAATAGAGTTTAGGAGCTTCAATTGTCCATCACTCTACTGGGGAGTATCTCTTGATTGAAGAGACGGAAGTGAACTGCTATTTGGTCAGGATCTAGGCTTCACAGCGACTTGCTGAGGATAATAAGGCTGACTGCTATCTGGTCGTATTCCAGGCTTCACAATGACTTACTGGGGGAACATGAAATTAATTTCTATCTTGTCGGACTCCAGGATTTACAATTTCTTTAACTAGAATATAAATCATAAAAATCTTAGTATCGATTTAACTGAACCATAGGAATCTCTTGAGTTGTCTTCAACAGGAATAGAAATCAGGAAAATCTTAGTGTCGATATAACTGAACTAGAGAAGGGTCTCGAATTAACTTTGACTAGAATAGAAATCAGAAAAATATTAGTATCGATTTAACTGAACCAGAAAAGGTCTCGGGTTATCTTGAACTTCAACTGGAATAGAAATCAGAAAAATCTTAATGTCGATTTAACTGAACCAGAAAAAGGTCTCGGGTTATCTTCAACTTCAACTGGAATAGAAATCAGAAAAATCTTAGTGTTGGTTTAACTGAACCAGAGGAAAGTCTTGAATTATCTTCAACTGGAATAGAAATAAGAAAAATCTTAGTGTCAATTTAACTGAACCAGAGAAGGTCTTGGATTATCTTCAGGTGGAATAGAAATCAGAAAAATCTTAGTGTCGATTTAACTGAACCAGAGAAGGTCTTGGATTATCTTCAACTGGAATAGAAATCAGAAAAATCTTAGTATCGATTTAACTGAACCAGAGAAAGGTATTTTGAGAATATCTTTTTGAGGAAAATGTAGAAATAACCCTTCGTCAGACGTAGCCTTTGAGAAGGCTGCCAGGTCACATATGTAGTCAACGGTGTTTGTTGATTTAATCTTTCCTGAAAAAGAAAAGAATTAGTCATACACAATGTCATGATGTATGAAATGCATTGTACAATGATGTTCTCAAAATAAATGAGATTATGTCGTATGCGATGTGTATGCGCATGCCATGATGTATGAATATGGGATTCTGTTGCAATATTTCCTAATATGGGAAAATAAATCCCTGACTTCCATTGGAGAGTACTGGGAAGATGAATCCCGAACTTCTATTTGGTAGATGAGGAAAGTGATTCCTTCATGTTTGCTGGGGATGCTGAATGGAGATGATTTGCTAGGGATTTCCTATTTTTGTTTGAGGATATTCTGTCGGGGATATTTAACTCCTTCTTGAGAATTACTCTGTGGGGGAAGGATGCTCTTTCGGAATATTTTACTGATGTAGAGAAATAAACGCTGCTGGGGGGATAAACTTCCACATCTAGAGAAATAAACTCTACCAGGTATAAGGCTTTATAAACTGTTCGAGATTATAAAAACTTAGTTGGGGAGCATTGATTTCACCTCTTTAAGAGAACTTGGATAGAGGAAGTCATTCCTGCTTGGGGAAGAAGAGATTAAAGCTTTGATTGTTTCTACTCTATGGGGAACATAGATGTCACTGGATCGTATGATAAGGAAGTAGTGGTGACTTTGTCCCAAGACGCCTCTGCCCCTGTACCTGCTGGAAGGAGTAACTATCAGGACTACAAACGGATTTTTTAGACTTTGCCACGTTTCTTAATGTCATTAGCAACTGTCTTCCTGTTTCATAAGCAAGTATTTATGAACGGTAATCATATTCAAATGCATATGTCAAAAATAATCAATGGACGTTTTTGCAAAACAAAATAGAAAAATAGAAAACAAATAGTTTTGTACTTTCAAAAATATAGTAGGAGAACGCCTCCGTGAAAATGAAAACTATACAAAATAGTGTACAAAGAGAAAACAACTATGTGTAATAATCCTATTGAGTTTCAATTATGCTATTTCCCCTATGTCCTTGAGCGTCTCATCACTTTGCTACTTGTCTGAAGCTAACGGGATTGAGTGGTACCGTTTGAGCTTGATAGTTGATACTGAAGTCTGGTCACAAGGTGATCCAATGGGACATAGTTATATGCTTTAAATCCCTAACTTTTGCCTAGACCGCCCTTTCGGGTTTTCGGTCCACCGGGATACCCCTTTTTGCCCAAGACACCCTCTCGAGTTTTTGACTTGCTAGGTGTATAGATTTTTTGTATTTTATCCCTAATTTTGCCCGAACCCTTTTGGTTCGCCGGGATGCCCTTATTTTTGCCTAGGCCAGTCAACCTAACGGGTGTTTATTCATGCGTAATATCTTTTCACTATGTCCGCATTCACATGGTGAGGAAGGTCGTCACCATCCATGATGGTCAGAATCATGGCTCCACTGAAAATATGCTTTTGATTACAAACGGCCCCTCGTATGTGGTAGTCCATTTTCCCCTAGGATCACCTTGTGGCAGTATGATGCTGTTGTATCCCAAAATTTTCTCTCTCATTTCTTCAACATTTTCTCGCCACAAGACCCTTGGAGCTCAAGATCAAGTTAGGGTTTGCTCTGCTCAAGACTCCTCCTTGCACTGTTGACCCAAATTAGGGTTTGAGTTTGCACAAAAATGTTTTGACCTAAAAGGCCCAAAGTGACTTTCATGCCTCATGTTGGACTCACAAGTTTATCCATACCAAGTTTCAAGCCTTGATTCCAGTCTTTGCCCAGTCAATTGGACAGTTGACCTATAAATCAGCTGTAGTGGGGAAAAAGTCAACTGTGGCCAATTGACAGTCAAACCTCATGAAATTTGACCCACATCAACATAATGAACTCATATGAACCATTTGGTCAAGTTTGGATCACAATTCCACAAGAAATTTGATCAGATCACCAAAAGGGAAAAATGGTCATTTTTAGGGTTTTGACTGCACAAAGGCAATTTTTGACTGTTTGACCTAACCAATGGCAAACCAATCTCATATATGGACTCAAGGACTCAATGGCATTGTCTTTACACATTCAACAAGTTCAAAAGATCTCAAATGCACAGGATTGACAGATGAATTTTCCAGTCAACTAATCAAAATTTGACTGTATACTGAAAAGTCAAACTTTGACTTTTTGGTCAACATCAAATGCCAAGATTCATTTTTCATCAAGATATGTCAAATTATGAAACTTGTTCATCAAGAAATCCAAATTTGCAAATTAGGGTTTAAAATGAGAAAATTTCATAACTTAGAATTTTTCTAAGTTATGAAACTTCCTTATTTTTTCCTAACTTTGTCCCATTTTTTCATCAAGATACATTTGGATTCAAACAAAACTCAAAACATGAAAGTTGTATTCCATTGCAAAATCTATAACTTTTATTCACAAAGTTTCCTCAAAATAAGCATGTAGCTCAAGTTATGATTTTTGGAACAAGGGTGCAAAACATTCTTAACTTAAAGAAATTTTGACCTATTCTAGGCAGGATTTTTGTCCAACTTCATGGCCACTTTTCACATAGTTCCACTTGGAATTTCAATTTGCATTACAAATATGGATTGTAGTACACATTCCAAGCTTTCCAAATTGTCCAAGAACTTCTCAAACACCCTTGTGGTTAGGTAGAATCGAATTTGCAAAGTTGGGCAAAATTCACTTTTGATTCATGGCCAAAGCTTGTTCATAACATTGGCATTTTCAAGTCAGCAGGGTTTGTGATGGTTTGCAGGCCTCTAAACCTCATCACACTCAATAATTAAATGCTTAACCTTTGTGTTCAAGTCTTATTTTGTGCATTTAGCCATTACATGCAAGATTAATCCATAATTAGAAAAAGCATTTTTGCCATTTTTGAAAAGGTACACTTTATGTCAAATACCATATCCAAGAGGTACAAGCCAGATATTTTAGGCACAAGTTTGTGGACAAATCCCACTGATCAAGAACAAAGTATGCAGCATGCTTGAGGGACCTGCATTGGCCTATAACCCAACTTGACTATCTTTGCTTACTTTAGAAGAAAACTTGCAAACTCATATCCATCTCTCATTCCTGTAAGAACCAGCCAAAGCAAACTTTGCAAACACTTTTCACATTACCTAACTGACCTAAAACACGAGTCAACCACAGTTCAAACACCCTCATTCACAGAAACACCATTTTTCTGCAAGAAACAGGGCATTCCTGCAGTTTGACTTGGCCAACATCATTCACTCGTGCGTTTTTGCCCAAACAAGTTCCAATACACTCCCTACCATCCATTGAAGTTATCCCAAGCCTTAGATACAAGCTGTAACATCCATATCCAAGTTTTCCATTTCCACTTTTCATTTTTGCAGGTTGACTTCCATAGCTCGATACAGTTAGATTCAAAGCAAGCTAAGTGTTGGAGAAGGTTCCTTGGACCTCAGGCAAGCTGTACAAGTCCTCAAACACCATTGAAGTTGGCCATATTACTCTATTCAAGTCAAGCTGAAACAGGTAAAATGTGAACTTCTATCTCTCTATCCAAGCATATTTAGGCTTAAGTTTGTGAAGAAAATATGTTCTACTCATAGCCCTGAAGCCATCCATGTAGTTACTTTTCATTTATATTGTGTGTGCTATGAGAAATTTGGACTTGAACATGGAAGAAAACTTAGGTCAGAAATTGGGGATGGAGAAATTCCCCGTCGTTTCTGAGAGTTAAGTTAAGATTTTTATATGTATGAATTCGTCTCTTGATGCTCTACATTGTTTATGTTATGAGTTTTTGTTAAAAGTCAAAGAATCAGGAATTTGAATGAAGCATAGAGGGCACGCGTTTTTGACAGAAGCTGGAGGAAGATGATGTCCTGGGCTGGGCCTGAGATATCCTGGCTTTTTGCACCACTTTTCTCATTTTGCACCCCCCTGGCCCATTGTGTGAAAAATCCATTACTTTTGACTTTTTATTTTTTCTTCTGACTTATTATTTTTTGTCAAAACATAAAAAACATTAAAAATATTTTTTCACCCATTTTTATATTTATTTGGCATTTGTTTGTTTTATATATATATATATATATATATATATATATATATATATATATATATATATATATATATATATATATATATATATATATATATATATATATATATATATATATATATATATATATATATATATATATATATATATATATATATATATATATATATATATATATATATATATATATATATATATATATATATATATATATATATATATATATATATATATATATATATATATATATATATATATATATATATATATATATATATATATATATATATATATATATATATATATATATATATATATATATATATATATATATATATATATATATATATATATATATATATATATATATATATATATATAAACAAATATATTTCTTTTTATTTAAAACACAAAAAATATATTTTTTAGTTATTATTTTTTTTATTTACATTTTGGAAACATTTTCTAAAAATATACTTATTTTTTGTAAATAATTAATATTTCATTTTTATATATATTTAGTATATTTAATAAATAATATAAATACTTGTACATTTATTAGAATATTTAGGATAAATATGAAAATAATACATTTTTTTTGATTTTTATATGACATTAAAAAATACTTTTTTTTACAATACACTTCTTTTTATTTTTTGTATAAAAAAATATATAAATATTGCATATAATTAGTAAATAATTACTATTTATTAAAAATTAGGGTTTTGCCCTAAAACCACAAAAATACTCCAAATTTGACCTTTTTATTTTTGTTTATATTTCACATTGAAAAATACTTTCTCATACATAAAAAATCATTTTTGTGCATAATACATTTTGCATTTTATATTTGTTTAAATATTAAACAATTTATTATTTGTCTATTCAATATGGATGTAATAGTTTAGATTTAAATTTCTTGCTAAATATCCCCCTATTCAAACATTTGTACCCCCATCCCCATAACTATGTTGTAATAATTTAGGACTTTAAATTTCCGCATTTTAAAGCTTTCAAATTATGCCATGATAGACCTAGGGTTTGTATGCAAAATCAACCAACAAATAGCTTGACTAATACAAAGACAAAAAAGCATGAAAATGGACAACACCAATCACAATTGCACCCTTAAGGTTACTCCATTTGTTGCCTTCAAAAATGGGCCATGTTGCATGTTGAGTATCTTTGGCAAAAAAAAACAAATCAAAATGATCATAGTCCCTCGATGACGCTTTCTCAAGTTGCCTAAAAAATGATCAAGTCCCTTGAAGGAAAAATTGTCAAAGACACTTGGCACTATTGCATTCATGGTCTAAACGATGATCCGTGCCCGTCCCGTTAACATTCTAACACAAGATTGTCCACAAAATACAATGGTGGAACAATACTGTTAAAAGGGTTAAAACATAGGAAAGATCTTTGAGAAATTTAGGGTAGATAGATCTTGGTTACTTGACCAACTTGCAAAACAAATCCTTGCCATTTTTCAAAACACACTCCACGACACAACTTTCAAAAGAACTTTCAAAAACCTTGAAACATCTTTTCAAAAAGACAAACACCTTTTGTAAAACATTCGAGTAAAGAATTGTTACAAGGGTTGCCTAGACAAGGCATCGTTTTCAAAACATTTTCAAAACCATACACACAAAGCACCATTTCAAACAATTGAAAATGCAAGGCAAGTGATCTAAGAAAGTACCTAAGAGCCCATGGATAACCATGGATATAAAGGGTGCTAATACCTTCCCTTTCTATAATCTACTCCCCGAACCCATGAAAACATCTCAAAGGTTTTTCCTGTGCTTTTTAACCTTTCCTTAGGATAAAATAAAAAGTCGGCGGTGACTCTTGCTAAACCGAAACATTTGCAAAAACAAACACAAAACCCAAGTCAGTTCTCCCACCGTATCACAGATGCTCTTGATTACTAGATCACCCACTTGATATACTTGACGTCTGACCTTTTTGTTGAAAGCTTTGATCATTCGGTTTTGGTATATCTGACCATGACAGATAGCAGCACGCCTTTTCTCATCAATCAGATTTAGTTGATCAAGTCGAGTCTGGATCCAATCATCTTCATTGAAACTCGCATCCTTCATGATCCTCAAAGAAGGGATCTAGACCTCAATAGGTAGGACAAGCTCCATACCATATACCAGAGAATAAGGTGTTTCCCCTGTTGACGTACATGCTGAGGTGTGGTAACCATGAAGAGAAAATGGTAACATCACATGCCAGTCTTTGTACGTCACCGTCATCTTCTGTATGATTTTCTTAATATTCTTGTTAGCAACCTCCACAACACCATTCATCTTTGGCCGGTAAGGGTAAGAATTATGATGTTGGATCTTGAATTGTTTACAGAGTTCGGTGATCATTGTATTATTGAGATTTGTACCATTATCTGTAATGATTCTCTCTGGAACACCATACCAACAGATCAGGTTATGCTTGATAAACCACGCCACAACATTCTTGGTAACAGTAGAATAAAATGCGGCCTCAACCCACTTCGTGAAGTAATAAATGGCCACTAGGATGAAGCGATGTCCATTGGAAGCGGTAGGTCTAATCTCTCTGATCATGTCAATGCCCGACATTGCAAAGGGGCAGGGAGATGTCAAGACATTCAAGGGAACCAGAGGTACATGTACTTTATCAGCGTAGATCTGGCATTTGTGACAAGTTCGGGGGTGATGATAACAGTATGCTTCCATAGTTGACCAATAGTATCCTGCCCGTAGGATCTTTTTAGCCATGGTGTGTCCACTAGAGTGGGTGCTAAAGGTACCTTCGTGTAAATCTGCCATAATCCTCTCTGCTTCGCTCTTGTCTACACACTGAAGTAAAGTAGAGTCATGGTTGTGCTTGTATAGGATTCCATTACTGAGGAATAACTTTGCGGAGAACCTTCTCAGAAACTTCTTATCATTGACATATGCTCCCTCAGGCGCGTCCGCTAACTGATTCTCTTCTCGTGGGAAATGTTCAAAGGTGACTTCTTCGAAGAGTGGAAGCAATGTCAGCACATTCTCTTTGTAAGGGATGAGATTAGGGTGCTTCGTGTCCCACTCTCCTTTGATTTGACTTAATACCAAAGCTGAATCTCCGAAAACACTCAAAAACTTGATCCTCAGGTCAATAGCAGCTTTGAGACCCATGATGCATGCTTCATACTCCGCCATATTGTTGGTACAGTTGAAACATAATCTGGCGGTGAAAGGAGTATGATAGGCCTCGGGGGATATGGTTACAACACCGATGGCATTGTCGAGTGCGTTGGAGGGTCCATCACAAACCATAGACCATCGGGATCCTTCCTCAGGTCCTTCATCCGGTCCAGGTTCTTCATAGTCAGTCACTAACATGATATGCTCATCCGGGAATTCAAAGTTCATGGATTGGTAGTCATCCACAACCTGATGAGCCAAATGATCAACTAATACACTTCCCTTAATTGCTTTATGGGTTATGTATTGGATGTCGTATTCGATCAGGATCATTTGCCATCTCGCTATTCTTCCGGAGAGAGAAGGCTTCTCAAAGATGTACTTGATCGGATCCATCTTAGATATCAACAAATTAGTGTGGGTCAACATATACTGTCTCAGTCAAGAGCAACCCATGCCAAAGCGCAACAAGTTTTATCGAGCAGTGAGTATCTTGTTTCAGAGTCGGTAAACTTTTTGCTAAGGTAGTATATTGCATGCTCTTTACGACCAAACTCATCATGCTTCCCCAACACACACCCCATTGAATTATCTAACACTGTTAGGTACATTATCAAAGGTCTTCCTTCAATCGAAGGAATTAGAATTGGAGGCTCTTGAAGATATTCCTTGATTCTCTCGAAGGAAGTATGGCATTCGTCATTCTACTTTACCACTTGATCTTTCTTCAAGAGCTTGAAGATTTGCTCACAAGTAGCAGTTAGATAGGAAATGAATATGGCAATGTAATTTAGGCGTCCCAAGAAACCTCTAACCTCCTTCTCAGTGCGAGGAGCCGGAATCTCTTGTATAGCCTTAACCTTTGCAGGGTCTACCTGAATACCTTTGTCACTGACAATGAAACCTAGGAGTTTACCACACCTTACCCCAAAGGTGAACTTGTTAGGATTTAACCTCAGCTTGTACGTCTTCAACCTATCAAGCAACTTTTGTAGATGATCAAGGTGCTCTTCCTCAGCTTGAGACTTGGCTATCATGTCATCAACATAGACCTCTATCTCATGGTGAATCATGTCATGAAACAAAGCTACCATGGCTCGCTGATAGGTTGCCCCGGTGTTCTTCAACCCAAATGACATCACTTTGTAGCAGAAAGTGCCCCATTGCGTGACAAAGGTTGTCTTCTCCATGTCTTCGGGTGCCATCTTGATCTGATTGTAACAAGAGAAACCGTCCATGGAAGAAAAGATCTTGTGTTGTGCAGTGTTGTCAACAAGAACGTCAAAGTGGGGAAGCGAAAAGTAATTCTTGGGGCTTTTCCTATTCAAATTTATCTAGTCCACACACATCCGCACCTTGCCGTCCTTCTTAGGCACCGGAACTATGTTTGCAACCCACTGGGGATAAGAGGTGACAGCTAGGAACCCAATGTTGAATTGTTTCATAACTTCTACTTTGATCTTCTCTGACATTTCAGGGCACATACGACAGACCTTCTGCTTTACAAGGCAATCTTCTTTAGTTGGCAGACGGTGAACTATAATATCCGTATCCAGTCCTGGCATGTCTTCATATGACCAGGCAAAGATCTCGACATCATCATGCAACATCTGTATCAACCACTGTTTGACATTAAGCCCCAAATTTGCACCTATCTTGACTTCTTTCATGTCCTCTTTTGTGCCCAAGTTTATTGTCTCAATTGGCTCTTCATGAGGCTATATAGCCCTTTCTTCCTGCTGTAGCAGTCTGACAAGCTCTCCGGGTACCTCACAATCCTCCTCACCTTCGTCCTCGGCTTGGTTGATAGGATTTTCAAAGTCATAACCGGCAATAGCAGAACTGTTATCAATGGGATCCAGAGTGGATATGGATCTGCAGTTTGATACGTGAGTGTGTGTAAGAGCATAGCTGTATAGACAAAGTTAAAAGCAGCAAAGAAAAATAGAGAGCGCAAAATTTGTATGCAAAACGTCCAATGCTTTATTAATTCCATATGAAATTGAAACATGATAACCCTCACATAAACCATTGTGCCCCTGGTAAGACACATGTCCATAGAGTTTATATTGTTTATTACATATCCGAAAACAAGAAAAACAATTACTTCTGAATAAAAGTAATTGGTACAAAGTCATTTATTGTCCAGTTACTGGGTCCACCGTTGGTAGTAGGGAAGATCCGACCATCCATGTCATAGTCACCATCCCTGTCTTCTAGAGCGTTAACCCTATGATTGTTGATGCATAGGGGAGGTCCTCTAGCACGAGCATGACGAACAGCCCTTTGAGCCCCTGAAGAGAAACCCAAACCTAACTTATAATATTTTTATGGAATGTCAGAGAGTTGGCCCCAGATGGTGCACCCACCTTCTTCAATAACTGCTTTTGCGTCCTTGAGAGAAGCCATCTTCAAGGGAGGTCTGGTGTTCTTCGGCATGTTGGTGACAATTTTCGTTGCAGCCATAGTATAAGGCACCTCTTCGAAGTTCTGACATGGAGTTTCGATGAACTGGCCGTCCATTTCCACATACCTGAAGGAATTCAAATGGCTTACCATGTAGTCTTCTTCACCATGTACCGTAACAATCCTTTCTTTCACCATGTATTTCATCATCTGATGCAGAGTGGACGTGACATCTCCTGCCCCATGGATCTAAGGGTGACCCAACAAACAAGAATAAGATGGTCTGATATTCATCACGTAAAAGGTGGAGTCAAAAGTCTGAGAACCAACTTTGATGGGGATGTCCACCTCCCCGTGCACCATTCTTTTCGAACCATCGAAAGCCCTCACTACAATGTTACTGGGCTTCAGGGTCAAACCTTCGCAGTCCAATCTGTCCGGAGCCTTCTTAGGCAGCACGTTCAATGATGAACCAGTATCTACTAGAACATGGGCCAAAGTAGTGCCCATGCATTCGACGGAGACATGAATCACATCATTGTGTTTTCTCCCTCTGGGTGTCAGATCAGCATCAGAAAAACCCAAATCATTATCAACTGTCAAGCTGGCCACACAATATTCAAATTGGTCAGCGGAGGTTTCTTGTGGCACATGGGCAGTTTTAAGGAATTTCACCAAAGCCTTCGCATGAGCTTCAGAGCATAATAGCAGGGCTAAAATTATAGTCGCTCTTCTTTATTATCTTCAAAATTTATTCCATTTCCTTCTTGGAAGCCTCTGGGATAGATTCTGAACACGCCTTCGTCTGGACAGGCTCAATCAATATGTCTTTGCCCCGAGTCTCGGCCGACTCGGTGATAGGGGTGTCAACAGGGGTAATCACAGGAATTGTGGTGGTAGTATTAGCAAGAACAACAATAGGAATGATCACAGGACTAGTAACGGCTTTTGGAGGAGAAATCTCAGGGGAGAACACTCTTCCACTTCTTGTTATTTTACTGGTCCCAATGATATTGCCAATGTCGGGATCAGTATTTCCAGAAACTTAGTCTTCAACAGCCAACTGGTCTTGCTTGACACCGTGGTAGTAGACGTCAGCCCCATAGTTTCCGGGAATAGTCTTGTCCGAGGAATATGGGATTGGCTCTGGCATGGTGATGATCGAGGAGCCAACTTTGGAGCAGACATAATCCTGACGGGTCTTTTGGTGGAGACCCTGGGAGGATTGGTGAAAATGGTTATGATTGAAACATATTTGCAAGAAATAGTCGGGACGGGAGTCTTTTCAAACAAAATCTCTCTATCATCCATCAGGCGCTGAACACCTGCCTTCAACAAATGACAACCAGTCGGTAGAGATAAACATGAGTGGCAACCATCGCCATAACCTAGAAATAACCCAAATTTCAACAAGTTCCACTTAATGGTCATGAGAGGTGTAACAAGTTCCTCAACAGAAGTAACAAATGCATCATTGTCAACAACATTAACACCATGGTCGTGCTTGGGCATAGGAGCAGTGATAACATTGGGAATCTCAGGAGCGTCAAATTCAATTTCCTTCACCTCGATAAGGTCTTGCACCTTGTTTTTCAAAGACCAACAGTCGTTTGTATCATGACCTAGACTTTTTGAGTGGTAAGCACAATGAGCATTTGAGTTGTAGCGAGGAGAGGCGGTGTTGGGATTCTTAGGAGCTTCCCGCAAAGTTACCAGATTAGACTTCAGTAGATGAGGCAACACTTGAGACAGAGTCATATTTATCCGGGTAAACTGTCGTACGAGCCTTTCTGCCCTAGGTTGATTGTTCCTTTGTTGAGTAGGTACAAGTTTAGAGATCATAACATCCCCTACCGTTGGACGATGCTCAGTTCTGCCCTGATTCCCATGGCTATAAGTGGCACTGACTTCATTCTTCCCAAAAAATGGCTTCCTTACTGTACTGGAGGATATATCCTTTTGAATCTTACCACTCCTAATTCCAGCTTCCACTCTTTCTCCTGTAAAAATCAATTCAATGAAGCCAGCTGGAGAGCTTCTAATCAGATGGTTGAAAAATAGACCAGATAGGGTACCCAAAAACATATCCACTAACTCCCTATCAGACACGGGAGGTTTGACTCTTCCTACTAAGTCCCTCCACTTTTGAGCATAGTCTTTAAAGCCCTCGCTCGAACCCATAGACATACTTTGGAGTTGTGTACGGTTGGGAGCAAGGTCTGCATTATACTGATACTGCTTGTAGATAGCAGCATCCAGGTCTTCCCAATTACGAATGTTGGTCCCTTCCAGCTGGTAGAACCACTCTAGTTGAGTTCCAGGCAGAATATCTTGAAAGAAGTGGACCCATAAGTCCTTGTCAGTAGTGTGAGGCTGGATCTTCCTCACATAAGATCGGAGGTGCATCTTGGGACACGAAACCCCATCATATTTGGCAAATACCGGCACATTGAACTTCTTCGGGATGACAACCCCATAAACCAAACCCAGCTCTTCAAAGTACAACCATGGCACCTTCTGGATTTCCATTGCACACAAATGCTCTTCTAGTTGTTTGTATTTTTCTTCGGCCGGAGGGTACTGCTCTTCAATATAGTCGGTCTCATTATCAGATTCCCTTGGACTGGAGTCTTCCTCTCTTGTCTCCCCTTCTTGATTATCTCATTCTTTTGACGAAGATGTTATCTCAACCACTTGCCTTAGCAGTCCTTTGAACCTCCTTCCCATATTCACCATACAAGTTATCTTCCTTGGCTTCTTAGTCTTCTCTTTGACAATCAGGGCTTTCATTCCTCTTGCCCCTTGACTAGAGCCATGATCATCTGTTGAAACTGAGCATTCTGAGTCTGTAGATCCTTCATTGTATGTTCTAGAGCCATTGCTGAAATAAACATCGAAGAGGATGAGAAACCTGCTTATGCAATGATATGTAAGATATATGTATGCAATGTTTTCAAGGATTTCTAAGACTCAAATTTGCTTAAAGAGAAAGAGAACAAATGTTAATTGCATTAAGAAGTTTTATCGGTCACAACGATGTCTCTTGGGCTTACAAAGGAAGTAACAAAGCAAAAATAACCCTCTAAGAAAAGAGACTCAAGATTCCCACTGACGCATCCTCTTTGGTGCAATTTAAACATTTATACTCCTCTCTTCGTGAAGTAACCTGGTGAGCTCTAAAACCTTCTTCTCACTAGCATAGAATTTGGTCTCAAAAACAAACTGTCTCAACGCCAAACAAGGATTATAAGTGATTCCTCCCCTAATGCCTAAGAAAGGGACTTTAGGGAATTCCCTACAGTGATCAATGATGGTAACATTCTCTGAGGATCGCGAACACCAATGAATATCCGAATGTGTAAGGGACATCAGCCTATAAGACCATCTCATACCCTACTCATTTCTCAAGAAAGACCAGGGTAGGTGCGAAATAAACCACCTAACAAATAGAGGAGTGCAACACAGAAGGGTCCCTCTTCTCTTTAGAGTGCGAGTATACAGAGAGTGTAGAATATCCCCAAGTAAAGTAGGCACCGGATTATGTGACAGAAAAACCTTAACTGCATTCATATCTATGAGTTGGTCCGTGTTAGGGAATAGTACCATCCCATAGATGAGAAGGGTCAACACTTCTTCAGAAGCTTGTAAATCCAGGCTATCCCAAAAATGGTGAGATTTCTCAAATAGAAACTTAGCTGGAAATCCTTGGACACCTCTTCTAGTTTCCCAATTTGCCACCACATCAGACCGTTGTAAAGACAGAGCTTGAGCAATCTCTTCGGGTTTTGGGTCTCTTTCCATGTCGTTGAATGGTAACTGATTAAGGATATGTATCCCCAATAGATGAGAAAACTCCTCCATAGCAGGCACTAACTAGTAATCGGGAAAAGTGAAGCAATGGTGTAACGGATCAAAGAACTGAAAGAGCACCTTTAACATTTCTTCATCAGGGTTTGAAATGACCAAGCCGAGAAGTCAACCATGTTTTTTAATGAAGGGAGTGCTTTTAGGAATCCTTGATGCTAACTCCTTGAGTTGAGGAGGTAATTTCACATGGTTGACTTGGATAGTATTCCTGCGAGCGGATGTCATGTCCTACAAAACAAGATAAATATAAGCCCTAGAAAATCCTTGAAATGGTTAGTATGATATGCCATGTTATGATGTCATGATTATGCTAAGAAATCACATATATAGCAAGCACAAGCAAATCACCCAAAGACCTTAGGTTTAAGGCTTGCATGGGTTTTAAGGTAATACCCTATTGAAGTTTGGATTGGTTCAACTTGTCTTATAACTAGTAACCCGGTTCTAAGGGATCTAACTATCACTGATCTTTCCCACAAGTTTCGTTCTGATAGACAACTGACTTGCAACCAAACAAAACTCGGGACTCAAATCTCAATGAGTGTAGTATCGAGTATTAACCGATTTTGGGAATACACCAAAGACGGTTATCTCAATACGTCCTAATAGCCAAGTTGTTCGATTAAGGTTCTAAGGTCAGTTGACGCTTCATGACACCATGCAGCGGTCCCGTATTCTCCTTGATTAACTCAAGGGCTACCGATACCAACCAAAGTGTCGCATCAACGTTGCCATCGCTTCAACCGTGTCGTTATACCCCACACAGTTTCCACGATCTATTTCTACTTACCTAAACGGTTTCCCTAGATCTGGGTGTAGGATCTATAGTAACCCAAGAAACACCCTTAAAAATAAAGCAATCAAACAGACAAAGAAAACAGTTTAGAAATGAACTAGACCCTAAGGTAAACCCCACTTTTATTATCTCCCCAGCAGAGTCGCCAGTTTTGTGATACAATGGCAGAACCGACAGTTATACTGGTTTGCGTTTTTTGTTCCAAAATGTTGCAGTAAGCAAGAGTCGCCACCAACTTTTCTTTTATCCAACAAAGGAAAGGTTGAAAAGAACATAAAAAGACCTTTTTTGAGATTTTATGAGTAATGGGGTAGATTATTGAAAGGGAAGGCGTTAGCACCCTTTTCATCCGTGGTTTTCCACGGGCTCATAGGTACTTGCACATTTTTGAAAATTGTTTTTGTGTTTGTGTGTTTTGAAAGATTTTGTTTGCTTTATGATAACTCTTGTGTCAGTCCTCAAGAGTGTGATAAAGCGTTTTGAAAAGAATTTTGAAAGTGTGTAAGAGTAAAAGGAATTGGATTTGAGCAAGTACTTAAGAACTATCTACCTACTTGAAAAAGGATTTTGTTTTCCTCCTACCCTTTAGATAGTGATATCCTACTATTAGTGAGTAGGTAGAGTTATACCCAAAAATTTTCCTTCTCATTTCACTCAAGACATGCCTCTAGAGGTCCCCAACTTGCCCTAAGATGACCAAGAATTGACCAGACAAATTCTCCTCCTAAGACAATGAGCCTCAACTTGGGTTTCAATTCTAAGCAATATGTGTGAGTCACAAGGATCCCAAATGTTCTCCATTCTCCTAATATGTCCTCAATATCATCCATGCCAACTTTCATGCCTTGAACAACAAGTTTGCTCAGTTAACTGCTCAAATGCCTGAAAATCAACTGTACTAGGTTAAAAGATAAACTGTGGCCCAAATACAGTCAAACTTCAATATTTTTGTTAAACATAAACATTTTGAAGTAATATCCATCATTTGATCAAGGGTTGATCAGGATTCCTCAAGAAATGCTCCTAACTCATCAAAAGTCAAAAATGGCAAATTAAGGGTTCTATAGGAAAAGTAAACCAAACTTTGATCAAACATAACTTTCTTATAATTTATCAGAAATTTTTCCACAAAGGCTCATGTTGAAGATAATCCAATCCCATACAACTTCTCTTCAGCCCTAAAGTTCAAGAAATGCACCATTGGAAAGATACAAGCTCATACATTATAGGTCCTTTCAAAAAGTCAACAAAAACACATTTTGGGTCAAAGCTCCTTACGTGAATATGGAAGATCCAATGGAAATGAAACTAAAAGGGTTGTTTAGAGTACATGTTAAGATATCAAAAAAGTCAAAGAAAACCCTCTTAGAGTTAAAAATGAGAGCGATATGCATTTCTAAAGTTGACCAATTTTTGGAAAAGTGCATGAAGCCAATATTGACCAAACTTGAATTTTTTCCAAATGGGCCCATGTTTTTATGCTTGAAACTTGTTTCTAACATGGCCCATGATCTCTTAGCTCACTCATACATTATTTATTTATTTTGATTATTTATTTTGATTTTTTATTTATTAAAAGTAAAAATTAAATAAATAAATAAGGGAAATTATGTAAGATATGATTTGAGAATCTTTTTCTTAGCAAATAAGGGACAAAACATGCTGGCAAATCAAAGGAAAATCGTGGAGGAAAGGAAGATTGGATTTGTTCCAAAAACAAGATAAAAATCAAATAATTGAAAGAAGGATATTTCTCATCAAAGCATTGTATTTTTTCCACAATTATAAACCTAAAAGGTTTTACTACATATACACTACAACCCTAGACCTAATGGACATGTGAAAGCTGCCTCCAAACCAAGAACAAAATTTGCAAAATTATTCAAGTGAGGTGCAATTCAAAAGCTCACGCTCCAGTCAATTTCAATCAGATTCAGGCATGTCATAATCCTTTTGAGGATCCCAGGGGTAGAACCAACCTCTTTTTGAAGGTCAAAGCATACATAACCACCCCCTACGATAACTTACGGTTTGTAAAACTTTCAAACTTCAAACTTTCGATTCATGACATATAAATAATATATCTGAACATATTTAAGTTTAACATCATATCTGCACATGTTTTAAACCATTATATGCAAGCTTTGATGCCAGAAACAAGAAGTGCCATTTTTAGGGCACAAGTTTTTTGTTTCTTCGCATTTGTATTTACAGGCTGTTTCATCCAAAAAGAATACCACCATCGTGATCGCAACCTATGATTTGGGGGGGGGGTAGGTCAGGTTTCTGGATTGGTAACGTCATCTTCTGCAGGATTCAACTTTTGTCTCGCCGGAGAAGACAACGGTCAACCACCGTGAGGGGTGGTTTGACGCTCCCTGCTCTGGCATGGCTGGATGGCTTCTTCTGATTGGCTCATTTGAAATACAAGGTCCCACTCCACGCGCGCGTTTTGTTTATTAATATATTTGACTAAAATTTCACATATTATATTATTATTTCATCTATATGCATGAATGACAAGATGGCTTGGTGGTAGAAGGGACGCGTGCAAAGGGAGAGACCTGGGTTCGATTCCCAGGTCTTGAAGTTTATTTTTTTTCTAATGAGGTTCTTGCAGATCCAGTGTTCCAGGGGAATACGCACATACCATGTGTCACCAGATCTCATCCATCAGATCACTATAATATCAAATCCATCTCCCTGGAAACGCTTCCCCATGATGGACCTCCAAGCATGCCTCTCATTGGATCCAGCGCAGCTATGGGCCAATAGATCTGGGCCCTAAGCAAAAATTCCAGCATACCCCTACTTTTGGGTTTCTCCCCCCCTCAGGCCCATTTCTTAATTTTCTTTACTATTTTATTTAGTTTATGTTTTTTTTTGCTTATTCCTTTTTTTTAAAAAATCATAAAATAAAATAAAAATCATAAAATTAGGATTTAGAGTTTTTTTTAAGAAAAAATAATTTTTGCAAATTAATTTAATTTAATCAACTTTAATTTGTTTTCCTTAATGTAAAATTAATTAGAAATTAGGTTAAATTTCAAATATTTTCATAAAATACCAAAATCATTTTAATAGTCAATTAGACTGTTAGGGTTTCAAACGTAGGTCAGTCTTAATTTTCGAGCGTTATTATTTTTTTCATATGATTATTTTTATTATGTAACTGTGCCCGGTTTGTAATAGTTTAATTAGGGTTTTCAATTTCCGCATTTTAATTTTCGTTCATTATTGATGTAACTACACCAAAGCCTTGTAATAGTTGTTGGAACTTTATTTCTCGCCTTTATATTTCTTATATGCTTGTAGATAAATTGTTAGTAAATTAGGCGTGCATGATAAGATTTAATCAAATTAATCATTAGATCACTAACATAAGATAAAATATCTGAAAAAAGTACATTGTCGCACACTTGCACCCCTAGGGTATACCTCACTTGTTGCCTTCGGAAATGGTCACGTCACTCGAACATAGGGATATCTTAGCAAAGACCCTCAGTTTAAAAGTCATCATAAAGATCATGGTCCCTTAATTGTCCTCGAGTTGTCTACGAGAAATGATCTTTTCCCTCGATGTTGCATACATGATGACAGTGCCTTCGAAATGCTAAGGTATCCTTACATGTTGCCTTCAATGACCATAATTGTCCCTCTCAATAGTCCCTCGACATCCAACGATAGGGCTACCTACTCACTAATAGTAGGATAGAACTATCTAAAGGAAATGAGGAAAATAACGCCCTTTTTCGAGTAGGTAGACAGTTCTTAAGTACTTGCTAAAAAATTAATTCCTTTTACACTTACACACTTTCAAACTTATTTTCAAAGAACGCTTTATCACACTCTTGAGGACTGATACAAGGGTTATCATAAAGAAAACAAAATATTTTAAAACACACAAACACGAAAATAGTTTTAAAAAATGAGCAAGTACCTAAGAGCCCATGGAAAATCACAGATGGAAAAGGTGCTAACACCTTCCCTTTCCATAATCTACACCCCTTACTCATAAAATCTCGAAAAAGGTCTTTTTATGTTCTTTTCACCCTTTACTTTGTTGGATAAAAGAAAATTCGGTGGCGACTCTTGCTTACCGCGACATTTGCAATCAAAAAACGCAAACCAGTACAACAGTCGGTTCTTCCATAGTATCACAGAACTGATGACTCTGCTAGGGAAATTTAATTAAAATTGGGGTTTACCTTAGGGTATAGTTCATTTCTAATCTGTTTTTTTGTCTGTTTGATTGCTTTTCTTTTAAAGGGTATTGTTTGGGTTACTATAGATCCTACACACGGATCTGGGGAAACCTTTTAGGTAAGTAGCAATAGATCGTGGAAACTGTGCGGGGTATACCAACATGGTTGAAGCAATGGCTATGTTGATGCGACACTTTGGTTGGTACCGGTAGCCCTTGAGTTAATCAAGGAGAATACGAGGTCGCTGCGTAGTGTCATAAAGCGTCAAATGACCTTAGAACCTTTAATTGAAAAACTTGGCCATTAGGACGTAGTGAGATGGTCGTCTTTGGTGTATTCCAAAAGTCGGCAGATACTCGATGCTACACTTATTGAGATTTGAATCCCGAGTTTTGTTTGGTTGCAAGTCAGTTGCCTATCGGAGTGAAACTTATGGGAAAGATCAGTGATATTGAGATCCCTGAGAACCCGGTAACTATTTATAGGAAAGGTTGAACCAATCCAAACTTCAAGAGGGTATTACCTTAAAACCCATACAAGCCTTAAACCTAAGGTCTTGGTGTGATTTTCTTGTGCTTGCTATATATTTGATTTCTTAGCATAATCATGACATCATAACATGGCATATCATACTAACAATTTCAAGGATTTTCTAGGGCTTATCTTTGTCTTATTTTGTAGGACATGACATCCGCTCGCAGGAACACTATCCAAGTCAATCTTGTGAAAGTACCTCCTCAACTCAAGGAGTTAGCATCAAGGATTCCTGAAAGTTCTCCCTTCACTGAAAAACATGGTCGACTTCTCAACTTGGTCACTTCAAACCCTGATGAAGAAATGTTAAAGGTGCTCTTTCAGTTCTTTGACCCGTTACATCACCGCTTCACTTTCCTTGATTACCAGTTAATTCCTACTATGGAGGAGTTTTCTTAGTTATTAGGGGTACCTATCCTTAATCAGTTACCATTCAACGGTATGGAAAGAGACCTAAAGCCCGAAGAGATTTCTCAAGCTCTGTCTTTACAACGGTCTGACGTAGTGGAAAATTTGGAAACCAGAAGAGGCGTCCAAGGATTTCCAGCTAGCTTTTTATTTGAGAAAGCTCACCATTTTTGGTGTAGCCTGGACTTACAAGCTTTTGAAGAAGTGTTGGCCCTTCTCATCTATGGGATGGTACTATTCCCTAACACGTACCAACTCATAGATGTGAATGCAGTTAAGGTTTTCCTGTCGCATGATCTGGTGCCTACTTTACTTGGGGATATTCTACACTCTCTGCATACTCGCAGTCTAAAGAGAAGAGGGACCATTCTGTATTGCACTCCTCTATTGGCTAGGTGGTTTATTTCACACCTACCTCGGTCTATCTTGAGAAATGAGTAGGGTATGAGATGGTCTCATAGGCTGATGTCCCTTACACATTTGAATATTCATTGGTGTTTTTGGTCCTTGTAGAGTGTCACCATCATTGATCGCTGTGAGGAATTCCCTAATGTCCCTCTCTTAGGCATTAGGGGAGGAATCAATTATAATCCTTGTTTGGAGTTGTGACAGTTTGGTTATGCTAGAAGGGATGGTGCTCACGACACACTCGTCCAAGGAATCACAATTGAATATGAGAATGATGTTCACGGTTATCGTAAGAGGTTCATTCGAGCTTGGGGCATGATAAACAGAGTTGATAGCAAGACACTGGGGTACAAGAATTCCATCCCTCGCGAGCCTTACCTCAAATGGGTGTGAGCTCTTGCTCAATGTCTTATGATTCCTTACCCCGTCATCTTACCTGTGATTATGGAGACAATTGTTGAGGGAGACACTCCTTATATTATTCTCCATCCTGACATGCCAACTGATCTTGAGGAGCTACAGAAGTCCTGGATCCAACTCAAAGAAGAACATGATACTTTTGAAACCTAATTCTATGCCAGCGAGAAGAAGGTTTTAGAGCTCACCTGGTTACTTCACAAAGAGAAGAGTATAAACGCTTACATTGCACCAAAGAGGATGCGTCAGTGGCAAGCTTGAGTCTCTTTGCTTAGAGAGTTATTTTTGCTTTGTTATCTCCTTTGTAAGCCCAACAGGAATTTTGGTGACTGATAAAACTTCTTAATGCAATTAACAATTGTTCTATTTCTGTTTAAGAAAATTTGAGTCTTAGAAATCCTTGAAAATATTGCATACATATATCATACATATCATTGCATAAGCAGGTTTGAAAGCAGGTTTCTCATCCTCTTCGCTGTTTATTTCAGAAATGGCTCTCTAACAAACAGTGAAGGATCTACAGACTCAGAATGCTCAGTTCCAACAGATGATCATAGCTCTGGCCAAGGGGAAAGAGGAACTGAAAGCCCTGATTGTCAAAGAAAAGACTAAGAAGCCAAGAAAGACAGCTGGTGTGGTGAACTTGGGAGGAAGACCCCAGTCCAAGGGAATCTGATGATGAGTCTGACTACAATGAAGAGCAGTACCCTCCGGCCTGGGATGGATTTTGAAGAGCTGAGTTTAGTTTCAGAGGTTGTCATCCCGCAAAAGTTCAAGGAACCGGTGTTCCCCAAATATGACAGGGTTTCCTGTCCCAAGATGCACCTCCGATCTTATGTGAGGAAGATCCAGCCTCACACTGCTGACAAGGACTTATAGATCCACTTCTTTAAAGACAATCTATCCGGAACTCAATTATAGTGGTTCTACTAGCTGGAAAGGACCAACATTCGTAATTGGGAAGACCTGGTTGCTGCTTTCTACAAGCAGTATCAGTATAATGCAGACCTTACTCCTACCCGTACACAACTCCAAAGTATGTCTATGGGCTCGAGCGAAGGCTTTAAAGACTATGATCAGAAGGTGAAGGACTTAGCAGGAAGAGTCCAACCCCCTTGTCTGATAGGGAACTAGTGGATATGTTTTGGGGTACCATATCTGGTCCGTTTTTCAATCACCAGATTGGAAGCTCCTCAGCCGGCTTTACTGAATTGATCTTAATGGGAGAAAGAGTGGAAGCTGGGATTAGGAGTGGTAAGATTCAAAAGGATGCATCCTCCAATACAGTAAGGAAGCCATTTTCTGGGAAAAAGGAATCAGGACAGAACTGAACACCATCCAGCGGTAGGGGCTGTTATGATCTCTAAACCCGCACCTACTCAACAAAGGAATAATAAGCCTAGAGATGAAAGACCTGTAAGGAAGTTTACCCGGATAAATATGACCCTGTCTCAAGTCTTGCCACATTTGTTGAAATCTAATCTGGTAACTTTGCGGGAAGCTCCGAAAAATCCCAACACCGCCTCTCCTCACTACAACCCTAATGCTCGTTGTGCTTACCATTCAGAAAGTCCAGGCCATGATACCAACAACTACTAGGCTTTGAAAAATAAGGTGCAAGACCTTATCGAGGCGAAGGAAATTGAATTTGATGCTCCTGAGATTCCCAATGTTATCACTTATCCTATGCCCAAGCACGATCGTGGTGTTAATGCTATTGAAGATAATATGTTTGTTACTGTTGTTGAGGAAATTGTTACTCCCCTCATGACCATTAAGTGGAACTTGTTGAAATCCGGTTTATTTCCGGGCTGTGGCGAAGGTTGCGACTTATGTTTGTCTCTACTGACTGGTTGTCATTTGTTGAAGGAAGGTGTTCAGCGCTTGATGGATGATAGAGAGATTTTGTTTGAGAAGACTCCCGTTCCAACTGTTTCTTTCAAGGATGTTTCAATCAAAAGCATTTCTGCCAACCCTCCCAGGGTCTCCACCAAAAGACCCGTCAGGATTACATCTGCTCAAAAGTTGGCTCCACTGATCATCACTATGCCATGGCCAATCCCATATTCCTTGGACAAGGTTATTCCTTGGAACTATGGGGCTAACGTCTACTACCACGGTGTCAAGCAACACCTGCTGGCTGTTGAAGACTAAGTTTTCGAAAATGTTGATCCTGACATTGGTAACATTGTTGGAACTGGCAAAATAACAAGAAGTGGAAGAGTGTTCTCCCCTGAGATTTATCCTCCAAAATCTGTTACTAGTCCTGTGATCATTCCTACGGTTGTTCCTACTAATCCTACTACTACAATTCCTGTGATTACCCCTGTTGACACCCCTATCACCGAGTCGGCTGAGACTCAGGGCAAAGACATATTTATTGAGCCTGTCCAGACGAAGGCGCATTCAGAATCTATCCCACAGGCTTCCAAGAAGGAAATGGAAGAAATTTTGAAGACAATAAAGAAGAGCGACTACAATATGGTCGAACAGCTGGGGCATACCCCTTCCAAGATTTTTATGTTAGCCTTACTGTTATGCTCCGAAGCTCATGCAAAGGCTTTGGTGAAGTTCCTTAAAACCGCCCATGTGCCACAAGAAACCTCCGCTGACCAATTCGAAGATTGTGTGGCCAGTTTGACGGCTGATAATAGTTTGGGTGTTTCTAATGCTGATCTGACACCCAGAGGGAGAAAACACAATGAGGCACTACATGTTTCCTTCGAATGCAGGGGCACTACTTTGGTCTATGTTCTAGTACATACTGGTTCATCATTGAATGTGCTGCCTAATAAGGCTCTAGATAGATTGGACTGCGAAGGTTTGACACTGAAGCCCAGTAACATTGTAGTGAGGGCTTTCAATGGTTCAAAAAGAATGGTGCACGGGGAGTTGGACATCCCCATCAAAGTTGGTTCTCATACCTTTGACTCCACCTTCTACGTGATAGATATCAGACCATCCTATTCTTGTTTGTTAGGACGTCCTTGGATCCAAGGGGCGGGAGCTGTCACGTCCACTCTGCGTCAGATGATGAAATTCCCGGTAAAAGGAAAGATTGTCACTGTACATCGTGAAGAAGAGTACAAGGTAAGCCATTTGAATTCCATCATGTACGTGGAAATGGATGGCGAGCTCATTGAGACTCTGTGTCAGAACTTCAAAGAGATGCCTCAGGTTATGGCTGCAATTGAAATTGTCACCAATCTGCCAAAGATTACCAGACCTCCCTTGAAGATGGCTTCACTCAAGGATGCTAAAGCAGTTATTGAAGAAGTTGGGTGTACCATATGGGGCCAACTCCCTGACATTCCATACAAATCTGATAAGTTTGGTTTGGGTTTCTCTTCAGGGGCTCAAAGGGCTATTCTTCGTGCTCGTGATGGAGGATCTCCATTACGCATCAACAATCACGGGGTCAACGCTCTAGAAGAAAATGATGGGGACTATGACATGGATATATGGATCTTCCCTACTACCAAATTTGGACCTAGTAACTGGACAACAAAAGACTTTGTACCAATTACTTTTTTTAGAAGTAATTTTCTTTTCTTATTTTTGGATATGTAATAAACAATATAAACTCTATGGTCATGTGTCTTACCCGGGGCACAATGGTTTATTTGTGAGGGTTATCATGTTTTGATTTCATATGGCATTAATAAATCATTGGACGTTTTGCATACAAATTTTGCGCTCCCTGTTTTTCTTTTCTGTTTTTTACTTTTTCTATACAGCTATGATCTTAGACACACTCACGTATCAAACTGCAGATCCATATCCACTCTGGATCCCATTAATAACAATTCTGCTATTGCCGGTTATGACTTTGAAAATCCGACCAACCAAGCCGAGGACGAAGGTGAGGAAGATTATGAGGTACCCGGAGAAATTCCTAGGTTGTTACAGCAGGAAGAAAGGGCTATACAGCCCGATGAAGAGCCAATTGAGACAATAAACTTTGGCACAAATGAGGATAGAAAAGAAGTCAACATAGGTGCAAATTTGGAGCTTAATGTCAAACAGCGATTGATACAAATGTTTCATGATTATGTAGAGATCTTTGCTTGGTCATATAAAGACATGCCAGGACTAGACACGGATATTGTGGTTCATCGTCTGCCAACTATAGAAGATTGCCCTCCGGTAAAGCAGAAGGTCCTTCGTATGTGCCGTGAAATGTCAGAGAAGATCAAAGCAGAGGTTATGAAACAGTTCAACGCTCGGTTCTTAGCTGTCACCTCTTATCCCTAGTGGGTTGCTAACATAGTCCCGGTACCTAAGAAAGACGACAAGGTATGGATGTGTGTGGAATACCGAGATTTGAATAGGGCAAGCCCCAAGGATGACTTTCCGCTTCCCCATATTGACGTTCTGGTTGACAACACCGTGTAGCATAATATTTTTTCCTTCATGGACGGGTTCTCTGGTTACAATCAGATCAAGATGGCATCCAAAGACATGGAGAAGACAACCTTTGTCACGCAATGGGGCACTTTCTGCTACAAAGTGATGTCGTTTGGGTTGAAGAACGCTGGGGAAACCTATCAGCGAGCCATGGTATCTTTGTTCCACGACATGATTCACCACGAGATAGAGGTTTATGTTGATGACATGATAGCCAGGTCTCAAACTGAGATAGAGCACCCTTATCATCTATAAAAGTTGTTTGATAGGTTGAAGACATACAAGCTGAGGTTAAATCCAAATAAGTGCACCTTTGGGTAAGGTCTGGTAAACTCCTAGGTTTCATTGTCAGTGACAAAGGTATTCAGGTAGACCCTGCAAAGGTGAAGGCTATACAAGAGATGTCGGCTCCTCGCACTGAGAAGGAGGTCAGAGGCTTCTTAGGATGCCTAAATTACATTGTCAGGTTCATTTTCCTTTTAAATGCTACTTGTGAGCCAATATTCAAACTCCTGGAGAAAGATCAAGTGGTAAAGTGGAATTACAAATTCCAGACTCCCTTCGAGAGAATAAAAGAATACCTTCAAGAGCCTCCAATTCTGATGCCTCCAATTGAAGGAAGACCTTTGATAATGTACATAACAGTGTTATATAATTCAATGGGGTGTGTGCTGGGGCAGCATGACGAGTCCGGTCGAAAAGAGCATGCAATATACTACCTTAGCAAAAATTTTACCGACTGTGAAAAAAGATACTCACTGCTCGAGAAAACTTGCTACGCTTTGGCATGGGATGCTCGCCGACTGAGACAGTATATGTTGACCCACACTACTTTGTTGATATCTAAGATGGATCCGATCAAGTACATATTTGAGAAGCCCGCTCTCTCCGGAAGAATAGCAAGATGGAAAATGATCTTAACCGAATAAGATATCAAATACATGACCCAGAAGGCAATCAAGGGAAGTGTATTAGCTGATCATTTGGCTCATCAGGCTGTGGATGACTACCAGTCCATGAATTTTGAGTTTCTAGATGAAAATATCATGTTTATTACTGACTATGAAACACCTGGACCGGATGAAGGACCTGAGGAAGGATCCTGATGGACCATGGTTTTTGATGGAGCTTCCAACGCACTCGGTAATGGAATTGGTGTTGTAATTATATCTCCTGAGGGTTGTCATACTCCTTTTACCGCCAGATTATGTTTCAATTGTACCAACGGTATGGAGGAGTATGAAGCATGCATCATGGGTCTCAAAGCTGCTATTGACCTAAGGATCAAGTTTGAGCATTTTCGGGGATTCAACCTTGGTAATAAGTCAAATTAAAGGGGAGTGGGACCCGAAGCACCCTAATATCATTCCTTACAAAGAACATGTGCTGACATTGCTTCCACACTTTGAGGAAGTTACCTTTGAACATTTTCCACGAGAAGAGAACCAGTTAGTGGACGCGCTAGCTACTACGCCATCCATGTTTAAGGTCAGATGGGACAATGAAGCTCCTCGGATCACTATTGAAAGGTTGGATGAACCAACATACTGCTTTGAGATTGTGATCGGTGGATTTAGAACTGACTGTTTAACGCTGGTTCGCGAAATGTCGCGGAAGCAAGAGTCGCCACCGTCTTTTATTTTCTCCAACATGGACAGGACAAAAGCACAACAAAATTCCTTATGAGATAGTTTCTCGGTTCGGGAGGTAGATTTATAGAAAGGGAATGTGTTAGCACCCTTTCTATCCGTGGTTATCCACGGGCTCTTAGATACTTGCTCTTATGTTTTCAAAGTGTTTGCTTTTCAAAATGTGAGTGGGTTTGAAAAAGTTTCGTTTAAAGACTTCTGAATAACTCTTGTATATGTCCTCAAGAGTGTTTGAAAAATTGTTTTGAAAGATTTTTGAAAGTGTCGGTGTGAAAAGGTTTTTGTTTGTTTTTTGAAAAGAGCAAGTATCCATGAGTCATCTACCTACCCTAAGGAATTAGGCTGTGTAAATGTCCTTAAGGTAGTGCCATCCCACCATTGAGAGGTAGGTAGCACCACCGTTGGAGGTGTTCGGGTCAATTCGAGTTTAGGGACAGTGTGGTCACTGAAGCAACAGTTAGGACACCTTAGAAGCTACCCTTATGTCCTTGATCCTTTTTAAATCCGAGGCAACCGTTTCGAGGCAACTTTTCCGAGGCAACCGTTTCGAGGCAACTTTTCCGAGGCAACCGGATCATGGACATAAGGACTTACTAAAACGTCCTATACTTGACGACCACGTTTCGAAGGCAACAGGTGAGGTGTACCCTAGAAGTGGTGTGTGTATTTGTGTGTTGTTTTCAGTTTACATTTATCTTTGAACATGCATCATTGTGAGCTACGGGTTGATTTTATTTGTCATACAAATCTTGTCATGCATAATTAACAATTTAATAATTTGCGGGAAGTAAATTGCGGAAAATTAAATCTAAGCTATTACAAGGCGCGGGTCTATACATCGCCAAAATACAAAGACCCGTTTTTGATAAAAATGCGGAAAGTAAAAAAAAGACCTAATTACTATTACATCCGAAAAGAATAAATTGGAACGTCTGAGGGTTTTGACCCTTTGCTTGAAATTAAATTAAATTAAAGTCTAATTATTATTTAATTAAAGAAAGGTGTTTTTTTTTGTGTTTTTTATATTTAATTAATATTAAATCTAAAACTAATTATTTAAATAAAAGAAAAAAGTATTTTTGGTTTTTTAATGTCTTTAATGAAAAATAAAAATAAAATAAAATAAAGTCAAAAGTTAGTAAAACCTAATTCTAATTTATTTTATTTATTATGAAAAAGCCAAAATTAAACCTAATTAAACTAAATTAATTTGTTAGAATTTATTTACAAAAAATAATTAATAGTGAAATTACTAAATAATAATAATACTAAAAATGTTAGTTTTCTGAATTTTATTATGAAAAAAATGTTAATTGGTTAGTGATTAATAAAAAGAATAACGATTAATTAATTAAAGGAAAATAATAAAAATAGAGAGAGAGTTTAGGAGTATACGAGCCTGATTGGAGGGGTGAAACAACTATTGACGTCATGTGTAAATTGTTTTGTTTTGGCCATTTGTGTTTTGGCTTTTGGTCATTTGTGTTCTGGCTTTTGGCCATTTGTGTTCTGGCCTCAACGTTCCTTAACCTTCTCAGGATGTCTGTCTCGCCACGTATTGGTGTCATGTGTAAAATGTTCTGTTTTGGCCATTTGGCTTTTGGCTTTTGGCCATTTGTGTTTTGGCCTCAATGTTCCTTAATGAACCTGCATGAGATCCTGTCTAAAATCTGCAGTGTTGAATCTCATGAACACATTAAATAAAATCATAAAATGCAAATAAAACCAATATATGAAGAAATTTAATGTTTAGGCACAATATGGCATGTATGAATGATTATACCCTTTTGATCATGGAGATCAAATCAATCTTACCCTTACTGGAAAAGTAGTGACACGAATGCTTTTATGCCCTTTTGATCATGGAGATCAAGCCAGCCTTACCCTTACTGAAGAAGTAGTGAGATGTTGGTTTGTAACTGAGATGGTTTATTTGTAGTGAGAGAGGGATTTGTAATAAGGATTTCAAGGTTTTAAGGTTCTTGAAAGAATTTGATATTCTAACAGTGTTGTGGCAAAGTTTTTTTTCTCTCTTTCTCTCCTTTTTTTCTCCTCCCTGATTTGTGTGAAAAGAAGGTGATTATATAATGGAAATTAGGGTAAAGAAAATGGGCTTTGAATGTGCAATTGGGCCTCCAATGTTCACTTGAGTTCGTCACTTTCCAGGCTAAATCGCAGGGACTTAAGTGAAATTTTTGAAGTTGAAATGTGAAAACAAAATGTAGCCGACATTGATAACTAACTCCTGTCCGAAAATCGGCTCAATCGGATAAACGGTGAATTAGTTATGAATTTTTGAAGTTTCAGCTCAGACAAACTTATTTTGGGCTCCAGTGTCGACTCTGACACGTTCTTCAATAAAAAACTGGTGTTGATCGGAGCATAATCCGGTCTCGACTTTTGAATCAAAGTTGTAGATCTATGAGTCAGGGACCTTGTGTAAAAATATGAGCCAAATCCGATAAAAATTGACCGAGTTATGAATTTTCGAAGTTTGGGCCCAGATGAAATAATATTCAGCATTCAGGATTTTCAGCGTATCACGCACTCTGAGAAAAAAACGAAGACCTTTTGAATACCGTTTGAACTCAATACCTTCTGTGAAAATGTAGCCAACTCAATTTGTAAAATTTTGGCGCCGGAACCAGCTCGATACGATGAAAATCGACCAAGTTATGATTTTCTGAACATGACGCAAATAAACTTCTGTCACAAATTTTCTGTATGAAAATACTTGATAAATCCACATTTTTGAAGATCTTCTGATCGAAATTGGCTTCCAGCCGTGAGAGATGAAAACGTAGATAATGTCAAGACGGAATTTAGGCCACCAGAACGGGTTCAAAACGAGCCACGATCTTCAAGTTATGAATTTTGTAGCGCTTAAAAACTGCACCTTCAGCACACTTTTTCACCATATTTCTTCAAGAAAACTCACACATTCGAATATCTTCTTTAAAGAATTGACTCTTGAGCCGAACCTGAATTTGAGAATATGTTATCAGAGATATCTTGGTGAAAGAACACCTGAATATGACGCGCCGGGTTGGACTTGTGAATTTTTCTTGAAATGTTTTGAGAAATATGGGAGGGCAAATTTTGGGGTACAACAGAGATTGATACTGAAAAAGTAGCAGACAAACCTTGGTTTCATGAAGTGAAAAGGTATCTCGAGGCTCAAGAATATCCCGAGGGGGCGTTTGTCAATGATAAGAAGTTTCTGAGAAGGTTCCCCACAAAGTTCTTCCTCAGTAATGGAATCCTCTACAAGCGCAACCATGACTCTACTTTACTTCGTGCGTAGATAAAAACGAAGCATAGAGGATTATGCCATATTTACATGAAGGTACCTTTAGCACCCACCTAGGGACACACCATGGCTAAAAAGATCCTATGGGTAGGATACCATTGGTCCACTATGGAAGTAGACCGTTATCAGCATTCTCGAACTTGTCACAAATTCCAGATCTACGCTGATAAAGTACATGTACCTCTGGTTCCCTTGAATGTCTTGACGGCTCCCTGGCCCTTTGCAATGTGGGGCATTGACATGATCGAAGAGATTAGGCCTATCGCTTCTAATGGGCATCGCTTCATCTTAGTGGCCATTGATTACTTCACGAAGTGGGTTGAGGCTTCCTCTTTTGCTACTGTTACCAAGAATGTTATAGCGCGGTTTATCAAGCATAACCTGATTTGTCGGTATGATGTGCCAGAGAGAATCATTACCGAAAATGGTACAAATCTCAACAATACAATGATCACCAAACTCTGTAAACAATTTAAGATCCAACATCATAATTCTTCCCCTTACCAGCCAAAGATGAATGGCACTATGGAGGCTGCTAATAAGAATATTAAGAAAATTATACAGAAGATGACAGTGACATACAAAGATTGGCATGAGATGTTACCATTTGATCTTCATGGTTACCGCACCTCAGCACGTACGTCAATAGGGGAAACACCTTATTCTCTGGTATATGGTATGTGTTGTACCCCAAAATTTTCCCTCTCACTTATCAAGAATTTGCTCACAAAATCTCCCTTGACTCAAGACTGCATTATGTTTGATCAGCTCAAGACACCTCCTTAAGCACTGATGACCAAAATTAGGGTTTGATATTGCACAAATATTTTTGAACTTATAATGCCCCATATGACATTCATGAATCATTATGGACCCTCAAGAATACTCATGTCAAGTTTCAAGCTTTGGATCACACTTTTGCTCAATCAATTGAGCAGTTGACCTAAAAATTAGCTGTATTGGAGAAAAAGTCAGCTATGGCCAATTTACAGTCAAACTTCATGATTTTTTATCCACATCAACATTTTAGACTCGTATGTATCATTTGATCAAGTTTGGACCACAATTCCTCAAGAAATTTGATCAAATCTCCAAAAAGGCAAAATGGTCAAAATTAGGGTTTTGACTAGGAAAGGGCAATTTCTGATTTTTGACCTACCAAATGGTCAATTCGTGTAAGGCATGATCTCAAGAGTCCAATTACATCATTTTTACCTAATAACATGGTTCAAAATATTGCTCAAGATCAATTGGATTGATAGTGAATTTGTAGTCAACTGATCAAAAGTCAACTGTATATTGAAAAGTCAAACTTTGACTTTTTGGTCAAAGTCAAGTGCCAAAGATCATAATTCATAAAAACTTGTCAAAATATGAAACTTACTCATGAAGAAATCAAAAAGTCAAGATTTCATTTTGAAAAGTCAAAATTTCTAAACTTAGAAAATTTTCAAAGTGTTGGAAATTTCATGTTTTTTCATAACTTTGAGCCAAATTTTCACCATGATGCAAGATGATTCAAGAGAAACTCCCAACATTAAAGTTGTAGATCTCCATGAAATATACAATTTTTCTTCACACAACTTCTTCCAAAAATGCTTGGATCTCAAGTTATAATTTTATGAACATGTGGTCATGAAACTAAACACTTAGTGAAATTTTGCCCTAATTTGGTAAGGATTTTGACCCAACTTCATGGCACTTTTTCACATAGTTCCAAGGGGAATCTTCAAAAGCAATTAAAATATGGGTTGTAAAGCACATTTCAAGCTTTCCAAAATGTCAAATAAATCCTTGAGATCATTCTTTAGTATGGAGAATCGAAGAGATGAAGTTAGGGTATTGTCACTTGAATTACAAGTCATTTTTGATGAACACATGAACCAAATCCATGCTAGGCTGCATAATCTTTGCTCTTCAGGCCTCAAACTTGTTTGTCACTCCATAATTAAATGTTTACACATCTGTTAGGGCTTTGATCCAAGAAATTGAGCTATTATCTAAGTTGTATTTCCATTAATGGCACAAAGTTAACATCGCCATTCTTGTAAAGCAAGCTTTTTGCATAAAGTTCATTCTTGAGCCTCTAACTTGTTCCCTAGGATCACACTCCATCTAAAAAGTCATAAGCAAGCTTGTTTGAAGCATAACCACTCTATCTTAGCAAGTACACAAGGCTTTGAAACTTGAATTTTTCAAAAATCACATGTTATGCATAAACTTGTGATTTTGAATTATGATCAACAAGAGGTCTCCAAACTTGTTGCTTATAAATAGAGTGACTATTTGTAAGCTAGAGGAAGAGCTTAAGCACCCTAAAATACACCAAAACTCTCTCAAATCAGAAATTGCCCAAAAACTCCATTGTTGCACAGTTTCTGACCTTAGACATCAAACTCACATTTTCCTCGTGCGTTTCTTGGCCTTTTAGTTTCTAAAGCTTCCTTACATCAAGTGTAACTTATCCATGTCCATGTTTCATTACTGTAACATCATTTACCATATTTTCCATAACCAAAAACAGAGCATTGCACATTGACTTCTCCAAGTCATTTCAGCCACTCTCAACTCTAGCAAACCATTGCATTAGCTTCCTAGGACCTCAAGGAAGCTAACCTGATCATCACCATCACTTTAAACAAGCTCAAAATCCAAACACGATTTCCAGTTTTGAGGTAAGTTTTCTCAACTTGTAACTCTTCACACAGGCATCATCAATAGTTTATTTGTGAAAAAAACATGTAGATATCATTGCCCATGAAGCTAACCATGCCCATAGTTTCCATTAATTTTGCTTGAGCTTAGAGAATTTTGAAACTGAAATTTCTGAAATTTTTAGGGTTCAGATTAGGGCCTTTAAAATTCATGCTTATCTTTGATCTATAGTTTTAATACTTTACATTTCTGGAATCGTGAGAAAATTGGCTACAAGTTTCATGTTTACAGTTTTCATTTTTGATGAGAAATGACCAAGTTACAATTGGTTTGGCTGGAGGTTGAAGATGAAGTCTTCAGGGCGCGTTTTGCCTTGTATATTTATTGTTTTGCTTATATTAACAGATGTATAGCCACCCTAGTGGTAGAAGCGCACGCCTATAGCCTTTGGGACCTGGGTTCGAGCCCCAGTGGTACCCTTTTGCATTTTTTTTACATGTTTTACAATTCTGACTTTTTTGTTTGCAGGGCGCTGGGCCTCTTTGGGCCTGGCTTATTTTTTTATATTTTTGCTAGCTAACCCCCTATTTCCTTTATACGCCCCCTGGCCCAATTTATTTTATTTTTCTTTTTTATTATTTCATTTATTTTCTTAAATATATTTTCTAAATACTAAAAACCATAAAATACAAAAAAATAATACTTTATTTATTATACTTTATTTTCTTATTTTATTTTATTTTTTTCACAAAAAAAATATTTTTATTTATTATACTTTATTTATTTTATTAACTAATCTTGTAAACTTAATTAATATTATGTTTTATTTATTTATTTTTCACATCATTTAAAATACATTATTTTTAATATTAAAGAAGGCCAAAAATATTTTATAATACTATAAATATTTTAAAAAAATACCAAAAATACTTTTCTTAAACTTATTTTCTTTTGTTTTATTAATAGAAATAGGGTTTTACTTAAAATATTTTCTTAATAAAATTCAAATTTAATTAATTATTTTCTTTATTTAACTAGATTAAGACAAAATCGCTTTTTCATGAAAATCAAACAAAGATACATTTTCTTTACATTTTGCATTTTTTGTACATTCATTCATTTTGTACTTTGTATTTATTTATTTCCTTGTACATTGATATCAATTCAATATGGTTGTAATAGACTAATTAGGTTTAAATTCTTGCAATCCCCATTCATGAATTTGTATACCCCCTCCCACAAATGTTGTAATAGCGTAGTAACTTTAAATTTCTCAATTTATCGCTTTTATATAACATGCTAGTAATAAGGGTTTATAAAAACAAGCATGAAAGCAATACATTTGCACACAAGCATCCCTAGGGTTATACCACTTGGTTGCCTTATGCAAAATAGCCATATTACGCATGTGAGGTATCTTAGCAAAAACAAGCAAATACAAGATCATAGTCCCTCAATAACGCTATCTAAGTTGTCTTACAAATTATCTTAGTCCCTCAAAAAGAATGCTAAGATACCTTGCAACATTTCTATTCATGGTTATACGATGACCCACGTCCGTCCCATTTACATCCAAAGATAAGGTTGCTTACCAAATCAATGGTAAGACAACAATGTCAAAGGAAAAGAAAATGAACAAGAAAGACATTTGAGTAGGTAGATTGCTCCTTATTACTTTCTCCATTTTAAAACAAACATCCTTGCTATTTCCAAAACAAACACATACACTTTCAAACATCTTACAAAATTGAAAACATTTTCAAAAGATCAAACATCTTTGTATACATTCTTACAAACAAGAATCATTACAATGATTTCCTAAACAATGGCCTCTTTACAAAATACATTCAAAAACTATATCAAGCACAATTTCAAACAAAAAGCAAGTGATCTAGAAAGTAACTAAGAGCCCATGGAAAACCATGGATGAAAATGGTGCTAATACGTTCCCTTTTCATAATCTACCCCCCGAACTCAAGAAATAATCTCAAAGGTCTTTCCTGTGCTTTTTCACCTTTCCTTTTGGATAAAAGAAAAGTCGGTGGCGACTCTTGCTAACCACAACATTTGAGATCAAAAGCAAAACACCAAAGTCAGTTCTCCCACAGTATCATAATATGGAGGTTGTCCTAACTATTGAGGTCCAGATCCCTTCTTTGAGGATCATGAAGCATGCAGGTTTGAACGAAGATAATTGGATCCAGACTCGACTTGATCAACTAAATCTGATTGGTGAGAAAAGACTTGTTGTTGTCTGTCATGGTCAGATATGCCAAAAGCGAATGATCAAAGCTTTCAACAAAAAGGTCAGACGTTATGTATATCAAGTGGGTGATCTAGTAATAAAGCGCATCATACTACCACAAGGTGATCCCAGGGGAAAATGGACTCCCACGTACGAAGGGTCATTTGTAATCAAAAGCATATTTTCTGGTGGAGCCATGATTCTAACCACCGTGGATGGTGACGACCTTCCTCACCCTGTTAATGCGGACATGGTGAAAAAATACTACGCATGAATAAAGACCCCCTAGGTTGACTGGCCTAGGAAAAAATAAGGGTTCGGGCAAAAATTAGGGATATACATATGGAAAAACTGTACACCCGGCAAGTCGAAAACCTGAAAAGGCGGCTTGGGAAAAAAGGGTATCCCGGTGGTCTGAAAACCCGAAATGGCAGTCCAGGCAAAGTTAGGAATTTGAAGCATACAACTATGTCCCATTGGATCACCTTCCAACCAGACTTCAGTATCAACCATCAAGCTCAAATGGTACCGATCAATCCAGTCAGCTTCGGACGAGTAGCAAAGTGATGAGACGCTCAAGGACATAGGGGAAATAGCAGAATTGAAACTCAATGGGATCATTACACATAGCTGTTTTCTCTTTTTATATCATTTTGTATAGTTTTCATTTTCACGGCCGCATTCTCCTACTAGAACGTCAGCCTATTTATACAAAAATGCATGTTATAGATGAACTTCAAAAATCAATACAAATCATTTCTTTGAAAGTACAAATCTATTTGTTTTTATTTTTTTGTTTTTTTTTGCAAAAACGTCCAATGATTATTCTTGACATATGCATTTGAATATTATTAATGTTCACAAATACTTGCATAAAAAACAGAAAGACAATTGACAATGACTTTCAGAAATAGGGAAAAGTCTAAAAAACAATTTGTAGTCCCGACAGTTACTCTTTACAACAGGTGCAGTGGCAGAGACATTTTGAGACGAAGTCATCACTACATACGACCTTGTGACGCCTATGTTCCCCACAGAGTAGAAACCACAAAAGTTTTGATCTCTCCTTCCCCGAGCAGAAATTACCTCCTCCAATAAAGTTCCTCCAAAGATCTGAAATCTGTATTCCCCCAACTGAGTTTTTATAATTTCAAATAGTTTATAAAACCTCCTCCCTGGTAGAGTTTATTTCTCTAACTGCGGAAGTCTATTCCCTAACAGAGCTTATTCCTCTACATCAGCAAAACCTTCCAACAAAGCATTATCTCTCCCCACAGAGTCAATCCCCGGCAGAATATCCTCAAACGGAAAGAGGAATCCCCAGCGAATCATCTCCATTCATCATCCCCAGCGGAAATGAAGGATTCAGTTTCCCAATTTTCTTCAGCATGCAATTAGGGATTTACTTTCCCAGACTAAGAAATATCACAATAGCATCCCATATTCATACATCATGGCATGCGCATACACATCACATACAACATAATCTCATTTATTTTGAGAACATCATCATAATGCATTTCATACATCATGACATTGCATATGACTAACTCTTTACCTTTTTTAAGAAAGATCAAATCAACAAACACCGTTGACTACATATGTGACCTGGTAGTCTTCTCAAAAGCTACGTCTGATGAAGGTCTATTTCAGTATTTTCTTCAAAAAGATGTCCTCACAAGACCTTCTCTGGTTCAGTTAGATCGACACTAAGATCTCTCTGATTTTTATTCCAGTTGAAGATATTCCAAGACTTTTATCTGGTTCAGTTGAATTGATACTAAGATTCTTCTGATTTCCATTCTAGTCAAAGTTAATTCAAGACCTTCTCTGGTTCAGTTAGACTGATACTAATATCTCTTTGATTTCTATTCCAGTTGAAGATATTCTAAGACTTCTGTCTAGTTCAATTAAATCGATACTTAGATTTTCCTGATTTCCATTCCAGTCAAAGTTAATTCAAGACCTTCCTCTGGTTCAACTAAATTGATACTAAGATTTTGTTGATTTCTATTACAGTTTAAGACAACTCAAGACCTTTCTCTGGTTCAGTTAAATTGATACTAAGATTTTTCTGATTTCTATTCCAGTTAAAGAAACTGCAAAGCCTGGAATACAACCAGATAGCAGTTTACCATACTGTGAAGCCTGGACCCGACCAAATAATAGTTAACATCATGGCTGAAGCCCGAAATCTGACCAAATAATAGTCAATAAATAATTCAAGACACTGTGAAGCCTGGAATCCGACTAGATAGCAGTTTACTCTGTCGATTACTATGAAGCTTGGACTCGACCAGATAGTAGTATACCTCAAATTCAAGTTAAAGCCTGGATCCGATCGGATAACATCTTAATTTCTTCAAATCACTGAAGCCCAGATTTTGAACAGATAATAGTTTAAGAAACTGCAAAGCCTGGAGTACGACCAGATAATAGTTTAATCTCATTTCCCAGTAAGTCACTGTGAAGCCTGGAATACGACCAGATAGCAGTCAGCCTTATTATCCTCAGCAAGTCACTATGAAGCCTGGATCCCGATCAGATAGCAGTTCACTTCCATCTCTTCAATCAAGAGATGATTCCCCAGTAGAGTAATGGACAACTGAAGCTCCTAAACTTTATTTCCCAAATAGAGACCAACATTCCTCAGCGGAGTCCTCCTCAACAATAGGAATAGGGATTCCCACAAAGCAATATGTCATGAAATCAACATTGTTCTAGATGGCATCTTTAAGCCCATCTCCGACGACTCTCCGTCATATCCTCTGAATGGCATCTTTAATCCCATCTCTGATGATCTTTCGTTATCTTCTCCGAATGGAACTCTAGTCAGTCTAGTGTTCAATCATCTTCCACAGTCAAGTATCATTTCATACGAGTGCAAATTTCTGGGCACTCTAGTGTTCAATCATCTTCCACATTCAGATCACGAAAGGCAGACTAGCCAATCTACATCCTCAAGTTTAAGAAGATTGAACAGGGGCAGTTGTTGTACCCCAAAATCTTCCCTCTCATTTCACTCAAGACATGCCTCTAGAGGTCCCCCAACTTGCCCTAGGATGACCAAGAATTGACCAGACAAATTCTCCTCCTAAGGCAATAAGCCTCAACTAGGGTTTAAATCCTAAGCAAGATGTGTGAGTCCCAAGGATCCCAAATGTTCTCCATTGTCCTAATATGTCCTCAAGATTATCCATGACAAATTTCATGCCTTGAACAATAAGTTTGCTCAGTCAACCTCTCAAATGCCTGGAAATTAACTGTACTAGGTCAAAAGTCAATTGTGGCCCAAATACAGTCAAACTTCAATATTTTTGGTCAACATCAATATTTTGAAGTAGTATCCATCATTTGATCAAGGGTTGATTATGATTCCTCAAGAAATGCTCCTAACTCATCAAAAGTAAAAAATGGCAAATTAGGGTTTCTATCGGAAAAGTTAACCAAACTTTGACCAAGCATAACTTTATCATACTTTATCAGAAATTTTTCCACCAAGGCTTATGTTGAAGATAATCCAATTCCCTACAACTTATCTTCAGCCCTCGAGTTCAAGAAATGCACCATTGGAAAGATACAAGCTCATACATTATAGGTCCTTTCAAAAAGTCAACAAAAACACCTTTTGGGTCAAAGCTCCTTACGTGAATATGGAAGATCCAATGAAAATGAAACCAAAAGGGTTGTTTAGAGGACATCATAAGCTCTCTAAAAGTCTAAGAACACCCTCTTAGGGTTAAAAATGAGACAAATATGCATTACTAAAGTTGACCAATTTTTGGAAAAGTGCATGAAGCCAATATTGACCAAACTTGATTTTTTTCCAAATGGGTCCATGTTTTCATGCTTGAAACTTGTTTCTAACATGACCCATGATCTATGAGCTCACTCATACATTATTTCATTATTTTTATTATTTATTTTGATTTTTTATTTATTAAAAGTCAAAATTAAATTAAGAAATAAGGGAAATTATGTAAGATATGATTTAAGAATCTTTTTCTTAGCAAATAAGGGACAAAACATGCTGGCAAATTAAAGGAAAATCATGGAGGGAAGGAAGATTGGAGTTGTTCCAAAAACAAGCCAAAAATAAAATAATTGAAAGAAGGATATTTCTCATCAAAGCATTGGATTTTTTCCACAATTATAAACCTAAAAGGATTTACTACATATACATTACAACCCTAGACCTAACGGACACATGAAAGCTGCCTCCAAATCAAAAACAAAATTTGAAAAATTGTTCTTGTGTGGTGCAATTCAAAAGCTCATGCTCCAGCCAATCTCAATCAGATCGAGGTGTGCCATCATCCTTCTGTGGATCCCAGGGATAGAACCAACCCCTTTTTGAAGGCCAAAGCATACAGAACCACCCCCTATGGTAACTCACAGTTTTCAAAACTTTCAAACTTCAAACTTTCGATTCATGGCATATAAATAATATATCTACACATATTTGAGTTTAACATCATATATGCACATGTTTTGAACCATTACATGCAAGCTTTGATGCGAAAAGCAAGAAGTGCCATTGTTAGGGCACGAGTTTTCTGTTTCTTCGCATCTATGTTTACAGTTCATTTCATCCAAAAAGAATACCACCATCGTGATCGCAGCCTATGATTTAGGGGGGGAGGGGTAAGTCAAGTTTCTGGATTGGAAACATCACATTCTATGGGTTTCAACTTTTGTCTCGCCGGTGAAGACAACGGTCAACCACCGTGAGGGGTGGTTTGACCCTCCCTGCGCTGGCGTGGCTGGATGGCTTCTTCTGATTGGCTCATTTGAAATACAAGGTCCCACTCCACGCACGCATTTTGTTTATTAATATATCTGACTAAAATTTCACATATTATATTATTATTTCATCTATATGCATGAATGACAAGATGGCTTGGTGGTAGAAGGGACGCGTGCAAAGGGAGAGACCTGTGTTCGATTCCCAGGTCTTGAAGTTTATTTTTTTTCTAATGAGGTTGTTGTACCCAAAAATTTGCCCTCCCATATTTCTCAACACATGGCAAGTGAGGTCCTCAAATTGCTCAAAAAAGTCCAAGAGTTGACCAGACAAACTCTCTCCTAAGGCAGTCTACCTCAAATTAGGGTTTCATTTTTCATCAACATGCTTGAATCCAAAGTATCCCAAATGCCTTACATTGTCCTAATATGTTCCAAAGATCATCCATGTCAAGTTTAAAGCCTTGCAGAGGAAGTTTGCTCAGTCAATTGCTCAAAGGCCTGAAAATCGACTGTGTTAGGTCAAAAGTCAATTGTGGCCAATATACAGTCAAACTTCAAGATTTTTGGTCAACATACTCATTTTGAAGTATCATTCATCATTTTATCAAGGGATGGTCATGATTCATCAAGGATTGCTCAATATTTATCAAAACCCAAAAGTTGCTAAATTAGGGTTTTACAGGAAAAGTCAACTCAACTTTGACCAAGCATAACTTTCTCATACTTTATCAGAAATGACCCATTCAAAGATCATTTTGAAGAGGATGAAATTCCCTACAATTTATCTTCATATCCAAAGCTCAAAATATTCACTCACAAAAATATATAAATTTTGACATTATAGGTCATTTTGAAAAGTCAACAAAAACACCTTTGGGGTCAAAGCTTCATACATAAACATGGAAGACTCAATTGATATGAGACCAAAAGGGTTTCTTAGAGGACATCCTAATATTTATAAAAAGTCAAATAACACCATCCTAGGGTCAAAATTGAGAGAGATGTGCATTGTCAAAGTTGCAAAGTTTTGGGAAATTGTCAAAAGTCAACATTGATCAAAATTGCATTTTTTCCACATGGGCCCATATTTTCAAGATTGCATCTCATTACTAGCATAGTCCACGACCTATTGGACCCTCCATGCTTTATTTATTTAATTTATTTTGATTTTTATTCAATTAAAATTCAAATAAAATCAAATAAACCTAAATAAATCATATAATGTGTTTCAGGGATGATTTTTGCATTGAAGGAAGACACAAAATATCCATATTTGGGCAATTATTCAAGATTTGATTTTCTATTAAAATCATACCATTATTATTTGGATTCTTTCCAATTTTATTACCCTAGATTGATTCACCACTTATGCCAGGATCCTAAAGACCTAGAACAGAAGTTTTGAGACGCGCAACTTGCCTAAAAGTGTCAAACAAAGTTCCAAATTTTCAAAGAAAAGTGCAGATTGGATCTTGCTCTAGAGGCTGTTTCAAACTTTTCCAAGGATCAATTCACATTCCCAGGCACGCATTGAACCTGTAGCAAGCATTTACACAACCTGAAACCTCAAGAATCGTGTTCTACGTCTCCCACGGTTTGTCCAAAAATTTGATTCTGTTTCACTAATCTACACATCTTTAGTGCTTTTGATTTCCATACTCATGTTTATCATCGTGTTTACAAGCTAATCGTTCTATTCAATTGCATTTTTGATGACTGTATGTGAATCTGCCATGGCTAGGGTTTTGTATTCTTATTTAGGGCTTTTTCATGCAGGCAAAATTGGGCGCTAACCCTGGTACCATGATACTCGTGAGGATGATACGAGTTGATTGGTACCAGCCATGGTCATTTATCTTGAGCCTACACAATTTTGGAGATGGACAAGGGTATACCTACAGCAAGCGTCTGTAGGTAAAAGCTTGATATGCTAAAACGACAGTTGGGAGGAAGAAGACAATGCGTGGCATTCAATGATTGGGTTATTTGAATTTTAGCGCGTTTTGAATATATTATTGGTTTTTTTGATTATATTGTCTTACTTCTATTGTATACAACAAAAACGCGTGGCTCAGTTGGCAAGCGTGTATTGGAGACATGCATAAGGGTCTGGGTTCAATATTTCGTTTCATGTTATTTTTCAATAGGTGATCAGGTATACCACACATCCAAGCATCCACCATGCAGCTCAAGATCTGGCCATCCAATTCATCAGCGCTCCAGATCCAATGCCTTTCCCTTGAAGGTCTATCATGCACCTCAAGTTAACATGTGCATCAGATCTAGTGAAGTCAAACGGGCTTGGACCATTTGGGCTCAGAATTTCAGACATATACCCCCCTTTTCCAGCATAGCAACCAGGCCCATTTTACTATTCTTTTTATTCTATTTTTTTTCTTTAATTCTTTTAATTTTTCTTTCAATGATCTTTATTAACAAATTAATATTTTTTCATAAGAATCATAGAATCAAATTCACAAAAAAAATTAGAATTAGTTTTTTGTATATATTATCAAAATTAATTTAATTTAGTGTTAACTTAGTGAAATTGTAGTTTGTTTTCACAAATAAAATCAAATAGCAAATTAGGTTAAACTTTTGATTTAATTTTATTTTGCTCTTTTTTTTCTCAAATAAATAAAAATACAAAAATAGGTTTTAGAATAAATTAATTTATTTTTCTTAATTTAAAATCAATTAGAATTAGGATTTTCTTTTTAATTTAATAAATTCTCTATTTTCTTAAATAACAAAACATGACAGAAACATTTTTTAATTAATCGCAATTAGGTTTAGGCAAGGGTCAACAACCTAGTTGACTCGTATTCGATTCATCGCATGCGTGTTATTTATTTTTGCCAATATTGTTGTAACTATTCATGGTTTGTAATAGTTTAGTCTAGGGCTTTTTATTTATCACTTTTTCCCAAGTTTTTGGCTATGTAATTAATCCCCCTCCCCGAAGCCTTGTAATAGCGTAGATTTACTTTCTCGCATTTTAATTCTCGCAAATAATTGACTGTTTAGATGTATGCTAATAGGATTGTATGACAAGAACGCATGACAAATTAATCCAGTTAGAAAACCCTAATGTGCAAAGACTAAATAGTTGAAAACAGATCACTCGCACATATCACTCTTAGGGTATACTCACAATTCGGTTACCTTCGATAAACGATCATTAAGTATAGGATGTTTTAGTGGTTGCCCTCCTGTCCAAAGGATCAAATGTTGCCTCGGAAATGTTGCCTCAAATATGATCTTAAGACTCTAGAGCTATTACTAAGGTGTCCTAACATTGCTTTAGTGATCGTACGTCCCTTTTCGAATTGACCCTTACAACTCCAACGACGGTGTTACCTATTTCTCAATAGTAGGATAACGCTGTCTAAAGGAACAAGAATAGAAACTGTCTTTTTTTGAGTAGGTAGATGCTAGTAGGTATTTGCTCAAGTAAAAGCTTTTCACACTTAGACATTTCAAAACAATTTTACAAAATAACTTCGTCATACCTTTGAGGACTGATACAAGGGTTGTCACGAAGTCAAACTTTTTCAAAACAAAGCACATACACAAGCAATTTTAAAAGATGAGCAAGTACCTAAGAGCCCATGGAAAACCATGGATAGAAAGGGTTCTAACACCTTCCCTTTCTATAATCTACCCCCGTACTCAGAATATCTCGAAAAAGGATTTTTTTCTGTACTTTTTTTCCTTTCCGGTTGGATGAAATAAAAGTCGGTGGCGACTCTTGCTTACCGCGACATTTTGCGAATAAAAAACACAAAACACAAACCAGCGTCAAATAGTCGGTTCTGCCACCGTATCACAGAACTGGCGACTCTGTTGGGGATTTAATAAGTGGGGTATACCTTAGGATCTAGTTCATCATAATTGCTTCTCTTGATTGTTTTGTTTGCTTTACTTTTAAGGGTTTTTCTTGGGGCTACTATAGATCCTAACCCGGATTTGGGGGATACCTTTTAGGTAAGTAGCAATAGACTGTGATGGAACTGTATGGCGTAGATCGATACGGTTGAAGCGGTAGCTACGTTGGTGTGGCACTTTGGTTGGTACCGGTATCCCTTGTGGAGAAACAAGGAGAATACAGGTCTGTCGTGTGGTGTCGTTAAGCATCAACTGACCTTAGAACCTTTAATCTCCCAACTTGGCCATTATAAAGTAGTGAGATAGCCGACCCCGGTCTAAAGCTGAGAACTGGTTGATACTCGATGCTACACTCATTGAGACTATACTCTCGGAATAGTTCTGGCCGCAAGAAAAGATTGTGTGAGCTGAAATCATGACCGATGAAGGATGGTCAGTGATATTGAGATCCTCTAGAACTCGGTTACTTTTTCTGGGACAGGTTGAAACCAACTTAACTGCAAGAGGATATTACCTTTGACCTCATGTAAGCCTTAAACCTAAGGGCTTTGTGTGACTTGTTTATATTTGCAATACTTGTTATTTGCTATACCTGTGTTTTATCATAACGTCATGCATCATAACATAGCATTCATGTTTCATTACGCTAACCATTTCAAAGACCAAGGGAATTTATCTTTGTTCTGTTTTGCAGATCATGGCTTTCGTACGTACAGAGACTATTCGAGTCAACTTTGTGGAGATACCATCCCAACTCAAAGAGCTAGTGTCAAGAATTTTTGAAACTTCTATGTTCATTAAGAGACATGGTCAACTTCTCAGCCTGGTTACTTCAAACCCTGATGAACATATGATGAGCGTACTTTTTTAGTTCTTTGATCCCGAGCATCACTGTTTCACCTTTCTAGATTATCAATTGGTACCCACCTTGGAGGAATTCTATCATCTATTGGGCATATCCATTATTGAGCAGGTACCCTTCATAGGTATGGAAGAAGTTCCTAAGCCAGAAGTCATCGCCTCAGCTTTGTATTTGAAACGGGCCGATGTGGTATCCAATTGGGAAACCTGAATCAGAGTCGAGGGTTTTCTAGCCAAATTTATGATAGACCAGGCTCAGCTATTCTAGGATGATTTAGATTTTCAGGCTTTTGAATATGTCTTGACTCTTCTTATATATGGTTTGGTTCTCTTCCCTAATTTAGATTCCTTTGTAGATGTGAATACTATCAAGATTTTCCTTTCTCGCAATCCTGTGCCTACCTTTCTTGGAGATATTTTGCACGCTCTCTATACTCGTACCACGAGGAGAAGAGGGACTCTTATGTGCTTCATGCCGTTGTTTGCGAGGTGGTTTATTTATCACCTCCCTAAGTTTGTGTTGAAGAACGAAGAAGGTTTGGGTTGGTCGCACAGAATAATGTCGCTCGCTCATACTGATATTCTTTGGGGTTCTCGAGCTATGGAAGACGTTACTGTTATTGACCGCTGTGGGGGCACCCTAATGTCCCATTACTTGGTATCAGAGGAGGTATAACTTACAATCCTTGTTTATCTTTGCGGCAAGTTGGTCGTGCTCGAAGAGATGGTCCCCATAGGTTACTTCTCGAGGATATTGCATTCGACTATGAGGATGATGTTAAGGGGCATCGCCGGAGGTTCATATGAGCTTGGGGAATGGTAAATAGATCTGACCCCCATGAGTTGGGACCAAAGACTTCCCTTCCTATGCAGCCTTACCTCCAATGGGTCCGAGCTCATGCCCAGAAGCTTGTGATGCCTTATGCGGCAGTATTACCAGTGATTATGGAACCCACTACCGAAGACGACATTCCTTACACGGTTCTCTATCCTTACATGCCCACTGATCTTGGGGAGCTACAAAGGTCTTGAGTTCATATGAAGAATGAGCGAGATACTTACAAGGAGCAGTTCCATGAGCAAGAGAGGAAGGATTTAAAGCTCACCAGGCAGCTCAAGGAGGAAAGAGTGCTCAATGACTACATCAGCACAAAGAGAAAGCGTCCACGGGACTTTTTATTTTTCTTTTCTAGTTTCAGATTGGTTTTATTTACTTCTTTGTAACGCCTTAAGGGCATTGTTGAACCTTTCAAAGTTAAGCTAATAAAGTTTGTTTACTTTTGGTTTGCAAATTTAAATCTCCCAAAGTCTTTGAAATCATTACATGCGCATCCCATTATCATGCACATCATCACAGGTACCACTACATGTTTCTTATCTTCTTCGTTGTTTATTTCAGCAGAAATGTCTTCCGATAAAGCCATCAAAGATCTTCAGGCACAGAACGCCCAGTTCCAACAAATGTTCATAAGTCTGGCTAAGGGGCAAGAGGATCTGAAAACTCTCATTCTGAAAAAGGAAAAGAAGAAGAAGAAGGTCGGTATTCTGAATATGGGCAGAAGGTTTGGAGAAAGGTTGAACCATCAAACTGATCTGACCTCTTCATCCAAGGAAGGGGAGAACCAAGAAGAGGAAAAGGATTGTAGTCCTGCTGTCTCTGATAATGATACTAATTTTGATGATGAGCAATATCCTCCTGCCGAGGATAGGTACAAGCAGCTAGAAGACCGTCTGAATGCTATGGAAGTTCAGAAGATACCTGGTTTGGACTTCGGAGAACTGGGACTGGTATCGAGAGTGGTCATCCCTCAAAAGTTTAAGGCCCCCGTTTTTGCTAAGTATGATGGAGTGTCTTGCCCAAAACTCCATCTCCGCTCTTATGTCAGGAAGGTTAAACCCCACACAACTGATAGAAATTTGTGGGTGCACTTCTTTCAAGATAGTCTGTCAGGGACTCAGCTTGAATGGTTCTACCAGTTGGAGGGGGCCAATGTTCAAAACTAGGAAGATCTTGCTGCTGCTTTCTACAAGCAGTATCAGTATAATGCCGACTTTGCTCCCACTCGTACTCAACTCCAGAGTATGTCCATGGGTGCAGGTGAAGGTTTCAAATATTACGCTCAGAAATGGAGAGATTTGGTTGGCAGAGTTCAACCCCCTTTGTCCGATAGGGAGTTGGTTGATATGTTTCTGGGGACGCTGCCTGGTCCATTTTTCAACCACTTGATTGGCAGCTCATTGTCTGGTTTCACCGAGTTGATTTTAACTGGAGAAAGAGTGGAGGCCGGAATTTGAAGTGGTAAAATACAGAAAGATGCCTCTTCGAGTTCGATAAAGAAACCTTTTTACTGGTAAGAAGGAAGCCAATGCAGTTTATAGCCCGAGGGGCCAAAACAGATATGAACACTGTCCAACGATAAATGTTGTAGTGATACCAAGATCCGATGTTGCTCCATAATGCAACAATCAACAAATGGTGGAAAGACTACAACGGTAGTTTACCCGCATTAGCATGACATTGGCTGAAGTGTTACCTCACATGCTGAGATCCAACTTGACCACATTGAGGGAGGCTCCCAAAAATCCAAACACTACCTCTCTTAGATACAATCCCAACGCGCGGTGTGCCTACCATTCTGAGAGTCCTGGCCATGATACCAATGATTGTTGGGCTCTGAGAAACAAAGTACAAGACTTGCTGGAAGCTAAGGAGATAAAGTTTGATGCTCCGGAAAAGCCGAATGTAATAATTGCTCCTATGCCCAAATATGGTCGTGGGGTTAATGCTGTCGACAATGATTTATTTGTGACCTCTATTGAAGAAATTTATACTCCTCTTATGGCTGTTAAGAGGACATTGTTGTTGGCCAGTTTATTTCCGGGTTGTGGTGAAGGTTGCCACATGTGCTCGATTCTACCTTTCAGTTGCCGTTTGTTGAAGTCAGGTGTTCAGCGCCTGATGGATAATAAAGAGATTATGTTCGAGAAGACTATGATTCTTGTCGTTCCCAATGAAGAGGTCGCCATCATAAACATTTCCACCAATCCTTCCAAGGTTTCCTCGAGAAAACATGTTAGGATTACACCTGTTCCAAGAATTGCTCCGCTAATAATCATCGTTCCTGGTCCCATCCCATACACTTCAGATAAGGTTGTCCCATGGCACTATGGTGCTGATGTGTATTATCATGGCATTAAGCAAAATTTGAAGAATGAAGAAGCTGATACTGATGTCAGTAATATTGTAGGGGCTAGCAAGGTCACCAGAAGTGGAAGACTCTTTTCTCCCGATATTTCCCCTCCGACTGTCCATAAACCTGTTGTCATTCCATCTGCTAGTACATCAACTACTGTTTCAGTTCCTACTCCGGTTATCACCCCCGTCGCCGAGCCATCTGGGACTCGGGGAAAAGAAATCATAGGTGAGTCTGCCCAGACGGAGCGCCTAGAAAAATTGTTGTGGAAGCCTCTAAACAAGAAATAGAGGAAATACTAAAAATTATCAAAAAAGCGACTACAATATGGTCGAACAGCTGGGGCAGACCCCGTCTAAGATCTCCATGTTGTCTCTGCTATTGTGTTCTGAAGCCCATGCAAAGGATTTGTTTGCATATCTCAAGACCGCGCATGTGCCGCAAGAAACTTCTGCAGATCAGTTCAAAGATTGTGTGGCTAGCCTGACTGCTGACAATAGGCTAGGATTTTCAGATGCGGATCTGACCACTATGGTGAGGAATCACAATGATGCTCTGCATGTCTCGATTGAGTGCAGGGGCACCACTATGGCTCATGTGCTGGTGGATATCAGGTCTTCACTGAATGTTCTGCCAATAAAAGCATTGGACCGTTTGGACTGTGAGGCTTTGACTCTAAAGCCGAGTAATATTGTGGTAAGAGCTTTTGACGGATCAAAAAGAATGGTGCACGAGGAGGTGGACATCCCTGTCAAAGTGGGTTCTCAAACCTATGGGTCCACCTTTTATGTAATGGACATCAGGTCATCGTATTCTTGCTTGCTGGTTCGTCTGTGGATCCATAGGGCTGGGGAAGTTACTTCTACACTCCATCAAATGCTGAAGTATCCAGTGAAGGGGAAATTGTCACGGTGCGAGGTGAATAAGAGTACATGGTGAGTCATCTCAATTCCTTCTATTATATGGAGATGGATGGGGAGTTCATAGAAAATCCTTGTCATAACTTCGAAAAGGTCCCTCAGACTTTGGCGTCAACTGAAGTTACTACTAACAAACCTCCGCTGAAGGTGGCTTCTCTCATGGATGCCAAGGTTGTTGTTGAAGAAGGTGGGTGTACCGATTGGGGTCAGCTCCCTGATTTCACTCACAAAACTGACAAATTTGGTTTGGGCTTTACTACAGGGGCTCAAAGGGCTGTTAGGCATGCGCGGATTGGAAGACCTCCTCTACACATCAGCAATCGGGGAGTTAATGCAATTGAGGACATTGAAGAAGATTCATACATCGACAGCTGGATCTACCTAACAACCAACGGTGGACTGAATAACTGGACGGCGAAGGACTTCATACCTGTTTCTTTTATTCCGCAGTAATTGACTGTTGTTTTAAGATTTGTAATAAATAGTTTGAAACTTTATGGCCCAGGTCCTTTCCTGAGGCACCTTGGCCTTGCTTGTGAGGGCTTATTATTTGTCATTTTCATATATCATTAATAAAACATTGGACGTTTCTTGCATTACAAATTTTGTGCTCCTTGTTTTTCTTTTTTGTCTCCCACTTTATCGAAACATCTATTCTCTTACACACACTCACGTATCATGCTGCAGATCCATATCCACTCTGGATCCCATTGATAACAGCTCTGCTACTTCCAGTGATGACTTCGAAAATCCGATCAACCAAGCCGAGGACGAAGGTCAGGATGATTGTGAGGTTCCTGGAGAACTTGCTAGACTACTACAGTAGGAAGAAAGGGCCATATAGCCTCATGAAGAGCCAGTCGAGATAGTGAATTTGGGTACATAAGAAGACCATAAAGAGGTCAAAATATGTGCGAATCTAGAGCCTAGTGTCAAACAACGGCTAATACAAATGCTCCACGACTATGTTGAGATCTTCGCCTGGTCCTATGAAGACATGCCTGGTCTGGACACTGATATTGTGGTACATCGCATGCCAACCAAAGAAGACTGCCCTCTAGTAAAGCAGAAACTTAGTCGTATGTGCCCTGAAATGTCGGAGAATATCAAGGCAGAGGTCATGAAACAGTTCGACGCCGGATTCTTAGCTGTCACTTCTTATCCGCAGTGGGTTTCCAACGTCGTTCCGGTACCTAAGAAGGACTGTAAGGTACGGATGTGCATGGACTACCGAGATCTGAAAAGGGCAAGCCCCAAGGATGACTTCCCACTTCCTCACATTTCTGTTCTAGTCGACAACACCGTGCAACACAAGATCTTCTCCTTCATGGATGGTTTTTTGGGTTACAACCAAATCAAGATGGCTCCTGAGGACATAGAGAAGACAACCTTCATTACACAGTGGGCCACCTTATGTTACAAAGTAACTCCTTTTGGGTTGAAGAATGCTGGGGCAACTTATCAGCGCACCATGGTCGCTTTGTTCCACGATATGATTCACCATGAGATTGAGGTTTATGTTGATGACATGCTAGCCAGATCCCAGACTGAGAAAGAGCATCTTGATCATCTCCAGCAACTGTTTGACAGGTTGAAGACATATAAGTCGAGGTTGAATCCGAACAAGTGCAACTTCGGGGTAAGGTCTGGTAAGCTTCTGGGTTTCGTTGTCAGTGACAAAGGTATTCAGGTGGACCCTGCAAAGGTAAAAGCCATACAAGAGATGTCGGCTCCCCGCACAGAAAAAGAAGTTAGAGATTTCTTGGGACGTCTGAATTACATCGCCAGGTTCATTTCACATCTGACTGCTACCTGTGAGCCAATCTTCAAGCTACTGAAGAAAGATCAACTGGTAAAGTGGAATGATGAATTCCAGACTGCTTTCGATAGAATCAAGGAATATCTTCAAGAACCACCAATTCTGATGCCTCCAGTTGAAGGAAGACCTTTGTTATTATACTTGACAGTGTTAGATAATTCAATGGGGGTGTGTGCTGGGGCAGCATGACGAGTCTGGTCGAAAATAGCACGCCATTTATTACCTTAGCAAAAAGTTTACCAACTATGAGACCCGATACTCATTGCTCGAGAAAACTTTATGCGCTTTGGCATGGGCTGCTCGCCGACTGAGACAGTATATGCTGACTTACACTATCTTATTGATATCAAAGATGGATCTGATCAAGTATATTTTCTAGAAGCCCGCTCTCTCCGGAAGAATAACAAGATGGTAGATGATCTTAACCGAGTACGACATCTAATACACAACCCAAAAAGCAATCAAGGGGAGTGTATTGGCGGATCATTTGGCGCATCAGGCTGTGGATGACTACTAGTCCATGAATTTCGAGTTCCCGGATGAGAAAATAATGTTGGTAACCGACTGCGAAGAACCTAGACTGGATGAAGGACCCGAGGAGGGATCCTGATGGTCTATGTATTTTGATGGAGCATCAAACACTTTGGGAAATGGCATTGGCGCTGTAATTATATCTCCTGAGGGCTGTCATATTCCATTAACCGCCCGATTATGTTTCAACTGCACCAACAACATGGCGGAGTATGAAGCGTGTATCATGGGTCTTCGAGCTTCTATTGACCTGAGGATTAAGTTCTTAAGTGTATTCGGAGACTCCGCTCTGGTAATAAGTTAGATCAAAGGCGAGTGAGATACGAAGCACCCGAATCTCATTCCTTACCGAGAATATGTGCTGACATTGCTCCCGCACTTCTAGGAGATAACCTTTGAACATTTCCCAAGAGAGGAGAATCAGTTAGCGGACGCACTAGCTACCATGTCTTCTATGTTCAAAGTCAGGTGGGACAATGAAGCTCCCCAGATTACCATTGAGAGGTTGGACAAACCCGTACATTGCTGTGACATTAAGACTAAAGAGATAAACCCTGGTTTCACGAGGTAAAGAGGTATCTTGAGGCTCAAGAATACCCCGAGGGGGCATCTGTTAATGATAAGAAGTTTCTGAGGAGGTTCGTTGCGAAGTTCTTCATCAGTAATGGGATCCTCTATAAGCGTAACAATGATTCAACCTTACTGCGGTGTGTGGACAAGAGTGAGGCAGAAAGGATCATGATAGAGTTTCATGAAGGTACCTTCGGAACTCATTCCAGTGGACATACCATGGCGAATAAAATCCTACGGGCAGGATATTATTGGTCTACCATGGAAGCCGATTGTTATCAGCACTCTTGAACCTGTCATAAATGCCAAGTCTATGCAGATAAGGTGCATGTAACTCTGTTCCCTTGAATGTTTTGACAGCTCCTTGGCCCTTTGCAATGTGGGGCATCAACATGATCGGCGAGATCAGACCTACTGTGTCTAACAGGCATCGTTTCTTTCTGGTAGCCATTGATTACTTTACGAAGTGGCTTGAGGCAGCTTCCTTTGCTACAGTAACCAAGAATGTCGTGGCGCGGTTTATCCGACACAATCTGATCTGTCGATACGGTGTCCCAGAGAGGATTATTACTGACAATGGTACAAATCTCAACAACACAATGATCACTGAGCTCTACAAACAGTTCAAGATTCAGCATCATAACTCTTCTCCCTACCGGCCAAAGATGAATGGGGCTGTTTAAGCGGCTAACAAGAACATCAAGAAGATTACGCAGAAGATGACATTGACATATAAAGACTGGCATGAGATGTTACCATTCTCTCTTCATGGGTACCGTACCTCAGCACGGACATTGACAGGGGCGACACCCTACTCTCTGGTATATGGCATGGAAACAGTCCTACCCATCGAAGTCCAAATACCCTCTCTCAGGATTATGAAGGATGTGGGTTTGATGAAGATGACTGGATCCAAACCCGACTTGATCAGCTTAATTTAATCGATGAAAAGAGACTTATTGCTATCTGTCATGGTCAGACGTATCAAAAGCGAATGATCAACGCTTTTAACAAGAAAGTCATACATCAAGAATATCAAGTTGGGGATCTAGTGGTCAAACGCACCACAAGGCAATCCCAGGGGCAAATGGACCCCCACATACGAAGGCTCATGTGTGGTTAAAAACATTTTCTCGGGAGGAGCTATGATTCCGACCACCATGGATGGTGATGACCTTCCTCACCCCGTCAATGCAGACATAGTGAAAAGATATTACGCATGATCAAAGACCCTCTAGGTTGACTGGCCTAGGCAAAAATAATGGCTTCCTGGCGAACCAAAAGGGTGCGAGAAAAAGTAAGGGATGAAAATGAAAAAAACAGTACACCTGGTAAGTCGAAAACTTGAAAAGACGACTTAGGAAAAAAAGGGTATCCCAGTGGACCGAAAACCCGAAAGGGCCTTCCAGGAAAAAATTAGGGATCAAAGTGTAACACTATGTCTCATTGGATCATCTTGCAACCAGAATTTGGTATCGACTATCAAGCTTAGACGGCGCCAATCAACCTGATCCACCTTCGACCAAGCAGCAAAGCGATGAGATGCTTGAAGATATAAAGGCAATAGCAGAGTTGGAACCCAATGGGGTTCATTTCACATAGCTTTTTTTCTTTCTTAAAACACAAATTGTAATTTATATCTTTCCGAGGCGTTCTCTTACTAGAGCGTCAACCTCCTTGTACAACACGTCTATTACAGGCCAACTTTAAAATCAATACAAGTCATTTTCACAAAGCTTTGATTTATTTTATTTTTCCTGTTTTGTCTTGCAAGAGCGTCCAATGGTTCATTTTTTATATATGCATTTGAAAATAGTTGCTATTCATAAATATTTACATAAAAACAAAAGACAATTACTCGTAATTCCAGGAGCAGGGAAAATAAGAAGTGCCCAGACCTTACAGTTATTCTGCCCATCAGGTACTGGGATAGAGCTAGCTTGAGAACATGAGTAGTGGTACATACACTCCCCATCGAGTAAAAAATATATATCCAAAGACAGCGATGTTAGCTTTCCCAAACAGGATATAACTCTCTCCAGCTGAGGTTCACAATTGCGAGTGAGTCAGTAAATTTTTCCCCAAAGCAGAGTTATTTCTCTCACAGGTAGAAACACAACAAGAATTCGTTATCACCAACAACAGAAACTCGTCCCCAGCTGAGTTTATTTCTCCAAATTGGCGATCTATCAGCAGAGTATCTCCTCTCCAACAGAGTCACTCTCCGCAGAGTTATCCGTAAACAAGGGGGAAATCCCCAACATAGTCATCTCTGTTCACCATCCCCAACAAAAGTAGAGGAACTATGGTTGTTACAACAGTCAAGAATACCATTTCTCATACTCTCCAAACAGCAGTCAGGGATTTATTTTCCCGGACTCAGATTAGTACGTCAGCATTTCATGTTCATACATCATAACATGTGCATACATCACATATAACATAGTCTCATTTATTTTGAGAACGTCATCATACAATGCATCTCATGCATCGCACATAACTAACCCTGTATTTATTTCAGGAAAAGACAAATATTATCAACAATTTCCAGCAGGTACATGATCAACACTCGAAGCTAAACAGAGTAATCATCGGCAATAAATGCAACCTCATCCAGGTTACTTCTCACAACCCTACTATCCAGGCTTTCATATCAAAGTAACCCTACTACCCAGGTTCCTTCTCACAACCCTACTACCCAAGCTTTCATATCGAAGTAACCCTACCATCCTGGTTTCTTCTCACAACCCTACTATCCAGGCTTTCGTAAAGTAACCCTACCATCTAGGTTTCTTCTCACAACCCTACTATCCAGGCTTTCATATCTAAGTAACCCTACCATCCAGGTTTCTTCTCACAGCCCTATTATCCAGGCTTTCGTATCGAAGTAACCCTACCATCCAGGTTTTTTCTCATAGCCATAATATCCAGGCTTTCGTATCGAAGTAACCCTACCATACAAGTTTCTTCTCAGAGCCCTATTATCCAGGCTTTCGTATCGAAGTAACCCTACCATCCAGGTTTCTTCTTACAGCCATACTATCCAGGCTTTCGTATCGAAGTAACCCTGCCATCTAGGTTCCTTCTCACAACCCTACTATCCAGGCTTTTGTATCGAAGTAACCCTACTATCCAGGTTTATTCTCACAGCCATACTATCTAGGCTTTCGTATCGAAGTAACCCTACCATCCAGGTTCCTTCTCACAGCCCTACTACCCAGGTTTTTGTATCGAAGTAACCCTACCATCCAGGTTCCTTCTCACAACCCTACTATCTAGGTTTTCATATCGAAGTAACCCTACTATCCAGGTTCCTTCTCATAACCTTACTATCCGGTTTCTTCCTCTCTTACCCCCCAGACAGCAGTCCACAACACTGTAAGACTAGGACCCGATCAAACACGATTAGTTTCGCATCTCCCCAGTAAGTCGCAGTGTAGCATATACCCGACCAAACACACAGTTTACTTCTGCTTCCAAAACCAGAATTATTCCCCAGCAGAGCAACGAACAACTGAAGCTCCTAAAACTCTATTTCTCCCAAGACAGAGACCAACATTCCCCAACGAAGTCCTCCTCAACAACAAGTATACGGGTTCTCGCAAAGGAATCTGTCATGTGATCGATACCTCTTCGGATGGAATCATTCAGCCCATCTCCGACAATTCTCTAGCATCTACCAAATGGAATCTATAAGCCCATTCCCGATATCATAAATCAAATATCATTTCATTCAAGTGCAAATTTCTGGGCACTCTAGTGTTCAATCATCTTCCACCTTCAGATCACGAAAGGCACACGGGCCAATCTACATCTCCAGGTCTAAGAAGATTGAACAGGGGCAGTTGTTGTACCCCAAAATTTTCCCTCCCATATTTCTCAACACATGGCAAGTGAGGTCCTCAAATTTCTCAAAGAAGTCCAAGAGTTGACTAGACAAACTCTCTCCTAAGGTAGTCTACCTCAAATTAGGGTTTCATTTTTCATCAAGATGCTTGAATACAAAGGATCCAAAATGCCTTCCATTATCCTAATAAGTTCCTAATATCTTCCATGTCTAGTTTCAAGCCTTGCAGAGGAAGTTTGCTCACTCAATTGCTCAAAGGCCTGAAAATCGACTATGTTAGGTCAAAAGTCAACTGTGGCCAATATACAGTCAAACTTCAAGATTTTTGGTCAACATCCTCATTTTAAAGTATCATTCATCATTTTATCAATGGTTGATCATGATTCATCAAGGATTGCTCACAATTCATCAAAACCCAAAAGTTGCTAAATTAGGGTTTTGTAGGAAAAGTTAACTCAACTTTGACCAAGCATAACTTTCTCATACTTTATCAAAAATGCCCCATTCAAATCTCATTTTGAAGAGGATGCAATTCCCTACAATTAATCTTCATCTCCCAAGCTCAAAATATGCACTCACAAAAGATATAAATTTTGACATTATAGGTCATTTTGAAAAGTCAACAAAAACACCTTTTGGGTCAAAGCTTCATACACGAACATGGAAGACTCAATTGATATGAGACCAAAAGGGTTGCTTAGAGGAAATCCTAAGCTTTCTAAAAAGTCCAAGAACACCCTCCTAGGGTAAAAATTAAGAGACATATGCATTGTCAAAGTTGGCAATATTTGGGAAATTGTCAAAAGTCAACATTGATCAAAATTGCATTTTTTCCACATGGGCCCATCTTTTCAAGATTGCATCTCATTCCTAGCATAGCCCACGAACTATGGGACCCTCCATGCTTTATTTATTTAATTTATTTTGATTTTTATTCACTTAAAATTCAAATAAAATCAAATAAATCTAAATAAATCATATAATGTGTTTTAAGGATGATTTTTGCATTGAAGGAAGATCTTATGTGCTGTCAAATGAAAAGCAAATCGTGCAAGCCAAGAATAGACACAGAATATCCATATTTGGGCAATTATTCAAGATTTGATTTTCTCTTAAAATCATACCATTATTCTTTGGATTCTTTCCAATTTTATTACCCTAGATTGATTCACTACTTATGCCAGGATCCTAAAGACCTAGAACAGAAGTTTTGAGATGCGCAGCTTGCCTAAAAGTGTCAAACAAAGTTCCAAATTTTCAAAGAAAGGTGCAGATTGGGTCTTACTCTAGAGGATGTTTCAAACTTTTCTAAGGATCAATTCACATTCCCAGGCACGCATTGAACCTGTAGCAAGCATTCACACGACCTGAAACCTCAAGAATCGTGTTCTACGTCTCCCACGGTTTGTCCAAAAATTTGATTTTGATTTCACTAATCTACGCATCTTTAATGCTTTTGATTGCCATACTCATGTTTATCATCATGTTTGTAAGCTAATCATTCTATTCAATTGCATTTTTTATGACTGTATGTGAATCTTCCATGGCTAGGGTTTTGTATTCTTATTTAGGGCTTTTTCATGCAGGTAAAATTGGGCGCTAACTCTGGTACCATGATACTCGTGAGGATGATACGAGTTTATTGGTACCAGCTGTTGTACCCCAAAATTTGCCCTCTCATTTCCTCAACATTTTCTCATCACAAAACCTTGAAGATCAATATCCAGTTAGGGTTTCCTCTGCTCAAGACTTCTCCTTGCACTGTGGACCCAAATTAGGGTTTGTGGTTGAACAAAGATGTTTTGACCTAAAATGCCTAAGATGACTTTCATGCTTCATGTTGGACTCCAAAGTTTATCCATACCAAGTTTCAAGTCTTGATTCCAAGTTTTGCCCAGTCAATTAGACAGATGACCTAGAAATCAGCTGTATTGGGGAAAAAGTCAACTATGACCAATTGACAGTCAAATCTCATGAAAATTGACCCACATCAACATTATGAACTCATATGGACCATTTGATCAAGTTTGGATCACAATTCCACAAGAAATTTGATCAGATCATCAAAAGGGCAAAATGGTCATTTTTAGGGTTTTGACTACACAAAGGCAATTTTTGACTGTTTGACCTAGCCAATGGCAAACCAAGCTCACATATGGACTCAAGGACCCCATGGAATTATCTTGACATACTCAACAAACTCAAAAGATCCCAAGTACACAAGATTGACAGTTGAATTTCCCAATCAATTGATCAATTTTGACTGTATATTGAAAAGTCAAACTTTGACTTTTTTTGGTCAAAATCAAGAGTCAAGATTCATTTTTCATCAAAACATGCCAAATCATGAAACTTGTTCACCAAGAAACCAAGAAATGCAAATTAGGGTTTGAAATGGGAATTTTTCATAACTTAGAATTGTTCTAAGTTATGGAAAACCCTAATTTTTTCCAAACTTTGCCCCACTTTCTCACCAAGATTCATTTGGATTCAAACAAAAGTCAAAACATGAAAGTTGTAGCTTGTTGCATGATCTACAACTTTGATTCACAAAGTTTTCCCAAATGAGGCTTGTATCTCAAGTTACAAATTTTTGAATAAGGGCACTAAACCATTCATAACTTAGTAAAAATTTGACCTTTTTTGACAAGGTTTTCTACCTAACTTCAAGGCCATTTTCCATACACTTCCACTTGGAATTTCAATTTGCATTTCAAAGATGGATTGTAGTACACATTCCAAGCTTTCCAAAATGTCCAAGAACTCATCAAACAACCTCATGGTTAGAGAGAATCGAATTTGGCAAGTTGGGAAAAAGTCACTTTGATTCATGGCCATTTCCATGTTCATAACTTATGCATTTTCAAACTCAGCATATGCAAGCTACCTTGCAGGCCTCAAATCTCATTCACACTCATAAATTAAATGCCAATCCTCTGTGCCAAGATGTTGTTCTATGAGTTTGGTCATTACATGGAAGTTTAAGCCATATTTGGAAAAAGTGATTTATCTATTCTTGTAAAGCACAACTTTATGTCAAACATGAATCTAAGAGGTACAAGGCATATCTTCTAGGCACAATTTGTTGGGTTAATCCCACTGATCAAGGTTAACTTTGCAGCATGTTTAGAGGGGCCTGCACAAGCTTGTAAAACCAACTTGCATTTCTTTGCTTAAGTGAGAAGTAACATGGCATAACTTGGGAGAACTTCCATATCAGCTTACAAACACTTAGACACACTTATCAAACACATTCCAAAGATCTCAACCAAGCTATTGCACGAGCCTTTTACCTCCAATCCCTCCCAAAACTCAGAATCACCTTGAAACTGCTCAAACAGAGCAACCTCTGCAGATTGAGTTCCAACTCTCAATCCTTTCAAGCATTCTTGCCCAAACCAGTTCACATACATTCCCTAACATCTATGCAAGCTAACCAAAAGAAAAAACACGACCTGTAATCCCTCTAACTGGTTCCACCATTTTCACATTTCTAACTTGCAGGTGAAGTGCTCTAGCTCGATTCCAAAGCTTTCAAGACAAAGTAAACATTATAATAGCATCCCTGGACCTCAATGAAGCTTTTCCAATCATCACCTTGCACTGAAAGTTTCTACATTGCCAGATAGAACTTCAACTGAACAGGTAAGTTTTTGAATTCGTATCTCTCTTATTAGGCATCATTAGCTTTAAGTTTGTGAATAAACAATGTTCTACTCATGCCACTGAACATGTACATGTTTTTACTTTTCATTTCTTTTGCTTGAGCTGTGAGAATTTAAGGTTTGAAAATGGCAGAAAATCTAGGTTAGGATTTGGGGGAGAAGAAATTCTCCCTCATCTTAGAGAGTTAGATCAAGTTCTGCATATGGTTGGATTCGTCTCTTCATGCTGAACATTTTTCATGTTATGAGTTTTCATTAATAAGCCAGGAATCAGGAGTTAGAAGTTTGAGAAGAAGGGCACGCGTTTTTGAACGTTTCTGGCTGGAGGTTGAAGAAGGGTCTATTGGGCTGGGCCTGAGTGTTTTTTCTTATTCACACCACCTTTTTTGTTTTACACCCCCTGAGCCCATTTCATTCATTTTTTAATATTTTTGACTTTTTCTTTTTTGATTGGCTCATTTATTTTTTCTCAGCATATTAAAAATATAAAAATATTTTTCTTCATTATTTTTGAATTTATCATGTATTTATTTGATTTTTTCCTTTAGTTTGTACATAAATATAAATACATATACTTTTCTATTTAAAATACTAAAATAGTGTAAACATTTTTTTTACATCTTTATTTTTGCTTTACTTTCTGAAAATATTTTTTTATAAAAAAATACTTTTTTATTAAATATTAAATATTACTAATTTGTATATATAATACATATTTATTGAATAATGCATATATATATATATATATATATATATATATATATATATATATATATATATATATATATATATATATATATATATATATATATATATATATATATATATTTATTAATACACCTATGATAAAAATACTAAAAAATATACATATTTTATTTTATTAATATTTAATACTAAAAAAAATCATATTTACAAATATACTTTATTTTTATTTTATTTTTTATGTATAAATAATAAATAGTGTGTATATTGAATAAATAATACATTTTTATAGAATTAGGGTTTGACCTTAAATATTGAAAATACTCCAAAAATAATACCTTTTTATTTCTCTTTTTTTCACATAAATAATATTCTTTTTTTTCATACACATAAAAATCATTTCTTGGCATCTTGCATATTTATTTCAATCTCCATTTAATTATACAATTATTTGTCTTGTAAATATTCAACATTGATGTAATAGTTTTAGGTTTAAATTCCTTGTCAAAATCCCCATTTGAAAATTTGTACCCCCCTTCCCATATTTGGTTTTGTAATAGCTTAGTAAATTTATTTTCGCACTTTATTGCTTTCTAATTATACCATGTTAGAATTAGGGTTTGTATGCGAAAAACGACAAAATAATTATGACCTAATCTCAAGACAAACAAGCATGAAAATGAACACACAAATCACACCTGCACCCCCTAGGGTATTCCACTTGTTGCCTTTCAAAATTGGGCCATATTGCATGTTAGGTCTCTTTGGGCAAAACAAACAAATCAAATGATCATAGTCCCTCAATAACACTTTCAAAATATTGCCAAAAACAAATGATCAAGTCCCTTAAAGAAAATGCCCAAAGATACTTGGCACCATTGCAATTGTGGTCTAAACGATGACCCGCGCCCGTCCCTTTCACATCCTAACATGAGATTGTCCACCAAATACAATGGTGGAACAAACTTGTTAAAAGGGTTAAAACATAGCAATAATCTTTGAGAAATTTAGGAGTAGATAACCTCTTAGTTACTTGAATCAAAACTTGCAAAAATAAAACACTTGCCTATTTTAAAACACACCTCACAACACTTTCAAAACAACTTTCAAAAACAAAATGAAAACCTTTTCAAAAGACATACACCTTTGTATACATCCCCACATGGATCATTACTAAGGTTGCCACCACATTGGCTTCTTTTTCAAAACATTTTCAAACCCACACACACAAGCACCATTTCAAACAATTGAAAACAAAAGGCAAGTGGTCTAAGCAAGTAACTAAGAGCCCATGGATAACCATGGATAGAAAGGGTGCTAATACCTTCCCTTCCTATAATCTACTCCCCGAACCCAAGAAAACATCTCAAAAGGTTTTTGCTGTGCTTTTTAACCTTTCCTTAGGATAAAATAAAAAGTCGGTGGCGACTCTTGCTCAACCGAAACATTTGCGAAAACAAACGCAAAACCACAGTCAGTTCTCCCACCGTATCACAGAACTGGCGACTCTGCTGGGGAAAACTTATAAAGTGGAGTAACCTTAGGGCTTAGATCACCTTTGTTTTCAATTGTTTGCTTTGTTTGCTTTTATATTTTTGGGCTTTGCATCGGAGTTTCATAGATCCTAACCCGGATCTGGGAAATACCCTTTTTAGGTAGCATAATCTGTGAGGGACCTGTCCGGCGTAGACCGACATGGGTGAAGCAGTGGCTACGTTGGTGTGGCATCTTGGTCTGTACCTATGTCCCCTGTTTTGCAACGGGGAGAATATAGGTCTTCTAAGGAGTCATTAAACACCAACCAACCTTAGAACCCTAAATTGACCAAACTTGGCTATTAGGACAGTAGCAGTATGCTACACTCATTGAGGCTAAACTCTCGAGATGGTTCTGGCCGCGAGAAAAGATTGCGATGCTGGAGTTATGACCGATTGAGGGTAGCCAATGATTTGAGATCCCCTAGAACCCGATTACTTTTGATAGGACAAGTTTTTAACCAACAAAACCAAAAGAGGGTAATACCTGAAATTCATGCTGGCCTGAAACCTAAGGGTGTCTTGTGTGACTTGTGTGCCTTACCATGCTTGCCTATGTGAATACTTGTGGTGTGCCTCATCATAGCATCATGCCATCATACCATTGCATGCATCCTTTATAAAGGACTAACCCATTTCAAAGACAAAAGAGTTTCATCTTTGCTTTGTTTTGTAGGACATCATGATGCCCGTGCGTAGGAATACTGTCCGGCTCAACTTTGTTCAACCACCAACTTTGCTCAAGGATTTGGTTGGTAGGATTCCAAACACTTCTTCCTTCATCAACAGACATGGTTCTCTCCTTGGCTTGGTCACTGCAAAGTGGGACCAACAACTGATAAGTGTTCTGACCCAGTTTTATGATCCTCTGTATCATTGTTTCACCTTTCAAGACTTCCAGCTGGTTCCTACCCTGGAAGAATTATCTTATTTGCTTGGGATCCCTGTCTTGGAACAAACTCCATTCACTGGTTTGGAAAAGACTCCTAGGCCTGAAGAGATTGCTGCAATTCTCCCCTTGACCAAAGAAGAGGTATTAGCTAACTGGGAAACTAGAAATGGAGTTAAGGGATTTTTTGTCAAATTTTTGGTCGGCAAGGCTAATGATTTCTGGAATGACTTGGACTTCAAGGCGTACGAAGATATTCTGGCTCTTTTGATCTATGGTCTAGTACTGTTTCCCAATCCTGACACCTTTATCAGTATCCATGTCATAAGGATCTTCATGTCTCGGAATCCTGTACCCACTCTTTTGGGTGATATCCTGCAACAACTCTACGCTCGTACTGCTCGAAAATGGGGAACTCCGTGGTGTTGTACTCCTTTGCTAGTGAGGTGGTTTATTTCGCACCTTCCTAAGTTCGTGCTGAAGAATGAAGAAGGAAAAGGTTGGGCTCGGAGGTTAATGTCTCTCACTGATAATGACATCACTTGGACTCTCAGAGGTTTGGATGAGGTAGCTGTTATTGACCGTTGCGGAGAATACCCTAATGTTCCGTTGATTGGTATCCAAGGAGGAATCTCTTACAATCCATGCTTAGCTCTCCGTCAGTTTAGAAGAGCCAGAGGAGTAGGGCCCCATGAAATGCTGGTTCCTCACTTCCATTTTGAGTTTCAGGCAGACAGTGACAAACTACGCCATGGATTCATTAGAGCTTGGGACAAAATTCACAAAGCTGACCCGCATGAGTTGGGACCAAAGACTTCTCTACCATTGGGACCCTATTGCAAATGGGTCCGCACCCGTGCTCAGAGGTTAGGTATGCCGTACGAAGCTGTCAGACCTATCATTCTTGAATCTCCTGATGAAGATGGGGTTCCTCCAACTGTCCTCCCTCCTCAGATACCTACTGATTTTGACACAATGAAGAGATCTTGGGCGCAGCTAAAGGAAGAACGGGATTTCTATCGGGAGAAGTTCAACGAGCAGGAACGGAAGATCCAGAGACTGACTAAGCAATTGGAAGAAGAGAGAGTCCTGAACAACTACATCAACACTGAGAAAAGGAGGCCATGGGAGCATTGATGGGCTTTGGATATTTCCTTTTATAGCTTTTATTTCCTTTCCAGTATTTTTCATTCCTGTAATGCCTAAGGGCAAATCGTTGAACAATCGAAAATTTTAATCTAATGAAGTGTGTTTCCCTTTTTGTCTACAGAGTTGAATCTTGTTTGTCTTTGAAAACATAAAACATACGCATTCCATTGCACCATATGTATAGCAGGTACCCTATTTCACGGGTTGCTTAATCTCCTTCGCTGTTTATTTTGAACAGTCATCATGAATCCAGACTCATCCAGTGAGCAAGCAATCAAGGCCCTTCAGGCCCAAAGTGCCCAGTTTCAAGAAATGGTCCTGAGCCTGGCCCAGGGTCAGCAAGAGTTGAAGACTCTACTCCTGAAGAAGAAGAAGAAAAAGAGGACTGCGTTGTTCAACACTGGACGCAGATTTGGGAATACACTCCATAATGAAGCTGAACCAACTACTTCTTCTGCTGAGAAAAATAGTCCCCAAGGGGGAGGAGCTCCTAGTCCCGCAGTCTCCGACAAGGAGACGGACTACAATGACGAACAATACCCACCCGCTGCTGACAGATACAAGCAATTGGAGGACCGCTTGAGCGCCATGGAAATTCAGAATGTGCCGGGGCTGGATTTCAGAGATTTGGGGTTATCTTATGGGGTAGTAATTCCACACAAGTTTAAGGCGCCTGCCTTCGCCAAGTATGATGGGGTCTCTTGCCCAAAGATGCATCTAAGGTCGTACGTAAGGAAGATCCAACCTTACACGGCGGATAAGAACCTTTGGATTCACTTCTTCCAAGATAGCCTTTCGGGGTCGCAACTTGAATGGTTCTACCAATTAGATGGAACTAGCATCCGACACTGGGAAGATTTGGCAACCGCATTCTACAGACAATATCAATACAATTCTGATCTCGCTCCAATGCGTACCCAACTTCAGGGTATGTCTCTAGGAACGGGTGAAGGGTTCAAAGAATATGCACAACAATGGAGAGATTTGGCCGGCAGGGTGCAGCCTCCATTGACTGATCGTGAGCTGGTTGATATGTTTCTAGGGACTTTGTCTGGTCCATTTTTCAATCATTTGGTTGGTAACTCCTCCGCTGGGTTTACGGATTTGATTTTGACGGGAGAAAGAATTGAAGCTGGCATCAGGTCAGGAAAGATACAAAAAGCTGCCTCCACAAGTACTGAGAAGAGGCCGTTTAAGAAAGAAGCAAGCGCCGTCTATGGTCCTAGACGACAAGTCAAGCCCGAAAGTCGCCAAGCCGTCAATGCTTTGGTCATTTCAAAACCTGTTGCTGCTCCTCAGCAGTACAATCAACAAAGAGGTGAAAGGCCCAAGAGGCAGTATACGCGGCTGAGTATGACCTTATCTCAAATTTTACCCCAACTGTTATCAACCAATTTGGTGACCCTCAAAGAAGCTCCTAAGGTCGTCAACACTGCGTCTCCTAAGTATAACCCAAATTCCCGGTGTGCTTATCATTATGATAGTCCCGGGCATACTACTGATGATTGCTGGGCCTTGAGAAACAAAGTGCAAGATCTTATCGACGCAAAGGAAATTCAGTTTGAAGCGCCTGAGAGACCGAATGTTGTAACTGCTCCTATGCCCCAGCATAGAGTAAATGTCGTTGAGGAAGAGTTGTATGCTGTTTCGGTGAATGAAGTTGTTACCCCTCTTTCGATTGTCAAGAGGAACTTGCTACTAGCCGGTTTATTTCCGGGTTGTAGTAAGGGTTGCCTCCTGTGTGCTGTTATCCCTACCGGTTGTCCACTGCTGAAATCAGGCATCCAAAGCCTGATGGATAGCAAGGAAATTTTGTTCAAGAAAACTGTTGTTCCGTTTGTTTCTGTGGAAGAAGTATCTGTTGTCACGATTTACAATCCTGCCAAAGCTCCCGTAAAGAAACCCGTCCAAATTATGTCTGTTGCACCCATCACTATTACTGTCCCGGGGCCTCTCCCGTATAAGTCTGATAAAGCTGTTCCATGGAATTATGGAGCCGACGTGTATGTGCTTGGGGTGAAGCAGGAGTTCAACATCAATACCAGTATCAGTAACATCACTGGTCCCGCCAAGATTACCCGCAGTGGCAGGCTCTTCTCGCCTGACATTGCACCGCCAGTTATCCGAAAACCTCTCACCATCACACCCGCAAGTGTGCATGTTCCAGTTCAAGTTCCTGTGTCTACTTCTGTCGCCGAGTCCTCTGATACTCGGGGCAAAGAAGTTGCTACCGATTTGCCTGCCAGGACGGAGGCACCAAAAAAGAAGACTGCTGTGGAAGCCTCCCAACAAGAAATGGAGGAAATCCTTAAAATTATCAAAAAGAGTGACTTTAACGTTGTTGAACAGTTGGGGCATACTCCCTCCAAAATCTCTATGTTATCATTACTGCTATGCTCAGAGGCCCATGCAAAAGCCCTGATTTCATTTCTGAAAACGGCCCATGTGCCGCAAGAGACCTCCGCAGATCAATTCACCGACTGTGTGGCTAATTTGACGGTTGACAATGGCTTAGGGTTCTCGGATGCTGACCTTACCGCCAAAGGGAAAAATCACAATGATGCCCTGCATGTTTCCATAGAATGCAGGGGCACTACTCTCGCACACGTGTTAGTGGATACCGGCTCTTCCCTGAATGTTTTGCCCAAGAAAGCATTGGATCGCTTGGATTGTGAGGGCCTGGAGTTGAAACCCAGTAACATTATTGTTAGAGCCTTCGACGGTTCTAAGAGGATGGTGCACGGTGAAGTAGACATCCCTATTCGTGTGGGTTCCCAAGTTTTCAACTCAACGTTCTATGTAATGGATATTCGTCCATCTTACTCCTGCTTGTTGGGTCGACCCTGGATTCACAAGGCTGGGGCAGTAACATCCACTCTACACCAAAAGATCAAATACCCTGTCAAAGGGAAGATTGTTACTGTGCAGGGCGAGGAGGAATACATGGTTAGTCACTTGAATTCATTCCGGTATATCGAGATGGACGGGGAGTTTATTGAGACCCCCTTTCAGCATTTTGAGGAAGTACCTCCAGTGTTGGCATCAATTGAGGCAGTAGTTGAAGAAGATTTTCCGTTGAAGATGGCATCCTTGAAGGATGCCCGGGCTGTAATCGAGAAAGGCAATTGTGCAAACTGGGGTCAGCTTCCTGACTTCACTCAGAAGAACGACAAGTTTGGGCTGGGCTTTACTGCAGAGGCTCAGAGGGCTGTGTGCAAGGAAAAGATCAGAAAGGCTCCGGTGTTCATCTCCAACCCAAGGGTGAATGCTATTGAGGAGGATGTAGAGGAAGCAGAGTTTGACAGTTGGATCTACCCGACTACCAGCAACGGACCGAGCAACTAGACAACAAAGGATTTTACACCTATCACATTTGTCACGCAGTAATTAATTTCTTTTGATTTCTAATTTGTAACAAACAATATGTTAAAACTTTGTTGGCTCGGTGTCCTACCCGGGGCATCGTAGCTCCATTTGTGAGGGCTTTTTGTATGACATTTCCATATATCATCAATCAAAACATTGGACGTTTGTTGCATTTCAAATCTTGTGCTCTTTTTTCTTTCTGTGTTATATATATTGCAAAACAGCTATATTTACACACACTCACTTATACAGGTTTCAATCCACTCTGGATCTCACTGGTAACAGCTCTACTACCGCCAGTTATGACTTCGAGAATCCGATCAACTTGGCCGAAGACGAAGGTGAAGATGATTGCGAAGTGCCTGGTGAACTCGCGAGACTGCTACTCCAGGAAGAGAGGGCTATTCAACCACATGAAGAGCCAGTGGAAACAGTTAACCTGGGTACTGAGACAGATAGGAAAGAAGTCAAGATTGGTGCCAATCTAGAGCTCAGCGTGAAGCAACGATTGATCCAGATGCTACGTGATTACATGGAGATATTTGCTTGGTCCTATGAAGACATGCCTGGTTTGGATGCCGACATTGTAGTTCACCACCTGCCAACCAAGGAAGATTGCCCTCCGGTAAAGCAAAAGGTCCGCCGTATGCGCCCAGAGATGTCTGAAAAGATCAAGGCTGAGGTTATGAAGCAATTCGACGCCGGGTTTCTAGCAGTAACTTCTTACCCTCAGTGGGTTGCCAATGTGGTTCCAGTGCCGAAGAAGGACGGTAAAGTTAGAATGTGTGTCGACTACAGGGACTTGAACAGGGCCAGCCCCAAGGATGATTTTCCTCTACCTCACGTCGATGTTCTTGTCGACAATACTGCTCAACACAAGGTGTTCTCCTTCATGGATGGTTTTTCAGAGTATAATCAGATCAAGATGGCTCCGGAGGATATGGAAAAGACTACCTTTGTGACTCAGTGGGACACTTTCTGCTACAAGGTCATGCCATTCGGGTTGAAAAATGTTGGGGCAACCTACCAACGTGCCATGGTTGCTTTATTTCATGATATGATCCATCATGAGATTGAAGTATACGTTGATGACATGATTGCAAGGTCCCAAACTGAGGAGGAGCACCTTGACCATTTGAGGAAGCTGTTTGACCGACTAAAGTTATACAAGCTGAGATTGAATCCCAACAAATGTACCTTTGGGGTGAGGTCCGGAAAGTTGCTAGGTTTCATTGTAAGTGACAAAGGTATTCAGGTGGACCCTGCCAAGGTAAAAGCCATACAAGAGATTCCGACTCCAAAGACAGAGAAAGAAGTCAGAGGCTTCCTGGGACGACTGAATTACATTGCCCGATTCATCTCACATCTGACTGCTACTTGTGAGCCAATCTTCAAATTACTGAAGAAAGATCAAGTAGTACGCTGGAACGATGAATGTCAGGCTGCCTTTGAAAGGATAAAGGAATATCTCCAAGAGCCACCCATTCTTATGCCACCAGTGGAAGGAAGACCTCTGATACTATACTTGACAGTACTGGACAATTCAATGGGGTGTGTGCTGGGGCAGCATGACGAGTCTGGCCGAAAAGAGCACGCTATTTATTACTTGAGCAAAAAGTTTACCGACTGTGAGTCTCGTTACTCACTGCTTGCGAAAACTTGCTGTGCTCTAGTATGGGCTGCTCGCCGGCTGAGACAGTATATGCTGACTCACACTACTCTATTGATTTCAAAGATGGATCCCATCAAGTACATATTCGAAAAGCCTGCTCTGTCTGGAAGAATAGCAAGATGGCAAATAATCTTGACAGAATATGACATCCAGTATACAACTCAGAAAGCAATTAAAGGAAGTGTACTGGCAGATCATTTGGCACACCAACCTGTGGACGATTACCAATCATTGAACTTTGATTTTCCGGACGAAGACATCATGGTGATAACTGACTGTGAAGTACCTGGACCGGATGAAGGACCTGAGGAAGGATCCCGATGGTCTATGCATTTTGACGGAGCCTCCAATGCTTTGGATAACGGCGTCAGCGCTGTAATCATATCTCCCAAAGGAACCCATACTCCACTCACCGCCCGATTGTGTTTCAACTGTACCAACAACATGGCAGAATATGAGGCATGTATCATGGGTTTACAAGCTGCAATCGACTTAAGGATCAAGTTTCTGAGTGTCTTCGGAGATTCCGCTCTCGTGATCAATCAGATCAAAGGCGAGTGGGATACGAAACACCCAAATCTTATTCCTTACAAGGATTATGTGTCAACCTTGCTTCCCCACTTTGAAGAAATAACTTTTGAGCACTTCCCAAGAGAGGAGAATCAGCTAGCGGACGCACTAGCTACAATGTCTTCAATGTTCAAAGTTAAATGGGACAATGAGGCTCCCCGGATCGTTATCTGGAAGTTGGATGAACCAGCATACTGCTGCGATCTCGAGGCTGAGAAGGTGACTGAAAAACCCTGGTATCATGAGGTGAAGAGGTATTTGGAAGCTCAGGAATACCCTGAAGGCGCATCTGTCAATGAGAAGAAGTTCATAAGGAGGTTTGCGGCAAAATTCTTCCTCAGCAACGACATTCTCTACAAACGGAATCATGATTCAACTCTACTACGTTGTGTGGATAAGGCTGAAGCAGAGAAGATCATGTTAGAACTGCATGAAGGCACATTTGGAACACATTCCAGTGGACACACCATGGCTAAGAAAATCCTTTGGGCAGGATATTTCTGGTCCACAATGGAAGCTGATTGTTACCAACACTCCCGAACTTGTCACAAATGCCAGATCTATGCTGACAAGGTGCATATTCCTCCAGTTCCTCTGAACGTCCTGACGGCACCTTGGCCTTTTGCAATGTGGGGCATTGATATGATCGGTGAGATCCGACCGACGGCATCCAATGGGCATCGCTTCATCTTAGTGGCGATCGATTATTTCACAAAGTGGGTTGAGGCAGCTTCGTACGCAACGGTAACCAAGAGCGTCGTGGCACGTTTCATCCGGCATAATCTGATCTGTCGATACGGCGTCCCGGAAAGAATCATTACGGACAATGGTACCAATCTCAATAACAAAATGATCACTGAACTCTGCGAACAATTCAAAATACATCACCATAACTCTTCTCCTTACCGGCCGAAGATGAATGGGGCTGTAGAGGCAGCTAATAAGAATATCAAGAAAATTGTGCAGAAGATGACAGTGACCTATAAAGATTGGCACGAGATGTTACCGTTCGCTCTTCATGGGTACCGTACCTCAGCAAGGACGTCAACCGGGGCAACTCCTTTCTCCTTGGTCTATGGCATGGAGGCCGTCTTGCCAATTGAAGTCCAGATACCCTCTCTCCGGATTATGAAGGATGCAGACTTGAATGAAGATGACTGGATCCAGACTCGACTTGATCAATTAAATCTGATTGATGAAAAGAGGCTCACTGCTATCTGCCATGGTCAAACGTATCAAAAACGGATGATCAGGGCGTTTAACAAGAAAGTCAAACCACAAGAGTATCAAGTTGGGGACCTGGTAATCAAATGCATCGTCCTTCCTCAAAGTGATCCCCGGGGAAAATGGACCCCTACATACGAAGGGCCATTTGTGGTTAAGCTTGTGTTCTCAGGAGGAACCATGATCCTAACCACCATGGATGGTGACGACCTTCCTCACCCCGCCAATGCAGACATAGTGAAAAAATACTACGCATAAATAAAAGACCCGCTAGGTTGACATACCTAGGCAAAAATAAGGGCTTCCCGGCGAACCAAAAGGGTTCGGGCGATGAAATGAAAAAAATCTGTACACCCGGCAAGTCGAAAACCTGAAAAGGCGGCTTGGGCAAAAATGGGTATCCCGGTGGGCTGAAAACCCGAAAGGGCGGTCCAGGCAAAAGTTAGGGATAAAACGTAACACTATGTCTCATTGGATCACTTCGCATCCGGAATTCAGCATCAACTATCTGGCTCAGATTTCGGCATCGACCAATCAGCTTCATCTTCAACTAGGCAGCAAAGTGATGAGACGCTTGGAGACATAAAGGCGATAGCAGAGTTGGAATCCAGTGGGATTGTTCACATAGCTGTTTTGTTTTCAAAATTGTAAACTTTATGTTATTTGGCGGCGTCCTCTTACTAGGATGTCAGCCTCTTGTACAAAAACGCCTATTCACAGGCAAAATTCAAATCAATACAAATTCACTTGTCCATACGAATTGCAATTGTTTTTCCTTTTTCTGTTTTGTCTTGCGAAGAACGTCCAATGTTCATTTTTTGATATATGCATTTGACATTGAATTGCTAATTCATAAATATTTGCATATGAAACGAAAGATTAATTACAGGTGACATCAGAGACAGGGGCAATGTGAAGTTGTCTGATGCAGTCTGGTTGCTTTGTCCGCCAAGGTACCAAGGTAGGTTCGACTGAAGAATGCGACCAAATCATCACAACATTCCCCGGCAGGTCTTAAAGCTTATCCCCAGTAGATTCTGGAAGCTTGTTCCCTGCAGAGTACGGACGTCTCTCCCGAGCTTTATTCAGATTTATTCCTCACAAGGGCTTATAACTGGGTTATCCTTAGCTAATTGCCACGGAAGATCGCCCTCGGCAAAGTTCCTTCAATCCCCGGCAAGAGTCTATCTTTGGTATTCCCCAACGGAGTTTTATCTTTGGTGTTCCCCAGCGGAGTTTATCATCATTATCCCCAGCGGAATCCATCATTAAAGTCCTCAGCAGGCCTCTCATCAAAACTTCAGCAAAGTATCTCTTCCACCGAGCAATTATTCGGTCGATCGTCAAGGATTTATTTTCCTAAGACGAAAATACATTCATAAACATTTCACATTTTTCATACATCTTGCTTACATACATGATAAAGTGCATACAACACTATCTCATGTTGAACAGCATGACATCATGCATATCATACATCATGACATTGCGTAAAACTTATGTTTTTGCCTTTTCAGGGAAAAAGACAATCCCAAAGACAATTACCTTCAACTGTCACAATTCCAGATTCGATACCTGTATCTAGCCAGGGCACATCTGAGAGTGATCAGTTTCCAGACTCGACTCCTGTATCTAGCCAGGGCACGTCTGAAGAAGTTCGAAGATTCGATTCCTGTATCCATCCAGGGCACATCTATCAACTATAACATTCCAGATTCGATACCTGTATCTAGCCAGGGCACATATGAGAGTGATCAGTTTCCAGACTCGACTCCTGTATCTAGCCAGGGCACGTCTGAAGAAGTTCGAAGATTCGATTCCTGTATCTAGCCAGGGCATATCTATCAACTACAACATTCCAGATTCGATACCTGTATCTAGCCAGGGCACATCTGAGAGTGATCAGTTTCCAAACTCGACTCCTGTATCTAGCCAGGGCACGTCTGATGAAGTTCGAAGATTCGATTCCTGTATCCAGCCAGGGCACATCTATCAACTACAACATTTCCAGATTCGATTCCTGTATCCAGCCAGGGCACATCTGCTAACAACATTTCCAGATTCGATTCCTGTATCCAGCCAGGGCATATCTGTTGACCACATTTCCAGACTCGATTCCTGTATCTAGCCAGGGCACGTCTGAAGAGTTCGAGGATTCAATTCCTGTATCCAGCCAGGGCATATCTATTGACGACTATTTCCAGATTCGACTCCTGTATCCAGCCAGGGCACATCTGCGAGCAACCGATTGTAGATTCGATACCTGTATCCAGCCAGGGCATATCTGCATAAAGAGATTGAAGATCAAACACCTGTAACAAGCCAGGAAAACATCTGCCTCTCTCAAATACACAAGTTCTCGCTAAGGAATCTCTTATGCGATCAACACTTCCAAATGGCATCTGTAAGCCCATTCCCGACAAATTTCTGTCATGTCTCCAGATGGCATCTATAAGCCCATCTCCCTATCCACCTATCCAAATGGCATCTCTAAGCCCATTCCCGACATCACATTATTGAGACTCCAACATGCGAGTGCAAATTTCCGGGCACTCTAGTGTCCAATCTCCTTTTACCCTCGAGTCACGAAAGGCAAACTTGCCAATCTAACTCTTCAGGTCCAAGAAGATTGAACAGGGGCAACTGTTGTACCCCAAAATTTGCCCTCCCATTTCCTCAACATTTTCTCATCACAAAACCTTGAAGATCAAGATCCAGTTAGGGTTTCCTCTGCTCAAGACTTCTCCTTGCACTGTGGACCCAAATTAGGGTTTGTGGTTGAACAAAGATGTTTTGACCTAAAATGCCTAAGATGACTTTCATGCTTCATGTTGGACTCCCAAGTTTATCCATACCAAGTTTCAAGTCTTGATTCCAATTTTTGCCCAGTCAATTAGACAGATGACCTAGAAATCAGCTGTATTGGGGAAAAAGTCAACTATGGCCAATTGACAGTCAAATCTCATAAAAATTGACCCACATCAACATTATGAACTCATATGGACCATTTGATCAAGTTTGGATCACAATTCCACAAGAAATTTGATCAGATCATCAAAAGGGCAAAATGGTCATTTTTAGGGTTTTGACTGCACAAAGGCAATTTTTGACTGTTTGACCTAGCCAATGGAAAACCAAGCTCACATATGGACTCAAGGACCCCATGGAATTATCTTGACATACTCAACAAACTCAAAAGATCCCAAGTACACAAGATTGACAGTTGAATTTCCCAGTCAATTGATCAATTTTGACTGTATACTGAAAAGTCAAACTTTGACTTTTTTTTGGTCAAAATCAAGAGTCAAGATTCATTTTTCATCAAAACATGCCAAATCATGAAACTTGTTCACCAAGAAACCAAGAAATGCAAATTAGGGTTTGAAATGGGAATTTTTCATAACTTAGAATTTTTCTAAGTTATGGAAAACCCTAATTTTTTCCAAACTTTGCCCCACTTTCTCACCAAGATTCATTTGGATTCAAACAAAAGTCAAAACATGAAAGTTGTAGCTTGTTGCATAATCTACAACTTTGATTCACAAAGTTTTCCCAAATGAGGCTTGTATCTCAAGTTACAAATTTTTGAATAAGGGCACTAAACCATTCATAACTTAGTAAAAATTTGACCTTTTTTGACAAGGTTTTCTACCTAACTTCAAGGCCATTTTCCATACACTTCCACTTGGAATTTCAATTTGCATTTCAAAGATGGATTGTAGTACACATTCCAAGCTTTCCAAAATGTCCAAGAACTCATCAAACAACCTCATGGTTAGAGAGAATCGAATTTGGCAAGTTGGGAAAAAGTCACTTTGATTCATGGCCATTTCCATGTTCATAACTTATGCATTTTCAAACTCAGCATATGCAAGCTACCTTGCAGGCCTCAAATCTCATTCACACTCATAAATTAAATGCCAATCCTCTGTGCCAAGATGTTGTTCTATGAGTTTGGTCATTACATGGAAGTTTAAGCCATATTTGGAAAAAGTGATTTATCTATTCTTGTAAAGCACAACTTTATGTCAAACATGAATCTAAGAGGTACAAGGCATATCTTCTAGGCACAATTTGTTGGGTTAATCCCACTGATCAAGGTTAACTTTGCAGCATGTTTAGAGGGGCCTGCACAAGCTTGTAAAACAAACTTGCATTTCTTTGCTTAAGTGAGAAGTAACATGGCATAACTTGGGAGAACTTCCATATCAGCTTACAAACACTTAGACACACTTATCAAACACATTCCAAAGATCTCAACCAAGCTATTGCACGAGCCTTTTACCTCCAATCCCTCCCAAAACTCAGAATCACCTTGAAACTGCTCAAACAGAGCAACCTCTGCAGATTGAGTTCCAACTCTCAATCCTTTCAAGCATTCTTGCCCAAACCAGTTCACATACATTCCCTAACATCTATGCAAGCTAACCAAAAGCAAAAACACGACCTGTAATCCCTCTAATTGGTTCCACCATTTTAACATTTCTGACTTGCAGGTGAAGTGCTCTAGCTCGATTCCAAAGCTTTCAAGACAAAGTAAACATTGGAATAGCATCCCTGGACCTCAAGGAAGCTTTTCCAATCATCACCTTGCACTGAAAGTTTCTACATTTCCAGATAGAACTTCAACTGAACAGGTAAGTTTTTGAATTCGTATCTCTCTTATTAGGCATCATTAGCTTTAAGTTTGTGAATAAACAATGTTCTACTCATGCCACTGAACATGTACATGTTTTTACTTTTCATTTCTTTTGCTTGAGCTGTGAGAATTTAAGGTTTGAAAATGGAAGAAAATCTAGGTTAGGATTTGGGGGAGAAGAAATTCTCCCTCATCTTAGAGAGTTAGATCAAGTTCTGCATATGGTTGGATTCGTCTCTTCATTCTGAACATTTTTCATGTTATGAGTTTTCATTAATAAGCCAGGAATCAGGAGTTAGAAGTTTGAGAAGAAGGGCACGCGTTTTTGAACGTTTCTGGCTGGAGGTTGAAGAAGGGTCTATTGGGCTGGGCCTGAGTGTTTTTTCTTATTCACACCACCTTTTTTGTTTTACACCCCCTGAGCCCATTTCATTCATTTTTTAATATTTTTGACTTTTTCTTTTTTGATTGGCTCATTTATTTTTTCTCAGCATATTAAAAATATAAAAATATTTTTCTTCATCATTTTTGAATTTATCATGTATTTATTTGATTTTTTCCTTTAGTTTGTACATAAATATAAATACATATACTTTTCTATTTAAAATACTAAAATAGTGTAAACATTTTTTTTACATCTTTATTTTTGCTTTACTTTCTGAAAATATTTTTTATAAAAAAATACTTTTTTATTAAATATTAAATATTACTAATTTGTATATATAATACATATTTATTGAATAATGCATATATATATATATATATATATATATATATATATATATATATATATATATATATATATATATATATATATATATATATATATATATATATATATATATATATATATATATATATATATATATATATATATATATATATATATATATATATATATATATATATATATATATATATATATATATATATATATATATATATATTAATACACCTATGATAAAAATACTAAAAAATATACATATTTTATTTTATTAATATTTAATACTAAAAAAAATCATATTTACAAATATACTTTATTTTTATTTTATTTTTTATGTATAAATAATAAATAGTGTGTATATTGAATAAATAATACATTTTTATAGAATTAGGGTTTGACCTTAAATATTGAAAATACTCCAAAAATAATACCTTTTTATTTCTATTTTTTTCACATAAATAATATTCTTTTTTTTCATACACATAAAAATCATTTCTTGGCATCTTGCATATTTATTTCAATCTCCATTTAATTATACAATTATTTGTCTTGTAAATATTCAACATTGATGTAATAGTTTTAGGTTTAAATTCCTTGTCAAAATCCCCATTTGAACATTTGTACCCCCCTTCCCATATTTGGTTTTGTAATAGCTTAGTAAATTTATTTTCGCACTTTATTGCTTTCTAATTATACCATGTTAGAATTAGGGTTTGTATGCGAAAAACGACAAAATAGTTATGACCTAATCTCAAGATAAACAAGCATGAAAATGAACACACAAATCACACCTGCACCCCCTAGGGTATTCCACTTGTTGCCTTTCAAAATTGGGCCATATTGCATGTTAGGTCTCTTTGGGCAAAACAAACAAATCAAATGATCATAGTCCCTCAATAACACTTTCAAAATATTGCCAAAAACAAATGATCAAGTCCCTTAAAGAAAATGCCCAAAGATACTTGGCACCATTGCAATTGTGGTCTAAACGATGACCTGCGCCCGTCCCTTTCACATCCTAACATGAGATTGTCCACCAAATACAATGGTGGAACAAACTTGTTAAAAGGGTTAAAACATAGCAATAATCTTTGAGAAATTTAGGAGTAGATAACCTCTTAGTTACTTGAATCAAAACTTGCAAAAACAAAACACTTGCCTATTTTAAAACACACCTCACAACACTTTCAAAACAACTTTCAAAAACAAAATGAAAACCTTTTCAAAAGACATACACCTTTGTATACATCCCCACATGGATCATTACAAAGGTTGCCACCAAATTGGCTTCTTTTTCAAAACATTTTCAAACCCACACACACAAGCACCATTTCAAACAATTGAAAACAAAAGGCAAGTGGTCTAAGCAAGTAACTAAGAGCCCATGGATAACCATGGATAGAAAGGGTGCTAATACCTTCCCTTCCTATAATCTACTCCCCGAACCCAAGAAAACATCTTAAAAGGTTTTTGCTGTGCTTTTTAACCTTTCCTTAGGATAAAATAAAAAGTCGGTGGCGACTCTTGCTCAACCGAAACATTTGCGAAAACAAACGCAAAACCACAGTCAGTTCTCCCACCGTATCACACCAGCCATGGTCATTTATCTTGAGCCTACACAATTTTGGAGATGGACAAGGGTATACCTACATCAAGCGTATGTAGGTAAAAGCTTGATATGCTAAAACGAAGGTTGGGAGGAAGAAGACAATGCGTGGCATTCAATGATTGGGTTATTTGAATTTTAGCGCGTTTTGAATATATTATTGTTTTTTTGATTATATTGTCTTACTTCCATTATGTATACAACAAAAACGCGTGACTCAGTTGGCAAGCGTTTATTGGAGACATGCATATGGGCCTGGGTTCGATCCCCAGGTCCCATATTTCATTTCATGTTATTTTTCAATAGGTGATCAGGTATACCACACGTCCAAGCATCCACCATGCAGCTCAAGATCTGGCCATCCAATTCATCAGCGCTCCAGATCTAATGTCTTTCCCTTGAAGGTCCATCATGCACCTCAAGTCAACATGTGCATCAGATCCAGTGAAGTCAAACGGGCTTGGACCATTTGGGCTCAGAATTTCAGACATATACCCCCTTTTCCAGCATAGCAACCAGGCCTATTTTACTATTTTTTTAATTCTATTTTTTATTTTCTTTAATTCTTTTAATTTTTCTTTCAATGATCTTTATTAACAAATTAATATTTTTTCATAAAAATCATATAATCAAATTCACAAAAAAAATTAGAATTAGTTTTTTAAATATATTATCAAAATTAATTTAATTTATTGTTAACTTAGTGAAATTGTAATTTATTTTCACAAATAAAATCAAATAGCAAATTAGGTTAAAATTTTGATTTAATTTTATTTTGCTCTTTTTTTTCTCAAACAAAAATACAAAAATAGGTTTTAGAATAAATTAATTTATTTTTCTAAATTTAAAATCAATTAGAATTAGGATTTTCTATTTAATTTAATAATTTCTCTATTTTCTTAAATAAAAAAACATGACAAAAACATTTTTTAATCAATCGCAATTAGGTTTAGGCAAGGGTTAACACCCTAGTTGTCTCGTATTCGATTCATCGCACGCGTGTTATTTATTTTTGCCAATATTGTTGTAATTGTTCATGGTTTGTAATAGTTTAATCTAGGGTTTTTTATTTATCGCATTTTTCCTAGGTTTTTGGGTATGTAATTAATCCCCCTCCCCGAAGCCTTGTAATAGCGTAGATTTACTTTCTCGCATTTTAATTCTCGCAAATATTTCACTGTTTAGATGTATGCTAATAGGATTGTATGACAAGAATGCATGACAAATTAATCCAGTTAGAAAACCCTAATGTGCAAAGACTAAATAGTTGAAAACAGATCACTCACACATATCACTCTTAGGGTATAGTCACACTTCGGTTGCCTTCGGTAAACGATCATTAAGTATAGGATGCTTTAGTGGTTGCCCTCCTGTCCAAAGGATCAAATGTTGCCTCGGGAATGTTGCCTCGGAAATGTTGCCTCGAATATGATCTTAAGACTCTAGAGCTATTACTAAGGTTTCCTAACATTGCTTTAGTGATCGTACGTCCCTTTTCGAATTGCCCCTTACAACTCCAACGATGGTGTTACCTATTTCTCAATAGTAGGATAGCGCTGTCTAAAGGAACAAGAATATAAACGATCTTTTTTCGAGTAGGTAGATGCTAGTAGGTATTTGCTTAAGTCAAAGCTTTTCACACTTACACATTTCAAAACAATTTTCAAAATAACTTCGTCACACCTTTGAGGACTGATACAAGGGTTATCACGAAGTCAAACTTTTTCAAAACAAAGCACATACACAAGCAATTTTAAAAGATGAGCAAGTACCTAAGAGCCCATGGAAAAACATGGATAGAAAGGGTGCTAACACCTTCCCTTTCTATAATCTACCACCCGTACTCAGAATATCTCGAAAAAGTTTGTTTTCCTGTACTTTTTTCCTTTCCGATTGGATGAAATAAAAGTCGGTGGCGACTCTTGCTTACCGCGACATTTTGCAAACAAAAAATGCAAAACACAAACCAGCGTCAAACAGTCGGTTCTGCCACCATATCACAGAGGTTCTTGCAGATCCAGTGTTCCAGGGGCAAGCGCGCATACCATGTGTCACCAGATCTCATCCATCAGATCACTATAGTATCAAATCCAACGCCCTTGGAAATGCTTCCCCGTGATGGACCTCCAAGCAAACCTCCCACTGGATCCAGCGCAGCTATGGGCCAACAGATTTGGGCCCTTAGCAAAAATTCTAGCGTACCCCTACTTTTGGGTTTCTTACCCCTCTCAGGCCCATTTCTTAATTTTCTTTATTCTTTTATTTAGTTTATATTTTTTTTGTTTATTCCTTTTTTTTTTAAATCATAAAATAAAATAAAAATCATAAAATTAGGATTTAGAGTTTTTTTAAGAAAATGTAATTTTTGCAAATTAATTTAATTTAATCAACTTTAACTTGTATTCCTTAATTTAAAATTAATTAGAAATTACGTTAAATTTCAAATATTTTTTCATGAATTACCTAACACATTTTTAATAGGCAATTAGAATGTTAGGGTTTCAAACGTAGATTTTTTTTATATTTTATGATTTAAAAAAAAGGAATAAACAAAAAAATATAAACTAATTTAAATAATTAAATAAAATAAGATGGGCCTGAGGGGGTGAGAAACCCAATTAGAGGGGTGATGTTGCCGAATTCCACCAAGGCCCAGATCTGGAGGCCCACAGCTTGCGTGAGATCCAGTGGGAGGCATGTTGGGATGTCCATCATGAGAATACGTTATTGGGCGCTGGATTTAATACTATAGTGATTTGATGGATGAGATCTGGAGATGCATAATGGACGCGCTGGAACCCAAAGGATAAGATCTGTACGAAATATTCAGAAAAAATAATATGCAAGAGGCAGGGATCGAACCCCTTCCCTTGCACACACACAAAACCTTAAGCATGATGTCTCTACCGTTGGGACGACTGTACATCCATTAAGCTAACCATAACCAATTGATTAAATACCAAAATTGGCCCCAAATGCTGACTGTAAACACGCGCGCCCAAAGTTGGGCCCTGATATTTGAAACAAACCAATCACAGCATCCTAACATGCCACACAAAGTCCTTGGTCGGTCAAACCACCCTGGATGGTGGTTCCGGTCATCTTCTCCGTTTGCACAAAAATCCCAACCTGTGAAATATCAAGAAAACAAAAGCAAAAGTGACCCTACCCCCCCCCCCCCCCCCCCTAATTTGGGGTCTACAAGTTCAATGGTGATGACCATATGGCCTGAAGAGGCCTGTATAATCTTGTTCATGCCTTGGCCGTTTCAAAGCCCTAACAATGGCAACCTGTATTCTGAGCCTCTAGCTTTTCATGTAGCACGTTAAAACGATTCAAAATAATCATATGAACACGAATATATGCTTTAGATTCATTTAAATCGCGTGTGTTAAGAGATTCAAATATAATTTTTTTACCAAAAGGATGTGACTCAGTTGGCCGGTTTTAGGCTATTTCAGTCGTGGATGAAGGTTGAAATGGCTACCTAGGAACTTCAAGAGATGGATATGACACCTGGTTTTATCTGCAAATGGCTGGATCACAAAATAGAGATTTTCAATATCCTTTGAAAATTTTAAAATTCTTTAGGGTTCTTGTTAGGCTGGCTGCGCATCCCCTCTTGCTCTCAATCTCTTCTGTTTATATATGCTAGCAATTAGGTTAACAAATTTGTGCCAAATCTCCATGGCTTGATGACAAGAAAATGAGATTTTAAATTGTATCAAAACTTGATATTTCATGAAAATCTCTTTCACCTTTTATCCCATGCGTTTTGCTTTGACATGCCATCCTACCTTCTCCCTTATTTGATGAGAAAAAGATTCTCAAATCATATCTTACATGATTTCCATTATTTATTTATTTAATTTGAATTTTAATGAATAAAAAATAAAATAAAATAATAAAATTAATGAGATAATGTATGAGTGAGCTCAGAGGTCATGGGCCATTTTAAGAACAAGTTTCAAGCATGAAAACATGGACCCATTTGGAAAAATTCAAGTTTGGTCAATATTGGCTTCATGCACTTTTCCAACAATTGGTCATTTTTAGCAATGCATATCTCTCTCATTTTTAACCCTAAGAGGGTGTTCTTTGACTTTTTAGAGATATTAGGATGTCCTCTAAACAACCTTTTTAGTTTCATCTCAATTGGATCTTCCATGTTCATGTAAGGAGCTTTGACCCAAAAGGTGTTTTTGTTGACTTTTTGAAAGGACCTGTAATGTATGAGCTTGTAACTTTTGATTGGGCCATTTCTTGAACTTGAGGGCTGATGAGAAGTTGTAGGGAATTTGATTATCTTCAAAATGAGCCTTGGTGGAAAAATTTATGATAAAGTATGAGAAAGTAATGCCTGGTCAAAGTTTGGTTGACTTTTACTATAGAAACCCTAATTTGCCATTTTTTTCTTTTGATGATTTAGGAGAATTTCTTGAGGAATCATGATCAACCCTTGATCAAATGATGGACATGACTTTAAAATGTTGATGTTGACCAAAAATATTGCATTTTGACTGTATTTGGGCCACAATTGACTTTTGAGCTAGTATAGTTGATTTCCAAGCATTTGAGCAGTTGACTGAGCAAACTTATTGTGCAAGGCATGAAATTTGGCATGGATGATCTTGAGGACATATTAGGAAAATGGATAACATTTGGGATCCTTGGGGCTCACACATCTTGCTTAAAACTAAAACCCTAGTTACAGGTTTATTGCCTTAGGAGGAGAATTTGTCTAGTCAATTCTTTGTCATCCTAGGTCAAGTTAGGGACCTCAATGGGCATGTGTGAAGTAAAATGAGAGGGAATTTTTTAGGGTACAATAGTAGGGCTAACATAGAAATCTTAGAAGAGGTCTTCCCCAGATGTTCGACCATATTGTAGCGGCTCTTCTTTATTATCTTCAAGATTTCTTCCATTTCCTTCTTGGAAGCCTCTGGAATAGATTCTGATTGGGCCTTCATCTCGACAGGCTCAATCAATAGGTCTTTGCCCCGAGTCTTGGCTGACTTGGTGATAGGGGTGGCTACAGGGGTAATCACAGGAATTGTAATGGTAGTATCAGCAGGAACAACAGTAGGAATGATCACAGGAACAGTAACAGCTTTTGGAGGAGAAATCTTAGGGTACAACACTCTTCCACTTCTTGTTATTTTGCTGGTCCCAAAAATGTTGCCAATGTTGGGATCGGTGTTTCCAGAAACTTGGTCTTCAGCAACCAATAGGTCTTTCTTGACACCATGGTAGAAGACGTCAGCCCCATAGTTCCAAGGAACAACCTTGTCCGAGGAGTATGGGATTGGCCCTGGCATAGTGATAATTAGGGGAGCCAACTTCGGAGCAGGTGTAATCCTGACGGGTATTTTGGTGGAGACCCTGGGAGGATTGGTGGAAATGGTTATGATTGAAACATCCTTACAAGAAACAGTCGGGACGGGAGTCTTCTTAAATAGAATCACTTTATCATCCATCAGGCGCTGAACACCTGCTTTAAGCAAATAACAACCAGTCGGTAGAGATAAACATAAGTGGCAATCTTCGCCATATCTCGGAAATAAACCGGCTTGCAACAAATTCCACTTAACAATCATGAGAGGAGTAACAAGTTCTTCAATAGAAGTAACAAATGTATCATTGTCAATAGCATTAACACCACGGCCGTGCTTGGGCATGGGAGCAGTTATAACATTGGGAATCTCAGGAGTGTCAAATTCAATCTCCTTTGCTTCAACAAGGTCTTGCACCTTGTTTTTCAAAGCCGAAAAGTAATTTGTATCATGACCTGGACTTTCTGAATGGTAAGAACAGCGAACATTTGGGTTGTAGCGAGGAGATGCAGTGTTGGGATTCTTGGGAGCTTCCCTCAAGGTAACCAGATTGGATTTCAGTATGTGAGGAAAAACTTGAGACAAAGTCATATTTATTTGGGTGAATTGCCTTACAGGTCTTTCTGCTCTAGGCTGATTATTTCGATGTTGAATAGCTACAGGCCTGGATATCATAACATCCCCTACCGTTGGAAGACACTCGGTTTTGCCCTAATTTTGTTGATTGTAAATAACGCTGACCTCTTTTTTTCCTACGAAAGGTCTCTTTCCCGCACTTGAAGAGACATCCTTCTGAATCTTGCCACTTATAATCCCAACTTCCACTCTTTCTCCTGTCAAAATCAACTGAGTAAAGCCAGGTGAGGATCTTCCAATCAGATGATTGAAAAATGGACCAGTTAGAGTACCCAAAAACATATCCACTAACTCCCTATCAGACAAGGGGGGGGGGGGGGGGGGTGGACTCTTCCTGCTAAGTCCCTCCACTTCTGAGCATAGTCTTTAAAACCCTCGCTCGAACCCATACACATACTTTGGAGTTTTGTACGGGTGGGAGCAAGGTATGCATTATACTGATACTGCTTGTAGAAAGCAGCAGCAAGGTATTCCTAGTTACGAATATTGGTTCCTTCCAGCTGGTAGAACCACTTTAGTTGAGTCCCAGATAGGTAGTCTTGAAAGAAGTGGACCCATAAGTCCTTGTCTGCAGTGTGAGGCTGAATCTTCCTCACATAAGACCGGAGATACATCTTGGGACATGAGACCTCATCATATTTAGCGAACACCTGAACCTTGAACTTCTACGGAATGACAACCTCAGAAACCATACCCGGCTCTTCAAAATCCAGCGCAGGTACTTTCTGGATTTCCATTGCATTCATACGCTCTTCCAGCTGTTTGTATTTTTCATCGACCGGAGGATACTGCTCCTTATTATAGTCAATCTCATTATCAGATTCCCTTGGACTGGAGTCCTCCTCTCTCGTTTCCCCTTCTTGATTATCTCATTCTTTTGATGAAGATGCTAGCTCTACAACTTGCCTCAACGGTCCTCTGAACCTCCTTTCCAAATTCACCACACCAGCTGGCTTCTTAGGTTTCTTGGTCTTCTCTTTAACAATCAGGGCTTTCAGTTCCTCTTGCCTCTTGGCAAGAGCCATGGTCATTTGTTGAAACTGAGTGTGATACGGTGGGAGAACTGACTTGGTGTTTTGCATTTTGATCGCATTTGTGCGGATAGCAAGAGTTGCCACCGACTTTTCTTTTATCCAAAAGGAAAGGTAAAAAAGAACAGGAAAGACCTTTCAAGATTACTTCTCGGGTTCGGGGGGTAGATTATGAAAAGGGAAAGTATTAGCACCCTTTTCATCCATGGTTTTCCATGGGCTCTTAGTTACTCGTTTAGATCACTTGCTTTTGTTTGACAGTGTGCTTGTGGTGTGGGCTTTGAAAGTGTTTTGAAAAATCTATTTGTAATGGTTCTCGTTTCTATAAGAACGCGTACAAAGTTTTGTTTCGAAATATAGTTCAAAGGTGTGTTTGTGGATTGTGTTTTAGAAAGTGTTTTGAAAATATGTTTTGCAATGGTGCTCGTCTCTATAAGAACGTATACAAAAGGTTTTGTCTTTTGAAAATATTTTGAGATGAAAGTGTTGGTGTAAAATGTTTTTGTCGTGAGCAAGCAAGTAACTAGGAGCGAATATACCTACTCGAAAGGTCTCAAGGTTCTTTTATTCCTCCTTTATATGTTGTTATCTTACCATTGATTTGGTAAGAATCCCCATCGTTGGATGTAAAGGGACAGGCGCGGGTCAATTTTAAATTCATCGAAAGCAACTTATGTGACGCTTTAGCAATTTTTGTAAGGGACGAGATCGTTTTATCGAAGGCAACGTCGAGGGTGATCGAGGGACTACGATCTTTTTTATGGAAAGGTCATTGCTAAAATGCCCCATACTCGAGGGACATGACTGTATATCCGAGGCAACAAACGAGGTTACCATAGAGGTGCGCGTGTGAGAAAGTGTGTTTGATTCAAGTTAATTTGATCTTTGAAATTAGGTTAACTAGCGATTGATTTTTTTATCTTTCCATACACGCCTAATTACTATACATTAATGAGTAAAACAATACAAATGTGGAAATTGAAATTCTATGTTATTACAGAGCTTCGTGAATGGGGGTACAAATTAATGAATGGGGGTGACGGTAAGAAATAAATATTTAAATCAAACAATACAAGTCCAAACCGTTAAATAATTATTTAGGTTAAAATTCTTTTCACTTGATAAAATTAATTAAGTACTTAATTAATAATGGCAAACAAAAATTATTTTAAAGTTAATAATTATTTAAAACAAATATTAACATATTTACATTTTTTTTAATATATGCTGAAGAAATAAAAATCAAATAATGAAAAAAGAAAATATTAACAACAAAAAGAAAAAAAAAATAAAGGGGAAAACTAGAAATGGGCCTGCAAATAGAGCAAAACAAGGGGGTGTAAAAATTAAAAATCCCAAACGTTTCTGGCTAATCAAGTGTAGCAACCCCCTGGAGGTGTACCATGGGCATGCATCTAAGATATGTTGAAAGGGCTGTGATAAATGATCAGATGGATGGATGATGAGGGTGCATCAGATTAACATGGGGATGCAAGTGGGGGATCATCCAGGGTAACTAAAGAGGTGGTGACAAGTGTCACCACCGGATTGGGCCAAAGTGTTGTTATCAAACAACACAAAACTTCACCACGCTGAAGCCAGGCCTCATAATTCATTATTTTTTCTCTCTCTTAAACGCTTTCCCCTCTCTCTTCTCTCTTACTATAAGTCTTCACCGGATAACACCCTTTGTCCGCACTGGAAATCACCTTACAGCGGTGACGGCGGTGGCGTGTCTCAAAACCCTATTTTTCTTACATCTTTCTGATCGTTTCTCTTTCATAGTTACTAATTTGTGATCAATTTCTGCAGATTTTCATTTGGTTACCCTAAATCTATAAAGGGGGAAAATGAAACCCTAATTCTCCGTTCGGTGAGATCGTCGAAGGTAACGATGCATGCAATGATATATTCAATGAGGGTATAGGAAAGGGAAGAAAGATATCGTTGATGAGGTCCGGATTTGTAACCTTACTAACCTCCTAACATTTTTCCAGTAAGACTGTTCTGACTTTTCTTGTAAACCGCTTTCTCTCTTCTTTTGGTAGCTTGCTGTGATTAGATCTTTTTTGGCTTTTTTGGTGTTTGTTTGCTACTGATTTGTTGGGTTTTGTGTATTCTGAAAGGATTTTGAAAAGGGGAAAAATGATGAAAAACTACTTGGCTTTTTTGTGGTTGCTACTGATTTGCTTATGTTTTTCTTGAATAATGATGTTTGATGACAATGTTTGGGTGGTGGACTTTGGTTCTATGTTTTTGTTATTTGTTGTTTTTTAATGATGGTTTGATGGCTATTTTTGATGGATGTTGGATTTTAGTGATGGTTTGATGGTTGTTTTGATGGATACTGTGATGTTCTGGTTTTTTAGTGATGGTTTGATGGTTGTTTTCATGGATACTGTGATGTTCCAGTTGGTTTGAGACAAAGGGTTTTCTTGGACTTTTGGTTCTGATTTTTTTATGGTTTGCTAGTTATGTTTGCTTATCTTCTGTTCTGGTTTTTTGTGATGTTTCAGTTGGCTATTTTGGCTGTTGGTTTTTTCAATGATGGCTTTGGTTCTGTGATGTTTCAGTAGGTTTTGAGACAAAGGACTTTGTTGAACCTTTTTGTTCTGAGTTTTTTTTGTGGCTTTGCTATTTGCTAGTTCTGCCTCCCTTTGATATATGATGATTCTCTCCTCTTTTATAAAACAGTCATCCTTGTTATCTGGTTAGGGTGAAAAAATAGGAGGGAAAAAACTTTGAATTTTGACAGTTTTGGCTTTTCTAGTTTTGGGCTTTTGAGTGCAGTTTGAACTGTTTCCATTTTGGTGCAAGTCTGGGCAGTTTTTTTTTGGACTGTATTGCAGACTAGTTTGTTGTGGTTTATGTTGACATGCTATTGTGCAGAACTTGGACAGGTTTTGGGACTGCTATGGGCCGCATAAGGAGGCTTTTTAAGCAGATCTTCTTGGATTGTTTCTTATAGCAACCTGTTTGTCTTGGCATGGCTTTAGGTTATTTGTTGGCTAGGTGATATCTTTCCTCTTTCCTCTTTTTGTGAGATAAAGAATTTTTTTCTTTTTGATGCATTTTCTGAAGGGTTTGCTTATTTTTAGGAAAGTGATGATGTTTGACTTTGTATTGCAATATCTGATGCCTTTGGCCCGTTGCTTGCATTTTGTTTGTTTTGTTCTATTGCATACATGTGTTGCTGCCTTTATTTATTACATGTTGGTCTATAGAATTTGTTGTGGGTTTGTTGCAGATTTGGTTCTGCCTTGGACAACTTGCTTGTTGTCTGCTATTTGCAGCCTGTTGCCTTGCATCTTGTGTTGCTGTAATTGCTTTGCAAAGCACTGCCTTTTTTTGTGATGTAGTTTGGTTGTTGGTATTGTTGTTTGCACTTTCTGCCTTGCCTGTCCAATTTGTATATTTATTTCTTTTCCCCCCTTTTTGTGAACCAAGACCTAAGTTTTGAGATTTGCAGAAAAAGGGAGAAATGGACAAACAAAACTATGATTCCTAAAAGCAAACCCTAGTGATGAGAAATCAAATTTGCTTGGACTTTTTCAATGTTGACTTTTTTGCTAATGTTTTCTCTTTTCTTTTGTCACATGTACAAACAGATGAATGGCAAGAAAGACCATGGCTAGCAATGGGGAATTTATTGAAGAAGAAGCAAATCTTTCCTTGTAGATTTAAACTTTGTATTTCACTTGTAATCTATTTGTAATCATTTGTAATCATTTGTGAATGACCCACAAAACTGTAATGAACACAAAGCTTGAGTAATAATGAATATTTGTTGTACAAAACTTTGAGTTTTATTTTGACTTTGCAATTCTTGATTTGAATGTTTTGAATACACATCCTGGCTTGATAAATTGCATTTCAAGTAAACATAATATGAAAGGATAAATCATGTATTTTGCACTCTTAAACAAAATAAGTGTTTAAAAGCTCAAACCCAAATGATTAATTAAACCCTTAACCAGGATTGCTTAAAATGATAGTTTTACACTTTGCACCTTATTCAAACAGAATATGCTCTCAAAAATAACATCAATCCTCAGAAGATTATAGTTAAGAAAAAATAAGAATCACACAAATGCCTTTTCAATTATCTAGGCCATGGATTGGGAAAACTTGCAATGTGAGGTTTAAAAATTGACTTAACAGACTTTGAGAGACATGGTGATTTATTTGAAACCTTGATGACTCAAATTCCTTTGAGAAGTGCAAAACCCTAATTGCTGACTGGTTGCCTAGGAAGAGATTCTGCTTGATCAACTTTGAGTCAAATTGAATATTTGAGAAACCCTGGGATAGCATCTTGAGTGAAAAATGGGAGGGAAAATTTTGGGGTACAACACTGAGCATTTTGAGTTTGTAGATCCTTCACTGTTTGTTCGAGAGCCATTTCTGAAATAAACAATGAAAAAGATGAGAAACCTGCTTTGAAACCTGCTTATGCAATGATATGTATGATTATGTATGCAATGTTTTCAAGGATTTCTAAGATTTAAAATTGCTTAAACAGAAAGAGAACAAATGTTAATCGCATTAAGAAGTTTTAACAGTCACAATGATGCCTCTTAGGCTTACAAAAGAAATAAAAAAGCAAAAAGTAAACTCTCCGAGAAAAGAATGACTCAAGCTTCCCACAGGCGCATCCTCTTTGGTGCAATGTAAGCATTTATACTCTTCTCTTCGTGAAGTAACCTGGTAAGCTCTAAAACCTTCTTCTCGCTAGCGTAGAATTGGGTTTCAAAGGTATCCCGTTCTTCTTTGAGTTGGATCCATGATTTCCGTAGCTCCTCGAAATAAGTTGGCATGTCAGGGTGAATAACAATGTAAGGAGTGTATCCCTCATCAATTGGCTCCACAATCACATGTAAGACGACGGGGTAAGGTATCATAAGACATTGAACATGAGCTCGCACCCATTTGAGATAAGGCTCAAGAGGGATGGAATTCTTGTTCCCCAGTGTCTTGCTATCAACTCTATTTACCATGCCCCAAGCTCGAATGAACCTCTTACGATAACCCTGAACATCATTCTCATAGTCAAAGATGATTCCTTGGATGAGTGCATTGTGAGGACCATCCCTTCTAGCATAACCAAACTGTCGTAACGCCAAATAGGGATTATAAGTGATTCCCCCCCTAATGCCTAAGAGGGGGACATTAGGGAATTCCCCACAACGATCAATGATGGTAACACTTTCCAAGAACCGTGGACACCAATAAATATCTGAATGTGTAAGGGACATCAACCTATAAGACCATCTCAGACCCTGCTCATTCTTCAAGGCAGACCTAGGTAGGTACGTGTTGTACCCCAAAATTTTCCCTCCCATATTTCTCAAAACATTGCAAGAAAGATCTCCAAGTTGCTCAAGGTGGTCCAAGGATTGGTTAGGCAAGCTCTCTCCTAAGGCAGTCTACCCCAAATTAGGGTTTCATGTTGCATCAAGATCCTTGATTCCAAGTGATCCCAAGTGCTCACAAATGACCTAATATGTTCTCAAGATCATCCATGTCAAGTTTCAAGCCTTGCAGAGGAAGTTGGCTCAGTCAATTGCTCAAAGGTACAAAAAATCGATTATGCTAGGGCAAAAGTCAACTATAACCCAAATACAGTCAAACTTCAATATTTTTTGTCAACATTCTCATTTTGAATTATATTTCATCATTTGATCAAGGTTTGATCATGATTCATCAAGGATTGCTCACAATTCATCAAGATCCAAAAGTTGCCAAATTAGGGTTTTGTAGGAAAAGTCAACCCAACTTTGACCAAGCATAACTTTCTCATGCTTTATGAGAAATGACCCATCAAAATCTCATTTTGAAGAGGATTAAATTCCCTACAATCCATATTCATCTCCCAAGATCAAAATATGAACTCACAAGAAGTTATGAATTTGGACATTATAGGTCATTTTTGAAAGTCAACAAAAATACCTTTTTTATCAAAGCTTCTAACTTGTTCATGGAATATCAAAATGAAATGAGACCAAAAGGGTTGATTATAGGACATCTCAAGCTTTCTAAAAAGTCCAAGAACACCTCTAAATATTCAAAATTGAGGAAGTTATGCATTGTTGAAGTTGGACTTTTTTGCAAAATTGCCAAATGTCAACTATCCCCAAAACTTCGAATTTTGCCAAATATGGACCCAATCTTTTTCACTTGTTTTGGGTTGGCATTATTGTCCAAGTTCTCTAGCCTTGACCATGTGTCCATATCATATTTTTATTAATTATTTTGATTTTTATTTGAATTAATTTGATTTAAATCAAATAAAATCAAATAAAATCCAAAGTGTTGTACCCCAATTTTTGACCTAAGATCCCATTTTTATTTTTGCATTTTTAAAGATAAGTCAAGGTCACTAATTATAGTCGGTTTTAACCTCTCACCTTCGAGCATTGGCTATGCATAAATTGTCAAGTATTTTAAACATTCTCAGCCTATGTATCATTAACTTCTACTCCAGCATGTGTATTTCTCGTTTCTTTGTTTTCATTTGCAGGAAACAGATCTGAATCAAGAGCATCAGGCGTCATGCCTCAATTAGGGTTCATAATCTCTCAAGCCAGAAGTACAGTTAATCGTTGGTTCGTGAAGACTGATTCATCAGGAGAATCGTGCGTTTATTTCCACGCCTTGTTCGACAGGTGGTCTCGAGCTTCTCTACAACTCTCTCAAAGCACAGACAAGATTTCATCATCACTGGTTCACATGTGCATCAAGATGCTTTGGAATGCAAAGAAAGATCAAGTTTGCAAGTCAATTCAAAGCACTTTGACCAAAAGTCAATACTTACACATCCAAGTTCAAACGATCGTAACTTTTCATTATTCAACATTTTTTGAATGGTTACGTTTGCGTACAATTTTCTTTGACGTCATCTCTAACCCCTCTTTACCAGTCAAGGTCTGATTAGGTGCGGAGGATCATCAAAAGTTCGGATACTTTAGAGGTCACTTTGATGACTTTGGCCTAATCTCAAGTAACAATTACTCGACTTTCAAGGATCGTAACTATTTCGATTTTCATCATTTTGGGATGGTTCTTTTTGCAACATATCACAAATGATGTCGTCTACAAGATTGCTTCAAGGATCGACATCCAAATGCGTTTAGAAGGCCATGAAATTCGTTGGAACATTTTAGACTTAGAATTGATTTTGTGTTGAGATTGTTCTCCACTAAGTCAAGGGTAAAGGCAAGATGTTGAGTTTGAGGATTCATTGATTATATATTGCTATAATACAAGTTGCTTGTATTCGAGCATTAGTAATTAATGAATTAAAATTGGATTTAGATCAAGTTTCTTTGTTTGTTCATCGAGATTCGGTTCATGATAAAAGGTTTAGGTGTTTTATTTGGAATGTATTTCAAGGTAAAAAAAAAACCATCCAAGGAATCCAAGTTCATTCAATTTTAAATTCTAGAGGTTATGAAAGACATTCAAGTCTTATGTGACTAAAATGTTATTCAATAATTATTTCAAGTCCAGACTTTATTCAAAGTTCAATTTCAATTCAAGTCTCATTTAATCATATTCAAATTCAAATTGTGCAAGATTCTTTCAAGGTTCTCTTCAAAAGTGATGCTCTGTATTAATTCAAGATTCATAATTTCAAAATGCACCTCGCAAGTCGACATTTATTCAAGAGTTTTTATGGACATATCATGTTCAGCAAGAATCATTACAAACTCATTCAAGTTCAAAAGTCAAGAATGAATGTCATCTTAGCATACAAGTTTCATCAAGATACTATGGTTCATCACCATGTTACAAAACAATCACGAAAATACATGGAAATCCCTAAGGTTTTTCTTCTTTCTAATCTTCAAATTCCACATTTAAACTCTGCATATCAGTCCAAATCATGCTTCAAAATCATCCATACTGTATGCTGCTCCAAATCCTGTCAAACCTGTCCAAAAACAAGTCAAAATTCTGCACAAATAATGCCAAAAACCTGTCCAAAAAGTCTAAACTTTCACAAAAATAGAGGATGCAAATCCTGCATCAGAAAGGGAAAAATCAGCATATCGCTTCTTGTCCAAGACCCACAAATTTTTCCCTCCAAAAAATTCATTCTGAAGGGGGGAAAACAAAGTAAAAAAACCTGTAGAAATTTCTAATAACTTGGCTCCAAGTTGAGGACAAGCTTCAGAGATGACCTGCTGTCAAAAAACAAAAAAAACAAAAAGCAACAGTAACTAACTCCCTCTTCTCTCTTCTTAACCAATTACCCCTCTAATTCATCCTCCTTCCTCACAAACCATTCTGCAAGCTTCCCTTGTTCTTCTTCACCGTATCCACCAATTTCCATCCTTTCTCCATTGTTAACACCCTTCCATCCCAATTTTTGCAAACTGCATCCCTTCGCAACACCCCTTTTATCAACCCAGCAATCGTTCCTGCTAGCATTTCCCTTCCGCTCATCAAACCCCCATCACCCCATTCCATCAAAAACTCGTTGTCAATCCAGCCTTGACAACCTCATCCACATAACAATATCCAACTCTCTTCACCTTCATCAGAAAACCAGCCGCACTCCATGGTGTGGTCCCTGCAGAATGATCCACCCTATACTTGATGAACTAGCAAAACAATATGCTGGGAAACTCAATTGTTACAAACTCAATACAGATGAGAGTCCTTCAACTGCTACCCGCTACGGAATTAGAAGTATCCCAACTGTTATGATCTTCAAAGACGGTGAAAAGAAAGACACTGTTGTTGGAGCTGTGCCCAAGTCAACACTGACATCCACCATTCCAGCCTACCAATCAACCTTCATACCACCTCACAAACCCACCTGCTCACACCTTCTATCTGCATAACACCGTTCCACCTTCCCACACCCATCACGCTGATACGCCCAGCTCTTCCATCACAAAACCCTTCTCAATCTCCCACACCGAGCAGCTCCATTTCCGCTCTCCACCTGTCCCTGTTCTGCCCACGTACGATAACCCCATCTAACATCCATCTTCCACCGCTGTTAAACTGTAAACTGCTGGCATCAATTTCAAACTCACTCCTTTTAAGCCAAAACTTCGACACTAGGTCGTCGCATCTTCAAAATCTCGTTCATACCCATATTTTAGCCAAACGAATCATTTTAATCAAACAAACAATTTTTAACCAAAAAAACAGATATTTCAAAAGGTTCCTGCGGAGTACCGCAGATGCATTGGGTGCTAATACCTTCCCATTGTATAACCAACCCCCGAACTCTCGATCTCTTTCAAAAACGCATTGTATTTTTATTACTTTTAAGTATTATTTTACATTGCATATTTTAGGGTTTTATTTCGCTCTTTTCCCTTTTCCCTTGGAAATAATAAAGCGCGATGGCGACTCTTGCTTTTGTGAGTCAAGTTAATTAATAGCTTGATCTCCGATTTTCACCGCTACAGAATTGGCGACTCTGCTGGGGAAAGATTGACCTCTTGCTGGTCCATCCCTAAGTGGGTTAAGCCTAATTTATTTTATCTGTTTTATCATTATTTGATTGTTTGATTATATGTATATATTGTGATTATTTGGGTGTTGATAATATTTACAAAGGACAAGTCCTATACCCGGACTAAGTTACACTTAGGAATAGGACGGGCGGTATAGTCATGTTAACTTTGAGGGAGTAATCCCGATGAAGGAGGCATGAGATCCCCCACTTAGTGGAAGGCCCTTTTGAACGTAATATTTGTTTACCGAGTAATCGGGAAGACATTATTATTTTCGACCTGGGAGCCAGAGAAGCTGGGAACCGTAGAACCCTAACCCATCTTGGCCTTTTAGGTGTAGCGCGGAGATTATAACGGAGTAATCTGGAAGTAATTGTTACGCGATGCTACGCTCAGATGAGTTTCTCTTGAGAATATTGCTGATTATTGAGTAATCAAGACGTCGGTAATATCCGAAGGAGGAATGTAGACTCCGGGAACCCTTAGAACCTTGTTCTACAGGTGTGATTAAACCGTTAGTACATACCTTGGGGGTGTTCCTTACCTTGACTCCATGCTCGTGACGTTGAACCTTTCGACTTTATTTGTGACCTTGCTTGTTGTTGTTGCATAGCCATGCATTCATGCATCCATAAAACCCTTTTCACTTGACTTTGAAGGAATTTGGAGGTCTTTCTTTGTAAACATCACGAGTTTCATCAAGCTCAATGGATCTTGGGTGTTGATAGGGCGAAAACCCTAATCCACCAAAATGGATGATTGATCTTGATGATAACTTGATCAATGTTTGGAGCCAATTTAAAATTCATCTTCTATCTTCATACTTTGATGTTTACAACTTAATATCTTGAGCTCTTTGAAAATCAAATAAAAACTCTCTTTTGCATATCATACATCATTCTACATTTTTTGTTTCACTTTCAAAGGTCTTTTTCCAAGTCTTACTTTTCCTTCGGTCTCACCAGTATAACACTCGCGCTAAGAGAACAATGGAGAATATCAAGCAAGAGGTTTCTGAACTCCGTAGAGAGATGACTATTTTGAAAGCTAGTGTGGAGCGCTTAACTGGTTTGGTTGAAATTTTGGTTACCTCCCAAGTCAATCCTTCTAGGATGGAGGAAGCGATGATAAAAGTCTTCACTGAAACTCTAAAATCATTCTCTCATGAGAAGGTGATGGTTAATGCGCCTAGTGACTTTCCTGACAAGGTGAATGTGGGAGTGCGTCTAGAAGAAGATGTTGGGAAGGGATGTTCATATGAGGATGGTAGCTCAGCTAGTGGTGTGAAGAAGTTTGATAATAACTTTTCCAAGAAGAGAACCAGAGGAAGAAATAATCATCGTCAGAATCATCATGTTTCTCCTATTCATCAACAGAATCAGCAAGTTCCTAATCAGAGGAAAACCCAGTTTGATCCAATTCCAATTACCTATACAGAGTTGTTCCCTATCCTGATGCAGAGGAATTTGGTTCAGACCCGACCTCCACCGAAGGTTCCTGAGAAGATACATTGGTACTATAAAGCTGATTTGGCTTGTACTTTTCATCAAGGTGTTCCTGGGCATGACTTGGAGGGTTTCTTTGCTTTGAAGATCGAGGTTCAGAAGTTGGTCAGAAGTGGTATCTTGTCATTCAAGAACGTTGTTTTTGAAGTTCAAATCAAGCATGTGCCGAAGAGTAAACACGATTGATGGTCACTTTGAGTTTTGAAGGATGTTTTCGGTAATTCAAGTCCAGATGGAAAGCCTTCCCAGATTATTAACTTATTTCTGCTTTTGTAATTTTTTCTTGTTTATTAAAACATTGTTTGCATGTAAGAACTTGTTTGCATCTGAATGATTATCTTAATACAATGAGTATGTTTGTCTTGAAGAAATTCATTCGTTTCACTCATATTTGTTTTCAAATTTTAAATTTCTTTTTGCATTATGATACCAACTTGTTGCCCATTCTCTTGCCTAGGCAGAGATTGAAGGGAGGATGATGATCTAAAGAACACAAAATCTCTGGTTGTTTGCTTTTGGATAAAATCTTGCTGATGATGTACAGGCATTGTTTCAAATCCCTAAACACCGGAGATATAAGGAAGATAATCCCTTGCTAACCCCTTTTGAGCCTTTGAAGTAGAAGTTTCTTTTCTATACGAAAAAACCTTGAATTTTAACCTGGGGCAGGGTAGTTTTTAGTTAATCTGATTGAGTGTTCAAAATTCATAAGGAAGATGTTTTTGAAGAGAAACTACGAGGGCTATCCTTCCTGTATAATGAAGCCAGAAGATGTGGAATCACAATGTTATCCCTCATTCATCAAGAAACGAGGCAATCACAATCCTCTCAACAAGAAAAGACAAGCTAATGTCACACATTTTATTCAAAAAGTCAAAAATCGAAAAAGAAAAAGCCTGCTAAGTCAAAAAACATGAAAACGTGTGACTTAGGCAAAATTAAGGCATCCCGCTGGACTATCAATTCAAAAGAATTAGTTCAGGCAAAAGTTAGGGAAAATAAAATCGCAAAGAAAAAGACTGCAAAGAAAAGTCCTCAGCAAAGAACAAATTGGTGACTACAAACACGAAGACATGAGGGTGGTTTCTACTCCGAAAGCCTCGTCGTTTCCTTGACCGTCACAAAATTCTTTTGAGAGATGAGCACTCATGTTGAATTAACTGAACATAGGGTTGGAGAACATCATGAAGAATGGGTGGGCACCAAATATTTTGAGCCTTAAAAATCTTTTTTCTAAAAAACCCATGAACCAGGCCACGTTACAACCTTCAAAAGTCCTAATTGAAGCAAGGTTATGTTGAAAGCATACTTCAATGAGATAGTGTTCCTGACTCCCATGAATGTTCTAAATAGTTATGTTGGTATCATATGTTTTTCCTATACAAAAATAAATGGTGCTTTAGCTCGCAAAATTTGTGCGATATCTTTTCAAAATCTTCAAGACTTACATAACTGTTGCATTAGAATTTTCATTCTCATAATAAAATTTTCTAACTGCAAAACATTTGTTTGATATCAAGGAAACTCACATATAAGCACCAGTGATGAGTTTATTCTTTTAAGGCTTGAAACTATGTTGAGTAATTGGCGAATCATTTCAAGAAAAAAATCATATCCAGGGGCATGTCACCTGAAGACCGTAAGCACGAACATGTTGCTTCTCCCAGTTAATGCTTTCCCGACTTGTTTACTCTTTTGGGACAAAATTTGAAGACTTTGTTGTGCCAACTACAGCTAATCCGGGGCAATCACGTCGAGATTCGATGAATCTCTATAAGAGTTTGAAGACACCAGAGCATGGTGAATGCCAGGTCTTTTGTAAAATCCTCTTGAGACGATTTCTCCTCATCAACCAGATAGCTTGGGGCATGTTAGAAGTGAAGTTGTTCGCAAGAATTGTCGTGCAACATGCAGCTCATCAGCAGTAAACTTGGGGCATCTAAAATTAGTCCCAGGGGCAATCCAGATTTGTCAAGATATGTTTTGCACACATTATCAGAGGGTGGTGTTCCCAGTATCTTCAGCTAAGCAAGACTTCTTTCCAGCTGAAACTTTGTTTGTGTTGTTATCCTTTCAATGGATTGTTTGCAATAGAAGACTAGACTTTGGGTTTTATACCTGAAAATATCTTCCTCTCCAGAGATCTTTAAGCCTTGTAAAAGGACCTTGCTCCAATGATGGCCTGTGCTTTATCTCCAGTAATGTTCCCATCCTGTTGAGATTAGCCTAGCGTTGGGTTGTACTGGGACGTCTTATCATCTTCTGTCTATCTCCCCTGTCTGTTTTGTCAACATATACATGACATTCATTCATTCGTTCATACTTGCATCATGCACGCACATTTGTATTTGTTGATATCTTTGAGTTCGTATACCTTGGTTATGTCTATTCAAATAGCGTGTTTGATCTTTCCAAATAGAGTGTCAACTTAAGCATAAAGTGTGCCTTCTTTCTAATTCCCCACTGAGTTAACTCTCGTGGAAGAATCTTGCTTTAGCTTTCCTTTTCCATCTCTGGATAGGATAAATCCCCATTTGAGTTATTTCCTCATTGGGTGGAGTCTTGTTTGACTGTTTTCTCTCCAGTTTATTCCTGGATTGAGCTTTGTCTCTTGTGAACGATACCCTGTGGATCTCTCTAGGCTGTGAAACCTAGATGGAGAGTGCATTTATTTTGCGATTCAAATACTTGGTCTCCTCAAGAAGGATTTACTCATGGTTCCCCATTGAAGATGAACTTTATTCCCCAGCAGTGTTATCACAACCTTCTTCTGGAATATCGACATGACAACAAGCGACTGACTCTTTATTTGAGCAGTTTGATTATTTCTGATTTCTCTACGACAAATGGCGGTCTCTTCATGAGCAGTTTGTCCATCCTCGATGAAATTATTGATTCTCGCCTCCAGCAATATCTTCATGATATTTCATGGGTATCTTTGAGAAAACAGCAAGCGGCAGTCTCTTCATGGACAACTTGTATGTTATCAATACTCTTGACAAACAGCAAGCGGCAGTCTCTTCATGGACAACTTGTATGTTATCAATACTCTTGACAAACAGCAAGCGGCAGTTTCTTCATGAGACAACTTGTGTGTTATGGATACTCTTGACAAACAGCAAGCGGCAGTTTCTTCATGAGACAACTTGTGTGTTATGGATACTCTTGACAAACAGCAAGCGGCAGTCTCTTCATGAGGCAACTTGTGTGTTATTGTCACCTTCGAAAACATCAAGCAGCAGTCTCTTCACGAGGCAACTTGTTATGTTATTAACAACTTTAAAAAACAACAAGCGGCGGTCTCTTCATGAGCAACTTGTATGTTATTGATACCTTGAAAAAACCAACAAGCGGCGGTCTCTTCATGAGCAACTTGTGTGTTATTGGTAATTTTGAAAAGAAAACAACAAGCGGCAGTCTCTTCATGAGGCAACTTGTGTGTTATTGTCACCTTCGAAAACATCAAGCGGCAGTCTCTTCACGAGGCAACTTGTTATGTTATTAACAACTTTAAAAAACAACAAGCGGCGGTCTCTTCATGAGCAACTTGTATGTTATTGATACCTTGAAAAAACCAACAAGCGGCGGTCTCTTCATGAGCAACTTGTGTGTTATTGGTAATTTTGAAAAGAAAACAACAGGCGGCGGTCTCTTCATGAGCAACTTGTGTGTTATTGGTAATTTTGAAAAGAAACAGCAGGCGGCAGTCTCTTCATGAGACAACTTGTATGTTATCAACACTTTTAAGAAACAGCAAGCGGCAGTCTCTTCATGGACAACTTGTATGTTATCAACACTTTTAAGAACAACAAGCGGCAGTCTCTTCGTGAGCAACTTGTGTGTTATTGTTCTCTCGAAAAACGGCAAGTGGCAGTCCTTTCATGGGTAGCTTGTACGTTATTTTTTCTTTTGAAAACGGCAAGTGGCAGTCCTTTCATGGGTAGCTTGTACGTTATTTTTTTCTTTTGAAAATAGCAGGTGGCAGCTTATCTATTTGAGCAACTTGTGTGTTATGGTTCCCTTGAAAATGGCAAGTGGCAGCTTCTTTATGAGCAGCTTGTGGGTTTTTGGCAACAAGTGGCGGACTCTTCATGAGCAGCTTGTGTGCTTTAATATTCTTTGAAGATAGCTAGTGGCAGCTTCTTTATGAGCAGCTTGTGGGTTTTTGGCAACAAGTGGCGGACTCTTCATGAGCAGCTTGTGTGCTTTAATATTCTTTGAAGACACCAAGCGGCGGTCTCTTCATGAGCAGCTTGTATATTATTGACACCTTTGAAAGGAAGCAAGTGGCGGCCTCTTTATTTGAACAGCTTGTGTATCCCCAACAATAATGTCTACTCAGCAAATGGCATCCCTTCGGAAAAGTCCCGTGGGGAAGTTTGTTATCCTTTTCAAGAGATATCTTGGTTAGAGAAGAAATGTGTTACCGTTCTTGGTAAAATTCAGAAATCACAGATGTTTATCTCCAGCCACAGTGCTGATGTTAATCATTTTCCAGTCTCAGTACTGATGTCCATCATTTCCTTTCCCAGCCACAGTGCTGATGTCAATCATTTTGTTTTCCAGTCACAGTACTGATGTAAATCATTACCTTTTCCAGTCTCAATACTGATGTAAATCATTCAAGAGTCTCTCATTTGAAGTCTATGACCTTGTTTCCCCAGTGGATTTACAACCTCTTCCTCTGTGGGATTACTGTATAATGTGTTTGGTTTCTCCAGCATAGTGTGTCTCATATGGCGTCATTCCCCATAAAATTCAGAGCATTACATTCACATCATGTCATGAACATAATTGCGGTATCTTAAGGCCAAAAATTGTGTATTCTATATTTAAGTCCCTTCAATCTCGTCGAAATGAAGATCCCAATCTTCCTATCTCCAGATAGAAGAAACTTAAATAGGGGCAACTGTTGTACCCCAATTTTTGACCTAAGATCCCATTTTTATTTTTGCATTTTTAAAGATAAGTCAAGGTCACTAATTATAGTCGGTTTTAACCTCTCACCTTCGAGCATTGGCTATGCAGAAATTGTCAAGTATTTTAAACATTCTCATCCTATGTATCATTAACTTCTACTCCAGCATGTGTATTTCTCGTTTCTTTGTTTTCATTTGCAGGAAACAGATCTGAATCAAGAGCATCAGGCGTCATGCCTCAATTAGGGTTCAGAATCTCTCAAGCCAGAAGTACAGTTAATCGTTGGTTCGTGAAGACTGATTCATCAGGAGAATCGTGCGTTTATTTCCACGCCTTGTTCGACAGGTGGTCTCGAGCTTCTCTACAACTCTCTCAGAGCACAAACAAGATTTCATCATCACTGGTTCACATGTGCATCAAGATGCTTTGGAATGCAAAGAAAGATCAAGTTTGCAAGTCAATTCAAAGCACTTTGACCAAAAGTCAATACTTACACATCCAAGTTCAAACGATCGTAACTTTTCATTATTCAACATTTTTTGAATGGTTACGTTTGCGTACAATTTTATTTGACGTCATCTCTAACCCCTCTTTACCAGTCAAGGTCTGATTAGGTGCGAAGGATCATCAAAAGTTCGGATACTTTAGAGGTCACTTTGATGACTTTGGCCTAATCTCAAGTAACAATTACTCGACTTTCAAGGATCGTAACTATTTCGATTTTCATCATTTTGGGATGGTTCTTTTTGCAACATATCACAAATGATGTCGTCTACAAGATTGCTTCAAGGATCGACATCCAAATGCGTTTAGAAGGCCATGAAATTCGTTGGAACATTTTAGACTTAGAATTGATTTTGTGTTGAGATTGTTCTCCACTAAGTCAAGGGTAAAGGCAAGATGTTGAGTTTGAGGATTCATTGATTATATATTGCTATAATACAAGTTGCTTGTATTCGAGCATTAGTAATTAATGAATTAAAATTAGATTTAGATCAAGTTTCTTTGTTTGTTCATCGAGATTCGGTTCATGATAAAAGGTTTAGGTGTTTTATTTGGAATGTATTTCAAGGTAAAAAAAAAACCATCCAAGGAATCCAAGTTCATTCAATTTTAAATTCTAGAGGTTATGAAAGACATTCAAGTCTTATGTGACTAAAATGTTATTCAATAATTATTTCAAGTCCAGACTTTATTCAAAGTTCAATTTCAATTCAAGTCTCATTTAATCATATTCAAATTCAAATTGTGCAAGATTCTTTCAAGGTTCTCTTCAAAAGTGATGCTCTGTATTAATTCAAGATTCATAATTTCAAAATGCACCTCGCAAGTCGACATTTATTCAAGAGTTTTTATGGACATATCATGTTCAACAAGAATCATTACAAACTCATTCAAGTTCAAAAGTCAAGAATGAATGTCATCTTAGCATACAAGTTTCATCAAGATACTATGGTTCATCACCATGTTACAAAACAATCACGAAAATACATGGAAATCCCTAAGGTTTTTCTTCTTTCTAATCTTCAAATTCCACATTTAAACTCTGCATATCAGTCCAAATCATGCTTCAAAATCATCCATACTGTATGCTGCTCCAAATCCTGTCAAACCTGTCCAAAAACAAGTCAAAATTCTGCACAAATAATGCCAAAAACCTGTCCAAAAAGTCTAAACTTTCACAAAAATAGAGGATGCAAATCCTGCATCAGAAAGGGAAAAATCAGCATATCGCTTCTTGTCCAAGACCCACAAATTTTTCCCTCCAAAAAATTCATTCTGAAGTGGGGAAAACAAAGTAAAAAAACCTGTAGAAATTTCTAATAACTTGGCTCCAAGTTGAGGACAAGCTTCAGAGATGACCTGCTGTCAAAAAACAAAAAAAACAAAAAGCAACAGTAACTAACTCCCTCTTCTCTCTTCTTAACCAATTACCCCTCCAATTCATCCTCCTTCCTCACAAACCATTCTGCAAGCTTCCCTTGTTCTTCTTCACCGTATCCACCAATTTCCATCCTTTCTCCATTGTTAACACCCTTCCATCCCAATTTTTGCAAACTGCATCCCTTCGCAACACCCCTTTTATCAACCCAGCAATCGTTCCTGCTAGCATTTCCCTTCCGCTCATCAAACCCCCATCACCCCATTCCGTCAAAAACTCGTCGTTAATCCAGCCTTGACAACCTCATCCACATAACAATATCCAACTCTCTTCACCTTCATCAGAAAACCAGCCGCACTCCATGGTGTGGTCCCTGCAGAATGATCCACCCTATACTTGATGAACTAGCAAAACAATATTCTGGGAAACTCAATTGTTACAAACTCAATACAGATGAGAGTCCTTCAACTGCTACCCGCTATGGAATTAGAAGTATCCCAACTGTTATGATCTTCAAAGACGGTGAAAAGAAAGACACTGTTGTTGGAGCTGTGCCCAAGTCAACACTGACATCCACCATTCCAGCCTACCATTCAACCTTCATACCACCTCACAAACCCACCTTCTCACACCTTCTATCTGCATAACACCGTTCCACCTTCCCACACCCATCACGCTGATACGCCCAGCTCTTCCATCACAAAACCCTTCTCAATCTCCCACACCGAGCAGCTCCATTTCTGCTCTCCACCTGTCCCTGTTCTTCCCACGTACGATAACCCCATCTAACATCCATCTTCCACCGCTGTTAAACTGTAAACTGCTGGCATCAATTTCAAACTCACTCCTTTTAAGCCAAAACTTCGACACTAGGTCGTCGCATCTTCAAAATCTCGTTCATACCCATCTTTTAGCCAAACGAATCATTTTAATCAAACAAACAATTTTTAACCAAAAAAACAGATATTTCAAAAGGTTCCTGCGGAGTACCGCAGATGCATTGGGTGCTAATACCTTCCCATTGTATAACCAACCCCTGAACTCTCGATCTCTTTCAAAAACGCATTGTATTTTTATTACTTTTAAGTATTATTTTACATTGCATATTTTAGGGTTTTATTTCGCTCTTTTCCCTTTTCCCTTGGAAATAATAAAGCGCGGTGGCGACTCTTGCTTTTGTGAGTCAAGTTAATTAATAGCTTGATCTCCGATTTTCACCGCTACACAAAGCATTGATAACAATGGATCTTTTGATTGTTTCAGGCTTTAATCACAGCTAGCAAGGCATTGAAACTCGAATCAAGGCAGGTTGTGTACAAAAAGATTGAGAAAATATCAAAATTGGAAGGTTGTTAAAGAGAATCAAATCCACATCAAGAGCATTGAAAGAGAGAGATTTGGACAGGGTATTCAAACCTAATGCATTGTACATTACATAAGGGTGGTGTGCAGACAAGAATAAGGGATAGAGATCAGTTGGAGAGCAAGAACAAAATTTGTAAAAACACCAAAAAAGTGTGAGATCGAAATCAAGTCTAGAGGCAGTTTCAAGGCTTGATACTTGTCTCAATTGTTTCCTAGAAACCTCCACAAGCGAAAGCAAGCAAAACCAGGCGTTTTCAGACCCTCATACGCGCTGTAAGTCATTCGTAACATTGTTCTATTCTTGATTTCGTATTTTGCAATTTAAGCATGGTTGATCTGAATTAATGGCATAATCTTAATCTACACATCACTTGCAAGCTTTTGGTATTACTTGATTTCATTTATCTGACCTATATCGTGATTCACCATAGCTAGGGATTCTTGGAGTTTTTTAGGGCTTTTGCTTTCAGGTACAATTAGCCCTAATAATGGCCATGGTTGTGATTAGAAGAAGGAGACGAACTCAACCATGGTCTTAGAATCCATTTTCATGCCTTAACAAGATTTTGAGGGTGGACAAGCTTGTAGCGACGGACCTTTGTCCGTTGGTATATGTACTTTGATTTTTAGCAACGATTCAAGGAAGAGGACGAAGGCGTGTCGTCACACCATTCGCCCATTCAAATATTGGCGCGTTTTTCTGACTTTTTTCCACTAATACTTGTTTTTGTATTTCTTTATTTTCTCTTAATATTTTAACAAATAAACACAAGTGCTCCGGTGGTAGCCACGTTGGCCTTAAGGCGTTCAGAGGTTGGAGGTAAGGGGTTCGATCCCTACCTCCAGCAATTTGCATTTTCTTGTTTATTTTCAGGCAATCCAGTATGCGCCTAAGCAGGAGTTCCATCATACTCCCTCACCAATCAACATGCCAGATGGCCAGATGGCCAGATCTAGTGGCCAATATTGAAGGAGCATCAAAAGGCCAAGTCAACGTGCATGCACTGGATCAGAAAAAGTCCAACGGATCTCCATAATTGGGCCAACGAAATTGCTATTCACACATCCATTATCAGGCCCATTTCTCTAACTTTTTATATTGTTTGTTTTTATTTAATATTTTATTTTGTTTTAATTTAATTACTAACCAATAACATAATTTATTTTTATCAAAAAATCACAAAAATACTTTTTATCCAATTAAATTTCAGAAATTTTATTTTTTATTAATAAATACTAATTAAATTAATTAGGTCATTAATTGTAGATAACTTAATTTTATTTTTCTAAATATTTAAAATCAATTAGAATTTAATAGGTTTTAACCCTAATTTATTTATTTTTATTTCTTTCCTAAAATATTAAAAACTCCAAAAATATGTCATTAATTATTTTTTTCATTTAATTAATTTAATAACTAATTTAGTATTTAATTTTAGGATTTAATTTCTTTTCTTAAAATAATAAAAACAAAAAAAAATATTTTCTTTTAAAAGGGTCAAAACCCTAATTCCGCATTCAATCCAATTCACTCGCGCGATTTATTTTTCCTTATTCAATTATTGATGTATTTGCTCCTGGCTTGTAATAAATAATTAGGACATTTATTTATTTTTCCACTTTTAAATTTCAAAGGGTTTCTTTTGGCGATGTAAATACCCGACGCCTTGTAATATTTAGTTTAAATTCCGCATTTTAATTCTGCAAAATATTCAATTGTTAGATGTTTGATAATAGGGCTTGCATGACAAGAATGAATGCCTAATTTGAAAAACAGTTGGGTCACCCTTAACATGTGAAAAGATAAAAATAACTGAAATCAACACACTCGCACATGCGCACTCCTAGGGTACACCCCACTTGGTTGCCTTCGTACACGGTCATTGAGTATAGGTTGTTTTAGAGGTCGCCCTCTTGTCTAAAAGATCATATTTGCCTCGAAATGGTTGCCTCAGATATTGTTGACTTAAACAAATAATCTAAGACATTAGGGTTACCGCTAAGGCGTCCTAACATTGCTTTAGTGACCGTATGTCCCTCTTTTGAATTGACCCTCAAACTCCAACGACGATGCTACCTACTCATTAATAGTGGGTTAGCATTGTCTAAAGGAAATTAGCATAGAACGATTCCTTTTTCGAGTAGATAGATTAGTTCTTAGATACTTGCTCATCCAAAACAAAACTTTTTTCACACTTACACGCTTTTACAAACAAGTTTTCAAAAACACTTCATTACGCTCTTGAGGACAGAAGCAAGAGTTAAATTGAAGTTAAAACAAAAACTTTTTCAAACCCATAAGCACAAAGAAAACAATTTTGAAAATGATGAGCAAGTACCTAAGAGCCCATGGAAAACCATGGATAGAAAGGGTGTTAATACCTTCCCTTTCTATAATCTACCCCCCGTACTCAGAATAATCTCAAAAAAGGAATTTTACTGTGCTTTTTTCCTTTCCTTGTTGGATAAAATAAAATTCGATGGCGACTCTTGCTTACCGCGAGATTTTGCGAAAACAAACGCAAAACGCAAATCAGCATTCCAAAAACAGTCAATTCTTCCCACCGTATCACAGAACTGGCGACTCTGTTGGGGACTTAATAAGTGGGGTGTACCTTAGGAATAGTTCATCATATTGTTTTCAATTGCTTGATCTGTTTGCTTTATCTTTGTGGGTTTGAATCGGAGTTACTATAGATCCTAACCCGGATCTGGGGATACCATTCAGGTAAGTAACAATAGACTGTGAGGGAATTGTACAGCGTAGACCGATATGGTTGAAGCAGTAGCTACGTTGGTGTGACACTTTAAGTTTGTACCGATATCCCTTGTGGTGGAACAAGGAGAATATGGGGCTGCTAAGGGGTCATTAAACACCAACTGACCTTAGAACCTATAATTGAATAACTTGGACATAGAAAAGTAGCAGTATGCTACACTCATTGAGACCAAACTCTCGCGATGATTCCGACTGCAAGAAATGGTTGCTAAACTGGAATTATGACTGATCGAGGGTGGTCAGTGATATTGAGATCCTCTAGAACCCGGTTACTATTTCTAGGACAGGTTGAACCAACTAAACTGAAAGAGGGCAATACCTAAACTCCTTGCCAGCCCGAAATCTAAGGGTTATTTGTGTGACTTGTTTGCCCTTACCATGTTTGCTATCTGTGAATACCCGTGGTTTGTTCTTATCATGACATTGCATGCATATTTCATTGGACTAACCATTTCAAATACCAATGGGATTCATCTTTGTTTTGTTTTGCAGATCATGACATCTATGCGTAGAAACACCATTCGGACCAACTTTGTGCAGATCCCTGCTCAACTTAGAGATTTGGTTTCAAAGATCCCTGATACTTCTTCTTTTTTCAGAAGCCATGGTCACCTCCTTGGTTTGGTCACTTCTAAGCTGGATGAACAGATGATGAGTGTCTTATTCCAGTTCTTTGATCCATTGTACCACTGCTTTACCTTCCCGGACTATCAGTTGGTCCCTACCTTGGAAGAGTTCTCTGAGCTACTTGGTATTTCTATTCTAGAGCAGACGCCATTTACAGGTTGGGAGATAGCTCTTAAGACAGAGGATGTTGCTACAGCCCTACATCTGACAAAGGCTGAGGTAATGTCTAATTGGGAGACTCGGGGTGGTGAGAAGGGTTTGTTGGCTAAGTTCTTGGTTAATCAAGCTAATCAGTTCTGGGATAATTTGAACTTTCAAGCGTTTGAAGACATCCTGGCTCTTCTTATTTATGGTTTGGTCCTATTCCTTAATTCAGATTCCTTTGTCGACGTGAATGCAGTGAAGATTTTCATGTCTCGTAATCCAGTGCCCACTCTCTTGGGTGATATCTTGCATACTCTCTATGCCCGTACTGCTCGGAAACAGGGAACCCTTATGTGTTGTGCACCATTGCTGGCGAGGTGGTTTATTTCTCACCTCCCCAAATTTATTTTGAAGAACAAGGAAGGCATGGTTTGGGCCTACAGGATTATGTCCCTTGCTCACAAGGACATCATCTGGAGTACTAAAGACATGGAAGAAGTAGCTATTATTGATCGCTGTGGGGAATACCCCAATATTCCCTTGCTAGGAATCAAAGGAGGGATCACCTATAATCCTTGTTTAGCCTTACGCCCGTTTGGGCGAGCTAGGAGGGACGGACCTCATGAGTTGCTGCTTCCAAGCATTGTTTTTGACTTCCAGGGAGATACTGAGGGACATCGCCGTAGATTCATACGAGCCTGGGATAGGGTCAACAGGTCTGATCCGCATGAGCTAGGCCCGAAGACTTCTGCTCCGATGGAACCATACCTCCGGTGGGTTCGAGCCCGTGCTCAAAAGCTCGGGATGCCATACGAAGCTGTCTTACCGGTAGTTGTTGAGAGTACTGATGAAGAAAGGGTTCCTCCTACCATCATCCATCCTCATATGCCCACTGACATTGGGGCACTGAAAAGGTCTTGGATCCAGATAAGGGAAGAAAGGGATACTTACAGAGAGAAGTATCATGAGCAGGAGCAGAATATTATGAAGCTTACAAGACAGCTGGAGAATGAGCGGGTCTTCAATGACTATTTCAGCACCAACGGAAAGCGACCATGGGAGCGCTGATGTCTTTTGCTATTTCTGGTTTTGATTTACTTTTCAGTATTTCTTTTTGTAACGCCTTAAAGGCATCTGTTAAACATTGATTTCAAGTTTTTTTTTAATCTAATAAAAGTGTGTTTCATTTTGGTTTACGAATTTGAATCCCTAAAGTCTTTGAAATCATATAATACGCATTCCATTCCCATGCACCTTATTACAGGTACCCTTACATGTTTCTCATCTTCTTCTCTGTTTATTTTAGCACGATCATGTCTTCTGAAGCAACTACCGATCAAGCTATCAAGGCTCTTCAAGCCCAAAATGCTCAGTTCCAGGAGATGTTCATGAACTTGGCCAAGGGTCAATAAGATTTGAAGAATCTTATCTTGAAGGATAAGAAGAAGAAGAAGAAGAAGAAGAAGAAGAAGAAGAGGACAATCCTCCTGAATATGGGTCACAAGTTTGGCAACAGGTTGCGAGAGGGAGGTGATATGTCTCAGTTATCTAGTAAATGCAAAGAAGATGACTTATTTGTGACCTCTGTGAAAGACGTCTCTACTACATTGATGACTGTGAAGAAGAACCTTCTGTTAGCCAGTTTATTTCCGGGCTGTGGCGAAGATTTCCACCTATGTTCCATCCTGCCTACCGGTTGCCATCTTTTGAAGTCAGGTGTCCAACGCCTGATGGATAACAAAGAAATTCTATTTGAGAAAACTTTGGTTCCATTGATTCCTTTTGAAGATGTTTCTATAATCTCCACTTCCGCCAATTCATCCAAGGCTTCCTCAAGAAAGCCTGTTAGAATTACATATGTTCCGAGAATTGCTTCTTTGATCATTACCATTCTTGGACCTATCCCTTACACGTCAGATAAGGTTGTCCCATGGCATTATGGGGCCGATGTGTATTATTACGGGATTAAACAAGACTTGAAGGATGAAGAGGCTGATAATGATGTCATTAATATTGTGGGGTCTAGAAAGGTCACCCGAAGCGGAAGACTTTCCTCTTCTGAGATTTCTCCTCCAACTTTTCGGAAGCCTGTTATCATTACACCTGTCAATGCACCTGCTGCTATTCCAATTCTCACTCTAGTAGTTACCCCTGCCGCCGAGTCGTCCGACCCTCGGGGCAAAGAGATCACCGGTGAGCCTGCCCGGACAGAGGCACCGAAGAAAGATATTGTTGAGACCTCTAGGCAAGATATAGAGGAAATTTTGAAGATCATCAAAAAGAGCGACTACAACATAGTCGAGCAGCTGGGGAAAACCCCGTCGAAGATCTCTATGTTATCTTTGTTGTTGTGCTCAGAGGCCCATGCTAAGGCTCTGATTGCTTTCCTGAAAACTGCGCATGTGCCGCAGGAGACATCGGTTGATCAATTCAAGGACTGTGTTGCTAGCTTGACCGCTGACAACGGGTTAGGTTTCTCCGACGCAGATTTGACTGCCAAAGGAAAAGATTGATGCCCTGCACGTCTCAATCGAGTTCATGGGCACTACTCTGGCCCACGTGCTGGTGGATATTGGGTCGTCATTAAATGTTTTACCCAAGAAAGCATTAGATTGGTTGGACTATGAAAGGTTGGTGTTGAAACCAAGCAATATTGTGGTTAGGGCCTTTGATGGGTCCAAAAGGGCGGTACATGAAGAAGTGGGTATTCCTATTAAGGTTGGTTCCAAGACATTCGCATCTACATTCTCTATGATGGATATTCGGCCATCTTATTCTTGTTTGCTGGGTCGCCCGTGGATCCATAAAGCTGGGGCAGTGACTTCTACGCACCACCAGATGCTAAAATACCCAGTGAAAGGGAAAATTGTTACGGTGCAGGGAGAAGAGGAGTATATGGTGAGCCACCTTAACTCTTTTCGGTATGTGGAGATGGATAGGGAGTTCATTGAAACCCCATGTCAAAACTTTAAAGAAGTCCCCCAAACTCTGGCGTCGATAGAAACGGTTGCTAAAGATCCTCCAATGAAGATGGCTCCCCTCAAAGATGCTCGGGCTGTTGTTGAGAAAGGTGGGTGTGCGAATTGGGGCCAACTCCCTGACTTTGCACACAAGACTGACAAGTTTGGTTTGGGTTTCATGGCAGAAGTTCAAAGGGTTGTTCGGCGTGCGCAGATCGGAGGACCTCCCCTGTATATCAGCATTTCGAGAGTGAATGCCATTGAAGATGATAATGAAGAGTTTGAGTTCGACAGCTGGATTTACCCAACTACCAACGGTGGATTAAGCAATTGGACGACAAAGGACTTTGTGCCTGTTTCTTTTGTTACACAACAATAAGACTTTTTGTTTTGAATTTATGTAATAGACAATTTGAAACTTTTACGGCCCGGTGCCTTGCCCGAGACACCATGGCTTTGTCTGTGAGGGCTCATTATATGTCATTTCCATATATCATTAATAAAAGCATTGGATGTTTTCTTGCATTACAAATTTTGCGCTCCTTGTTTTTCTTTTCTATTTTTTCAAAACAACTATTTTGTCTTACACACACTCACATACAGGTTTACATCCACTATGGATCCCACTGATAACGATTCTGCTACTGCCAGTTATGACTTTGAAAGTCCGATCAAATTAGCCAAAGACGAAGGTGAGGATGATTATGAAGTGCTTGGGGAGTTTGCTAGACTGTTACTTCGGGAAGAAATGCCATACAACCTCCAAGAGCCTTATATTCTAATGCCTCCAGTTGAAGGAAGATCTCTGATCTTATCTTTGACAGTACTCGACAACTCAATGGGGTGCATGCTGGGGCAGCATGACGAGTCTGGCCGAAAAGAGCATGCTATTTACTACTTTAGCAAAAAGTTTACCGACTGTGAGACCCAATACTCACTGCTCGAGAGAACTTGCTACACTTTGGCATAAGCTGCTTGCCGGCTAAGACAGTACATGCTGGCTCATACTACCCTTTTGATATCAGAAGACATGAACGTCTTGGCAGCTCCGTGGCCTTTTGCAATGTGGGGCATCGACATGATTGGCGAGATCAGACCTACGACATCCAACGGGCATCATTTCATCCTGGTAGCAATTGATTATTTTACAAATGGGTTGAATCGGCTTCCTTTGCTACTGTAACCAAGAATGTCATGGCACTGTTCATTCAGCACAATCTAGTATGTCGATACGGTGTACCAGAGAGGATCATTACGGACAATGGTACAAATCTCAACAATAAGATGATCACCGAGCTCTTCAAACAGTTCAAGATACAGCATCACAACTTTTCTCCCTACTGGCCAAAGATGAATGGGGATGTTGAAGCGGCTAATAAAAACATCAAGAAAATTGTGCAGAAGATGACAGTGACATACAAAGACTGGCACGAGATGTTACCATTTGCTCTTTATGGGTACCGTACCTCAGCACAGACGTCAACAGGGGCAACACCCTATTCCTTGGTATATGGCATGGAGGCCGTCTCGCCCATTGAAGTTCAGATACCATCTCTTCAAATTATGAAGGATGCAAGTTTAAGCGAAGATGACTGGATCCAGACCCGGCTTGATCAGCTGAACTTAATTGATGAAAAGAGACTTACTGTTATCTGTCACGGTCAAACGTATCAAAAACGGATGATCAAGGCATTTAACAATAAAGTTAGACGACAAGAGTATCAAGTCGGGGATCTGGTAATCAAGCGCATCATATTACCTTAAGGTGATCCCAGGGGAAAATGGACCCCTACGTACGAAGGGCCATTTGTGGTTAAGAACATTTTCTCAAGAGGAGCTATGATTCTAACCACCATGGATGGTGACGACCTTCCTTACCCCGTTAATGCAGACATAGTGAAAAAATATTACGCATAATCAAAGACTCGCTAGGTCGACTGGCCTAGGCAAAAATAAGGGCTTCCCGGCGAACCAAAAGGGTTCGGGAAAAAATAAGGGATGGAAATAAAAAATTTGTACACCCGGCAAGTCGAAAACCTGAAAAGGCGGCTTGGGCAAAAAAGGGTATCCCGGTGGATTGAAAACCCGAAAGGGCGGTCCAGGAAAAAATTAGGGATCAAGGCGTAAAACTATGTCTCATTGGATCACCTTGCAACCAGACTTCGGTATCGACTATCAAGCTCGGACAACACTAATCAATCTGATCTACCTTCAACCAAGTAGCAAAGTGATGAGATGCTCGAGGATATAAAGGTAATAGCAGAGTTGGAACCCAGTGGGATTGCTCACATAGCTGTTTTTCTTTGTTTTACACAAATTGTATAAACTTTATTTGTTCGGCGGCATTCTGTTACTAGGACGCCAACCTCTTGTACAAAAACGCCTATATACAGGCCAAACTTCAAAATCAATACGATTCATTTTCAGAGAAATTTCAAACTATTTTTCCTTTTTCTGTTTTGTTTTGCAAAAGAATGTCCAATGTTCATTTTTGATATATGCATTTGACATTAATTGCTGCTCATAAATATTTGCATGCGAAACCTAAGACGATTACTCGTAACATTAGGAACAGGGGCAATAAGAATTGTCCAAGCTTTACAGTTGCTCTATCCATCAGGTACAAGGATAAATTTAGTTGAAGAATATGACTGAGTTACATTCACTCTCCGTAGAATAAGAGAAAGACTAGTGATGTAAATTCTCCCCAACTGAGGCTCGCAACAGTGAATGAGTCGGCAATATTCTCCCCAAGCAGAATTTATCCGTCGTCAACACTAGACAATCATCCCCAGCGCAGTTTGGAAAATCTTCCCCAATGGAGTTTGGAGAATCATCCCCAGTAGACTCTGGAAGATTGTTCCCAGTAGAGTCTAAAGGGTTATCCCCAGTGAAGTCGCAACTGAAGGATCATCCCCAACGGAGTTCATTCCTTTCACAAGAAGAAACTCAATCCCCAGCAGGATTCAGTATCGCCAGCAACGGTAATTCATCCCCAACTGAATCTACCAACGGAACCCTCTACAGAGCATCTCTTCCCCACTGAGTAATCTCCTAATCAGTTTATTCTCCAGCGAAGTTATCCTCTCCTGCAGGTTTATTCTCACAAACATCTTCATTCTTTATCCCCAGCGGAAACAAAGAATTCAACTCTTTTTCCCAACCAGCTATCTGGGATTTATTTCCCCCAGCTAAAGCATCACATTTCCATACATCATGACACATGCATATACACATCATACAACACAATCTCATTTATTTTGAGAACATAATTGCTTGATACATATCATGCATTACATACAGCTAACCTTTACCTTTCAGGAAATATACAATCAGATTCTCACAAAATTCAAGCTATGAAGCTTTTACCTCCGTCAAACTACTGACGGGTTCCTAAATCTCAGCATAGAAGTTTTCTCAGTTGAATTACGTGCAAGGTCCTAAATCTCGACAAAAAGTTACCTCCATTGAATCACAGACAAGTTCCTAAATCTCAGCTGAGAAGTTTTTTCAGTTGAATTACGGGCGAGTTCCTAAATCTCGACGAAGATGTTTCCCCAGTCGAATTACTGGCAAGTTCTTAAATCTCAGTAGAAAGGTTTTCTCAGTTGAATTAAAGGCAAGGTCCTAAATCTCGACAAAGTGTTCCTCCGTTGAATTACTGACAAATTCCTAAATCTCAGCAGAGAAGTTTTCTTAGTTGAATTACAGGCGAGTTCCTAAATCTCGACGAAGATGTTTCCCCAGTCGAATTACTGACAGGTTCCTAAATCTCAGCAGAGAAGTTTTCTCAGTTGAATTACGGGCAAGGTCCTAAATCTCGACAAAATTTTCCTCCGTTGAATTACTGAAAAGTTCCTAAATCCCAACAGAGAAGTTTTCTCAGTTGAATTACGGGCGAGTTCCTAAATCTCGACGAAGATGTTTCCCCAGTCGAATTACTGACAAGTTCTTAAATCTCAGCAGAGAAGTTTTCTCAGTTGAATTACAGGCAAGGTCCTAAATCTCGACAAAGTGTTCCTCCGTTAAATTACTGACAAGTTCCTAAATCTCAGCAGAGAAGTTTTCTCAGTTGAATTACGGGCGAGTTACTAAATCTCGACGAATATGTTTCCCCAGTCGAATTACTGACAAGTTCTTAAATATCAGCAGAGAAGTTTTCTCAGTTGAATTACAGGCAAGGTCCTAAATCTCGACAAAGTTTTCCTCCGTTGAATTACTGACAAGTTCCTAAATCTCAGCAGAGAAGTTTTCTCAGTTGAATTACGGGCGAGTTCCTAAATCTCGACGAAGATGTTTCCCCAGTCAAATTACTGACAAGTTATTAAATCTCAGCAGAGAAGTTTTCTCAGTTGAATTACAGGCAAGGTCCTAAATCTCGACAAAGTTTTCCTCCGTTGAATTACTGACAAGTTCCTAAATCTCAGCAGAGAAGTTTTCTCAGTTGAATTACAGGCGAGTTCCTAAATCTCGAAGAAGATGTTTCCCCAGTCGAATTACTGACAAGTTCTTAAATCTCAGCAGAGAAGTTTTCTCAGTTTAATTACAGGCAAGGTCCTAAATCTCGAAAAAGTGTTCCTCTGTTGAATTACTGACAAGTTCCTAAATCTCAGCAGAGAAGTTTTCTCAGTTGAATTACGGGCGAGTTCCCAAATCTCGCCGAAGATGTTTCTCCCAGTTGAATTACGGGCAAGTTCCTAAATCTCAGCAAAGTAGTTGAATCACGGGAAAGTTCCTAAATCTCAACAAAGTAGTTGAATTACGGGCAAGTTCCTAAATCTCAGCAAAGTAGTTAAATTACGGGCAAGTTCCTAAATCTCAGCAAAGTAGTTGAATTACGGGCGAGTTCCTAAATCTCAGCAAAGCAGTTGAATTACGGGAAAGTTCCTAAATCTCGACACCTCAGTTGAATTATGGGAAAGTTCCTAAATCTCGACACCTCAGTTGAATTACGGGTGAGTTCCTAAATCTCAACAAGGATCAGTTTATTCCCCAGCGGAATCTTCCACAACAACAGGTATACAAGCTCTCGCTAAGGAATCTCTTATGCGACCAGCACTCCTTCAGATGGCATCTTAAGCCCATCCCCTCATCAGCAATCTCCAAATGGCATTTTTAAGCCCATTCCCGACATCACGAGACAATTATCACTTCATGCGAGTGCAAATTTCTGGGCACCCTAGTGTTCAATCATCTTCCACCTTCAGATTACAAAAGGCACAAAAGCCAATCTGCATCCTCAGGTTTAAGAAGATTTAACAGGGGCAGCTTTTGTACCACAAAATTTGCCCTCCTATATTTCTCAAAACATTGCAAGAAAGATCTCCAAGTTGCTCAAGGTGGTCCAAGGATTGGCTAGGCAAGCTCTCTCCTAAGGCAGTCTACCCCGAATTAGGGTTTCATGTTGCATCAAGATCCTTGAGTCCAAGTGACCCCAAGTGCTCAACAATGTCCTAATATCTTCTCAAGATCATCCATGTCAAGTTTCAAGCCTTGCAGAGGAAGTTGGCTCAGTCAATTGCTCAAAGGTCCAAAAAATCGATTGTGCTAGAGCAAAAGTCAACTATGACCCAAATACAGTCAAACTTCAAGATTTTTTGTCAACATTCTAATTTTGAAGTATATTTCATTATTTGATCAAGGGTTGATCATGATTCATCAAGGATTGCTCACGATTCATCAAGATCCAAAAGTTGCCAAATTAGGGTTTTGCAGGAAAAGTCAACCCAGCTTTGACCAAGCATAACTTTCTGATGCTTTATGAGAAATGACCCATCCAAAGCTCATTTTGAAGAGGATGCAATTCCATACAATCAATCTTCATCTCCCAAGATCAAAATATGCACTCACAAGAAGTTATGAATTTGGACATTATAGGTCATTTTTGAAAGTCAACAAAAACACCTTTTTTGTCAAAGCTTCTAACTTGAGCATGGAATATCAAAATGAAATGAGACCAAAATGGTTGATTATAGAACATCACAATCTTTCTAAAAAGTCCAAGAACACCTCCAAATATTCAAAATTGGGGAAGTTATGCATTGTTGAAGTTGGACTTTTTTGCAAAATTGCCAAAAGTCAATTATCCCCAAAACTTCGAATTTTGCCAAATGTGGGCCCAATCTTTTTCACTTGTTTTGGGTTGGCATTATTGTCCACGTTCTCTAGCCTTGGCCATGTGTCCATATCATATTTTTATTAATTATTTTGATTTTTATTTGAATTAATTTGATTTAAATCAAATAAAATCCAAAGCATTGATAACAATGGATCATTTGATTGTTTCAGGCTTTAATCACAGCTAGCAAGGCATTGAAACTCGAATCAAGGCAGGTTTTGTACAAAAAGATTGAGAAAAGATCAAAATTGGAAGGTTGTTAAAGAGAATCAAATCCACATCAAGAGCATTGAAAGAGAGAGATTTGGACAGGGTATTCAAACCTAATGCATTGTACATTACATAAGGGTGGTGTGCAGACAAGAATAAGGGTTAGAGGTCAGTTGGAGAGCAAGAACAAAATTTGTAAAAACACCAAAAAAGTGTGAGATCGAAATCAAGTCTAGAGGCAGTTTCAAGGCTTGATACTTTTCTCAATTGTTTCCTGGAAACCTCCACAAGCGAAAGCAAGCAAAGCCAGGCGTTTTCAGACCCTCATACGCGTTGTAAGTCGTTCGTAACATTGTTCTGTTCTTGATTTCGTATTTTGAAATTTAAGCATGGTTGATCTGAATTAATGGTATAATCTTAATCTACACATCACTTGCAAGCTTTTGGTATTACTTGATTTCATTTATCTGACCTATATCGTGATTCACCATAGCTAGGGTTTCTTAGAGTTTTTTAGGGCTTTTGCTTTCAGGTACAATTAGCCCTAATAATGGCCATGGTTGTGATCAGAAGAAGGAGACGAACTCAACCATGGTCTTAGAATCCATTTTCATGGCCTGAACAAGATTTTGAGGGTGGACAAGCTTGTAGCTACGGACCTTTGTTCGTTGGTATAGGTACTTTGATTTTTAGCAACGGTTCAAGGAAGAGGATGAAGGTGTGTCGTCACACCATTCGCCCATTCAAATATTGGCGTGTTTTTCTGACTTTTTTCCACTAATGCTTGTTTTTGTATTTCTTTATTTTCTCTTAATATTATAACAAATCAACACAAATGCTCCGGTGGTAGCCACGTTGGCCTTAAGGCGTTCAGAGGCTGGAGGTCAGGGGTTCGATCCCTGCCTCCAGCAATTTGCATTTTCTTGTTTATTTTTAGGCAATCCAGTATGCGCCTAAGCAGGAGTTCCATCATACTCCCTCACCAATCAACATGCCAAATGGCCAGATGGCCAGATCTGGTGGCCAATATTGAAGGAGCATCAAAAGGCCAAGTTAACGCGCATGCACTGGATCAGAAAAAGTCCAACGGATCTCCATAATTGGGCCAACGAAATTTCTATTCACACATCCATTATCAGGCCCATTTCTCTAACTTTTTATATTTTGTTTGTTTTTATTTAATATTTTATTTTGTTTTAATTTAATTACTAACCAATAACATAATTTATTTTTATCAAAAAATCACAAAAATACTTTTTATCCAATTAAATTTCAGAAATTTTATTTTTTATTAATAAATACTAATTAAATTAATTAGGTCATTAATTGTAGATAACTTAATTTTATTTTTGTAAATATTTAAAATCAATTAAAATTTAATAGATTTTAACCCTAATTTATTTATTTATATTTTCTTTCCTAAAATATTAAAAACTCCAAAAATATGTCTAATTATTTTTTTCATTTAATTAATTTAATAACTAATTTAGTATTTAATTTTAGGATTTAGTTTCTTTTCTTAAAATAATAAAAACAAAAAAAACATTTTCTTTTAAAAGGGTCAAAACCCTAATTCCGCATTCGATCCAATTCACTCGCGCGATTTATTTTTCCTTATTCAATTATTGATGTATCTGCTCTTGGCGTGTAATAAATAATTAGGACATTTATTTATTTTTCCGCTTTTAAATTTCAAAGGGTTGCTTTTGGCGTTGTAAATACCCGACACCTTGTAATATTTAGTTTAAATTCCGCATTTTAATTCTGCAAAATATTCAATTGTTAGATGTTTGATAATAGGGCTTGCATGACAAGAATGAATGCCTAATTTGAAAAACAGTTAGATAACCCTTAACATGTGCAAAGATAAAAATAACTGAAATCAACACACTCGCACATGCGCACTCCTAGGGTATACCCCGCTTGGTTGCCTTCGTACACGGTCATTGAGTATAGGTTGTTTTAAAGGTCGCCCTCTTGTCTAAAAGATCATATTTGCCTCGGAATGGTTGCCTCAGATATTGTTTCCTCAAACAAATGATCTAAGACATTAGGGTTACCGCTAAGGCGTCCTAACATTGCTTTAGTGACTGTATGTCCCTCTTTCGAATTGACCCTCAAACTTCAACGACGATGCTACCTACTCATTAATAGTGGGATAGCATTGTCTAAAGGAAATTATCATAAAACTATTCCTTTTTCGAGTAGATAAATTAGTTCTTAGATACTTGCTCATCCAAAATAAAACTTTTTTTCACACTTACACGCTTTTACAAACAAGTTTTCAAAAACACTTCATTACGCTCTCGAGGACAGAAGCAAGAGTTAAATCGAAGTTAAAACAAAAACTTTTTCAAACCCACAAGCACAAAGAAAACAATTTTGAAAATGATGAGCAACTACCTAAGAGCCCATGAAAAACCATGGATAGAAAGAGTGCTAATACCTTCCCTTTCTATAATCTACCCCCCGTACTCAGAATAATCTCAAAAAGGGAATTTTTCTGTGCTTTTTTCCTTTCCTTGTTGGATAAAATAAAATTCGGTGGCAACTCTTACTTACCGCGACATTTTACAAAAACAAACGCAAAACGCAAACCAGCATTCCAAAAACAGTCAGCTCTTCCCACCGTATCACAGTACGAAATAAACCACCTAGCCAATGCAACACATAAGAGTCCCTCTTCTCTTTAGAGTGCGAGTATGCAGAGAGTATAGAATATCTTTAAGCAAAGTGGGCACTGAATTATGAGATAGAAAAACCTTGACCGCATTCACATCTATGAGCTGGTCCGGGTTAGGGAATAATACCATCCCATAGACGAGAAGGGACAATAATTCTTCAAAAGCTTGTAAATCCAAGGTATCCCAAAAATGGTGAGCGTTCTGAAACAGAAACTTAGCTGGAAATCACTTGATGCCTCTTCTAGTTTCCTAATTTTCCGCTACATCAGACCGTTGTAAAGACAGAGCTTGAGCAATCTCTTCAGGTTTTGGGTCTCTTTCCATATCGTTGAATGGTAACAGATTAAGGATAGGAACCTCCAATAACTGAGAAAAATCCTCCATAGTAGGCACTAACTGGTAATCAGGAAAAGTGAAGCAGTGATGTAACGGGTCAAAGAACTGAAAGAGAACCTTTATCATTTCTTCATCAGGGTTTGAAGTGACTAGGTTGAGAAGTCGACCATGTCTTTTAGTGAAGGAAGAGATTTCGGGAATCCTTGATGCTAATTCCTTAAGTTGAAGAGGTACCCTCAGGTTGACTTGAATAGTGTTCCTGCGAGCGGATGCCATGTCCTACAAAACAAGACAAAGATAAGCCCTAGAAAATCCTTGAGATGGTTAATATGATATGCCATGTTATGATGCCATTATTATGCTAAGAAATCATAGATATAGCAAGAAAATTACACAAAGACCTTAGGTTTAAGGCTTGCATGGGTTTTAAGGTAATACCCTCTTGAAGTTTGATTGGTTCAACCTGTCCTATACATAGTAACCAGGTTCTAAGGGATCTCAATATCACTGATCTTTCCCACAAGTTTCATTCTGATAGACAACTGACTTGCCACCAAACAAAACTCGGGAGTCAAATCTCAATGAGTGTAGCATCGAGTATCAACTGACTTTGGGGATACACCAAAGATAGTTATCTCACTACGTCATAATAGCCAAATTGTTCAATTAAGGTTCTAAGGTCAGTTGACGCTTCATGATACCACGCAGCGGCCCTGTATTCTCCTTGATTAACTCAAGGGCTACAGTACCCACCAAAGTATCGCATCAACTTAGCTATCGCTTCAACCATGTCGGTATACCTCACACAATTTCCATGATCTATTTCTACTTACCTAAAAGGTTTCCCCAGATCCGGGTGTAGGATCTATAGTAACCCAAACAATACCGTTAAAAATAAAGCAATCAATCAAAAGAAAGAAAACAGATTAGAAATGAACTAGACCCTAAGGTAAACCCCACTTTATTATGTCCCCAGCAGAGTTGCCAGGTCTGTGATACAGTGACAGAACTGACTATTAATACTGTTTTGCATTTTGTATTCGCAAATGTGCAGTAAGCAAGAGTCGTCACCGAGTTTTCTTTTATCCAACAAAGGAAATGGTGAAAAGAACAGAAAAAGACCTTTTTCGAGATTTTCTGAGTAAGGGGTGGGGGAGGGGGGGGGGTTAGATTATGGAGAGGGAAGGTGTTAGCACCCTTTCCATACATGGGTTTCAATGGGCTCTTAGGTACTTACTCATTTTTTAAAATTGTTTTCGTGTTTGTGTGTTTTAAAGGTTTTGTTTGCTTTATGACAACTCTTGTATCAGTCCTCAAGAGTGTGATAAAGCATTTTTGAAAAGAGTTTTGAAAGTGTGGTGTGAAAATGAATTAGATTTGAGAAAGTACTTAACAGCTATCTACCTACTCGAAAAAGGTGTTCTTTTCCTCCTTTCCTTTAGATAGTGATATCATACTATTAGTGAGTAGGTAGCCCTATCGTTGGATGTTTAGGGACTATCTAAAGGGACGTTTATGGTCATTGAAGGCAACATGTAGAGATACCTTAGCCGTTCAAAGGGACTATCATAATATATTCGTAGGCAACATCGAGGGACAAGATCATTTCTCATAGGCAACTCGAGGGAAATTAAGGGACTATGATCTTTATTATGACTTTTAACTAATGGGTCTTTGCTAAGGTATCCCTACGTTCAAGGGACATGACCATTTCCGAAGGCAACCAAAGTGGGAGATACCCTAGGGGTGTAAGTGTGCAATAGTGTGCTTTTTTCCAGATATTTTTATCTTGATGTTAGTGATCTAAGATTGATTGGTTAGCTCTTTCCATACACGCCTAATTTACTAGCAGTTTATATACATGCATATAATATAGTGCGGAAAGTAAAACCTACAGCTATTACAAGGCTTCGGGGCAGTTACAGTTATATTTGACTGGAAATGTAAAGTGCGGATATTAAAAATCCTAATTAGGCTATTACAAACCGGGCACAGTTACATAATTAAAAAATAATAATCGTAGGAAAAATGACAATGCACAAAAATTAAAATGGGAATAAGTTTGAAACCCTAAGAATCTAACTGCTTAATAAATTTTTTTTGGTATTTATATGAAGAAGATTGAGTTTTAACCTAATTTCTAATTAATTTTAAATTAAAGAAATTAAGTTAAAATCAATTAAATTAAATTAATTTGCAAGAATTAATTTTAATTGAAAAAACCTAAATCCTATTTTTTTATGATTTTTTGTTGATTTTATGATTAAAAAAATGAATTTAAGAAAATATAAACTAATTAAAAAAATAAAATAAAGTAAATTAAAAAAAGGAATGGGCCTGGAGTGAGAAACCAAATTGGGGGGTGCTGGCTAGAATTTTTGTTAGGGCCCAGATATTTTGGCCCACCACTGCGTTGGATGTGGTAGTGCTGCATCTGAAAGGTCCACCATGGACCTGCACGCTTGGAGGCGCTGGATCCAAACCACTGGGATCTGATGGTGTGAGTTTGCGGGCCTATGATGCACACCTTGGATCTAGGCACGCTGGATCTGATGGTGTGAGTTTGAGGGCCTATGATGCACACCTTGTGAAACATACGTTGGTATATTATATGGTTTTTAGATAAATATATCATATGTTATTATAGTATGTTAATATAGATAAAAAGTAATATATATATATATATATATATATATATATATATATATATATATATATATATATATATATATATATATATATATATATATATATATATATATATATATATATATATATATATATATATATATATATATATATATATATATATATATATATATATATATATATATATATATATATATATATATATATATATATATATATATATATATATATATATATATATATATCAATAGTATTATGCATGATATATTCATTTTTTAAAATGAATTTACGTGTTAGAAATCATTTAATCCAACTCTTATATGTAATTATATTTTTGAAATACATTTTAAACTAATAGTATTAATGCATAGTATTTAAAAAATTCGTATAAGTATTTTAAAATTTAATTATATTTAATTTGTTGTAAAATATATGTTATATGTCTTAATTACGGTTAGTGTATGAAAAAAAAATTTATATGTAAGAGGAAGAGGAAGAGGAAGAGGAAGAGGAAGAAGAAGAAGAATAAGAAGAAGAAGAAGCCCCCTTAATTCATAACAAGAATTAACTACATAATAAGAATTAATCAACTAACACACCTCTTAATTCATGTTATCAAGACTTCTCATCCCAATGTCTTTCTTTAATTCTTCGAACCTCACTTTCTTCAGAGGTTTGGTGAATATGTCAGCTAGTGACACTTCTGTCTTGCAATGTTTTATTTCAAGCTTCCCTTTGTTGACTTGATCCCTCAGAAAATGATACCTTCTTTCAATGTGCTTACTTCAACCATAACACACTGGGTGATTCACAAGGTTTATAACTGACTTGTTATCAACAAACAACTTCATTTTCGACTCCATTATTTTGAATTCCTCAAGTAGCATTTCGATCCATGCTGCTTGGCATGCATCATATGATGCATCCACGTATTATGCTTCGCATGATGACAAAGCTACAATGCTTTGCTTCCTCGAACTCCAGGAGATTGGAGCTCATTCGATCATGGAAATGTAGCCTATAGTACTCTTCTTTTCGTATTGATCTCCATTAAAGTCTGAGTCAGTGTATCCATGAACTTCGACATCTGAGCTATTCTTCGACTTCTTTGGTAACAACACACCATGATCAATAGTTCCCTTTATGTATCTCAACACCCTCTTCACTGTGATGAGATGATATTCCTAAGGCTTCTCCATAAATCTGTTCAACAATCCTACACTTTGGCAGATATCTGGTCTAGTATTGCAAAGATACCTCAAGGATCCAATGATTTGTTTGTAAAGGGTCGAACATACAAACTCATCATTTGATTCCTTCTTCAGCTTTTCTCCAGTATCTAATGGAGTAACAACTGCCTTACAGTTTCTCACATTGAACCTCTTTAGTATATCTTGAGCATACTCCATTTGATGCAAGAAAACTCCTTCTTTGATGTCTTTGAATTCCATTCCCATGAAATAGGAGAGATTCCCTAAATCAGAAATTTCGAATTCCTGCATTAACTTCGACTTTACCTTCATTATCTCAGCTTCGTCTGCTCCTGTTATGAGTAAGTCATCAACATAGAGACATAAAATGATTCGATTGACACTTTCGACATCATTTACATACATTCCATGTTCAGAGACACGCTTTGTGAAACCTGCTTCGATTAGGAAGCTATCTATCCTTTTATTCTAAGTTCTAGGAGCTTGCTTCAAGCCATAGAGAGCCTTCCTTAATCTGTAAACTTTCGACTCCTGCCCTTTGACGTCAAAACCTGGTGGTTGAGTAACATATACTTCTTCTTCCAATGGACCATTAAAAAATGCTGACTTCACATCATGTTGGTGCATTTTCCATCCTCTACTTGCAACTATCGAAACAAAAATCTTGATTGTTTCGATCCTTTCAACAGGCGCATATACTTCCTCGAAGTCAATACCAGGTTTTTGTAGAAAACCTCTGGCCACCAGTCTTGCCTTATACTTTGTAATCTCACCATTTGGCCTTCGTTTCACCTTGTAGATCCATTTCACATTGATTGGTTTCTTGTTAGTTCTTTCGACAAGCTCCCAAGTCTTGTTCTTCTCAATGGCTCTAAGTTCTTCTTTCATGGCTTCAAACCAATTATAATTTCTCAAGGCTTCAACTAAATCAATTGGTTCTACTTCATCCATCATCATGGCTTCTTCGGTTAAGTCACCATCTGCACCGATTTCTTGATCTGGAAACCTCTCATATCCAATCAGCCTAGTCGACTCAGTTCTTGTTCTTGTGGATCTTCATTCATTTTGCACAGATGGTTCTTTATTTCGACTTGTCGAAGCTTAATTCTTTTCATCTTCTTCAAACACAATTATGAATGTGTCTGATTCATGTCGAACTTCGAATTCAATCCCATCCTTTGCTTTCGTCTACAAGAACATCTCTACTGATCACTAGTTTATCTTCAATTGGTGAATACAACTTATATGCACCAGTCGAATGATAACCTATGAGCACCATGACTTCACTTCGATCATCCAGTTTCTTTGTCAATTATTCAGGTACATGCCTGAAACATATTAATCCAAAAATTCTAAGTTGACTTACATTTGGTTTCGACCCTGTCCAAGCCTCATGCGGTGTCTTTTTGATCATCTTCTTTGTTGGGCATCTATTTAGAATGTATACTGCTCTTGAAGCTCTTCAGCCTAAAATCTCATAGGCATATTCTTAGCTTTAAACATACATATTGTCATGTTTAGTACACTTCTATTATTTCTCTCAGCTATGTCATTATACTGAGGCGTATAGGGTGCAATAACCCCATGCTATATACCTTCCTCATTGCAAAATCTAGCAAATTCAGCAGAAGTATATTCACCACCACCATCAGTTCTTAACATCTTTAATTTGCAGCCACTTTGTTTCTCAACATGCAACTTGAACTTCTTGAACTGTGTGGATACCTCACTCTTCCTTTCAATAAGATAAATCCACACATGTCTGGTGAATTCATCAATGAAAGTAAGGAAATTCCTGTTACCTCCATTGGACTTTACTTCAAAGGGTCCACACACATCTGAATGAACCAACTCCAGTGTTTGCCTTGATCTTATAGGAAAATCACGTTTGAACGCCTTCCTTGACTGCTTAGCTTTGCAACATTCCTCACATATCTGCTTTGGTTCCTTCACACACGGCAACCCAAGCACCATTATTTTCTTATTGAGCATACATAAACTTTTAAAGTTTAGATGTTCATACATGTGATGCTATAGCCAGTTCTTGTCTTCTTCTGTAGTCGAAGCAAGACATTTGGGATTTGATATGTTAAGTTTAACCCTGAATGTTTTATTCTCCATCAATGGTGTTTTCATTATTAGCCTCCCATCAGCCCTATATACCTTCATCTGATTATTCTCCAACTTCATATTGAAGCCTTTTGTAAGTAATTGACCTACACTTATCAAGTTACTTGTCATCGAAGGTACATATAGAACTTCAGTGATAGTAGCCTTTCGACCATCCTTCTTGATAATCGAAATATCTCCTTTACCACCTGATTTGATATGTCTTCCATCTGCAAACTTTATCACCTTTTCGACTTACTCATCTAACTTAGTAAACCAGTTTTTATTGCCAGTCATGTGGTTGCTACATCCTGAATCCAGATACCACATGTTGTTTTTCTCAGTGTTTGAGTGAGTGTTCACCAACAACAACACATCATCAGAATCACTACTTCCAGCTAGTGCATATTAAGCTTCATCACTATCTTTCGACCTTGCAGCTTTCTTTCTTCGACGGTCTCTAGCATAGTAGCCAAAACCCTAACAATTGTAACATTGCACCTCTTTCGTGTCAACTTTCTTCCCAGTATACTTGTTGCCCACACCTTTCAAATCAGTATTCTTGCTTGAATTCTCATCACCAGCAAGATTCTTTCGCTGCTTGGACTTTTCTTTTCCAGCTTTCTTGCTGAATCTTGATTGTAATGCTTGTTCAGCTGTCTTCTCTCTTTTTTGAGTTTCTCTGCTGCAGCCTCATTTCGTGAGCCTCCAATGATGGTTGAATTTCTTCCAACTTCATCTCAGATAGATTCTCGGCCTCTTCAATTGTTACAACAAAGTAATCAAAATCTGCAATTAAAGATCTCAATACCTTTTCTATCTTTTGCAGATCCGTTAGCGCTTTCATCTAGTTTGTTAGCGCCACAACTCTTGAGAAATATACAGAAATAGATTCATCCTCTTTCATCTGAAGCATCTCATATTGCTTCCTCAAAGTCTGCAACTTTACCTTCTTCAGTTTCTCATCTCCACCATACAAGGATTTTAGCTTTTCCCAAGCTCCTTTTGCTATGTCTTCTTCAATTATCTTCTCAAATACATCACAATCCACACACTGGTGAATCAAGAACAGCGCCTTGCCATCTTTCTTCCTCTGATCCTTGTGCGCAGCTTTCTGGGCTTCCGTAGCATCTTCATCCAGTTGTGATATTTCATCATTTAAGATTTCTACAACATCTTGAAATCTGAAAATAACCTTCATTTGTGTCATCCATCGTTGATAGTTTTCACATTTGAAAACCAGTAGATTTGCTGAAAACTGTGTTGATGTTGTTGATCCGTTTGACATTAGAATCTCTCTAAATCGCAAAAAAACTCTTGATACCAATTTGTTGGAATAAAAGATTAAAAAAAGATGATATTGTGAAAACAAGAAGAAGAAGAAGAAGAAGAAGAAGAAGAAGAGAGAGAGAGAGAGAGAGAGAGAGAGAGAGAGAGAGAGAGAGAGAGAGAGAGAGAGAGAGAGAGAGAGAGAGAGAGAGAGAGAGAGAGAGAGAGATTGATGAGTTAATTATGTGTAACTAATTATCTAAAAACTGAAATGTATTATTTGCTGCTATTGCGCTTGTAATTACAAACACAATGACCCTTTATATAGACAAAATAGTCCAGACCCAAATACATGCTAAAAGTCCAAATAACTATATAACAAGAATTAACCAACTAACACTTTATATATGTTCAATCAATTTCTTTTAAGAGGTAACATCCACTACTTTCTATTGATAAAACTTTAACTAGAAATAATCAGAAAAATCAATTACTCTTATATAACAAGGTAAAATTTAAGGATAAAATTGGAACAATGAAAAAACTCATCTAAAATCATAACTCATCTATTGTTATATAATGACTATGTCTAAGCTACTTCTCTCCCTTAGAATCATTTGAATCTTCACGCTCTCGTTTATTAAAGTTTTATATCTCACAAACGCAACTAAATATTTTTATCAATTGAATTACAATATATTTATAAATAAGTTATTGTTTTTTGAATAAAAATAATATTCACATTATATCATGCAGATATATTGAGAGTCGTGTATGAAAGTCGAAATTTTAACTTTTTAAAAACTTTAATGCTAACAATATTACCCAAATTCAATTTGCATGCAATAAAGAGAGTATAATTTTCGTGAATGATCTTTGTTTTTATTTCTTAAGCCACTTCATAAAGGTTAAAGAGAGTGTAATTTTTATATTACATTCTACATGTTTAATCTCATTATCTTAAAAAAGTAACATATACTAATCTCATGTAAAGAAAAAAAATAAGATGAAACACAAAAGGTGAATCAATTATTCTGCCGAAAAATTCAAAATATTTTGAAAATTCATATGTGTATATTTTGAAATCTTTTTAAATATAAAATATATGAATTTTATGAAATATGTATATTTGAAATAATTCAACATTTCAAATTTATAAAATACGTTTGAATATTCACATCCGAAAAATATTTTTAAATTTCCAGTGATATAACTCAACCTAATAAAATAAAAAAATAAATTCTAACATTATTGTGTCTAACCCGGCCCATACTCATATTAACCACGATATTTCTTTTGCAGTTTCTTACTCACTCATTGTAGAAAAAGATGTATATAAGTTTCTTATTTTCAAACGAATAAAAACATATTTATAAGGTAATCCAACAACAAGCATATGATAATTAGATTCTCTCACCAAAATTGATTGTATTATATTCTTGTAGGGTCTTCTTTTACCAGCATCAAAATGTCTACGAAGATGTTAAATTCTAAAAAAACAAAAATATGCTACATATCACAGAAACAATTCCAATATAACCTAATGTTAGGAAGATTAAAATAAATGAACAAAGAGAAAAAATAAAATGACATGTTAGCAAAAATCAGAGCCAAAAAAATTAGTACTTAAATTAAAATCATAAAAATATCTATTTACAAATCTTATATATTTTATATATTAAATGTTTATTTCAGAAAAAAGAATATATGTTATTATAATATCTCAATTTATTAAAAAGGATAATATTATATTGAAATATTAACACTATAGTAGTAATTAGGTTATATTCTTTTTTTTTAAATGTATTTAAACCTTAGAATTCGTTTATTAGAAAACCTATATGTTATTATGTTTTTGAAATACATTTGAAATCAATCATACTAATCCATAGTATTTTAAAAATTAAAATAAATATATCAAACATAATAATATGTATGAGTTGTAATATTTGAGTTATATGTCTTACTTACATTCACAGTTTATCGAAATTAAATTTAAATGCAAACGTGCACGTAGTCACAAAAAATATTATTTTTCCTAAAATGTTATGTTCCTCGTCTTCTTTCTTCAACTTTTGTATAAATATAAGAGAGAGGATAATTTTATATATCATGCCATACACGTTCTATTTATTTCTATCAAGAGGTGACAACTCCTACTTCCACTCTACGATAAACTTTAAGCTAAAAATATATGGAAAAAACATTTACTCTTATATAACAACATTAACTTAAAAGATAAAATTGAAACAATGAAAAAATGTCTAAAATCTTATCTCATACTCATATTTTGTTATAGACTAATTATATATCTTCACTAAAGGATTGAAGATTGATAAATTCTTGAATTTGAAAGAAAAATAATTAAGAATAGTTCAAATCGATTATGATTAGTAAAAGTTTGACAACTTAGATTAAGGGGGTGTGTTGAAATATTAGATTAGATTTGATTAGATTTAATATTTAAATATAATCTAAGTTGTATTAGCTCAAACTCAATTAAGACTGTATATAAATAGTCATAGTCCGTATCATTATTTGTAACAAGTGAATAATATAATCTTTATTTCCTTTATTATTCTTTTTTTCTCTTCTCTCTAAAAGTGTCTCACGCACTAAGAGGCTAGTTCTCCTACTCATAACTATTTAAGTTTTCATATTCTTGTGTATTTGTTTTTTATGTATTTACTAATATAAGTGTTCTTTTCAACATGCTATAATATGTCGCCAATAATGTAATTATACACTATTTTGCAGTCAATCCCTAAGAATTTAGTTCTTACCATCTCAGGAGTTTATTTCTTTCTAATAGACTCCATTAGATCCATATATCCCCATAGTTTTATAATAAACCCATTAAATCCTTGGATATTGTACCCCTTATGTGAATTGAGTTTTTTACGGCTTTCCTAAAAAGTCGGTATGCATTATATCGCAACAACTTCCTAGGTCTATTAAAACTCTCTACACGTCAAAATTTCGGTGACAACTCTAATCAATAAAGGGGCAGGAGACTTTAAGACTTTAATAACAAACTCTTTATCGTCAAATGAAACGCGGACCTTCCCCTTTTCAGTGTCTCCTTATGCAACTTCTTATCTTTGAACACCATTTCCATCAATTACTTTTTTATGGAGTTACAAGGAGCTTCTTCTGAAAGAGGAAATACATCTAAAACCTTGATCGCTTTAGAAAAGTGGATGAAATCCTTTCAACATTGAAGAGACATCTCAAAAGGGTCACATTTTAGTTGTATTAAAGATCATTCTCCTTCTTACACTTATGTCTCTTTGGAAAGATGGAAGGCTAGTTCTCCCACTGATAACCATTTAAGTTTTCATATTCTTGTGTATTTGTTTTTTTTTATGTTTTTGCTAATATAAGTGTTCTTTTCAACAGGTTAGAATAGGTCGTCCAATAACGTAATTATACACTATTTTGCAGTCAATCACTAAGAATTTAGTTCTTACCATCTCATGAGTTTATTTCTTTTTAATAGAATCCATTATCTTCATATATACCCATGGTGTTATGGTAAGCCCATTAAATCCTTGGATATTTCACCCCTTATGTGAATTGAGTTTTTTATGACTTTCCGAAAAAGTCAGTGTAACGGTAGAAATATTCAAGACTAAGCCATTGGATTGACTAGACTTTATACAAATCAAAAATAAAAACCGCCACCGCGCTTTATTGTTTCCAAAGGAATGGGAAAAGAGCGAATAACCCAAAAAGAGGGGGAAAGATTCAAGGTAAGGGAGTTGGTTATGCAAAGGGAAGGTATTAGCATCCTAAACATCTATGGTATTCCGTGGGAACCTCTTTGTAAAATCTGTATATTTTGGCTATAAAAATGTGTTGTATAGAAATAGATGGTGAAGGTGAGAAGAGAAGTATTTTTTATGATTTTTGCACCTGTCGCGGTTGTGAACCTTTAGTGTCTACGTACCACATTTCGTGCAATAGGGGATCAGGGTACACGTATTTCCTCTTTTAAAAATTTGAAACACAAATGTGTTGGTTGATTTTAAGAGATAAGACATCATCGTCATTGTCCGTGTGGAAAACATACTTACTACCCACAATCACGAGAAAGGAGAATTCACATCATCTCAAAGTGGAGGATATGGCTTGGATATTAAAATCAACAATGCCTCACTCAACACCCAAGTGGAAAATATCTCACTTCACTACATATTGTAGAAGTATATTTGTTTGTATCACTACAAAGATTGACAAGAGTCTAATCTTTTGAGAAAAGTTTAAAGTAAAAATCCAAAGTGGCAAAATGGTTTGAAATGAGATTGATTGACTTTTAGTCTTCCCACAAAAAATGTCAAGGTATTATTAAATTGATTGAAGTTTATTTATGAAAATATTTTGAAAATGCATGGACATAAGTCCAAGTTTATTATGAAAGTGTTTCAAGTTTACAAACAAGAAGAGTTTTCAAAAAGGAGGGAGAAGATTTTTGAAATTAAAGAAGGTGGGAGGAGAAGAAGAGGCTATCCTAAAGCATAAGGTAAAAGCTAAGGAGAAGAATCATCTAACCCACAAGAAGAAAATACTTGACATTATGTGTCAAGATAGAATTCTCATTCTTTGGATTGAAACCAAGCAAGCAAAGATACTATACCTCTTGAGAGAACCAAACTTCAAGTGTATTAAGTCTTCACAAAAATTGGGCAGAGTAACGGCTGTATACAGGTGAATTCCAGATTACAAACAGAGAATGTAATCACAAAAACCTGCACACAAAAGCAAACAAGCAACCCAATGTCTTGAGGTAAACCTCAAGAACTCCAGACAAAATAATCAGATAAGATCACAAGGTCTCCAAGATAGGCCAAGGTTTCTAATCCTAAGTCCAAGAAAAAGTCCCATGCTCCATAATGCCAAGGATAGTAACCAAATAGTCCAAGTGCCATTAAAGATTTTTTAGGGTTTATGTTGATTATTAAGTATCTTAAGAAAGGAAAAGAAAAACTCAAGTGAGCAAAGTAAAAATGGTAAGAAAATAAATGCTCAAATGAGCAAAGATGAAAATGGAATGAAATGTAAATGCATAAAGCATAAAAAAGAATAAAAGCATAAGGTAAAACAAGTCAATAATTAGTGGTTAGTTGGATGACCATCTTGAAACTTGAATTTGGAACTCATTAGAAGATTGGTAGAACCAAAGCCTCCACACAACAAGTTGCATTTGCTTTTTGTCAAGTATATCATCCATTTGGAATTCTCATAAGTAGCATTTAATGATCAACGGTGTTTAAGTGATCCGCGTTGACCAAATGTGTTGTAGATCCATTAGAGGATTGGTAGAACCAAAGTCCCCACACAATGAATCTCAAGGTTATTGGATAAAAGAGATCAAATTAACATACTTGGACTTGCAATCATAAGTTTGGGCCATGAATCATTTATTCGAATCGGGACAAAATTTAGCGCTATGTTAAGCAATCGTAAGTGGACTTATATAGAAGCCTCACCTATTTTGAGGTCAATCAATAGCAATTTATGTATTTCATGTTTGGATAAATGATATAGAGATCATTATCCTATAACATGTAATACAATAAGAAAGGGGAATAAGATGAAGAGGGAAGGGATTAAAGCTTCAAATATCATCAATATCATTCGTCCATTTTGATGGATTTTGTTTATCAATCTATCAACACCCAAAACCCAATGATGTTGAAGAATTTTCCTAAAGATGTGTTACAAGTCAGTACCACATGCTATTTCAAGAATCAAACAAGAATCATGTACAAAACTTTTCAATTTACAAACATTGTTCAAAGGGAAAACCCTAAATGCAATCTTAAGTCAAAAATAGTTTTAAAATATTAAAATGACTTGAAAAATTATGAAATTAAAACAATAACTTCCTAAGGTCCTATAAAAGTCAGAAATAAAATTTGGAGTCCCTGTATTGAGGTGGAAAGTTGCTTTAGAAATGCAAAATTGGAAACTAGTAAGTTTAAGCCTTAAACTAGATGGTTTTGGAAAATAATTTGTGAAAAATATGAAATCACATTGTAAAATTCCAGAAAAATGATTTTTATGGTCTCAACATGTTCAAGCACTCCAAACAACTTCATATCTGATTTTATAGGTATAGGAAGTTAGAAATTTAAATCCATTAATATGCATGATCAAGCAAAAACCCTAAAAGAGGAAATTAAGTTTACAAATTAATCAGTTAGATCCAAAGGCAAAATAAATTTGATTTAAAATAACCTAAATGTCAAGAAAATTAAAAGGATCAGAAAGCATATTTTTCTTGAATTTTATCTTAAAAAAAAAAAAGAAATAGAAAATTATTTACACAAACTAACAAAATTAATACAAATAAAAGATATTATGTCCAAATGATTTTTAAAATGTAACCAAAATTTTTATAAAATTGGACAAAAAATATTTTCAAGTAATAAACTCAGAGGGGAGTTCAAAAATAGTTTTTATGAATTTTTTTACTTAATAGAAATAGGAAAATAATATTCAAGATTTAAAAGAAAAATTAAAATCCTAATTATTTACATAATTTTATTTAATCAAGAAAAATAATAAAAGAAATGAAATAAAAATCAAAATATGAAAATATATTGAAAAATAAGTCTAAAATAATTTTTTCATAATTTTTGAAGTGAAGTAAATATTAAAATAAAATTTGAGAAAACAAAGAAGACTTAATATTAAAAGGCTATTACACCTGTTTTTGCAAAAAAATGTTGTAAAAAGAACTGAAGCCATGTTCAATTAAAACATGACACATCATCATCCCTACCAAACAACCATGCTGTTCACGTTTTTCAGCTTTGCAACCTCATTTTCAGATCACCATAACTCACTCATTTCTTGATGAAATCCAAAAATTTCAACACTAAAGTTCAAGATTGAAATTAGTAGAACATGCTAGGATAAAACATTCATGAAATGATGCATGGATGATTGAGAAAATCACGCGTGAAAATGCTACATGAACATTTTTTTTAATTTTCATATTACATCAAACAATTTTTAAACTTGACTTTCTCCCTCAATTCTCCACCAAATTAAACGATCCAAGAATGAAAATTGATCAGAAAAATGCAAGGATTATGAATATGCTCTTAGATTTTCAAAACAACTCATGGATTCAAAGAACGATGTAAGGTTGCAATAGGAGAGAGAAATTGGATCTATTACCTTGCAATGAGTTTGATGATGTTGGAGCTCAAATAAAGAGCTAGTAATGGAGAGAAGCTTGCTTGAATGTGCAAAGATAATAAATGGAGAGAGATGTGAAGAAATTTGAAAAATTTATGGAAGCTTGCTTTTTACAACAATGGAGGAAGTTTGATATTTGAAGAGAGAGAGAGAGAGTGGATTTCGTGTGAGAGAGGGAGAGAATAGCTTGCTACTGATTGTTTATTTTTTCCACCCCTTTGCTTGTTGAATTTGATTGCTTTATATAGAGTGAAAAAAAAGAGAAATGAAAAGTGAGAGAAATGAAAAAATGAGAAAGGGAGTGATGTGCTGCCTTTTTGTGTGCAAATGAGGGTGCAAATCACGTGCTTGAGTGAGTGAACAAAGGTTGGGATGATGAGCTGGCAATTGGCTTGGTTGCATAAAAAAAATCCATGCATTTTTATGCAAATATGTTATTTCATGAACACCTCTTTACTCCCTTATATCTCTCTCTATGGTGCATGAAAAGTCACAAACTTTGAATCAAAAATGTAGAGGACACTTCATACTCCAACTTTCATGTTCAAAAGTTTTCAAAATGAGGCTTGAATCAATGAGATATTTGGCCATGAACATGTGCTTACAAACTGTTTGACAAAATATCTTGCCTGTCCGGGCTTGCTGCACGCGTGACTTGCTGGCTGGGCAAAAAATTCAGCATGTATGGTGCCTACTTCTCACAATTATATCTTAAAATGTAGAAAGAATTTGGAGAAACTTTCTGAAGCAAAGTTATTCCTCACATTTAGGGCTTCAACTTTGTTGTTGGATATTTTTAAAAATAATGAATATTTCACATAGAAAAATAATGACGAATGTGCGTCCACAACATGTTTGATGAAATGCCTTGCCTGCCTGGGCGTGCCTTGCCTTGTGCTGGGCAAAAATTCAGTTTTCAGCCCAAAATCCTAATCATCATATCTTTCTCTACACTTAACCATTTGAGATGATTCTTGAATGAAAAATTAAGAGAAAATTCCAATCTACAACTTTCAGGTTGCCAACTTTTTTATTTGAGTTCAAATGGTCATTCAAAAATGGACATGAAGAAGTCAAATTTTTGCATTTTTAACCAAAATTTTACTAAGTGTCAAAATCTTCCAAGCTTCATAACTTTTTTCCTTTCATTTTTTGGACTTGTGGCCACTCCTTCAAAGTTGGATTGTTTTTCATCCTCTTTATAGGTATATAAAGTTTTCACATTTTCAATAAAAAATAAGAAAGTTGTAGCCAGTCAAAATTCATCTCTAAGGATACTTAGAAAAATTTCAAAACTTCAAATAACTTCCTTGAAAAGTTATCTCCAATTCACACTTCCTCTTAATATTTTTGCACTATTGACCATGAAATATAAGAAAAGGGATATTGAATTGATGGTTGACCAAAAGTTCAGTTGGTCAACAACTGATTTTGATTGTCTTTTGACAAAATGACCATTTTACCCCTTTTCATCAATTTAACCCTTTCAAGTCAAAATTGATGATCAAACATCCAATGATAGATGCTCATGACTATGTAGAGAAGTATGGGATCAAGAATTGCCCAAAAATACAGAGATCTCCTGATTAAACTCCAAACCCTAGTTTTGATCATTTGTGATAGGAGATGGTGAGATGACTGCAATTGTGCCATGACCTACAAGATGATATTCCAAGAAAAAAAAATACACACTTTGAGGTTAGTTAGAAGCATACAAGTACAAGATATACAAATACAAGTGCTTCAAGGTGCTTGGTGATTCCATAGGCAAACCCTAAGACAGGATGCATCATAACGCTTGGTTGCTTTGGAAAAGTGGATGGAATCCTTTTAACAATGAAGATTCTTCTCAAAATGGTCATATTTAAGTTGTCTTAAAGATTATTCTCCTTCTTACACTTATGTCTCTTGAAAGATGGAGAAGGTACCTGCACACACTCCGACATTGAAGTCAGTAATTGTTAGAAATGTTAGGCATATGGTTTTTAAAGAAATTTCTATGTGTACGTGATTTGATGTGTGTTGTCCCTTTTATAGGAATCCAATTAGTGTTTCTACAAACCCCATTAAATAATTTTCATCAAGGTTATTCATATTACTAGCTAGTGAGATATAATTTGTTCTATTATCCAATTATTCTTTCTGTTTTTCTTGGATAAGATGTTTTCATTAGGATAATTCCAAGCCTATACTCTTTAACTTTTAGAACCTTCTGATAGGTAAGAGGTATTTGTCCTTCGACACCATTGCTCTGACGTCATTTATGCCACATATATCTTCACTTTGGACATTTGTGACTTTTGTGGATCATTTTCCATCTAGTCATCAATTATGGCTAAGATTGAGTAAGACTAGTAAGTAAATACTTTTCTAATTGAATGACAATATCTTTATAAATTAGTTATTAGTTTTTTAATAAAAATGGTATTCTCATAATAATATCATGAAAATATATTGAGTCATGTATGAAAAATCAAAATTTCAACTTTTTAAAAACTTGATAATATTAAAAACTACATTGACAGTGTATCAAAATTAAATTCACATGCAAGAACCTAGTTACGGACAAAATTATCTTTATTAATGATGATTATTTGTTTTGCTCTCTTCCGCCGCTTTAAAAAATGAAAAAGAAAGTGTACTTCACACACACACACACACACACACACACACACACACACACACACACACACACACACACACACACACACACACACACACACACACACACACACACACACACACACACACACACACACACACACACACACACACACACACACACACACACACACACACACACACACACACACACACACACACACACACACACACACACACACACACACACACACACACACACACACACACACACACACACACACACACACACACACACACACACACACACACACACACACACACACACACACACACACACACACACACACACACACACACACACACACACACACACACACACACACACACACACACACACACACACACACACACACACACACACACACACACACACACACACACACACACACACACACACACACACACACACACACACACACACACACACACACACATATATATATATATATATATATGATTCGTTGACATTCGGTGTAAGTCTAAAAAGCTTACACGAACATCATGATTTGACAACACATCTCATTCATCAATATTCCATACTCACCGATATATCATAATAACAGATAGGCATCTTTCATCATATAATCACACAGTTCACAACTAACATCACATCACAAATCATCAACAATGTTTGTGCAATGACACACAAGATGTTAATGCAATAACACTGACACATTGTAAGTGGTACCAAATTTATGAATACCTGGTTCATCCTCCTCCTTGATACCCACATAGGATCGATTCTCTTTGGAACTGGAGCACATCACAAACACGCTCAATTTGCACCATGGGATTGAGGCTCGTCACATATGAACCACCGTCCAAAATGTTATGAATGTATGATACACAATAATGTCATATAAAATTTGACCACATCTAGTCAATTGCATCATCATTCACATAATCATCATCACATAGCATGTATACACATTAACATGCACATCATTAAAACATCATCACATAAAACATCAATTACATCATAACAACAACAACATCGTAGTAACTTCACAATGTCATCCAACTCATCATTAAAATAGAGCATATTAACATCTCAAACATATAATAGTTCAATCTCATAAACACATAGGTAATGGAATCACGCATCAAACAACTCGTATAATTTTGTCATAATATAGTTATGCGCATTATCTTTCCAATGCTTCGAACGTCGCATCAAATGGAGTCTGAATACTCAAGATTGCTCACCTAAGCCTCGTCTGGTGGCTCTGGGAATGCTCAACTCGCCTCCTTCTCACTTGGTGCTTGCCTAAAAAAAGGTGCGATTGGGACCATCGCTGCCTCACTCGCTCGACGATGCTGGGGCGACCAACCCCTCCCCATACATTTTCTAAAAGCTTCCTATTCCATCATTTTGTTCGCCAGCTGCCTCGCCCAACAACCCTAGGGTTACTCGCTCGCCTCTGACTCGCCTGACGATGATAGAGAATCAACAACTTCTCAGTTGTGATTTCGCCTCTATCCAGACCATCCCAACTCTGATTCCAGACATCATACTCAGTCTAAAAGGCATTATAAATATCATATATCTCATAGTAACATTAAAACACACCATCATACTATTATGGACATAATTCAGAGTATACCAACATCATCAATCAATAATTCCATCATGCTTTTCATTAGAATCATCATACAAATCAAAAACCTATATTTACCTTAACCCCCTATCAGTCATAATAAATCGAGATTACACCCCTTACCTGCAATTCCTAGCAGCTTTGATCTCTTCGAACTCTAAGGAATGAATCTCTTCTTCTTTCTCTCTCAGTGCCCTAGCTCTTCTTCACGTTCTCCTAAATTTGATCATACATAATGATATATATTCCTCTTATTTTCTCTTTTTACCCCTTGGACCCCTTTCTATGGTTTTCCTCTTATGCCTTCACTTATCTCACACATTTAACAGCATGCCCTTATTTTCCTTTTCACCTTAATATACTATTTAATTATTATTTAAATCTAAATAATATAAACTAAATTATTTAAATCTACATGATTCTAATTAGCACCTTAGTCCCCCACCACCCCCACAACATACCACAAATATCACACAGATAATCACCAATAATTCACAAATAATCAATTAAATAATTAATTCTAAATTTCAGGGTGTTACAACTCTCCACCACTTAAAGAATTTTAGTCCATAAAATCTTTCTAAGAAAAACAGAGTCGGATATTACTCTCTCATCTGATCCTCACGCTTCTAAGTCAAACATCCACCAACTGGTCCACCCCACAATATCTTCACCAAGGCAATCTTTTTACCCCGCAACTGCTTCACTTCCCGACCTTCTTGTGAGGGAGAGGTCCCTCCATATGTCTTTTAATGATGTCAAAATGGTTATTACTCACTCTCTATTTTGATTGGTCCTATGAATAATCTTATTGTGGAATGGTTGGAATGAAGATCTCCAGAAACATTCATTTTTGGGAAAATTCAATGTTTGCGTCGACTCAAAGATATGTGCGGTAGACTCATCATTCTCAACCAAGCTCAGAATGTGTCGCATCGACCCTTCGGTCGACTCAAACTCGGAATCAAAATATTCCACTATTGCATCGACGTAAGCCCTGTAGAGGTCGACGCACTATACTTCAAAATGGTTTTCCTCCACCTGCAGGATGTGTCACGTCGACCCTTTCAGTTGAATCAATCTGAGAATCAAAATATTCAAATATTGCATTGATGCAAGCCCTGTAGCAGTCGGTGCACTATACTTAAAAATAGCTTTCCTCCGTATGCGGGTTGTGACGCGCCGACCCCCTTACTGCTTGAGTCGACTGCTCGCTGCTTTCAACTGTTTTTCTGCTATGCTTTTGGGTCTTGACTATTAGGTAACATATATATATATATATATATATATATATATATATATATATATATATATATATATATATATATATATATATATATATATATATATATATATATATATATATATATATATATATATATATATATATATATATATATATTCATTGAGTATCATCATTTGAAGTCAACAAGAACTTGTGAAAGATACACATAGTGCTTATCATCTTCATCCTCTCTTCTTAAAAGTCAACATCTATAGATAATCATGGTTGTTGATTCAAGAAAAGTGTTGTGGTGATAACGTTCAAATCAAGGGTTCAATTCAGATTTGGGTTGAGCAATTGTGGGTTGTTCTTGAATAAAACCGTTTAGATTTTCTCCTCTAAGATTCCAATTGGTGTGGGGTTTTTGCACAAGTCCTTGCTTCATTAAATACAGCCGAGTGAAATGATTAAGAAACACTGGGTTTGCTTATTCAAGTAGCGGTAACCGGACGATTGTGAAGGAAGATTTGGGGTCAAATTGCTTGCTATATAAATCAACCAAGTTAAAGGATTAAGAAACGATAGGTTTGCTTAATTAAGTAGCGGTAACCGGAGGTTTGTTCGAAGAATTTAGCATTTGGTTTGCCTCAAACCAAGGAAAGGGAAGAAGACTGTTATATCAACAATATTGGTTTGTTTTTATTGTGAACTATCTCTTCTCTTGTAAGATTTGCAACTTAATATCAAATATATCAATTCTAGATTTTAGAATGGGGGCAGACGTACCCTACGTGAGGACGACAAGGGGAAATACCTTAACAAATTGTGTGTTCTTCTTCTTTTTCTTTATTTCCCTACTTGATTACTATAATTTGTGGAAATTAACTTGTTAAATTTGCTTGTACTGAAATTCTGGTGTGTTGAGATCATTTCACGACATTGGTAACAATCTGTTTGATTGATACCTAAGAAAAATCACACTAAAATTTAGTAAAATCAAACCTAAGGTGCTTTGCACATAAGGTGTTTGACAAATTGACTCATCCACAAATTATTCATTGTGTTTAGCTTTATCTTAATCAACTCATTGGATGTAATTCATACTCATTAATGGTGTATAAGTGATTTACCAATTGAGTAAAAAGTATCAATTTTTACTTTGTCATCCTATCCCATACGGTTACGCATATCCGATCTTTTCAATAGAGGATCATTTAGATGATTGGAGATTCTGGGAGCTTTCGCATATATTTCTGAAAAAACAATTTTAAAAAGCATAATTTATTTTAAATGATCTATTCAACCCCCCTTCTAGATTGATCACATCGTCTAACAAGTGGTATCAGAGCACCTATTTATCTGGTTCTTCGCATATTACTTTGTATAATATGGAGAATGATCTAAAAGGGGATTATACGAGAGCTCCTATTTTCACTGGTGAAAACTATAGCTATTAGAAAGATTGTATGCGTGTGCATATTAACTCTGTTAATAGAAAGATATGGAAAGTTATCGAGGATGGTCCTATAGAAATAACCATGACCAATGATGATAACGTCACCATACTCAAACCAGAAGCACTATGGGATGAGGAAGACGAGAAAAAGTATAGCTACGATTGAAAAGGTAGAAATATGCTTATTGCTTCTTTAGGTGTTGATGAGTATTTTAGAGTTTCACATTGTGCTATTGCTAAGGCAATGTGGGATGCTCTACGAATTGCCTATGAGGGGATGAATGATGTTAAACTTTCTAGAATCAATACATTGACTCAAGAGTTTGATCTCTTTCACATAAAGCATGGTGAAACCATTGCGGATATGCAAAAGAGATTTTCTCATATAATCAATCGCTTACACACTCTTGGTCATGTTACTCCCAATGTTGTTGCTACTAAATTTTTTTTGATATGTCTTAATAGGGAATGGCAACCTAAAGTTATAGCAATCAAGGAAGCCAACAATCTAGCTACACTTGACATAACAAAATTGTTTGGGAAGCTTCAAGAGCATGAGCAAGAGCTCATAAATCTCAACAAGCACGAGAAAAAGGAAAAGAAATAAAAACCAAAAGACACGGAAAAGAAGTCGATTGCATTAAAGGCTTCAAACTCAAAGTCCTCCACCAATAACTCATGTGTGAGTGATTCTAGTGATTATGATGAAAGTTCAAGTGAAGACATGGGGTTGTTTGTGAGGAAATATCATAGATATCTCCATAATAATGAAGTCCAACATTCGGACAAAAATCTCATAAATTATAGAATCCAATCAAAACCTTCAAGACAAGATGAAGGTAAGAAATCTAAATCAAGAGGATCGTGTTTCAACTGCGGAAAACCAAAAGGAAAAGACAAATTCCAAAAGAGACCTAACAAAGCTAGAAGATCATACATTGCTTGGGATAGTGATAGTGAAGCTTCAAGCAAAATTGACACTAGTCACGAAGAAGAAACGACCAACCTTTGTCTCATGGCTCATCAAAGGAAGAAAAGCAATGTAAGTCACTCTAAATATGATCATATTGATAAAATGTCTCACATAGAATTGCAAAGAGCTTTTGATACTCTACAAAATGAGGCTAAATAAGCTTTTAAACGATTAGCCTCAAACAAGAAATTTTTTCGTAACTTGAGCAAAATGTGTCTAATTCCAAAAAAGAGTTGGAAGCCCTCAAGGCATCTATGGTAGAGAAAATCAAAACGGATAGCAAAGATGACAAATTTTCTTGGCATGATTAGGCTGGATGTGAAAATTGTCATATTTGGTAAAGAGAGGTAAAAACTCTCAAAGCCAAACTTGACAAGACTTTACAACCCAAAATTACTTTTAGCATTGATAGATCAAATTTCAGAAGTAGTATGATTAATCATTATAAAAAATACACTTATGAAATAAGAGAACCTCCAAGCAAAAGTAACTTACCCAAAACTCTAACTTGTTGGTATTATTGCAAAAGGGGCCACACCATTGGCAAATGTCGATTTAGGAGGTTTTTGGTTCCTCAAGGCATTTTAAAATGGTTGCCAAAATGCAACTCAAGTATCACTCACACACAAGGACCCAATAAAAATTGGGTACCTATTTCCCTTGTTTAAATTTGTAGGTGGAATGTCTTGAGACTACGGAGAAAAGATGGTTTCTCGATAGTTGATACTCAAGACATATGACGGGCTACATCTCCCTATTTTTTGACTTTGTGGCGAAAAAGAAAGGATTTGTCACCTATGGCGACAATAACAAGGGAGCAATACTCGGTAAAGGAAGTGTAGGTAATCCATCTTCTACTACTATCTCTGATGTCCTATTAGTTGATGGTCTTAAACACAATATCATTAGTGTTAGTCAATTATGCGACAAAGGATATAATGTATCTTTTTCAAAAGATTGTTGCATAATTGAACATAATGATAAGAAAGATGATGTGTTCAAAGGATTGAGGGTAAACAATGTATACATGCTTGACTTGGATAATGTATCTGTAACTGGAGCTAAATTTCTAGTCACTTTAAGTGAGGACTCATGGATTTGGCATAGACGTCTAGCTCACTTGAGTTTTGATTTGTTAAATAAAATTGTCTTAAAATATTTAGTAGTTGGTTTACCCAAACTAAAATTCTCCAAGGATCACTTATGTGATGCTTGCCAAATGCGGAAGCAAACAAGAATCTCGTTTAAATCTAAAAACATTGTTTCTACAACGAGACCTCTTGAACTTCTTCATATGGATCTTTTTGAACCATCTAGAATTAAAAGTCTAGGTGGTAACTACTATGGATTTGTTATTGTAGATGACTACTCTAGATTTTGTTGGACAGTTTTCTTAGCAAATAAAAGTGACACCTTTCCGGCATTTGAAAAGTTTTCCAAGATTTCTCAAAACAAATTAAACACTAGCATAGTTACTATTCAGAGCAATCACGATGGTGAATTAAGAATGATCTCTTTGATAAATTTTGTGAAAAATACGACATTGATCATAATTTTTCCGCCCACATACTCTGCAACAAAATGGAGTGGTGGAACGTAAAAACTGTGTTTTAAAAGAACTCGGAAGAACTATGATCAATGAACATTTTCTTCCAAAATACTTTTGGGTCGATTCCATTAACACGGTGTGATATGGTGGGAGAACTGACTTGAGGTTTCGGGTTTGTGTTCACAAATGTTTCGGTTTAGCAAGAGTCATCACCGACTTTTTATTTTATCCTAAGGAAAGGTTAAAAAGAACAGGAAAGACCTTTGAGATGTTTTCTTGGGTTCGGGGAGTAGATTATGAAAAGGGAAGGTATTAGCACCCTTTTCATTCATGGTTTTCCATGGGCTCTTAGTTACTTGTTTAGATCACTTGCGTTTGCTTTTCAATTGTTTGAAATGGTGCTTTGTGGTTTTGAAAGATGTTTTGAAAAGAGGCCATCGTTGTGGTAACCTTTGTAATGATTCTCGTTTAAATGTATACAAAGGTGTATTGTCTTTTGAAAAGATGTTTCAATGTTTTGAAAGTCTGTTTTGAGAAATGTTTTTGAATTGTGTTGTGAAGTGTGTTTGAAAATAGCAAGGATGTTTTTGCAAGTTTTGATCAAGTAACTAAGAGTTATCTACCCTATTTTACTCAAAGATTTTTCTTATGTTTTTAACCCTTTTGACAGTGTTGTTTTACCATTGAGTTTGGTAGACAACCTTGTATTAGGATGTTAAGCGGGACATGCATGGGTCATCGTATAGACCATGATAACAATTGTGTTAAGTATCTTTAGCAATTTTCCGAGGGACTAGATCATTTTGTATAGGCAACCAAGATAGCGTCATCGATGGACTATGATCTTCTGTTTTGTTTTTTTTTGCCAATAGATACTCAACATGCATACCATGGCCCATTTGTTTAGGCAACCAAGTGGAGATACCTTAAGGGGTGTTTGTGTGCAAGTGTGTTTTATTGCATGCAAGTGTTTATCTTGGATTAGGATTTTCTATTTCATTGATTTTATCTTTCCATACACATCCTAATTACTAGCATTTACATTTGAAAGCAATAAAATGCGGAAATGTAAAATCCTACGCTATTACAACATTTAGGGGATGGGGATACACATTTGTACATGGGGGTGGTTCAACGAGAAAAATATATAAGAAAAGAAAATAAAAAGGGGAAGAAAAAGAGAAAGAGAGAGAGGGCTAGCACGCTGCTGAGAGGAAGTCAGAAGTTCTGACCCAGGCCTGCTGCAGGATTATCAACCTTTTGGTGAAAATGTATGAGTCAGAACTTCTGACTCTAGCACCTGCAAAATAGAAACCCGTTAGTGGGAAGGTCAGAATTTCTGACCCCCATGCGCTGCAAGACAAAAGCTTGTTAGTGGGGAAGTCAGAAGTTCTGACCCTGCTGGAAATACAATAATTTTCAGAAGTTCTGATATTATTGACAGCAAAACAGGCTTCAGATGTGCTAACGTCAAAGTCAGAACTTGGCTTCTCCCTGTGCTAGCCAGAACATCTGCAGTTTTATTATTTTTCCAAAAAACAGAAAGCATGCTTGGGACAACCCCAGCAAATGTCAGTGTTATCAGAGGACAAAACCAACAAGGTCACCGGCAGGTTCTACACTGATTCACTTCCTACTTAAGCATTCAGAGGTGTGAAAATCCTCAAAACGCATACAGTAGCAACATGCTATTTACATTATGTTTTATTGAGCATGCAAAGCTGATGATGCTTAGCAGCGTGGTGAAAGTCAGCAGGTGCTTACCTGGCTGTTGAAAAAGTCTGTGAGTGGGAGCTAGCTTTAGATCCGATGGTGTTCTGGACAAGTTATTTTTTAGAATGGGTGGATGAAAAAAGTGTGTGTATGTATGGTCAGAAACTGTATGGGTGTTCTTTGGTCACAAAGCAAACTGGGTATTAATGAAGTTTGGAGGCAGGAAGCTCAAAGTTTGTGAAAATACCAGGGATTTTTGGACAGAGATTCACAAGATTTTTTTTCTTACTAGAGTTTTCTGTTTCTCCTCTAGCAATTATTTATGGATGTTTCTTCCCCTCCTTTGTGATGGACAATGGTGTCCTATTTATAGACAAGGCTTTGTGTATTTTTGAACGTTAAAGGGCGCCAATATTATGCAGTAGAGGTTAACTTGTTTTTGAAGGAAGTTCATGAAAAGTTGTGATGATGGACAACTTTTCAGCCTAGGCTAGAGAAGTAAGCAAGGATTAAGGAGAAGTGACCCCTATAGGCGAAAAGTGGCGCATAGACCCATTCCTAAACCTGCACAAAATGTGTTTAACAAGCCACACGTGGATAGACCCCTTGGATGAATGTTCAGGAGTGGTTGTGAGCATTAATGAGAATTAAATGGTGATGAGATTTATCAACATCAAAAATCTTGTAATAGAAGATTTTGCATCATTACCTAAAACCTGAGCCAGCAGTCCTGCTTTACCAAAAACAACGTAAACTAATCTCTAACCTTGGCCTCTTGCTTCCTCAACAAGCTCTGAGAGTTTTCCAGTATGCTCCTTTGATCTGCCTCTGAAAATTATGGACTTAGAGATAATGTTTCAGTATTATACCCAAACTGCTGATCCCATTATCTTCTGATCCCAATACGTTCTGAAGGAGTTTCAGGCTTTGTTGCTTTCTCTAGCAAAATCTGACTGAACCTTTGCGTAGCTGCTGAAAAAGCCATGTTCTGTTTAAAGATCACATGCTGAAACATGTTTACATTCTCTGACTGAGTTGGTGTAACTGCTGAAAGAGCCATGCTCTGACTGAATGCTATGTGTTGAGCCAAGTTTGCAGCTTCTGACCGTTTCTTCCTGGAGGTTGGTTCAGAAGCTCTGAAGTTCCATTTTCTCTCAAGCACCCCCCTTTTTTTTTAGAGAAAAATTCCAAGTATTTAGAATTTAACTTTTCCAAGGTAGAAGCTTTGCCCTTAGAGCTTGTAAATGACCACTTTGATACTAAAGGGCTTGGCTTCGTTTGAGAGAAAATCTGAGAGTTCAGAATGAATTCCCGAGGGATGGGAGGGCAAATTTTGGGGTACAACAGTTGCCCCTATTCAATCTTCTTGGACCTGAAGAGTTAGATTGGCGAATCTACCTTTCGTGACTCGAAGGTAAAAGAGGATTGGACACTAGAGTGCCCGTAAATTTGCACTTGTCAAAAATATAGCTGAGGGAATGGGCTTAAAGATGCCATTTGGAGATGGTAGAATTTTGCTGGAGATGGGCTTAGAGATGCCATCAAAAATGTTTGTTGAATATTAGTAGAATGAACATCAGAATGGTATCCGTATTTGGAACGTATCTGAGCTGTATATGGAGATTTGGTTCGTATGAGTAAAGGAATGGCGTCCGTGTCTAGAGCGTATCCGAGCTGTAACTGTATTTGATTCTTGAATGAATATCAGAATGACTACCGTGTCTGGAGTGTATCTGTATTCTACAGGGGTGACAGAGAAACATCTGTGTATGGAGCATCTATGTGCTAGGGATAAATTCCGAATGAGTGACAGAATGGCGTCCATGTCTGGCGCATATCTAGACTGTATCTGAAGTTGAGATCTGTATGAGCAGCAAAATAACTTCCGTGTCCGGAGTGTATCTGTACTGTAACTGGGATCTGGATAAGTGACAGAATGACTTCCGTGCTTGGAGTGTATCTGAACTTGAGTTTGATAGCTGAATCTGAATGAGAAATAGAATGCCTCACGTGTCCAGGGGTGTATCTAGTCTGTATCTGATTGCTGAAGTCTGAATGAATAATAGAATAACTACCGTGTCTGGGGTGTATCTATACGGTATCTTGACTTGAAATTCTGAATGAGTAATAGAATGACCGCCGTGTCTGGGGTGTATCCATACTGTATCTGAATGCTGAAGTCTGAATGAGTAATAGAATGACCGCCGTGTCTGGGGTGTATCCATACGGTATCTTGACTTGAAATTCTGAATGAGTAATATAATGACCGCCGTGTCTGGGGTGTATCCATACTGTATCTGAATGCTGAAGTCTGAATGAGTAATAGAATGACCGCCGTGTCTGGGGTGTATCCATACTGTATCTTGACTTGAAATTCTGAATGAGTAATAGAATGACCACCGTGTCTGGGGTGTATCTATACTGTATCTGACTTCTTTGAACATTTGTTAAAGGTAGCTTTTAATCTTATCCTGAAAGGATAGAATGTTAGCTAAAACATAAAGTTATGTTGCATGCCATGTATGATGCAATAAAATGTGTTCCATCAATGTTTATGGATGCAATGGGTGTGCATGTAAGCTGATTAGCTGTCTTGTTGAGGAAAATAAATCCTTGATAGCTGGAGATAATGGAATCTTTGACTGCTGCCGGGGAAAGTAAATCCTTGACCGATGTTGGGGATTCCAAAAATATTTGATTGTTGAAAATGAGAAATCCTGGGACCACTGCTGGGGATTGAAAATCCTTGTTGACTTGCAGGGATTAACAAGAGTTTTGACAACTTCTGCGGGGAATGAGGATTCTTCATGACCTTCCTGGGGAAATAAGGAAAAATCCGACGACTTCTACTGGGGAATTAAAACCTGGGAGGTTTCAAATGGAAAAACAGGAACTAGAATCTTCGTTCTGTCAGGAGATAATTCTGCCAGGGAAATCAGGAGCTTGGGTTGTATGCCAATCTACTGGAGAATTGTCCTAGTTGGGGATAAAACAAAAAGTTAACTGTTATCCGGTTGATTCTCAGACTTTTTTAGATAACCTGCTGGGGAAATTGGGGAAAACTGAATGGTTCCCGCTGGGGATTGATAGTTGGAAATTTGACTCCGCTGGGGAAGAAAGTTTAGAGTATTCTGGCTCCGCTGGGGATTGATAGTTGGAAATTTGACTCCGCCGGGGAAGAAAGTTTAGAGTATTCTGGCTCCGCTGGGGATTGGGAGCTTTAGAATCTTAATCCTGAGGACGATACGCTTTAACTCCGCTGGGGATGTTGAATTCCACTAGGGATGTGTATTTGTAGGTTTTAGCTTTGTTTGAGGATCTGGATGACATACTGTATGGGATTTCTTCTGGAATAGCCTAAAAACGTTTTCCTACCCTTTCGACCTACCAGTAATTATCCTTTCTCATTTCGTTTTATTTGTAAGCAGTGATTGTATTCAAATTCATATGCCTATTTAACAAACCATTGGACGTTTTCAAATAAAACATAAGTGTAAAAAGAAAGGAAAGGCAAGCAAATTTCCGCACTTTGAAGTATTTTTGTGTTAAATTTTGTAAGTATCTTTGTACAAAGGAGACAGACATCCTAGTAAGAGAATGTTGTCGTAATAAAATTGACAAATTTTATACAAAAAGAAAGATGGATATGTGTAACAATTCCATGGGGTTCCCATTCTGCTATAGCCTTCACAACTCTTGTCCATTCGTTGCTTCATCCGAAGGTGATTGAGTTGATCAGAAGCCCGGAGCTTGGTCGTGAAGAGATTGTCCTCAAAGTTATCCGACGAGACATAGTCATACGCTTTATTTCCCTAACTTTTGCTTGGACCGCCCTTCTGGGTTTTCGATCCACCGGGAAACCCTTTTTTTGCCCAAGTCGCCCTTTCGGGTTTTCAACTTGCCGGGTGTACAGATTTTTTGTTTATCCCTAATTTTTTCTTGAACCGCCCTTTCGGGTTTTCGATTCACCGGGATGCCCATTTTTGCCCAAGTCTCCCTTTCGGGTTTTCAACTTGTCGGGTCGTTTTATGCATAGTATCTTTTGACTATGTCTGCATTCGCAGGGTGCGGTAAGTCGTCGCCGTCCATGGTGGTCAGAATCACTGCCCCACCAGAAAAGATGTTCTTAATCACAAATGGTCCTTCGTAAGTAGGAGTCTACTTGCCCCTGGGATCACTTTGCGGCAAGATGATCCACTTGATTACAAGGTCTCTGACTTGATATACTTGACGTCTGACTTTCTTGTTGAAAGCCTTGATCATCCGTTTCTGATACGTCTGACCATGACAAACAGCAGTAAGTCGCTTCTTGTCGATTAAATTAAGTTGGTCAAGCCGGGTCTGAATCCAATCGTCTTCACTCAAACCAGTATCCTTCATGATCCTTAAGGAAGGAATCTGAACTTCCATAGGTAAAACAACTTCCATGCCATATACCAAAGAAAAGGGGGTTTCCCCTATTGAAGTGCGTGCCGTGGTACGACATCCGTGCAGAGCAAATGGTAATATCTCATACCAATCCTTGGAGGTGACTGTCATCTTTTGAATGATTTTCTTGATATTTTTATTCGCGACTTCGACAACACCGTTCATCTTTGGCCGATAGGGAGATGAATTGTGATGTTGAATCTTGAACTTCTCGCACAGAGCGGTGATCACAGTGTTGTTCAAATTTGTACCGTTGTCCGTGATGATCCTGTCGGGGATACCATACCGGCATAGGAGATTCTACTTGATGAAGCGGGCAACCACATTCTTTGTAAGTGAGGCGTAGGAAGCTACTTTGACCCATTTGGTGAAGTAATAAATAGCCACCAGGATGAAGCGATGTCCATTGGATGCCGTAGGCTTGATCTCTCCAATCATGTCGATGCCCCACATTGCGAATGGCCAAGGAGCTGTTAGAACATTGAGAGGAACAAGAGGAATATGTACTTTGTCGGCGTAGACTTGACATTTGTGGCAAGTACGGGAATGTTGATGACAATCAGCTTCCATGGTAGACCAGTAGTAGCATGCCCTTAGAATCTTCTTAGCCATCGTATGTCCGCTTAAGTGGGTGCCAAATGTGCCACTATGTACTTCGGTCATGATCAACTCTGCTTCAACCTTGTCCACACAACAAAGTAGAACACAATCATGGTTGCGCTTATATAAGATACCATTGCTCAGGAAGAACTTGGCAGCAAATCTCCTTAAGAACTTTTTTTCATTGACTGAAGCTCCTTCAGGGTATTCTCGAGTCTGGAGATACCTTTTGATTTCATGAAACCAGGGTTGTTCCACTACTTCTTCGGTATTAATCTCATGACAGTGTTCAGGTTCGTCCATTCGCTTGATGGTGATTTGGGGAGCCTCATTATCCCAGTTGAGTTTAAACATGGAAGACATTGTAGCCAGATCATCTGCTAGTTGATTTTCTTCTCGCGGGAAGTGCTCAAAGGTAATCTGCTCAAAATGAGGCAACAATGTCAGGACATGTTCTTTGTATGGGATAAGATTAGGATGTTTAGTGTCCCATTCTCCTTTGATTTGACTGATAACCAAAGCCGAGTCCCCAAATACGACCAAAGATTTGATTCCCAAGTCAATAGCAGCCTTGAGACCAAAAATTGAAGCTTCATATTCAGCCATGTTGTTGGTACAACTGAAGCAAAGTCGGGCAGTGAAGGGTGTATGGAAACCTTCCGGAGAAATGAGTACCGCACCGATACTGTTGCCAAGTGCATTTGAAGCACCATCAAAGTACAGGGGCCATCGGGATCCTTGTTCAGGTCTGTCATACGGCCCGTTGCCTTCAATGTTGTCCAATGTCATGATGTCCTCGTCAGGGAAGTCGAATCTCATAGATTGGTAATCTTCGACGGCTTGATGAGCTAGATGGTCAGCTAGTACACTCCCCTTTATAGCTTTTTGGGTAGTATACTGGATATCATACTCAGTCAGGATCATTTTCCATCTAGCGATTCTTCCAGATAAAGCAGGCTTCTCGAAGATATACTTAATCGGATCCATCTTGGAAATCAACAAAGTGGTATGAGTCAACATATACTGCCTTAGCCGGCGAGCAGCCCATACCAAAGCGCAACAAGTTTTCTCGAGCAGTGAGTAGCGAGTCTCACAGTCGGTAAACTTTTTTCTAAGGTAATACATGGAATGCTCTTTTCGGCCAGACTCGTCATGTTGGCCCAGTACGCACCCCATTGAGTTATCCAAAATAGTCAAATACATGATTAACGACCTTCCTTCGACGGGTGGCATCAAAATAGGAGGTTCCAGTAAATACTCCTTGATCTTATCAAAGGCAACTTGACAATAATTGTTCCATTCAACTACCTGATCTTTGTTCAACAGCTTGAAGATTGGCTCACAGTTAAATGTTAGGTGAGAGATGAACCTCACAATGTAGTTTAGGCATCCCAAGAAACCTCTAACCTCCTTTTCAGTGCGGGGGCAAGCATTTCTTGTATAGCTTTGACTTTAGAAGGATCAACCTCAATGCCTTTGTTGCTGACGATAAATCCAAAAAGTTTACCAGACCTGACTCCAAAAGTGCACTTGCTTGGGTTCAGTCTGAGCTTATACTCCTTCAACCTGACAAACAGCTTTTGCAGATGATCAAGGGGTTCTTCTTCTGTCTGTGAACGGGCTATCATGTCGTCTACGTAAACTTCAATCTCATGATGTATCATGTCATGAAACAAAGCTACCATGGCACGTTGATAGGTTGCCCCGACATTCTTCAGTCCGAATGGCATCACTTTGTAGCAGAAGGTACCCCATTGCGTAACAAAAGTAGTCTTCTCCATGTCTTCGGGGGCCATTTTGATCTGGTTGTATCCCAAGAATCCATCCATGAAGGAAAATACCTTGTGTTGAGCTGTGTTGTCAACCAAGATGTTGATGTGTGGCAGTGGAAAATCATCTTTAGGGCTAGCCCTGTTTAAATCCCGATAGTCCACACACATTCTGAATTTGCCGTCCTTCTTAGGCACGGGCACAATGTTAGCAACCCATTGTGGATAGAAAGTAACAGCCAGAAAGCCAGCATTGAATTGCTTCATTACCTCATCTTTGATCTTCTCGAACATGTCGGGCCTCATTCGGTGGACCTTTTGTTCGATCGGTGGGCAGTCCTCTCTTGTAGAGAGACGGTGAACCACGATATCTGTGTCTAGTCCCGGCATGTCTTCATAGGACCAGGCGAATATTTCAACATATTCATTCAACAACTGCACTAAGCGCTCTTTGACACTTGGTTCCAGGTTGGCACCCACCTTAACCTCTTTCTTGTCTTCCTCTATTCCTAAGTTGATGGTTTCTAGCAACTCTTCATGGAGCAGAATAGCCCTCTCTTCTTGTTGCAAAAGTCTGGCTAGCTCTCCAGGAACTTCATAGTCTTCATCACCTTCGTACTCGGCATGATTGACCAAATCTTCAGAGTCACTGAAGGCTAAAGCAAAATAGTCACCCATGGAATCCGGAGTGGATGGGTACCTGCATTTTGTGAGTGTGGGTGTGTGTAAGAGATAACCATCCTTAAACAAAACAAAATGTAAAAGGAAAGAAAATGAACACAACAGTTTAGATGAAAACGTCCAATGATTCATTAAACATGGCATATTATAATGAAGAAATCAAGCCCTTACAAATGGACCTATATGCCCCGGGTAAGGCATAAGGTGAAAATAGTGTACGAATTGTTTAGTTATTACAGACCAAAATAGGAAATTGTTCAAAGATAAATTACTGGTTGATGAAAGTGGTGGGAATGAAGTCCTTCGCTTCCCAGTTGCTTAATCCTCCTTTAACGGTTGGAAAGATCCAATCTTCAAAGTTGTCTTCTTCATCATCGTATTCTAAGGCATTAATTCCATGGTGAGTGATTTTTACGGGTGGTCCTCCAGCCCGGGAGTGATGCGCAACTTTCTGGCCAATAGCAGTCAAACCTAGTCCGAACTTGCCCGTCTTGTGAGGAAAATTAGGCAGTTGCCCCCACACTGTACTCCTTCCTTCTTTGATCACAGCCTCCGCATCTTTGAGGGATTCCATCCTAGACACATGCTTGGAAACGATAGGCATATCAGTCACTATCTTTGCAACTGCGACTTTGGGAGAAACCTTTTCAAAATGTTGGAAAGGCGTTTCTATGAATTCGCCATCCAACTCCACATAGCGGAAGGAGTTGAGGTGACTTATCATGTACTCTTCCTCACCGTGAACCATTATGATCTTTCTCTGAACTGAATACTTTAGCATTTGGTGCAAAGAGGAAGTGACCGCCCCAACATTGTGGATCCACGGCCTTCCCAACAAGCATGAATATGAAGGACGGATGTCCATCACATAAAATGTAGAGTTGAAAATTTATGTGCCCACCTTGATTGGAATGTCCACTTCCCCGTGAACCATCCTCTTAGAACCGTTGAAGGCTCTAACAACGATGTTACTAGGCTTTACAGTCAATCCTTCGCAGTCCAATCTATCCAACGCCTTCTTAGGAAGCACATTTAAAGATGAACCGGTGTCAACTAGAACATGGGCAAGTGTGGTCCCTCTGCATTCTACCGAGACATGCAGCGCGTTGTTGTGCTTCCTTCCTTTAAAGGTCAAATTAGCATCGGAAAAACCAAGACCATTATCAGCAGTAAGGCTAGCCACACACTCTTGAAACTAGTCAGCAGAAGTTTCTTGAGGCACGTGTGCCGTCTTTAGAAATTTGATCAAGGCCTTGGCATGGGCCTCAGATCAGAGTAGGAGAGCCAGCATGGAGATTTTGGAAGGGGTTTGCCCTAGCTGCTCCACGACATCGTAGTCACTCTTCTTGATTATCTTTAAAATTTCCTCCATCTCTTTCTGGGTGGTCTCAGGGATTACCATAGTCTGAGCCTTCATCCTGACAGGCGCTTCTAGTATCCCCTTACCTTTGGCAGTAACATCAGAGGGTCTAACTTCAGGAGCATTAATTTCTTCAATTATCGGGCTTTGCACAGATGGCTTGACAGGTACAAAAACTTTCGAGGGTCCGAAGACTGCTCGTGGGGGAGCAATCTCCGGAGAGAATATCCTTCCGCTGCGAGCTATCTTGCCTGTTCCCGCAATATTCCCTATATCAGGGGTTTCATCATTGGAATTCTCTTGGAATGATTCAATCTGTTTGATACCATGATAGAAGATTTCTCCTCCATAGTTCCATGGTACCGTCTTGTTAGATTCATATGGGACAGGCCCCAACATGGTGATTTTCAACGGCACAAACTTAGGATCAGGCGTAATCTTGACAGGCCTTTTGCATGTCTTGGGAAGATTGTCGGAGATGGTTATTATTGCAATGTCATTGGTTGAAGTAACAAAAGTAGCAGGAGTAACAGGAGTGATAGTATCAACATGAGTCTTTTGAAAGAGGATCTCTTGGGTATCCATCAGGCGTTGGATGCCTGATTTCAACAGTGGGCAGTCAATTTGCAAGTTTGAATAAAAGTAGCAGTCTTTTCCACAGCCTGGGAATATCCCTGCTTTCATCAAATTCACTTTAATTACTGGTAATGGAGTCATTAATTCATTAACGGTGGTGACATGAAGATCTTCCATAACGGCATGGACATTATGACCGTGCTTCAGCATTGGGGCATAAATCAAATTTGGCTTTTCGGGCGCATCAAATTCTACCTCCTTGGCGTCTATTAAGTCTTGGATCTTGTTTTTTAGAGCCCAACAGTTGTTGGTATCATGTCCTACACTGTCAGAGTGGTATGCACATTTTGCATTGGAGTGATAATAAGGAGAAAAGGTATTAGGGTTCTTCGGCGCTTCTTTCAAGTTGGTGAGATTCAGCTTTAACAGATGAGGGAGGACTTGAGCCAGTGTCATGTTGATTCGGGTGAATTGCCGTTGTGGCCTTTCTACCCTTTGCTGATTAGCTCTTGGTTGATTGCTGTGAGGTTGATCGGTTGAAGTGTTTTGGATCATCACAGCCCCCACCGTTGGTCGGCGCTCCGTTCTTCCTTGATTTTTCTGGGAATAAACAGCATAAGCTTCCTTCTTAGCTGGGAAGGTCTTCTTAACAAAACTGGAAGCGGAAACATCCTTCTGAATTTTACCACTTTTAATGCCAGCCTCGACCCTTTCACCGGTCAGAATTAATTCGGTGAATTCTGCAGATGAACTCCCGATTAAATGATGTAAGAATGGATCTGACAGAGTCCCTAAAAACATGTCAACCAGCTCTCTATCCGATAATGGTGTCTGCACCCTTCCAGCCAAATCCCGCCACTTCTGGGCATATTCCTTAAATCCCTCATTAGAAGCCATACCCATACTCTGTAGCTGAGTACGAGTAGGCGCTAAGTTTGCATTGTATTGGTATTGTCGGTAGAAAGCAGCAGCTAAATCTTCCCAATTATGAACCTCATACCTCTCAAGTTGATAGAACCAGTCCAACTGCGTGCCTGATAAACTATCTTGAAAAAAGTGGACCCAAAGATCTTTATCAGAAGAGTGAGGTTGGATTTTTCGGACATAGGATCTCAGATGCATCTTTGGACAGGACAAACCGTCATACTTAGCAAATGTAGGTACTTTGAACTTGGGAGGAATGACGATCCCAGCGACCAAGCCTAGTTCTTCGAAATCTAAACCAGGCACCCTTTGCAACTCCATGGCTGCCAAACGATCCTCAAAATTTTTATACTTATCATCCGTAGGGGGATATTTCTGTTCGGAGTAATCTTCATCCTCTTCCTCTTCCTCTTCTTCAACTTCAGATTCGGAAGGCATCGCAACCCCTTTTCCTTTACAAACCCCTTCATCAATCGTCGAGGGGAACTCGAGAACCTTTCTAGCCTGGTTTTCAAACCTTCTTCCCATAGTGACCATACCAGGCCTTTTCTTCTTTTTCTCTTTATCTTTCTCCAACAGTGCTTTAAGGTTCTCTTGACCCTTTGCTAAGGTCATGAGGAGTTGCTGGAATTGCAAATTCAGTGCTTGTAGATATTTAACCGTCTGCTCCAAATCCGTCTTGCTGGCATAAATAGCAGAAAGATAAGGAAACCTGGTGTGAAGACCTGTTTATGCATATGATGAATGATATGTTATTCATGTAATGCATTCAAGGATTCAGAAATTCAAATTTGTTGCAAACAAAAAGAATACACGTCATATTAAGAAGAAATTTTTTAGTACATAAGTTCCCCATAGGTAAAATATTACAAAATTCCTTAATGTAAAAAGACATTGCGCATCCTCTTTTGTGAGATGTAAGTGTTAAGAGTTTCCTCCTCATGAAGTCGGCGGGTAAGTTCCAAAACCTTCTTCTCACTGGCATAGAAGCTGGCTTCAAAAGTATTATGTTCTTCCTTGAGCTGGATCCAACTCTTTTGTAGTTCTTCCAATGATGTCGGCATGTCTAGATGTAGGAGGGTGTATGGAACCTCTCCTTTCATAACAGGCTCTTTGATCACGGGGAGAATGTGGGGGTATGGCATCATAAGACTCTGGGCGCAGGTTTGTACCCACTTGAGATAAGGCTCAAGGGGGATGGAATTCTTGTGCCCTAGTGTCTTACTATCCACTTTGTTAGGCATCCTCCAAGCTCGGATAAACCTTTGTCGAAGTCAAAAACTAGGTCAGGAATCAGCATATCATGAGGACCATCCCTCTGGGCATACCCAAATTGCCTTAGAGCTAAACAGGGGTTGTAGGTAATGCCTCCCCTAATGCAAGTAAAGGGACATTAGGGAATTCTCCACAACGATCAATGATGATGACATTTTCTCTGGACCGAGAACACCAATGAACATCAGAACGTGTGAGGGTCATCAACCGCTGTGACCACCTTAAACCCTGCTCATTCTTCAAAACTGTTTGGGGAAGGTGATAAATAAACCACCTTGCTAGAATAGGAGTACAACACATGAGAACACCTCTTTTCCTCATTGTTCGTGTGTAAAATAAGTGTAGGATGTCCCCAAGCAATGTAGGCACAAGATTCCGAGATATGAAAATCTTGACAGCGTTCACATCTATAAGCTGATCAGGGTTTGGGAACAAGACCAACCCATAGATGAGGAGTGCCACAGTCTCTTCAAAAGCTTGTAGATCTAGAGAATTCCAGCAGTCTTGTGCCTTCTCTGGTTTCTCAATGACCTTTGATATCAGATGGTTGCAAGTGTAATGCTTGAGCAACATCTTCAGGATTTGGTTCTCTTTCCGTACCGTTGTAGGGTAGTTGATGGAGAATAGGAATTCTCAGGAGTTGAGAAAATTCCTCCAAAGTAGGTACTAGTTGATAATCAGGGAATGTGAAACAGTGGTGTAGGGGGTCAAAGAACTGGAAGAGAACTTTCACCATGTCTTCTTCAATGTTGGAGTTGACCAAGTTGAGAAGTCTACCATGTCTTTCACTGAAGAGAGAATTCTATGGAATCTTGGAAGTAAGCTCCTTGAGTTGAGGAGGGATTATCACAAGGTTGACTTGAATTGTTTTCCTGCGAAGAGATTCCATGACCTGCAAAACAAGAACAAAGATGAAGATCTAAACCCTTGAAATGGTTAGTGGATGCATATGATGCTTTATGATGTTCATGATGTATGCACAAACACATGTACAAGAAAGTCACACAAGATCCTAGTTTCAGGCTTGCATGAGGTTTCATAGGTAAGTACCCTCTTGAAGTTAGTTGGCTCAACCTGTCCTATGAATAGTAACCGGGTTCTAAGGAGCTCAATATCACTGGATTATTTTCTATGTTCATTGTTTTGGTTTAGCCACTTAACTGGCGACCAAAATATTCCAAGAAAACAACCCTCAATGAGTGTAGTATCAAGTATCTACAAACTTCGGACTGCACCAAAGTCGGTCATCTCACTACTCCTAAAAAAAGGCCAAGATGGTCAAGTAAGGTTCTAAGAGTTCATTAGTGCTTCATGACATCACTCAGCGACCCCGTATTCTCTTTGATTGACTCAAAGGCTACCGGTACCCACAAATATTTCGCACTAATATAGCTATTGCTTCAACCATGTCGGTATACCCCACACAGTTTCCACAACGTATTGCTACTTACCTATGAATGTTTCCCAAATCCAGGTAGAGGATTTCAAGCCCAAACAAGAGAACCAAATGTAAATCAATCAAAGCAAATAAGATAAGCATGAAAAGGTGATCTAAACCCTAAGGTTACTCCACTTTTAAAGTTCTCCCCAACAGAGTCGCCAGTTCTGTGATACGGTGGGAGAACTGACTTGAGGTTTCGCGTTTGTGTTCGCAAATGTTTCGGTTTAGCAAGAGTCGCTACCGAATTTTTATTTTATCCTAAGGAAAGGTCAAAAAGCACAGGAAAGACCTTTGAGATGTTTTCTTGGGTTCGAGGAGTAGATTATGAATAGGGAAGGTATTGGCACCCTTTTCATCCATGGTTTTCCATGGGCTCTTAGTTACTTGTTTAGATCACTTGCGTTTGCTTTTTAATTGTTTGAAATGGTGCTTTGTGGTTTTGAAAGATGTTTTGAAAAGAGGCCATCGTTGTGGCAACCTTTGTAATTATTCTCGTTTGAATGTATACAAAGGTGTATTGTCTTTTGAAAAGATGTTTCAATGTTTTGAAAGTCTGTTTTGAGAAATGTTTTTGAATTGTGTTGTGAAGTGTGTTTGAAAATAACAAGGATGTTTTTGCAAGTTTTGATCAAGTAACTAAGAGTTATCTACCCTATTTTACTGAAAGATTTTTCTTATGTTTTTAACCCTTTTGACAGTGTTGTTTTACCATTGAGTTTGGTAGACAACCTTGTATTAGGATGTTAAGCGGGACAAGCATGGGTCATCGTATAGACCATGATAGCAATTGTGCTAAGTATCTTTAGCAATTTTCCGAGGGACTAGATCATTTTGTATAGGCAACCAAGATAGCATCATCGAGGGACTATGATCTTTTGTTTTGTTTTTGTTTTGCCAATAGATACTCAACATGCATACCATGGCCCATTTGTTTAGGCAACCAAGTGGAGATACCTTAAGGGGTGTTTGTGTGCAAGTGTGTTTTATTGCATGCAAGAGTTTATCTTGGATTAGGATTTTCTATTTCATTGATTTTATCTTGCCATACACATCCTAATTACTAGCATTTATATTTGAAGGAAATAAAATGCGGAAATGTAAAATCCTACACTATTACATCATTTAGGGGATAGGGATACACATTTGTACATGGGGGTGGTTCAACGAGAAAAATAAATAAGAAAAGAAAATAAAAAGGGGAATAAAAAGAGAAAGAGAGAGAGGGATAGCGCACTACTGAGAGGAAGTCAGAAGTTCTGACCCAGACCTGCTGCAGGATTATCAACCTTTTGGTGAAAATGTATGAGTCAGAACTTCTGACTCTGGCACCTACAAAACAGAAACCTGTTAGTGGGAAGGTCAGAAGTTCTGACCCCCATGCGCTGCAAGACAAAAGTTTGTTAGTGGGGAATTTAGAAGTTCTGACCTTGCTGGAAATATAATAATTTTCAGAAGTTCTGATATTATTGACAGCAAAACAGGCTTCAGATGTGCTAACGTCAAAGTCAGAACTTGGCTTCTCCCTGTGCTAGCCAGAACATCTGCAATTTTATTATTTTTCCACAAAACAGAAAACATGCTTGGGACAACCTCAGCAAATGTCAAAGTGTTATCAGAGGACAGAACCAACAAGGTCACAGGCAGGTTCTACACTGATTCACTTCCTACTTAAGCATTCAGAGGTGTGAAAATCCTCAGAACGCATACAACAGCAACATGATTTTTACATTATGTTTTATTGAGCATGCAAAGCTGATGATGCTTAGCAGCGTGGTGAAAGTCAGCAGGTGCTTACCTGGCTGTTGAAAAAGTCTGTGAGTGGGAGCTAGCTTTAGCTCTGATGGTGTTCTGGACAAGTTATTTTTTAGAATGGGTGGATGAAAAAAGTGTGTGTATGTATGGTCAGAAACTGTATGGGTGTTCTTTGGTCACAAAGCAAACTGGGTATTAATGAAGTTTGGAGGCAGGAAGCTCAAAGTTTGTGAAAATACCAGGGATTTTTGGACAGAGATTCACAAGATTTTTTTTCTTACTAGAGTTTTCTGTTTCTCCTCTAGCAATTTTTTCTGGATGTTTCTTCCCCTCCTTTGTGATGGACAATGGTGTCCTATTTATAGGCAAGGTTTTGTGGATTTTTGAACGTTAAAGGGAGCCAATATTATGCAGTAGAGGTTAACTTATTTTTGAAGGAAGTTCATGAAAAGTTGTGATGATGGACAACTTTTCAGCCTAGGCTGGAAAGTTAACCAAGGATTGAGGAGAAGTGACCCCTATAGGCGAAAAGTGGCGCATAGACCCATGCCTAAACCTGCACAAATGGTGTTTAACAAGCCACACGTGGAGAGACCCCTTGGATGAATGTTCAGGAGTGGTTGTGAGCATTAATGAGCATTAAATGGTGATGAGATTTATCAACATCAAAAATCTTGTAATAGGAGATTTTGCATCATTACCTAAAACCTGAGCCAACAGTTCTGCTTTACAAAAAACAACGTAAACCAAGCTCTGACCTTGGCCTCTTGCTTCCTCAACAACCTCTGAGAGTTTTCCAATATGCTCCTTTGATCTGCCTCTGAAAATTATGGACTTAGAGATTCTGTTTCAGTATTATACCCAAACTGTTGATCCCATTATCTTCTGATCCCAGTACGTTCTGAAGGAGTTTCAGGCTTTGTTGCTTTCTCTAGCAAACTCTGACTGAACCTTTGCGTAGCTGCTGAAAAAAGCCATGTTCTGTTTAAATATCACGTGCTGAAACATGTTTACAATCTCTGACTGAGTTGGTGTAACTGCTGAAAGAGCCATGCTCTAACTGAATGTTATGTGCTGAGCCAAGTTTGCAGCTTCTGACCGTTTCTGCCTGGAGGTTGGTTCAGAAGCTCTGAAGTGCCATTTTCTCTAAAGCACCCCCCCTTTTTTTTAGAGAAAAATTCCAAGTATTTAGAATTTAACTTTTCCAAGGTAGAAGCTTTTCCCTTAGAGCTTGCAAATGACCATTTTGATACTAAAGGGCTTGGCTTCGTTTGAGAGAAAATCTGAGAGTTCAGGATGAATTCCTAAGGGATGGGAGGGCAAATTTTGGGGTACAACACACGACATGTTATGTTTTGAATAGGGTTATAATACGTCTTATTCTAAACAAAACTCCCTATGAGCTTTTAAAAGGAAGAAAACCAAATATTTCTCATCTTCACGTTTTCAGATGTAAATGCTTTGTGTTAAATAATGGCAAGGAGAACCTAGGTAAACTTGACTCAAAAGCCGATGAAGGTATCTTTCTCGGATACTCTCAATCAAATAAATCTTATAGAGTATTTAATAAAAGGTTACATATTGTTGAAGAGTCTGTGCATGTTTCCTTTGATGAATCTGATCTGAAATTAGTCGGAAAAGGTAGTGTTTATGATGGTGTAGATGTATCTTCGGAAAGCATATTACAAGATCCCAAAGAAAAGGACTCAGAATCTACTAAAATTGAAGAAGAGTTGGATCAAGTATCCAAAGAAAGAGGGGAAGATCATACAAGCAATAAAAATGATCTTCCTTTGGAATGGAAAACCTCTAAGGATCATCCCATTGACAACATCCTAGGAGATATATCAAAGGGTGTCACCACTATCTCTAAGATAAGTAACTTTTGTTATTGTTTTGCTTTCGTCTCTCAAATTGAGCCTAAAAACTCTAAAGACGCCTTTCTTGATGAACATTGGTTTTTAGCCATGCAAGAGGAACTAAATCAGTTTAAAATAAATGAGGTTTGGGACCTTGTCCCTCCTCCGCGAGATCATCGAGTTATTGGAACTAAATGGGTTTTTAGGAACAAACTAGACGAAAATGGAATTATAACTCGCAACAAGTCTCGACTTGTTTCCCAAGGGTATAACCAAGAGGAAGGCATCGATTATGAGGAAACTTATGCTTCGGTGGCCCGACTCAAGGCTATACGCCTTTTGCTTGCATATGCATGCTCACAAAACTTCAAATTATTTCAAATGGATGTAAAGAGTGCCTTCTTAAATGGATAAATTGATGAAGAGGTTTATGTGTCTCAACCTCCCGGTTTTGAGAATTTTGAGAATCCTAACTATGTTTACAAACTTAAGCGTGCGCTATGCGGTCTTAAACAATCCCCTATAGCTTGGTACGAACGTCTTAGAAAATTCTTACTAGATCAAGGATTCTCAAGAGGAAAAGTTGACACAACCCTTTTTATTAAGCATGAAGGAAAAGATTTTATTTTAGTTCAAGTTTATGTAGATGACATTATTTTTGGTTCTTCTAACATATCTTTGGTCAAGAAATTCTCTAAGCTAATGTAGGGAGAATTTGAGATGAGCATGATGGGGGAGTTAAACTAATTCCTTGGACTTCAAATCAAGCAACTAAATGAAGGGACATTCGTTAGCCAAACAAAATATCACCTTGACCTAATCAAACGATTCGACATGACAAACTCAAAAGCAATCAGTACTCTTATGCCTACGACCGTGAACTTAGACCGATATGAAAATGGTAAACCCGTCGATATAAAAAGGTATAGAGGTATGATTGGTTCCCTTATATATCTTATGGCTTCTCATCCATATATTATGTTCAGTGTTTGCATGTGTGCTCGGTTTCAATCATGTCCTAAGGAGTCACATTTAAAATTCGTAAAGCGCATACTTAGGTATCTTAGTGCTACAACTAAGTATGGACTTTGGTTCTCAAAGGTTAGTGATTGTTCTTCTGTTGGCTATTCCGACTCTGGCTTTTCTGGGTGCAAATCAGATAGGAAATAGTCAATTGACATAGCAAAAAAAGCAAGTTTCTGTTGCTTTGTCAACCACCAAAGAGGAATAAATTACAGCCGGTAATTTCTATGCCAAAATTTTGTGGCTCAAACAACAATTGCTCTACTTTAATGTCCGACTTTATCACATTCCTATCTTTTGTGAGAATACAAGTGCCATCAACCTAACCAAAAATCCGATTTTTCACTCTCTCACAAAACATATTGAGATTAGGCATCATTTCCTAAGGGATCATGTGGAAAAGGGCGATGTCATTTTCAAGCATGTTGATAGCAAAAATCAACTTGCTGACATTTTTACTAAACCACTCGCTACATAACCTTTCTTTCACATCCATAGGGAACTTGGTGTTCTCGATATCTCGGATAGGTTTTAACTTAATTAAGTTGCATGCTCCTTATTTTATTGCATATATTCCCTTAATGCTTGATGTACTTATTGATAGTTTTAGTGAAAGCTCTTATCAATCTTCATTAAGGTAATATCGTTCCCATCTATTTTCTACTCTTGATTATGTGTAATGCTAAAATTTCTCTACTTTATGTATTTTTCATCCATTTCATAATTGTTAAATGCATAAGCCTTCTACTTGTTATATTAACTGCATGAAATCAATTGAAAAAGTTGTAAGAATCAAACACTTTTATGATTGAGTCAACTCATAGCATGTATGCATCGATGCATACCAAATTACAGACTCAACATTAATTAAAATTTTGTATGCATCAACGCAAGCTCTACAGCAGTCAACGCATCACGTAAAATCCCTGCATACCTGATTCGTGAATTACATATAATATTTTTTAAACCCTAAACATACCCATTCCTCTCAAAACCCTAAAACTCAAAATCTCTCTCGAGAAACTCCTCAAATGGATTCAAGGGTAACCAAAAAGAGAACCTTCAGAGGCAGCTCCTCCAGTATTCCTTCTGATATTTCGGTAATTTCCCTTTCACTTCTCTCTGATGATATTGCTGATACTTTTGCATAAATATTTGGTAAGAGAGGTATAGCTAAGAAATTAACTTTATATCTGAAAACATTGGGTCACATGCACCTACCTGACATCATATAATTGCTAAGATTTCAGAAATTCCACTTATTTATTGAGTCAGATACCCCTTATAATGAGGATTTAGTCAGATTGTTCTATGCGGGTATGCAAGGAAAATTTGAAGGATTTGAATTTAAGTATAGAATTAACAACAAATATTATATGGTGAGCTCGCATGTCTGGAAAGATCTATTTGGTATGTGGCCAATTGACTCTGATGCTATTAAGATTTTTGACATTGTTCTTGCTCCTAACTATGAATTCAAGTCTGCTTTAAACTCCATGCTTAAGAAGCTTTATAGTGATAGAATTGTGAATAGCGACTTATTTCCAAGATCTGTAACTACTGGTGCCCTAGCTCCATTTGACAGAATTCTCTTTTGGATCGTTTGTCACATTATTCGACCCAAGAAGGGAGGTCTTTCTCGTGTGGATAAAGCTGAGGTTTAACTACTTTATGTTTTGAAACATAAGATAAAGGTTCATTGGCCATATTATTTTTCTAGTACAATGTTTGATCTACACAATTCAGGAAGAGGCACCGCTCTATGCTATCCCTCCTTCATTCAAAGAGTCCTGAAACGAGAAAAGATTAAAGTCCCAGGAATCTCTTATGTTAGAATGTCTTCTGATCTAGAATTTACAAATAAATCACTTACTTTAATGGGCTTCCAATAGGATAACAAAGAACAAAGATATCGTTACATTGTGAGAAGTACTTCAGTTACGCTCCAAAACAGTGATGGTGAAGAGGATGAAGAAGAAGAAGAAGAGTACAAGGAAGAAGAATGTGAAGCAAATATGGACGAGGATTCCCAAGTTCCTCAAGACAACAACACAAATGCGATAGCTCTATTGGAGAAATTGCAGATCCAACAAAAGGAAGACGCATTTCTTCAAAATGAGAGGATCTCAAACCTTTAGAATCTTGTTAAAGTCCAAGATGAAATTTTTCAATCTATTCAAATGTTCAAGCTCAGAGGTACTCCACATTACATGGCATGCTTCAATCACAGGCTGACAACCTAGCCTCCTTCCAATCCACCTTCCTGAAGCACTTTCTAAACCATTCACCGGAAGCTCCAGAAAACCATGACAATGACAACCTAGATAATTGATTCGTGTTTGTGTGTAATTTAGTTTAAGTCCTTAAGTTTTTTTTCATGATAAGCTTATGCATTTATGTTTATTGTATTTCAAACCTACTTTGTGTTTGTTTCGTATCTTATGCTCATTCGGTATGTAATTACTAAATGCTTATGTCTAATTATTAACCTTTTATGATATGCACTAATCTCATTTTATGTGAATGATTGTTAGTGTATTAAGTTGCAAATAGATGATGATTATGCATTTGAATAATTTTTGTTACTCTTGACCTCTTTCTTTTTTCTCTTTTTGATATTGTCAAAGAGGGAGAATAGAATATACAAAGAATATTGTGTAAAAGCTTGTAAGCGGTGCTTTACGGGATGCATAAATTCAGGGGGGACCATATTTGAGCATAAATTCAAAGTTTTGCCATCATCAAAAAGGGGGAGTATGTGAGGGAAAGGTCCCTCTATATGTATTTTAATTATGTCAAAACAATTATTACTCACTCTCCATTTGGGTCGGTCCTATGAACAATCTTGTTGTGGAATGGTTGGAATGAAGATCTCCAGAAACATTCATTTTTGGGAAAATTCAATGTTTGCGACGACTCAAAGATATGTGCGATAGACTCATCATTCTCAACCAAGATCAGAATGTGTCGCGTTAACCCTTCCAGTCGACTCAACCTGGGAATCAAAATATTCAACTATTGCATCGATGCAAGCCCCGTAGCAGTCGACGCACTATACTTCAAAATGGTTTTCCTCCACCTATGGGATATGTCACGTCGACCCTTCTAGTCGACTAAATTTGAGAATTAAAATATTAAAATATTGTGTCAATGCAACCTCTATAACAGTCGACACACTATACAGTCAACCTATATATATATATATATTCATTCAATATCATCATTTGAAGTCAACAAGAACTAGTGAAAGATACACATAGTGCTCATCATCTTCATCCTCTCTTCTAAAAAATTAACATCTACACATAATCATGGTTGTTGATTCAAGAAAAGTGTTGTGGTGATAAGTTCAAATCAAGGATTCAATTCAGATTTGGGTTGAGCAATTGTGGTCTATTCTTGAATAAAATCGTTTGGATTTTCTCTTCCAAGATTCCAATTGGTGCGGGGGTTTTTGCACATGTCTTTGCTTCATTAAATTCAGCCTAGTGAAATGATTAAGAAACGATGGGTTTGCTTAATCAAGTAGCGGTAACCGGAGGATTGTGAAGGAAGATTTGGGGTCAAATTGCTTGCAATCGAAATCAGCTGAGTGAAAGGATTAAGAAACGGTAGGTTTTCTTAATCAATAAGCGGTAACCGAAGGTTTGTTCGAAGAATTTGGCATTTGGTTTGGCTCAAACCAAGGAAAGGGAAGAAGACTGTTACATCAGCAAGATTGGTTTGTTTGTATTGTGAACTATCTCTTCTCTTTTAACATTTGCCACTTAATATCAAATATCTCAATTCTAGATTCTAGAATTTGGGGAAGACGTACCCTACGCAAGGACGACAAGGGGAACTGCCTTAACAAATCGTGTGTTCTTCTTCTTTTTCTTTATTTCAATACTTGATTACTATAATTTGTGGAAATTAACTTGTTAAATTTTCTTGTACTGAAATTGTGGTGTCTTGAGATTATTTCACAACATTGGTAACAATCTGTTTGATTGATACCTAAGAAAACTCACCACTACAATTTAGTAAAATTAAACCTTAGGTGCTTTGCACATAAGGTGTTTGGCAAATTACCTCATCCACAAATTATTCATTTTGTTTAGTTTTATCTTAATCAACTCATTGGAAGTAATTCATACTCATAGAGGGTGTATAAGTGATTGACCAATTGAGTAAAAAGTATTCATTCTTACTTTGTCATCCTATCCCATACGGTTACGCATATCCGATCTTTTCAATAGAGGATCGTTTAGACGATTGGAGATTTCGGGAGCTTTCGCATATATTTCTGAAAAATAATTTTAAAAAGTGCAATTTATTTTAAGCGATCAATTCAACCCCCCTTCTAGATCGATCACATCGTCTAACACTTATATCCCTACAAGTGTGCTACCTCTGTCAGGTTATCTCTCACATGTACATTGTTGTACCCTAAAATTCCCCCCCCCCCCCCCCCTTTTCTCAAGATATTTCCGACCAAGATCTTCAATGATTCAAGCTTGCACAAGTATTGACTAGGTCAAGCCATCTCTTCAACACTAATGCCTCAAATTAGGGCTTTAGTTTGCACAAGGACTGATGGACTTCTAAAATTTCAAATGACTTTTATGGATCATTATGGACCCTCAAGATTACTCATGTCAAGTTTCAAGTCTTGGATCACAATTCTCCAAGATAATTGTTCAAATCATCTAAAGGGCAAAATGGTCAAAATTAGGGTTTTGACTGAGAATGACCAATCTGTGACTTTTGACCTAGTACATGTCTTATTGGTTTGAAACATGATCTCAAGGATTTAAGTACGTCATTTTGACCTAATTGCATATTTCAATTCATCTCCCGAGATCAGTGGATTGATAGATGAAATTTGGTCAACTGATGAAAAATGTCAACTATACACTGAAAAGTCAAACTTTGACTTTTTGATCAAACTCTAGTTCCAAGGATCACATTTAATAAAGATATTCAAAAATATGAAATTTGATCATCCAAAAATCAAGAAAGTCAAAACTCATTTTGAAAAGTCAAACTTTGCAAGACTTAGAAATTTTTCTAAGTGTTTTTTATACATGTTAATTACATTACTTCATGACATCTTTTCACCATAATTCAAGATAATTCAAGTTGTTATAGCTTTTCAAGTAAATAACAAGGATGCATTTTTAAGTTAAAAATTACAAGTTACAAATCCTAAGCTTTGTCTTATTTGAACTTTTCCCTTAGGCTCAATCTTCAAACTTTGCCACTATGTTGTCCACAAATATGCCTTGTCTTTGTTACAAGTTGCATAAATCAGCCCACAAAACTAGACTGCATCATGCTACATATCTTGCTGTCCCAAACCTGCATAGTAAGGCCAAGAAAACTATCAAAAACCTACTCCAAAACCTGCAATGTTGCCCTGAAAAATCTGCATCATATCAATCCCATATTTGCACAAACTTAGCACATAAGAGCTGCATCTAAAAAGCAATGAAACAGTGTACCCAAACAGTTCAAAAACTTATATATTTCCCTCCCAAATTTCATTCAATTTCATATATAAATAAGCTGTTTCACAACACAAAAGGGGTAGAGTTTTTGGAGAGAAAAAAGGGAAGAGAAAAAAAAAGATTTAGAAAACACCTAACATAATTCTTTGTAAACTCTACTCATTTATTTTCATTCACAAAACAAAAACTGAGAAACAGAGAAAACCTCAACCCACTGTTCAACCTTGCAGGTTTTCCCCCAAACCAACTATCCAAACACTTCATACATCACATAGAAGTTGTTCAAACACAAGAACAATTTCTGTAATACCATTATCATCACCTTCCAAACACAAACAAAAACAGTATTTTGCAACTTTACTGACTTGGAGCGATTTGGGAACTTTGCGGTACAGAGTACGGTTTGGAGAAACTTCAAGAAGGTCCAAAGGAGCTCAATCAATCACTACTTCGCACTCAGCGGCATTCGTACGTATTCTAAAGTTCTCGCTTTGAGAGATAAACTTTTTCCTAAACTGAGATATCTTTATCCATACATCATTTTATTTTTGTGTTCAAAAGATATATAAAAAAAGGACATATCAAGAAGAAAACTCAGTGAAAAATCCAAGACAGGGGGCTAACACGGGTACCCGTGTCACACAACACAACCCATGTCAGCTCATCTGTTTGAAAACCTAACAAAAAAGAAAGACAAGATGCTGACACGGGTTCCCGTGGCATAGGACACGGCCTATGTCAGATCTACTGAAACTGAAAACGTGATAAATTTGTAGGACAGGGTCTTGACACGGGTGACCGTGTCACAAGACACGGCCCGTGTTAGACCAAACACCAAAAAAATTTACTTTTTGACTTTTTGCTACTATATTTATTCAATTTGGTTGTAATAATTAATTAGGATTTTACTTTTCCCGCATTTTTATTACTTGTATCCTCATCCCCTACAATGATGTAATAGTGTAGGATTTTAATTTCCAAAATTTATCGCTTTTAATATAATTGTTAGTAATTAGAGTGTGTATGGCAAGATTAAATCAATCTTAGAGAACCCTAATCTCAAAGACAAAAATGCATGCAATCGAAACACTTTTCACACACGTATTTCTAGGGTAACCCATACTTGTTGCCTACGAATAACTAATCATGTCCCTCGAATATGGGATGCTTTAGCAAAGACCCTCCATAAGAAGATTGTGGTCCCTCGATGACCCTTTGATGTTGCCTTCGGTAAAACGATCTTAGTCCCTTACGAAAATTGCTAAAGTGTCTCATAAGTTTCCTTCTATGACTGTACGATGACCTGCGTCTGTCCCTCACATCCAATGATAGGGCTTCTTATCAATCAATGGTAAGATAGCAATATCTAAAGGGGGAGGAAATAAAAAAATACATTTTGAGTAGGTAGGACGTTCTTAGTCGCTTTCTCATAACCATTTTCAAAAAATATTTCAAAATACACCAACACTTTTCATGAAATATTTTCCAAAGTCAGCACTTTGTATACATTCTTATAGAGACGAGAATCATTACAAAGTTCGCCTAAACGAAGGCACTTTTAAAAAATACTTTCAAACTATCACAAACACATTTCAAACTAAGTATTTTAAAGTGAGCTAGCAACCAAGAGCCCATAGATAACTACGGATAAAATGGGTGCTAACACCTTCCCTTTTCATAACCTACCCCCCCGAACTCAAGAAAATTCTCAGAAGGTCTTTCCTGTTCTTTTCACCCTTTCCTTTATTGGATAAAAGAAAATTCGGTGGAGACTCTTGCTATTCGCAATAATTGCGATAAAATGAAAAACAACCAAGTCATTTCTCCCACTGTATCACAGAACTGGAGATTCTGCTGAGGAGATACTTAAAAGTGGGGTTACCTTAGAGACTAGATCACATTTAAATGCTTTCATTGTTTAACTCGTTTGATTTACATTTTTGGGTCCTTGTTTGGGTTTTGTATTGATCCTCTACCCAGATATGGTTCAAGCAATAGTTACGTTAGTGTGAAACATTTATGGGTACCGGTATCCCTTATGGTGAATTAAGGAGAATACGGGGCTGCTGTGTGGTGTCATGAAGCACTAACTGACCTTAGAACCTTTTGTTGAACAACTTGGCCATTAGGAAGTAGTGAGATAGCCGGCTTTGCTGCAGTCAGAAGTTAGTTGATACTCGATACTACGCTCATTGAGATCAGACTTTTGGGATATATCGGTCGCCAATAAAGAGGCTTACGCTGAAACAATTCCTGATGAAGAAAGATCAATGATATTGAGATCCCCTCGAACCCGATCACTTTCTGCGACAAGTTGAACTAAATAAACCTCAAGAGGGTACTTACCTAAGAACCTCATGCAAGCTTAAACCTAAGGAATTTTTTGCTTTGTGTGTATATGTTTACTTGTACATAACATCATGACATCATACCATGGCATTTGTACTAACCATTTCAAGGACCCTGGGATTTATATTTGTGCTGTTTTGTAGGATATGGCTTCCATGCGAAGAAATACCATCCGAATCAACATTGTGAAAGTGTCTCCTCAACTCAAGGAGTTAACGTCAAGGGTTCCTAATGATTCTTCATTCACCAAGAAGTATGGTCGTCTCATCAACTTGGTTACCTCAAACTTTGAAGAGGACATGGTACATGTGCTTTTTGAATTCTTTGATCCTAAACACCATTGCTTCACATTTCTCAATTACCAACTAGTGCCCACCATGGAGGAGTTCTATCAACTCTTGGGAGTTCCTATTCTTGATCTACTACCCTTCACTAGTATTGAGAAAGACCCAAGACCTGAGAAGATTGCTCGAGCTTTACATTTGCAACGGTCTGACATTATGGCAAATTGGGAAACAAGAAGTGGTGTTAAGGGTTTTCTATCCAAGTTTCTGTTTGAGAAGGCTTAACAATTTTGGAAAGCTTTATACTTGCAAGCTTTTGAAGAGGTTTTTCCCTTTCTAATCTATGGGATGGTGCTATTTCCTAACCCGAACAAACTCATAGATGTGAATGCGATCACAATTTTTCTATCTCGTAACCCGGTGCCTACCTTACTTGGAGATATTTTGCACTCTCTTCACACTCGCACCATGAAGAGAAGAGGGATTCTTATGTGTCGCACTCATTTGTTTGCTAGGTGGTTTATTTCGCACCTTCCTCGATTTGTTTTGAAGAACGAACAAGGTATGAGATGGTCTAGTAGGTTGATGTCACTCACGCATTCAGATATTCATTGGTGTTCTCGATCTTTGGAGGATGTTACCATTATTGACCGCTGTGGGGAATTCCCTAATGTCACTCTCCTTGGCATTATGGGAGGTATCACTTATAATCCTTGCTTGGCTCTATGACAGTTTGAGTATGCTCGGAGGGATAGTCCTCATGATGCACTTGTCCAAGGAATTATATTTGACTATGAGAACGATGTCCAAGGTTACCGTCAAATATTTATACGAGCTTGGGGCATGGTGAACAAAGATGATAGCAAGACATTGGGGCATAAGAACTCCATTCCTTTTAAGCCTTATCTCAAGTGGGTGCGAGCTCGTGATCAAAACCTCATGATGCCTTATGAGGCCATTCTACCTATCATCATGGAGCTTATTGCCGAGGGAGATATATCTTACACTATTCTTTATCCTGACATGTCTACTTCTCTTAAAGAATACAAAAGATCTTGGATTCAACTCAAAGGGGAGCGAGATACCTTTGAAGCCCAATTCTATGCAAGCAAGAAGAAGGTTTTGGAGCTCATAAGACAACTTCATTAAGAGCAGAGTTTGAATGACTACATTGCACCAAAGAGGATGCACTCATAGGAAGCTTGAAGTCCTTTGTGTTTTAGGAGTTTATTTTGTATTATTTTTGCTTCTTCCATTGTAAGACCAAAAGGCCTTTTTGTAACCGTTTGAACTTATTAATACAATTAATGTTTGTTCCTTCTTTGTTTAAACAAATTTAAATCTTAAAGGTCCTTGAAAACATTTGCATTCACATCACATGCATCATAACATAACCAGGTTTTTCGACACAGGTTTCCTCACCTTTCTACTATTTATTTAAGTAAGATGGATCTCAAGCAGACTGTGAAAATTTTGAAAACACAAAATTCTCAATTTCAAGAAATCTTGCTTAACTTGGCCAAAGGGCAGCAAGAACTGATGTCACTACTGGTTATGAAGAAGAAAGCAAAGAAGAAAGTCGTATTCAACATGGGGAAGAGATTCAAGGGCCCCGTCCAACAGGTTGAAATGGAAGAAGACTCCTCCGAGGAGGATGAGAATCAGAATAAAGATGTAAGGAGCACCCGTGCTAGGGGTGGTAACTATCTTACCTCTGAGGATGAGGATTACTTTGATGAATAGTATCCACCGACTAAGGATAAGTACAAGCAACTGGAAGATAGGTTAAAAGCTATGGAAATTCAAGCTGTACCTAGCTTAGATTTTGGTGAGTTGGGCTTAGTTCATAGGGCTGTTATCCCCCACAAGTTAAAAATTCCAATCTTTGCTAAGTACGACGGATTTTCATTCCCAAAACTTCACTTGAGGTCCTACGTCCGCAAGATCCAACCACATACCACTGAAAAGAAGTTGTGGGTACATTTCTTTCAAGAGAGTCTGTCTGGGACTCAGTTAGAATGGTTTTACTAGTTGGGGGTTCCAACATTCATACTTGGGAGGATCTGGCCACCACTTTCTACCATCAATATCAGTATAATGCCGATCTGGAGCCAATAAGGGTGCAATTATAAGGTATGACTATGCGCAGATATGGGTTCCAACGAAGGTTTCAAAGAATATGCGCAAATATGGAGAGACTTGGTAGGTAGAGTAAATCCACCATTGATTGATAGGGAGCTGGTGGATATGTTCATGGGAACATTTACTAGGCCGTTCTTCAATTTGATGATTGGGAGCTCATCATCTGGTTTCACTGAGTTAACCTTAATTGGTGAAAGAGTTGAGAGCGGTATCAAAAGTGGAAAGATTCCCCTGGCCTCTGCCTCTACATCCAATAGCGTGAATAAACCTTTTACCAGAAAGAAGGAAAATAATGTCGTGCATGGGTCAATGGGCCATGTCAAGAAGGACCGTTGCCAATCTGTAAATGCAGTTCTGATCTCCAACCAAACCTCTACTCAAAGACCACAAGCTAACTACCAAAGACCTGATATTCCAAGAAGACAATTTACAAGGATCAACATGTCAATATCTCAAGCTTTGCAACACCTGTTGAAGGCTAACTTGGTAACATTGCATGATCCTCTTGTAAATCCCAATGTTTCATCTCTAAAATACAATCCTAACGCCAAATGCGCTTATCACTCTAATAGCCCCGGACATGATACTGATCATTGTTGGGCTTTGAAATGAAAAATTCAAGATCTCATTGACAACAAGACCATTGAGTTTGATCCTCCTATAACTCTGAATGTAATAACTATACCAATGCCAAATCATGGAAAAGGTGTCAATGCAATTGAAGACACTTCTTTTGTTTCCTCTGTTGAAAACTTGACTACTCCACTAACCAATGTTAAAGAAAATCTGTTAAGAGCTGGGGTTTTCCCTGGTTGTCTAGAAGACTGTCATGGCTGTGCTCTACAAAATAATGGATGTGAATGGATGAAAAAAGGTGTCCAATACCTAATAGATAGCCATGAGATTTTATTTGAAAGAACTTCGTCCGTAAAAGGTTTGGCTGAAGTTATACCTCAAAAAGCTGAAGAAATATCCATCATCACCTTATCCAACAAACCTATTAGGATCACTTCAAAAGGTCCTATTAGGATTTCCAATGAAACAAAGATCACTCCACTGATAATTACCACACCGGGACCAATCCCTTATTCTTTCAATAAAGCGGTACCCTGGAATTACGGGGCTGAAGTATACTACCATGGCATTAAACAAGACTCCTGGATTGATGAAGATAAAACTAATGACATTACCAACATTGCTGGCTCTAGAAAGGTGACAAGGACGGGGATAATCTTCTCTCCTAACATTTCACCTCCAACCACCATAGCTACACCTGTTCGCATTAATGTTGATAAACCTAGTACTGATGCTAGGGGAAAAGAGAAGATGATTGAGCCTGCCAGGATGGAGGCGCCTGCCAAGGACGTTATTACCGAGGAACCCTCCACCTAAGAGATGGAGGAGATTTTGAAGATCATAAGAAAGAGTGATTATAAAATAGTATAACAGCTGGGGCAAACCCCTCCAAGATTTCTATGCTATCTTTGTTATTATGTTCTGATGCGCATGCTCAAGAATTGATAATTTTTTGAAGAAAGCACATGTTCCTTAAGAGACTATAGCTGATCAGTTTGAAAATTTCGTAGAAAGTTTAACTGCCGGTAATGGATTGGGATTATCAGATACTGATTTAACTCCAGCTGGTAAAAATCACAACAAGGATTTGTATGTCTCTATTTAATGCAAAGGAACCACTCTAGCCCATGTATTGGTGGATATCAGGTCCTCTCTAAATGTCTTACCCAAAGGTGCCCTAGATCGGTTGGATTGTGAAGTTTTGGTACTGAAACCAAGTGACATGGTGGTAAGGGCTTTTGATGGATCCAAAAGGATGGTACATGGAGAGATTGACCTCCCCATCAAAGTTGGTTCTCAAATTTTCAATTCTACATTCTATGTGATGGACATCCGTCCTGCTTACTCTTGCCTACTTGGATGCCCTTGGATACATGGGGCAGGAGCAGTGACGTCCACCCTTCACCAAAAGTTGAAATATCCTGCCAAGGGAAAGATCATTATTGTTTGTGGTGAAGAGGAGTTCATGGTTAGTCACCTGTATTCATTTAAGTATGTTGAGATGGATGAAGAGTTTATAGAAACTCCTTGCCAAGCCTTCGAAGTGGTTCCTTCCATGGTTGCTTCCCCCAAGGTCTCTTCTGACATTCCAAAAGCTATTCAAGATGTGCCAAGAATGGTGTCCCTCAAAGATGCTCGCGATGTGATGGAAGATGGAAGCAATACCATTTGGGGACAACTCCCTGGCATTACTTTCTAAGCGGACAAGTTTGGGTTGGGTTTTACTGTCAAAGATCAAAAGAAGGTCAGACGTGATCGCATAGGAAAACTACATCTTTGCATTGGTAATCATGAAGTAAATTCTATCAAAGACTCTAAGGTTTACTGTGACTTTGATGAATGGATCTACCTGACTGTCAGTGAAGGACTCAACAACTAGCGTGCCAAGGATTTCATTCCCATCTCCTTTAATGAGGAGTAATTACCATTTACTGTTTTATTCATTCAAGAACTTTTGCCTGTAATTTTATTCAAACAATGACTATAATCCATGTGCCTTGCCCGGGGCACTATGATCCATTTGTTAAGGGTTTGTTCATTTCCATATGCCATATGACCATTTAATGAAAAACATTGGACTCTTTGCATTCAAATTTTGCATTCATTGCCTTTATTTCATCTTATTGCATTTTTCAAAATAGCCATGTGATCTTACATGCACACACACACTCACACATTTGCATATCCATATCCACTCCAGATCTCATTGATAACAACTCTGCTATTTCCGTCTATGACTTTGAACATCCAATCTACCAAGTCGAAGACGAAGGTGAAGAAGATTATGAAATACCTGGGGAACTAGCTAGACTTCTGATGCAAGAATAAAAGGCCATTCAACCACATGAAGACCCAGTTGAGGTGATCAACCTAGGTACTGAGGCAGATAAGAAAGAGGTCAAGATAGGCGCCAACTTGGAAGGCAATGTCAAGGGAAGATTGGTCAAGATGTTACACGACTATGTTGAGGTGTTTGCTTGGTCATATGAGGATATGTCGGGGCTTGATACTTACATTATGGCTCATCGTCTACCAACAAAGGAAGATTGTCCTCCAGTCAAGCAAAAAGTGTGTCGTATGCGGCCAGACATGTCTGAAAAGATAAAATCTTAGGTAATGAAGCAATTTAATACAGGTTTCCTGGAAGTAAAATCATACCCTCAATGGGTGGAAAATGTGGTCCCTGTGCCAAAGAAAGACGAAAATGTACGTATGTGCATAGACTATAGATATTTGAATAGGGCAAGCCCCAAATATGATTTCCCACTACCGTATATTGACGTCTTGGTCGACAACACATATCAACACAAAGTTTTATTTTTCATGGATGGATTCTCCGATTATAATCAAATCAAAATGGCTCCCGAGGATATGGAGAATACCACCTTTGTCACACAGTGGGGCGCCTTCTATTATAAGGTCATGCCATTTGGTTTGAAGAATGCAGGCGCAACTTATCAAAGGGCTATGGTAGCTCTATTTCATGATATGATTCATCATGAGATAAAAGTCTATGTTGATGACATGATTTCAAGATCTCAAACTGAGGAAGAACACCTTAATCATCTTCACAAGCTATTTGAGAGGTTGAAGGAATACAAGGTGAGGCTGAATCCCAACAAATTCACCTTCGAGGTAAGGTTTGGAAAAATCCTAGGGTTTTTCATCGACGAAAAAGGTATTGAGGTCAACCCTATAAAAGTCAAAGCCATACAAGAAATGCCAGCTTCCTGTACTGAGAAGGAGGTCATAGGTTTCTTAGGTCGACTCAACTATATTTCCCGATTCATATCTCACTTAACTACTACTTGTGAACCAATCTTCAAACTATTGAAGAAAGATCAAGTAGTCAGATGGAACAATGATTGCCAAGCAGCCTTTGACAAGATCAAGGAATATTTACAAGAACCTCCCATTCTGATGCCTTCAATTGAAGGAAGACCTCTGATTATGTACTTGACTGTATTAGAGAATTCAATGGGGTGCCTGTTGGGCCAACATGACGAGTCTGGCCGAAAAGAGCATGCAATATACTACCTTAGCAAAAAGTTTACCGACTGTGAAACTAGATATTCACTGCTCGAGAAAACTTGTTATGCTCTGGCATGGGCTTTTCGCTGGTTAAGACATTATATGTTGACTCACACCACTCTATTTATTTCTAATATGGATCCTATCAAGTATATCTTCGAGAATCCAGCTCTCTTCAGACGGATAGCTATATGGAAAATGATTTAGACTGAATACGACATCTAATACACTACATAAAAGGACATCAAAGGAAGTGTACTGAAAGATCATTTGGCCCATCGAGAATATCATGCTGATAACTGATTGTGAAAAGCCTAGACCGTATGACGGACCTGGATAAGGATCCTGATGGACTATGGTTTTTAATGGAGCTTACAACGCTTTGGGTAACATAATTGGTGCTGTGATTATTTCTCCTGAACGTTGCCATACACCTTTCACTACTAGACTTTTCTTCGACTGTACCAACAACATGGCGGAATATGAGGCATGCATCTTGGGTCTAAAAGCTTCTATTGATATAAAAATCAAGTCCTTAAGGGTATACGAAGATTCATCCCTAGTAATCAGTAAAGTTAAGGGAGAGTGGGATACCAAGCATCCGAATCTAGTCCCTTATAAAGAGCTTGTGATGATCTTAATCCCATACTTCGAGGAGGTTACTTTCGAACATTTCCTAAGATAAGAAAATTAGTTGGCAGATGCCTTAGCAACAATGTCATCTATGTTCAAGGTCAATTGGGAAAACGAGGCTCCCAAAATTACCATCAAAATATTTGATGAACCAACATACTGTTGTGAGATTGACACTGACAAGGAGAAGCCCTGGTTCCATGAGGTGAAAAGATATCTTGAAGCACAAGAATATCCCGAGGGAGCTTCAATCAACGACAAGAAATTCCTGTGAAGGTTCTCAGCCAAATTTTTCCTAAGCAATGGAATCTTGTACAAGCGCAACCATAATTCTACTATGCTCCGTTGTATGGACAAGAAGGAAGTAGATAAAGTCATGGAATACACGCATGAGGGAATATTTAGAACTCACTCTAGTGGGCACACTATGGCTAAGAAGATTCTAAGGGATAGTTATTATTGGTCAGCAATGGAAAATGATTGTCACCATCACTCAAGATCTTTCAATAAGTGTCAGATCTATGTCGACAAAGTTCATGTGCCTCCAATACCTCTAAATTTCATGACTGCTCCGCGGTCGTTTGGAATGAGGGGCATTGACATGATTGCAGAGATCAAACCTACTGTCTCCAATGGACATCGTTTCATCCTTGTTGCCATTTATTACTTCACCAAACGGGTTAAAGCTGCTTCGTTTTCCTCAGTCACTAAGAACATTATAGCCCGATTTATGAAGCATAAACTCATCTGCCGATATAGTATCCCTGAAAGCGATCATCGCTGACATTAGAACCAATCTCAACAATGCTATGATTACTGAACTCTGTACACAGTTCAAGATCAAGCATCACAATTGTTCCCCGTATAGACCTAAGATGAATGATGCAGTAGAAGCTGCCAATAAAAACATAAAGAAGATTGTGCAAAAGATGGTGGTGACCTACAAAGACTGGAATGAGATGTTACTATTTTCTCTCCACGGATACCGTACCTCGACACGAACATCAACTAGGGCAACCCCATTCTCTCTAGTCTATGGCATGGAGGTTGTCTTGCCTGTGGAAGTTTAGATTCCTTCCTTAAGGATTATTAAAGAAGAAGACTTAGGTTAAGATGAATGGATTCAGAATAGGTTGGATCATTTGAACTTGATTGACAAGAAGAGACTGGCTGCTGTTTGTCATGGTCAAATGTATCAAAAGCATATGATCAAAGCTTTCAACAAAAAGATCAAGCGTCGAGTGTATCAGGCTGGTGACTTGGTAATGAAGCGCATTATTTTTCCACAAAGCGATCCCAGGGGCAAATGAACTCCCACTTACGAAGGGCCATTTATTGTCAAGAAAGTATTCTCTGGCGGTGCCATGATGCTGACAACTATGAACGATGAAGATTTCTCGCATCCTGTGAACACAGACATAGTCAAAAAATACAATGCATAAAGGATGACCCACTAGGTTGACATACCTAGGAAAAAATAAGGGAATCCCGGCGAACCAAAAGGGTTCGGGCAAAAGTTAGGGATATATACAAAAGATTATACACCCGGTGTGATATGGTGGCGGGACCGACTGTTATACTGGTTTTTCATTTTTGTTTGCAAATGTTGCGGTAAGCAAGAGTCTCCGTCGGCTTTTCTTTTATCCAACAAAGGAAAGGGTGAAAAGAACAGAAAAAGACCTTTCGAGAGTTTTTTGAGTAAGGGGGGTAGATTATGGAAAGGGAAGGTGTTAGCACCCTTTCCATCCATAGTTTTCTATGGGCTCTTAGATGCTAGCTCATTTTGAAATACCTTATCCTTTGTGTGTTTTGAAAAGTATTTTGAAATGCCTTAGTACGACGATTTGCTTTATGATGACTCTTGTATCAGTCCTCAAGAGTGTTGATAAAACGTTTGAAAATGTTTTTGAAAGTGTTTTATGTATGTGAACAAATTTATTTTTGAGCAAGCATCTAATAGCTATTTACTTTTACTCAAAATGGTCGTTCTTTTCCTCTTTTCCTTTAGACAGTGCTATCCTACTATTAGTGAGTAGGTAGCCCTATTGTTGGATGTTTGAGGGACATTTGAAGGGGCTTTTATAGTCATAAAGGCAATTGGGCAAGAAATATTAGTAACTACCCTAGGGTTTTAAGATCATTCTTACCCAGGCAACGTCGAGAGGGTCATCGAGGGAATTATGATCTTTGAACTGGAGGGTAGCCACTAAAATCTCTCACGTTTCGAGAGTTGTGACTGTTTTCTGAAGGCAACCAAAGTGGGAGTACCCTAAAGGTGGGCATGTACAATTGTATTGTATTTCAGTTATTTATCTTGATGTTAGGCTTGCTAACGTTTTATTTTTAATTCTTGTCATGAAATCCTATTAGGCATACATCTAATAGTTAATACATGTACAAGAAATAAAAAAGCGGGAATTTAAATCTACGCTATTACAAGGCTTCGGGGAGGGGGAATTTACAAGTCCAAAATGGGGAATAAAGCAGAAAAAGTAAAAGTCCTAGTTATTCTATTACATCCGGTAGGCAGTTACAATAGTATGAAAAATAGAATGCGAAAGATAATAACACGCGTGAATTGAAAGGACGTCTAAAAGAAATCCTAAGAGAAAATATTTTTTGTTTGTTTTTTTGTTTTAATTTATGAAAATGGTTTAAGTTTAAAAATAATTGATCTAGATCTATATTTAAAGAAAAAAAGGTTAATTATTAAAGAAACGTGAAATTTAAAGAAAAGAAATTAATTCTATGTTTTTCTTTGGTATTTTTGTCATCAAAAGGAAAAAGAATTAAAATGAAATTAAATCTAAGTTCTATTAATTTATTTTAAAAAATGTTAAAGTGATTACTTAATTAATTTACCAAAATTAAAATTTAATTAAGAAAAATCCTAAATATATTTTTATGTGATTTTTATATTTGTTTACAGAGGGGTGCTAAGAAGCAAGTCCATTAAGCCCAGAGGGAAAGGCTGGCCCCTTGAGGGTTCATCATGGGGGAGTGCTTCTGGAGAGCTGAATCTGGATCCATAATGATCTGGTGGCTGAGATTGATGGTTCATGGTTCTGGAGAGCTGAATCTGGATCCATAATGATCTGGTGGCTGAGATTGATGGTTCATGATGCAGGCGTGGGACCTGCCAGTACTGGATCTGCAAATGACATGTTAGAAAAACATAATACATGACCTGGGTATCGAACCCAATCCCATTCGACTGCACACATTCCACTTTACTATTTGAGTTGTTTGTTCATTCGTTGGTACAAATAAAATCATAACACTCCATAGCAAACAAATCATATATATATATATATATATATATATATATATATATATATATATATATATATATATATATATATATATATATATATATATATATATATATATATATATATATATATATATATATATATATAAAATTTGAATTTTATATATATATAAAATTCGAAATCCACCCATGTGCGCTGCACTTTTTATATTTCTGTTACAGAGGGGTGCTAAGGAAGCAGGTCCATTAAGCCCAGAGGGAAAGACTGTCCCCTTGAGGGTTCATCATGGGGGAGTGCTTCTGGAGAGCTGAATCTGGATCCATAATGATCTGGTGGCTGAGATTGATGGTTCATGATTCTGGAGAGCTGAATCTGGATCCATAATGATCTGGTGGCTGAGATTGATGGTTCATGATGCAGGCGTGGGACCTGCCAGTACTGGATCTGCAAATGACATGTTAGAAAAACATAATACATGACCTGGGTATCGAACCCAATCCCATTTGACTGCACACATTCCACTTTACTATTTGAGTTGTTTGTTCATTCGTTGGTACAAATAATATCATAACACTCCATTAGCAAACAAATCATATATATATATATATATATATATATATATATATATATATATATATATATATATATATATATATATATATATATATATATATATATATATATATATATATATATATATATATATATATATATATATATATATATATATATATATATATATATATAAAATTCGAAATCCACCCATGTGCGCTGCACAAGCCAAAAGGACAGGGATGCCTGGCTTTGAGAATCGAAGGAATCCGTTTCACATGCCTTAGTAAAGGTATCCTGTTACTTTATATTTTACATGTAACACATTAGCAATCACAAACGTCATGCATCATGAATATACAATCAAAATTAATTACATATGAAATGAATTTGAGATCGAAGGTCTGTTACCAGTTGAATGCTTGCTTTGGATTGAGGAGGCCTGCAAAGGTTGCTTCGATTCTGACAACATTTTCGAAATTTTGGAATTTTTGTGGAGCTCTTGTGAGAAACGTGTGTGTTTGGGCAAAAATTCCCGTGTCTAGGAAATACGTGTGTGTATAGGCAAGTGTTTCTATGACTAATGCGTGTGTAGGCAAAAATGTTTCCGTGGCAATCTTTTTTTTGTCTCCCCAGTGTCTGTCCTTCTGCTCTGTATTTATAGGGGGCAGTGGTGAATGGAAATGGCAAGAATCAACCTTTAATCAGGCTTTGAAGGCAGAATCGAAGGCCTTTAAAAAGTTTCCATTTTTGATAATTTCCTACCCTTTTGGGTTTTGAATGAACCTGGACAGGTTTCTCATCTTGAATCCTTCGAATCCCCTCAAGCCTTATTCTTCGATTGACTCTAAGTGGCTTCCTTCAATGGCTCTGTGCTTTAATTCGATTTTCTCACGGTTTCATCCTCATGGCTCCTTTGATTGAGTCCATCTACATTGGTTGTTTGACCTGGCAAATTCTCATATTAGCCCAATCGAACACTTCATTCTGGCCAGTCGAAGCTTTTTTTGTTATTTCCTTCGAATGTAATTGTACAAGAGGCTTGGGCTTGGCGGCATGTAGGACTTTGGCCAGCAAGCATCTTGAACCAGACTAATCAAAAGACAAAACAAAACTTGTTTCCAACAATTGTGTGTCCTTCGAATGGACCAATTGTATGTCCTTCAGAGGCACCACTTGTGTGTTCTTCAAATGGCCCACCAATGTATGTCCTTCAAACCCACTAATGTATGTCCTTCGAATGAACCTTTTGAATGTTTCTCCGAATGGACCATATTGTGTGTCATAGTGTTGAAACTGTGTGTTAAAGGGTTTAGAGTTAGAGTCAAAGCTAGCTTGGGGGAAGCTACTTCTATGTGAATCGAAGCACGCATGAAAGAATTTCTTGCCTTGTGAATCGAAGGAAGACATGAAGGAAGTATTTGCCTAGTGAATCGAAGGCGAGCCTGAAGGATGTACTTGCCTTATGAATCAAAAGCAAGTTGCTTCGAAGGAATCCTTTTCCTTGTGGAAGCTTGGGAATCGAAGCAAACTTGCTCTTTCTTTGATTTGATGCTTGAGAGCCCAATATGACTATATGGAAACTATATGGGGCATCAAAAATCCAATTGTACTTGTGCAAACTTGGACTTTTGAAAATCCTTGTGAGAAAATGTCTTGAGAAAAGTGAGGGCAAATTTTGGGGTACAACAGCTTCCCCTGTTCAATCTTCTTAAACTTGAAGATTTAGATTGGCTTATTTTCCTTTCGTGATATTAAGGTGGAAGACGATTAAACACTAAAGTGCCCAAAAATTTGCACTCGATGATGTGATGGTTGATTGTGTAAGGAATGAGCTTAAAGATTCCATTTGGAGAAGATGACTGAGAGTTGTCAGAGATGGGCTTAAAAAGGCCATCCAAAGTAAATGCTGACTTCATAAGAGGTATCTTTGTGGGGATTCATGTTACTGTTGTATGAGGAGGACTCCACTTGGGAATGTTGATTTCTGTTGTTCTCCTACTTGAGGAAAACTATGTGGGGAATAGAGTCTAGGAGCTTTAGTTGTCCATGGCTCTACTGTGGAGTTATCTCTAGACTAGAGAGATGAAATTTAGCTATCTTCTGGTTGAAATCCAGGCTTCACAGTAACTTGCTGGGGAGAATGAAATTAACTGTTATCTGGAAATGTATTAGAAGGAGCCTGTGTAGGTCTGCTTCAGGATGAGTCAGTGTTAAACTTCATCTAGAGATTGTGAGAAGAAACCCGTGTAAGATTGCTTCAGGATGAGTTCGTGTAAAACATCATCTGTAGATTGTGAGAAGAAACCCGTGTAAGATTGCTTCAGGATGAGCCCGTGTAAAGCCGCATTTAGAAATATATGAGAAGGAGCCTGTGTAGGGACACTTCAGGATGAGTCCGTGTTAGTCTGCATCTGAAAATATATGAGAAGGAACCCGTGTAAGATTGCTTCAGGATGAGCCCGTGTAAAGCTGTATCTGGAGAGAAGAAACCAGTGTAAGATTGCTTCATCTGGTCGTGTAGATAGTCATCCCGTCTTGTTTTAGGAATTGATCTACAATCAGTTGTTCACAAATAGTTGTCCTATCTTGTTTCAGGTATTAATCTGAAACTTGCTTTTGTTGGTCATTGAGATAACTGCCCTGTGTGGTTTCAGGAATTAATCTCTAACCTAAGAGAAAGAAAGATAGTTTCCTGTCTTGTTTCGGGAGTTAATCTTCAATCTTCTCATGTAGATAGTTGTCCTGTCTGGTTTCAAGTATTAATCTATAACCAGTCGTTCACAGATAGTTGTCATGTCTTGTTTCAGATATTAATCTGGAACTTGATTTTGTCCGTCCTTGAGATGGTTGTCCTATCGGGTTTCAGGTATTAATCTCTGACCTTAGAGAAATGAAGATAGTTTCCCCGGCCTGTTTCAGGAGTTAATCTTCAGTCTGCTCATGTAGATAGTTGTCATGTCTGGTTTGAGGTATTAATCTACAATCAGTCATCCATAAATAGTTGTCCTGTCTTGTTTCAGGTATTAATCTGGAACTTGTTTTTGTCAGTCATTGAGATGGTTGTCCTATCTGGTTTCAGGTATTAATCTCTGACCTTAGAGAAAGGAAGATAGTTTCCCCGTCCTGTTTCGGGAGTTAATCTTCAATCTTCTCATGTAGATAGTTATCCTGTCTAGTTTCAGGTATTAATTTGCAATCAGTCATCCACAGATAGTTGGCCTGTCTTGTTTCAGGTATTAATCTGGAACTTTTGAAAATTGTTGACGATATTCATCTGTCGATCTTTCCTGAAAAGGTAAAGAATTAGATGCATGCAATATTATGATGCATGAAGTGAAAATGACGCTCTCAATATAAATGAGATTATGACATATGCATCCGTGCTGCATATGCTACGACACTTGTAAAATGGTGTATGAATGAAATGTATGAACGTGGCAGTCGTTCTATTGCTGTATTGTTGAACTAGGGAAAATAAATCCCTGATTGTTGTTGGGGATGAAGAGTGTAAGTCTTCAAATTTTGTTGAAGTTGAAATACTGGGAGATGGATTTCTGTTGTTAGAGAAATAAAATCTGTTGAGGAAGGGTAACTCCATGAAGTGCTTGGGGATTTTTATGAAATCCTGCTGGGGAATCTTGAAAAGATTGTGAACCAGGTTAGGGAATTCTTTAAGATGTCGGGGCAGTAATTGGAGATTCTTGTTCTGCCGGGGATATAAGAACACCTGACATCATTAGGTTGTATGTTGAGGATATGGTAGTGACTTTATAGTAGGATGCCCCTGCCTCTGTACCTGCTGGAGAAAGTATCTATGGGGATTTTATGGTTGGCCTTTAGACAATGTCCCGTTTATTAAAGCCATTAGTAATTGTCTTTCTTTTTTTTATGCGTGTATTTGTAAACGGTAATCATATTCAAATGCATATGTTCAAAATTAATCACTGGACGTTTTTGAAAACAAAACAGAAATATAAAAACAAATAGTTTTTCACTTTCAAAGAGGTAGTTTTGTATTAATTAGAATAGATTTTGCCTATAATAGGCGTGTTTGTACAAGAAGACAAACATCCTAGTAAAAGAATTCCGTCGTAAGAATGAATACTATACAAAGAAAAAAAGCAATGTGAAATGTTCCCAATGGGTTCCCATTTTGTTATTGCCTTTATGTCTTTGAGCGTCTTATCTCTTTTGCTGCTTGTCCGAAGCTAACTGGATTGATTAGTACCATTTAAGCTTGATAGTTATTATCGAAGATTGGTTGTAAGGTGATCCAACGAGACATAGTTATACGCTTTAAATCCATAACTATTGCCTGGACCGTCCTTTCGGGTTTTCAGTCCACCGGGATACCCTTTCTTGCCCAAGCCGCCTTTTCATGTTTTCGACTTGCCGGGTGTACAGATTTTTCTATATGTATATTCCTAACTTTGCCTGAACCCTTTTGGTTCGCCGGGATGCCCTTATTTTTTCCTAGGCCAGTCAACCTAGTGAGTCTTTGTTCATACGTAGTATCTTTTAACTATGTCCGCGTTTACAGAGTGCGGAAGGTCGTCACCATCCATAGTGGTTAAGATCATGGCTCCACCAGAAAATATGTTCTTGATCAAAAATGGCTCTTTGTGATATGGTGGGAGAACTGACTTGAGGTTTTGCGTTTTTGTTCGTAAATGTTGTGGTTTTAGCAAGAGTCGCCATCCACTTTTCTTTTATCCAATAAGGAAAGGTGAAAAAGCACAGGAAAGACCTTTAGAGATGTTTTCTTGAGTTCGGGGGGTAGATTATGAAAAGGGAAGGTATTAGCACCCTTTTCATCCATGGTTTTTCATGGGCTCTTAGTTGCTCGCTAGATCACTTGCTTTTGTTTGGAAAATGTGCTTTGTGCGGATTTTAAAAGTATTTTGAAAAGGGGCCATCGTTTAGGAAAACTTTGTTATAGTCCTTGTTCGTAAGAACGTATACAAAGTGTTGAGATTTTGAAAGTATTTCATGTTTGGAAAGTGTTTTGAAAGTGTAGGTGATTGTTTTTGAAAATAGCAAGGATGTTTGTTTTGAAATTGAGCAAGTAACTAAAAGTAATATACCTACTCAAAAGGTCTTAGATGGGCTTTTCCTCCTCCTTTAGATGTTGCTATCTTACCATTGACTAGGTAAGAAGCCCCATCGTTGGATGTGAAGGGACGGGTGTTGGGTCATCGTATAACCATGATAGCAATGTTGTGAGATGACTTAGCACTTTTCTTTAGGGGCTAAGATCATTTTGAAAGGCAACTTTGATAGCGTCATCGAGGGACTCTGATCTTTTATTTTTTTATTTTTGTTTGTGCTAAGACATCCCACATGCATAACATGGTCATCTTCGTAAGGCAACAAGTGAGATTACCCTAAGGGTGCATGTGTGCAAGTGTGTTTGATTGCATGCATTTGTCTTTGATTTTTGGTGGTCTACTTGTTGGTTTTATCTTGGCACACACGCCTAATTACTAGAATTTACATTTGAAAGCGATAAATTGCAGAAATGTAAAGTCCTATGCTATTACAATATTTAGGTGATGGGGGTACAAATTTATGAATGGGAGGTTGCAAGTAAAATTAAGTCCTAAGCTACCATTACAACCATATTGAAATGTAGAATATAAGAAATAAATGAACTTGTTTATAAAATGTTTTTGTGTTAATAAAAAAGAAATAAATTAGTTAATAAAACAAAATATTTTTTGGCTTTTTATGTTGATATTAAAAATGAAGAAAAGGAAAATAAATGAAAGATAGAAAACAGCGTGCTGCTGCAAGAAAAATAATAAGGATCAGATGTTCTGAAGCCAGGCGCGTGATGACTCAACAGGAAAAGTCAATGGATATCAGAAGTTTAGAAGTTCTAAACTGGTAAACTCCCAGGTCCTGCAAGACACGTTAGAGGGAAAACACAGAAGTTATGGATTGCTATATGCTGAAGTCCTGCAAAAAATGCTAGAGGGAAAACACACAGGTTCTGGGTGGTGTTCAGCCAGTGAGCCAAAAGTCAGAAGCGTTGTGTTACGCTAAAACAGTGAGTAAATATCAGCAGTTCAGTGCGTTATCAGCATGTAAGCATCATAAGTTCAGTGTGTGTTAAAACAGTGAATGAATCATCAGAAGTTCTGTATTATGTTGAGCCAGTGGGTGAACATTAGCAGTTTAGTGCGTTATTAACATGTAAAAAATGAGAAGTTCAATGTCTATTAACAGTGAGAAAAATCACAGAAGTTCTGTATGTTAAAACTATGAATGAACATCATAAGTTTTATGCCATATTTCAACTCTCAATCAGCACATCAATAATCTATTCAGTTTTCAACAAACAGTAAATCAGAATGATAACAACACAACAGCTTACAGAAGTTCTGATCCATAGTTTTTCTATTCATGACATGATATATACAACATTAATACTATGATATTTACATGTTAATGATGTTCAGAATGAAAAATAAGCAAAGTCAGAAAGACTTACCTTGAACCTGGAGCGTGCTTGGAGCTCAGAGTGGCTGCCTTTAGATGTTCTGCGTTAGCAAGAGAAATGGAAGAATGGTTGTGTTCTTTGGTTCCAAGGGAAGAACCAAGGTTTGTTTTTGTGTATAAGGAATCTGGATTTTTATAAAGGTTTCACAACTTCCTTTCTCTCTTTTGGCCAATCTCCCTCTTCAAAAGCCAGCCCCTTGAACGTGGGATGGAGCAAAGTATTTATAGGTGAAGGTTTTGTAGTTTGGAGATGTCAAGTGGCGCCAACATCATGTGCTAGATGTTGACTTACTCCTGAAGTAAGCTTAAACAAGCATGGTTCAATGCACCAAATGGGATAATTAGTAGCGCCTAAGCTGGATTCATTAGCATGAATTAAGGAAAAGTAGAAGCAGTGCATGGGCCTAGCATACTTTTGCATAAAAGTTGGTCTTCCCAAGACATTAGGGGTACACGTGGTGGAAATCCTTTGGATAAAGACTCAGAAGGTGGTTGTGAGCATTAAATGATGATGAGACTTATCACAACCAGAAATCCTGCAACGTGAAACTCTATACCAAGGCTTAGTTCTGGATCAGAAGTTCTAAGCTTGCGTAGCATCCAATCTTCTGATCTTCTTGTCTTCTGGCTCCAACATGTTCTGAAGGAACTTTCAGATTTTCCAGAAAGCTTGCAGCACGCTTCTTAACCTTCTTTGAATTACTCTGGCAAGCTCTGACTGAGCTTTTTGTGAAAACTTACCCAGAAGTTCTGACCAAACTCTGTTTGTAGAATGTCCAGAATTTGATGAGTTTTATGGTGATAATATGGTCAGATGCTCCGAGCTTATCATATTTTCTTAAATACTTAGAAACAATTCTAAGTATTTAGAATTTTGACTTCTTCAAAGTAGGTTTGACTTTTGAATTTCTTGATGAAACAAACTTCATATTCTAACATATCTTGATGAAATATTGTAAGTGTTTGGTTATTGGCATGTATTTTTTGTAAAACCAGGTGTGTGAATGTCATGACTGATGTCAGAACATTCTGGGTTACTAGGTACTTTCTGCAGAAAAAGAATGGCATACAGTAGCTGCTCATTATGAGTGTGTAGCTGATCATTATGCAATGATCACATTTATTACATTCTACCAAAATCAGTAAACAGGATTCTTGTTGTCATAACCAATGTTAAGACATCCTGTACTGATCTAACAGTTATGCAGTTTTGTTAATTCTGAGATTTTTCAGGAATATGGTTCATACATTCCAGAACAGAATCTCACGTGGACTTTAGGTTAACTTGGCTTAACCCTAATCTGGTTGATAAAGTCTTGTGACCAAGTCTTGAGGTTAACCCTAATTAACCCTAGCTGTTTTCGTGGAAGCCCTAACTGAAGAACAGCTGCCTATATATTCAACAGGAAGGCTGTTGGTGAACTCAACTTTTTGATAGAAGATCAACAAGGGGCTGTATAGTTTTAACTACTGTAATCCAAGCAAGTATCATTGTGATAAGTGACTTGGAGTAGGTTTTGATTGTAAGGGTTGTGTATCATTCAAAGCTTTGAAGCACAAGTGTTTGTGTCACTTGATTAAAGCTTTGAAGCAAGGTCAAGTTGGGTTTATGTATCACTCAAAGCTTTGAAGCACGAGTGTTTGTGTTACTTGATTAAAAGCTGTGAAGCATAATCAAGTGTATGTTCTGAAGAGTGTCTTCATAATTTCATTAGTCAAGTGTTTAGTATCACTGCTGTGATTGAGGGGGAGTGAGTAGGAACTCAGGTTTAAGTTGAACTTAGATTGAAGTTGCATTGGGTAGGTCTTAAGTGAAGGAGATAAACTGGTTGGTTTATTCCTGAATTAATATCTCTTATAGTGAATTTCCTCCCTGGCTTGGTAGCCCCCAGAGTAGGTGTTGTTTCACACTGAACTGGGTAAACAATTGACTGTGTTCTTTACTGCTTTTTGATTTACTGTCTTATAGAAAGTCAGATACGATGTCATAACATTCACTGTGACATTGAGTATCTGCTGCCAGAATTTCAATTGGCATCAGAGAAGGCACCCTGCCTGTCTTACTGGGTGAGATCTAGGGATATCACTTTCTGGCGCTATGGACAAAGAAGGAGTTTTTGGAAACAGACCACCCATTCTGGATGGATCAAATTATGACTACTGGAAACCTCATATGATTGCCTTCTTAAAATCAATGGACAAAAAGGCTTGGAAAGCTGCTGACAAAGGATAGAACCATCCCACCATAACTGAGAAAGATGGGATAATCAGTCTGAAACCTGAGGAAGAATGGAGCAAAGAAGAAGATGAGTTAGCCCTGGGTAATTCCAAAGCATTAAATGCCTTGTTCAATGGAATTGATAGAAACATATTCAGACTAGTACATCAATGTGAACTGGCCAGGAAGTTTGGGACACTCTCAAAACTACCCATGAGGGCACATCCAAAGTAAAAATGTCAAGGCTTCAGATGCTGACTACCAAATTTGAGAACCTAAGGATGATGGAAGATGAAACCATTCATGAGTTTCACATGAACATCTTGGAGATTGCCAACACCTCAGGAGCATTCAGAGAAAATATGTCAGAAGAAAAACTGGTGAGAAAGATTCTCAGATCCTTGCCTAAAAGATTTGCAATGAAGGTAACTGCTATAGAGGAAGCCCAGGATATCAGCAATTTGAAGGTGGATGAACTCATTGGGTCTCTTCAGCCCATTGAGATTGGGATCAGTGACAATGTCGACAAGAAAAACAAGAGCATAACACTTGTATCTAATACTGAAGATGAAAACAAGGAGGATGAAGAAGAAAATATTTCAGAAGCTATAGCCATGCTTGGAAGACAATTCAACAAACTCATCAAGACAATGGATCCAAAGTCAAGGTCAAATGTTAAGAACATTCCTTCTGACATTAACAGATCTTATGACTCTAGCAGAAGACCAAAGTCTGAAGACAAGGGAAATCAAAGCAGAGGAATTCAATGCCATAGATGTGAAGGATATGGGCACATTCGAGCTGAATGTCCTACCTTTCTTAAGAAACAAAAGAAAGGAATGTCTGTTACTTGGTCTGACTGTGATTCAGAAAGTAATTCTGAAGAAGAATCTGCCAAACTAGTTACTGCACTAACTGGTATTTGTAACTCTGATAGTGACTCTAGTGATGAGGAAGTGACATTTGAAGAACTGGCTGATTCCTACAAGAAATTATGTATCAGAAGTGCTGAAGTCTGTCAGCAAAATGAGAGACAAACAAAACTCATAATAAAGTTGGAGGCTGAGAAAAAGGCAGACATTGATACTATAAGTCATTTAGAAGGGGAAGTTCAAATGCTAAACTCAAAACTGGACCAGATGACCAAATCTGTCAAGATGCTGACAAATGGAACTGACAAATTGGAAGAAATCCTTCAGGTTGGACAAAATGTGGGAAACAAGTCTGGTCTAGGATTTGTGGCAGCAAAGAAATCTGGTATAGACAAGAAGATCAGGCCTGATAAACAAATGTCAAAGCAGATGTCACAACATAGCACTCAACATCGAGAACAGAGAAATATGAAGAAAAAGTATCAAAGATGGAGATGTCATCATTGTGGGAGGTTTGGTCACATAAAGCCATTCTGCTTCAGATTATATGGATATCCTAATCAGAACCCAGGTTTCAAACCTAAGTCTAACAAGGTACCATATACTCCACAGTGGAAGAAAAAGGCTACTGCCCTGATAGCTCACACTTCCCTTAGAGTCTCTACAAAGGAAGACTGGTACTTTGACAGTGGATGTTCTAAGCACATGACTGGAATCAAGAATCTTCTCAATAATGTTAAACCTCACACCACTAGTTATGTGACCTTTGGAGATGGTGCTAGAGGAGAAATCAAAGGAGTTGGAAACTTGGACTGCCCTAGAGTTCCAAATCTAAATAAAGTATTACTGGTAAAAGGCTTGACTGCTAATCTCATAAGTATCAGCCAATTATGCGACCTAGGAATCAAGGTCAACTTCTCCAAATCTGAATGTCTTGTAACTAATGAGAAACAAGAAGTTGTAATGAAAGGAGTCAGATCTAAAGACAACTGCTACTTGTGGGAGCCTGAGAACACTAATTACTCTACTGTGTGTTCTATTGCCAAAGAAGAAAAAGAAGTGAAACTGTGGCACAAAAAACATGGTCATCTACATCTAAGAGGAATGAAAAGGATTATATCCATGGAGGCAGTCAGAGGGATTCCAAGACTGCAAATTGATGAAGGAGAGTCTGTGGTGAATGTCAGGTTGGTAAGCAGACTAGGATGTCACATCCAAAGTCAAGACATCTGACCACCTCTAAGGTTCTAGAACTTCTACATATGGAGGTGGAAAGTCTTGGTGGAAAAAGATATGCCTATGTTATTATGGATGATTTTTCCAGATTCACCTGGATTAACTTCATTAGGGAAAAATCTGATGTATTTGAAGTTTTTAAAGAACTGTGCAAAAGAATTCAAAGAGAAAAAGAAGGGTGCATTGTCAGAATCAGAAGTGATCATGGCAAGGAATTTGAAAACAGTAAGTTTAATGAGTTCTGTTCCTCAGAAGGAATTAATCATGAATTCTCTTCACCTATAACTCCTCAACAAAATGGAGTTGTAGAAAGGAAAAACAGGACCATACAGGAATCTGCCAGAGCAATGATACATGCCAAAAGACTTCCTATTCATTTTTGGGCTGAAGCTATAAATATAGCCTGTTATGTCCATAACAGGGTCACCTTGAGAAAGGGAACCTCATCCACCATTTATGAACTCTGGAAAGGAAGAAAGCCAACAGTGAAGTACTTCCATGTATTTGGTAGCAAATGCTATATTCTGGCAGATCGTGAACAAAGGAGAAAGCTGGACCCTAAAATTGATGAAGGAATATTTCTAGGATACTCCACCAACAGCAGAGCTTATAGGGTATTCAATTCCAGGACCAAAGTCATGATGGGATCAATAAATGTCATAGTTGATGAGTATCATGAGGAAACAGATGTCCCTTGTAATGTTGAGACATTCTTTGAGTCTTCAACTCAACTAAATGATCTACCTAACACTACTGCATCAGACTCTGAATCAAAGGAAGCTAACAAAAACCCTTCCATCAGAATTCAGAAAGATCATCCTAAAGAACTCATCATAGGAGATCCTAACAGTGGAGTCATTACAAGATCTAGAGAAATCATCTCAAACTCTTGCTTTGTGTCTAAAATTGAACCAAGAAATGTTAAGGAGGCTTTAACTGATGAATACTGGATTGGAGAAATACAAGATGAATTGAACCAATTTAAGCAACATGAAGTATGGGAGTTAGTTCCTAGACCAGAAGGAATAAACATCATTGGCACAAAATGGATCTACAAGAACAAATCAGATGCTGAAGGAGTTGTCACCAGGAATAAGGCAAGACTTGTTGCTCAAGGATACACTCAAGTTAAAGGGGTTGATTTTGATGAGACCTTTGCCCCTGTAGCCAGACTGGAATCAATCAGACTCCTATTGGGAATTGCTTGTCTCCTGAAGTTCAAGTTATTTCAGATGGATGTAAAAAGTGCCTTCCTAAATGGGTACTTAAATGAGGAAGTTTATGTGGAACAGCCTAAAGGATTTGTGGATCCAAACTACCCTGATCATGTCTACAAATTGAGGAAAGCTTTATATGGCCTGAAACAAGCTCCTAGAGCATGGTATGACAGGTTGACAAAATTTCTCTCTGACAAAGGATATAGAAAAGGAGGCTTGGATAAAACCCTTTTTGTCAAAAATGAAGGAGGAAATATAATGGTAGCTCAAATCTATGCTGATGACATAGTGTTTTGGGGAATATTAGATAAAATGGTTAAACATTTTGCTGACCAGATGCAGGCTGAATTCGAAATGAGCCTCATGGGAGAATTGACCTACTTTCTTAGACTGCAAGTCACACAGATGGAAGACTCAATTTTTCTGTCTCAAAGCAAGTATGCAAAGAACATTGTCAAGAAGTTTGGAATGGAGAATGCCAGTCACAAAAGGACTCCTGCACCTACTCATTTAAAGCTATCCAAAGATTCAAGTGGGGTTAAGGTGGACCAAAGCCTGTACAGAAGCATGATAGGAAGTCTGCTATACTTAACAGCCAGCAGACCTGACATTGCTTTTGCAGTTGGAGTATATGCAAGATACCAAGCTGATCCCAAAGTCAGTCATATCAACCAAGTGAAGAGAATTTTGAAGTATGTAAGTGGAACTTACAACTGTGGCTTATTGTACTCTCATGGTTGTGAACCAACTCTGACTGGTTACTATGATGCTGATTGGGCTGGAAGTGCTGATGATAGAAAGAGCACCTCTGGAGGATGTTTCTTCTTAGGAAATAATCTGGTCTCCTGGTTCAGCAAGAAACAGAACTGTGTGTCTCTCTCTACTGCTGAAGCTGAATACATAGCAGCTGGTAGTAGCTGTTCTCAAATGATCTGGATGAAACAGATGCTTACTGAGTATAATGTCACACAAGATGTTATGAAATTATACTGTGACAATCTGAGTACAATCAACATTTCCAAGAATCCTATTCAGCATAGCAGGACCAAGCATATTGACATTAGACATCACTTTATCAGAGATCTTGTAGAGGAAAAGACGATTAAACTGGAACATGTTGCCACTGAACTACAGCTGGCTGACATTTTTACCAAGGCACTTGATGCAAATCAATTTGAAAATTTGAGGGGCAAGTTGGGTATTTGCCAACATGAGGAAATGTAGCAATTAATTTTGCTTAAAACAAGGGATGAAGGAGATTTTTGTGTTAAGTCTATTTTGATTGGGTTAATCATATGTTTCCCTATTTCTTTCAAAATTATTAAGAAGTTGAATAGACACTCATTTACCTCCTTCCTCTCTCGACTCTGCAACAATCTCCATTCTCTCAATCAAAGATTTCACTCTCGTTGTTACTGGTTTTCTAAGACTCTCAAAATGTCTCAACTATCCATGACATCATCCTCTTCAAAGACGACTGTTTCTACCGCATCCTCTGATCGAGAACCTAGGGCAATCACAACCTGCATGGATTCTGATGTTCTGGAGATTACTCCTCTTAGAGAACTGGCAGCTAACCCCTCTAAGGTTAAAAAGCTGAGAACAAGGCATGCAGGAAGGTCTCAAGCTTCTTCATCTGGTAATCCCTCTCAACCATCATCTTCTATTCCCTCAGAAATAGAAAATAGGGAAGGCTCAGCTTATGTTCATCAAGCAATAGCTAGACTGATTACAAGAATTCTGAATGAGAACCACTCAGTACCTGGCATTTCTATTCCTTTAAATCAAGAATCTGCTAGTCCAAATGTTGAAATGAATCCAGATGTCACTAATAATGTTGAGACACCGGATGACAACATTCAGAAATCATCTGAAAATCTTGATGATCTCCAGAACCCTTCAGAGAAGGATGTTGAACCCCCGGTTATTGATGTGGATGAAGAATACTCTGACAATGACCTAATTGCAAATATCAACCCTAGCATAGCTAGAAGGATGATGAACATAAAAGGAAAGCAGGATGATGTAAAATGTCTGACCAAAGAGAAGACTGGTGATGTTGTTCATAAGAAAACCAGGTCTAAAGACAAGACTGGTGTAGAAACTGTGAAGACTGGATTGTCCAAAGGGAAGGTGAAAACCCGAGTACCTGCTGGTAGTCTCTCAAAGCCTGTGAGACAACCAATAGCAAAGAAAAGGAAAGAGCTTGAACCTTCTGATTCTGATGAGGAATCAGAATTTGAAGTTGATGCTGAAGACATTCCTCTCAGAAGGAAACTCCCATCAAGCAAAATGGCTAAAGTTCCTGAAGTCCCCAATGACAACATTTCTTTTCACCACCCTGAAAATGCTAACAGATGGAAGTATGTTTGTTTGAAAAGAATAGCCTTGGAAAAAGAACTGGACAATGGTGCCATGGAATGTAAGGAGATCATGGACCTAATCAAAACTGCTGGTCTAATGAATACTGTGGTAAAGTTTACCAACTGCTATGAAAATCTTGTCAAAGAATTCATAGTGAACTTATCTGATGGATGTGTTGATGGAAGGTCAGCTGACTTTAAGTGTGTCTATGTTAGAGGAAGAAAGGTAAATTTCTCTCCCTCTGAAATAAACAAATTCCTAGGAAGACCAGATGAGGCTTGCCCTGAACTAGAGGTTACTGACAATCAAGTATGCCAAACCATCACTGCAAATCAAGTCAAGAGCTGGCCCTTAAAAGGCAAGCTGAATGCAAGCAAGCTAAGCATGAAATTTTCCATCCTGCACAAGATTGGTGCAGCCAACTGGGTTCCCACCAACCATAAATCAACCATCTCCACAGGATTGGGAAGATTCATTTATGCTGTTGGAACCAGGACAGAATTTGACTATGGCAGGTATATCTTTGATCAAACTTTAAAACATGCTGGAAGCTATGCTGTTAAAGGCCCTATTGCCTTTCCCTCCCTCCTATGTGGTATTGTCCTTGCTCAGTATCCTGACATTCTAGTTGAAAAAGATACTGTATGCAAAAGAGCCCCTGCTCTTGGGTTGCACTATAAGCTATTTCAGGGAACTCATGTTCCTGACATTGTCATGACATCAGCTAAGACATCAACTGTCAAAACTCAGTCCAAGAAAACCTAATTGCTAGACTAGAACAGAAGGAGACTGAAGGACAAAGAAGGGAAGAAGATGCTGCTGAAGATCAGCTTAATGCTGAAGATAGTGCCTCCTCTGAAGATGACAGTGCTTGAAGATCAGTGGAGTTGTCAAGCTTGCTGCTGGTACCTGTTGCTGCAAGTGATTTCAGATTTTTTTGTTTTTATTATTCATTTTGGATGACTGTATAACCTAAAAGTACATGTATCTTTGGCCTATTTATGGCTAAAGAGGGGGAGAAGATTTTATGTTAATTATACTTGGTAGACATTATTTTTTTCTGCAGACATATTATTTCTGCTGCTCTCTAATCTCTGATTATTTAGGGGTTTTAGCCAAAAATTTGCCAAAGGGGGAGTTTGTAAGTGTTTGGTTATTGGCATGTATTTTTTGTAAAACCAGGTGTGTGAATGTCATGACTGATGTCATAACATTCTGGGTTACTAGGTACTTTCTGCAGAAAAAGAATGGCATACAGTAGCTGCTCATTATGAGTGTGTAGCTGATCATTATGCAATGATCACATTTATTACATTCGACCAAAATCAATAAACAAGATTCTTGTTGTCATAACCAATGTTAAGACATCCTGTACTGATCTAACAGTTATGCAGTTTTGTTAATTCTGAGATTTTTCAGGAATATGGTTCATACATTCCAGAACAGAATCTCACGTGGACTTTAGGTTAACTTGGCTTAACCCTAATCTGGTTAATAAAGTCTTGTGACCAAGTCTTGAGGTTAACCCTAATTAACCCTAGCTATTTTTGTGGAAGCCCTAACTGAAGAACAGCTGCCTATATATTCAACAGGAAGGCTGTTGGTGAACTTAACTTTTTGACAGAAGATCAACAAGGGGCTGTATAGTTTTAACTACTATAATCCAAGCACGTATCATTGTGATAAGTGACTTGGAGTAGGTTTTTATTGTAAGGGTTGTGTATCACTCAAAGCTTTGAAGCACGAGTGTTTGTGTCACTTGATTAAAGCTTTGAAGCAAGGTCAAGTTGGGTTTATGTATCACTCAAAGCTTTGAAGCACGAGTGTTTGTGTTACTTGATTAAAAGCTGTGAAGCATAATCAAGTGTATGTTCTGAAGAGTGTCTTCATAATTTCATTAGTCAATTGTTTAGTATCACTGCTGTGATTGAGGGGGAGTGAGTAGGTACTCAGGTTTAAGTTGAACTTAGATTGAAGTTGCATTGGGTAGGTCTTAAGTGAAGGAGATAAACTGGTTGGTTTATTCCTGAATTAATATCTCTTATAGTGAATTTCCTCCCTGGCTTGGTATCCCCCAAAGTTGGTGTTGTTTCACACTGAACTAGGTAAACAATTGACTGTGTTCTTTACTGCTTTTTGATTTACTGTCTTATAGAAAGTCAGATACGGTGTCATAACATTCACTGTGACATTGAGTATCTGCTGCCAGAATTTCAAATATGATTTTTGAGATTTGATTTTGATCCAAAAGTTAAGGTTAGACTTCTCAGTGTGCAAATGATCATTTTTCCCTTGTGAGTGATTTTTCTTGGAAAATTGCAGTTCAAGGCTTGGAATCGGATGAAAGCAAACTTGAGGATCTAGGGTGATTCCTTGAGAAATGAGAGGGAAAATTTTGGGGTACAACAGCTGCCCCTGTTCAATCTTCTTACACCTGAAGAGTTAGATTGGTAAATATTCCGTTTGTGACTTGAGGGTGGAAGATGATTGAACACTAGAGTGCCCAGAAAATTTGCAATCGAAGGTGTGTTAGTTGATTATGTAGGGAATGGGCTTAAAGATGCCATTTGGAGAGGGGATAGAATCCTGTCGGAGATGGGCTTAAAGATTCCATCCAGAAATGATTGCTGGACTGTATCTGTAAGCTGGAACTGAATGATTGTCATAATGGCATCCGTGTCTGGAGCGTATCTGAACTGTATCGAAAGGTTGGGTTGTTTGATGATGAGTCAGTGTAAAACTTAATCTTGGAAAGAAGGAACCTGTGTAGGGTTGCCTGATGATGAGTCAGTGTAAAACTTCATCTTGGAAAGAAGGAACCTGTGTAGGGCTGCCTGATGATGAGTCCGTGTAAGACTTCATCTTGGAAAGAAGGAGCCTATGTAGGGTTGATTCATGATGAGTCCGTGTAAAATTGCATCTGAAATTTCCTGAGAAGGAACCTATGTAGGGTTGCTTCAATGATGAGTCCGTGTAAAACTGCATTTGAAATGTCCTGAGAAGGAACCTGTGTAGGGTTGCTTCTTGATGAGTAAGTGTAAAACTGCATCTGAAATTTCCTGAGAAGGAACCTGTGTAGGGTTGCTTCAATGATGAGTCCGTATAAGACTTCATCTGGAAAGGAGGAACCTGTGTAGGGTTTCCTGATGATGAGTCTTTGTAAAACTTCATCTTGGAATTAGGAGGATCCTGTGTAGGGTTGCCTGATGATGAGTCCGTGTAAAGCTGCATCTGAAATTTCCTGAGAAGGAACCTGTGTAGGGTTACTTCATGATGAGTCTGTGTAAAACCTCATCTGAAATTTCCTGAGAAGGAACCTGTGTAGGGTTGCTTTGGGATAAGTTCGTGTGAAAATTCAGGAGGAACCTGGGTAAGGTTGCTTTGTGATGAGTCTGTGTAGGACTGCATTTTGGAAAGAGAAGGAACTGGTGTAAGGTTGCTTCATGATGATGAGTCCGTGTAAAACTTCACCTTGGAAAGGAGGAACCTGTGTAGGGTTTCCTGATCTGGTCAAGTAGATAGCTGTTCTATTTGGTTTTAGTTATTAATCTACAATCAGTCGTCCAAAAATAGTTTTCCTGGCTTGTTACAGGTTTTAATCTGGAACATGAAAAGTTCGATGGTAGGCATTTGTTGATTGACCTTTTCCTGAAAAAGGTAAAATGTTAGTTGTATGCAATGTCATGATGCATGACATGCATGATGTCGTGATGTTCTAAAAATAAATGAGATTGTGTCGTATGCACTTATCATGTATGTATATAGGAGGTATGAAATGTGAAATGTTTATGAATGTATTTTTTTCTGGGAAAATAAATCCTTGACAAATGTCGGGGAGTTTGTTAAATCCTGGACTGCTGTTGAAGAGTATGTGTGTCTTCAAACTTTGCTTAGAACGTTTCCACCAGAGATTCCTGTTTTGTTGTTTGAGGAGAAACTCCGGTGGGGAGTATTGAAAAATCTGTGGGGAGAATGTTTATTCCTGCTTGGGAAAAGAGTTCAGGAGTCTCGGTTGTCTGTTTCTCTACTGGGGAATCGAAGTTGAACTGATATCTGGTCGGGTCCCGGTTTCATAGTAACTTGCTGGGGATTGTAGAGTAGTCTATTAGGGAAATAGAGTTGTGGTCCTTTTATTTGTAGTAGTTGGAAAGGCAAACTCAAACTGGGGAATTTTTAGTTTGTTGGGGAAATAAACCCTGTTGCCGGTCTGCTAGAGAGGTGACGACTTCGTTGGGGAAAGTCTTCGAGGACTCTTGAGGTTGTCTCAGCTGGGGACAGGTTTTCAAAGATTAAACTCTTGCTGGGGAATCATCCTATGAGCAGAATTTTAGGGAGATTTGTCATTGCCCCTAGTAGAAAATGTTTGTGGTATTGCCAAAAATGTTTGATTGTACGTAACCCTTTGTTGAGGTTGACATTCAATGCCCCAAGTGACGGAGATGGAGACCTGCCCCTGGTTACTCTGCACTTTGAGAGATTTCTTGGAATCTTGACTGGACTGCCCCAGGTGTGCTGGATAGTGACATGTCATGCCCCTTTGTTGATATGATATTTGTCATTATAAGTGTCATCCTACTCGAAGTGATTTTGTTCACTGAGAGAGATTTCGCTCACTGGATATTCTCTGTGTGAATTTCTCTGCTATCAAACAAATAGCCTATATGCAAACAACGATATTCAAATAATGCAAAGTTTATGCTTGTCTTAATTTTTTTTTAACATGCGTTTTAGCGAGTAAAGAAATTTTGTATTAAAAATTCAACTCAGGATTCAGAGTAAAGCCTTACAGGAGTCAGGATACCTTTTGTAACAGTATTCTTTCGAACTAACCCATGCTTCAATTAGGAATTTTGAAGGGTTGTAGCGTGGATTGGTTCACGGTTTAAGAAACAAAGGATAAAGGCTCAAAGTGTATTTGTACTTGCCCGTTCTTCGTGATATTCTTCGGTCCTAAACTCAGCTAATTGTGCGTTTGAACTCCAAATGAGTCTGGAATGAAGTTTTGGTGATGGTTCAGGCAAGTTAAGTTTGTCAGAAAGCAGTCATTTTTGCAACATTTTTCATGTTGTCGAGGATTTGTAGTGACCTCTTTCTTTTGATTTGTAGTTTGAGATTACGGTCAGCGGGATGCCCCAGTTTTTCTCACGTCTCCTTTGTAGGTTTTGGCTTAGTGGGATTTTCTTTTTGAGAGATAATGGATGCCTATGTGATAGGGAACCATCATCATCTTTTGATTCCATAGGAATGTTCCTTGACGTCATTCGTTGTATTACGAGATGAGAGTTTGCGGCTAAACGCGCGTTTGAATTAACTGAGAGACTACCTTGCCCCAGGTTTTGATTAAAGGTTTAAATTTGTGTTAAAACAGAAAACTTCTACTTCTTTGGCTTGAAGGGGTTGACTAGGGATTATCTTCCTTATAACTCTAGTGTTTAGGATTTGAAAAAATGCCTGTACATCGTCAGCAAGGTCTGTTCAAAAGCATATTGTATGAGATTATGGCATTATTTTCGTCATCCTCCCTCTAAAGGCTTGTAACTTTTAGCAAGAGTTGAATGTCATAAAGAGAATTAAAAGCATAGTTTAAATGTAATGAAAACGAATGGATTGATTCAAGACAAGCATATGAAATGCATTAATGAAACAAAGTTTGACATTAATAGATAATTGTTTAAATAACAAAAGAGAAATTACAACTTGAAAATTCAAAATGAACAGAAGCCTCTTGGTTGTGGCAAAGGAGTAGTGATCACGTTTGGAGTCTCCGGAGGGTCGAACTCGATCTCCTTGGCGTCAATCAAATTCTGAATCTTGTACTTCAATGCCCAACATTCGTTAGTATCATGCCCGAGACTATCAAAATGATAAGCACATGTTGCATTAGGATTATAGTTAGGAGAAAAAGTTTTGGGGTTCAGATGAGGTCCTATCAATGCAATTAGATTCATCCTCAACAAGTGTCGTAGCGCTTGAGACAGCGGCATGTTGATGTTGGGAAACTGTCTTTTAGGCTCGTCTTGCTTTTGTTGCTTTCCCATTTGCTGTTATCGGTGCGACGCAGAACCAGAAATCAGGACTGCCCCCACGTGTTGGTCCAGAAGACTCTTTTGACTGTACACAGCATTAAACTCCTTCTTCCTATTATATGGATTTTTCTGAGCATCAGAAGGTGTAACTTCTTGAATCTTTCCACTTTTGATGCCAATTTCGACTCTTTCGCCGGTCAGTATTAGCTCGGTGAACCCGACTGAGGAACTTTCGATCAAGTGTTTGAAGAAAGGCCTTATCAAAGTTCCCAGATGTCAATCAACTCCCTGTGCGTTAAAGGGGGCTGCACTCTACCATCCAGATCTCTCTACTTTTGGGCGTATCCTTTGAAGCTCTCGTTGGAACCCATGGTCATGTTCTACAATTGCACATGAGTTGGTTCAAGATCAGCATTGTACTGATATTGTTTGTAAAAAGCAGTAGCTAAATCCTCCCAGGTGTGGATGTGAGAACTCTCCAATTGATAGAACCATCCGAGTTGAGTCCCTACTAGGCCCTCTTGGAAGAAATGGATCCTCAGATCAGTTGTGTATGGTTGAATCTTGCGGACATAAGACTTTAAGTGCATCTTAGGGAAAGAGACTCCATCGTACAGGGTAAAGGTAGGTGTGATCCGGTGGCAAAACCGTCTGTTTTGGAAAATGCTGGTTCGTATTTTGCGTTTTTTGTTTGCAAAATGTCGCGGTAAGAAAGATTCACCACCAACTTTTATTTTATCCAACTAGAAAGGACACAAGCACAGAAAAATTCCTTTTTCGAGATTTTGAGTACGGGGGGTTGATTATAGAAAGGGAAGGTGTTAGCACCCTTTCTATCCATGGTTTTCCATGGGCTCTTAGGTATTTTCTCATCTTTTTGAAATTGCTTGTGTGTGTTTGTTTTGAAAAGTTTTGTTTTACTTCATTTTAACCCTTGCTTCTATCTTCAAGAGTGTTACGAAGTTGTTTTGAAAACTTTGTTTGAAAAAAAGTGTAAGTGTGAAAAGTTTGATTTTGAGCAAGTACCTACTAGCATCTACCTACTCGAAAAAAGATTATTTTTGTGCTTGTTTCCTTTAGACAATGCTACCCTACCATTGAGAAATAGGAAGCACCGTCGTTGGAGTTTGTAAAGGTCAATTCAAAAGGGACATACGATCACTAAAGCAATGTTAGGATGTCTTAGTAATAACCCAAATGTCTTAAGATCATACTCGGGGAAACATTTCCGAGGAAATCTTTCCGAGGCAACATTTCTGAACAGGACATTTGATCTTTGTTTAGACAGGAGGGCAACCACTAAGACACCCTATACTTAATGATCGTTTATCGAAGGCAACCGAAGTGAGAGTATACCCTAGGAGTGTGCATGTGCGAGTGATTTGATTTCAAGTTATTATCTTTGCACATTAGGGTTTTCTAGCCATTTTAAATTAACATGTAATCTTGTCATACAATCCTATTAACACACATCTAACAGTTAATATTTTGCGAGATTTAAAATGCGAGAAAAAACTACGATATTACAAGGCTTCAGGGAGGGGGATTAATTACATAGCCAAAACCCGTAAAACGATAAAAGAAAATCCTAATTAAACTATTACATACTGTAAGCAGTTACATTAATATTTGCAAAAATAATAAGTTTGCGCGATGAATCGAAACGAGAGAATTAGGGTTTTGACCCCGACTAAGCCAAATTAAAAGAAAAATCATTTTTGTTGTTTTTGATTATTTTGAGAAAATAAGGTTTAATTGAATAAATAAATAAAAACCTAATTATTAATTAATTTAAATTTAAGAAAAATAATTAGACCAACCTATTTTTGTATTTTTGTTTTATTGAGAAGAGAAATAAAAACTAAATTACATGTTAACCCTAATTTTTTTCTAATTTGATTTTAAATATATGAAAGAGTTAGAATTAATCCTAAATTAAATTAGACTAATATTAAATTAAATTTGGTAAAATAAAATAAAACCTAATTCTAAATTTGTGAAAATTGATTTTATGATTTTTGTGAAAAAAAAAAGAAATTAATTTGGTTAGAAAATAATTAAACTAATTAAATTAAATAAAAGAAAATAAAAAGAATAAATAAGAATGGACCTGGTAAATAGCAAAAGGGAGGGGTGCCAATGGCAAAATCTAGGCCCAAATGCTGATGGCCTGTTTTGACTTTCCTCAATCCCATGTGCTTGCTTGACTAATGCCCATGGTGGACCTTCATTGGGAAGGCCTTAGATCTGGCTCGTTGAAGATCTGCTGGCTGGGAACTGATGATGTATGATGAGCTTATTGTGTACATGTATACCTGATCATGCAAGACAAAATAATAGAAAGCAAAGTTAGGGACCTACGGATCAAACCCAGGCCCTTGAGCAATATTACCCTGCGCGCTTGCCATATGAACTAGCCATGATAATTATACAAATAACAACAATCAATTATTATATGATAAAAACAAAAAGAAATTCTTAAAACGCGCATAATTTGAATGGGCCATTCACCATCTGCCACACCATCATCGTCCTCATGGCTTCTATCGTTTTAGACAGAAGACCTTTACCTACGGACACCAGGCATAGGTAAAGCTCTGTGCATCTCCAAAAACCTGTGCAAGCATGATAAATCACTCACAATGGTACCAATCTGCTCGTTGTAACCTCACGAGCATCATGGTACCATTATTAGTGGCTAATTGTCCCTGTACAATAAAACCCTAAACACAAAGATAAAACCCTAGCCATGGAACTTTGCTGTACAGTTGATGAAAACACAATTAAATATAACCATTAGCTTGCAAACATCATAAGGTTTAAGAATATATCAATGAATCATGCTAAATGTGCCAGAATTATGATATTCGAATTCAAGAAAGTATGGAAGTCGTGTGACACTTACATTGCATTTCTGGATGTTAGGAAGCTTGCTAGTGGTTGAATCTTGATCCTTGGACATCCAGCAATTTATTGGGATGGTTATAATGCTTTGAATTGACCTGAAAAGTGGAAATCATTTTGCCACTTTTCTAGATTTTTTTGCAACTTGCTCTCTCTTTTACACGCCTCCAATCCCCTTGTTCTTGGTCTACAAATGTTCCTTATGTACCCTAGAACGAATTAGGGTTACAAACTTGTATCAAATCTTTTCCAATTAAGATCATTGATTCATGATTTTATACTTTGTGCAAATCTTTCCAAATCAAGCAAAATGCAATCTTTTGTGTCCATGTGAACCTTGCACGACTTGATTCCATCTCCAGTTGTATAATAGACCTAACCATGCACAAAATCTCAAGCTTTGATTAGTTTTTGATATTTTCATGATTTTATTTTGATTTTATTTGATTTAATTGAAATAAAATAAAAAAAAATGACAAAAATAAAATAATGACAAGTGGAAGGGCTCATGGGTAGTGGGTCACATTACAAACTCAGTGCAAGCATAAAAAGTTGGTCCCATTTGACAAAATATGCTATTTTGGACACACTTGACTTTTGGCAATTTTGCAAAAAAGGTCAACTTTGCCAATGCATAACGCTCTCAATTTTGACCCTAGATATGTGTTCTTAGACTTTTTTGAAATATTAAGATGTACTCTAAACAACCCTTTTGGTCTCATCTCAATTAAGTCTTCCATCATTATGTATTAAGCTTTGACATAAAAGGTGTTTTTGTTGACTTTCCAAAATGACCTATAATGTCCAAATTCATATCTTCTTGTGAGTGCATATTTTGAACTTGGGAGATGAATATGGATTGTAGGTAATTCAATCCTCTTCAAAATTAGCTTTGGATGGGTCATTTTTGATAATGTATGAGAAAGTTATGCTTGGTCAAAGTTGAGTTGACTTTTCCTAAAAAACCCTAATTTAGCAACTTTTGGGTTTTGATGAATTGTGAGAAATCCTTGAGGAATAAGGATAAAACCTTGATCAAACGATGAATAATACTTAAAAATGAGAATGTTGACCAAAAATATTGAAGTTTGACTGTATGTGGGCCACAATTGACTTTTGCTCTAGCATAGTCGATTTTCAGGCTTTTGAGCAATTGACTTAGCAAACTTCCTCTGCAAGGCTTGAAACTTGACATGGACGATATTGAGAACATATTAGGACAATGGTGAGAATTTGGGATCCTTTGGATCCAAACATCTTGATGCAAACTGAAATTCTAATTTGAGGTGGACTGCCTTAGGAGAGAGTTTGTCTGGTCAACTCTTGGACTTCCTTGAGCAATTTGAGGACCTCACTTGAAATGTATTGGGAAATATGGGATGGAAAATTTTGGGGTACAACAGTAGGGACTTTGAACTTTGGTGGGATGACCACTCCAGAAACCAAACCCATGTCTCCTAAATCCAAGCCAAGTATCTGTTGAATCTTCATAGCACTGAGGCGATCCTCCAACTATTTGTATTTGTCATCAGCAGGAGGATATTGTTCCTCGGAGTAGTCAGCTTCAAATTCATCAATCTCCAAATTATGTTCTTCTTCAAGACTATCCCCCATGTTGGATAGATTTGAAAGATCTAGAGCTCTCTTGAATGGTCCTCCAGGTCTTCTTCCCAAGTTGAGGACGCATATTGACTTCTTGGACTTTTTCTTCTTGTCTTTGAGAAGGAGAGTTTTCAGGTCCTCTTGCCCCTTAGCCATAGCCATAAACATTTGTTGGAATTGAGCGTTTTGAGCTTGGAGATCTTTCACTATTTGTTCCATATCTATCTTACTGAAATAAATAGTAGGAAGGTAAGGAGGCATGTATGGGAGAAACCTGCCATGATATGATGCATGATATGTGGATGCATGTTTTCAAGGATCTCACAGGGTAAGTAGTCACTTACATTTTTGGATTGGAGAGCTTTGTATCGGTGGATGTCTTTCCATGAGAATTAAGCTACCATGTCAAGTGGGTCATAGCCCTTGACTCTGGTTTGTTGTACTTGATTTTTGACGGCGTTTGGTTAGAGGAAAATAAATCCTCTTGCCCCTTGATAGGCGTCTGGTTCAACGTGACCTTGCATCAAAGACCCTTGAGATCCTTGAAATGCTATGGTTCAATGTTATTGAAAATTCTATGGTATGATGTCATGATGTTATGTACAAATATGCGAGGTAAACAAGTTATATACAAATAATCATATTCACACAAAGAAAACAAAATCCTTAGTTTTAGGCTTGCACGGAGTTCGTAGGTAAGTACCCTCTTGAAGTTTAGTTGGCTTAACCCGTCCTAGTTAATAGTAACCGGGTTCTAAGGGATCTCGATATCACTGATCTTTCCCCAAGTTTCGTTCAATAAGAAATTGAGTCGCAACCAAACAAAACTCAAGAGTCCAACCTCAATGAGTGTAGCATCGAGTATCAACCAACTCTGGACTGCACCAAAGCCGATCATCTCACTACGTTCTAATTTCCAAGTTGGTCAAGTAAGGTTCTAAGGTCAGTTGATGCTTTACGACACCACGCGGCGGCCCTGTACTCTACTTGACTGACTCAAGGGTTACCGGTACCAACCAAAGTGCCACATCAACGTAGCTACTGCTTCAACCGTGTCGGTATACCCTGCACAGTTTCCTCACAGTTTATTGCTACTTACCTAAAAGGTGTCCCCAAATCTGGGTGTAGGATTTAAAACAAACCCAAACAAGGAACCAAAATGTAAAGCAAACAAATCAAACAAGTGTAAACAAGTAAATGTGATCTAACCCTAAGGTAACCCCACTTTTAAGGACATCCCCAACAAAGTCTCCAATTCTGTGATACGGTGGGAGAACTGACTTGAGGTTTTGCGTTTGTGTTCGCAAATGTTGCGAGTTTTAGCAAGAGTCGCCACCGACTTTTCTTTTATCCAATAAGGAAAGGTGAAAAATCACAGGAAAGACCTTTAGAGACGTTTTCTTGAGTTCGGGGGGTAGATTATGAAAAGGGAAGGTATTAGCACCCTTTTCATCCATGGTTTTCCATGGGCTCTTAGTTGCTCACTAGATCACTTGCTTTTGTTTGGAAAATGTGCTTTGTGCGGTTTTTGAAAGTATTTTGAAAAGGGGCCATCGTTTAGGCAGACTTTGTGATAGTCCTCGTTCGTAAGAACGTATACAAAATGTTGAGCTTTTGAAAATATTTCATGTTTGGAAAGTGTTTTGAAAGTGTTTTGAAAGTGTAGGTGATTGTTTTTGAAAATAGCAAGGATGTTTGTTTTGAAATTGAGCAAGTAACTAAAAGTAATCCATCTACTCAAAAGGTCTTAGATGGGATTTTCCTCCTACTTTAGATGTTGCTATCTTACCATTGACTTGGTAAGAAGCCCCATCGTTGGATGTGAAAGGACGGGCGTTGGGTCATCGTATGACCATGATACCAATGTTGTGAGATGACTTAGTACTTTTTTTAGGGACTAAGATCATTTTGAAAGGCAACTTTGATAGCGTCATCGAGGGACTATGATCTTGTATTTTTCGATTTTTGTTTGTGCTAAGACATCCCACATGCATAACATGGCCATTTTCGTAAGGCAACAAGTGAGATTACCCTAAGGGTGCATGTGTGCAAGCGTGTTTGATTGCATGCATTTGTCTTTGATTTTTGGTGGTCTACTTGTTGGTTTTGTTTTGCCATACACGCCTATATACTAGAATTTACATTTGAAAGCGATAAATTGTAGAAATGTAAAGTCCTACGCTATTACAATATTTAGGGGATGGGGGTACAAATTTATGAATGGGGGGTTACAAGTAAAAGTAAGTTCTAAGTTACTATTACAACCATATTGAAATATACAATATAAGAAAGAAATGGACTTGTTTAGAAAATGTTTTTGTGTTAATAAAAAAGAAATAAATTAGTTAATAAAAGAAAATATTTTTTATGTCTTTTTATGTTGATATTAAAAATGAAGAAAAGGAAAATAAATGAAAGATAGAAAACAGCGTGATGCTGCATGAAAAACAATAAGGATCAGATGTTCTGAAGCCAGGCGCGTGATGACTTAGCAGGAAACGTCAATGGATATCAGAAGTTTAGAAGTTCTAAATTGGTAAACTCTGAGGTCCTGCAAGACACGTTAGAGGGAAAACACAGAAGTTCTGGATTGCTATATGCTGAAGTCCTGCAAAAAATGTTAGAGGGAAAACATAGAGGTTCTGGGTGGTATTCAGCCAGTGAGCCAAAATTCAGAAGTGCTGTGTTATGCTAAAACAGTGAGTAAATATCAACAGTTCAGTGCGTTATCCGCATGTAAGCATCCGAAGTTTAGTGTGTGTTAAAACAGTGAATGAATCATCAGAAGTTCTGTATTATGCTGAGCCAGTGGGTGAACATTAGCAGTTCAGTGCGTTATCAGCATGTAAAAATCAGAAGTTCAATGTCTATTAACAGTGAGACAAATCATAGAAGTTTTGTATGTTAAAACTATGAATGAATATCAGAAGTTTTATGCCATATTTCAACTCTCAATCAACACATTAATAATCTATTCAGTTTTCAACAAACTGTAAATCAGAAGGAAAATAGTACAACAACTTACAGAAATTTTAATCCTAATCCTGAGCCTAGCATTATTCTAGAAGTTCTGATCCATAGTTTTTCTATGCATGCCATGATATATAGAACATTAATACTATGATATTTACATGTTAATGATGTTCAGAATGAAAAATAAGCAAAGTCAGAAAGTCTTACCTTGAACCTAGAGCGTGCTTGGAGTTTTGAGTGGCTGCCTTTGGATGTTCTGAGTCAGCAAGAGAAATGGAAGAATGGTTGTGTTCTTTGGTTCTAAGGGAAGAACCAAGGTTTGTTTTTGTGTATGAGGAATATGGATTTTTATGAATGTTTCACAATTTCCTTTTCTCTCTTTTGGCCAATCTCCCTCTTCAAACGCCAGCCCCTTGAACGTGGGATGGAGCAAAGTATTTATAGGTAAAGGTTTTCTAGTTTAGAGATGTCAAGTGGCGCCAACATCATGTGCTAGATGCTGACTTACTCCTGAAGTAAGCTTAAACAATCGTGGTTCAATGCACTAAGTGGGATAATTAGCAGCGCCTAAGCTAGATTCGTCAGCATGAATTAAGGAAAAGTAGAAGCAGCGCATGAGCCTAGCATACTTTTGCACAAAAGTTTGTCTTCCCAAGACAGTAGGGGTACACGTGGTGGAAATCCTTTGGATAAAGACTCAGAAGGTGGTTGTGAGCATTAAATGATGATGAGACTTATCACAACCAAAAATCCTACAACGTGGAACTCTACACCAAGGCTTAGTTCTTGATCATAAGTTTTGAGCTTGCGTAGCATCCAATCTTCTGATCTTCTTATCTTCTGGCTCCAACATGTTCTGAAGGAACTTTTAGACTTTCCAGAAAGCTTGCAGCACACTTCTTAACCTTCTTTGAATTACTCTAGCAAACTCTGAATGATCTTTTTGTGAAAACTTGCCCAGAAGTTCTGACCAAACTCTGTTTTGAGAATGTCCATAATTTGTTGAGTGTTATGGTGATAATATGGTCAGAAGCTCTGAGCTTTGAGTGGCTGCCTTTGGATGTTCCGAGTCAGTAAGAGAAATGGAAGAATGGTTGTGTTCTTTGGTTCCAAGTGAAGAACCAAGGTTTGTTTTTGTGTATGAGGAATTTGGACTTTTATGAAGGTTTCACAATTTCCTTTTCTCTCTTTTGGCCAATCTCCCTCTTCAAAAGCCAGCCCCTTGAACGTGGGATGGAGCAAAGTATTTATAGGTGAAGGTTTTGTAGTTTGGAGATGTCAAGTGGCGCCAAAATCATGTGCTAGATGTTGACTTACTCCTGAAGTAAGCTTAAACAAGTGTGGTTCAATGCACCAAGTGGGATAATTAGCAGTGCCTAAGCCCTTGTGACAAGTTCGTGAATGCTGATAACACTCTGCTTCCATAGTGGACCAATAGTATCCTTCCCGTAGGATCTTTTTAGCCATTGTGTGCCCACTAGAATGGGTGTCAAAGGTACCTTCGTGCAAATCTACCATAATCTTTTCTGCTTCACTTTTATGCACACACCGAAGCAAAGTAGAATCGTGGTTGCGCTTGTAGAGGATCCCATTACTGAGGAAGAACTTGGCAGAGAACCTTCTTAGGAACTTCTTATCATTGATGGAAGCTCCCTCAGGATACTCTTGGGATTCGAGGTATCTTTTGACTTCATGGAACCAAGGCTTTTCCATTATTTCTTCAATAACAACCTCGTAGCAGTACGCGGGTTCCTCCATTCTCTCAATAGTGATCTGAGGAGCTTCATTATCCCACCTGGCCTTGAACATGGATGACATCGTAGCTACCACGCCTGCTAGTTTATTTTCCTCTCGTGAAAAATTCTCAAAGGTAACTTCTTTAAAATGTGGAATAAGTGTCAACATATGCTCTCTGTAAGGGATGGTATTAGGATGCTTCGTATCTCATTCTCCTTTGATTTGACTGATTACTAATGTCGAGTCTTCAAATACACTCAAGAATTTGATCCTCAAGTCGATAGCAACTTTGAGACCCATAATGCATGCTTCATAGCCTGGCAGTGAAAGGAGTATGACAGCCTTCAGGATATATGATCACAACACCGATGCCATTTCCAAGTGCGTTGGAAGCTCCATCAAAAACCATAGTCCATCGAGATCCTCTTTCAGGTCCTTCATCCGGTCCAGGTTCTTCATAATCAGTTACTAACACGATGTTCTTATCCAGGAACTCAAAATTCATGGATTGATAGTCGTCCACAGCCTGATGAGCCAAATGATCAGCTAATACACTTCACTTAATTGCTTTCTGGGTTGTATTCTAAATGTCATATTCGGTTAGGATCATTTTCCATCTTGCTATTTTTCCGGAGAGAGCGGGCTTCTCAAATATGTATTTGATAGGATCCATTTTAGATATCAATAAGATAGTTTGAGTCAACATATACTGTATTAGTCAGCAAGCATCCCATGCCAAAGTGCAGCAAGTTTTCTCGAGCAGTGAGTATCTTGTTTCACAGTTGGTAAGTTTTTTTCTAAGGTAGTATATTGCATGCTCTTTTCGACCAGACTTGTCATGCTGCCCCAGCACACACCCCATTGAGTTCTCTAACACTGTTAAGTACATGATCAGAGGTCTTCCTTGATTTTGTCAAAGGAAATCTGGCAATCATCATTCCACTTCACTGCTTGATCTTTCTTTAGTAATTTGAAGATTGGCTCACAAGTAGCGTTTAGATGGGAAATAAATCTGGAAATGTAGTTTAGACGTCCCAAGAATCCCCTAACCTCCTTATCAGTGCAAGGAGTTGGCATTTCTTGTATAGCTTTAACCTTTGCAGGGTCTACTTCAATACCTTTGTCACTGACAACGAAGCCTAAGAGCTTACCGGATCTTACTCCAAAGGTGCACTTATTCGGATTCAACCTCAGTTTGTATTTCTTCAGCCTTTCAAACAACTTATGCAGGTGATTAAGGCACTCCTCTTCAGTATGAGACCTGACTATCATATCATCAACGTAGACCTCTATCTCGTGATGGATCATATCGTGAAACAAAGCTACCATGGCACACTGATAGGTTGCCCCGGCGTTCTTTAACCCAAATGGCATAACTTTGTAGCAGAAAGTTCCCCACTCTGTGACGAAGGTTGTTTCCTCCATGTCCATAGGTGCCATTTTGATCCGATTGTACCCGGACAAACCATCCATGATGGATAATACCTTATGTTGTGCGGTGTTGTCAACCAGAACGTCAATATGGGGAAGCATAAAGTCATCCTTGGGGCTTTCCCTATTCAGGTCTCTGTAGTCCAAACACATACGTATCTTACCATCCTTCTTAGGTACATGAACCACATTAGCAACCCATTATGGATAAGAAGTAACAGCTAAGAAATTGGCTTTGAACTGTTTCATGACTTTGAATTTGATCTTTTCTGACATCTCATGACGCATATGACGAACCTTCTGTTTCACTGGAGGGCAGTCTTCTTTTGTCGGCAGATGATGAACCATAATATCAGTGTCAAGTCCCGACATGTCTTCGTATGACCAGGAAAAAATCTCAACATAGTCACGTAACATCTGAATTAACTGCTCTTTGACACTATGTTCTAGATTAACACCTATCTTGACTTCCTTCTTATCCTCTTTGGTACCCAAGTTCATTGTCTCAACCGACTTTTCATGACGTTGTATGGTTGTTTCTTCCTGTTGTAACAGTCTGGCAAGCTCTCCTGGTACTTCACAATCTTCATCACCTTCGTCCCCGGCTTGGTAGATCGTATTTTCAAATTCATAATCGGTGATAGCAGAACCATTACCAATGGGATCCAGAGTGGACGTGGATCTGCAGTTTGATATGTGGGTGTGTGTAAGAGAGCATAGCTATTTTGATAAAGTAAAAGAAGAAAAATAAAGACAAAGAGCGTAAAACTTGTATGCAAAATGTCCAATGATTTATTAATGACATATGAAGATGAAGTAATAACCCTCCGTTGTTCCTCGGGTAAGACACAAAGCTTTAGAGTTTATATTGTTCAAATATTACATTATCCAAATAAACAAAAAGATAATTACTATTGAATAAAAGTAATAGGAATAAAATCCTTGTCCTCCCAATTGTTGAGTCCACCATTGATAGTTGGGAAGATCCACTGGTCCACGTCGTAGTTACTGTCAGCATCTTCTGCAGCGGAAATAACATCAATAGCACTGACTCCCGGGTCATGGTTGGGCATTGGTGCTGTTATAACATTGGGGGTCTTAGGAGGGTCAAATTCAACCTCTTTTGCCTCAATGAGATCTTTCACTTTTTTCTTCAGAGCCTAACAGTCATTTGTATCATGCCCTGGACTTTCGGAATGGTAGGCACATCAAGCATTTGGGTTGTAGCGGGGAGATGCAGTATTGGGATTTTTAGGAGCCTCCTTCAGAGTAACCAGATTATACTTTAACAGGTGTGGAAAAACTTGAGATAAGGACATGTTAATCCGGGTGAACTATCTTCTGCATGCATCCGATCTACGTTGATTGTTACGTAGTTGGTTTGATGCAGGATTGGAAATCATAACAGCCCCTACCATTGGAAGGTGTTCAATCTTGCTTTGATTTCTCTAACCGTAGGAAGCACTTACTTCTATCTTCCCAGAGAATGGTTTCCTTACTGTATTTGAGGATGCCTCCCTCTGGATCTTACCACTTTTAATACTGGCTTCTACTCGCTCACAAGTCAAAATCAGCTCAGTAAACCCAGCTGAAGAACTTCCAATCAGATGGTTGAAAAATGGACCAGATAAAGTGCCCAAGAACATGTCTACCAGCTCTCTATCAGACAGAGGAGGTTGGACTCTTCCCGCAAGATCTCTCCACTTTTGGGAATAATCTTTGAAACCCTTGCTGGAACCCATAGACACATTTTGCAATTGTGTACGAGTTAGAGCGAGGTCAGCATTATATTGGTACTGTCTATAGAAAGCATCAACCAAATCTTCCCAGTTGCGGATATTGGTTCCCTCTAGTTGATAGAACCATTTCAGTTGATTCCCTGATAGACTTTTCTGAAAGAAATGCACCGACAAATTCCTATCAGAAAGGCGAGGTTGAATCTTCCTGACATAGGACCTTAAGTGCAACTTAGGATAGGAGACCCCGTCATATTTAGAAAATATGGGAACCTTGAAATTCTGCGGGATTACCACCCCTGAGACAAGTCCCAACTCTTTAAAACCCAGACCGGGTACCCTCTGAATCTCCATAACATTAAGGCGATCCTCCAATTGTTTGTACTTGTCATCAGCGGGAGGATACTATTCTTTATCATAGTCCGCTTTTTCTTCATCAGACCCCAGTTTATTGTCTCCTTCCTTGGGCTTTTCTTCTTGATTGTCTCCCTCATTCGACGGAGTTGCGAAATCTAGAACTCGCTTGGCCGGTCCTTTGAACCTTCTTCCCATATTCAAACCACCAGCGAGTTTCTTTTCTTTCTTTGTCTTCTCCTTGATAATAAGAGCTTTCAGATCTTCTTGTCCCTTAGCCAGTGCCAGGAACATTTGTTAGAACTGAGCATTTTGAGCTTGAAGATCTTTAACTGTTTGTTCAAGAGCCATTTCTTTTGCTGAAATAAACAGCGAAAAGATAAGTGTGATACGGTGGGAGACCTGACTTGGTTGTTTTGCATTTTATCGCAAATGTTGCGGTTAGAAAGAGTCGCCACCGAATTTTCTTTTATCCAAAAGGAAAGGCTGAAAAGAACAGGAAATACCTTTGAGATGTTTTCTTGAGTTCAGAGGGTAGATTATGAAAAGGGGAATGTATTAGCACCCTTTTCATCCATGGTTTTCCACGGGCTCTTAGTTACTTTCTAGATCACTTGCTTTTTGTTTGAAAATGTGTTTTGTGTGTTTTTTGAAAGTAATTTGAAAAAGTGCCATTGTTTAGGCAAACTTTGTAACGATTCTCGTTCGTAAGAATGTATATAAAGTGTTGATCTTTTGAAATTTTTTTCAAGTTTGAAAGTTGTTTTTGAAAGTGTTGGTGTTTGTTTTGAAAATAGCAAGGATGTTTTGGTTTTGAAAATTGAGCAAGAAACTAGGAATAATCTATCTACTCAAAAGTCTTTCATGTTTATTTCCTCTTTCCTTTGACATTGTTATCTTACCATTGATTTGGTAAGTAACCCTATCTTTGGATGTAAAAGGGACAAACAAGGGTCATCGTATAGCCATGATTAGCAACGTTGTAAGATATCTTAGCATTTCCTTTAGGGACAAAGATCATTTTTAAAGGCGACTTTGATAGCGTCATCGAGGGACTATGATCTTGTACTTTATTTGTTTTTGCTAAGATACCACACATGCATAATATGGCCATTTACATAAGGCAACAAAGTGGATTTACCCTAAGGGTGTATGTGTGCAAGTGTATTGGTTTTCATGCTTGATTTGTCTTTGAATTAGGGTTTTCTATTTGTTGATTTTATTCTTGTCATACAAACCCTAATTACTAGCATTTGTATATAAAGCATTAAATTATGGAAATTAAAATTACTACGCTATTACATCATTAGGGGATGGGGTGTACAAATTACAAATGGGGAATTGCAAGAAAATTAAATCTAATTATTTATTACAACCATATTGAATTTGAATAAATGTACAAAAATGAATAAGTAAAAATGCAAGATTGTAAATGTAAAAAAGAAAATGTGATTTTTGTTTGGTTTTCATGAAAAAGATTTTTTGACCTAGTTAACTAATATAAAATAATTAACTAAAAAGAAAATTAAGATTAAGTTAATAAAAGAAATTAAATTATTAAAGAAAAACAAGTTTTTAGGGGTTTTTGTGAATTTAATTAAACTAGTAAATAAAATAAAAGTCCTAAGTTCTAAATTGATTTTAATTTACAAGAAAATAATATGATAATAATTAAGACTAATTATCTAAGTATTAAAAAAAAGAAATTAATTTATTAAAGGAAATGTTTTTTGTTCTTTTAGTATTTTTATGAAGAAGAATAAACTAAATAAATATAAATAATAAAATATAAATATTTTTGGATTTTTTATTAATGAAAATAATAATAATAATAATAATAATAATAATAATAATAATAATAATAATAATATTAATAATAATAATATTAATATTAATAATAAAGAAAATGTAAAATAAAAAAGAAAGAAAATAAAATAACAAAGAAAAATAAATGGGCAAGGGGTATAAACAATAAGGCAGGGGGTCAGAAATAGCAAAAAAGCAAGGCCCAATCATTTAGAGGCCCAAGTGCTGAAAGAATAAAAAAAAATGAAAAAAAAGGGAAAAGGCAGCGCTGAGGTTCGAACCCATGACCTCTATCAATAACGCGCGCTGCCTTAACACTGGGGTGGATGTACATCCGTTAACTTAAATGAAAGAATAAATATATAATACAAAACAAGTTCTGAATACACTTCATCTTCAACCTCCAGCCAGACCACCTGTATCTCATTCATTTCTCAACAAAAATGGAAAATGCAAACATGAAAGTTGCTCCATTTTTTCATACGAATCCAACCATATAGATATCATAAACTATAAATCAAAGATGAATGAGAATTTTTGAAAGTACCAAATTCTGACCTAATTATTTTCAGAGATTCAATCCTAAAATTCTCCTAGCTCAATCAATATAAATAAAATCTATGGACATGTACAACTTCAGGGCAATGATGTCTACATTTTATCTTCACAAATGAAAGCCTAACAATGCCTAAGTAATGAGATAGAAGTTCAAGAAAAATACCTCAAAAGTGGAAATTGTGAAATGCAAATGAGCTTGATTCAAGGTGCTGCAATGATCAAGTTAGCTTCCTCAAGTTCCCAGGAAGCTAATGCAATGGTTAACTTGAGTTAAGAGTGGCTGAAATGACTTGGAGAAGTCAATGTGAAATGCTCTGCTTTTGGATATGGATGGTGAAGGAAATGGAGTTACAGTTGTATAATAGGGAAAAGGATGAGTTGTATTTGATGAAAGGAAGCTTTAGGAACCAAAAGGCTTGAAAACGCACGAAGGAGATATGAGTTTCAAATTTTTGGTCAGGATGTGCAACAATGGTAATTTTTTTATTCAGTTCTGAGTTCTTGTGTGTTTTAGGGCTTGTGTATGCGTGTGTTTTCTTGCAAATGACTTGTGTATCTATAAGCAAAAGGTTGGAGATGTTTTGCACAAGGGATTTCGGAGTTATAAGGTTATGGCTAAGTTGCTAGATTTTGAAGAAAAGTGAGAAATGCAGTTTCAAGGTAGAAAGTACAAGCATGTGAAGTAGTTAGGCACTTTAAACATGTTTTCTTCTGATCATTTATCTTGATAGTGGACAAAAACAACAAGTTAGGAGCTCAAGGAGAGTTGACATTTGCAAAAGCAATGCTTTATCAAAATAACAATGGTAACTTTGTCCCATAAATGGAAAACCAACTTGATCAAAGCTTCAAACAATTGGGTAAGGGCTTAATCAATTGTGTAAACCATTAATTATAGAGTGAAACACAAGTTTGAGGCCTGCATAGTTAAGATTATGCAGCATGTCTATGGATTTGGATTCTTGTTCATCACAAAATGACTTATAATTTCAGTTTGAAACCCTAACTTCCTCTCTTCGATTCTCCTTGCTCAAGAATGATCTCAAGGAGTTCTTGGACATTTTAGAAATCTTGTAATGTTATATACAACCCCTCTTTGAATCACTTTTGAAAATTCTCCTTGGAACTATATGAAAAATTGCCATGAAGTTAGGTCAAAATCCAGCCTAAATTAGGTCAAAATTTTCACTAAGTGTTTAGTTTCATGACCATGACTTCATGGGTTAATAACTTGATATCCAAGCATTTCTAGGAGAAGTTGTGTAAAGCAAAGTTTTAGATCTCATGGAGATCTAAAAATTTCATTTTGAGAGTTTCTTTTGAATCATCTTGCATCATGGTGAAAAATTGGCTCAAAGTTGTGAAAAAATATGAAGTTTTAAACACTTAGAAAAGTTCCTAAGTTTGGAAACTTTGACTTTTCAAAAAGAAATCTTGACTTTTTGATTTCTTAATGAAATTTTTTCATATTTTGACATGTTTTGATGAATTGTGATCTCTGACACTCTATTTTGACCAAAAAGTCAAAGTTTGACTTTTCAGTGTACAATTGACTTTTGATTAGTTGATTGAAAATCAACTATCAATCAATTGATCTTGAGCAATGTTTTGAGTCATGAAATTAAGTCAAAGTGATGAAATTGAACTCTTAAGATCATGTCTCAAACCAATTAACCATTTGCTAAGTCAAAAATCAGAAATTGCCATTTCTTAGTCAAAACCCTAATTTTGACCATTTTGCCCTTTTGATGACCTAATCAAATTTCTTGAGGAATTATGGTCCAAACTTGATCAAATGACATATATGAGTTCACAATGTTGATATGGATAAAAAATTATGAAGTTTTAGGTCAACTGCTCAATTGACTGAGCAAAAATGTGATCCAAGGCTTAAAACTTGACATGAGTAATCTTGAGGGTCCATAATGATCCGTGAAAGTAATATGAGGCATTAAAAGTTCAATTATCCTTGTGCAATCTCAAACCCTAATTTCAGTCATCAGTGCTTAAGGAGGTGTCTTGTGCTGATCAACCCTTGTGCAGTCTTGAACCAAAGGAGATCTTGTGGAAAAATAGTTGTAGATGCCATCCAAGGGTGATTGTTGACAGAGAAGGTACTAAGTCTGAACTTGATTTCAACTGGAAAAGAATCAGAATAAATCTTTAGAGCGAGTTATCTGAACTAGAAGAAGTCTTGTATGTTGTTTGACTGGGAAGAATCAGGATAAATCTTGGAGCGATTCATCTGAACCAGAAGTGTTCCTTTGGAAAGCATAAGGATAAACCGTTGAGGGGTTTAAACTAACCCAAAAGAGATATTGAATTTTCTTTAACTGGAAAGAATCAGAGTAAATCTTTGATTGATTTATCTGAACCAGAGAAAGTTTCTGCAGGAAAAGAATCAGAATAAACCATTGAGAGATTTAAACTGAACCGGAAGTGTTCCTTTGGAAGTATTAGAATAAACCGTTGAGGGGTCTAAACTGAATCAAAAGAGATCTTGGATATTCTTTAACTAGAAAGAATCAGAGTTAATCTTTGTGCGATTTATCTGAACCAGAAAAAGCGTCTGCGGGAAAAGAATCAGAATAAATCGTTGAGATTTTTAAACTGAACCTGCAGGGATCTGGAGAGGAATCAGAATAAATCGTTAAGAGATTTATCTGAACCAGAAAAGCGTCTGCGGGAAAGAATTAGAATAAGTCGTTGAGATATTTATCTGAACCCGAAGTGTTTGCAGGAAAGAATCAAAATAAATCGTTGAGAGATTTAAACTAAACCCGAAGTATTCCTTTGGAAAGCATCAGGATAAATCGTTGAGGGGTTTAAACTGAACCAAAAGAGATCTTGAATGTTCTCTAACTCGGAAGAATCAAAGTAAATCTTTGAGCGATTTCTCTGAACTAGTGAAAGTGTCTTCGGGAAAGAATCTGAGTAAATCGTTGAGGGATTTAAACTGAACCGCAGGAGTGTGAAAGAAATATCTGTTATGTAGATGGTTGACCAATCCTTTCTTGGGAATTGATCTGTATTTGATTTGATGAAAATTTGACTATAATTTTCTGTTGATTGATCTTTCCTGAAAAATATGAAAAGTTAATTGCATGCAATAAAGTGATGTATGAAATGCATGGTGTAATGATGTTCTCAAAATAAATGAGATTGTGTCGTATTTATCTGTGTAGTCAATGCTATGATGTATGGAAGTAATGTATGGACACAATAATTATTATGCCACAGTGTTACTGGAGTCAGGGAAAATAAACCCCCGAGTGCTGCTGGGTATGAGGAGTGCAAGTCTTCATGTTTTGAAGTGTTGATGAGTTTCCAATTGTTAGAGAAATAAACTCTGTTGTGTAAGGGAAATGTCGTGTATTTCTTGTGGACCTTGTGAAATCCTGTTGGGGAATCTTGAGAAATTGGGCGACTTTCACCGGGGAATCTTAGGAGCGACTACTAGAAGTCTTATTCTGTCTGGGATGTGTGAGAGCTTGATATCATTAAGCTGTATACTGGAGATACATTAGTGATCATGTAATGGGATGTCCCATTTTCCGCTCTTGTTGGGAAAGTATCTGCGGGGGATTTTATGGAATAGTCTAAAGATATTATCCTATTTCTTAAAGCCATTAGTGATTGTCTTTCTATTTTCTGTTCCTTTTTTTGTTCATTTGTAAACAATAGTCATGTTCAAATTCATATATTCAAAAATAATTGTTGGATGTTTTTGCAAACAAAACAAGAAAAAAGAAAAAAACAGATAGTTTTTGCACTTTCAAAGGGATATCTTTGTATTAACTTGAATAAGTATTTTTGTATAATGAGACGAACATTCCAGTAAGAGAATGTCGTCGTAGAAAAATGAAAATTTCATACAAAGAAAATATAGCTATGTAAAATAATCCCATGGGGTTCCCATTCTGCTATAGCCTTTGTGTCTCTGAGCGTCTTGTCCCCTTGCTGCATTGTCCAAAGCTGATTGGATTGATTAGAACCGTTTGAATTTGTCAGTCGATGTTAAAGGTTGTCTGTAAGGTGATCCAACGGGACATAGTCATACGCTTTAATTCCCTAACTTTTTCCTGGACTTCCCTTTCGGGTTTTCAGTCCACCGGGATACCCTTTTTTGCCCAAGCCGCCCTTTCGGGTTTTCAACTTGCCTGGTGTACAAATTTTTGTGTGTATTTTATCCCTAATTTTTGCCCGAACCTTTGTGGTTCACTGGGATTCCCTTGTTTTTCCTAGGTGTGTCAACCTAGCCGGTCTTTTATGTGTAGTATCTTTTGACTATGTCTGCGTTCACAGGGTGAGGAAGGTCGTCACCATCCATAGCGGTTAACATCATTGCTCCACCAGAGAATATGCTTTTGATCATAAATGGTCCTTCATATGTAGGAGTCCATTTTCCCCTAGGATCACCTTGTGGCAATATGATACACTTGATTACCAAGTCACCAACCTGATATACCTGACTATTAAAAGCTTTGATCATACGTTTTTGGTACATCTGGCTGTGACAGACAGCCGTAAGCCTCTTCTCATTAATTAAGTTCAACTGGTCAAGCTGAGTTTGGATCTAATTGTCTTCATTCATCCTTGCATCCTTTATGGTTCTTAGAGAAGGTATTTGGACTTCAATTGGTAGAATAACTTCCATGCCATATACCAAGGAGAAGGGAGTTTTCCAGGTTGAGGTGCACTCCGTGGTACGATAACCATGGAGAGAAAATGGTAGAATCTCATGCCATTCTTTGTAGGTTACTATCATTTCTTGTATGATCTTTTTGATGTTCTTATTTGCGTCTTAGACAATGCCATTCATCTTTGGCTGGTAAGGGGAAGAATTATGGTGATGGATCTTGAATTGCACGCACAGTGCAATGATCATAGTATTATTGATTTGTACCATTGTCTATGATGATTCTCTCTAGGATGCCGTACCGACAGATGAGATTCTGTTTGATGAATCGGGCTACAACATTATTAGTAACGGAAGCGAAAGAAGTTGCCTCAACCCATTTCGTGAAGTATTCAATGGCCACCAAGATGAAGTGGTGCCCATTATAAGATGTAGGTTTGATTTCTCTAATCATATCGATTCCCCACATCGTGAATGGCCAAGGAGGAGTCAGGACGTTTAAAGGAACTAGAGGCACATGTACTTTGTCAGCATAGATCTGACACTTGTGACAGGTTCGTGAATGCTGATATCAATCTGCTTCCATGGTAGACTAGTAGTACCCCGCTCGTAGGATCTTTTTAGCCATAGTATGCCCACTAGAGTGGGTGCTAAAAGTGCCTTCATGTAGATCAGCCATGATCTTTTCTACCTCAACCTTGTCTATGCAGCGAAGCAAAACAGAGTCGTGGTTGCGCTTGTAGAGAACTCCATTACTGAGGAAGAACTTAGCAGAGAATCTTCTCAAGAACTTCTTATCATTGACTGAAGCTCCTTCTAGATACTCTTGAGCCTCGAGATACCTCTTAACTTCATAGAACCGAGGTTTGTCCATTACTTTTTCGGTATTGATCCCGTGAAAATAAGCTGGTTCATCCATCCATTCAATGGTGATCTGGGGAGCCTCGTTACCCCCACTTGAGTTTAAACATGGATGACATGGTGGTTAGCGCGTCCGCTAGTTGATTTTCCTCTCGTGGAAAATGCTCAAAGGTAATTTCCTCAAAATGTGGGATTAATGTCAACACATGTTCTTTGTAGGGGATGAGGTTAGGGTTCTTCGTGTCCCATTCTCCTTTGATCTGATTGATGACTAAGGCTGAATCTCCAAATACACTTAGGGACTTGATTCCCAAATCTATGGCAGCTTTGAGACAAAAAATGCACGCTTTGTATTTTACCATATTATTAGTACAATTGAAACAAAGTATTGCGGTGAAGGGAGTATGACATCCTTCAGGGGATATGAGTACAACACCTATGCCATTTCCGAGTGCGTTAGAGGCTCCGTCAAAAACCAGGGTCCATCGGGATCCTTGTTCAGGTCTGTCATATAGTCTGAGTTCTTCACAATTGTTTACCATCATGATGTCTTCATCTGTGAATTCGAACTTCATGGACTGATAGTCATCCACAGCTTGGTGAGCAAGGTGGTTGGCTAGTACACTTCCCTTTATTGCTTTTTGGGTAGTGTACTGAATGTTGTATTCAGTCAGGGTCATCTGCCATCTTGCTATTCTCCCAGAGAGGGAAGGCTTCTTGAATATGTATTTAATTAGATCCATCTTGGATATCAATAAGGTAGTACGGGTCAACATATACTGTCTTAGCCAGTGAGCAGCCGATGCCAGAGCGCAACAAGTTTTCTCGAGCAGTGAATATCTTGTTTCACAATCGGTAAACTTTTTGCCCAGGTAGTAAATAACATGCTCTTTTCGGCCAAACTCATCATGCTACCCCAGCACACACACCATTGAATTTTCCAAGACAATTAGATACATGATCAAAGGTTTTCCCTCGACTGGCAGCATCAAAATAGAAGGCTCTTGAAGGTACTCTTTGATCTTGTCGAAGGCAGCTTGGCATTCATCATTCCATTTTACTACTTGATCTTTCTTCACTAATTTTAAGATTGGTTCACAAGTAGTGGTTAGGTGAGAAATGAATCTGGAGATGTAGTTAAGCCTTCCTAAGAATCCTATGACTTCCTTCTCGGTGCGAGGTGCAAGCATTTCTTGTATTGCTTTCATCTTGGCAGGGTCCACTTCGATACCCTTACCACTGACAAGGAAGCCTAGGAGTTTACCAGACCTCACCCCAAATGTGCATTTATTCTGGTTCAACCTCAGCTTGTATTTCTTTAACCTTTCAAACAGTTTCTACAGATGGTCAAGATGTTCCTCTTTAGTTTGAGATCTGGCTATCATGTCGTCCACATAGACCTCTATTTCGTGATAGATCATGTCGTGAAATAGAGCTACCATGGCACGCTGATAGGTTGCCCCAGTGTTCTTCAACAACCTTGTAACAGAAAGTGCCCCACTGTGTGACGAAGGTCGTTTTCTCCATGTCCTCAGGTGCCATTTTGATTCGATTGTAGCCTGAGAAACCATCCATGAATGAGAACGCTTTATGCTGTGCGGTATTACCAACTAGAATATCGATATGGGGGAGTGGGAAATCATCCATAGGGCTTGCCCTATTCAAATCTTGGTAATCCACACACATGCGTACTTTGCTGTCCTTTTTAGGAACTGGAACAATATTGGCGACCCATTGTGGATAGGAGGTAACAGCTAAGAATCCGGTGTTGAATTGTTTCATGACTTCAGTCTTGATCTTCTCTGACATGTCTGTCCGCATGCGACAGACTTTCTGTTTTACCGAATGACAGCCTTCCTTTGTCGGTAGACGATGGACCACGATATCAGCGTCAAGTCCTGACATGTCTTTGTATGACCAGGAAAATACCACAACATAGTCATGTAGTAACTGAATTAAATGCTTCTTGACACTGGGTTCCAGATTGGCTCCCATCTTGACTTCTTTCTTGTCCTCTATGGTACCTAGGTTAATTGTTTCCACTGGTTCTTCGTGGGGCTGTATGGTCCTTTCTTCCTGTTGTAGTAACCTGGATAGTTCCCATGGCACTTCACAATCTTCCTCACCTTCATCTTCGGATTGGTAGATTAGATTTTCAAAGTCACAAAAAGCCATAGCAGAATCGTTACCCATGGGATCCCGAATGGATGTAGATCTGCATTTTAAATGTGAGTGTGTGTAAGAGTATAACTATCTTTGAAAGAAATAAAAATGTAGAAAAAGAAAGACAAAGAGCATAAAGTTTGTATGCAAAAACATCCATGATTCATTGATGACATATGAAAATGAATTAATAACCCTAACAGATGGACCGTTGTACATCGAGTAAGACACAAGGTTTTAAAAGTCTGAATTGTTTAATTATTACAAGTCCAACAAAAATTTAAAGACAATTACTGTTGGATAAAAGTAATTGGGACAATATCTTTAGCTTCCCAGTTGGTGATTCCTCCGTTAATAGTTGGGAAAATCCATTCCTGCAGGTTGCAGCTATCATCACTATCCTCCACTGCGTTGACTCCATGGTTGCTGATCTTCAAAGGTGGTCCCCTAGCACGAGCACGACGAACAACTTTCTGGGCGCCTAAAGTGAAACCCAAACCAAATTTGTCAGATTTGTAAGGGATATCCGAGAGTTGGCCCCAAATAGTACACCCACCTTCTTCGATTACTGCCTTGGCATCTTTCAGAGAAGACATCTTTAACGGAGGTCTTGTAATCTTTGGGACTTGGGAATCAGTCTTGGCTGCTGCCACTGTTTGTGGGACTTCCTCGAAACGCTGAAACAGAATTTCAATGAATTCACCATCCAATTCCATGTATCTGAAGGAGTTCAAGTGACTGACCATATATTCCTCTTCTCCATGGACAATAATGATTTTTCCCTTGGTTGGGTATTTCAGCATTTGATATAATGTAGAGGTGATGGCACTAGTGTTGTGAATCCAAGGTCGGCCCAATGAACAGGAATAGGAAGGGAGAATGTCCATCACATATAAAGTGTTAGAACAATATTGGTTCTGATCATATCTCAGAGTTTTGATGATAACAATAAATTATATTTTATATAATTGATACTCTGATGAACGTATTTAATTGTTTCAGATAATGTTCTGACAGAAGCATTTTGATATGATGAGCTGAAAATAAATGAAGAAGTTCTTTGATGAAAGAACTATTTGTTTTAGCGCAAGTGCTGATGCTGACTCTGGTAATATAATTATTTAAATGCATCTTCTAACGCTTAGCAGGATTCCTTGTTCAAAAGTTTATTTGAAAGAAAGTGCTGATCAGAAGTACTTAGCAAGCAAAGCATTGTTTAGAAGATAAGCAAGCATGTTCTGAATTCAAGACGTGAAGCAAGTTCTGAAAGAATGCAAAAGCTAACAAGTCTTGTCAAAGCTTCAGGAAACATGTTCTTACAAGTTTCGTTTGCTCATTTAAGGCAAAGACTGCTACATGCACTCAAGTGTCTATGCTAGTTCATTGGAAAATGGAATAGTGCAAGGAAAAATGAAAACATTTAATGCTCTCCACATTTGAAGGCAACAATGATCATTTTGTTCTTACTATATATAGAAGAACATTAATTGCAAGCCAACTACTGAACCACGAAGAGAGAACTCATCAATTTCAAAAGAAGCAAGAACTACGTAAAAAAATATTTTGGGCTCACAAATAAATTTCATACACTTTGTGCAATATTATTCTTAGTGAAAAATCACAGTTATGATATAGCTTTCTTAGAAGAAAACTTTGTTTCACTATCTGTAAAGATTTATCTCTTGTAATTGTTCCTTGAGAGACCAAGTTTGGTCAAATTTCTCAAGTAGACTAGGACTAGTTTAAGTCTTAGTGGTATGAGTCACTTGTAAGATTACTTATGCCTTGTTAGTCACAAAAGTTGTTGTGTGATTGTAATCAGTTGATTATAGTGGATTAAGTACTTGTTGAAAAAGGCGAAATCACCTTGGCGGGTGGACTGGAGTAGTTTGAGTTCAAACGAACCAGGATAAAAATAACCTTGTCTTTCCATTATTGTTAAGCCTTTAAGAACAAGAAAAAGAGAAACTTATTCAACCCCCCTTATAAGTGTTTTCTCAATCTTCAATTGGTATCAGATCTTGACTCTGAGCTTAATACTTAACCGTGTCAGGAAAAGATCCAGAAGAAAACACAAATGGCTAATGAACAAAACAACAATAGTTACAACAAACCTCCAGTGTTTGATGGAGAAGATTTTGATTATTGGAAAGATAGACTAGAAAGTTTCTTTCTAGGTCATGATAGTGATTTATGGGATATAGTCTTGGATGGTTACACACATCCTACAGACTCAGAAGGAAACAAGATTGACAGAAAACATATGGATAGACAACAAAAAGCTGATTTCAAAAATCATCATAGAGCTAGAAATATTTTTCTAAACGCTATCTCTAAAATAGAATATGAAAAAAATCACTAATAGAGATACAACACATGATATGTTTGAGTCTCTTAAAATTACTCATGAAGGAAACGCTCAAGTGAAGGAGTCTAAAGCTCTGGCTCTCGTCCAGAAGTATGAAGCCTTCAAAGTAGAAGAAAGTGAATCTATAGAAGCAATGTTCTCAAGGTTTCAAACTCTGATCGCTAGTCTGAGAGTTTTGAACAAGGGATACACTAAAGCAGACCACGTTAAAAAGATCATCAGAAGCTTACCTAGAAGATGGGCACCTATGGTCACTGCTTTCAAAGTATCAAAAGATTTGAACAACGTGTCTCTTGAATAACTCATCAGCGCTCTCAGAAGCCATGAGATAGAACTTGATGAGCACGAGCCTCAGAAGAAAGGTAAGTCTCTTGCCCTTAAATCAATTAATAAATATGATACTAACGCTTTTCAGGCTGAAGAGGAAAAATCTGAAGAATCTGCGTCAGAAGAAGACGAATTATCCTTGCTCTCCAGAAGGATCAATCATCTGTGGAAGCACAAACAGAAGAAGTTCAGGAACTTCAAGAAGTCAGAAAAGAATCTTCTGGACACAAAAAGTCAAGCAGAAGAGAAATAATCTGTTATGAATGCAAAGAACCTGGACACTATAAGAGTGAGTGTCCAAGGCTTCAGAAGGAGAAACATAAGGGGAAGTTAGTTAAGGAAAAGAAGAAAAGTATTATGGAAACATGGGATGATTCTGAATCTTCTGAAGACGAAACAGACTGAGTAGATGAACAAGCCAATATAGCTCAAACCGACAACTTATCATATGTCTCCGAATCTTTTAAATCAGAATCAGAATCAGACACTGAAGAGGTATTCCCTAACATCACTGTTAATTTCACTAAAGCTGAACTAGGAGAAAGTCTGAGTGAAATTCTGGAAAGATATCAGCAGCTTCGAGTCAAATTTGGGAATCTGAAAAAGGATCTTGCTTCTGACTCTGAAGTAACTGAGAGCCTGAGATCAGAAAACTCTGAGTTAAAAGAAAAAATTTCAAAAAAAGAAAATGATATACAAAACTCTCAGAAGGAAATAATCTCAGAAGATCCTAGTAATGCTGATAAGATCATAAAAAAATATGATCAAAGCTTTCAGAAGTTTCTAGCTAAAAACATAGATAGAAGCAAAATGGCTTCAATGATGTATGAAGTTAGAAACAAAGACATAATAGGTATAGGATACAAAGGCAAAGTAACTCAGTCTAAGAAAGTTAAGGATATGGTTATCAAATGTACTCCTCTTTATTCTCACTTCACCACTGGGCACACACATCATATTAAATATACATCTCACTCTGGAAACTCTTATGCTAATCCAAAGTTCAAACAGAAATTTAAATACTCTAACCCAAGAGGACCCAAAAAGATATGGGTACCAAAAGACAAAATCATCTGTGTTGCAGATATTTTTAACAACAAGGTTGATACTATAGTACTAACACTTGGACTCTGGATGCTCTCTACTCATGGAGGAAAGAAATAATATGTTCCCAGGCCTTGAATCTAAAAGATTCTAAGGTTTCAAAGGCAATCAGAAATAGAAGATTACTGGCTCTGAAACTATTGGAAACGGGAATGGAAATACAAAATCAGAAGCTCTGAACGAATCATGTCTAAAAGGAAAGTTTTCAGAACTTTCTTTTAAATCATAAAATGTTGATTCTTCCTCTAGGCCACTAGAAACATCTTATATTTCAATATTTTTGAATGTACTTGTTTTTATTATGAACAAGTTTGATTCTAAAGCATAAAGGTGTTTTCTACTTGGATATTCTGAACGCTCAAAAGGCTATAGAATATACAACACAGAAACTCTGACTATTGAAGAATCAATCAAAGTCAGGTTTTATCATAAGCTTGGCCAGCAACAGCCAAAGCAAATTGATATTTCTGAAGGTACAAAAGATCATCCCTCAAACTCTGAAAAGTTAGAAGCAAAAGAAGACTCAGAAGATCATCCTCTTGACAATGCTCTGGATAATCTCAGAATCTCTGAACAACCCACTCAAAAAAGATGATTTCTCAGATGATTTGAATGAAAAGTCAACTAGAAGATTTTAATCTTTATGAAACCCAGCAGTTCATTAGATCAAACAACTATCCCATGCAACCTTCAGGAGATGAACACTTGGTGTGTTTCTGAAAGGTCACGCGTGCTAAGCTATTGACGCCATTCTAGGTAACTGTTATAATTTAATTAAAATATCACGCTTTCCCCTTACTTTTCAATTTCATCAAATGCTAAGTCATGATTAGATTCCTTTTTTATTTAAATTTTTATTAAATACTCTTTTTACAGTTTTATTTTTTAAACCTATTTCTGAAAAGTCTTCATATAAATACCTTTGTAAAAACCCTTCTCACTTTTTACCGTCTCTTTCAAAACTCAAACGTCACTGTGTATTTTTCTCTGAAACCCATTTTTTTCATATCTCAAACCTAAGTGCTCCTATGGCTTCCTCCTCTAATCATTATGAGAACATTCAATCTGAGCAATACATCGTTCCTGAGAGAACCACTCTAATTCTAGTGGATAACTTAGAGGTTATAAGTGAAATAATGGTGGACTTTGAGAATCTTAAAGCAAATGGTTTTGATCTTCTTCCTACTGTTGAGTTTTATGGTTGGGGAAACTTCTTTGACCGTCTAGTTGGTCCAGTCTTTCCACACCTTGTTAAAGAATTCTGGATACACGCAATTGCTTCTCCAAAGGTCATCCTCTCTTTCGTGATGGGTAAGGAAATCTCCATTACTGAAAACCTAATCAGAAAACTTCTAGGTTTTGAAGGAACTGGAGTAACTGGAATTGCTAATGGAAGAACGGAAATGTCAAAGGTTTATGCAAAAAATTTCACAAATGGTCAAGGGTCTTCAAAGGTCAGAGACTTGAAAAATAAGTACAAGATATGGGCAAGAATAATCCATGGTTGTATTCATTATAGGAAGAAAACCAGCTCTCCAGACTATATAAATGCTGACCAACAATACTTGTTATTCTGTCTTGGAACAAATATCAAAATTGATTTACCCTATCTCTTGTTTGGTCATCTATGGACTCATGTGAAATAAATGAGAGAAGTAGAAAGAATGAAGAACCCTAAATCTAAAAGGAATTGGATTCCAATGGGGAGACTGATTTCAGACATTCTAACTGAGAATGGTCTGATTACTCACCTAGATAAAGAGAATCTGTTGGGCGAGTTAGAGCCTACTTGTGGAAAGGCTCTTACTGGAAAGAACTTGGTAAAGAGGAAGATTATTGACAAGCTGCTGATAGAACCAATGCCTTTTGTTTCAACAAATGTTAAGAGAAGGAGGATACCAATTGCTAATTTTCCACTGTTCAACTCAAGTGATCACCCTCGCATCATCCTGAATTACATTCAAATCTGTAAAGAAAGTGGAACACCCATTGATCAGACTTGGCTTCAAGGAAGACATGAAGCTGCTCCAGATGTTGTTTTTCAGCAACCATTGAAGAGGAAAGCAGTTGAAGGACCTTCTGCCAGACCTCAGAAGAAGAAGAAGAAATCAGGTACACCAGCTAAAACTATTTCTGTTTATGATTCTGAAAATATATCTACATCTGCTGAACCCCAAACCTTAGGAGACATAGATGTTGATATAGACCTGATGTGATACGGTGGCAAAACCGGACTGTTTTGGAAAATGTTGGTTTGCGTTTTGCGTTTGTGTTTGCAAAATGTCACGGTAAGCAAGAGTCGCCACTAACTTTTATTTTATCCAACTGGAAAAGAAAAAAGCACAGAAAAATTCCTTTTTCGAGATTTTGAGTACGGGGGGTAGATTATAGAAACGGAAGGTATTATCACCCTTTCTATCCGTGGTTTTCCACGGGCTCTTAGGTACTTGCTCATCATTTTAAAAATTGCTTCCGTGTTTGTGTGTTTTGAAAAGTTTTTGTTTTACTTCATTTTAACCCTTGCTTCTGTCTTCAAGAGTGTTACAAAGTGTTTTTGAAAACTTTGTTTGAAAAGAGTGTAAGTGTGAAAAAGTTTGTTTTGAGCAAGTACCTACTAGCATATACCTACTCGAAAAAAGAATGTTTATGTTCTTGTTTCCTTTAGACAGCGTTATCCTACTATTGAGAAATAGGAAGCACCGTCGTTGGGGTTGTAAGGGTCAATTCGAAAGGGACGTACAATCAATAAAGCAATAACTTTGTTTGAAAATAGTGTAAGTGTGAAAAAGTTTGTTTTGAGCAAGTACCTACTAGCATCTACCTACTCGAAAAAAGAATGTTTCTGTTGTTGTTTCCTTTAGACAGCGCTATCCTACTATTGAGAAATTGGAAGCACCATCGTTGGATTTGTAAGGGTCAATTCAAAAGGGACGTACAATCACTAAAGCAATGTTAGGATGTCTTAGTAATAACCCTAGTGTCTTAAGATCATATTCGAGGTAACATTTCCGAGGCGACCTTTCTGAGGCAACATTTCCGAGGCAACATTTTCGAACGGGACTTTTGATCTTTTTGTTTAGACAGGAGGACGACCACTAAAACACCCTATACTTAATGACCGTTTACCAAAGGCAACCGAAGTGAGAGTATACCTTCGGAGTGCGCATGTGCGAGTGATTTAATTTCAGTTATTATCTTTGTACATTAGGGTTTGCTAACCTTTTTAAATTAACATACAGTCTTGTCATGCAATCCTATTATCATACATCTAACAGTTAATATTTGCGAGAATTAAAATGCGGAAAATAAAAACTACGCTATTACAAGGATTCGGTGAGGGAGATTAATTACATAGCCAAAAACCCGTAAAACGATAAATAAAAGAAATATCCTAATTATTACATCCCATGAGCAGTTACATTAATATCGTAAAAATTAATAAATGCGTGCGATGAATCGAGAACCAGAAAAAAATTAGAGTTTTGACCCCGTCTAAACCTAATTGAAAGAAAAATCATTTTTTTTGTTGTTTTTAATTATTTTGAGAAAATAAGGTTTTAATTGAATAAATACAAACCTAAATACTAATTAATTTAAATTAAGAAAAATAATTAATTTAACTTATTTTTGTATTTTTGTTATTTTATGAAAAGAAATAAAAATATAATCAAGAACAAACCTAATTTTCTAATTTGATTTTAATTATTTACAAAAAAAAGTTAGAATTAAACATAAATTAGAAACTAATATAAAATTGATTTTGATAAAATAAAATAAAACCTAAATTCTAAATTGGTGAAATTGATTTTATGATTTTGTAAAAAAAAGAATATAATTTTATGTTAGAAAATAAATAAATGAAGAAATTAAATAAAAGAAAGAAATAAAAAGGAAATTAGAATGGGCCTGGTGTTATAGCTAAAAAAAGGGGGGGGGGGGGGGGTCTGAATTGCAATTTCTGAGCCCAAAAACGCCTAGCCCATGTTGACTTTCTAGATCCTGTATTGCAAGCTTAATTAGGCCTATGGTGGACCTCCAAAGGATGGCCCTTGGATCTAGCTTGTTGATGGCCTGGATGATGAGATATTGATGATGCACGGTGGATGTCTTGGATGCTTGTACACATGATCATGTAAAAGAAAGTAATATTGAACAAATAGGGGGGCCTGAGGATCGAATCCAGGCCCTTTGGCTTCTCCACAACAATGCTGACCATCTGAGCTGGCTTGTTTTCTTGTATATGGAACAAAAAACAATTATTATATTAGGAAAACAAAATAATATATTTCAAAACGCGCGAATTTTGAATAGGCAAATCAAGGAGTTCCACGCGACCCTTCTTCTTCCTCCCTCCGTTGGGAAAAGTTATGACCTTTACCTACAGTTATCTGGGAATAGGTACAGCCCTGTGATCCTCCAAAATTCTATGCACGCATGATAAATCAATTCAGTGGTACCAATCAACTCGTTGCAACCTTACGAGCATCATGGTACCACTATCCACGGCTAATTGTTCCTGCAAGCAAAACCCCTAAAAACGAAGCTAAAACCCTAAACATGGCAACTTGTTGTATAGCCAATAAAATACAATTGGCTATTACCATTAGCTTTCAAATGATTCACGGATTCAGAATATATAAGCAAATCATGCTAATAGTGCCTGGATTATGATATACGATTTCAAAAAAGAATGGAAGTCGCGGGATACTTACAGCACGTTTCTGGGCACTAAAATGCTTGCTAATGATTGGAATGGGTTCCTAGAACGTCTAGGAAGCGATTTATGTGGATGGAAAGGCTTGAGGATGCCTGGAACTGAGAAAACAGTTTGCAACTTTTCTTGATTTTTTTGAAAGTTGTTTTCACCTTTGCACGCCTCCAATCTATTTGCTTTTGGTATGCACTTGTTCTATATGTACCCTAGAATGAATTAGGGTTGCAATTTGGTTTCAAATCTTCTCCAATAATGATCATTGATTCAAGATTTTATCCCTTGTGCAAATCTTTCCAAATTGAGAAAATCCAATCATTTTGTGTCCATTTGAAGCTTGCACGATTTGATTCTTCTTCCAGTTGTAAAAGAGACCTAAACATGCATAAAATCTCAAGCTTTGATTAGTTTTGATATTTTCATGATTTTATTTTGATTTTATTTGATTTAATTGAAATAAAAATCAAAATAAATGACAAAAGTAAAATAAAGACAAGTGGGAAGGATCATGGGTTGTGGGTCTTGTTACAAACTCAATGCAAGCATAAAAAGTTGGGCCCATTTGACAAAAAATGCAATTTTGGCCACATTTGTCTTTTGGTAATTTTGCAATAAAGGTCAACTTTTCCAATGCATAACTCCTTCAATTTTGATCCTAGAGATGTGTTCTTTGACTTTTTAGAAAGCTTAGGATGTCCTATAAGCAACCCTTTTGGTCTCATCTCAATTGAGTCTTCCATGTTCATGTATGAAGCTTTGACAAAAAGGGTGTTTTTGTTGACTTTTCAAAGTGACCTATAATTTCCAAATTTATATCTTCTTGTGAGTGCATATTTTAAACTTGGGAGATGAAGAAGAATTGTAGGGAATTTCATCCTCTTAAAAATTAGCTTTGGATGGATCATTTTTTATAAAGTAGGAGAAAGTTATGCTTGGTCAAAGTTGAGTTGACTTTTCCTACAAAACCCCAATTTAGCAACTTTTGTATTTTGGTGAATTGTGAGCAATCCTTGAGGAATAGTGATCAACTCTTGATAAAATGATGAATAATACTTCCAAATGAGGATGTTGACCAAAAATCTTGATGTTTGACTTTATGTAGGACACAGTTGACTTTTGCCCTAGCATAGTCGATTTTCAGGCCTTTGAGTAATTGACTGAGCAAACTTCCTCTGCAAGGCTTGAAACTTGACATGGATGATCTTGAGAACATATTAGGACAAAGATGAGATTTTGGGATCCTTTGGACTCAAGCATCTTGATGCAAACTGAAACCCTAATTTGAGGTAGATTGCCTTAGGAGAGAGTTTGTCTGGTCAACCCTTAGACTTCCTTGAGAAATTCGAGGACCTCACTTGAAATGTATTGAGAAATATGGGAGGGCAAAAATTTGGGCTACAACAGCTGCCCCTGTTCAATCTTCTTAAATCTGAGGATGTAGATTGGCTTGTCTGCCTTTCGTGATCCGAAGGTTGAAGATGATTGAACACTAGAGTGCCCAGAAATTTGCACTCGCATGAAGTGGTATTTGTCCTGTGATGTCGGGAATGGGCTTATAGATGCCACTTGGATGTTGATGTTGGAAGATGGGCTTAAAGATTCCATCAGAAGAAGTGTCAATCACATAAGAGATTCCTTTGCGAGAGCCCGTATACATGTTGTTGAGGAGGACTATGCTAGGGAATACTGGTCTTTGTATTGAGAAAAATAGAATTTTAGGAGATTCAGTCGTCCGTTATTCTACTGGGGGAATCATCTCTTAGTTGATGAGGTGAAAATAAACTGTTATTTGGTCGTTCTCAAGGCTTCACAGTGATTTTCTGAGGAAAATAAGACCGACTACTATCTGGTCGTGCTCCAGGCTTCACAGTGACTTACTGGGGAGATGAGATTAGACTTAATATCTGGTCGTATTCCAGGCTTCACAATTTCTCACTTCTTATCTGGTCGTGATCCAGACTTCAGAAAAAATTAAGTGGTTATCTGGTCGCATCCAGGCTTCCACTTGAATTTAAGGCAATACTAATATCCGACCTATTTCGGCTTCTTAGTAATTGGCTAGGTAAACTGCTATTTGGTCGAAATCCAAGCTTCACAGTGTCTTATGTTGTTATCTGGTCATAGTCCCAGGCTTCAGTGTCTTTGCCGCTATCTGGTCGTAATCCAGGCTTCACAACTTCTTACTTCTTATCTGGTCGTCTTCCAGGCTTCAGAAGAAATCAAGTGGTTATCCGGTCGCATCCGGGCTTCCATTTGATTTTAAGGCCTACTAATATCCGGTCGATTTTCGCGCTTCATAGTAATTGGCCGGGTAGACTGCTAATTGGTCGATATCCAAGCTTCACAATGTCCCCTATTGTTATCTGGTCGTAGTCCCAGGATTTAGTGTCTTTTGCGGCTATCTGGTTGTAATCTAGGCTTCACGGTGTCTTATACCATTATCTGGTCGATTCCAGGCTTCACGATATCTTGTATTGCTATCCAGTCAATCTCCAGGCTTCACAATAACTTGCTGGGGGTTCAACTATTTTCTGGTCGATCTTCAGACTTCATAGCTTTTAATTTGGGGTATACCACTATCTGGTTGATTCCATGCTTCATGGTATTCTGGAGATATCAAGATATTATCCGGTCGAATCCGGGCTTCATAACTTGAACTGGAACAAAAATCTTAGCATTGATTTGACTGAACCAGAGAAAACTTGTGAGAGTTCGATTGTATCTTTCCCTGAAAGGTAAAGAGTTAGTCGTATGTAATGTCATGATGTATAACATGTATCGAGTAATGTTGTTCTCAAGATAAATGAGACTGTGCTGTATGATGTATATGCGTATGCCATGATGTATGGATATGCAATGTTCTCGTAATGTTTTCTAGCTGGGGAAAATAAATCTAAGACTGCTGCTGGAGAATATAAGGAGTTGAGTTCCTCGTTCTCACTGGGGGTAATGATCGAAGATGATTTGAGAATAAATTGGCGAGAGAATGACTCTGTGGGGAAGAGAGATATTCTGCTAGAAGATCTGCTGATCTGAAGAAATATCCTCAGCTAGGGATGATTTATTGTTGTTGGTGATAATGAATCCTACCGGGGATTGAGTTTCTGCCTGTGGAAGAAATAAACTCCACCGGGGATAATCTTCTATTGCTGGTGATAGATAAACTCTGCTTGGGGAGAATTAACACCACTGCTTTTAGATACCTTTTACTCTGCGGGGAGTGTATGTACCTTTAGTCATATTTTCAAGCTGGCTCTGTCCCTGTACGTGGTGGGTAGAGCAACTGTAAGGTTTGGACATTTCTTGTTTTCCCCTGTGGAATTACGAGTAATTTTCTTTTGTTTCGCATGTAAATATTTATGAGCAACAATTATTTTCAAATGCATATATCAAAAAATGAATCATTGGACGTTCTTGCGAAACAAAAAAGGAAAAGAAAAACAAATTTTGAAATTTATTGTAAAATGAATTGTATTGAATTTGAAGTTGGCCTGTAATAGGCGTTTTGTACAAGAGGCTGACGTCCTAGTAAGAGAACGTCGCCGTAAGATAGAAATTATACAATTTGTGAAAAAGAAAAACAGATATGTGAACAATCTCACTGGGTTCCAACTCTGATGTTGCCTTTATTTTTTCGAGCGTCTCATCACTTTGCTACTTGGTCGAAGGTAGATCAGATTGATTGGCACCGTCCGAGCTTGATAGTCGATACCGAAGTCTGGTTACAAGATGATCTAATAAGACATAGTGTTATGCTTTAATCCCTAATTTTTGCCTGGACCGCCCTTTCGGGTTTTCAGTCCATTGAGATACCCTTTGTTGCCCAAGCCGCCTTTTCAGGTTTTCGACTTTCCGGATGTACAGTTTTTCATTTCATCCCTTATCTTTGCCCGAACCCTTTTGGTTCGCCGGGAAGCCCTTATTTTTGCCTAGGCCAGTCAACCTAGCGGGTGTTTGATTATGCATAGTATTTTTTCACTATGTCTGCATTGACGGGGTGAGGAAGGTCGTCACCATCCATGGTGGTTAGAATCATGGCTCCTCCCAAGAAAATGTTCTTAACCACAAATGGCCCTTTGTATGTAAGGGTCCATTTTCCCTTGGGATCACCTTGTGGCAGTATGATAAGTTTGATCACTAGATCCCCGACTTAATACTCTTGTCGTCTGACTTTCTTGTTAAAAGCCTTGATCATTCGCTTTGATACGTCTGACCATGACAAATAGCAGTAAGTCTCTTTTCATCGATTAAGTTCAGCTGATCAAGTCGGGTCTGGATCCAATCGTCTTCTCTCAAACCTGCATCCTTCATGATCCAGAGAGAGGGTATCTGGATCTCAATGGGTAATACTGCTTCCATGCCATACACCAAATAGTAGGGTGTTTCCCTTGTCGATGTTCGTGCTGAGGTAAGGTACCCATGAAGAGCAAATGGTAACATCTCGTGCCAGTCTTTGTATGTCACCGTCATCTTCTGCACAATCTTCTTGATGTTCTTATTTGCTGCTTCAACAACCCCATTCATCTTTAGCCGGTAAGGAGAAGAGTTATGATGCTGTATCTTAAATTGTTTGCAGAGCTCGGTGATTATTGTATTGTTGAGATTTGTACCATTGTTCGTAATGATCCTCTCTGGTACACCATATCGACAAATCAGATTGTGTCGGATAAACCACGCCACAACGTTCTTGGTTACTGTAGCAAAGGAAGTTTCCTTGACCGACTTCATGAAATAATCAATAGCTACCAGAATGAAATGATGTCCGTTGGATGCAGTAGGTCGGATCTCACCTATCATGTCGATGCCCCACATTGCAAAAGGCCAAGGAGTTGTCAAGACATTCAGAGGAACTGGAGGTACATGCACCTTATCAGCATAGACTTGGCACTTATGACAGTTCCGAGAGTGCTAATAACAATCGACTTCCATAGTGGACCAATAATATCCAGCCCGAAGGATTTTCTTTTCCATGGTATATCCACTGGAATGAGTTCCGAAGGTACCTTCATGTAACTCTGCCATGATCTTTTCTGCCTCGCTTTTGTCCAAACATCGCAGTAAGGTTGAATCATGGTTACGGTTATAAAAGAATCCCATTACTGATGAAGAACTTCATAGCGAACCTTCTCAAGAATTTCTTATCATTAAAATATGCACCCTCGGGGTACTCTTGAGCCTCAAGATACCTCTTTACCTCGTGGAACCAGGGCTTATCTGCTACCTCTTCAGTCTCAATGTCATATCTGCATTGTCCCACCTGACCTTGAACATAGAAGACATGGTAGCTAGCGCGTCCGCTAACTGATTCTCCTCTCTGGGGACATGTTCAAAGGTTATCTCCTTGAAGTGCGGAAGCAATGTCAGTACATACTCTTTGTAAGGAATAATATTTAGGTGTTTCGTATCCCACTCACCTTTGATCTGATTGATCACCAGAGAGGAATCTCCGAATACAATCAAGAACTTAATCCTTAGGTCAATAGCAGCTCGAAGACTCAGGATACACGCTTCATACTCCACCATGTTGTTGGTGCAGTTAAAACATAATCGGGTGGTGAACGGAGTACGACAACCTTCAGGAGATATGATCACAACGCTAATTACATTACCCAACGCGTTTGAGGCTCCATCAAAATACATAGACCACCGGGATCCTTCCTCAGGTCCTTCATTTGGTCCAGGTTTCTCACAGTCAGTCACCAACATGATGTTCTCATTCGGGAACTCGAAATTCATGGATTGGTAGTCGTCCACGGCCTGATGCGCCAAATGATCTGCCAACACACTCCCCTTGATTGCTTTTTGGGTTGTGTATTAGATGTCGTACTCAGTTAAGATCATCTGCCATCTTGCTATTCTTCCGGACAAGGCAGGCTTTTCAAAGATATACTTGATTGGATCCATCTTTGATATCAATAGGGTAGTGTGAGTCAACATATACTGTCTCAGCCGGCGAGCAGCCCATGCCAAAGCGCAACAAGTTTTGTCGAGCAGTGAGTATCGGGTCTCACAGTCAGTAAACTTTTTGCTAAGGTAGTAAATAGCGTGCTCTTTTTGGCCACACTCGTCATGCTTCCCCAACACACACCCCATCAAATTATCCAGTACTGACAAGTATAAGATCAAAGGTCTTCCTTCAACTGGAGGCATCAGGATAGGTGGCTCTTGAAGATACTCTTTGATTCTTTCGAAAGCGGTCTGACATTCATCATTCAATCTTACCACTTGATCTTTCTTCAGCAGCTTGAAGATTAGTTCACAAGTAGCAGTCAGATGTGAAATGAATCGGGCGATGTAGTTCAGGCGTCCCAGAAAGCCTCTAACTTCCTTTTCCGTGCGGGGAACCGGCATCTCCTATATGGACTTCACTTTTGTAGGATCCACCATAATACCTTTATCACTAATGACGAAACCCAACAGCTTACCAGACCTTACCCCGGAGGTGCACTTGTTCGAGTTCAACCTCAGCTTGTACGTCTTCATCCAATCAAACAGCTTCTGGAGATGGTCAAGGTGTTCTTCCTCAGTCTGGGACCTTGCGATCATGCCATCCACGTAAACCTCAATCTCATGGTGAATCATGTCGTGGAACAAAGCGACCATGGCGCGCTGATAAGTTGCCCCAACATTCTTCAACCCGAAAGGCATTACCTTGTAACAGAAGGTGCCCCGCTGCGTAACGAAGGTTGTCTTCTCCATGTCCTCGGGAGCCATCTTGATTTGATTGTATCTAGAAAAACCATCCATAAAGGAGAAGATTTTATGCTACACGGTATTGTCGACCTGAACATCGATGTGAGGAAGCGGGAAATCATCCTTGGGGCTTGCTCTGTTCAGATATCTATAGTCCATACACATCCGTACCTTACCATCCTTCTACGTCACCGGAACCACGTTGGCAACCCACTGCGGATAAGAAGTAACAACCAGAAATCCGACATCAAATTGTTTCATGACCTCAGCTTTAATTTTCTCAGACATCTCAGGGCGCATACGGCGAACCTTATGTTTTACCAGAGGGAAGTCTTCTTTAGTTGGCAGGCAGTGAACCACAATGTCAGTGTCTAAACCAGGCATATATTCATATGACCAAGCGAAGATCTCAACATAGTAACGTAGTATCTGTATCAATCGTTGCTTGACACTAGGTTCCAGATTCACACCTATCTTGACCTCTTTCCTGTCCTCCTTTGTACCTAAATTCACTGATTCCACTGGCTCTTCATGAGGCCGTATGGCCCTCTCTTCCTGTAGTAACAGTCTAGCAAGTTCCCCAGGCACTTGACAATCATCCTCATCTTCATCATCGACTTGGTTGATCGGATTTTTGAAGTCATAACTGGCAGTAGCAGAGTTGTTATCAATGCGATCCAAAGTGGATGTGAATCTGCATAATGATATGTGAGTGTGTGTAAGACAATAGCTGTTTTGATAAAGTGCGAGATAGAAAAGAAAAACAAGGAGCATAAAATTTTTAATGCAAGAAAACATCTAATGCTTTATTGATGATATATGAAAATGGCAAATAATAAGCCCTCACCAACAAAGCCAAGGTGTCTCGAGCAAGGCACCAGGCTGTAAAGTTTTAAACTATTTGTTACATATCTCAAAACAAAAGTCTATTAATGTGTAATAAAAGAAACGGGTACGAAGTCCTTCGTCGTCCAGTTGTTCAATCCACCGTTGGTAATCGGGTAGATCCAACTGTCGATATCTGACTCTTCTTCATCATCCTCAATTGCGTTCATTCCTTGATTACTGATGTGAAGAGGAGGTCTTCCAATCTGCATTCACTGATTCCACTGGCTCTTCAAGAGGCCGTATGGCCCTCTCTTCCTGTAGTAACAGTCTAGCAAGTTCCCCAGGCACTTGACAATCATCCTCATCTTCATCATCGACTTGGTTGATCGGATTTTTGAAGTCATAACTGGCAGTAGCAGAGTTGTTATCAATGGGATCCAGAGTGGATGTGAATCTGCATTATGATATGTGAGTGTGTGTAAAACAATAGTTGTTTTGATAAAGTGCGAGATAGAAAAGAAAAACAAGGAGCGTAAAATTTGTAATGCAAGAAAACATCTAATGCTTTATTGATGATATATGAAAATGGAAAATAATAAGCCTTCACCAACAAAGCCAAGGTGTCTCGAGCAAGGCACCAGGCCGTAAAGTTTTAAACTATTTGTTACATATCTCAAAACAAAAGTCTATTAATGTGTAATAAAAGAAACGAGTACGAAGTCCTTCACCGTCCAGTTGTTCAATCCACCGTTGGTAGTCGGGTAGATCCAGCTGTCGATATCTGACTCATCTTCATCATCCTCAATTGAGTTCATTCCTTGATTACTGATGTGAAGAGGAGGTCTTCCAATCTGCACGCGCCGAACAGCTCTTTGAGCCTCTGCAGTAAAGCCCAAACCAAACTTGTCAGTCTTGTATGTGAAATCAGAGAGCTGACCCCAATTTGCACACCCACCTTTTTCAATTACAGCCCTGGCATCCTTGAGGGAAGCCATCTTCATCGGAGGTTTGTCAGCAGCAACTTCAGTTGACGCCAGAGTCCGGGGGACCTCTTCAAAGTTCTGACACGGGGTTTCATTGAAATACCCATCCATCTCCACATAGCAAAAGGAATTGAGATGGCTCACCATGTACTCCTCCTCACCTTGTACCGTGACGATCTTCCCCTTTACTGGATATTTCAACATCTGATGGAGCATGGAAGTCACTGCCCTAGCCTTATGAATCCAAGGGAGATCCAGCAAGAAAGAAAATAATGGTCGGATATCCATCACATAAAACGTATATGCAAAAGTATGAGAGCCAACTTTGACAGGGACGTCCACTTCCCCGTGCACCATCCTTTTTGACCCGTCGAAAGCCCTGACAAAAATATTGCTCGGCTTCAGAATCAAACCTTCACAGTCTAGACGGTCTAATGTTGTCTTTGGCAAAACATTCAACGAGGACCCGGTATCCACCAGTACATGGGCCATAGTAGTGCCCCTGCACTCGATCGAGACTTGCAAAGCATCATTGTGATTTCTTCCTTTAGCAGTCAGATCTGCATCTGAGAAGCCCAACCCATTGTCGGCGGTCAAACTAGCTACACAGTCTTTGAATTGATCTGCAGAAGTTTCCTGCGGCACATGTGTAGTTTTAAGGAAAGCAATTAAAGCCTTTGCATGGGCTTCAGAACACAAAAACAAGGACAACATGGAGATTTTCGACGGGGTCTGCCCCAACTGCTCGACTACGTTGTAGTCGCTCTTCTTGATAATTTTCAGAATTTCCTCTATCTCCTGCTTAGAGGTTTCTACAATGATCTTCTTAGGCACCTCCGTCCGGGAAGGCTCACCTGTGATTTCTTTTCCCCGAGTCCCAGGTGGCTCGGTGACAGGGGTGATAAATGGAATAGGAACTGGGACAGTAGCTGATGTACTAGTAGATAGAATGACAACAGGTTTATGAACAGTCGGAGGGGAAATCTCGGGAGAAAAGAGTGTTCCACTTCTGGTGACCTTGCTAGCCCCGACAATATTGCTGACATCGGCATCAACATCTTCAATCTTTAAGTCTTGCTTAACTCCATGGTAATACACGTCGGCCCCATAGTGCCAAGGGACAGCCTTATCTGAAGTGAATGGGATAGGACCAGGGACAATAATGATTAACGGAACGATTCTTGGAACGGGTGTAATCCTAACAGGCTTTCTCGAGGAAGCCTTGGAAGGATTGGTGGAAATGGTTATGATGGCAACATCTTCAATTGGAACTAACAGAATCGAAGTCTTCTCGAACAGGATCTCTTTTGTTATCCATCAGGCGTTGAACACCAAATTTCAATAAATGGCAACCAGCAGGCAGAAATGAACACATGTGGAATCTTCGCCACATCCCGGAAATAAACCGGCCAAAAATAGATTCTTATTAACTGTCATTGTTGTACCCCAAAATTTGCCCTCCCATATTCTTCAAGATTTGCCAAGATCAAGCTTCAAAATCCCTCAAGGATTGCACAGTCCAATTGCCTCCTAACACAGTCAAATTTAGGGTTTTGGTTCTTGCAAAGAAGTTGAGGTGTTCAAGGGTCCAATCAAGTCCCATATGCCTATATACATTGTCAAGCATCCATATGTCAAGTTTCAAGACTCACATCATCAAGTTGCCCAGTCAAAAACCCTAAATGCCTCACAGTCAACTGTAGGGGAAAAATGGTCATTTGACAGTCAAAAGTCAAAATTTTTGGTCAACATCTTATTTTGAAGCCACAATCATCATTTGATCAATTCTTGATCATGATTCCCACAAGCATGGCTCAAAAAGTCTCAAGATGCAAAAGTTTCTATTTTTGGACAGTTAAAAAGTCAACTGCAAATTGACCAAGGCATAACTTCCTCATGGTTTATCAGAAAAATCCGATCCAAAGCTCATTTTGAAGAGAATGACATTTCCTACAACTCATCTTCACACTCCAAGTCCAAGAAATGCTCTCACAAAAAGTTATCAATTTCAACATTATAGGTCATTTTCAAAAGTCAACAAAAAGGCACTTTAAGTCAAAGACCATAACTTGATATTGGTAAATCAAAATGACATGGGACCAAAGGCATTGGTTAGAGGACTTCAAGACCTTTCCAAAATGTCCAAGAACATGTTCATAGCTTCAAACTTGAGCAAGATATGCATTGGAGAAGTTGGGAAATTTTTGGGAATTTTCAAAAGTCAACTTTGCCTAAAACACTTCAAAATTGCTAATGGGCCTCAAATTCTTCCTTGAATCATTACCCAAAGCCTATGCACGACCCATTGAGCTCAAAGGGATTTATTTTCTTATTTTTAATTAATTAATTGAATTTTTATTCTTATTAATTCATTTAATTAGATTTAATTATGAGAAAATATCAAATAATGCTTTTTCAAATCTTTTTGTGCAGCAAATCAAACAAGGGCAAGCTGGCCAAGTCGTTTCACATCCAAAAAAGGAAAATCATCCATGATTGGCAAATATTTCAATGAAAAAAGATTGAAAAATATATGATGAAAATCAAAGATTCAAAACATTAATTCATGGATCCATGGGCTCTTTCTTGACCTAATTTGCTTCACATACTTATGCACAACTCAACCCTATTCCACAAGACACGAAAAAGCTGCTAAAGAACTCATAACCAATTTGCAACTTTTCAACAAAAACTTGGAAACTGATTTCATATTTGCAGGACGATTCAAGGCCTCAAAACGTTCCCATTACGTTACTGACATTGCTAGGAAGCTGTTGGCATCAAGAACAAGTCCCCATACTCCCAAAATCGGTAGAACTGAGTCACGTTTCTTCACAAATATTCCATAATCAAATTTTAATTTCCATGCATCATTCATGTGTTTTGATTATTGATTTATGCTACTAACATCTTCCTGAAGCGTTTGGTATAGTTTAATTGTTCTAAAACCGCTTGTATCGAAATCTGCCATTGATGAAACCTAGGGTTTCAGAAGCTTCAAAATAGGGCTTTCCTTGTATGGAACAATTGGACCTTTAGACCTATACAGCTGAATTCAGCAGCTCAAGACGATTCAAATGAGACCATCGCGCCTTTTTTATATGTCCTCCTCTTCTATTCGCTATTATTCACTGTTCCACTTAGTGGGGGTTTAAAACCCCCGCTACTTGTCTCATATTTGCAGGAATAACAAGGAAGAAGATGGACGTGGCATTACAGGACTGGAGCGTTCAAACTTTGGCGCGCTTTTTGTCTTATACCACTGACCAATGTTTTTTGTATATTATATTTTCTATCTATTATATTTACAAACAAACGCAAATGGCCTGGTGGTTGGAGGACGTGTCTTGCAGGTATAGGGACCTGGGTTCGATTCCCAGGTCCCCCACATAATTCTTAATTTTTGTTTCCATGTATTCTAGTGCAGCACTCATTCCATGGCCTACCATGAGTCCCACGCCTATGCTTGCCAAGTGGCCCTGATGAGCAATCCAATGGTCAGAAGGTGGATTCCACGGTATACTCCAGTCAACCAACGTGCACACAAGCATGGAAAGTCAAACGAGCTGGTGTCAATGGGCCTGAATTACTTCCAGTTTACCTCCATTCTGGGCCTGACACCCCCTTGGTTTGCTTTATTTTTTTTATTCTCTTTTCTTTTCTCTTAATTTCTTTTAATCATTTAATTGTTTTAATTGTTTTGTTTATTTTTTTTTTGTTACCATAAATAAATTTTTCATAATAAAAAACAGAAAATCAAAAATGTAAAATATATCTAATTATTATTAATTCATCACTAACATATTTTTTTTTGTAAATAAATTTCAATAACTAACTTAGTTAAATTAGGTTTTAATTTTAACACTTTTTCTTAAATAATTAAAATAAACTTAGAATTAGGGTTTCTCTTGATTTTAATTTTCTTTATTTCATAAATACAAAAAACATATAAAACAATTTATTTTCTTTAATTAAATAATAATTAGACTTTAATTTAATTTGATTTCAAGCAAAGGGTCAAAACCCTCGGACGTTCAATTTTAATTTCTATTTCGCGCATTATTTTCTTTTGAATATTATGTAACTGCTCAAGGATGTAATAGTAATTAGGTTTATCGCATTTATTTACTTTCTGCATCTTTTATCAAAAACGGGTCTTTGTACTTTGGCGATGTATAGACCCGCGCCTGGTAATAGCGTAGCTTTTATCTTTCCGCATTTAATTTTCCGCACTCTTAAATTCTAACTTTGTATGAAAGAATGTATGCTAATTAAAAACAAGCGTAGCTCACAATGCCATGATCAAAGATAAAATATAAACTGAAAACAACACACAAATACACACACCACTTCTAGGGTACGCCTCACTTGTTGCCTTCGAAACGTGGTCGTCAAGTATAGGACGTTTTAGTAAGTCCTTATGTCCATGATCCAGTTGCCTCGAAACGGTTGCCTCGAAACAGTTGCCTCGGAATAGTTGCCTCGAAACGGTTGCCTCAGATTAAAAAAGGATCAAGGACATAAGGGTAGCTTCTAAGGTGTCCTAACTGTTGCTTCGGTGACCACACTGTCCCTACACTCGAATTGACCCGAACACCTCCAACGGTGGTGCTACCTACCTCTCAATGGTGGGATGGCACTACCTTAAGGACATTTACACAACCTAATTCCTTAGGGTAGGTAGATGACTCATGGATACTTGCTCTCTTCTAAAAAACAAAACAAAAAACCTTTTCACACTGACACTTTCAAAAAGCTTTCAAAATAATTTTTCAAACACTTTTGAGGACAGATACAAGAGTTATTCAGAAATCTTTCAAAGAAACTTTTTCAAACCCACTCACACTTTGAAAAGCAAACAAACATTTTGAAAACATAAAGAGTAAGTATCTAAGAGCCCATGGATAACTATGGATAGAAAGGGTGCTAACACCTTCCCTTTCTATAAATCTACCTCCCGAACCGAGAAACTATCTCATAAGGAATTTTGCTGTGCTTTTGTCCTGTCCATGTTGGAGAAAATAAAAGACGGTGGCGACTCTTGCTTCCGCGACATTTCGCGAACCAGCGTTAAACAGTCAGTTCTAAATCCACCGATCACAGAACTGGAGACTCTGCTGGGGAGACTTAAAGTGAGGTGTACCTTAGGACTAAGATCACTTGTGTTTTCAATTGTCTGAATTGTTTGCTTTATTATTGTGGGTACTGTTTTGGGAGTTCTATAGATCCTAACCCGGATCTGGGGATACCTTCTTAGAAAGTAGCAACAAGGCTGTGAGGGAACTATGCAGGGTATACCGACACGGTTGAAGCAGTCTGCTACGTTGATGTGGCACTTTGGTGAGTACCGGTAACCCTTGAGTCAAGTCAAGGAGAGTACGGGGCCGCCGCGTGGTGTCGTGAAGCATCAACTGACCTTAGGAACCTTAATTGAACCATCTTGGCCTCTTTAGGGTAGTGAGATAACTGACTTTGGTGCAGTCCGAGGTTGGTTGATACTCGATACTACACTCAGTTGAGGGTTGTTTTCTTGGAATATTTCGGTCGCCAGTTCAGTGGCTAAATCGAAACGATGAACACAGAAAACAATCCAATGATATTGAGATCCTTAGAACCCGGTTACTTCTGATAGGACAGGTTTTGAGCCCACCAACCTCAAGAGGGTAATACCCAGAACCCATGCTGGCCTAAGCTCTAAGGGCTGTCTTGTGTGACTTGTATGCCTTATCATGTTTGCTTTTTGTGGATATTTGTGGTGTGTTTTTATCATAGCATCATGACATCATACAACATCATATGCATTGACTAACCGTTTCAGGGGTTTGAATCTTCATCTTTGTTCTTGTTTTGTAGGACATGGAAACTATCCGCAGAAAGACAATTCAGATCAGCCTTGTAAGGGTCCCTCCTCAGCTTAAGGAACTTATATCCAGGATTCCCGAGAGCTCTTCTTTCAGTGAGAGGCATGGAAGACTCATCAGCTTGGTCAACACCAACATTGAGGAAGATATGATAAAGGTTCTCTTCCAGTTCTTTGACCCTCTGCACCACTGCTTTACTTTCCTGGATTATCAACTGGTTCCTACATTGGAAGAGTTCTCCCGGCTTCTGAAGATCCCTATCCTTAGTCAACTACCCTACAACGGTACAGAAAAGGAACCCAAACTTGAAGAGATTGCTAAAGCCTTACGCCTACAACCATCTGACATCAAGGGACACTGGGAAGTTAGAAGTGGTATCAAAGGGTTCTTAGCCAGGTTTCTGTTTGAGAAGGCCCAAGAATGTTGTAACTCCCTGGACCTACAAGCCTTTGAAGAAGTTGTGGCCCTCCTTGTCTATGGGTTGGTGTTGTTCCCGAATCCCGATCAGCTCATAGATATCCACGCTGTCAAGATCTTCATGTCCAGGAATCCTATACCTACGTTGCTTGGGGACATCCTTCACTCATGTTACACTCGAACCATGAGAAAAAGAGGTGTTCTTATGTGCTGCACTCCTCTCCTGGGAAGGTGGTTTATTTCGCACCTTCCACACTCATTTTTGAAGAACGAGCGGGGTTTGAGATGGTCACAATGATTGATGACTCTTACACATGCTGATATACATTGGTGTTCTCGGTCCAGAGAGGATGTCACTATCATTGATCGTTGCGGGGAGTTTCCTAATGTTCCTTTACTTGGAATCAGAGGAGGTATCACTTACAACCAGTGTCTGGCTTGGAGACAGTTAGGTTATGCTCGGAGGGACGGCCCTCATGACATGTTAATTCCTGACATAGTTTTTGACTACGACAACGATGACCAAGGACTTCGCCAGAGATTTATCAGAGCTTGGAGGATGCCCAACAAGGTAGACAGCAAGACAATGGGGCACATGAACTCCATCCCGTTGGAGCCTTATCTCAAGTGGGTACGAGCCCGCTCCCAGAAGCTGGTGATGCCATATCCTCATGTTCTCCCTGTGATCAAAGAGCCGGTTTTGGAAGGAGAGGTGTCCTACACCATTCAGCATCCTGACATGCCTACATCCTGGGAAGAAATGCAGAAGAGCTGGATCCAGCTTAAGGAAGAACGGAATTCTCTTGAGTCCAATCTACATGCTAGTGAGAAGAAGGTCTTGGAGCTCACCCGCCTACTGCACGAGGAAAAGACTCTCAACACCTACATAGCTCCAAAGAGGATGCGCAGTGTCTTTTGGGATTAACTTACTTTGTAATGTTTTGCCCATGAGGCTTTGATGTACTGAACAATTATTTCTTAATGATAAAGTGTGTTCCTTTTTATCTACAACAAATTTGAACTTTCGAACCCTTGAATGCATTGCATAAACAGCATATCATGCATCATGTGCATAACAGGTACTCTTTTTTTTTACAGGTGGTTTAATCTTCTTCGTTGTTTATTTCAGCATCATGAATCCTGAATCTTCTACTGAGCAATCCATCAAGGCCCTTCAGGCTCAGAACGCCCAGTTCCAAGAGCTGATCATGAGTTTGGCCCAAGGTCAAGAGGAGTTGAAGGCTCTGCTGGTCAAGAAGAAAAAGAAGAGAACTGTACTATTCAACACGGGCCGGAGGTTTGGTAACACACTGCAGAATGAGGTTGATCAAGCTGGTTCTTCTGTGGGAAAAGGCAGTCCCCAAGGGGGAAGGGTTCCTAGTCCGGTGGTCTCTGACAACGAGACTGATTTCAATGAGGAGCAATACCCTCCAGCTGAAGACAAGTACAAGCAGTTAGAGGATCGTCTGAACGCCATGGAAATTCAACAAGTGCCTGGGTTGGATTTCGGAGACTTGGGTCTATCTTCTGGTGTGGTAATCCCACATAAGTTCAAGGCTCCATCTTTCGCAAAGTATGACGAGGCGTCCTGCCCTAAGCTACATCTCAGATCTTATATGCGGAAGATCCAGCCGTATACTGTGGACAAGAACTTATGGATCCATTTCTTCCAGGAGAGTCTTTCAGGGACTCATCTCGGATAGTTCTATCAGCTGGATGGAACCAAGGTTCGTAACTGGGAGGAATTGGCTACTGCTTTTTACAAGCAGTATCAGTATAATGCCGACCTCGCTCCTATACGTATCCAACTCCAGGGTATGTCGCTAGGATCGGGAGAAGGTTTTAAAGAGTATGCGCAGAAGTGGAGGGACCTGGCTGGCAGGGTGCAGCCACCATTAACCGACCGTGAACTTGTGGACATGTTCTTAGGGACCCTATCCGGGCCATTCTTCAGTCATCTCATTGGCAATTCGTCTGCAGGGTTTACAGATCTCATTCTGACTGGGGAAAGGATAGAAGCCGGTATGAAATTAGGGAAGATACAAAAAGGTGGGTCCTCGAGTTCTGAGAAAAAACCTTTCAAGAAGGAAGTCAGTGCTGTGTATGGCCCTAGGAGGCAAAACAAACCAGAACGCTGCCAAGCTGTCAACGCGTTGGTGATTGCAAAGCCTGTTGCCGCTCCTCGGCAACCTAACCAACCAAGGGATGAGAGACCCAGAAGAGAATATACTCGGCTTAGTATGACCTTGTCACAGATCTTTCCGCAACTGCTATCGACCAACTTGGTAACCGTCAGAGAGGCTCTGAAGGTGGTAAACACCACCTCTCCGAAGTATAATCCAAATGCCCGCTGTGCTTATCACTCTGATAGCCCGGGGCATTCTACTGATGATTGCTGGGCCCTGAGAAATAAGGTTCAGGACCTTATCGATGCCAAGGAAATACAATTTGAGGCGCCCGAGAAGCCCAACGTTGTGACTGCTCTTATGCCCCAGCATGGAGTAAATGCTATTGAGGAAGACCTATATGCAGTTTCTGTGGATGATGTAGCTACTCCTCTGTTGACTGTCAAGAGGAACCTGTTGCTAGCCGGTTTATTTCCGGGTTGTAGCAAGGGTTGCCTTCTGTGTGCTGTTTCCCCTGCTGGTTGTCCGTTGCTGAAGTCAGGCATCCAAAGCCTGATGGATAGCAAAGAAATCTTGTTCAAGAAGACCGCTGTTCCTATTGTTCCTACTGAAGAAGTATCTGTTGTCACCATCTTCAACAATCCTACCAAGGCTCCCCCAAGGAAGCCAGTCAAAATCATGTCCGTTGCACCTATTATCATTACTGTTCCGGGTCCCCTCCCCTATAAGTCTGACAAGGCTGTCCCATGGCACTATGGGGCAGATGTGTATGTACTTGGAGTAAAGCAGGAGTTCAACACCAGTACCGGTATCAGTAATATTACCGGTCCCGCTAAAGTTACTCACAGTGGCAGGATCTTCTCGCCTGACATTGCGCCACCAGTTATCCGAAGACCTCTTATTATCACGCCTATAAATGCGCCTGTTTCCCCTTCTGATCAAGTTTCTACCCCTGCTGCCGAGTCGTCTGACACTCGGGGTAAAGGAATTGCTGACGTGCCTCTCCGGATGGAGGCACCGAAGACTGTTAATGTTGAAGCCTCCCAACAAGAGATGGAGGAAATGCTTAAGATCATCAAGAAGAGCGACTTCAACATCGTTGAACAGCTGGGGCATACCCCCTCCAAGATCTCTATGTTATCATTGTTGTTGTGCTCAGAGGCCCACGCCAAGGCCCTGATTTCATTTCTGAAGACGGCTCATGTGCCACAAGAGACGTCTGCTGATCAATTCACTGAATGTGTGGCCAATTTGACCGCTGACAATGGTCTGGGTTTCTCGGATGCTGATCTGACCGCCAAGGGAAAGAACCACAATGATGCCCTGCATGTCTCCATAGAATGCAGGGGCACTACTCTCGCACACGTGTTGGTAGACACCGGTTCTTCACTGAATGTACTGCCCAAGAAGGCCTTAGACATGCTGGATTGTGAGGGCCTGGAGTTGAAGCCTAGTAACATCGTGGTCCGAGCCTTTGACGAGTCGAAGAGGATGGTACATGGTGAGGTAGATATTCCGATTCGTGTTGGTTCTCAAGTCTTCGATTCAACGTTCTATGTGATGGACATTCGTCCATCCTATTCTTGTCTGCTGGGTCGTCCTTGGATTCACAAAGCTGGGGCTGTGACCTCCACTCTTCACCAGAAGCTTAAGTACCCTGTCAGAGGGAAGATTGTTACAGTGCAGGGGGAGGAAGAATACATGGTTAGTCATCTGAATTCGTTCCGGTATATAGAGATGGACGGGGAGTTTATTGAAACCCCCTTTCAACACTTTGAAGAGGTACCTCCAACATTGGCGTCAGCAGAGACAGTGATTGAAGAAGACTTTCCTTTGAAGATGGCTTCCTTGAAGGATGCCCGGGCTGTGATTGAAAAAGGTGAATGTGCTAACTGGGGCAGGCTCCCTGATTTTACTCCTAAAACTGACAAGTTTGGGCTGGGTTTTACTGCAGAGGCTCAGAGGGCTGTACGCAAAGCAAGGATCGGAAGACCTCCCGTGTTCATCACCAACCCGAGAGTGAATGCTATTAAAGGCGATGCAGAGGAATCAGAGTTTGATAGCTGGATCTACCCGACGACCGACGGTGGACTGAACAATTGGACTGCAAAAGACCACATACCTGTTACTTTTGTTACGCAGTAATGAATTCCTTTGTTTTTTTTATTTGTAATGAACAATAAATTGAAACTTTATGGCCCAGTGTCTTACCCGGGGCACCGTGGCTTCATTTGTGAGGGCTTATTACTTGTCATTTCCATATATCATGAATAAAGACATTGGAAATTTTTCGCATTTCAAATCTTGTGCTCCCTTTCTTTCTTTCTTTATATATTGCAAAACAGCTATATTTACACACACTCACCCATACAGGTTCCAATCCACTCTGGATCTCACTGGTAACGACTCTGCTACTGTCAGTTATGACTTCGAAAATCCGATCAACTTAGCCGAAGACGAAGGTGAAGATGATTGCGAAGTGCCTGGTGAGCTTGCAAGACTGTTACTCCAGGAAGAGAGGGCCATTCAGCGACATGAAGAGCCAGTGGAAACGGTAAATTTGGGTACTGAGACAGACAGAAAGGAAGTCAAGATTGGTGCCAACCTGGAGCTCAGCGTAAAACAACGGTTGATTCAGATGTTGCATGATTATATGGAAATCTTTGCCTGGTCTTACGAAGACATGCCTGGGTTGGATACCGACATTGTGGTCCATCATTTGCCTACCAAGGAAGACTGCCCTTCGGTTAAACAAAAGGTCCACCGTATGCGTCCAGAGATGTCCGAAAAGATCAAAGCTGAGGTTATGAAGCAATTTGATGCCGGGTTTCTAGCAGTGACTTCTTACCCTCAGTGGGTTGCCAACGTGGTTCCAGTGCCGAAGAAAGATGGTAAGGTCAGAATGTGTGTCGATTACAGGGATCTGAACAGGGCCAGCCCTAAAGATGACTTCCCTTTGCCTCATATCGACGTTCTGGTTGACAATACTGCTCAGCACAAGGTATTCTCCTTCATGGATGGTTTTTCAGGTTATAATCAGATCAAGATGGCTCCTGAAGATATGGAAAAGACTACCTTTGTTACTCAGTGGGGCACCTTCTGCTACAAGGTCATGCCTTTTGGACTGAAAAATGTTGGGGCAACCTACCAATGTGCCATGGTTGCTTTATTTCATGACATGATCCATCATGAGATTGAAGTATACGTCGATGATATGATTGCAAGGTCCCAAACGGAGGAGGAACACCTTGACCATCTACAGAAGCTGTTTGACCGCCTGAAGTTGTACAAGCTAAGGTTGAACCCAAACAAGTGCACATTTGGGGTAAGATCTGGAAAGTTGCTAGGCTTCGTCGTGAGCGACAAAGGTATTCAAGTGGACCCTGCCAAGGTTAAATCCATACAAGAGATGTCAGTTCCCAAGACAGAGAAAGAAGTCAGAGGCTTTCTAGGACGTCTGAATTACATTGCCCGATTCATCTCGCACCTAACTGCTACCTGTGAACCAATCTTCAAGCTGCTGAAGAAAGATCAGGTAGTACGTTGGAACGATGAATGTCAGGCCGCCTTCGACAGAATCAAAGAGTATCTCCAAGAACCACCCATCCTTATGCCACCGGTTGAAGGGAGACCTCTAATACTATACTTGACAGTACTTGACAGCTCAATGGGGTGTGTGCTGGGGCAGCATGACGAGTCTGGCCGAAAAGAGCACGCCATTTATTACCTTAGCAAAAAGTTTACCGACTGTGAGACCCGATACTCACTGCTCGAGAAAAACTTGCTGCGCTTTGGTATGGGCTGCTCGCCGGCTGAGACAGTATATGCTGACTCACACTACTCTGTTGATTTCAAAGATGGATCCAATAAAGTACATATTCGAAAAGCCTGCTCTGTCCGGAAGAATAGCAAGATGGCAAATGATCTTGACAGAATATGACATCCAGTATACGACTCAGAAAGCTATCAAGGGAAGTGTATTGGCAGACCACTTGGCACACCAGGCAGTGGACGACTACTAGTCAATGAACTTCGAATTTCCTGACGAGAGCATCATGGTAGTGACTGATTGTGAAGTACCTGGACTGGATGAAGGACCTGAAGAAGGATCCCGATGGTCTATGCACTTTGACGGAGCTTCTAACGCTTTGGGTAACGACATCGGCGCTGTGATCATATCCCCAAAAGGCACTCATACTCCACTTACTGCCCGACTATGTTTCAACTGCACCAACAACATGGCGGAGTATGAGGCATGCATCATGGGTCTTCAAGCTGCGATTGACTTAAGGATCAAGTTTCTGAGTGTCTTCGGAGATTCCGCTCTCGTGATCAATCAGATCAAAGGCGAGTGGGATACGAAACACCCAAACCTTATTCCTTACAAAGAATGTGTGTTGACATTGATCCCCCATTTCACAGAGATAACTTTTGAACACTTCCTAAGAGAGGAGAATCAGTTGGCAGACGCGTTAGCTACGATGTCTTCTATGTTCAAAGTCAAATGGGACAATGAGGCTCCCCTGATCATCATCTGGAAACTGGACGAACCTGCATATTATTATGATCTTGAGGCTGAGATAGTAACTGAGAAACCCTGGTATCATGAGGTGAAGAGGTACTTGGAAGCTCAAGAATACCCTGAAGGTGCATCTGTCAATGACAAAAAATTTCTGAGAAGGTTCGCTGCAAAGTTCTTCCTCAGCAATGGCATTCTATACAAGCGAAACCATGATTCGACCCTACTGCGCTGTGTGGATAAGACTGAAGCAGAAAGAATCATGGCAGAACTGCATGAAGGTACCTTCGGAACGCATTCCAGTGGACACACCATGGCAAAGAAAATCCTTCGGGCAGGATATTTCTGGTCCACAATGGAAGCCGACTGTTACCAACATTCCCGGACATGTCATAAGTGCCAGATATATGCAGATAAGGTGCACGTTCCTCCAGTCCCTCTGAATGTCTTGACTGCACCTTGGCCTTTTGCAATGTGGGGCATTGATATGATCGGTGAGATTAAACCTACAGCATCCAACGGGCATCGCTTCATCCTGGTAGCGATCGATTACTTTACAAAGTGGGTTGAAGAAGCTTCCTACGCCACTGTAACCAAGAATGTCGTGGCACGGTTCATTCGGCATAACTTGATCTGTCAATACGGCGTCCCGGAAAGGATCATCACAGACAATGGTACCAATCTTAATAACAAGATGATCACTGAGCTCTGCGAGCAATTCAAGATACAACACCACAACTCTTCTCCTTATCGGCCGAAGATGAATGGGGCTGTAGAAGCAGCTAATAAGAATATCAAGAAGATTGTGCAGAAGATGACAGTGACTTATAAAGATTGGCATGATATGTTATCGTTTTCTCTTCATGGGTACCGTACCTCAGCAAGGACGTCAACCGGGGCAACTCCCTTTTCCTTGGTCTATGGCATGGAGGCAGTCTTGCCGATTGAAGTCCAGATACCCTCTCTCCGGATAATGAAGGATGCATATCTGAGCGAAGATGACTGTATCCAGACTCGACTTGATCAATTAAACCTAATTGACAAAAAGAGACTCACTGCTATTTGTCATGGTCAAACGTACCAAAAACGGATGATCAGGGCATTTAACAAGAAAGTCAGACCACAAGAGTATCAAGTTGGGGACCTGGTAATCAAGCACATCATTCTTCCTCAAAGTGATCCCAAGGGCAAATGGACCCCTACGTACGAAGGGCCATTTGTGGTTAAACATGTGTTCTCGGGAGGAGCCATGATTCTAACCACCATGGATGGTGACGACCTTCCTCACCCCGCCAATGTAGACATAGTAAAAAGATACTACGCGTGATAAAAGACCCGCTAGGTTGACATACCTAGGCAAACATTAGGGCTTCCCGGCGAACCAAAAGGGTTCGGGCAAAATGAGGGATGGAATAAAAAAAAATCTGTACACCCGGCAAGTCGAAAACCTGAAAAGGCGACTTGGGCAAAAAATGGGTATCCCGGTGGACTGAAAACCCGAAAGGATGGTCCAGGAAAAAGTTAGGGATTAAAGCGTAATACTATGTCTCATTGAATCACCTTGCATCTAGAATCCGGAATCAACATCAAGTTCAGACAGCATCGATCAATCAGCTTCATCTTCAACTGAGCAGCCAAGTGATGAGACGCTCGAAGATATAAAGGCGATAGCAGAGTTGGAACCCAGTGGGATTATTCCTTTCACACAATTGTTTTGTTTTCTTTGTACAAATTGTATAAACTCTGTTGTTCGGCGGTGTTCTCGTACCAGGACGTCAGCCTCTTGTACATAAACGCCTATTTACAGGCCAATTCAAAAATCAATACAAATTCGCTTTTCAGCTAAATTGCCAATTGTTTTTCCTTTTCCTGTTTTGTCTTGCGAAGAACGTCCAATGTTCAAATTTTGATATATGCATTTGACACTAATTGCTAACTCATAAATATTTGAATACGAAACAAAGGATTAATTACAGGTAACGTCAGAAACAGGGGAAATAATGAGTTGTCTAAACAATCTAATTGCTCTGTCCACCAAGGTACTAAGGCAAGTTCGGCTGAAGAATGTAACCCATATACCTTCACTCCCCGCCGAGTAAGACAAGACCAACAATTCTCCCCAAGCAGTTGATCTCCAATCAACCCTAACAAGGCACTGTATCTCCAGCAAGTTAGCAATACTCTCTCCGAGCAGAGTTATACCCAGTTAGCCTTAAGGAAGTTGGATTATCCCCGAAGATCTCAATATTCCCCAGCGGAGTATACAAACATTCCTAACAAGCATCCCCGACAGTCTTGATCTAAGATTGTTCCCCTGCGGAATACCAGACATCCAGTGGAGCCATTTCCCCAGTCTAATCTGAAAAGTTCCCCAGGAAAGTGGAATCCATATCCCCAGCAGGTCTTGAAGCTTATCCCCAGTAGATTTTGGAAGCTTGTCACCCGCATAGTACGAACGCTCTCCCCCGGCTTTATTCAGAAGGTTATTTCCCTACCAGGATATAATTGGGTTATCCTCAGCTAATTGCCACGGAAAGATCGTCCCCGGCGAAATCTTCCTATCCCTCAACGGAGTTCATCAAATCTTCCAACAGAACTTATCAATGGTATCCCCAGCGGAGTTATCATCAAACTTCGGCAAAATACCTCTTCTCTCCCCACAGAGTTCATTCCCCGCAGAGTAACCTATTCGCCAAGTTTATTCCCCAACAGAGTCATCTTCTCCTACCGGTTTATTCTCGCAACCACCACCCCCAGCGGAAACAAAGCACTACTCTTCAAACATCAGCCCAGGATTTGACTTCCTGGCATTCGTCAAGGATTCATTTTCCTAGACGAAAATACATTCATAAACATCACATCTTCATACATTATAGCATGCATATACGCACCATGAACATACAATCTCATTTATTCTGAGAACATCACGCATGTCGTACATCATGACATCGCATACAACTAACGTTTTGTCTTTTCAGGACAAAGGTCAGTACAAAGATAATTACTATCAACTGTCGTGATTCCATATCCGATTCCTGTATCTTGCCAGGGTGTATCTGTTGACGACTAATTCCAGACTCGATTCCTGTATCCTGCCAGGGCACGTCTGAAAAGTTTGAAGATCCGATTCCTATATCTTGCCAGGGTGTATCTGTTGACGACTATTTCCAGACTCGATTCCTGTATCTTGCCAGGGCACGTCTGAAGAGTCTGAAAATCCGATTCCTGTATCTTGCCAGGGTGTATCTGTTGACGACTAATTCCAGACTCGATTCCTGTATCTTGCCAGGGTGTATCTGTTGATGACTAATTCCAGACTCGATTCCTGTATCTTGCCAGGGCACGTCTGAAGAGTTTGAAGATCCGATTCTTGTATCTTGCCAGGGTGTATCTGTTGACGACTAATTCCAGACTCGATTCCTGTATCTTGCCAGGGCACGTCTGAAGAGTTTGAAGATCCGATTCCTGTATCTTGCCAGGGTGTATCTGTTGACGACTATATTCCAGACTCGATTCCTGTATCCTGCCAGGGCACGTTTGAAGAGTTTGAAGATCCGATTCCTGTATCTTGCCAGGGTGTATCTGTTGACGACTAATTCCAGACTCGATTCCTGTATCCTACCAGGGCACGTCTGAAGAGTTTGAAGATCCGATTCCTGTATCTTGCCAGGGTGTATCTGTTGACGACTATTTCCAGACTCGATTCCTGTATCTTTCTAGGGCACGTCTGAAGAGTTTGAAGATCTGATTCCTGTATCTTGCCAGGGTGTATCTGTTGACGACTATATTCCAGACTCGAATCCTTTATCCTGCCAGGGCACATCTGAAGAGTTCGAAGATCCGATTCCTGTATCTTGCCAGGGTGTATCTGTTGACGACTATTCTCCGGACTCGATTCCTGTATCTTGCCAGGGCACGTCTGAAGAGTTTAAAGATTCGATTCCTGTATCCAGCCAGGGCACATCTACATAAAGAGTTTGAAGATCAACTCTTGTAACAGGCCAAGTAATTATCTTTCTTTCTCAAGTACGCAAGTTCTCGCTAAGGAATCTCTTACGCGATCGACACCTAGATGGCATCTATAAGCCCATCCACATACCGACAGTCTCCAAATGGCGTCTATAAGCCCATTCCCGAAAAGATTCTGTCACACCTCCAGATGGCATCTATAAGCCCATCCTCCTATCCATCATCTCTCCAAATGGCATCTGTAAGCCCATTCCCACCATCACACTGCTGACATTCTACTATGTGAGTGCAAATTTCTGGGCACTCTAGTGTTCAATCATCTTTTACCTTCGGATTACGAAAGGCACGCCAGCCAATCTACATCCTCAGGTCTAAGAAGATTGAACAGGGGCAACTGTTGTACCCCAAAATTTTCCCTCCCATATTCTTCAAGATTTGCCAAGATCAAGCTTCAAAATCCCTCAAGGATTGCACAGTCCAATTGCCTCCTAACACAGTCAAATTTAGGGTTTTGGTTCTTGCAAAGAAGTTGAGGTGTTCAAGGGTCCAATCAAGTCCCATATGCCTATATACATTGTCAAGCATCCATATGTCAAGTTTCAAGACTCACAGCATCAAGTTGCCCAGTCAAAAACCCTAAATGCCTCACAGTCAACTGTAGGGGCAAAATGGTCATTTGACATTCAAAAGTCAAAATTTTTGGTCAACATCTTATTTTGAAGCCACAATCATCATTTGATCAATTCTTGATCATGATTCCCACAATCATGGCTCAAAAAGTCTCAAGATGCAAAAATTTCTATTTTTGGACAGTTGAAAAGTCAACTGCAAATTGACCAAGGCATAACTTCCTCATGGTTTATCAGAAAAATCCCATCCAAAGCTCATTTTGAATAGAATGACATTTCCTACAACTCATCTTCACACTCCAAGTCCAAGAAATGCTCTCACAAAAAGTTATCAATTTCAACATTATAGGTCATTTTCAAAAGTCAACAAAAAGGCACTTTAAGTCAAAGACCAGAACTTGAGATTGGTAATTCAAAATGACATGGGACCAAAGGCATTGGTTAGAGGACTTCAATACCTTTCCAAAATGTCCAAGAACATGTTCATAGCTTCAAAATTGAGCAAGATATGCATTGGAGAAGTTGGGAAATTTTTGGGAATTTTCAAAAGTCAACTTTGCCTAAAACACTTCAAAATTGCTAATGGGCCTCAAATTCTTCCTTGAATCATTACCCAAAGCCTATGCACGACCCATTGAGCTCAAAGGGATTTATTTTCTTATTTTTAATTAATTAATTGAATTTTTATTCTTATTAATTCATTTAATTAGATTTAATTATGAGAAAATATCAAATAATGCTTTTTCAAATCTTTTTGTGCAGCAAATCAAACTAGGGCAAGCTGGCCAAGTCGTTTCACATCCAAAAAAGGAAAATCATCCATGATTGGCAAAGATTTCAATGAAAAAAGATTGAAAAATATATGATGAAAATCAAAGATTCAAAACATTAATTCATGGATCCATGGGCTCTTTCTTGACCTAATTTGCTTCACATACTTATGCACAACTCAACCCTATTCCACAAGACACGAAAAAGCTGCTAAAGAACTCATAACCAATTTGCAACTTTTCAACAAAAACTTGGAAACTGATTTCATATTTGCAGGACGATTCAAGGCCTCAAAACGTTCCCATTACGTTACTGACAATGCTAGGAAGTTGTTGGCATCAAGAACAAGTCCCCATACTCCCAGAATCGGTAGAACTGAGTCACGTTTCTTCACAAATATTCCATAATCGAATTTTAATTTCCACACATCATTCATGTGTTTTGATTATTGATTTATGCTACTAACATCTTCCTGAAGCGTTTGGTATAGTTTAATTGTTCTAAAACCGCTTGAATCGAAATCTGCCATTGATGAAACATAGGGTTTCAGAAGCTTCAAAATATGGCTTTCCTTGTATGGAACAATTGGACCTTTAGACCTATACAGCTGAATTTAGCAGCTCAAGACGATTCAAATGAGACCATCGCGCCTTTTTTATATGTCCTCCTCTTCTATTCGCTATTATTCACTGTTCCACTTAGTGGGGGTTTAAAACCCCCGCTACTTGTCTCATATTTGCAGGAATAACAAGGAAGAAGATGGACGTGGCATTACAGGACTGGAGCGTTCAAACTTTGGCGCGCTTTTTGTCTTATACCACTGACCAATGTTTTTTGTATATTATATTTTCTATCTATTATATTTACAAACAAACGCAAATGGCCTGGTGGTTGGAGGACGTGTCTTGCAGGTATAGGGACCTGGGTTCGATTCCCAGGTCCCCCACATAATTCTTAATTTTTGTTTCCATGTATTCTAGTGCAGCACTCATTCCATGGCCTACCATGAGTCCCACGCCTATGCTTGCCAAGTGGCCCTGATGAGCAATCCAATGGTCAGAAGGTGGATTCCACGGTATACTCCAGTCAACCAACGTGCACACAAGCATGGAAAGTCAAATGAGCTGGTGTCAATGGGCCTGAATTACTTCCAGTTTACCTCCATTCTGGGCCTGACACCCCCCTTAGTTTACTTTATTTTTTTTTATTCTCTTTTCTTTTCTCTTAATTTCTTTTAATCATTTAATTGTTTTAATTGTTTTGTTTATTTTTTTTTTGTTACCATAAATTAATTTTTCATAATAAAAAACAGAAAATCAAAAATGTAAAATATATCTAATTATTATTAATTCATCACTAACATATTTTTTTTTGTAAATAAATTTCAATAACTAACTTAGTTAAATTAGGTTTTAATTTTAACACTTTTTCTTAAATAATTAAAATAAACTTAGAATTAGGGTTTCTCTTGATTTTAATTTTCTTTATTTCATAAATACAAAAAACATAAAAAACAATTTCTTTTCTTTAATTAAATAATAAATAGACTTTAATTTAATTTGATTTCAAGCAAAGGGTCAGAACCCTCGGACGTTCAATTTAAATTTCTATTTCGCGCATTATTTTCTTTTGAATATTATGTAACTGCTCAAGGATGTAATAGTAATTAGGTTTATCGCATTTATTTACTTTCCGCATCTTTTATCAAAAACGGGTCTTTGTACTTTGGCGATGTATAGACCCGCGCATTGTAATAGCGTAGCTTTTATCTTTCCGCTTTTAATTTTCCGCACTCTTAAATTCTAACTTTGTATGAAAGAATGTATGCTAATTAAAAACAAATGTAGCTCACAATGCCATGATCAAAGATAAAATATAAACTGAAAACAACACACAAATACACACACCACTTCTAGGGTACGCCTCACTTGTTGCCTTCGAAACGTGGTCGTCAAGTATAGGACGTTTTAGTAAGTCCTTATGTCCATGATCCAGTTGCCTCGAAACGGTTGCCTCGAAACAGTTGCCTCGGAATAGTTGCCTCGAAACGGTTGCCTCAGATTAAAAAAGGATCAAGGACATAAGGGTAGCTTCTAAGGTGTCCTAACTGTTGCTTCGGTGACCACACTGTCCCTACACTCGAATTGACCCGAACACCTCCACCGGTGGTGCTACCTACCTCTCAATGGTGGGATGGCACTATCTTAAGGACATTTACACAACCTAATTCCTTAGGGTAGGTAGACGACTCATGGATACTTGCTCTCTTCTAAAAAACAAAACAAAAAACCTTTTCACACTGACACTTTCAAAAAGCTTTCAAAACAATTTTTCAAACACTCTTGAGGACAGATACAAGAGTTATTCAGAAATCTTTCAAAGAAACTTTTTCAAATCCACTCACACTTTGAAAAGCAAACAAACATTTTGAAAACATAAAGAGCAAGTATCTAAGATCCCATGGATAACCATGGATAGAAAGGGTGCTAACACCTTCCCTTTCTATAAATCTACCTCCCGAACCGAGAAACTATCTCATAAGGAATTTTGCTGTGCTTTTGTCCTGTCCATGTTGGAGAAAATAAAAGACGGTGGCGACTCTTGCTTCCGTGACATTTCGCGAACCAGCGTTAAACAGTCAGTTCTATTTCCACCGATCACAGTCATCAAAGGAGTTGAAATTTCTTCCATGGAGGTCACAAATAAATCAACATCCACAACATTCACTCCATGACCATGTTTGGGCATAGGAGCAGTTATGACGTTGGGCTTTTCCGGAGCATCAAACTCAATCTCTTTAGCTTCGATCAAATCTTGCACCTTATTCTTCAAGGCCCAACAGTTGTTTGTATCATGACCTGGGCCATCAGAGTGATAGGCGCATCGGGCATTCGGGTTATATAGTGGAGAGGTGGTGTTGGGATTCTTCGAGGCCTCCCTCAGAGTTACCAGGTTGGTCTTCAATAACTGTGGTAGAATTTGAGCAGAGGTCATATTGAGCCGAGTGAACTGTCTTTATGGTCTCTCCACCCTTTGCTGATTGTTGCATTATAGAGCAACTGTGGGTCTTGATATCACTACCGCATTCACTTCTTGACGGTGTTCAGGTATGTTTTGGCTCCTCGAGCCATATACTGCACTAGCTTCTTTATTACAGGCGAAAGGCTTTTTCACTGTACTTGACGAAGTATCCTTCTGTATCTTACCACTTAGGATACTAGCTTCTACTCTCTCCCCAGTCAGGATTAACTCAATAAACCCAGCCGACGAGCTGCCAATCAGATGATTGGAAAATGGACCAGATAACGTCCCTAGAAACATGTCAACCAACTCCCTGTCAGACAAAGGGGGTTGGACTCTTCCAGCCAAATCTCTCCACTTCTGAGAATAGTCCTTAAAACCTTCACTTTCACCCATAGACATACCCTAAAGCTGAGTACAAGTAGGAGCAAGGTCGGCGTTATATTGGTACTGCCTGTAGAAAGCAGCAGCAAGGTCCTCCCAGTTTTAGACATTAGCTCCTTCCAATTGATAAAACCATTCAAGCTTAGTCCCTGACAGACTATCTTGAAAGAAATGCACCCACAAATTTCTGTCAGCAGTGTAAGGTTGGATCTTTCTGACGTACGAGTGGAGATAGAGTTTTGTACAGGATACTCCATCGTACTTGGCGAAAACTGGAGCTTTGAACTTATGAGGGATCACCACCCCAGATGCCAGTCCCAGTTCTCCAAAATCCAAACCAGGGATCTTCTGAATCTCCATAGCACTCAGACGGTCTTCAAGTTTTTTGTACCTGTCCTCAGCAGGAGGATACTGTTCTTCATCATAATCTATATCATTATCAGAAACTGCATGACTGGGGCCCTTTTCTTCTTCTTGGTCCTCCCTTCCCTTGGATGAAAAGGACAGACCAGCTTGTTGTTTCAACCTATCCCCGAACCTTTTTCCCATACTCAGAAGAACGACCTTCTTTTTCTTCTTCTTCTTCTTCTTCTCTTTCTCTTTCAGAATGAGAGCTTTCAAATCCTCTTACCCTTTAGCCAAGCTTAAGAACATCTCTTGGAATTGGGCATTTTGTGCCTGAAGATCTTTGATAGCTTTATCGGAAGACATTTCTGCTAAAATAAACAGCGAAGAAGATGAGAAACCTGTAATGGTACCTGTAATGGTGTGCATGATAATGGGATGCGTATGTAATGATTTCAAAGACTTTGGGAGATTTAAATTTGCAAACCAAAAAATAAAGTAAACTTTATTAGATTAAACTTGTAAAAAGGTTCAACAATGCCTTTGAGGCGTTACAAACAAATAAATGAAAAACAAATCTAAACTAGAAAAAGAAAAATTAGAAATCCCATGGACGCTTCCCCTTCATGCTGGCGTAGTCATTAATCGTCCTTTCACTCTCGAGTTTCCTGGTGAGCTTCAAGATCTTCCTTTCTTGCTCATGGTACTTCTACCAGTAGGTATCCCTCTCCTCTTTCAGCTGAATCCAGGATCTCTTCAATGCCCCAAGATCAATGGGCATGTAGGGATAAAGGACTGTATAAGGAGTGCCTTCTTCATCGGTGGGCTCCATAATCATTGGAAGCACAGCTTCATAAGGCATCCCAAGCTTCTGAGCTCGAGCTCGGACCCACTGGAGATAAGTCTGCATAGGGAGAGAAGTCCTTGGTCCTAGCTCATGAGGGTCAGATCTGTTCACCATGCCCCAAGCTCGTATAAACCTCCGGCGATGCTCGCCAATGTCTTCCTTATAGTCAAATGCAATATCTGTAAGAAGTATCTCATGAGGACCGTCTCTCCGAGCACGACCAAATTTTCGTAAAGCTAAACAAGGACTGTAGGTTATGCCCCCTCTGATTCCAAGAAATAGGACATTAGGGTATCCCCCACATCAATCAATGACAACAATGCTTTCCATAGCCTTGGAACTCCAAAGAATGTCTGTATGGGCAAGGGACATTATCCTGCAAGACCATCCTAAACCTTCCTCATTCTTTAGCACAAACTTGGGGAGGTGCGAAATAAACCACCTCACTAGAAGCGGCATGAAACACATGAGAGTCCCTCTTCTACGCACAATACGAGTGTAGAGGGCATGCAAGATATCACCTAGTAGAGTAGGCACATGATTACGAGACAAGAAGATCTTAACCACATTCACATCTATAAAGGAATCTGGATTTAGAAAGAGAACCAAACCGTAGATAAGGAGAGAAAAGATGTCTTCAAAAGCCTGGAAATCCAAACTGTCCCAGAATAGTTGAGCTTGATCTATCAGAAACTTGGCTAGGAAACCTTCAACCCTGCTTCGTGTCTCCCAATTGGATACTATGTCAGCCCTTTTTAGATGCAAAGCTGAAGCAATGTCTTCTGGTATAGGAGTCTCTTCCATATCGGTGAAGGGCACCTGTTCAAGAATGGATATGCCCAATAGATGAGAGAACTCTTCCAAGCTGGGGTACCAGCTGGTAATCCGGGAAAGTGAAGCAATGATGCACCGGATCGAAGAACTGGAAAAGCGCACTCATCATCTGCTCATCAAACTTTGAGGTAACCAAGCTAAGAAGCTGACCATGTCTCCTAATGAATGAAGAAGTATCAGAAACTCTCGAGGCTAAATCTTTGAGTTGAGCAGGTATTTGCACAAAGTTAACTCAGATGGTGTTTCTGCGCACGGAAGCCATAATCTGCAAAACAGAACAAAGATAAATCCCCTCGGTCTTTGAAATGGTTAGTATAATGAAGTATGCATGCTATGTTATGATGCATGATGTCATGGTAACAACAACACAAGTGTAGCAGATAACAGACATGGTAAAGGCAAACAAGTCACACAAAAGCCCTTAAGTTTAAGGCTTGCATGGGGTCTAGGTATTACCCTCTTAAAGTTCAGTTGGTTTCAACTTGTCCTAATAATAGTAACCGGGTTCTAGAGGTTCTCAATATCATTGACCATCCTCCATCGGTCATGGTTTCAGCTCACGCAATCTTTTCTTGCAGCCGAAACTATCTCAAGAGTATGGTCTCAATGAGTGTAGTATCGAGTATCAACCAGTTCTCAGCTTTACACCGAGGCCGGCTATCTCACTACTTCTACTGGCCAAGTTGGTCAATTATGGGTTCTAAGGTCAGTTGATGTTTAACGACACACATAGCAGCCCCGTATTCTCCTTGTTTCTCCACAAGGGATACCAGTACCAACCAATGTGCCACATCAACATAACTACTGCTTCAACCGTAATCGGTCTATGCCGTACAGTTCCCTCACAGTTATTGCTACTTACCTAAAAGGTGTCCCCTAGATCCGGGTTAGGATCTATAGTAACTCCCAATACAAAACCCTTTAATAGTAAAGCAGCCAAAACATGCAAGAGAAGCGATTTGATGATGAACTAATGCTAAGGTATACCCCACTTATATCTCCCCAGCAGAGTCGCCAGTTCTGTGATACGGTGGCAGAACCAGACTGTTTTAGAAAATGTTGGGTTTGCGTTTTGCGTTTGTGTTTGCAAAATATCGCGGTAAGAAAGAGTCGCCACCGACTTTTATTTTATCCAATTGGAAAGGAAAAAAGCACATAAAAATTCCTTTTTCGAGATTTTGAGTACGGGGGGGGGGGGGGGGGGGGGGGGGGGGGGGGGGTAGATTATAGAAAGGGAAGGTATTAGCACCCTTTCTATCCGTAGTTTTCCACGGGCTCTTAGGTACTTGCTCATCATTTTAAAAATTGCTTACGTGTTTGTGTGTTTTGAAAGTTTTTGTTTTACTTCGTTTTAGCCCTTGCTTCTGTCTTCAAGAGTGTTACGAAGTGTTTTTGAAAACTTTGTTTGAAAAGAGTGTAAGTGTGAAAAAGTTTGTTTTGAGCAAGTACCTACTAGCATCTACCTACTCGAAAAAAGAATGTTTATGTTCTTGTTTCCTTTAGACAGCACTATCCTACTATTGAGAAATAGGAAGCACTGTCGTTGGAGTTGTAAGGGTCAATTCGAAAGGGACGTACAATCACTAAAGCAATGTTAGGACGTCTTAGTAATAACCCTAGTGTCTTAAGATCATATTCGAGGCAACATTTTCGAGGCGACCTTTCCGAGGCAACATTTCCGAACGAGACTTTTGATCTTTTTGTTTAGACAGGAGGGCGACCACTAAAACACCCTATACTTAATGATCGTTTACCAAAGGCAACCGAAGTGAGAGTATACCTTAGGAGTGTGCATGTGCGAGTGATTTGATTTCAGTTATTATCTTTGTACATTAGGGTTTGCTAACCATTTTAAATTAACATACAGTCTTGTCATGCAATCCTATTATCATACATCTAACAGTTAATATTTACGAGAATTAAAACGCGGAAAATAAAAACTATGCTATTACAAGTCTTCAGTGAGGGGGATTAATTACATAGCCAAAAACCGTAAAACGATAAATAAAAGAAAAATCCTAATTATTACATCCCATGAGCAGTTACATTAATATCGTAAAAAATAATAAATGCGTGCGATGAATCGAGAACGAGAAAAAATTAGAGTTTTGACCCCGTCTAAACCTAATTGAAAGAAAAATCATTTTTTGTTGTTTTTGATTATTTTGAGAAAATAAGGTTTTAATTGAATAAATACAAACCTAATTACTAATTAATTTAAATTAAGAAAAATAATTAATTTGACTTATTTTTCCATTTTTGTTATTTTATGAAAAGAAATAAAAATATAATCAAGAACAAACCTAATTTTCTAATTTGATTTTAATTATTTACAAAAAAAAGTTAGAATTAAACCTAAATTAGAAACTAATATAAAATTTATTTTGATAAAATAAAACTTAAATTCTAAATTGGTGAAATTGATTTTATGATTTTGTAAAAAAAAGAATTTAATTTTATGTTAGAAAATAAATAAATGAAGAAATTAAATAAAAGAAAGAAATAGAAAGGAAATTAGAATGGGCCTGGTGTTATAGCCAAAAAAGGGGGGGGGGTCTGAATTGCAATTTCTGAGCCCAAAAACGCCTAGCCCATGTTCAATTTCCAGATCGTGTATTGTAAGCTTAACTAGGCATATGGTGGACCTCCAAAGGATGGCCCTTGGATCTAGCTTGTTGATGGCATGGATGATGAGATATTGATGATGCACGGTGGATGTCTTGGTTGTTTGTACACCTGATCATGTAATAGAAACTAATATTGAACAAATAGGGGGACCTGGGGAGAGAACCCAGGCCCTTTGGCTTCTCCACAACAATGCTGACCATCTGAGCTGGATTGTTTTCTTTTATATGGAACAACAAACAATTATTATATTGGGAAAACAAAATAATATATTTCAAAATGCGCGAATTTTGAATAGGCAAATCAGGGAGTGCCACGCCACCCTTCTTCTTCCTCCCTCCGTTGGGAAAAGTTCTGACCTTTACCTACAGTTATCTGGGCGTAGGTACAACCCTGTGATCCTCCAAAATTCTATGCACGCATGATAAATCAATATTAGTGGTACCAATCAACTCATTGCAACCTTACGAGCATTATGGTACCACTATCCATGGCTAATTATTCCTTCAAGCAAAACCCCTAAAAATGAAGCTAAAACCCTAAACATGGCAACTTGCTGTATAGCCAATAAAATACAATTGGATAGTACCATTAGCTTGCAAATGATTCAAGGATTCAGAATATATAAGCAAATCATGCTAATAGTGCCAGGATTATGATATACGCTTTCAAAAAAGCATGGAAGTCGCGGGATACTTATAGCGCGTTTTTGGGCACGAAAATGCTTGCTAATGATTGGAATGGGATCCTAGAACGTCCAGAATGTGATTTATGTGGCTGGAAAGGCTTGAGGATGCCTGGAACTGATAAAAGAGTTTGCAACTTTTCTTGATTTTTTTGAAAGTTGTTTTCACCTTTTCACGCCTCCAACATCTTTTCTTTTGTTCTGCACTTGTTCTATATGTACCCTAGAATGAATTAGGGTTGCAATTTGGTTTAAAATCTTCTCCAATAATGATCATTGATTCAAGATTTAATCCTTTGTACAAATCTTTGCAAATTGAGAAAATCCAATCTTTTTGTGTCCATCTGAAGTATGCGCGATTTGATTCTTCTTCCAGCTATATAAGAGACCTAAACATGCACAAAATCTCAAGCTTTGATTAGTTTTGATATTTTCATGATTTTATTTTGATTTGATTTAATTGAAATAAAAATCAAAATAAATGACAAAAGTAAAATAAAGACAAGTGGGAAGGATCATGGGTGGTGGGTCATGTTACAAACTCAATGCAAGCATAAAAAGTTGGGCCCATTTGACAAAAATTGCAATTTTGGCCACATTTGTCTTTTGGTAATTTTGCAAAAAAGGTCAACTTTGCCAATGCATAACTCCTTCAATTTTGATCCTAGAGATGTGTTCTTGGACTTTTTAGAAATATTAGGATGTCCTCTAAGCAACCCTCTTGGTATCATCTCAATTTATTCTTCCATGTTCATGTATGAAGCTTTGACAAAAAGGGTGTTTTTGTTGACTTTTCAAAGTGACCTATAATGTCCAAATATATATCTTCTTGTGAGTGCATATTTTGAACTTGTGAGATGAAGATGAATTGTAGGTGATTGCATCCTCTTCAAAATGAAATTTGGATGGGTCATTTTTGATAAAGTATGAGAAAGTTATGCTTGGTCAAAGTTGAGTTGACTTTTCCTACAAAACCCCAATTTAGCAACTTTTGTATTTTGTAAAATTGTGAGAAATCCTTGAGGAATCATGATCAACCCTTGATCAAATTATGAATAATACTTCCAAATGAGGATGTTGACCAAAAATATTGAAGTTTGACTGTATGTAGGACACAATTGACTTTTTCCTTAGCACAGTCGATTTTCAAGCCTTTGAGCAATTGACTGAGCAAACTTCCTCTGCAAGGCTTGAAAATTGACATGGATGATCTTGAGAACATATTAGGACAAATATGAGCTTTTGGGATCCTTTGGACTCAAGCATCTTGATGCAAACTGAAACCCTAATTTGAGGTAGATTGCCTTAGGAGAGAGTTTGTCTGGTCAACCCTTAGACTTCCTTGAGCAATTTGAGGACCTGACTTGAAATGTATTGAGAAATATGGCAGGGAAAATTTTGGGGTACAAAAGATGACCATACCCTCTGATCCTCTTGCTGAAAATCCTCAAAGAAATCAAGTTTTATCAGACTTGAGTGATTTTGACTATGATGATTACTCCTTTGTAACCCAAACAGAACCATCTCAGTCAGAACCCTCTCAAACACCTGCAGAAAACCTTTCTAGACCTCCTCCCAGACCGTTATCATCCAGACCTACTGGATGGCATGATGTTGGCTCTTGGAGAATACTAGGAATCAACGAACCTCTGGCCACTCTAAAGCCACCATTCAACCTACCTTCTGAAAACATTTTTGCCTTAAACAGAACACAAACACAAAATCCTACCCCAACTGCTGACAACACCATAATAAATTCATCTGACATCACACCACCCACATCTCCACAACTTCCAACTCCTTACTCACCAGTGATTTCACCTCCTCACATTCCAGAACACCAAACTCATGAACCTCATGAACCATCTGAACCATCACCAACACATGAACCCTCTGAAACTTTCAATCCATCAGAAACACCTGAACCCTCTGAACAACCTGACTAAACTGACCAATCAGCACCACATGAACAATCATAAAATCCCGAGCCAACAGATTTTTTGAAAACTGTAGTTGATTTTGAATCTCTACAATTTCTGAAAAATAAGACCTTCAAAAAGGCTGTTCCAAAACCTGTTCAGCCAGATGTAAATATATTCTTTCATAATTTTTTAACAGAAGCTCAAGCTTGGTTGGACCTGCTGAAGGCAGATTGCACCAGAAATGTGAACCCAGCATCAACAAATATTCTGTGGGAAACATTTAGAAGAACCTTAGATGCTGAGACACTGAAGCTGTAAGACTTATGTCACTCTCAGATGATTGAGAAATTCTCCAAACACTTGCATGCCTTTCAGTCATAAGCTGTTGATATTTGGGACAAGAAGTCTTCTCTGATGATTGCCGATGCTCCAACTGATCAAATGGATATTTAAGAAGATGAATCTGAAGAAGCCTTTGAAGATTCAAATCCTCTAGCAATTGTTCTGTTGAATCAACCTTCTGCAAAAGCATCACCTGAACCTGTGCCAACTCTTATGGTGGATCTGGGCACTCTTCTTTCAACTTTTGCTCGTTCTGACTCAACGGTTTCTACTCCAAAGACTGTATCTGCTGAAGCTTCTACATCCTTTAATCTTACTTCACTTGTAATGGATACTCTGAATGAGATTAAGAGGGATAACGAAGCTATTCATGAGCGCTTGGATAAGCAAGATCAGACAAACCAAGAAATCAGAAGTTGGATGATGAAACAAGAGGAATTTGCATCTGAGATCAAGAATCTTCTTATGGCCCTTATTTCTAATAAATCTTAGTGTCATTCTATTTCTTGTTTTTGTTTGTTGTTTTGTTGAACCTCTGAATCTTTTATTATAAGTTTTTTTTTATGCTCTTCAACTATTTTTATATATACTTTTTGATTATGCCAAAAAGGGGGAGAAAATGAGTATTTTGATCTAATCTCTGATTAACAGTTATGAGACTAAGTCAAACATTCTAACAAAATACAAGATTTCTTTCTATGCTTTAAAGAACTTTGCAGGTATCATTTAAACTCTGGAAGTTTAATTTCAAATGAACATTATCTTCAAAAGACTTACTGAAGAAATCCCAAAATAAAATTTCAATGCTCTGATGAAAATTCTGAGGAAGTTTTTCTTATAGAAATATTTATTTCAGGGGGAGATTCCTATCTCTTATTAAATTTTATTTCTTCTGAATATTTTTTTGTCATCAACAAAAAGGGGGAGATTGTTAGAACAAGATTGGTTCTGATCATATCTCAGAGTTTTGATGATAACAATAAATTATATTTTATATAATTGATACTCTGATGAACGTATTTAATTGTTTCAGATAATGTTCTGACAGAAGCATTTTGATGTGCTGAGCTGAAAATAAATGAAGAAGTTCTTTGATGAAAGAACTATTTGTTTTAGCGCAAGTGCTGATGCTGACTCTGGTAATATAATTATTTAAATGCATCTTCTAACGCTTAGCAGGATTCCTTGTTCAAAAGTTTATTTGAAAGCAAGCGCTGATCAGAAGTACTTAGCAAGCAAAGAGTTGTTTAGAAGATAAGCAAGCATGTTTTGAATTCAAGACGTGAAGCAAGTTCTGAAAGAATGCAAAAGCTAACAAGTCTTGTCAAAGCTTCAGGAAACATGTTCTTACAAGTGCCGTTTGCTCATTTAATGCAAAGACGGCTACATGCACTCAAGTGTCTATGCTAGTTCATTGGAAAATGGAATAGTGCAAGGAAACACGCAAACATTTAATGCTCTCCACATTTGAAGGCAGCAACGATCATTTTGTTCTTACTATATATATAAGAATATTAATTGCAAGTCAACTTCTGAACCACGAAGAGAGAACTCATCAATTTCAAAAGAAGCAAGAACTACATAAAAAAATATTCTGGGCTCACAAATAAATTTCATACACTTTGTGCAAGATTATTCTTAGTGAAAAATCACAGTTGTGATATAGCTTTCTTAGAAGCAAACTTTGTTTCACTATCTGTGAAGATTTATCTCTTGTAATTGTTCCTTGAGAGACCAAGTTTGGTCAGATTTCTCAAGTAGACTAGGACTAGTTTAAGTCTTAGTGGTGTGAGTCACTTATAAGATTACTTATGCATTGTTAGTCACAACAATTGTTATGTGATTGTAATCAGTTAATTATAGTGGATTAAGTCCTTCTTGAGAAAGGCGAAATCAGCTTGGCAGGTGGATTGGAGTAGTTTGAGTTCAAATGAACCATGATAAAAATAACCTTGTCTTTCCATTATTGTTGAGCCTTTAAGAAAAATAAAAAGAGAAACTTATTCAACCCCCCCTTCTAAGTGTTTTCTCAACCTTCATAAAGTTGAATCAAAGGTTTGAGTTCCAACTTTAATGGTGATGTCCACCTCCCCATGCACCATTCTCTTTGAACCGTTGAAGGCCCTTACAACTATGTTGCTTGGTTTTAAGGTCAAACTTTCACAATTGAGTCTATCCAAAGCTTTCTTAGGCAGTACATTCAAAGTTGAACCAGTATCAACCAGGATATGGGTCAAAGTTGTGCCCCTACATTCGATAGAGACATGCAATGCCTCGTTGTGCTTCCTCCCTCTAGGTGTCAAGTCAGCATCAGAAAAGGCTAAACCATTTTCAGCGGTCAAACTGGCGACACAGTCTTGGAACTGATCACCAAAAGTTTCTTGTGGCACATGGGAAGTTTTAATAAATTTCACCAAGGCCTTCGCATGAGCTTCAGAGCACAACAGTAAAGATAGTATAGAGATCTTTGACGGAGTTTGCCCTAGCTGCTCGACTACGTTGTAGCTGTTTCTCTTTATAATTTTCAGAATTTCTTCCATCTCTTGTTTGGAGGCTTTCGGGATAGATACTAATTACGCCTTCATCCAGACAGGCTAACTAATCAGCCAACTAATCCTGTTTGACACAATGATAGTAGATGTTTCCCCCATAGTTCCATGGGACAATTTTATTTGAGGAGTACGGGATCGGTCCTGGCATGGTAATTATCAGTGGAGTCACCTTCAGAACGGATGTAATCCTAACGGGTATTTTTGTGGAGACCCTGGAAGGATTGACAGAAATGGTTACTATTGAAACATCATTGAAAGAAATGGTTGGAACGAGAGTCTTTTCAAACAAAATCTCTTTGTCATCCATCAGGCGTTGAACTCCTGCTTTCAGTAAATGACAGCCAGTTGGTAGGGATAAACATAGCTGGCAGCTTTCGTCACAACCCGGAAATAAACCAGCCTTCAAGAGGTTCCTCTTGACGGTCAGAAGAGGAGTAACAAGTTCATCAACAACAGTAACAAACATACATCTTCAATAACGTTAACATCACGACCATGCTTGGGCATAGGAGAGGTGATAACATTTGGGATCTCACGAGCATCAAATTCAATTTCTTTTTCCTCGAGAAGGTCTTTCACCTTGTTTTTCAAAGCCCAAGAGTTTATGGTATCATGGCCTGGACTTTCTGAATGGTAAGCACAGCGAGCATTAGGGTGGTAATGAGGAGAGGCGGTGTTGGGATTCTTCAGGGCTTCCTTCAAAGTTACCAGATTAGATCTCAATAAATGTGGCAGGACTTGAGACATCGTCATATTTATCCGGGTAAATTGTCTTACTGGTCTTTCTGTTCTAGGCCAGTTGCCCCTTTGTTGAGTAACTGCAGGCTTAGGGATCATGACAACCCCTACCATTGGACAATGTTTAGTTTTGTCCAAATTCCTTTGAGGGTATATAGCACCAACTTATTTCTTCCTAATAAATGGTTTTCTCACATCACTGGAGGATGCGTCCTTTTGGATCTTCCTACTCTTAATCCCAACTTCCACTCTTCCCCCGGTCAAGATTAATTTAGTGAAGTCTGCTGAGGAGCTTCCAATTAGATGATTGAAGAAAGGATCAGACAGGGTACCCAAAAATATGTCTATTAGTTCTCTGTCAGAAAGGGGAGGCTGAACTCTTCCTGCTAAGTCCCTCCATTTCTAAGTGTAGTCTTTAAAACCTTCGCTTGAAACCATAGCCATACTCTGGAGTTGAGTACGGCTAGGGGTAAGGTCTGCGTTATATTGATACTGTTTATAAAAAGCAGTAGAAAGGTCTTCCCAATTATGGATATTGTCCATTTCCAGTTGATAGAACCAATCTAGTTGAGTTCCGGATAGACTATCCTGAAAGAAGTGGACCTACAAATCTCTGTCAGCAGTGTGAGGCTGTATCTTCCTCATATAAGATCAGAGATGCATCTTGGGACACGAAACCCCGTCGTACTTAGCAAACACTGCTTCCTTGAACTTTGATGGAATAATAATCCCAGACACTAAACCCAGCTCTTCAAAGTCCAGCCCAGGCACTTTCTGAATCTCTATTGCACTTAGACGCTCTTCCAGATGTTTGTATTTGTCATCATCCAGAGGATACTTCTTCATAGTAATCCTCTTCTTCTCCCTCTTTAGACTCTAGATGGGAAATCTCTTCCTTGTTTTTCCCTTCTTGATTATCCTTCTTGATTTCCCTTCTTGATTTAGAACTCTAGTTGATTTCTTTGTTTTCTTCTTCTTTTATTTGATCAGTAGAGTTTTCAAATCCTCTTGTCCTTTGGCTAGACTCAAGAACACCTGTTGAAACTGAGCATTCTGTGCCTTGAGGTCTTTTATTGTCTGCTTGAGATCCATCTTACTGAAATAAACACTAGAAAGATAAGGAGACCTGTTGTAAGAAACCTGTTTATGTTATGATGAATGGAGATGCATATGCAATGATTTGAAGGAAATTAGAGACTTAAATTTGCTCTAGACCAAAAAGGAACACACGTTATATTAATAAATCAAAGTTTGAGTACATCCTGCTTCTTTGGGCTTACAAAGTAATACAAAAACTCTAAGATAAAAAAGTTGTACGCATCCTCTTTGGTGCGATGTAGGTGTTCAGACTCCGCTCCTCATGAAGCTGCTTAGTGAGTTCCAGAACCTTCTTCTCGCTGGCATATAATTGGGCCTCGAAAGTGTCCCGTTCCCCCTTAAGCTGTATCCAATCCCTTTGCAAGTCTTCAAGAGAGGTGGGCATGTCAGGATGCAGGATAGTGTACGGGACATCTCCTTCCACAACAGGCTCTATGATAACTGGGAGAATGGAGGGGTAAGGAATCATAAGACTTTGAGCACGGGCTCGTACCCATTTGAGGTAAGGCTCAAGAGGGGTGGAATTCTTGTGTCCCAGTGTATTTCTATCTACCTAGTTTAACATCCTCCAAGCTCGGGTAAACCTATGGCGGTGACCTTGATCGTCATTCTCGTAGTCAAATACCAACCCTTGAATAAGCATCTCATGTAGGCCATCCCTTCGGGCGTAACCAAACTATCTTAAGGCTAAATAGGGGTTGTAGGTGATACCTCCTCTAATGCATAGTAAGGGGACATTAGCTGATTCTCCACAACGATCGACGATAGTAACATTCTCTACAGATCGGGAACACCAATGAATGTCTGAATGTTTGAGCGTCATCAACCTATGTGACCATCTTGAAACTTGCTCATTCTTTAATTCATATTGGGGAAGATGCTAAATAAACCATCTTGCCATAGAGGAGTAAAAAACATAAGAATGCCTCTTTTCCTCATAGTGCGAGTGTGAAAAGAATGTAGGATGTCTCCTAACAAAGTAGGCACCGGGTTACGAGACATGAAGATTTTGATGGCATTTACATATATGAGTTTGTCAGGATTTGGAAACAAAACCATCCCATAGATGAGGAGAGCCACAATTTCCTCAAAATCTTGGAAGTCCAAGGTGTTCCAACAATTTTGAGCTTTCTCAAACAAGAACTTGGCTAAGAAACCTTTGAAACCACTCCTTGTTTCCATATTAGTTGTGACATCAGATGGTTGCAAGTGTAGGGCTTGAGAAATCTCTTCTAGCTTTGGATCTCTTTCCGTACCGTTGAAGGGTAGTTGATTGAGAATTGGAATCCTCAAGAGTTGAGAGAATTCTTCCAAAGTTGGCACAAGTTGATAATCGGGAAATGTGAAGCAATGTTGTAGAGGATCAAAGAATTGGAAGAGCACCTTCATCATATCCTCATCAGTGTTGGAGGTAACCATGTTTAGGAGGCGACCATGTCTTTCGGTAAATGGAGAATTTTCGGGAACCCTTGATGCTAACTCTTTAAGTTGAGGAGGGATCCTTACAAGATTGACTTGAATGGTTTTCCTGTGAATAGAATCCATGTCCTACAAAACAAGAACAAAGATAAATCCCAAAATCCTTGAAATGGTTAGTGAGTATGAGTATGATATTTATGATGTTATGTACAAGTAAATATATACAAACAAAACAAAGCAAGTCCTTAGGTTTAGGCTTGCATGGAGTCTCATAGGTAAGTACCCTTTGAAAGCTTAGTTGGCTCAAACCTGTTCTAGCAATAGTAACTGGGTTCTAAGGGACCTCAATATAACTGGTCTGTTTCCTAGGGAATTGTTTCAGCGCAAACCTCTTTAATGGCGACCGAAATATCCCAAAAAACCAAACGTTAATGAGTGTAGTATCGAGTATCTACAAACTTTGGACTTCGCCAAAGCCGATCATCTCACTACGTCCTAATGGCCAAGTTTGTCAAGTAAAGGTTCTAGAAGTTAGTTAGTGCTTCATGACATCACTCAGCGGCCCCGTATTCTCCTTGACTACTCAAGGGCTACCGGTACCCACAAATATGTCTCACTAACGTAGCTATTGCTTAGACCATGTCGGTATACCCCGCACAGTTTCCACAATGTATTGTTACTTACCTATAAGGTATCCCAAATCCGTGTAGAGGATTCAAACCCAAACAAAGAACCAAAATGTAAACATACAAGTCAAACAATGAAATCAAATAAATGTGATCTAGCCCTAAGGTAACCCCACTTTTAAAATTTCCCCAGCAGAGTCGCCAGTTCTGTGATACGGTGGGAGAACTGACTTGGTTGTTTTGCGTTTTATCGCAAATGTTGCGGTTAGCAAGATTCGCCGCCGAATTTTCTTTTATCCAAAAGGAAAGGATGAAAAGAACAAGAAAGACCTTTGAGATGCTTTCTTGAGTTCGGAGGGTAGATTATGAAAAGGGAATGTATTAACACCCTTTTCATCCATGGTTTTCCATGGGCTCTTAGTTACTTTCTAGAGCACTTACTTTTTGTTTGAAAATGTGTTTTGTGTGGTTTTTGAAAGTATTTTGAAAAGGTGCCATCGTTTAAGAAAACTTTGTAATGATTCTCGTTCGTAAGAATGTATACAAAGTGTTAATCTTTTGAAAATGTTTTCAAGTTTGAAAGTTGTTTTTGAAAGTGTTGATGTTTGTTTTGAAAATAGCAAGGATGTTTTGGTTTTTAAATTGAGCAAACAAATAGGAATAATCTACCTAATCAAAAGTCTTTCATGTTTATTTCCTCTTTCCTTTGACATTGTTATCTTACTGTTGATTTGGTAAGTAACCCTATCTTTGGATGTAAAAGGGACGAGCAAGGGTCATCGTATAGCCATGATTAGCAACGTTGTAATATATCTTAGCATTTTCTTTAGGGACTAAGATCATTTTGAAAGGCAACTTTGATAGCGTCATCGAGGGACTATGATCTTGTTTTTTGTTTGTTTTTGCTAAGATACTTGACATGCATAATATGGCCATTTACATAAGGCAACAAAGTGGATTTACCCTAAGGGTGTATGTGTGCAAGTGTATTGGTTTTCATGCTTGATTTGTCTTTGAATTAGGGTTTTCTATTTGTTAATTTTATTCTTGTCATACAAACCATAATTACTAGCATTTGTATATAAAGCATTAAATTGCGGAAATTAAAATTACTACGCTATTACATCATTAGGGGACGGGGTGTACAAATTACAAATGGGGAATTGCAAGAAAATTAAATCTAATTATCTATTACAACACTATTGAATTTGAATAAATGTACAAAAATGAATAAGTAAAAATGCAAGAATGTAAATGTAAAAAAGAAAATGTGATTTTTGTTTGGTTTTCATAAAAAAGGTTTTTTGACCTAGTTAAATAATATAAAATAATTAACTAAAAAGAAAATTAAGATGAAGTTAATAAAAGAAATTAAATTATTAAAGAAAAACAAGTTTTTAGGGTTTTTTGTGAATTTAATTAAACTAGTAAATAAAATAAAAGTATTAAGTTCTAAATTGATTTTATTTTACAAGAAAATAATATGATAATAATTAAGACTAATTATCTAAGTATTAAAATAAATAAATTAATTTATTAAAGGAAATGTTTTTTGTTCTTTTAGTTATTTTATGAAGAAGAATAAACTAAATAAATATAAATAATAAAATATAAATATTTTTGGATTTTTTATTAATGAAAATAATAATAATAATAATAATAATATTAATAATAAAGAAAATATAAAATGAAAATAAAATAAAAAAAAGAAAGAAAGTAAAATAACAAAGAAAAATAAATGGGCCAGAGGTATAAACAATAAGGCAGGGGGTCAGAAATAGAAAAAAAGAAAGGCCCAATCATTTGGAGGCCCAGGCGCTGCAAGAATAAAAAAATGTAAAGAAATGTGAAAAAAAAGACAAAAGGCAACACTGAGGTTCGAACCCATGACCTCTACCAATAACGTGCGCTGCCTTACCACTGGGGTGGCTGTACATCCGTTAACTTAAATGAAAGAATAAATATATAATACAAAACAAGTTCTGAATACACTTCATCTTCAACCTCCAGCCAGACCACATGTATCGCATTCATTTCTCAACAAAAATGGAAAATGAAAACATGAAAGTTTCTCCATTTTTCATACGAATCCAACCATATAGATATCATAAACTATAAATCAAAGATGAATGAGAATTTTTGAAAGTACCAAATTCTGACCTAATTATTTTAAAAGATTCAATCCTAAAATTCTCCTAGCTCAATCAATATAAATAAAATCTATGGACATGTACAGCTTTAGGGAAATGATGTCTACATTTTATCTTCACAAATGCAAGCCTAACAATGCCTAAGTAATGAGATAAAAGTTCAATAAAAATACCTCAAAACTGGAAATCGTGAAATGCAAATGAGCTTAATTCAAGGTGCTGCAATGATCAGGTTAGCTTCCTCAAGTTCCAAGGAAGCTAATGCAATGGATAGCTTGAGTTAAGAGTGACTGAAATGGCTTGGAGAAGTCAATGTGCAGTGCTCTATTTTTGGCTATGGAGGTTGATGGAAATGGAATTACAGTTGTGTAACAGGGATAAGGATGAGTTGTATTTGATGTAATAAAGCTTTAGGAACCAAAAGGCTTGAAAACGCACGAGGGAGATGTGAGTTTCAAATTTTTGGTCAGAATGTGCAACAATGGTGATTTTTTTATTCAGTTCTGAGTTCTTGTATGTTTTAGCGCTTGTGTATACGTGTGTTTTCTTACAAATGACTTGTGTATCTATAAGCAAAATGTTGGATATGTTTTGCATAAGGGATTTCTGAGTTATAGGGTTATGGCTAAGTTGCTAGATTTTGGAGAAAAGTGAGAAATGTAGTTTCAAGGTAGAAAGTACAAGCATGTGAAGTGGTTAGGAACTTTAAATATGTTTGCTTCTGATCATTTATCTTGAGTGTGGACATAGACAACAAGTTAGGAGCTCAAGGAGAGTTGACATTTGCAAAAGCAATGTTGTATCAAAATCGCAATGGTAACTTTGTTCAATAAATGGAAAACCAACTTGGACAAAGCTTCAAACACTTGGATAAGGGCTTAATCAATTGTGTAAACCATTAATTATAGAGTTAAACACAAGTTTGAGGCCTGAAAAGTGAAGATTATGCAGCATGGCTATGGATTTGGATTCTTGTTCATCATAAAATGACCTATAATTTTAGTTTGAAACCCTAACTTCCTCTCTTCGATTCTCCTTGCTCAAAAATGATCTCAAGGAGTTCTTGGACATTTTAGAAAACTTGTAATGTTCTATACAACCCCTCTTTGAATAAATTTTAAAAATTACCCTTGGAACTATATGAAAAGTTTCCATGAAGTTAGGTCAAAATCCTGCCTAAACTAGGGGAAAATTTTCACTAAGTGTTTAGTTTCATGACCATGACTTCATGGGTTAATAACTTGAGATTCAAGAATTTATAGGAGAATTTGTGTAAAGAAAAAATTTAGATCTCATTTATATCTACAACTTTCATGTTGAAAGTTTCTATTGAATCATCTTGCATCATGGTGAAAAATTGGCTCAAAGTTGTGAAAAAATATGAAGTTTTCAACACAGAAAAATTCCTAAGTTTGGAAACTTTGACTTTTCAAAATGAAATCTTGACTTTTTGATTTCTTAATGAACAAGTTTCATATTTGACATGTTTTGATGAATTGTGATCTTTGACACTTGATTTTGACCAAAAAGTCAAAGTTTGACTTTTTAGTGTACAATTGACTTTTGATTAGTTGACTGAAAATCAACTATCAATCAATTGATCTTGAGCAATGTCTTGAGTCATGCCATTAGGTAAAATTTATGTAATTGAACTCTTAAGATCATGTCTCAAACCAATTAACCATTTTCTAAGTCAAAAATCAGAAATTGCCCTTTTCTCGGTCAAAACCCTAATTTTGACCATTTTGCCCTTTTGATGATCTGATCAAATTTCTTGAGGAATTATGGTCCAAACTTGATCAAATGACATATATGAGTTCACAATGTTGATATGGATAAAAAATTATGAATTTTGACTGTAAATTGGCCACAGTTGACTTTTTCTCCAATATAACTGATTTTTAGGTCAACTGCTCAATTGACTGAGCAAAATGTGATCCAAGGATTGAAACTTGACATGAGTAATCTTGGGGGTACATAATGATATATTAAAGTCATGTGAGGCATAAAAAGTTCAATTATCCTTGTGCAATCTCAAACCCTAATTTTAGTCATTAGTGCTTAAGGAGGTGTCTTAAGCTGATCAACCCTTGTGGAGTCTTGAACCAAAGGAGATCTTGTGGAAAAATACTTGATAAATGAGAGGGAAAATTTTGGGGTAAAACAATAAGAAACCTGTCTCAAAATACCTGCTTATGTAATGATATGCATGATATGCTTAATGAAGTGTTTTCAAGGACTTCGGGAAATTTAAATTTGCGAACCAAAATGAAACAAATATTTTATTAGTAGAATTCAAATTACCACTGCCTTTAAGGCTTACAATTGAAAATTAAAAACCCTTAAAACCTAAACATCAGGTTTCCTATGGGCGCTTCCTCTTCATGCCGAGGTAGATATTAAGATTTTCCTCTTTGTGAATTGATCTATAAAGGTATCTCGTTCCTCCTTCAGCTGAATCCAAGACCTCTGCTGCTATTCAAGATCAGTGGGCATATAAGGATTGAGAACTGTATAAGGAACATCTTCTTCAGTGAAAGGTTCCACAATCACTGGTAAGATGGCTGTATATGGAATCATAAGGTTTTGGGCGCGAGCTTGTACCCACTTGAGATAGGGATCCAAAGGAATGGAATTCTTGTGTACCAATGTCTTGCTATCCACCTTATTTACCATGCCCCGGGCTCGTATCAACCTTTGGCGATACCCTTGAACATCATCCTCGTAGTTGAACATAATGCCTTGGATAAGCATATCATGGGGACCATGCCTCCGAGCATAACCGAACATTCATAGAGCCGGGGAAGGATTATAAGTGATACCTCCCCTAATGCCGAGGAATGGGACATTAGGGAATTCCCCACAACGGTCAATGATAGAAATATCTCCCATAGACCGAGATTACAAAAGAATATCCGAGTGAGAAAGTGACATTATCATTTGCGACCAACCCAAACCTTGTTCATTCCTCAATAATGATTAAGGAAGGTGTGAAATAAACCACCTAGACAGCAATGACATGCAACACATAAGAACCCCTCTTCTCTTCATGGTAAGAGTGTGAAGGGAATGCAAGATATCTCTGAGCAAAGTAGGTACAGGGTTACGGGAGAGAAAAACCTTGACAACATTCAAATCTATGAGCAAGTACGGATTAGGGAACATTACTAACCGGTAGATTAGAAGAGCTAGGACTTCTTTGATAGCTTGGAAATCCAAATCATCCCAAAACAATTGCGCATTTTCTAATAGGAACTTGACAAGGAAACCCTTGACTCCGCTTCTTGTTTCCCAGTTGGATATAATGTCGGATTGTTTTAGATGTAAGGCTGCTGCAATGACCTCTGGCTTTGGATCCTCCTCTAAGCTAGTGAAAGGCATCTGATCTAGAATGGGTACACCCAATATTTGAGAGAACTCTTCCATGGTGGGTACCAACTGATAATTGGGAAATGTGAAGCAATGGTGTTTGGGGTCAAAGAACTGAAAGAGTACCCCCATCATCTTCTCATCAAAGCTTGAGGTAACCAGGTTGAGAAGTCGACCATATTTCTTAGTGAACGGGGAAATCTTAGGAACCCTTGATACTAGCTCTTTAAGTTGGAGAGGTATCCTCACAAAGCTGATTCAGATGGTGTTTCTACAAACGGAAGCCATGATCTGCAAAATAGAATAAAGATAAATTCCTTTGGTCCTTGAAATGGTTAGTGAAATGAATATGGATGTTATGATGTATGATGTTATGTTTGAACAATTTAATCACACACAAGCACACACACAAGACCTTAGGTTTAGGCTTGCATGGGGTTTATAGGAAAATATTGTCTTTCAATATAGTTGGTTCAACCTATCTTAGAAAACTACTTGGGTTCTAAGGAGTCTCAATATCACTGATCTTTCTTTATCAGGCATTGTTTCAGCTCAGGTGATCTTTTCTCGCGGCCAAAAGTCCGATCTCAATGAGTGTAGCATCGAGTATCAACCAATACTCATATTTATACCGAGGTCGGCTATCTCACTACTTTCTAATGGCCAAGTTTGTTCAACTAAGGTTATAAGGTCCGTTAGTACTTTATGACACCATGCAACGGCCCTGTATTCTCCTCAATTTAACACAAGGGATACCGATACCAACCAATGTGTCACACCAATGCAGCTATCACTTCAACCATATCGGTATATGCCGTACAGGCTCCACGATCTATTGTTGCTTACCTAAAAGTAGTGCCCCAGATCCGAGTATATGATCCTTACATGTAAACCCAAAGAAGCCCTCAAAGATAAAGCAAACAAAGCATACAATGTAAAGCAATTAAAAAGATGAACTAAACTCTAAGGTAACCCCACTTTTTAAGTATCCACATCAGAGTCGCCAGTTCTGTGATACGGTGGCAGAACCGACTATTATACTGGTTTTGCGTTTGTGTTTGAAAATGTTGCGGTAAGCAAAAGTCGCCACCGAATTTTCTTTTATCCAACAAAGGAAGGGTGAAAAGAACAAAAAAAAGACCTTTCGAGAGTTTTCTGAGTAAGGGGGGAAGATTATGGAAAGGGAAAGTGTTAGCACCCTTTCCATCTATAGTTTTCTACGGGCTCTTAGATGCTACCTCATTTTGAAATACCTCCCGCTTTGTGTCTTTTGAAAAGTATTTTGAAATGCCTTAGTACGAAGATTTTCTTTATGATGACTCTTGTATCAATCCTCAAGAGTGTTAATAAAGCGTTTGAAAATGTTTTTGAAAGTGTTTTGTGTATGTGAAAAAGTTTGTTTTTGAGCAAGCATCTAATAGTTATCTACTTTTACTCAAAAGGGTCGTTCTTTTCCTCTTTTCCTTTAGATATTGCTATCCAACTATTAGTGAGTAGGTATCCCTATCGTTGGATGTTTGAGGGAAATTCGAAGTGATGTTTATAGTCACAAATGCAAATGGGCAAGAAATTTTAGTAACTACCCTAGGGTTTTAAGATCATTCTTACCGAGGCAACGTCGAGAGGGTCATCGAGGGACTTATGATCATTGAACTGGAGGGTAGCCACTAAAATCTCTCATGTTTCGAGAGTTGTGACTGTTTTCTGAAGGCAACCAAAGTGAGAGTACCCTAAAGGTGCACATGTGCAATTGTATTGTGTTTCAGTTATTTACCTTAATGTTAGGCTTGCTAATGTTTTGTTTTTAATTCTTGTCATGCAATCCTATTAGGCATACATCTAACAGTTAATATATATACAGGAAATAAAAATTCGGGAATTTAAATCTACGTGTGATACGGTGGGAGAATTGACTTGAGGTTTTGCGTTTGTGTTCGCAAATGTTTCGGTTTAGCAAGAGTCGCCACCGACTTTTTATTTTATCCAAAGGAAAGGTCAAAAAGCATAGGAAATACCTTTGAGATGTTTTCTTGGGTTCGGGGGGTAGATTATGAAAAGGGAAGGTGCTAGCACCCTTTTCATCCATGGTTATCCATGGGCTCTTAGTTACTTGTTTAGATCACTTGCTTTGCTTTTTCAATTATTTGAAATAGTGCTTTGTGTGGTTTTGAAAGTATTTTGAAAAGAGGCCATCGTTTTGGAAATCTTTGTAATGATTCTTGTTTGAAGAATGTATACAAAGATGTTTGTCTTTTGAAAAATGTTTCAATGTTTGAAAGTTTGTTGGGAAATTGTTTTGAAATTGTGTGTGTCTTTTTGAAATTAGCAAGGATGGTTTGCAAGAGATCAAGTAACTAGGAGTTGTCTACCCTACTCAAAGATCTTTTCTACACATTTTTAACCCTTTGACATTGTTGTTTTACCATTGTATTTGGTAAACAACCTTGTCTTTGGATGTTAAACGGGACAGGCGCGGGTCATCGTATGACCATGATAACAATATTGCCAAGTATCTTAGCAAGTTTTTGAGGGACTAGATCATTTTTGTTTAGGCAACCAAGATAGCGTCATCGAGGGACTATGATCTTTTATTTTGTTTGATTTTGCCAAGATACCTAGCATGCATACCATGGCCATGTTTTAAGGCAACATATTGGGTGAAACCCTAGGGGTGCTTGTGTGCATTGTGTTGTCATTTTTCATGCATTTTTGTCTTGTGTCTAGTCATGCTATTTGTTTTGATTTTTAATTGTCATACAAACCCTAATTTACTAAGCATGCATATAAAAGCAATAAAATGCGAAAAGTAAATCTAAGACTATTACAACATTATTATGGGGAGGGGGTACAAGTTTGAATAGGGGGTATTTACACAAAAAATAAACCCTAAAACTATTACAACCACATTGAATTTATTTGTACAAATAAATAAATAGGAAAATATTTAAATATGCAAAATAAATATAAATATGCAAAATGTTTTTGTATTTATTTTTATGTATGTAAAAATGAAATTATTTAATGTCTAAAAAAAGGGAAAATAATATGATTATTTTTGGAAAGGGTGGAAGAAACCCTAATTTTTGGTTTTAAAGAAAATATGCTTTATATTAATTATTTATTCATTTATGTACAAGAAAATAAATGAAAATGTATACAAAAAAGTTAAAAAATAATATTTGTGAGAAAATAATATTTTAAGTATAAAAATAAAATGTAGAATATTTTTATACTTATTTATAAGTTTGTATAAGAAAATAAAAGTATTTTTATTTAATAAACTATTTTTATGTCCAAAAAAATAATAAAATAAATAAAATAAAAATGCAAATATTATGAAAATATTTTTGGTGATTTTTAATATTTAGAGAAAATAAATAAAGTCAGAAAATATAAAAGAAATGAAAAATATACAAAAATAAAACAAATGGGCCAAGGGGGTGCAGAAAGCAAGCATGGGGGTGTCAAAAGTAGGACAAAGCCAGGCCCAACCCAATATCACTTCATCCATGTCCTTGAGACAGAAATACGCGTGCGCCATGTACAAACTTGTATCTCTTGCATACGTGCTTAAAAACAAAATCTTGCAACATGAAAGTCATAGCTCATCATCACACGATTCTAATGATATAAAAAACTTGATCTAACTCTTAAAGACCAAAGATAATTTTATCATCCCCAATTTCTGACCTAAATATTTCAGCATGTTCATCATCCAAATTCTCCTAGCTCAGTTAATATAAATACAAGCTATGCACATGTACAGTTCAAGGAAATTAAGGGCTACATTTTTGCTTCACAAACCTAAGCCTAATGATTCCTAAATAAGGAGATAGAAGTTTGAAAATTACCTATATCAGCCAAGTTCGAATATGGCAATGTAGGTGTTGTGAGTGAGGCCTGAAGGTATTTTGATTTTGCTTGATGTTCCCTTGACCTTTCCCAATGCTTAGCTTGCTTTGAAATGACTTGAATCTCCCTATAGAACTCAACCTGCAAACTCAGAAATTGAAAATGGTGAAGCTTGAAAATGAAGTTACAGTTGCTTGATAAGGGCTTGGGTAGTTTGGATGGGATGTATGCAATGTGTCTGAAGTGGTTTGGGACAAAACGCACAAGTGGAATTTGTTTTGGAAGTGGTTCTGCAGGGCTTGCCCTGTTTTAGGAAGAAATGAAGTATTTGGTGTATTTGGGTATTTGAGATGCTATGAGCTCGTGTTTCTGGCTTGGTATATTTTGCTAAAGTTGTTTGAAATGTTTACAAGACTTGCTCTTATCAGGTTTCCAAGTTCTTGACTTTTTGCACAATAGCTTGCTTTTGAAGAAAAGTTGGAATTGACAATGCTAAGGCCTGTACAGGCTAACTCAAGGCCTGCACATAGTTGGTGAACTTTGCCTGATATTCATGGACTTTGTTTTCCTCAAGAGGTTGGGTCCATGGCTCAAGATGAACAATGTTGCTAAAAGTAAACTTTATCAAAGTAGCATTGTTATCTTTTTGCCATTTTTGGAATAATTACTTGTACAATGTTCTAAAGCTCAGAACAAAGCCTTTAACTAATGTATTTGCATTTAGTTTATGAGTGTAGAAAGGATTAGAACCTGTAAACCAAGTAAAAGCATGATCCAAACTGATTTGCAACTTGTAACATGATGCAAAATGCCTTGGACGAAAGTGATGATTTGCCATTTTAAAACTTTCGATTCTCCCTAACCACAAATGATCTTGGAGAGTTCTTAAACATTTTGGAAAGGTTGTAACATGCTCTACAATACATCTTTGAAATGAATTTTGAGATTCCACTTGGAACTATGTGAAAAGTTGCCATGAATATAGGTCAAAATCCTACCTAAACTAGGGCAAAATTTCACTAAGTTAAAAGTTTCATGGACCCTTATTCACAAAATCATAACTTGAGATCCAAGCATCTTTTTGGAAAACTTTGTGAGTCAAAGTTGTAGATGTTGTGGAGGACTACAACTTTCATGTTGTAAATTTTCTTTGAATCCAATTGCATCATGGTGAAAGAGTTGGGAAAAGTTGGGAAAAAATAAGAAATTTTCATAACTTAGAAAATTTCTAAGTTATGAAAATTTTCCATTTTAAACACTAATTTCGAAAATTAGGTTTCTTGGTGAACAAGTTTCATGTTTTGTGACATTTTGATGAAAAATGAATCTTGGTACTTGATTTTGACCAAAAAGTCAAAGTTTGACTTTTTAGTGTACAGTTGATTTTTGATCAGTTGATTGGAAAATTCATCTGTCAATCTAATGCCTTTGAGATCTTTTGAACCTTGTGATTAGGTCAAGATGATGCCATTGAGTCCTTGAAACCATGCTTGAACCCAATTTTCCATTGGCTAGGTGAAAAATCAGAAATTGCCCTTCTATAGTCAAAACCCTAAAAATGACCATTTTGCCCTTTTGATGATCTGATCAAATTTCTTGAGGAGTTGTGGTCCAAACTTGATAAAATGTTTTATATGAGTCCATAATGTTTATGTGGATAAAAAATTATGAGGTTTGACTGTAAATTAGCCACAATTGACTTTTTCTCCAATACAGTTGATTTTTAGGTCAACTGTCCAATTGACTGGGCAAAAATTTGATTCAAGGCTTGAAACTTGGTATGAGAAATCTTAGGAGTCCAACATGAAGTATGAAAGTCACATGAGGCACTGGAAGTCCAAAAATCCTTATGCAAACTCAAACCCTAATTTTAGGTCATCAGTGCAAGGAGATGTCTTGAGCTGAGCAAACACTAATCTGGTCTTGAGTCCAAAGACTCTTGTGGGGAAAAACTTGATAAAATGAGGGGGAAAATTTTGGGGTACAACAGCTGCCCCTATTCAATCTTCTTGAACCTGAAGAGTTAGATTGGCGAGTTTTGTCGTTCATTACTCGAAGGTAAAAGATGATTGGACACTAGAGTGCCCGTAAATTTGCACTCGTAAAGATAGTTAAGGGAATGGGCTTAAAGATGCCATTTGGAGAGGTGACAAAATCTTGTCGGAGATGGGCTTGAAGATGCTATCCAAGAATGTTTATTGAAAATCAGGAGAATGAACATCAGAATGGTATCCGTATCCGGAATGTATCTGAGTTGTATCTAGAGATTGGATCTGTATGAGCAAGGGAATAACATCTATAACTGGAGCGTATCCGAGCTGTAACTGTATCTGAATCTGAATTAATAAAAGAATGACTTCCGTGTCTGGAGTGTATTTGTATTGTATCTGAATCTGAAACCTGAATAAGCGACAGATGGGCTTCCGTGTTTGGAGCATCTCTGAGCTGTAGAAAAAGTCATAATAAGTTGACAGAATGACTTCCGTGGCGACTGCACTGGGGAGAATCGAACTTCTGGTGTAACGGCCTGAATGGCATCCGTGTTTGGAGCGTATATGAAATAGAATCTGAATGAGTAACAGAATAACTTCCGTGTCTGGAATGTATCTGAACTTGAAATTGATAGTTGAATCTGAATGAGAAATAAAATGGCTTCCGTGTCTGGAGCGTATCTAATCTGTATCTGATTGCTGAAGTCTGAATGAGTGACATAATGGCATCCATGTCTGGAGCGTATTCATACTGTATCCTGACTTGAAATTCTGAATGAGTAATAGAATGACCTCCGTGTTTGGGGTGTATCCATACTGTATATGAATAGGAGATCTGAATAAGTAGCAGAATGACTTCCGTGTCTGGAGTGTATCTGTACTGTATCTGAAATCTTTGAATATTTGTTAAGGATAGCTTTTAATCTTATCCTGAAAAATGGTAAAATGTTAGCTGAAACACAAAGTTATGTTGCATGTCATGTATGATGCAATAAAATGTGTTTTATCAATGTTTATGATATATGAATATAATGTATGTGCATGTAAGCTGATTTGTTGTATCGCTGAGGAAAATAAATCATCGATAGCTAGGGATAATGAAATCCTTGACTGCTACCGGGGAAAATAAATCCTTGACCGCTGTTGGAGAGTAAGTTCAGGACTCTGGGGAAAATCTTATTCCTGTTTGGAAAATGTTCAGGAGTTTGGGTTGTATGCCACTTTAAGTGTGATAATCTTCATTCTGTTGGAGATATCAGGAGTTTGGGTTGTATGCCAATCTACTGGGGATAAAGAAAAAGTTAATTGTTATCTGGTTGATTCTCATATTTTAAGATAACTTGCTGGGGAATTTGGGGAAAACTGAATGGTTTCCGCTGAGGATTGATAGTCTTTACTTGACTGGGGAAGAAGATTTCATCTTTGCTGAGGATCTGTCGTTCAAAGTTTTTACTCCGCTGGGGATTGGGAGTTTGAATTTTTAACTCTGATGGGGATTTTGAAATTTAGCTCCACTGGGGATATGTATTTCAAGGTTTTAGCTCCGCTAGGGATCTAGATGATGTACTGCAGGGGATTTCTCTTAGAATATCCTAAAGACGTTTTCCTATACTTTCAACCTGTCAGTAATTATTCTTTCCCATTTCGTTTATTTTTAAACAGTGATTATATTCAAACGCATATGCTCATTTAATAAATCATGGGACGTTTTCAAATAAAACCCAAGTGTAAAAAAGAAGAAAAAGACAAATAGTTTTCTGCACTTTGAAGTATCTTTGTATTAACTATGTGTAAGTATTTTGTACAAAGGAGACAAACATCCTAGTAAGAGAACGTTGTCATAAAAAATGAGAAAAATTTATACAAAGAAAGATGGCTATGTGTAAAAATTCCATGGGGTTCCCATTCTGCTATAGCTTTCGTAACTCTGAATATCTTGTCCATTCGTTGCTTTGTCCGAAGATGACTGAGTTGATCAGAAGCCTAGAGCTTGTCCGTGAAGCGATTGTCCTTAAAGTGATCCGACGAGACATAGTCATACGCTTTAATTCCCTAACTTTTGCCTGGACCGCCCTTTCGGGTTTTCGATCCACCGGGAAACCCTTTTTTGCCCAAGTCGCCCTTTCGGGTTTTCAACTTGCCGGGTGTACAGATTTTTTTTGGTTATACCTAACTTTTGGCTGAATCACCCTTTCGTGTTTTCGATTCACCGGGATGCCTTTTTTTGCCTAGGTGTGTCAACCTAGAGGGTCATTTATGCGTAGTATCTTTTAACTATGTCTGCGTTCGCAGGGTGCGGCAGGTCATCACCGCCCATGGCGGTTAATATCATCGCCCCACCAGAAAAGATGTTTTTTATCACAAATGGTCCTTCGTTAGTAGGAGTCCATTTGCCCCTGGGATCTCTTTGCAGCAAGATGATCCGCTTGATTACAAGATCCCCGACTTGATATACTTGGCGCATGACTTTCTTGTTATAAGCCTTAATCATCCGTTTTTGATACATCTGACCATGGCAAACATCAGTAAGCCTCTTTTCATCAATCAAGTTAAGTTGATCAAGCCGGGTCTGAATCCAATCGTCTTCACTCAAACCAACATCCTTCACGATTCTCAAGGAGGGAATCTGAACCTCAATGGGTAAAACAGCTTCCATGCCGTATACCAAAGAATAGGGTGTTTCCCCAGTTGATGTACGCGCCGTGGTACGGTACCCGTGGAGAGAAAACAGTAACATCTCATGCCAATCCTTGTAGGTGACTGTTATCTTTTGTATGATCTTCTTGATATTTTTGTTCGCAGCTTCGACATCACTGTTCATCTTTGGCCGATAGGGAGATGAATTATGATGTTGAATCTGGAACTGCTTGCACAAGGCGGTGATCATAGTGTTGTTAAGGTTTTTATCGTTGTCAGTGATGATCCTTTCGGGGATGCCGTACCTACAAATGAGGTTCTGCTTGATAAAGTGGACAACCACATTCTTTGTAACAGATGCGAAGGAAGCTGCTTCGACCCATTTGGGGAGCCTCATTATCCCAGTTAAGTTTAAACATGGATGACATTGTAGCTAGAGCATCTGCTAGCTGATTTTCTTCTTGCGGGAAGTGCTCGAAGGTAATCTGCTCGAAATGTGGTAATAATGTCAAGACATGTTCTTTGTAAGGGATGGGGTTGGGATGCTTAGTGTCCCACTCTCCTTTGATCTGACTGATGACCAAAGCTGAGTCTCCAAACACAACCAAAGATTTGATTCCTAGGTCTATTGCAGCCTTGAGACCAAAGATACAAGTTTCATACTCGACCATGTTGTTGGTGCAATTAAAGCAAAGTTTGGAGGTGAAAGGTGTATGGCAACCTTGTGGGGAGATGAGTACTGCACCGATACCGTTGCTAAGTGCATTAGAGGCACCATCAAAGTACAGGGTCCATCGGGATCCTTGTTCAGGTCCGTCATTTGGTGTGAAGTATTCAACGTTATCCAATGTCATAATGTCTTTGTCAGGGAAGTCAAACTTCATGGATTGGTAATCTTCGACAGCTTGATGAGCCAGATGGTAAGCTAGCACACTCCCCTTTATAGATTTTTGGGTCGTGTACTGGATATCGTATTCAGTCAGGATCATCTGCCATCTAGCTATTCTTCCAGATAAAGCAGGCTTTTCGAAGATGTACTTGATTGGATCCATGTTAGATATCAACAGAGTGGTATGAGTCAACATATACTTCCTTAGCCAGCGAGCAGCCCATACCAAAGCGCAATAAGTTTTCTTAAGCAGTGAGTAGCAGGTCTCACAGTCGGTAAACTTTTTGCTAAGGTAATAAATGGCATGCTCTTTTCGGCCAGACTCGTCATGTTGGCCCAGCACGCACCCCATTGAATTTTCTAGGACGGTTAGATACATGATTAGCGGTCTTCCTTTGACGGGAGGCATCAAGATAGGAGGTTCTAGCAAATACTCCTTGATTTTATCGAAAGCAACTTGACAGTCATCATTCCATTTAACCACCTAATCTTTCTTCAACAGCTTGGAGATTGGCTCACAGGTAGATATTAGGTGAGAGATGAACCTTGCAATGTAGTTTAGGCGTCCCAAGAAACCTCTGACCTCCTTCTCAGTGCGAGGGGCAGGCATTTCTTGTATAGCTTTGACTTTGGTAGGATCAACCTCGATGCCTTTGTTGCTGACTATGAAACCCAAGAGTTTACCGGACCTGACTCCGAAAGTGCACTTGTTAGGGTTTAATATGAGCTTGTACTCTTTCAACCTGACAAACAGCTTTTGCAAATGGTCGAGGTGTTCTTCTTCCGTCTGTGATCGGGCTATCATGTCGTCTACGTAGACCTCTATCTCATGATGTATCATATCATGAAACAAAGCTACCATGGCGCGCTGATAGGTTGCCCCGACATTCTTCAATCCGAATGGCATCACTTTATAGCAGAATGTACCCCACTGTGTAACAAAAGTAGTTTTCTCCATGTCTTCATGGGCCATTTTGATCTGGTTGTAACCTGAAAATCCATCCATGAAAGAAAATACCTTGTGCTGAGTTGTATTGTCAACCAAGATATCAATGTGCGGTAATGGAAAGTCATCTTTAGGGCTAGCCCAATTTAAGTCTCTGTAATCCACACACATTCTCACTTTGCCGTCCTTCTTAGGCACGGGCACAATGTTAGCAACCCATTATGGATAAGAATTAACAACAAGAAAACGAGCATTGAACTGCTTCATAACTTCTGCTTTGATCTTTTCAGACATGTCGGGCCTCATGCGGCGGACTTTCTTTTAATTGGTGGAAAGTCTTCGCTTGTAGGGAGACGGTGAACCACAATATCTGTATCGAGTCCCGACATGTCTTCGTATGACCAGGCGAAGATCTCAACATATTCATTCAACAGCTGAACTAAGCGTTCTTTGACACTTGGCTCTAGGTTGGCACTCACTATGACTTCTTTTCTGTCTTCCTCAGTACCCAAGTTGATTGTCTCTAACAGATCCTCATGAGGTAGAATATCCCTTTCTTCCTGTTGTAGAAGTCTATCCAATTCTCTCGACACTTCACAGTCTTCACCACCTTCGTATTTGGCATGGTAAACCAGATCTTCAGAGTCACTGAAGGCCATAGCAGAATTGTTACCCATGGAATCCGGAATGGAAGGGTACCTGCATTTTATGAGTGTGGGTGTGTGTAAGGGATAGCCACCTTTAAACAAATAAAATGTAAAAAGAAAGAAAATGAACACAAAAGTTTATATGTGAAAATGTCCATGATTAATTAAAATGGCATATGAAGATGAAAAATCAAACCCTTACAAATGGACCTATGTACCTCGGGTAAGGCACAAGGCTAAAAGTGTATGAATTGTTTTGAGAATTATTACAAACCAACAAAAATGTTTGAAAGATAAATTACTGATGAATGAAAGTAATCGGAAAAAAGTCTTTTGCCTCCCAGTTGCACAGTCCTCCGCTAACAGTAGGGAAAATCCAGTCTTCCAAGTTGCTCTCCTCTTCAACATCCTCCAAAGCATTGAATCCATGATGGGTGATCTTCACTGGTGGCCCTCCAGCCTGGGAGCGGCGTATAACCTTTTGAGCAGAAGTAGTGAACCCTAAGCCGAATTTATCTGATTTGAAAGGAAAGTTTGGTAGCTAACCCCAGATTGTGCTTCCTCCTTCTTCAATCACAGCCTTTGCATATTTGAGGGATGACATCCGAGGCACAGGTTTGGTAATCAAGGGCACAAAAGACATTGTCTTGGTTGTTGCTATTTCAGGAGAAACTTCTTCAAAGTGTTGGAAAGGGGTCTCGATGAATTCACCATCCAATTCTGCATAGCGGAAAGAATTTAGATGGCTTGTCATGTATTCCTCTTTGCCATGAACAATTATAATTTTCCCCTGGACAGGGTATTTGAGCATTTGATGCAGAGTTGAAGTGACGACTCCAGCATGGTGAATCCAGGGTCTTCCCAACAAGCAAGAATAGGAAGGACGGATGTCCATCACATAGAATGTGGAGTTGAAGGTTTCAGTTCCCACTTTAATCAGGATGTCCACTTCCCCGTGGACCATCCTTTTAGAACCATCAAAGGCTCTAACAATGATATTGCTGGGCGTCAGGGTTAGGCCTTCACAGTCCAGTTTATCCAAGGCTTTCTTCGGCAAGACATTTAAAGACGACCCAGTATCAACCAGAACGTGTGCTAGAGTAGTCCCTCTGCATTCCACTGAGACATGCAAAGCGTCATTATGCTTTCTCCCTTTAGATGTTAAATTGGCATCGGAGAATCCTAGACCATTATCAACTGTTAGGCTAGCTATACATTCCTGGAACTGATCCGTGGAGGTTTCCTGTGGCACGTGGGCCGTCTTCAAGAATTTGATCAGAGCTTTACCGTGGGCTTCGGAACAAAGCAACAAGGCCAACATTGATATCTTTGAGGGGGTTTTCCCCAGTTGCTCCACAACATCATAATCGCTTTTCTTGATTATTTTCAAAATCTCTTCCATTTCTTTTTGAGAGGTCTCAGGGATGACCAATGGCTGAGCCCTCGTCCTGACGGGCGCTTCTTGGACCCCTTTCCCTCTATCATCAGCAGCAGCAAAGGGGACCACCACAGGGGTGAAAACTTCTTCAATAATTGGACTTCTTGCAGATATGTTGACCGGAACAAGGGTAACCTTAGGAGCAATTGAGGGTCCGAAGATTGCCTTTGGAGGAGCAATCTCCGGAGAGAAAATTCTTCTGATGTGGGTGATTTTACTCGTTCCAGCAATGTTTCCAATGTCGGTAGTCTCTTCATCAGAACTTTCTTCAGTTGATTCAATTTGTTTAATACCGTGACAGAATATCTCTCCACCATAGTTCCACGGTATTGATTTTTTGGACTTGTACGGGATGGGCCCCGGCATAGTTATCTTCAAAGGTACAATGTTCGGATCGGATGTAATCTTAACAGGTCTTTTGGAGACCTTGGAAAGATTGTCGGATATGGTAATTATTGAAATATCATTAACATGAGTCGTTGTAACAGGAGTCTTCTCAAAAAGGATCTCTTGGTTATCCATTAGGCGTTGGATGCCTAACTTCAACAATGGACAATCGGTTGGTAAGGATGAACAAAGGTAGCAATCTTCTTCAAAACCTGGGAAAATCCCAGCCTTCAGCAAATTCAACTTTATTATTGGTAGCGGAGTCATTAAATCATCAATAGTAGCAACAAAAAGATCTTCTTCAATAGCATGGACATTGTGGCCATGCCTTGGCATTGGAGTAGAGATCATATTCGGCTTTTCAGGGGCGTCGAATTCCACTTCTTTAGCATCTATCAAATCCTGAATCTTATTCTTGAGGGCCCAACAATTGTTGGTGTTGTTCCCTATACTCCCTGAATGATAAGCACACTTGGCATTTGAATGGCAGTACAGAGAAGTTGTATTCAGATTCTTCAGTGCCTATTTCAAGGTTGCATGGTTTAACTTCAAGAGATGGGGAAGAACCTGAGCAGGAGTCATGTTTATTTGAGTGAATTGCCGTACAGGCCTTTCTACCCTTGCTTGGTTGGTTCTGGATTGATTATTTCTGGGCTGATCAGCTGCAGACTTCTGAATCATTACAGCCCCCACCGCTGGCCGGCGCTTAACTCTTCCTTGACCCCTTTGGGAGTAGACAGCTGGGACTTCTTTCTTTGCTGGAAAAGGCTTTTTGATGGCAGCGGAAGCAAATGCATATTTTTGAATTTTACCGCTCTTAATGACGGCTTCAACTCTCTCACCAGTAAGAATCAACTTTGTGAACCCCGCAGACGAACTTCCTATCAGGTGATTAAAGAATGGACCTGACAGAGTCCCTAAGAACATATCTACTAGCTCCCTCTCAGATAGAGGTGGTTGCACTCGTCCCGCCAAGTCTCTCCATTTCTGGGCATACTCCTTAAAGCCTTCATTCGAGACCATGCCCATACTCTGTAATTGAGTACGGGTTGGTGCTAAGTATGCATTGTATTGATACTGCTTGTAGAAGGCACCAGCCAAATCCTCCTAATTATGCACATCGGACCTCTCTAGCTTGTAGAACCAATCTAACTGCGTCCCCGAAATATTGTCCTCGAATAAATGGACCCACAGGTCTTTGTCAAAAGAATATGGTTGAATTTTCCTAACATAAGACCGTAAGTGCATCTTTGGGCAAGACACCCCATCTTACTTAGCAAAAAGAGGTACTTTAAACTTGGGAGGAATGACAATTCCAGAAACCAAACCTAACTCTTCAAAGTCCAGCCCAGGCACCCTCTGAATCTCCATAGCTGCCAGACGTTCTTCCAGATTTTTGTATTTTTCATCTGCAGGAGGATACTGTTGTTCTGAGTAATCCTCATCTTCCTCTTCTTCATCCTCAAAATCAGATGGCATTGCAGCTCCTTTACCCCCCTCTTCAGATGTTGATGGTAAATCTAGGACCCTTCTGGCTTGACCTTCAAACCTTCTGCCCAAGGTAGCCACACCAACTCTCTTCTTTTTCTTTTTCTCCTTTTCTTTCTCTAACAGAGCTTTGAGCTCCTCCTGACCCTTTGCTAAGGTCATGAGTAGCTGTTGGAATTGTGAATTCTGCACTAGAAAATCTTTGACCGTTTGTTCAATATCCATCATGCTGAAATAAATAGCAGAGAGATGAGGAAACTTGGTGTGAAGACCTGTTTATGCATATGATGAATGATATGTATTCATGTAATGCATTCAAGGATTCAGAAATTCAAATTTGTTTTAAACAAAAAAGAACACACGTCATATTAATAAGATAGAATTATTAGTACATAAATGCCCCATGGGCAAAATAATACAAAATTCTAAGGTAAAAATACGTTGCGCATCCTCTTTGGCGCAATGTAGGTGTTGAGAGTCTCCTCTTCGTGAAGTTGACGAGTAAGTTCGAAAACCTTTTTCTCACTGGCGTAGAATTGGGCTTCAAACGTATCGCGTTCTCCCTTGAGCTGTATCCAACTCCTTTGCAAATCTTCAAATGATGTCGCCATATCAGGATGTAGGAGGGTGTATGGAACCTCTCCTTCCTAAACAGGCTCTTTAATCACAGGGAGAATGTTGGGATAAGGCATCATAAGACTTTGGGCGCGAGTTTGTACACACTTGAGGTAAGGCTCAAGGGGGATGGAGTTCTTGTGTCCCAAGGTCTTATTGTCTACCTTGTTTGGCATCCTCCAAGCTCAGATAAACCTTTGTCGAAGTCCTTGAGTGTTGTTGTCGAAGTCAAAAGCCATGTTTAGAATCAGCATGTCATGTGGTCCATCCCTTCGGGCATACCCAAACTGTCTCAGAGCCAAGCAGGGGTTGTAGGTATTGCATCCCCTAATGCCAAGTAGAGGGACATTAGGGAATTCCCCACAACGATCAATGATGATAACATTTTCTCTGGATTGAGAACACCAATGAACATCTGAATTTTTAAGAGTCATCAATCTTGTGACCACCTCAAACCTTGATCATTCTTCAAGACTAATTGGGGAAGGTGAGAAATAAACCACCTTGCTAGAAGAGGAGTACAACACACGAGAACACCTCTTTTCCTCATTGTTCGAGTGTAAAATGAGTGGAGGATGTCCCCAAGTAAGGTAGGCACAGGATTCTGAGACATGAAAATCTTGACACCATTCACATCTATAAGATGGTCACGGTTAGATGAGAAGAGCTACAATCTCCTCAAAAGCTTGTAGGTCTAGAGAATTCCAGCATTCTTGAGCTTTCTCAAACAAGAACTTTTCCAAGAAACCCTTGACACCACTTCTGGTTTCCCAATGGCCTATGACATCAGATGGTTGCAGGTGCAGGGCTTGAGCAACATCTTCAGGCTTTGGATCTATTTCCATACCATTGAAAGGTAGTTGATGGAGAATAGGAATCCTCAAGAGTTGATAAAATTCCTCCAAAGTAGGCACCAACTGATAATCAGGAAATGTGAAGCAATGGTGTAGGGGGTCAAAGAACTGGAAGAGAACTTTCACCATGTCTTCCTCTGTGTTGGAGTTGACCAAGTTGAGAAGTCGACCATGTCTCTCAGTGAATGGAGAATACTCTGGAATCTTGGAAGCAAGCTCCTTGAGTTGTGGAGGAATTCTCACAAGATTGACCTGAATAGTGTTCCTGCAAAGTGAATATATAACCTACAAAATAGGAACAAAGATTAAGATCCAAGATCCTTGAAATGGTTAGTGGATGCAAATGATGCTTTATGATGTTCATGATGTTATGCACAAGTATATATGTACAAGCAAGTCACACAGTTCCTAGTTTAGGCTTGCATGGGGTTTCATAGGTAAGTACCCTCTTGAAGTTTAGTTGGCTCAACCTGTCCTATAAATAGTAACCGAGTTCTAAGGAGCTCAATATCACTGGATTATTTTCTGTGTTCATTGTTTCAGTTTAGCCACTTTACTGGCGACTGAAATATTCCAAGAAAATAACCCTCAATGAGTGTAGTATCGAGTATCTACCAACTTCGGACTGCACCAAAGCCGATCATCTCACTACATCCTAAAAGGCCAAGATGGTCAAGTAAAGGTTCTAAAATTCCATTAGTGCTTCATGACATCACTCAGCGGCCCCGTATTCTCTTTGATTGACTCAAAGGCTATCGGTATCCACAAAAATGTCACACTAATATAGTTATTGCTTATACCATGTCGGTATACCCCGCACAGTTTACACAACGTATTACTATTTACCTATGAATGTTTTTTAAATTCGGGTAGAGGATTCAAACCCAAACGATAGAACCAAAATGTAAAGCAATCAAGGAAAACAAGATAACCATGTAAAGGTGATCTGAACCCTAAGGTAACACCACTTTTAGAATATTCCCCAACAGAGTCACCAGTTCTGTGATACGGTGGGAGAACTGACTTGAGGTTTTGCGTTTGTGTTCGCAAATGTTTCGGTTTAGCAAGAGTCGCCAACGAATTTTTATTTTATCCAAAGTAAAGGTCAAAAAGCATAGGAAAGACCTTTGAGATGTTTTCTTGGGTTCGGGGGGTAGATTATGAAAAGGGAAGGTGCTAGCACCCTTTTCATCCATGGTTATCCATGGGCTCTTAGTTACTTGTTTAGATCACTTGCTTTTCTTTTTCAATTGTTTGAAATGGTGCTTTGTGTTGTTTTGAAAGTATTTTGAAAAGAGGCCATCGTTTTGGCAATCTTTGTAATGATTCTTGTTTGAAGAATGTATACAAAGATGTTTGTCTTTTGAAAAATGTTTCAATGTTTGAAAGTTTGTTGGGAAATTGTTTTGAAATTATGTGTGTGTTTTTTAAATTAGCAAGGATGGTTTGCAAGAGATCAAGTAACTAGGAGTTGTCTACCCTACTCAAAAATCTTTTCTACACATTTTTAACCCTTTAAAATTGTTATTTTACCATTGTATTTGGTAAACAACCTTGTCTTTGGATGTTAAACGGGACAGACGCGGGTCATCGTATGACCATGATAACAATATTGCCAAGTATCTTAGCATGTTTTTGAGGGACTACATCATTTTCGTTTAGGCAACCAAGATAGCGTCATCCTGAAAATTCTCTTCCCCAGTCAAGTAATTCTTCCCGATGAATTTATTTCCACAGTAAGATAATACCTTCCTCGACAGGGTTTATTTCCCCTATCTTGAGTTTACTTCTCGAACTATTATAAATAAATGGAAAACACCCCTTGTCCCCAGCAGCGTTGATACTATCACCACAAAGTTGCTACAAAACCTGGAACCTGACCAGGTACCAACTAAATTTTTCCTCCCCAGACAATCAGAAGTTTGATCATCTCTTTTATCCCCAATCAGGGTACATGAGAATTAAATTCCCCAGTAGAGCAATGGACAACTAAGGTTCCTAAACTCTATTTACCAACATTTGTCAAAGATTTATTTTCCAGACAAAGATACACTTAAATAACATTTCACATTCACACATCATGACATATGCATACCAAACGCATATAACACAATCTCATTTATTTTGAGATAATCAGTACGCAATGCATGCATCATGACATTGCATTATAACTAATTCTTTATATTTTCAGGAAAGATCATCCACCAGATAAATACCATCAGCAACAAACATTTTATCTATTGGTTTTGTTTAAATCAATCAATGATTTATTCTGATATCATTATGGTAGACGCTTTCTCTGGTTCAGTTAAATTGCTCCGTAGATTGATACCGATTTGTTATCCAGTTAAAAATTATTCAATACCTCTACTGGTTCAGTTTAAATCAATCAATGATTTATCTTGATTTCATTCCAGTAGACACTTTCTCTGGTTCAGTTAAATTTCTCCGAAGATTTATACCGATTCATTATCTAGTTAAAGATTATTCAAGACCTCTTCCGGTTCAGTTTAAATCAATCAATGATTTTGTTTTACCCCAAAATTTTCCCTCTCATTTCACCAACACTTTCTCATCACAAGACTCTTGGAATTCAAGATCAAGCTAGGGTTTGTTCTGTTCAAGACCCCTCCTTGCACTGTTGACCTAAATTAGGGTTTGAGTTTGCACAAGGATGTTTTGACCTAAAATGCCCAAAATGACTTTCATACTTCATGTTGGACTCACAAGTTTGTCCTTACCAAGCTTCAGGCTTTGATTCAAAGTTTTGCCCAGTCAATTGGACAGTTGACCTAGAAATCAGCTGTATCGGGGAAAAAGTCAATTGTAGCCAATTGACAGTCAAACCTCATGAAATTTGACCCACATCAACATTATGAACTCATATGAACCATTTGATCAAGTTTGGATCACAATTCCATAAGAAATTTGATCAGATCACCGAAAGGGCAAAATGGTCATTTTTAGGGTTTTGACTGCACAAAGGCAATTTTTGACTGTTTGACCTAACCAATGGCAAACCAAGCTCACATATGGACTCAAGGACCCAATGACTTTGTCTTGACCCATTCAACAAATTCAAAAGGTCTCAAATGCATATGATTGACAGATGAATTTCTCAGTCAACTGATCAAAATTTGACTGTATACTGAAAAGTCAAACTTTGACTTTTTGGTCAAAATCAAGTGCCAAGAGTTATTTTTCATCAAAACATGTCAAATTATGAAATTTGTTCATCAAGAAACCCAAAAATGCAAATTAGGGTTTAAAATTAAAAAATTTCGTAACTTAGAAATTTTCTAAGTTATTAAATTTTCTTATTTTTTTCTAACTTTGTCCCATTTTTTCACCAAGATGAAAATGGATTCAAACAAAACTTGAAACATGAAAGTTATATTCCATCACAAATTCCATAACTTTGATTCACAAAGTTTTCTCAAAGGAAGCTTGCATCTCAAGTTATGATTTTTGGAACAAGGGTACCAAAAACTTTTAACTTAGAAGAAATTTGCCCTAATCTAGACAGGATTTTGACCCATCTTCTTGGCCATTTTTCACATGGTTCCACTTGGAGTTTCAATTTGCATTACAAATATGGATTGTAGTACATGTTCCAAGCTTTCCAAATTGTCCAAGAACTCCTCAAACATCCTTGTGGTTAGAGAGAATCGAATTCACAAAGTTGGTAAAAACTCACTTTTGTTCATGGCCAAGGCATGTTCATAGCAAATTGCATTTTCAAATAAGCTTGTTTTATGCTAGCTTGCAGGCCTCAAAACCAACTTACACTTCATAATTTAATGCTTGACCAGTGAATTAAGATGTTATCTTGGCCATTTGGGCATTACATGCTAAACTAATCCCTAATTAGAAAAAGCAAAGTTTCCATTTTTTGCCTAATGTCACTTTATGTCAAAAGCTAGATCTTTGAGACATGGGGCCAGATCTTTGAGGCAAATCAAATCCATAAATTCCAGCAACCAAGAGGATTATGTGCAACATACTTGAGGGCTTGTACAAGCCTGTATTCACAACTTACATTTTCTTGCTTCAAGTAGAAGAAACATTGCAAAACACATACCAACTCTCATTCCTGTTAACACAAGCTTAAGCAAACTTTATACACAAGTTCCATACATCAAAACAGACCTAAGACACGATTCATTCATCCCTCATACCTCCCAATACTCAGAATCCTTGTTTTGCTGGAAAACAGGGCAAGTTCTACAACTTGACTTCTATAGAACAATCTACTCGTGCGTTTTGGCCCAAACCAGCGCAAACACCTTCCATTTCATCCATCCAAACTATTGCAAACCTTAAACACCAGCTGTAACACCTCTAATACGTTTTTCCATTTTCATTTCCAAGCTTTGCAGGTGGACTTCTACAGCACGATACAAGGTGTTTCAAAGCAAGTCAAGTATTGGAGAAGCTTCCTTGGACCTCAGGCAAGCTCAACAGAAGCTCGAACACCATTGAAGGTTGCTGCATTGCTCTACTCGAGTCAAGCTGAAACAGGTATTTCACGGACTTCTATCTCTCTATTTAGGAATGGTTAGGCTTAGGTTTGTGAATGAAATATGCTGTACTCATAGCCCTGAAGCCATACATATGCTCAGCTTTCATTTATATTAAGTGTGCTAGGAGAATTTCAGCCATGAACATGTGAAAAAAGTTAGGTCAGATTTTAGGGCCAGAGAAATTCTCTCTGGTCTTTGAGAGTTAGATTTCATGCTTTATATGGTTGGATTCGTGTTTAAATTCTCTACAAGTTTCATGTTTTAAGTTTTGTCAAAAGATCAAAGAATCAGGAGTTGGCATGTTGTACAAGAGGCGCGCGCATTTTCAAACAGATGTTGGAGGTTGAAGAAGGTGATGGCTTGGGCTGGGCCTGAGTCATTCTTGCTTTTAGCACCCCTTTTTTCAGTTTGCACCCCCCTGGCCCATTTGATTAAATATTTGTCATTTTTATGTTTTTCCCTTTTACTCAGACTTTATATTTTTTGTTCAAACATAAAAAAATACCAAAAATAATTTTCCATAATTTTTCATATTTATTTGATATTTATTTCATTTTATTAAACATCTGTATATAAATAATATGAGTCCTTTTTATTAAAACTTTAAAAAATGATATAAAAAATATATCTACTTTTCTGTTATTATTTTTACTTACATTTTGAAAATATTTTCTTGAATATACATTTTTTTGCAAATAATTTATTTTATTTTTATACTCACTTAGCATATTTAATATATTAAATATATATATACTTATATTTTATTAAATAATTAGGACAAAATAATACAAAATAATACATTTTTATGTTTATTAATATTTGACACCAAAATACTTTTTTTACAATATACTTTTTATTTTTGTATAAATTAATATATATTGTATATAATTAATAAATATTACTATTTATTCAAAAAAATTAGGGTTTTGCCCTAAATGACCAAAATAATTAAAATTTGACTTTTTTTTATTTTGTTTATATTTCACATTAAAAATACCCTTTTTCACATACATAAAAATCATTTTGCATAATACACTTTTATTTGATATTTATTTAATTGTATTTATTTAAATGTTAAATATTGACTTGTACATTCGATATGGTTGTAATAACTTAGAATTTATTTCCTTGTCAAATATCCCCAATTCAAATTTGTATCCCCTCCCCATAATCATGTTGTAATAGCCTAGAACTTTAAATTCTCGCACATTTAAAAGCTTTTAATTATACCATGCTTAGACCTAGGGTTTGTATGAAAAATCAATCAACAATTAGCTTGACCTAATCCAAGATAAACATGCATGAAAAACAATCACAATGCACACTTGCACCCCTAGGGTTTCATCCACTTGTTGCCTTCAAAAATGGGCCATGGTTGCATGTTGAGTACTTTGGCAAAACAAAAAAACAAACAAAAAGATCATAGTCCCTCGATGACGCTATCTGAGTTGCCTAAACAAAAATGATCAAGTCCCTCAAGAAAATTGCCAAAGATACTTGACACTATTGCTATCATGGTCTATACAATGACCCGCACCTGTCCCGTTAAATAGGGTAGATAACTCTTAGTTACTTGATAAAAGCTTGCAAAAACAATTCTTGCTATTTTCAAAACACACTCCACAAACACAATTTCAAAACCCTACTTTCAAAACATTGAAAACTTTTCAAAAGAAAAAAAAACACCTTTGTATACATTCAAACAAGAATCATTACAAAGGTTTCCACAACAATGGTCTCTTTTCAAAACATCTTCAAAAAATCACACACAAAGCACCATTTCAAACATTTGAAAAGCACCATTTCAAACAATTTAAAATCAAAGCAAGTGATCTAAGCAAGTAACTAAGAGCCCATGGATAACCATGGATAGAAAGGGTGCTAATACCTTCCCTTTCTATAATCTACTCCCCGAACCCAAGAAAACATCTCAAAGGTCTTTCTTGTTCTTTTTGACCTTTCCTTAGGATAAAATAAAAAGTCGGTGGCGACTCTTGCTAAACCAAAATATTTGCGAACACAAACGCAAAACCCAAGTCAGTTCTCCCACCATATCACAGATTTATTTTGGTTCTGTTCTGGTAGAATTTTTCTCTGATTCAGTTAAATCGCTCAGAAGATTTATATTGTTTAGTTTAAATCAACCAATGGTTTACTCTAATTTGTTTCAGTTAGACACTCTCCCTGGTTTAGTTAAGTCAACCCTAAGATCTATTCTGATTCTTACCCAGTCCAAAGGAAAATACAGACATAAATTGTTTCAGTATAGATCGATCAAAGATTTATTCTGATGCTTCTTCCAATCCCTATCAATGATCACCTCAGATGGCATCTATAAGCCCATCTCTGGAAACTCTTCATCACCTCTCCAAATGTCATATTTAAGACCATTTTCGACCCAATCAACTAACATATTACTTCGTGCGTCAGCGAGTGCAAATTTCTGGGCACTCTAGTATTCAATCATCTTCCACCTTTAAGTCACGGATGGCGGACTCGCAAATCTACTTCTTGTGGTTTAAGAAGATTGAACAGGGGCAATTGTTGTACCCCATAATTTTCCCTCTCTTTTCTCAAAGTATTTCTCAAAAAAGATCTCAAATGCTCAAGGCTTCTTCAAGATTTGATTAGACAAACTCATCTCCTAACACTGAGGCCACAAATTAGGGTTTTGGATTTCTCAAGGACAATTGGAATTTTAATGCCTTAAGTTACTTTAATGGTTCATTATAGCTCTTCAAGAATTCTCATGCCAAGTTTCAAGTCTTGCATCTCAAAATTGCTCAGTCAATTGCTCAGATGACTGAAAATTAGCTGTATTAGGTAAAAAGCCAAATGTGGTTAACCTACAGTCAAACATCATGAATTTTGGCCAACATCAACATCTTAAAGTAATATTCATCATTTTATCAAGCATTTATCACCATCTCTCAAGAAAAGCACTCAATTTACCAAAAAGGCAAAATTGTCAAAATTAGGGTTTTGACTGTATTTGACTGATCAATGACTTTTGACCTAATGCATGATATAATAGAGTGAAGCATAATATAAAGGGTTCAAATGTTGACCTAATTTCATGGTTCAAAATATTCCTCAAGATCAATGGATTAATAGTTGAAATTTGATCAACTGATGAAAAGTCAACGGATGCACAAAAGGTCAAACATTGACTTTTTGATCAAGATTTGATTTCAAAGATCACAATTAATCAAGAGATTCAAAATATGATGCTTGATCATCAATAAATCAAGAAAGTTAAAAGTCAATTTGAAAAGTCAAACTTTTCAAGAATTAGAAATACTTTCTAAGTGTTTTTATACATGATAATTTCACTACTTCATGCCAACTTTTCACCAAAATGTAAGATGATTCAAAAGAAACTTTCAACATGAAAGTTGTAGATGTTGATGAGATATACAAATTTGTATTAGAAGGCTCATATCCAAAAAATTCTTATATTTTGAGTTATAAGCCCATGAAGTCGTGCACTTTTTCTAAAAACACTTAGTGAAAATTTGACCTAGTTTAGGCAGATTTTTGTCCCAACATCTGGGCCATTTTTCACATAGTTCCAAGATGATTTTGTCAAAATGGTCAAAATGAATGTTGTAGAAGATGTTTCAAGCTTTCCAAAATGTAACAGAACTTGAAGAGATCATGCTTGATCTAGAAGTTTCGAAGAGATAAAGATGACCTCATAAACTTGAATTATAGGTCATTTTCTTGATGAACAAGAATTCAAATCTCACAGTCATGCCTTGCAATCTTGCTTTGCAGACCTCAAAGCTTGTAAATATCTCCATAATCAGAAGATTACACAAACTTTATGGATATTATCTATTAAATACAATATTTTTCTAAGTTGACTTACCATTTTAGGAAGAAATGCAAGACTTCCATTTTGGAAAAGCATGCTTTTGCAAATGTCAATCCTTCTTATGCCTCTCAATGGCTCCTTCTGTGCACACTCAATCTAGAAGCTCAGAAGAGGCATGTTTAAAGTGATTCAACCAGTCTAAATGGCTTATACCACACACTTGGATTTTTTTTCCAGTTTACTTCAAAACAAAGCAACCTAGCCATAACCCTATATCTCATACATCTGTGTATTTCAATCCCTCTAACCTTTTCATATAACTATAGAGACTATTTTCAAGAATAGGCACAAGCAAAAACCCTCTCAAGCCCTCCCGAACATCCTACTGCGTAGAATTGGCCATAACTTGACAGTTTTGAGCTTCAAACGCCCATAACTATTTCCAATCGTGCGTTTTCATTTTCAACCATCAAAACACTTTACATACCTCATATAAAAGTGATCGATGTCCCTATTTCTTGACTGTAATCACTCCATCATAATTCACCATTTTCAAAACTCAAGCTTGCAACTTGACTTGAGTAGGGAGTTTCAGCCATCCTCAAAGAAAAGTAGGAGTTGGAATACACTCAAGGAGGTCCAGGTAAGCTAAACAGATCATTTGGACACCTCAAAGGTTTCTCAAACTCCATACACGAATCTCATTTGCAAGGTAAGTTTTCAAACTTCAATATTTTTATACAAGCATCCTTTGTGCATACATTCTGAAGTAAAAATTTAGATATAATTTCCCTAAAGCTAACCATGTCCATAGTTTTCATTTATATTGACTGTGTGTTGAGAATTTTAGATTTGAACTTTCTGAGAAATTAGGTTTCAGTTTGGTCCCAACCAAAATTCATCCTTATCTTTGATTATTAGCTTAAGTTAGTTACATGGTTTGGATTCGTGGTGGAAAATGCACATCTTTCATGTTTATACTTTTGCAAAAGGTGGAGGAATGAGAGAGTTACGGTTTTCAAATTTTCTTGTCCATGGATGGCGCGAGTAAGAAGATGAACTTGGCTTCCTAAAATGTCTTTAAATATATATTAATGGTTGTGTTTTAATAAACGGATGTATAGCCACCCTAGTGGTAAAGCGCGCGCCTGTTAACCTTTGGGACTTGGGTTCGTGTCTCGGTGGTACCCTTTTGTTTTTTCATGTTTTATTTTTATAGATCCTGTGCAGACAGCTTCCACACGCGCATGATGCCCCCTTCATCCGCACCCTCTGATCATCATCAGGATGAATTAAACCCTCCTGAAACCTCCCACCCATGGTGAACCTCAAAGGACCATCCACATTGGATCCACCAACAGGCGCTTGGGCTCATTTGTTTGGGCCTGGGTTATTTAATTTTTTCTCACCCCTATTTCACTTTCACACACCGGGCCCATTTATTTCTTTTTTTTTTTATCATTTTTATTTAGTTTATTCTTTTAATCATTTTTATTTAACCCCAAAAAATCATAAAAAAATCATAAAAATACTAGATTTAGGTTTTTATTTAATTAAATTAATTTTTGACATAAAAATTAATTTATTTGAATCACCCTTTATTTTATTTTTATTAATTAACTTGTAAGTTAGTTAGAAACTAGGGTTTTGATTATTTCTTTTATACTAAAAAATATTTTCCTAAAACAAAACTAAAAAAAAAATTATTTTTTCTAAAACATTTAGAACATCATAGGATTTAATTTATTTTCATAAATAAATTAATTTATCACACTTTTCTTTTTATTTTAATCAATTTGTAAATAAAAATAGAATTATGTTAGAACTTCTAATTTCTTTTATTTCAAATTTTAAACTCTTTTTCTCAAACAAAAAAGAACAAAACATTTTCTTAAATACTTAAATTCCTTTTTTAGAGTTTCTAAACATCCTTTTCCTCTTCACATATTTTGTTTACCCTCTTATTATTATGTTTACATTTATGCAATTATTCATCAATTTATAATAGTAATTTAGGGTTTATTTCTTTCATCCTCATTTGTAGTTTGTATCCCCATCCCCTAAATGATGTAATAGCATAGAACTTTAAATTTCTGCAATTTACCGTTTTCAATATAATTGCTAGTAACTAGCGTTTGAATGACAAGATATAAAATCAACAAATAGAAAACCATAATTCAAAGACAAAAATGCATGAAAAATAAACACTTTGCACACTTGCACCTCTAGGGTTAACCCCACTTGTTGCCTTCGGAAAACAAATAATCATGTCCCTTGAACGTGTGATACTTTAGCAAAAACTCTCGAATACAAGATCATAGTCCCTTGATGACCCTACGATGTTGCCTTTGATAAATGATCTTAGACCCTCACAATAAATTGCTAAGGTATCATACAATGTTTCCTTCTATGACTGTACGAGGACCCACACATGTCCCTTTACATCCAATGATAGAGCTTCTTACCAATTAATGGTAAGATATCAATATCTAAAGGAGTAAGAAATGAACAAAGACTTTTTGAGTAGGTAGAACACTCCTAGTTGCTTGCTCACATACATTTCAAAAAATCTTTAAAACACACCAACCCTTTTTCCATAAAATATTTTCAAAAGTCAACACTTTGTATACATTATTATAGAGACGAGAATCATTACAAAGTTCGCCTAAACAAAGGAACTTTTCAAAAATACTTTCAAACAAATCACAAACACATTTCGAACAAAGCATTTCAAAGTGAGCTAGAAACTAAGAGCTCGTAGATAAACTACGGATGAAAAGGTTACTAGCACCTTCCCTTTTCATAACCTACCCCCCAAACTCAAGAAAACATCTCAAAAGGTCTTTCCTGTTCTTTTCACCCTTTCCTTTATTGGGTAAATGAAAATTCGGTGGCGACTCTTGCTATCCGCAACAATTGCGATAAAACATAAAAAGTCAGTTGTCCTACCGTATCACAGACGTAAATAGCGATTAAAGATTAGGAATACAATCATACGAATTTAATCAAGACATTCCATGAAATAACAGATTAAGCAAATGCAATTTCATAAAATAGAATTGAAAGAGAAACGAAATCGAGTTGATAAATTAAAAACCTTAAAACGCCATAACGCGATTATAGTAGATCAACTTTGGAAAATTAGTTCTTCATTCAAGTGTACAAGCAAAAGTATTTTTTTACCGTGGAAAAGAAGTTGAAAATTACAGTATCGTGGCTGATTTCCCTTTTAACATAATAAGGGTTTCAATTCTAATACAAATCGGGTCAGAAAACTTAACCCAAACCAAGAAAATGACCTTAAACAACTTAATTTCAAAAGTCAGAAACTTCAACAAAATTACGGGGAATAATGAACTCTAAATCAGCTTTTGACTCCAAAATGAAAGTTTTAGCTCTTTCTCTCAGATTTCCAACGAATAGTAGAACGTGCCTATCCAATTCTTGTAAATCTAGTTATGATTATTTCTTTGAAAGCTGCTAATGTTGAAAATAAAATACTAAAATCCATTAAAGGTAAAAATAAACTATAAAAACATCATAAAATAGAAAAATAAACCAAGCAAATCATAGAAATTCTTAAGTATAAACATAGAGGAATGTGAATTAAAATGCACTGATCAATACTTCGAGGTATTTGATTCTTAGATCAATGGCAACATCTAGACCCAAGATGCAAGCTTTGTATTCAACAATATTGTTGGTGCAATCAAAATATTACCTTGCAGTACAAGGTTTATGAAAAATCTTCAGAGAAGTTAATGCAGCCTCAGTACCATGTCCTAGTGCGTTGGAAGCACCGTCAAACATGAGTGTCCATCATGCCCCTGGTTCAGGTCTTTCGTTGGGTCCTGCTATTTCGTAGTCACCTATAGCCATGATGTCTTCGTCTGGAAAATCGAAATCCAATGGTTGATATTCTGCCACTAGTTGATGAGCTAGGTGATCAGCTAGTACACATACTGGATGTCGTATTTGGATAACAAAAAGTAGTCTTCTCCATATCCTTGAGAGACATTTTGATTTGATTATATTCTGAGAAGCTATCCATGAAAGAAAATGTCGAAGTTTAAGCTATATTTTCTGCCAAAACATCTATGTTAGGTAATGGGTAGTCGTCTTTAGGACTTGCTTTGTTTAGATCCCGGTAGTCTACACACATGCGTACTTTTCTATCTTTCTTGGGTACTGGAACAATGTTAGCTATCCATGGTGGATAATCTACCATGGCTAAGAACCCCGTGTCAAATTGCTTGAGGACTTCTTCTCAAATTTTGTCAGACATGTCTGGACGAGTTCTTCTGAGCTTTTGTCTGATGGGAGGACAACCTTCTTTGAGAGGTAATTTATGCACCATGATAGTTTTATCCAAACCTGGAATATCTCGATAAGACCATGCAAATATATCCATGTACTCATGCAAGAGCTTGATCAACCTTTCTTTAACACTTTCCTTCAAGTTTGCACCTAGCTTGATTTCTTTTGGATCCTTCTTCGTCCCAAGATTGATGGTCTAAATAGACTCCTGGTACGATTGTATGTTTTTTGTTTTTTTCTCTAGTAGCATTACCAATTCTTAAGAGAGTTCAATATCTTCCTCATCTCCCTCTTAAACTTGGTTAATTGGTGCATCAAAATCATATCGAATCGTAGCAGTATAGTTATCAGTGAGTTTAGATGTTGATATGCACATTTTATCATGTTTTGGTGCTTTTTAGAATGTGAAATTCGAAAGTATGAATGAAGGAAAAGTATTGCCATTTTGGAAAAGGTAGTAAATAAAAGAAAGACATGGATCTCAATTGAATGCAAAACAATAACTTTTTATTAATTGAAAATAAATGGGAGGCCCTTACAAGCTACCCCTATGCCTCGGGCGGGACATAAGTTATTTTAAAAATTGAAAAAATTACTTTGGAAAGAAAAAGATCTTTGGAATCTCCACCGTTGTCCAAATCTTGAGCTCTTTTCCTAGAGCACATTCATGAATGAAGTTTGGTTCTCCTCTGTTGTTGCTCTTGTTGGATATCATTGAAACTTTCCATCGTGATCTACTCCATTATTTATGAAGGTCTCATGGATTAGAGGAAATTGCTCTTTTCCTTTAGTAGTAGCCTTTGACGGTTGATAACCCAAACTAAACATATGTTTCTTCTCAGGTATATCCACAAGTTTGCCCCAACCTTTAGATGTTCGATCCTACACAATTGTTTGTAAATCTCTTCATGATGCTATGGAGATTCCAGGTTTTGAGAATTTTCCACCGGGAGGGTAACCACTACAGCCACTTCCAAGACTTGGAATAGAGTCTCCACATAATATTCTTTCACATTGATATATTTGTAGGTATCTAAATGACTTATGAATATATCTTCTTCTCTGTCAATTATCACCAATTTTCCTTCGACGATGATCATTAATTTTTGATGCAGGGTTGAGGTGATAGTTCTTGTAGTGTGAATCTAAGGTCGCCCGAGAAAGCAAGTATATGTTGGTTATATATCCATTACTTTAAAGGTGATGTAGAACATACGCGAGGCGATATTTACCAGAAGATCCACCTCTCCAAACACAGTGCTTTGATAACCATCGAAAGATTTAACCACCATAGAACTTGGTCTTATGACTATGCCATCCATTGTCGGCTTCATCATACTGGCCTTTGGTAGGACATTGAGGGAAGAAATAGTATCAATAAGCACCCTGGATAAGCTAGTTGTTCCAATTTGGATTGAAAAATGCATCACCTTGTTGTGAGCTCTACCTTGTGGAGGTAACTCACTATCATTGAAACCTAGGTATGTTCCTGACGTCAGATTAGCGACGACTCTATCAAATTAGTTTACCGTGATTTCCTTTGTAACGTGTCTAGAGCTTAGAATTTTTTCCAGAGATTCTCGGTACGCCTCTAAATTGATCAACAATGAGAGTATTGAAATCATGGCGGGGTTTGGTGAAGTTGATCCACCACCCTATATTCACTCTTTTTGATCAATTTTAAGAACTCATCAACATCTTGGTCGGTGAAGGCTTTACTTGGAGGCTCTTGCCCCTGGCTAGTTTCAGCCCCAACTTTTCCTTTATCCTTAGCCAAAGTATCATCCTTTTTGGGTTGATTTGGAGCATATATACGACCACTACAGTCGTGCCTTCTGTTTTCCTTTCTATGTTTGTAATTGTAGGCCCTTTACTTATTACGGGATCACTTTCTTGTTTTTGTCCATTCATATAGGAAGTAGTATCGTAACTCCATGCCAGAACTTGCTCACTTTCATAAGGAGTGAGAGATGGCCCCCTGATCACCATTGTACTCTTCGAAAGCGTTGGTATCTTCAACGTTTGACCTTGGAGTGGTATTGTTATTGGTATTTTTGTTGAGCTCGGCTCCCCACAAGGAATTACAAGTGGTCTATTCGTAGAGTTTATACCTTGGCAAGGAATCACCAATGGTCTTCTTGTATTTCCATTGAATGTAGCTACATATCCTTTTTTAGGGTAATGCTCAAATTGGACTATTTCTTGATCCACCAATTTCTTGAAAGTGTTTTCGAAAGAATCATTATGTTCTAAGAGGAAGCCATATTCCAATAAATTCTCCTTCAACATATTTATTAGAGCTTTTACTTGTTTAGCCTCTCTATGATTAATGACTATCTCGATTGCATTCACAGTTGGACCGCCATGTAGAGGCATATGATTTGTCTTGATATTCGGCTTATCAAAGGTAATATCTTGGGAGTCCAATGGATCTTGAACCATGTGCCTGAAGGCCTAACATTTCTCAATGGTATGTGATAAATGCTTAATTCATGTTAAAATGTCCTATTGGAATATAGCATTTATCTTACTTAAATGACAAGTTTTTAAAATAAAACCTCAACTAATGAATACAAGTTATGTTGTGCAAGTCTACTTTGGTTTTGTATCATATGTGCAGGATAAAAGCCCTTTTTTGCGAAAGCCAGTAGTCATACACTTTGCTAAGCGAGCAGTAGCAAACTTAAACGAAGTCAAGGCAAAAGGAAACAAACTCCAAAAGACAGATACTTCGCTAAGCGAAGGTGCATCGAAAGATCAAGTTGCTTAGAGCATCATAATTCACTTAGTGAAACCAACACAGAAGAAAATCAACTAATTTCTCCAGCAGCGAGGAGAAGAGAAGCATTTTGTTTAGCGAAATGGAACTTCACTTAAGCGAAACAGAACAGTCTATAGAAGATATTTTGAAAAATCTTAAGGCTGAAGAAAGAAACTTCACTAAGAGAGCCTCACATTGATTTGAAAACTTTGGAGGTTTCTAGAAGACAAGTTGATTTGAAATCTTAATGAAGAAGTAATAGCTCACTTAGCGAAGTATAGTTCGCCTAGCAAACTCAAGCAGCCAAAATTGTTATAAATAGACCAGAACTCAGCATAATCAATTCATTCCAAATTTTATCATTGTAATACTTGAGAATAAACTCTATAATATCATTAGAATAGTTGTAAAGGAGTTTGTAAGGATAAGGATATGGATTCACATCAAAAGTCGGGAAATCATCGTTAATGTCGTTTTAACTCAATTATCCATTTGTGCTTCAAGCTACCATGAGTAGCTGATAAGTACAAATGTGTAGTTATTTTGTATATACCTTTTGTTGCACTTATCGATTCCTTGTTGTTAATATCAGTTGAATAACCCCGCTTTTTTATGTAAATATGTTTAGTTGCTTTTTGAGTACATATTGTATCGGCTGATTAGTTTTTATAATTTGTAAGTATTTTAGCATTGTTGGAGAAAGAGGAATAAAGCTCCAAGATGCATTTTTGGATCAATAAAGGAATAAGGCCAATATTGGAGGCCATTGGAAGTTATGTAGAGAAAGCAACAAAAATTTGATTTCCCGTCATGCATCACCGAGCGAAAAGGAACGTCCCCGGGTGAAATTTTGAAGACCAATTTTGATGAAGTCTCTTTCCTTGTGTTGTGTCGCGTTTGTGTCACCAGAAGAAAATAAGGTGAGTTGTCAGGCGATGAATTGTGGTTGTCGGGTGACGGTAGAAATTTGTTTCAGTTGAGGACGTGGCTTATTCTGGGCAAAGTGTATAAGGATCATCGCTGGGCAACGCTTTTATGTCGTCTGGCGACGGTTGTGGATCACAATTTTGCTTATATTTTCATTTCTTGTCATTTCGGAAAGTTATGGTTTTAGGGGTGAATTTTTGTCTCCAAACTCCATCTACCTCATTGACTGGCTCTGACAAATAAGAAGATTTATGGTTTATCTCTTCTCCTCTCTATGTATTTCTCTTTTGTTAGGTTTTATATGTATATTTACTCTGAACTCATGTAAATTTGTCGCCCATGACGTTATATTAAACTTGCTTTACAAATCTATATGGATTGTTGTGTTAGATTTTTGCTCTGTGCTAGGGATTTAAGTTGTTATGGACATATACTATTTAGATTCTTATCTAGGATGATTATCTGTTAGTTTCTAAACTCTAGAGATAGATTTAAAGCTGAAATCTACTTGGGTATCAGAACTTAATGCCTCTGTGTGGTTGTGTTGTGCTGAGAGATTATCAGTGTGATTACATAATTGTCTTTTGTGTTGTTGAGGAGATAAAGAGGTTATTTCCTTGGTGATACAGTCGGTCTCTCAATTTGGGTTAGAAATGACTTAGTTTGTGAGTGATACATAGTGACATTGATGAGTATTGTTATGTTGAGTGTAATTGGTCGATAAATTTAAGTCTGTGATGAGTAGATTATATGCAGGCTTGATAAGTTCTTTCGTAGTTTTTACTTTTTTTAACATTTATTTTCTGTTGGTACTTTTACTTTTCTATACCATGTATTTCCAAACTCATTAACAAATGATTTGTTGAACGAAAATTCAATAACCAATCTCTGTGGACACGATAAGATATAACCTATATCACCCGGTAAAAATAATACTTTACTTTTTGCTTACCGATATGTCGCTACAACAAAATGGCGCTGTTGCCGGGGATTTGTTCTATTATTTTCATATCGCGATAATCTTTTGTTTTTGAGTTTTGTAATTAATTTATATGTTGTATAGAATTTGTATTTTAACTTGTATATGATACTTGTGCATATATGTGTTTTTCTTTGTTTTCACGTATTGGTGTTATAATACCATGGCATCACGATAGGAAGTTACTAGCTCGCACAATAAAGGCATTAAGCTTACAACGTAAAACAATCATGTTTGTTTGTATTTATTTATGTGTGGTGATTTGTGTTTTCACAAGTTGAAACAAGGAAATGTTCTGAATTTCAAATCTTCAATTTTCCACTTGTTAATTAATTTTCACCCGGTTTTCATATCATTATTTATATTTTTTTTATGTTAATTTGTGTTTTCCAAAAGCTTGTTGTGTTGATCTTGAGGAGTTTTGTTTGTTGTAAATATTGTAAATTTTATATATTGAAATTTTGTAGGAGCATTATTTTCTAATTCTTTTGTTGATGTTTGGATACAAGTTTTGGTCCGGTAACTTGTAGAATATTGAGGTGATTTGTCAAGTTTGATCGTTTTGACTTGTGAATACGTGTGTAATACGGTGGGGGAACTTACTTGGGATGTTTTTCATTTTATCGCAATTGTTGCGGTTAGCAAGAGTCGCCACCGACTTTTCTTTTATCCAAAAGGAAAGTTAGAAAAGAACAAGAAAGACCTTTGAGATTATTTCTTGAGTTCGGGGGGTAGATTATGAAAAGGGAAGGTGTTAGTACCCTTTTCAGCCATAGTTATCTATGGGCTTTTAGTTGCTTTCTAGATCACTTGCTTTGTTTGAAAATGTGCTTTGTGGTGGTTTTTGAAAGTATTTTTTGAAAAGGCGCCTTCTTTTAGGCAAACTTTGTAATGGTTCTTGTTCGTAAGAATATATACAAAGTGTTAGACTTTTGAAAGTATTTCATGGAAAGTGTTTGGTGTATGTTTGTTTTGAAAGTGAGAAAGGATGTTTGTTTTGAAAGTAAGCAAGCAACTAAGAACATTTCTACCTACTCAAAATTCTTTTGTTCATTTCTTCCTTCTTTTGATATTGCTATCTCACCATTGATTGATAATAAGCCTTATCTTTGGATGTAAAGGGACAGGCGTGGGTCCTCGTATAGTCATGATAACAATGTTGCAAGATATCTTAGCATTTCTCTTTGAGGGACTAAGATCATTTTAAAGGCAACATTTGTAGTGTCATCGAGGGATTATGATCTTGTATTTTTGATTGTTTTTTCTAAGATATCCCATATGCATAACATGACCATTTTGTAAGCAACAAGTGGAATTACCCTAATGGTGCATGTGTGAATAGTGTGTTTGATTTGCATGCATTGTTTATCTTTGATTAGGATTTTCTACTTGTTGATTTTTATCTTCCCATACAAATCCTAATTAATAGCATTTATATGAAAGCGATAAATTGCAGAAAGTAAAATTACTACTCTATTACATCATTAGGGGATGGGGGTATACAAATTTACAAATGGGGATTTCAAGAAATTAAACCTAATTATCTATTACAACCATATTGAATAATGTACAATAATTGGAAAGAATATAATGTGCAAAAATGTAAATGGAAAGAAAATGATTTTTATTTGGATTTTTGAGAAAAGGGTTTTAACCTAATTATCTAAAAGAAAATAATTAATTAAGATAAATAAATTAAACCTAAACTAATTAAGAAAAGAAATTAAGTTTGAAGCATTGTTTAGGGTTTTTTATGAAAAGGATTAAACTTAATGAAAATAATATGGAAATTAATTAATTAAAAGAAACATAAGTTCTAAGTTAATTTTAATTAAGAAAAAGAAAATAAATAAACCTAAATCTAATTATAATTTATTAAGAAAAAGAACTAAATTTGTTTTAAGAAAATATTTTTGTTCTTTTTTTTGTTTTATAAAGAAAATAAAAATAAAAATGTGTAAATAATAATTAAAATATATTTTTGGATTTTTTAATAATAATAATAATAATAACAATAATAATAATAATAATAATAATAATAATAATAATAATAATAATAATGATAGTAAATAAAAAATAATTAAGAAAAATAAAATAAAATAAAATAAGAAAAAGGAAAATAAATTAAATTAAAATGATAAAAATGTTTGGGCCAGGTGTGTGAAAGTGAAGGCAAGGGGTATGGGGCAACAAAAATGGAAAGCCCACAAAGAGGAGGCCCATGCGCTTGTTGTTGGCAAAAAAAGAAGGAAAATATTGAAAATCAAAACAAAAGGTAGCGCTGGGACTTGAACCCATGACCCTTACCTTACACGCGCGCTACCTTTGCCACTGGGGTGACTATACATCCATTAACTTAAATGAAATGATAAATACATAACATAAAACAAGTCCTGAAAATGACTTCATCTTCAACCTCCAGGCATGGTTCCTGTAGCTCACTCATTTCTCAACAAAAATGACAAATGTAAACATGAAAGTTGCTCCATTTTTCCATACAAATCCAACCATATAAATATCATAAGCTATAAATCAAAGATGAATGAGAATTTCTAAAAGTACCAAATTCTGACCTAACTTTTTTCAGAGATTCAAACCTAAAATTTTCTAAGCTCAATCAATATAAATGAAATATATAGACATGTACAATTTCAGAGCAATGATATCTACATTTTATATTTACAAATGCAAGCTTAACAATGCCTAAATGAAAAGATATAAGTTCAGAAAAGATACCTCAAAACTGGAAATCGTGAAATGCAAATAAGCTTGATTCAAGGTGATGCAATGATCAGGTTAGCTTCCTCAAGTTCCCAGGAAGTTAATGCAACGATTAGCTTGAGCAATGGATTGCTGGAATGGCCTGGAGAAGTCCAGTTGCAGAACTCTATTTTTGAGTTTGGAAGATGATAAAGATGGAGTTACAGTTATGAAACATGGATGGAGATGGACTGTATTTGATGTATAGAAGCTTTGTGATTGATTTGGAATGAAAACGCACGAGGGAAATGTGAGTTTAGGTTTCAAAGTCAGAATATGCACAAAAATGGAGTTTTGATGCAAGTTCTAATTTAAGGGAGATTGGGAGAGTTTAAGGGTGTTTAAGCTCGTGTATTAGCTTGCAAATGGTTTGTATAGTTATATGAAAAAGGTTAGAAGACTTTTGCACAACAGATTTCTCAGTTATAGGGTTATGGCTTGATTGCTTGATTTTGAAGAAAAGTGAGAAAATCAAGTTCCAAAGTTTTGCACTAACAATGTAGAGTGGTTGAATCACTTTAAACACATTTCTTATGACCTTGTAGATGGAGTGTAATCAGAGGGAACACGTGAGAGGCTCAAGAATTGACTTTGTGCATAAAAGCCCCTTTTCCAAAATGGCAATGTTGCCTTTCTTCCTAAAATGGTATTAAGCATGGGCAATGCATTGAATGCTTGGATTAAAGCTTCTAACATATGTTTAGACATTTAATTATGATGTTAAATGCAAGTTAGAAGCCTGCAAAGTAGGATTTGTACAACATGCTTGAAGATTGGATCATGTGTTCATCACAAAATTGACTTGTAATACAAGAATGAAAGCCTAACTTCATGGCTTCGATTCTCTTAGCTCAAATATGATTTTAATGAGTTCTTTGAAATATTGGAAAGCTTGTAACATACCCTACAACTTTAATGTTAGACATTTTTGAAAATTCAAATTGGAACTAGGTGAAAAATTTCCATGAAGCTAGGTCAAAATCCTACCTAAACTAGGGAAAAATTTCACTAAGTCTTTTAAGTTTCTTGAATATGTCTTCACAAAATCATAACTTGAAATCCAAGAATTTCTAGAAAACTTTCTGCCCTACAATGTTTTAGATCCCATTAAGATCTACAACTTTCATGTTGAAAGTTTCCTTTGAATCATCTTGCATCATGGTGAAAATTTGGCACAAAGTTGTGAAAAAATGTGAATTTTCAACACAAAAATTCTAAGTCTTGGAAGTTTTGACTTTTTTAAGATGAATTTTGACTTTTCTATTTCTTGATGAACAAGTTTTAAATTTTTACATGTCTTGATTAATTGTAATATTGGAAACTTGATTTTGATCAAAAAGTCAAAGTTTGACTTTTCAATGTACAATTGACTTTTCATCAGTTGACTGAAAGTCAACTATCAATCAATTGATCTTGAGAAAAGTTTTGAGCCATTCCATTAGGTCAAAAGGATTTACTTGTATCATTGAGATCATGTCTTGAATCAATAAGTCATTGGTTAGGTTAAAAGTAAAAAATTGCACCTTCTTAGTCAAAACCCTAATTTTGATGATTTTGCCCTTTTGATGATCTGATCAAATTTCTTGAGGAATTGTGATCCAAACTTGATCAATTGACGTATATGAGTTCATAATGTTTATATGTTCTAAAAATTATGAAGTTTGACTGTAAATTGACCATAATTGACTTTTTCCCCAATACAGTTGATTTTAGGTCAACTGATCAATTAACTAAGCAAAAATGTGATCCAAGACTTGAAACATGACATGAGCAATCTTGAGGGTCCTAAATGATCCATGAAAGTCATATGGGGAATTAAAAGTCCATTTGTCCTTGTGCAAACTCAAGGCCTAATTTTCAGTTGTCAGTGTTGAGGTAGTGTCTTGAGATGATCAAACCTTGTGTAGTCTTGAACCAAAGGATATATTATGAGATATTTCTTGAGAAATGAGAGGGAAAATTTTAGGGTACAACAGCTTCCCCTATTCAATCCTCTTAAACCTGAAGAGTTAGATTGGCGGATCCACCATTCATGACTTGAAGGTGGAAGATGATTGAACACTAGAGTGCCCACAATTTTGCACTCAAAGATGTATTGGGAATGAGCTTATAGGTGCCATTTGGAGGAATGATAATAAAAACTGGAGGAAGTATAAGCACAAATCTTTGGTCAATTTATACTAAAGCTTGATGTTTTACCTGTGGGAAAAAGGGTTAGTTAAATGCAGACGTATGCATGATGTTCACAAGATGTGGTATTATGCTAAATGCATTTTGTATGTGTATGCTATGATGTATGTGTAGCGGTAGAAATGTGTAAGACTAAGCCATTGAATTGGCCATACTTATACAGATCAAAAATAAAAATCTCCATTAAGCTTTATCATTTCCAAAGGAATGGGAAAAGAGCAAGTAACCCAAAAAGAGGGGGAAAGATTCAATGTAAGGGGGTTGGTTATGCAAAGGGAAGGTATTAGCACCCTAAACATCTACGGTACTCCGCATGAACCTCTTTGTAAAATATGTATATTTTGGCTATAAAATGTTATATAAAAATGGATGGTGGAGGTGAGAAAAGAAATATATTTTTTTATGATTTTTGCACCCGCCGCGGTTGCGAACCTTTAGTGCCTACGTACCACCTTTCGTGCAATAGGGGACCGGGGTACACGTAGTTCCTCTTTTGAAAATTTTAAAACACAAGTGTGTTGATTAATTTTATGAGATAATACATCATCGTCATTGTCCGTGTGGAAAAACATAATTACTTCCCACAATCATGAGAAAGGAGAATTTGCATCATCTCAAAGTGGAGGATATGGCTTGGATTTTAAAATCAACAATTCCTCACTCAACACCCAAGTGGAAAATATCGTTGTTCACTATATATTATAGAAGTATAGTTGTTTGCATCACTACAAGGATTGACAAGAGTCTAACCTTTTGAGAAAGGTTTTAAAAGATGAGAGCCAAAATGGCAAAATGGTTTGAAATGAGATTGATTGACTTTTAGTCTTCTCATAAAAAATTTCAAGGTATTATTAAGTTGATTGAAGTTCATTTATGAAAAGGTTTTGAAAATGCATGGACCTAAGTCCAAATTTATTATGAAAGTGGTTCAAGTTTAAAAGAAGCAAGAAGATTTTTCAAACGGAGAGAGAAGATTTTTGAAATTAAAGAAGATGGGAGGAGAAGAAGAGACTATCCTAAAGCATAAGTTAAAAGCTAGGGATAAGAGCCATCTAACCAACAAGAAGCCAATACTTGACATTATGAGCCAAGATAGAATTCCCATTCTTTGGATTTAAACCAAGCAAGCAAAGATACTAGACCTCTTGTGAGAACCAAACTTCAAGTGTATTAAGTCTTCATAAAAATTGGGCAGAGTAACGGTTGTATACGGGTGAATTCCAGATTACAAACAAATAATGCAATCACAATAATCTGCACACAAAACAAACAAACAACCTAATATTTTGAGGTAAAACTCAAGAACTCCAGACAAAATATCCATCAATGTCACAAGGTCTCCAACATAGGCCCAGGTTTCTAATCCTAAGTCCAAGAAGTCCAATGCTCCATCATGCCAAGACTAGTAACCAAGTAGTACAAGTATCATTAAAGGGTTTTTTATGGTTCATGTTGATTATTAAGTGTCTTAGAAGAGAAAAAGAAAAGCTCAAATGAGCAAAATAAATATGACATGAAATGTAATGCTTAAAGTAAATGGTACATAAAGCATAAAAAATACAAGGCATAAAGTAAAAACAATTTAATAATTAGTGGTTAGTTGGATGACCATCTTGACACTTGAATTTGGAACTCATTAGAGGATTGGTAGAACCAAAGCCTCCACACAACAAGTTGCATTTGCTTTTTGTCAAGTATATCATCCATTTGGGATCCTCAAAAGTACCATTTAATAATCAACGATGTTTAAGCGATCCGCGTTGACCAAAAGTGTTGTAGATCCATTAGAGGATTGGTAGAACCAAAGCCTCCACACAATGAATCTCAAGGTTATTGGATCAAAGAGATCAAATTAACATACTTGGGCTTACAAACATAGGTTTAAGCCATGGATGATCATTTATTCTAATCGGGACAAAATTTAGCGCTATGTTAAGCAATCGTAAGTTGACTTATGTAGAAGTCGCACCTATTTTGAGATCGGTCAATAGCAATCTATGCACCATTTATTTTGAGATATGATATAGAGATCATGCTCTAATAACACTTAGTGCAATAAGAAAGGTATGAGATGAAGATGGGTGGGAAAGAATATACAAACCACATTTGAATTAAATTTTAATCAAACTATTATTAAAATTATTCATCAATGTTTGTGGAGTTAGACTCAACACCATGAATTCAATAATGTTAATAAAGGTCATGATAAAAAATTTAATTCAAGATCAGCCAGAAAATAATCAAAAATAATATTGTATTTAATATATACATTAAAAAAAGTTTTAAAAATGGAAATAAAAGAGAAAAATATCATCTATGTTTAAATTAATCAAGAAATAAAAAGTAAGACCATAGAAAAATCAGAAATAAACTAAAATAATTTAATAAAATTTTTGGTAATTTTTTAAAGTCAGAAACTATTTATATAATCAAAAGAAATGAGTAAAATGAACCAAAAATGATAAAAAAATACCGATGTCAGAAATAAAAAATGAATGAGGTCACCAATATTTGTCCCAATATCATTGGATCATTCCATAATTTTTTCAGAATTAAAAAATGCATAAAAGTATTTTTAAACATTTAAAAAAAATCAAAGAAAGTGAAAATTTATAAAAAATATCAAAACACAAAATAAAATTATGAAAAAATAAAAATCAGAAAGAGAAAATTCAAAAATATTTTTCATAATTTTTTCAGATTTTTTGGACTAAAAATGAATTTTCTATGATTTTTTGAAATTTAAAACAATTAAATATAAAAATCAGAAAAGAAAAATAAAGTAAAAAATATGTGGACCATTGGATGAGAGTCAAAACACGTTAGTAATCAAATCTAAGGGATCTGGCGCGTTGTGCAAATCATGGTCATTAGTGAATAAAGCATAGAATCATTAATTAAATCAGATTTTCAAAAAATAGATGGTGCGCCTTCATTGGTTGGAAGATGACACGTTGGTTATCTTCAACCTCCAGCCAACGTGAATTGAAGGTCTCTCAAACTGTAAAATCAGAAGCTCAGACTTATGCCATTCACTTCGTCTCTTCAAGACAAAGACAACCACACCTTCGCGACAAATTTATATAAATTGTAGCTCAAGCAATTTGGAAGGAAAGTTTTGAAAAGGGATTTGAAATTTCATGGTCAAAACATACTTCCAGATAAAAGTAAGTGTTGCAACTAGAACCAGGGAAATCAGAGTATCACAATGATATCAAAGTTTTAAAGAATTGATGGAGAAAACTACCTATTGAAGTTGGGTTAGAGAGCTCTGAAACTGGACTTCTATGGAGCAATATAGGGCACGATTCTTGAAGGTAATGGTTAGCTTCATGGAAGATCAAGGAAGGTAAATTGATAGAAAAATTAAATTGAAAAAGGCTTGAAAACAGATTTCGAAGTTGCAGAAATTTGAGTTATGGAACAAGTTTGGCAGGGTGATTCTGGCTATCCAAGCTTGAGAAAATGAATGAGGAATGAGCCTCTATTTATAGGGAATCAAATGGATTTTCCAAGCGTGTGAAATGATGAAGTTTCAAGGGAAATCGTGTGAAGTTGCAAACAAGAAAAGTGTGACTTCTAATTTGATCAAAACTCATCCAAAAAGCGCATTTTGTTGTGCTGATCACTTCTTTGAAGAAACTTCAATTTCAAGTTACCAAGTTCAAATTAATGGCATTCTTAGCTCAAGGGGTCTTAGGGCATGATTTTTGATGCTTTAGAACGATAATGTTACAAGATTTGCAATGTAAAAAGAATGGAATCAAATGGATGCTTGAGCTGAAAGTTGTATTGAGTCAAAGTTGGAGAAAAAGGGTTGACTTTCCATACTTAGAAATATTTCAAATTTTTCTTCAAAAGTGACCTATAATGTTTTGCATCCAAACATGGGCTTACACTTGAAATTTTCTCTTGACTAAAGAAGATGGCATGAAATAGGCCTCTTAAATAACACTTTAAAACTTGAACCATTCAAAACCTCCAAAAATTGAGAGAGTTATGAATTATTGAAGTTGGCAAAAAATAAAGAAATGACCTATAATCTTTTGTATCCTTAGGGCATCTTCCGTCAATTTTCTCACTTTGCATATAAAAGAAGGAATAAATTTCACATCCCTAAGATCATTTTGGAAAATATGTGGGCCCAAGGTGATAAAAATTGACCAAGTTATGATCATTTGAAGTCACACATGAGAAAATGAGGGTTCATCTAGAGGACTTGTAATCTTTCTTCATCATCAAGTTTCTTCCACATGAAAACTCCTTGAAACTTTTGAAGTGATTTGTTAATATCCATTTGAAGAGAAGGATGTCTTTGGAATAACTCAAAAATAGCAACAAATGAGCAAGATATACTTCTTTGAATTTCAAAACCCTAGCTCCTAGATCAAGAAAATGCTTTGAGGAACTTTGACAATTTTGAACCACCTTCTTGTACCAACACTTTTGCTTTGTAAATATAAGTTATTGAGGATGAAAATGAGAATTCATAGCCACTAAAACCACTTCCATATCTTGAGAATTTAGAGAAATATGCACTTGTGACCAATGGGAACAAGGCCTTGTCCAACCATGACAACTTCTTCAATCAATCCCTTACACTTTTGAATCAATCTTGATGACTTGGAAATGTAGTGAACCAAAATAACCTTTCCATGCCATCCCTTCCAAAACAACTTCAATGGTGAAGTTTGGACTTCTCAAGCTTTATTGAATAGTGCATGGAAATAAACTCATGAACCCAAGCATCAACTTGCTAAGCCTCATTGTCTTTACCTACATTATTAACAAGTAAGACAAACCAACATTGCATTTTATTAATTAAAGTAAAAATCAAGAAAAAATATTCATGATCACAAAAGAAAACAAGTCAAGGTGCTTGGTGATTCCTCAAAGAGCAAAGCTAAAGATAAGGGGGGAGAACCAAAAGCCCTAATGTGATCTTGTTGTGATTGAATCAACATGGTATGATGAAGGGATCTTAGGGTCAAAAATTGGGGTACAACAGTATGAATGTGGGATGTATATTTGTCTGGGAAAATAAATCCCTGACTACCGCTGAGGAGTTCTGAATCCCGGATTGCTGTTGGGGATGAAGAATATACATATCTTCAAACTTTGTTGACAGAATGCTTCTGCCAGGGATTATCTCTAGAATGTTAGCTGCTATCTGGTCGGGTCCAGGCTTCACAACAACTTGCTGAGGATGAGGAAGTCAGCTGCTATCTGGTCAGATCCAGGCTTCACGGTAACTTACTGGGGAAGAATAAACTAAATGTTATCTTGTCGAATTCCAGGCTTCGTAGAAAATTTCTTAAAATTAAACTGTTATCTGGTCGGATCTAGGCTTCGCAAATTTCTTGAAGTGGTAACTACTATCTGGTCGGGTCCAGGATTCACAGTTTTGGAAAAGTTATACTATTATCTGGTCGGGTCCAGGCTTCATATTGTCTCGCCAGGGATTGTAGCTAGTTGTTATCTGGTCGGACTCCAGGCTTCATAATAACTTGCTTGAATAGACGAAGTTAAACTGATGTTTGATCTAATCCAGGCTTTACAGAATTTGAGGTGGACGAAGTTAATTGCTATCTGGTCGGATCCAGGCTTCACAATAAACTTGTCTGAAGAGATAGAGTTGAACTGATATCTGGTCGGATCCAGTCTTTACAGTAACTTTCTTGGAACTTAGTTGTTATCTGGTCAAATTCCAGGTTTCACAACGAACTTCTGAGGGGAATTGCTATTTGGTCGGATCCAGGCTTCACAATAACTTACTTAAAAAGATGAAGTTAAAAACTGATATCTGGTATGATCCAGGCTTCACGGTAACTTTCTGGGGTAGAGGCAAACTCTACTGGGGAAAAGAAGTTAAACCTTGGTCTGGTTAAGTCCAGGTTCTTCAATATCTCGAAGAGTTAATCTATTATCAGGTCGGGTTCAGGTTTCATAGTATTTGAAAGTTGTACTATCATCTGGTCAAGTCCAGTCTTCATAGTATTTGAAAGGTTACACTATTATCTGGTCTGGTCCAGGCTTCGTAGTAGCTTGAAAAGTTATACTATTATCTGGTCGGGTCCAGGCTTCATAATATTGAAAGTAGTATTATTATCTGGTTGGGCCCAGGCTTCATAGTATCTTTTGGAGATAGTAAAGGTTTTGTTGACGACTTTACTGGGGATTAGGGTTGTGGTCCTCTAATTTGTAATAGTCTGAAAGACAAACTCAAGCTGGAGAGGATAGACTATGCCGGGGAATTTTGTTGTTTGTTGTTTGTTGGGAAATAAACCATGTCGGGGAAATAAACCCTGTTGATGAATATTTGATGAACTGCTGACGAGGTGAGTTCTTTTAGGAAGGGATCCATAAGGCTTCTTCTTTTAAGACCAACTTAGCTGGGGAGAAAGCTTTTAAGGGATTGAGATTATGGCTGGGTATCAACCTATGCAAAGAGACTTCGTGGGTAACTCTTTTGAGGATTGGTTTATTGTATCCGGTCTCTTGGGGATAATGTTAATGAAATAACTCTGTGGGGATATTCCATATATATTAAAGAGATACTTGCTGCTGCTTAGCATGACACGTGTGCCAAATAGTTTTAATTATGTTCACATGCATATGTTCGTTCAATTTTAGTCATTGGACATTTTTTGCATTCAAAACAAAACAGAAAGTTTGCACTTCAAAGTATATTTGTATTGATATTTTGCCCATGAATAAGAGTTTTTGTACAAAGATACGGAGATCCTAGTAAGAGGAAATCGTCGAAAGGAAGACAAAAATTTGAAAACAAAAATAAATAGCCACGTGGAAATGATCTCATTGCATTCCAACTCTACTATTGCCCCAATGTCTTCGAATGCCCCTTTCCATTAACAAAAGTTGATTGGATTGATCTTGGACCGTTTGAACTCAGACCTTGGTAATAAAGTTGACTGTGGTGATTCCACGGGACATAGTCATACGCTTTCAATCCTTAATTTTTTCCTGGACCTCCCTTTCGGGTTTTCAGCCCACCAGGATACCCATTTTTGCCCAAGTCTCCATTTCGGGTTTTCAACTTGCCGGGTGTACAATATTTTGCATATATCCCTAATTTTTGCCCAAACCTTTTGGTTTTTCGGGGTTCCCTTATTTTTGCCTAGGTGTGTTGACCTAACGGGTCTCTTATGCGTAGTATTTTTTAACTATGTCCACGTTCACAGGATGTGGGAAGTCTTATTCATCCATATTAGTAAGCATCATGGCACCCCCAGAGAACACTCTCTTGACAATAAATGGCCCTTCATAGGTGGGGGTCCATTTTCCCCTGGGGTCGCCTTGTGGCAGAATGATGCGCTTTATCACCATGTCACCAGCTTGATATACTCGAGACTTGATCTCTTTTTTGAAAGCCTTGATCATACGTTTTTGGTACATCTTACCATGACAAACAGCAGCCAGTCGCTTTTCGTCGATTAAGTTCAACTGATCCAATCATGTCTAAATCCACTCGTCTTCGCCTAGGCCAGCCTCATTCATAATCCTTAGTGAGGGAATCTGAACTTCCACTGGTAAAACATCTTCCATGCCATAGACCAAAGAAAAGGGAGTTGCCCTAGTTGATGTCCTAGCTGAAGTACGGTAGCCATGAAGAGCAAACGGTAACATCTCATTCCAGTCCTTGTAGGTCACTACCATCTTCTGCACAATCTTCTTAATGTTTTTGTTGGCCGCTTCGACTGCGCCATTCATTTTAGGTCTATAAGGAGAAGAATTGTGATGCTTGATTTTAAACTGAGTGCAAAGTTCGGTAATCATAAGATTGTTGAGGTTAGTCCCGTTGTCGGCGATGATCCTTTCGGGGATACCATAGCAGCAAATGAGGTTATGTTTGATGAATCTGGTTACCACATTCTTTGTGACTAAGGCAAATGAAGTGGCTTCGATCTATTTGGTGAAATAATCGATAGCAACAAGACCGAAGCAATATCCATTGGGAGAGTTGGGCTTGATCTCTCCAATCATGTCAATTCCCCACATTGCAAATGGCCATGGAGCGATCATGACATTCGGAGGGACAGGAGGCACATGGACCTTGTCAGCATAGATTTGGCATTTATGGCAAGTTCTTGAATGTTGATGGCAATCAGTCTCCATTGTTGACCAATAGTAACCAGCTCTTAGGATTTTCTTTGCCATAGTATATCCGTTGGAGTGAGTGCCAAAGAGACCATCGTGCATGTCTTCCATAATTTCCTCTTCCTCCTTCTTGTCCACACATCAGAGTAGAGTAGAATCATGGTTGCGTTTGTACAAGATTCCATTACTTAGGAAGAATTTGGCTGAAAAACTTCTTAAGAACTTTCAATCATTGATGGATGCTCCTTCGGGGTAATCTTGTGCTTCAAGGTATCTCTTCACCTCATAGTACCATGGCTTTTCTGTATCATTCTCAAGCTCATAGATGTTTGCAGGTTCGTCGAATCTCTCAATGGTAATCATAGGGGCTTCGTTGTCCCATCTGACCTGGAACATAGAAGACATGGTGGCCAAAGCATCGGCTAGCTGATTTTCTTCCATAGGGAAGTGTTCAAAGGTGATCTCTTCGAAGTATGGAATCAGAGATAGCACAAGCTCCTTGTAAGGAATGAGATTAGGGTGTTTAGTATCCCAATCTCCTTTTACTTGGCTAATCACTAGAGCGGAATCCCCAAACACATTCAAATGCTTGATCCTAAAATCAATGGCAGCCTTCAGACCTAAAATACACGCTTCATACTCAGCCATGTTGTTCGTGCAATCGAAGCAAAGTCTGGAAGTGATAGGAGTGTGGCAACCTTTAGGGGAGATAATAACAACACCTATTCTGTTACCCAAGGCGTTGGAAGCCCCATCGAAGACCATAGTCCATCGAGATCCTTGTTCAGGTCCGTCATACGATCCAGGTTTTGTGCAGTTTGTCACTAGCATGATGTTCTCATTCGGGAAGTCAAAGTTCATAGACTGATAACCATCAATAGCTTGATGGGCCAAATGATCTGCTAACGCACTTCCTTTGATGGCTTTTTGTGTTGTGTATTAGATATCATACCCAGTTAAGATCATTTGCCACCTAGCTATTCGTCCGGAAAGAGCAGGTTTCTCAAAGACGTACTTGATTGGGTCCATCTTAGAAATCAACAGAGTGGTATGAGTCAACATATACTATCTTAGCCGGCAAGCAGCCCATGCCAAAGTGCAACAAGTTTTCTCGAGCAGTGAATATCTGGTTTCACAGTCGGTAAACTTTTTCCTCATGTAATAAATAGCATGCTCTTTTCGGACAAACTCGTCATGTTGGCCCAAAACATACCCCATAGGGTTCTCTAGTACTGTCAAGTACATGATAAAGGGTCTTCCTTCAACTGGAGGTATGAGAATAGGAGGTTCTTGCAGATATTCTTTGATTTTGTCGAAGGCAGCTTGGCATTCATCACTCCACCTGACTACTTGATCCTTCTTCAAGAGTTTGAATATGGGCTCACAAGTAGCAGTCAAGTGAGATATGAAGCGGGCGATGTAATTAATACGACCCAAGAATCCTCTAACTTCCTTTTCAGAGTGGGGGACTGGAATTTCTTGGATGGCCTTTACCTTGGCAGAATCGACTTCGATGCCTTTACCGCTGACAACAAAACTTAGAAGCTTTCTAGATCGTACTCCAAATGTGCACTTGTTAGGGTTTAACCTCAACTTGTACTTTTTCAACATTTCGAAAACCTTTCGGTAATAATATCATCCACATATACCTCTATTTCATGATGAATCATGTGTTAGAACAATGTTTGAATCTACTACCCTATATTTAAGTTTTGATGATAACAAAGTGAAAAGATATAGTATTCATAGGTTTCATGTTTGAACTATCTGCTGCCTAAAATTATTATGTTCTGACTTGCAGATACTCTGATTGGTATAAGCAAGATCACGTCTTTTCAGCATCAGAATTTTATTTCATACACCAGCATCAGAAGTTGCTACATCAGAACGTCAAGATCAGATAATCAACTCACGAACATGCTGAAGCTTGATGAACAGAACTGCGCTCAAACACTCTGATACAGAAACACAATAGTTCATCAGCAGCGAAGCAGAATCAGAATGAGCCAAGCCAGAACGTGCATTGAAGAAGCAACGGTACTGTGCATTGAACGCTAATAAATTCCAACGGCCTCATTCCAGACAAGATCTGCTCAAAAAGGAAAGCTTGTTATTAGCATTGAATCAAGAATATTGCATTCAACGTTCATCTTCTCAAGTGCTATATAAACAAGGCTTTGAAGATTATAATGGCTAATGCTCTCCAAATCTCTACACGCACAAAGCTGAACCATAATCTTCGTTCTACCAGTTTTGCTAAACTACAAACTCTGATATTCCATTTCTGTTTAGCAATCTAGTTTCTAAGCTTCATTTTGTGTATACATCACAGTTGTGATAAAGTTTTGTAGAAAACATCCAAACACATTGTAATATCTCTTTGTAAGAAAGTGTTACCTTGACAAACCGGGTTGTGGTTTGAATCAAGAAGGCTTTAGCAGTTGTTAAAGCAGTCTGTAATATTCAGTTGAATATAGTGAATTAAGACCTCGTTGGGGAGAGGCGAAATCACCTTGACGGGTGGACTGGAGTATTTTGAGATCAAACGAACCAGGATAAAAATATCTTGTCAATTGCTTTAGATTTCAGTTTTACAATTCAACCCCCCCTTCTTGTGTTTTTCACCCCTTCAATTGGCATCAGAGCGCCTGGTTCTGAGCTAAAACACTTAACCGTGTCAGTACAAGATCCAGCGTCAGAAAAACACAATGGTAGGAAACAATTCTCACTTCAGCAATGACAATAACGAGGACAGAGACAGATTCAGTGGCAAACCTCCAGTCTTTGATGGAGAAAACTTTGATTACTGGAAAGACAGAATTGAAAGCTTCTTTCTAGCACATGATGCTGATCTGTGGGATATGGTGACAGATGGATACACGCACCCTGTGAATGCAAGTGGTCAGAAGATTGATAGAAAATCAATGACTGATCAAAAAAAGCGTGATTTCAAGAATCACCATAAGGCCAGAACCATCCTCCTCAGTGCCATCTCCTATACTGAGTATGAAAAGATCTCCAACAGAGACACAGCAAAGAACATCTTTGATTCTCTCAGAATGACGCATGAGGGCAACGTTCAAGTCAAAGAAACAAAAGCTCTGGCGCTCATTCAGAAGTATGAGGCGTTCAAAATGGAAGAATCTGAATCCATTGAAACTATGTTCTCTAGATTCCAGATTCTGGTAGCTGGTCTCAAAGTTCTGGACAAAGGATACTCTACTGCTGACCATGTCAAGAAAATAATCAGAAGTTTACCCAAGCAGTGGAGGCCTATGGTTACTGCTCTGAAGCTAGCTAAAGATCTCAACAAGATCACTCTGGAGGAACTTATAAGCTCCCTCAGAAGTCATGAGATAGAGCTAGAAGCTGACGAGCCTCAGAAGCAAGGTAAGCCTTTAGCTTTAAAATCTAACAGAAAATCTGAGTCTAAAGTTTTGCAGGTAGTTGAAGAAACATCTGATGGATCCTCATCAGAAGAAGACGAACTTTCCCTTCTTTCCAGAAGAGTAAATCAACTGTGGAAGCAAAGACAAAGGAAGTTCAGGAATCCAAGAAGATCTGATCAGAACGAGTCCTCCTCCAGATACAGAAGGACATATTCTTCCTCTGGATACAGAAGATCTGAAGGCTCCTCCAGTAGCAAGAAGCCAAACACCAAAGACACCATCTGCTACGAGTGCAATGAGCAAGGACACTACAAGAGTGACTGCCCAAAGCTTCAGAGGGAAAAGCCCAAAAAGAAGTTTGGAAGAGAGAAGAAGAAAAGTCTCATGGCCACATGGGATGACTCTGACTCGTCTGAAGCTGACTCAGAATCAGATGATGAAAGGGAAAACATAGCTCTCATGGCAAACATTTCAGAAGATAGTGAAGCTTCTGAATTAGACTCAGAATCAGACACAGAAGAGGTATTTCCTAACTTCGCTGTTAACTTTACAAAGGCTGAACTTGCTGAAAGCCTCAATGAAATTCTGGAACGCTATCAGCAGATTAGAGCTAAATTCAGAGACCTGAAAAGGAATCTTGAATCTGACTCTAATAAGTCTGAGAGTCTCAAATTGGAAAATTCTGAGCTGAGAGATAAAATTTCAAAATTAGAAAACTCTTTACAAAACTCTCAGAAGGAACCAATTTCTGAAACTCCCAGCAACGCTGATGAGATCATCAAGGAGTATGATCACAGTTTCCAGAAGTTCCTAGCTAAAAGCATAGATAGAAGCAGAATGGCTTCAATGATCTATGGAGTTAGCAGAAACGGCAGGAAAGGAATAGGATACCAAGGTAAGGTTCCTACACCAAAGAATGTCATAGACCTAACCATTAAACACACTCCTTTAAATTCACACTTTGTGTATGGTCACACACATGATATCAAATATACTAGCAGTAAGCACTCTGTGAAACCAAAATTCAACCAGAGTTTTGGTAAAACTAACAAGTCAGGACCCAAGAAAATCTGGGTACCTAAGGATAAAATAATACATGTTGCAGATATCTTTAGCAGCAAGTCAGAAACACCAGTCATGGTACCTGGACTCTGGCTGCTCACGACACATGACGGGAAGAAGGCATATGTTCCAAAGCCTGGAACTTAAGCTTGGAGGCCACGTTGGCTTTGGAGGCAATCAGAGGGGAAAGATAATTGGCTCTGGAAATGTAGGTAATGGAAATCTTCCCTCTATTAATAATGTTCTGCTAGTAGATGGATTGATGCATAATCTGTTATCCATAAGTCAATTAAGTGATAACGGTTATGATATAATCTTTAATCAAAAATCATGTAAAGCTGTTAGTCAGAAAGATGGGACTATCCTGTTTAATGGTAAGAGGAAAAAAAACATTTACAAAATCAAACTTTCTGAACTAAAGAGTCAGAATGTAAAATGTCTTCTGTCTGTTAACAACGAGCAGTGGATCTGGCACAGAAGATTGGGGCATGTTAGTATGAGAAGAATATCTCAGATTAACAAACTCAATCTGGTCAGAGGACTTCCAAATTTGAAGTTCAATTCAGATGCTCTGTGTGAAGCATGTCAGAAAGGCAAATTTGCAAAACCTTCTTTTAAATCCAAAAATGTTGTTTCCACCTCTAAGCCATTAGAACTTCTGCACATTGACTTATTTGGACCAGTTAAATCTGCTTCAGTCAGTGGTAAGAAGTATGGGTTAGTAATCGTAGATGACTATAGCAGATGGACATGGGTAAAGTTCTTAAGACACAAGGACGAGTCACACTCTGTGTTTGTTACCTTCTGTAACCAAGTTCAGAATGAAAAAGATCTTAGAATCGTTAAAGTCAGAAGTGATCATGGTGGAGAATTTGAAAATAAAGATTTTGAGTCATTCTTTAATGACAAAGGCATTCTGCATGATTTCTCTTGTCCTAGAACTCCCCAACAAAATGGAGTTGTAGAACGAAAGAATAGAACATTGCAAGAAATGGCCAGAACCATGATCAATGAGACAAACGTTGCTAAGACTTTCTGGGCAGAGGCAATAAACACAGCGTGTTACATTCAGAATAGAATCTCAATAAGACCTATTCTGGAAAAGACTCCATATGAATTGTGGAAGAACAGAAAGCCCAACATTTCATATTTTCATCCATTTGGGTGTACTTGCTTTATGTTAAATACAAAGAATTATTTGAACAAGTTTGACTCTAAGGCACAGAAGTGTATTATGTTAGGATACTCTGAACGCTCAAGAGGGTACAGAGTATACAATACAGAAACACAGATTGTGGAAGAATCAATCAGTGTTCGTTTTGATGACAAGCTTGACTCTGAAAAGTCAAAGCAGAGTGAAATTTTTGCAGGTATAGAAATTGAATTTGCAGGTTCTGAAGACAAATCATCAGAAGCTCTCAACACAGACATTCCTTCAACGTCTGAAAGGAGCACTGCTAGAAATCCTACAACAGCTGCTGATCAACCTCAGAAGAGATTACCCAGAAGCAGTTTGGATCACCCAGAAAAGACTATCCTAGGAAGAAAGGAAGATCCAATCAGAACAAGAGCAAGCTTCAGAAACTCTGAAGAAACTCTTATGGGACTTGTGTCTCTGATTGAACCTTCTTCTATTGATGAAGCACTTCTGGATAATGACTGGATTCTGGCAATGCAAGAAGAGCTGAATCAATTCACCAGAAACGACGTATGGGATCTCGTTCCCAGACCAAAAGGATTCAACGTCATTGGAACAAGATGGGTGTTCAGAAACAAGCTAAATGAACAAGGTGAAGTCATCAGAAACAAGGCACGACTGGTTGCACAAGGTTATAGTCAGCAAGAGGGGATAGACTATACAGAAACCTTTGCCCCAGTCGCCAGGTTAGAATCTATCAGACTTTTAATTTCATTTGCTGTTAATAGAGGCATCACTCTGTATCAGATGGATGTCAAAAGTGCATTTTTAAATGGTTATATAGAAGAAGAAGTTTATGTTCACCAACCCCCAGGTTTTGAAAATACAAAACATCCAGAACATGTTTTCAAACTAAAGAAGTCACTGTATGGTCTGAAACAAGCTCCCAGAGCTTGGTATGAAAGGCTAAGTAACTTTCTGCTTGAAAATGAATTCACCAGAGGGAAAGTGGACACTACTCTATTCTGTAAAACAGTTAAGAGTGACATTTTAGTCTGTCAAATTTATGTTGATGATATAATTTTTGGTTCTACTAATCCTTCTCTTGGAAGAAAATTTGCTAAGTGTATGCAGGCAGAATTTGAGATGAGCCTCATGGGGGAACTGAAATTCTTTTTAGGAATTCAGATCAATCAAACTCCAGAAGGAACTTACATTCATCAGAGCAAATACATCAGAGATCTTCTGAAGAAATTTGACCTCTCAGAATGTAAGCCATCAAAGATTCCAATGCATCCCACGTGCATTCTGGAAAGAGAAGAGGTAAGCAAAAGTGTAGAACAGAAAGTCTACAGAGGTATGATTGGTTCTCTCCTCTATCTGACTGCTTCAAGACCTGACATATTATTCAGTGTTTGTATCTGTGCTAGATTCCAATCAGATCCTAGAGAATCTCACTTAACAGTTGTTAAGCGAATTTTCAAGTATCTGAAAGGTACTACTAATCTGGGTTTGTTTTATAGAAAATCTAGTGATTACAGCTTAGTAGGCTACTGTGATGCTGATTTTGCTGGAGACAGAGTGGAACGTAAAAGTACTTCTGGAAGCTTCCAGTTTCTGGGAGAAAATCTGATCTCTTGGTCCAGCAAAAGGCAATCAACAATTGCTCTGTCAACAGCAGAAGCTGAGTACATAGCAGCAGCAGGATGTAGCACACAAATGCTCTGGATGAAAAGTCAGCTTGAAGACTTCCGGATTTTTGAGAGTAACATTCCTATACTTTGTGATAATACTTCTGCTATTTGCTTAAGTAAGAACCCTATTTTACATTCTAGAGCTAAGCATATAGAAATAAAACATCATTTCATTAGGGACTATATTCAGAAAGGTATTTTGAACTTAAAATTTATAGATACAGACCATCAATGGGCTGATATCTTTACTAAACCCCTTTCAGAAGATATGTTTAATTTCATTCTGAAACATCTCAGCATGAAAGTATGCCCAGAATGAAAATGTCTTAATTCCATATATTTATCTTCAGAATGTAATTATATTACTGTGAACCTCTGATCAATCTTCTTTCAGAAAGATAGAACATGCAGATTGTATCAGATGCAAGTCTAAAGATCTGAGAGTGTAATCTCAAAGACAGACGTGCTGATCACTACATCAAACAAGTGTCATCCAATCATCAGCATATCTCTGAAGCAGAACGCGTGCACGCTTCTGAGAAGGCAAAGCGCTGATTGGGTGCATTGAGACACATGTCTGGTAACCGTTTTTAAGTATCTTTCTCAAATCCCCCAAAATCAGCAAGCATTTAATGAAAAGTAATCACGCTTTTTAAATGGCAATCATTATTTTTCTCTCTCTTAAAAACGTTTATCGTTTCAAAACAATTTTGAAAACTCTATTTAAAGACATTAATCTCTCATTCTTACTCTTTACGCTTTCTTATTAACACTCAAGCTTTTTCTGCATATTTCTGAGTTCATCCTTTGCAAACTCTTTTTCTCAATTCATTCTCAAAGCTTTTTTAGTGTGAACAATGGCATCCTCCAGCATTTCTGCAGGCAATCAGAAGAAAGAAACCTCTGAACAATATCAGGTGCCCCTCAGAACTCTCCTCACACCGGTGAAGAACCTTGAAGTGCTTTCTGAGTTAATCATCGACTTTGAAAGCTTAAAGGAAAATGGTTTTGACCTAACTGAAGAAATTAGGGCTCAAAAGTGGGAGAAGTATTTCGATAGGTTGGTTGGACCAACATTCCCAGCGCTAGTCAAGGAATTTTGGATTCACGCCAAGGTTTCTAAACATCTAGTTATCTCCTCTGTCATGGGGAAGAAGATTGTGATTTCTGAAGATCTTATTGCAAGGCTAATCGGTCAAAGTGGTGGTGCCGTCCGTTGTGTGGACATGGCTGAAAGATGCGCTGATGTAGGTGTGGTAGCGAACAGGATTTTCACTCTTGGAATGCCCAGCAGCAAGATTAAGGATCTGAAGGATCACTGCAGAGTATGGGCTAAGATTATTCTGGGATGCTTCAACCACAGGAAACCAACAAGTTCTCCTGATTATATAAACGTGGATCAGCAATTTCTGATCTACTTTATTGATCAGAAGATTAAGATCAATCTGGCTCACTTCTTGTTCAACCATCTCAAGACCAGTGTCAAAGAAACAAGAGAAGAAGAAAGGACCAAGAGGGACTGGATACCGTTTGGAAGGCTTATATCAGATATTCTGACAGAGAATAGGCTGATTGAACATCTGATTGAAGCTCAGGAGATGAGCACTATTGAACCAACAATTGGGAAACCGCTGAATGCTAAGAACCTGAAAAAGATGAAGCTGATAGAAAATATTCAGAAGGAACCCAGAGTTACTTCAACTGCTGATATCTCCAGCAGAAGAGTGCCTCTGAGTGATTTTCCGGTATTTTCTGAAATGGAATCCAAACCAGAGATGTTTTTCAGGTACCCAGATGCGTACAAGGCAGAAGATACAGGTTCAAAGCTGAAGATCAAAGATCTGAGTCAACCCCAAGCAGAAGTGACTGTGAAGAAGACAAAGAAGAGGAAAGCGCCATCAGAAGGATCATCTCATCAGACTCCAAAGAAAAGAGGTATTTCATCTGCTGCCCCTATTTCAAAATCTTTTACTATTCCAGCATCTGCTGCTCCTCAAACCTCCCATAGAATATCAATCCCAATCCCTACCATTGATGAAACCATACCAGAAGACCCTTCTGAGGCCTTACTACTCAGAAGAACCAGAACCAAAATCCCCAAACAACAGACAATTTCAACAACAACAGCACTTGACCAAGTGCTAGCTGATATTGAGCGTGAACATGCTTCTGCTAAACCAAACCCTGAACCACAAAATATTCCTCCTCCACAACCAGAACAACAACAACAACCAGAACCAGAACCACAACAACAACAACAACCACTCTCAAAAGAACCTCTGATCCCTGAGCAATCAGAGATTCCACCTCCCTCTCCCCAACCAGAAATAAATCCACCTTCACCACAAACAGAGTTTCACCATTCTGAAACCCCTTCTCCTCATAAATCTGACCCTCACTCACCTCAACCTTCACCGCTGGCAATCCAGTTGCCATGTGGAACCACTATTGTCATGCCCCAGTTACCATCCTCAGAAGAATCAACACCTCCAAATACTCCCAAACCACCATCCACTCCAATCGAAATATCTGACTCTGATACCCCTCCTCCAAAACAAACAGCCTCTCAGAAAACCGCTGAAAACCCCAGCAGGACTTTCATTGACCTAACAAGTCTTGAACGTCTTGCTGATCTAAGACACAAAATTGCCATCCCAAAACCAAAGCAACCAGATGTTGGCTCTGGTATTTTGAATTTTGAAACAGGTGTGCTGCAATGGATTGCTTCTTTGAAGCAAGTCTGTCCTGGGATGATTGACCCAGCTGCTTCTGATCAGCTCTGGTCACAGTTCAGATCTTGGGTACGTGCTGAAGCCCTCCAGTTGCAGGACGTCAACTATGAGCAGGCTCAACAGAACTTCAGCAAGCTGCTGAAGGAAGTTGAAAGTCATCTGCCTCAGGAAGTTGTGCTCCCTCTGGACAGTGAATCTTGGTCTGAGAAACAGCAAGCTGCAACGGTGCAACCATCAGAAGAAGACAAGACCATTCAGGCTGAAGAAAATCAAGCAGAAGATGTTGCTGAAAGTTCTGAGAAGCCTCCTCCTTCTGATGCTTCTCAAGCTGCCTTGGACAGGCAGACTCTGGAAGAATTAAGGCTGAATGACTTGCGTCTACAGCAGCGAATGGACGACAATGATCAGAAGATGAAAGCAAGAATGGATGTGCAGGACAGCAAGATTGACACTGTTGTCAACATGGTTCAGAAGCAGAATGAAACTTCTGAAAAGATTCAAGCGATGCTGGAGAGCCTGTTCTCACGCATGCCTCCTCAACCTTAAATCTTTTTCATGCATGACCTTTTTCATGTTTTCTTGATTTTCTGATGTCCTGTTTTGACTATGTTTTGTAATATTTTCTTGCTCTGATTCTGAACTATCTTAATATGATTAGTTTTTCTGATCAAATTGTTTTAGCACATCACCAACACTTTTTAATTGCTGACAAAAAGGGGGAGAACAAGAATGATATTTAAAATCAATAACGGCTAACTAGACAGAAATTCTCAAACATTCTAACTCTATTACTTGAAATGTTTTTCTGTTTTGTTTAAAGTCTACAGGCACAAGGAAGCTCTTGGACACTCTGAAGACTAGAAGCTCTGATCAAAATGTAGAAGCTCTGATCAATGTTGCTCTGATCAATATGAAGTTCTGATCGACCTAACACTCTGATCCAAAGCAAAGCTCTGACAGGAAAAGCTCTGAAGCTCTGCTCTCTGATAAGTCAAAGACTCTGATAATCTGATGTTCAAAGAAAGAAAAAGATCTGATCCTGAAGAACACGCATAATCAAAGGGAAGTAATAAACTCAGGGGGAGTATTTCCTTACTCCTTATTCTTCTACTTCTTATTCTGATACATTTTCCAGATACCTTTTCACGTTATTTTTCATTTAAAATATCTAGTTTTTGTCATCATCAAAAAGGGGGAGATTGTTAGAACAATGTTTGAATCTACTACCCTATATTTAAGTTTTGATGATAACAAAGTGAAAAGATATAGTATTCATAGGTTTCATGTTTGAACTATCTGCTGCCTAAAATTATTATGTTCTGACTTGCAGATACTCTGATTGGTATAAGCAAGATCACGTCTTTTCAGCATCAGAATTTTATTTCATACACCAGCATCAGAAGTTGCTACATCAGAACGTCAAGATCAGATAATCAACTCACGAACATGCTGAAGCTTGATGAACAGAACTGCGCTCAAACACTCTGATACAGAAACACAATAGTTCATCAGCAGCGAAGCAGAATCAGAATGAGCCAAGCCAGAACGTGCATTGAAGAAGCAACGGTACTGTGCATTGAACGCTAATAAATTCCAACGGCCTCATTCCAGACAAGATCTGCTCAAAAAGGAAAGCTTGTTATTAGCATTGAATCAAGAATATTGCATTCAACGTTCATCTTCTCAAGTGCTATATAAACAAGGCTTTGAAGATTATAATGGCTAATGCTCTCCAAATCTCTACACGCACAAAGTTGAACCATAATCTTCGTTCTACCAGTTTTGCTAAACTACAAACTCTGATATTCCATTTCTGTTTAGCAATCTAGTTTCTAAGCTTCATTTTGTGTATACATCACAGTTGTGATAAAGTTTTGTAGAAAACATCCAAACACATTGTAATATCTCTTTGTAAGAAAGTGTTACCTTGACAAACCGGGTTGTGGTTTGAATCAAGAAGGCTTTAGCAGTTGTTAAAGCAGTCTGTAATATTCAGTTGAATATAGTGAATTAAGACCTCGTTGGAGAGAGGCGAAATCACCTTGACGGGTGGACTGGAGTAGTTTGAGATCAAACGAACCAGGATAAAAATATCTTGTCAATTGCTTTAGATTTCAGTTTTACAATTCAACCCCCCCTTCTTGTGTTTTTCACCCCTTCATCATGTCATGAAACAAAGATACCATAGCCCTCTGATATGTTGCCCCTGCATTCTTCAATCCGAACGGCATGACCTTATAGCAAAAGGTGCCCCATTGCGTGATGAAAGTGGTCTTCTCCATGTCTTTGGGAGCCATCCTAATTTGATTATAGCCTGAGAAACCATCCATGCAAGAGAAGACTTTATGCTGAGCATTCTTATTGACCAATACATCAATATGTGGTAGAGGGGAATCATCCTTGGGGCTTTCCCTACTCAGATCCCTATAATCTACGCATATTTGAACTTTTCCATCTTTCTTCGGTACTGGTACCACATTTTCAACCCATTCGGGATAAGATTTCACAGCCATGAATCCGACATCAAATTGTTTCATCACTTCAGCTTTTATCTTTTCAGACATGTCAGGCCTTATACGACAAACTTTTTGTTTGACAGGAGGACAATCTTCCTTTATCGGCAGACGATGAACTACAATGTTGGTATCCAACCCTGGCATATCCTCATACGACCAAGCAAACACTTCCACATAGTCATGCAACATTTGAATCAATCTGCTTTTGACACTGCTTTCCAGGTTAGTACCGATCTTGACCTCTTTCTTGTCTGTCTCAGTACCTAGATTAATGACTTCAACTGACTCTTCGTGCGGCTGAATAGCTTTTTCCTCTTGTAATAGAAGTTTGGTTAGTTCTACCGGTACATCACAATTTTCATCGCCTTCGTCGGCTTGGTTAATTGGACATTCAAAATCATAGTCAACAATAGAAGAGTCATTGGCAATGAGATCCAGAGTGGATGAGGACATGCAAGAGTGTGTGTGTGCATGCTTGTAAGATACATGGTTATTTTGAAAAATGTATTTGAAGAAAAAGAAAGACAATGAGCATAAAGATTTGAATGCAAAAGAGTCCAATGGTTTTTATTGAATGATCATATGATAACATGAACAATAAATAAAAACCCTTGACAAATGGACCAAAGTTCCCCGGGCCAGGCACATGGCTTAAAAGTCATTGTTTAATATTACAGACAAAATGTTCTTGAATTAATAAAAAGCAATAAACAAGTGATTACTCCTCAATGAAGGAGATGGGGACGAAGTCTTCTATGTGCCAATTGTTGAGCTCCATTGTAGTAGGATACACCCAATCTTAAAATGCACATTCATCATCAGAATCACCTACATCGTTGACTTCATGGCTTCCAATACAGAGAGGGGGCTTCCCTGCGCGAGGGTGCCTAACTTCCTTCTGAGCCTTGATGGTTAAACCCAAACCATATTTGTCCGCTTTGAATGGGATCTCGAGGATTTTCCCCCAAGTATGACAACTTCCTTCTTCGACTGTAGCACGTACATCTTTGAATGAAACCATCTTTGGTACGATCTTAACAGCTTTGGACACATCAGAGGAACATTTGGAAGTAGAAATCATTGGTGACACAACTTCAAAAGCTTGACATGGGGTTTCTATAAATTCTCCATCCATATCCACGTATTTGAAAGAGTTGAGGTGGCTTACCATGAACTCCTCCTCACCACAGACAGTGACAATTATTCCTTTGACGGGATACTTGAGTTTTTGATGAAAAGTTGAGGTTACTGCCCCAACTCCATGGATCCAAGGGCGACCTAACAAACAGGAGTAGGCAGGATGGATATCCATGATGTAGAAAGTAGAGTTGAAAATTTGTGAGCCCATCTTGATTGGGAGATCCATCTCTCACTGTCCTTTTGGACCCATCGAAAGCCCTCACAATGATATCACTTGGTTTCAAAACTAAACCTTCACAGTCTAAATGTTCCAAAGCTCCCTTGGGTAGCACATTTAAATAGGAGCAAGTGTCAACCAGAACGTGTGCTAGGGCAGTCCCCTTGCATTCCACAGAAACATGTAAAGCTTTATTATGGTTCTTTCCGAGTGGTGTTAGATCAGCATCCGAGAACCCTAAACCATTATCGGTCGTCAAGCTTGCCACACAATTTTCAAACTGGTCAGTCGTGGTCTCATGAGGGACATGAGCCTTTTTTCAAGAATTTGATTAATTCCCGAGCATGGGCATCGGAACAGAGTATCAAAGTTAACATGGAAATCTTGGAAGGGGTTTTCCTCAACTACTCCATAATCTTGAAATCGCTCCTTTTTATAATTTTCAAGATCTCGTCCATCTCACAAGCGGAAGGTTCTCCATCAACAATGTCCTTTGCAGGTATCACTGTCTCAACAACTTTCTCTTGTCCCCTTGGTTCAACACTAGGCTTAGAAACAGTGATACGGGCAGGTACTTTTGTAACAACTGGTGGTGAGATGTTGGGTGAAAAGATTCTCCCAGTTCTGGTTACCTTACTTGAGCCAGTAATGTTACCAATGTCATCAGCTTTGTCTTCTTCAATCCAAGCGTCTTGTTTTATCCCATGGTAAAACACCTCAGCACCATAGTTCCATGGCACTGGTTTGTTGGAAGAGTACGAAATTGGTCTGGGATTGGTAATTACCAGAGGAGCAACAATTGGTTCATTTGAAATCCTGATAGGACCCTTTGAGGAGATCCTAAGAGGATTGTTTGAGATGGTTATGATGGAGAGATCTTCACACTTATTGGTCAAACTTTTAGCAAGCGGAGTCTTCTCAAATAGGATCTCATGGCTATTCATAAGGCGTTGAATGCCTTCCTCCAGCCCTTCGCATCCATTGAGTTGTCTGGAACAACAAACACAATCCTTCACACATCCAAGGAAATCCCGACTTTCAACAGATTCTCTTTGATGATGATTAACGGAGTAGTTAATTCTTTGATAGAGGCAATGAAAATGGTATCTTCAACAATATTGACACCCTTTCCATGATTTGGCATATGCGCGGTGATTACATTCGAAGTTGGAGGAGGATCAAATTCAATAGTCTTGTTATCTATCATGTCTTGAATTTTATTCTTCAGTGCCCAACATTGGTCAGTCTCATGCCCGAGGTATATTTCCTTTGTTAACATATGCTAGAGGCCACAATCCTTGTTTTAACTGGATTTTATTATGTTTAATCTTTTGTTTCTGTTGATTGTATGGAAGCTTGAACATGATTAAGGCATTTTTGTTTTATTTTGAGCATAACTACCTACCCAAATAGTCAATTCACCTTGTGAGTCTGTGATCATTAGTAACCCCTTTGAGATTTTTGTCGATATCCATGTTATATTTTCTAAATGCTTGTCTATGAGTGTTTAGTTCCCATTTCTGCATGGATGTTGGTTCATTGTTTTGTTGAACCCCCAACCATTGTTTTGGTTTGAATTTTTACCTTGCTTTAGAAAGTAGGGAGTATTCACTAAGATGTTGGTTAAATTCAAGTTGGGGAGAAAAATGATTATGTATTTATTGGTTGATTGATATGAGGTTATGAAAGAAAAAGAAAAAGAAAGAAAAATGTGAAAAAGAAGTGATATAAAAAGAAAGAAAAAATTGAAAATGCTTTGAAAAGGAAAATACAAAAAGAGTATGGAATAATGTTGTGTTAATAAGTGATGTGTTTTTGGTGTAACACTTGGGATGAAGAATAAGTTTGATTGTAATTCTATTGTTTGAAACTTTGTGGAAGTAATTACTCCCTTAGGTTTAAACAAGTTTTTGTTTCTATTAGCTTTAGGACTTATCACTTGTATGTTTACCCGACCGTATTACAACCTTGAAAAGCCCTTGAGTTTCTTGCTTTTATATTTTCATTGTAAATTTTTGGATGGATGCATAATTTAGTCTATTGTTTGCAAGATTGTTGGATGACTGAAAATACCCAATTTTTGTGTGTTTTTCGTCTAGCCGTGATTGATTCTGCTAGGTATGATTCATTTGTGAACTAGTATTGCTTTAGAATGTTTAACATGATTTTTTTATTTAGCATTTATTTCTTGTTTATGTTATAGTTGTAGTTTAGTGGTAAGTGTTTACTTTGTGTATACTTATTTTCATTTGAACCATTGCATTTGTTTTCCGTTTTTCAAAACCTTTTAATTCGTGATTCTTTTAGTATCATTCTTTGTTTCTTTGAGTTATTTGACTTTGCTTAAGGACAAATAATGATTCAAGTTGGGGAGAGTTTGATAAATGAAAAAGTGTAGTTATTTTGTAAATAATTTTTGTTGCACTTATCGATTCTTTGTTGTTAATATCAGTTGAATAACCCCACTTTTTGTTGTAAATAAGTTTAGTTACGTTTTGAGTACATATTGTATCAGTTGATTAGTTTTGTATATGTTTTGTAGGTATTTGAGCATTGTTGGAGTAAGAGGAATAAAACTCCAAGATGCATTTTTGGATCAATAAAGGAATAAGGCCAAGATTGGAGGCCATTGGAAGTTATGCAGAGAAAGCAACAAAAGTTGTTTTCCTGTCATGCGTCGCCGGGCGAAATTTTGAAGATCAATTTTGATGAAGTATCTGCCTTGCGTCACGTCTGTGTTTCCAGGAGAAAATAAGGAGATTCGCCGAGTGATGAATTATGGTCGCTGGGTGATGGTATATATTTGTTTCAGTTGAGGACATGGCTTATTATGGGCCAAGTGTATAAGGATCGTCGTTGGGTGACGCTTTTATGTCTTCGGGCGACGGTTGCAGATCACAAATTTTCTTATATTTTCGTTTCTTGTCATTTTGGAGAGTTATGGTTTTAGGGGTGAATTTTTGTCTCCCAACTCCATCCACCTCATTTTTGTAGTGGATTATCTTAGATAACAACACTAGGGCTTTGCTTATAAATGATTTAAGGTGGATTTCTCATCGACTGGCTCTAACAAACCAGAAGAATTTCGGTTTATCTCTTCTCCTCTCTATGTATTTCACTTTTGTTGGGTTTTGTATGTATATTTACTCTGAAATCATGTATATTTGTCGCCCATGGCATTATATTAAACTTGCTTTACAAATCTATGTGGATTGTTGTCTTAGATTTTTGCTCTGTTCTAGGGATTTGAGTTGTTTTAGACATATACCGCTTAGATTCTTATCTATGATGATTATTTGTTAGTTTCTAAATTCTAAAGAGAGATTTAGAGCTGATATCTACTTGGGTATTAGAGATTAATGCCTTTGTGTGGTTGTGCTGTGCTGAGAGATCTTTAGTGCGATTACATAGTTGTCTTCTATGTTATTGAGGAGGTAGAGAGATCATTTTCTTGGTGATACAACTGGTCTCTCAATTTGGGTAAGAAATGACTTAGGTTGAGAGAGATACGTAGTGACATTGATGATTATTGTTAGGTTGAGTGTAACTGGTCGATAAATTTAAGTTTGTGATGAGTAGTTTATATGAAGGCTTGATAAGTTCTTCCTTAGTTTTTACTTTTGTTTACATTTATTTTCTGTTGATAATTTTACTTTTCTATACCATTTATCCCTAAACTCATTAACAAATGATTTGTCGAACGACAATTCAATAACCAATCTCTGTGGACATGATACGATATAACCTATATCACCCGGTAAATATAATACTTTGCTTTTTTCTTGCTGCTGCAACAGTAGCTAAATCCATCTCTTGTTGAGATTGGTCGTAGTTCACCAAAACAGTATGTTTTTACTTTGATCAGGGCGTTATATTCAATTTATGTTTGAATCATTATTGTTGTTATCTTTGCTTTACCATTTATTTCATGGATTAAATCGATATTGACAAATACAATTTTAATCTCGATCCAAGATAACAACTATTAAACTCTAAATTATAGACATAGATTTAGGTTTAATATTCATTAAAAGCATTGAATAATAATGTTACCGTATTGTTTAATAGGCTGAGAAATCGTCGATTAAACTATAAGGTAGAATTCTCATCAAAGTTTAGACATAAACTTTGTTTGTGCGCGATATGTGATGATAATGAAACTAGCTTAAATTGTGTACAACTGATTTTAGAAGTACATAATGAACCGACAGATGAAAACCAATTCCTAACAAGTCTATTCATCTAATTTTCATCTTTCGTTAGTTTACGCATTTCCTTTTCGTACTAACAAACCAAACAAATCTTGAAAATTATGCTTAGAAATATAGAAATCGTTGAACGGTTTTGATATCGCTCCAATCCCTACAGATATAATAAAACAATACTTTCATTTAATTATACACTACATTAAATTGGCACCGTTACCGGGGATTTGTGTTTAAGGTATTAAAACATTGCAATTGTTTCTATACTTTTAAGTGTTGTAAATTTGTTCTATATTGTATATATTTGTTTTTCGCAACCGTTTATTCAAGTGTTTGGATAGGTGAAAAATATATTTATGCTTCGAGGAAAAAATTCAGAAGAAAATTTTCTTTTTGATCCGAAGATCGAAAGAACAATCCTAAAGAACAAAAAGAAGATGAAGAAACAGAAACAACTATTAAAAATAAACATCACAAAGGAGCTTCTACATCAACCTTATCAACAAATCATCCTATCTAAGAAACAATGGCTGTAGTTAACAATGGTCCTTGCGAAAGCAGCCCAAGACAGTTCACCCGTCTCACCAACAACCCAACCGCAAGACAAGCTGAAATGAAAACAGGGCTGCTACAAATTATTTCTGCTAACCCTTTTTCAGGTTTAGACCATGAAGATCCATACACACACCACATCAAATTCTATTAGTTGGTCTGGTACGTTAGGTGCACCTGAAGACGAAGAAGTGGGTGTCTTCATGAGATTGTTCCTACATTCCTTAATCGGAAAAGCAAAGGATTGGTACCTTGACCAACCTACTGAAATCATGACAAATTGGAATGTATTGGAGGAAAACATTCTTAATGGGTTCTTTCCGCATGATTGATTTATGGATTCAAAAAAAGCAATAGTCGTATTCACCTAAAGTGCAACAGAAACACTCTGTGAAGCTTGGGAATGTTACAAATCAATGTTGCACAAATGTATAAATCATGGCTTCGATAATCTCACGCAGATTCATGTTTTTCGTAATGGATTGCAGCCCTAGCCAAAGATCTTACTTGATGCAATAGTTGATTGTTCTTTACTTTCCAAAAGAGCAGAGGAAGTAGTTGCTATCATTAATCGTATGGATTTCAGTGATCACCAAGTCCAGTATAACAGAGGTGCAGCGCAAAATAAATATGGTATTCTTGAGTTGGACATGAATGACGCAATCTTGGCACAAAACAAGCTTTTCACGCAAACTGTGGAAGAATTGACCAAGCATATTTCCAAACTTCCACAACTACTCAACCAAATGCACGAAACACCTAAAGCACAACAAGTAGCATCGAGTGAGCTGTGTAGAGGAGACTATCCAACTGGTTTTGTCCCCCAATCAAGGAAGAAGTCAATTCTATGGGAAATCAACAGCAACAAAGGTAGGTACCGTATCACAGCAATCAAGTTTATTCATACAACAACAACAACACAAGCTATGGTCAAAACATGCAGAATCAATACCAAAGTTACACTCAGCCTAACAAACTTTCAAAATTAGAGGATACTTTGAATCAATTTATGCAGCTGCCCCTGGAAAATTAGAAGAATACAGATGCGTCAATCAGGAATTTAGAGACACAAGTTGGGCAAATTTTAAAACAGTTGAGTGAGCAACAAACGGAAAATTTCATCGGCACCACTCAACCCAATCTAAAAGAAACTTGCAATGATGTCACAATAAGAATTAAAGAAGTGACTGAAACCAAAGTTGGGAAGGATAGCAAAGGAGAGAGAATTGAAACTGAGAAAAAGGAAGAAAACATTAAAGTTATCTTGGGAGCGTTACATTACCAGTGATCATTGAAAATATCAAGTTTGACAAAGATTTGGTGGATCTTGGATCAAGCACCAACCTTCTTCCATTGGCCACTCTCAAGAAGATTGGTGAGCTTGATTTGCAACCAACAACAATAAAATTATAACTTGCCAACAAATCAATCGTACAACCAGTTGGCATAGTAAAGAACGTAACGGTGAAGCTTGAAAGTTTTCTATTTCCAACTAATTTTGTTTTTGTGAATATGGATGAAGATGACAACATACCTTTAATCTTAGGCTGCCCATTTATAAAAACAACCCGAATGATGATCAATGTTGATGAAGGAACGATGAAAGTAATGTACAAAAATGAAAAAGTAGACTTCAAATTATTTAAAGCCATGCATAACAAAGAAGAAGACTATTCCAAAGTCAACATTCCTGATGATATAGGATTGATATTGAAAATAATGAATGACCAAGAAAGGCCAAAGCATGATGGCAAGGAAACTTTGAAAAATTCATACAAACCAACTTGATTTTTCGCAAAAATAGGCGTCGAGTTAATGACGTTAAACAAACACTTGTTTGGAGGTAAGCCAACTTTTTACGTATTTATGTTATTTATATTGCATAATTAGTCAATTAGTATGAATAAAATGGCATGGTATGCGCTAAAGAAAGTTCTGGAAAACTGAATTCTGTAGAGTTTGCTAAACGAAGCCCTGCTTTTCTAAGCGAAGCTCGTTTTTGTCTTAAGTTCGCTAAGCGAGCCCTGTTCTCGCTAAGCAAACATAGCAGAATCTGCAAAAATGCTAATCATGCCAGTTTCTTCAGTTTCAGGTATTGATGTGTTTAGCTTAGTAGATAGCTGTAAGTGTCCTATGTCCAAATCCTAATGTCTTGTTTACTCTTTTGTCCTCTAAAATGAGATGGAAAGGCAAGGAGTGGAAGATCAAAGTTCACATGATTTAAAGGCACAAGGGTAAAACGACACAAATTTGAAAGAGTTTCACAAACCAAGGAAAGTGTTTATTGCTTTCTTAAAGCCTTTAGCATGAGCATGACATGAGTAATCTGCACAAAATCAGTTCATTCAATCCTATGCCGTGACATGTTTCCTTATGAATCACTTAGTTCTAAACCAGAATAATTGAGGTAACCTTCCACTGTTCACCATATGCTTAGAAAGCTGACAAATACTTGTTTCAACCCGTTTGATTCATGCTTAATCAAGAACTTATGTTGATAATTGAAAAGATATAGAAGGGATCAAGGAATTTATTTTAAGTTGAGCATAACTAGTAAACAAAAATATAGCCTCATTAGTCCTTGTGAGTAAGTGATCATTTGCAACCACTTTTTGAGCCACATGACATGAATACATCATTTATGAACTAAATAATGCATTAAGTAAACCACTTAGTGAATATTATTCCATATCTTCGAAAAATCATAAAATATTATAATTGATAGATTCTATTTTTCTTGTGTTAAAAACCATTGATATCTTGTGCAAAATTTTGAAGAGCATTTAAAGAGAAGTAAAGTTTTGTTCAAGTTGGGGAGGAAAAGAAAGAGGTTTAGTTCAAAAGAAAAAATGTAAAGTGGTAAGAATCAAAATAAAATGAAGGAAAAAGAAAAGTGAGAAAAGAAAAGAACAAGGAACAACAAAGATAAATGTGTTCAAAAAGAAAGAAACAATAAAAGGCTTGGATAAGTAATTTGAGACAAAATAATCAAAAGTTCATGAATGCACTTCAAAGAAAAATCAAACAAACCCTTTGTTTCCATTAGTCATAGGAAATAACACTTCTTTGGTACCTTGACCACATTACAACCATGAAAAGACTTTAGTGATCTTTGTCTTTACATGTCGACATATTTTTCCTAGATGAATGCATGAATCAATCAAGATGTTAGCAAGTTTTGTCATGTAAGAGATCAAAATACCTCATCATTATCATTTATACAAAAAAGTGTGATAGGTGTGATTCATGAGTAACATGTTTATTGCTTTGGATTGCTTGACATGAATTTTATGTGGAAGACTTGTTTCGTGAATATGTCTAAAATGCTAAAGAAGGTAATAATGCATCAACATTTAGATGTGCAATCTCAAAAACCGTGTGCCTTGACTTCTTCATTAAAAATTTCTTTTAATCATGTTAAATTTGATATAGAAACTCTTGCTTTTTTTTACTTTGATTGAGCATGTAACACCCTATTTTCCCGTTGGTAAATTAAGTAAAAATCAGAGTAAATTAATTTCTAAAATAAAACATTAAGAATAGGAAGTCACATCTTCATACATCATACATGCTCATGAAATAAGATACGCAACACAAAATCACATACTCAATAGTCTTAAACTTCATTGCATTAACTCGCAGCGGAAAAACATCAATAATAACTAATTTCAACTCTTCAACATGAGTGATAATATGATCTTCCAAAACTCAACATAATCATTAATTAAATTCAAACAACAAATTTATACAAAGTTTACTCCCAACATAAATAAAACAACCGCTAAAACCCCCCAAGTGTTCCATATCAGAGCTGAAACCAACTCAATCTATGCAAAATGAGGCAAGTCTTCATCTAATCTCAACCTCGAGCTACTTTGGGTCATCTGTATGTTACCCATGTAGAGGCAACATTCAAATAGAAGAGGTGAGATATCATAACAATATAAAGGAAGCATAATAATGAGTAGATAGCAATTCAAGTACACATAATTATACTTTTTTACATTACACCTTTACTTCGTTCATCATACTATGAAGTTCATCATTATTTAATTAAATACACAATCAACATATAACATCCATCATACTACGAGGTACATCAAATACACAAACGACAGATAACATGCATCATAATATACTAAATACTTCCACGATATTCAACCATCAAATTATCCATCATAATATAATGAAAACGGATTGACACTGACTCAATGCATATGGTACCAACAGGGCAAAACTCTCATCATAATAATGCCAACTTAGGGAAGCAACATCATAACGCCAATACATGCCATCGCTCGCCATACAGGTCACCGCTTCATGAATGCATGCAACACTGACATGCAACAACATAATTTACATTGATTATTCTTATTCATCAATGCCACGCCAATACAGGCCATTGTGATCATCATGCAATACATCGTGCAAAACAATCAAACCATTCATATAACATCAACTTACTCAAATGCAAAACAATTCATGGCACATTACTCAGAAATGTGTACAAATAGGCATTAATGCTGGTGTAATAATTAGATAATGTATTCCAATTTATTTTTATATGATAGGAAATAATTTTAGCTTCGTAATGGTCCAATCGACACGTCAAACGGACACCCGAGTCAAAAGTTATGGATTTTTAAAGTTTTGAAAATATTTCGGTTCAACACAGGAAGGAAACCGGTTTCCCAAAAACTGGAGACCCGTTTCTTCATTTTTCTAGTAACCTGCAGAACAAAATCACGTTGAGGAAACCATTTTCCCAGAAATAGGAAACATGTTTTCTCTCAGGAAGAAACACGTTTTTTCTGCAATTTCTCAGGCGGAAACCAATTTCCCAAAAACCAGAAACCGGCTTCTGCTACGCAGAACAGATTTTTCTGTTATTTTCCAGAATATGATTCCTATGCAATTCAACCCCAAAATTCTCAATTTTTCAATTAAAACATAGTCATTTGGTTCCATAAAATACACATATATCATAATTATCATTTCAACATAATTCACATCGACAATTTGACCAATTTCATCCAATTTTGCATCAATGATTCATCAAAATTATAAAACCCTGCAAAGCAAGATAATGAGAACCAAGAACATACAATCATAGAATCTAATCACTACCATTCTCCATCATTATGTAACTCATTATAGTGTTAGAGTCCCACTCTTACCTTGGATTTTGGTCGATTCTTGATTCCTACGGTGAACCTTCTTGCCCTAGCCTTTTCCTCTTCTTCTCTCTTCTACGATCTTCTCTATTCTTTTTCTACGCTGTTTTTTTCCTCTTCTCTACTCTCATTCTATTTTATTCTACGGACCCTTAAATCATAATACCAACATTGCCCTTCCAAAATAAATAAATAATTACCTAAATAACCATAAAATAATAATAATTGTGTTTAATTATTATACTATAGTATTAAATCTAATATTTTGATTCAAATAATGGTAATAGCTAGTTATCTTTCTTCACTTCATGTTTCTTCACTTCATGTTTCTACACTTTTGGTCATACACCCCCCCGTTATCTTAATTCTAATTATTTCTTAGGTATCTAATTCCCAACGGAAGCATCATAACACAACAAAAGATTCACCGAAGCACATAAATATATCACATCACTTAATTAATCTAAATAAAATAACTCACGAAATTGGGGTGTTATAACTCTCCCCACTTAGAATATTTTCGTCCTCGAAAATTAACTGAAGTGAACAACTCTGGATACGACTCTGACATCCTTCTTTCCAACTCCCACATCATGTTTGGCATTATTTAAAATACCACTAACCAACACCCCACCTAGTCAACCACCATAATCTCACAAGATTCATTGTTATCGGGTGATGAACGCACTGGTACTTCTCACTACTTGCCCCATCATCATAGGATACAAAATCTATCACTTCACTACACAACAATACCCCTATAAGCACATAAACATAACCATAATACTAACATCTTTAACACATAAAATTAGTACCACAATGCTACAATTCACCAATCGAAGGTGTAAATTAATACATTTATTTACATGGAAATAACACAAATAAGATATAAACCTTTGACCTAACAATTTCATTATGGAATGTCCAATAGTTTACATTATCTCCTCAACTTCTAATTTTTAATCCTTGACTCCAAAAGTCATACCCGCATAACAAAATGTGTCACATTATTCTTCCAATGCACTACTTTGATCATCTACCTTAAGTCAATGTCTTCATTTTGATTTCCATCAACTATCAAATCAATGAGTTTCACATCTATCTTCATCCTCTCGTTAGTATCCACCAGAAACTCATTGTTCACTTTTCAACATCCTCAACCTTCCACTCTACAGCGTTAGCTCGCATACCAACTCAAGTCTCTAAACTACTCAATAATTTCCAAGTCTTTCATAGCTACTTCCCCATAAGTTTCATGCGAACTAGTGAACGACTATCCTCTTGATAGAACGGAAATCACCTTACATACTTTCAAGCTTGCAAGACAAGTTTATTCAATTCAACACGATCACATCTACTATAACAAGATATTTAGGGTGATCAGTACTTCAATTTGACAATAGATAGCCGACAACCATAATGGAGCATAAACTATCATTACCAAACTAAATATCGTTCCTTTAGAACTTGTGCTCAAAGTCACCTGAAGCACCAAGGTCCAATAATCTCCTTTGAGGTTTACATATTCTTTCATAATTTCCTTCTCATTCGATCTCGTCTATGAGTCACCATCACCCAAATACATTACATAATCGTCTTCACACTCATTTATCATCATGCAAACGTTAAGTATTTTCCAACTAAGGAAATGCTAACATACCAAATACATCATAATTCACTTTGTTCCCATTGTAGTCTTTATCCATGTAGATGGCGCTAACCAAATTCATACATCCTTAGTTTTCTTTTAAATCTCACAACATCGAGGATCCATATATTTTCACATCGTTCCTATTACCAAACATCCCATACTAGACCTTAACTCAAGCCGACTACAACAATAATCAGTTAAGCTCAAAAGCTTATATTTTATGTAACCGACTTCAGAGCTCTCAACTTAGAACTGCATCCACCTTGGATGGATCTACAGATACCTTCACTCGGAATGGAATACTCAAGAAAACTCACCTTCTCAAACTATAATTTACACCTTGACAACTTAACATAAATTTTTCCTCCCTTTCGACACTGCAATACAAATCGTAACGTCCAACATATTCATGTTCTGACTTGGATGAAATCATAATGGCCTCAATAAATACCGCAATAATTTGATCCAAATACTTCATAATTCTTACACCGAATTCTAAAATTGGTCCTCTAACTATCCTCACTCTTCACTCGTATTTGAAGATAATCCGTGTCATACCCCAAATTTGCCCCGTCAATTTCAATGATCATTTTACTTATATTTCAATATTATTATTATGTTTCTAAAATTATGAAATTCCATTGTTTTAATTTCTGTACTTTTTGGTCTTATACTAATGGGGGTTTAAAATCATAAGATGGGGTGTTTGTTTCAAAATGGACCATCAAAATCTGATGGCCCGTTAAGGGTTTTTAAATTCACTCTTTACATTAGAAATAAGGGTGTATTGTTAGACTGGGCCAATAAGTCTTTATGATCCATTGATTTACTCAAAGCCTTGCTATCTGATTCATAAGGATAGAGGGGTATTGTTTCTTTGATCATAATCACTGACCCATTTTGCTTTCTAAAGCCCGTATTTAAATATAACAAAGGGGTGTATTGGTATACATAAGGGTGTCTTGCTAATAGACCATCAAAATTTGATGGCCCGTTAAGGTCTAGTTAAGATAACAAGGGGGTGTGCTCTTGAATTCGTTAGCCCATTAAGTTTTTGAGGCCTGTTAAGAATTAGCAAAAGGGGTTTTTCGTTGTTGGGTTGGAGATTTTTGCTAGAGGCCCATTTTTAGGACATAGGCCCATGTGTGCTATATTTATTTTCAACAATTACCATTACTGTATTTTTATTAGTAAATATTTATATTTATAATTATATTATTATTATTAATTATCATCTAAGAAAACATCATTATTTCATATTTACTTAATTGATTAATTTTGTTTATTATTTTTCAAGAAACTTCGACTAAAAGTCAAAATTAGGGTTTGAAACCCTAGTTTCCAATACAGCGGCGCAACCCTGTCCTCCTTCAACCGTCAAACCCTAATCTTCATCCCTAAGCTATGAAAGTCCACAAAAACACAAGCCCATAAATGCAAAACAAATCTAAATTACAACAAAATCAAGTCATATAAAAATTTACAGTTTACAAATCTAATCGTATCAAATTGTATCAATTACATACAAAAATTGTCCAAATCAATTTCTAAAATTGAATCCCTAACACGAATCAGTCTTAGATCTATTCTTAACTATAACACCTAATCAACAAAAATTCCCTAATATATCTCTAAAACTAACCTATAAATAACCCTAAAATTATAAAAATGAGGAGAAATAAATTGTAGCAAAGACGAAGGAGATTTGAAGAGTAGAAAAGTTGACAAACGAAGAAGGAGTAAGAGAACCCTTTATTGAGATCTAGGTTTCAATTTCTGAAACCCTAGATCTGTGAGGTCACCTTCGTCTGATACCTACAAACGAAAGAAGAAGGGATCAGAAGCAGATTCGGAAGAAACTCAAAAGAAGAACATCAACGAAATCGCAACGAGAGAGGTAACCTCCGAGACTTAGCTTAGGTGTTTGTGTGATTCTTGTGTTTTTGTTGTTGATCAAGAATCAAACATTGGGGTTCTTTTGGACGACCGTCACCGTGTATATTACGGTGTGAGGGGTGTTGTGGTTATTGTTGTTGGAGAGAGAAGAAAGAGACAAAAAATATGAGGAAGATAGAATAAGGAAGTGAAGAGAAAATGAAGGAAAACGAAAAATATAACTCCCTTACTATGAATATCATGCGTCCTTACTGTAACACTGTGCGCCTTGTCGCACCAAAGCCAAATGGACTTCCCAAACGTCGTTCTGGGCCAAGCCCATTACAATTTGCACCCTACATTTTTTCTACCAAGGAAATGAAATACACCTCCTGCGATTTGGACAAAAAAGAAAGCTATTGTTCCTAAGCCAATGCTAATCGCACCCCCTATAATCACTTCCCAGTCACATTCCGCACCCCACCTGCGTTTTGGGCCAAGTCGAATATCTGGTCCTGGGCCCTCACTTTTCAGACCCCTAAGTTTAGGTTTTACACCCCTATAGCCTTAATTAATCAATTTTCTATAATTCATTTTGTTCTTTTAATTTATTTTTCTATTCTTTTATTTAATTACCATATACCACATTTTGTAACATTTGCATTAAATTATTTTTTTCTCTTCATTTGTTTAATAATATTGAATTAATATTAAATTTTTTTGATATATATATTTTATTTTAATAAATTATGAAATAGTTATTTATTAATTTAAAATCTATTTTTAAATATTAACCCTTCTTTAATTGCATTAAACATTTTTCTCATGCATTATAATTTATTTTTCTCATATTGCATAGTATATTTGACGTCTAACCAATCAAATACTAACTGCTTTTTACTAACCTAATTCAAACTTATATATATTTTCAAAAAGGATTATGGATATATTTTTTTATTAACTGAGAACTGCATCTACAATTTCCGCTATTCACACACTCATACTTGGTTCAAGGAGAATTCGAGACATTTCCATAATCCATAAAAAACACCAGCCAACAACTACAAACTATGAATTGAGACTCTGATTCCTCATAAGAGGATATGTAGGCATACGACTTAAAATCATAGTGAGTTACCTTAATTAAAATTAAAACCCTATTCTTAAAACCGTAAACCTAAACCCTAGTATCCTTGTGAACAAGGTAGATGAGGGGTGCGTAACACATTCCCTTAGTCTAAAACGAGTCAACAACTTAGAATCCTTGATCAAATTAGGGTTATTCGTTATATTCCATTCCCTAGGATAAAAATTATTGGTGGAGACTCTATATTTTTTGTCGGTTATTACAATCTGACTGTTGCTGCGGTATATAGCGGCAAGCAAAAAGTAAAGTGTTATTTTACCAGGTGATATAGGTTATATCTTATCGTGTCCATAGAGATTGGTTATTGAATTATTGTTCGAAAAATCATTTGTTAATGAGTTTGGGGATAAATGGGTTGAAAAGAAGAATTTCATTATTCGAATAGGATAAAAGACTCGAGTTTGTATCTAGTTTACCCTATCACATGCTTAAACTTACTACCCAGTTGCACTTAACCTTAACTACTCGTCAATATCATCACGTATCACACATAGGTCATTTCTAACACATAGCGAGATATCAACCGTGTCGTTCCATGTCAACGATCTCTCAGCACAACACAAAACAACACAGAAGCATTAAGAGTCGATACTTAAGTGATTACTAAGCCTAATTCTATCTCTAGAATCTAAGCCCAATAGATGTTCATCCTAAATCCGGATTCAATCCGTCCATCTCTTTGATGACTCAAACCCAAACATTTAGAAAGCTAACAAGGATAAACATCAATAAAGATTTGTAAAGAAAGTTTCATATAACACCATGAGAAATAAATATACATATAATCAAGGTAAAGTTACATACAAAATCCAACAAATAATGGTTACAAAGAGAGGAAGAGGAGAAGAAAACAGATTTCCCGCAGTGTCAAACACGATCCATCAAGCTCACGACCCCGGATCATCCATTTGTAAGCGACAATTGTTGTTGTCTAAGCTCTAACTATCAAAAATGAAGGTGATGAAGTTTGGGAACAAATACCCCAAAAACCATCCACCCAAAAATGAAATGAAAAGGAAATATAAAGAAATGTTGTTTCGCGATAATTTCCCGGCAATATAAAGCTTAGCCTGGAGATTCCTTATATACACTTGGCCCAGGATAAGCCACATCCTCAGCTGAAACAAATATCTAACATCACCCAGTGACACAATGTTTTGCCCGACGACTCTCTTTATTTTCTCCTAGCGACCTATATGTGAAGCAAGGTAGATGCGACATCAAAATTGGTCTTCTCGCCCACTGTCGCCCGACGACGCATGATAGTTTTAGCAACTTCTGTTTCTTTCCTGCATAACTTCCAATGGCTTCAATATTTCACCTTATTCTTCATTGATAAAAAATTCATCTTGAAGCTTTATTCCTCTTTCTCCAATAATGCTCAAAAATCTATAAAATGAATAAAAAACTATCAAACGATACACATTATACAAGAAAGTGCATTATACACAAACTAAACGTATTTATACACAAAGTTGGGTTATTGAAATGATATTTACAACCAAGAGTCGATAAGTGCAACAAAAAGTATATATAAAAATAAATACAATTTGCACTTATCACTGATCTCAATTCAATTATTCTGAAGACATACTCGCCTACCAGTTGGTCCATCAAATTGTCAATTCTTGGAAGTGGATATTTAATCTCAATCACTACTTTAATTATCTATCGGTAATCCACATACAAATCCGTACTACTTTCTTTCCCCTTAATAATAACACCAGAGCTCCCAAAATGGTACACTTTGTCTCACAAATTTCCTTTCCAATGAATCTTTTAATTGCTTCTTCAATTCACCAAACTCTGAAGCTGACATCTTGTATGGAACCATAGGAACATGTTTGTTGCCAAGGAAAAGATCGATAGAAAAATCCACCTCTCATCCAACATCACTACGTGAATATATATCATTAACACACATCACAAGCAACACGTACACAAATACATGTCATTCTACTCAACTTCACAATGATTAAATAACCTACTACCAATAAGATAATTTTTATTGGAAAGATTATCACGCTATATTTCTAATGCTTTGAACGAGTATTCAAACGGAGTTACGGTTCGAAAGTTATGAATTTTTTAAAATTTTAACTTTTCAGTCCGCTCACTGGAATCTGATTTCTGTAAATCTGGGAACCGATTTTTGCACTGCAAAAATCACTTTTTCTGCGTTCTGCTACCATGAAAATTACTTATTTTCATACCCAAAAATCCCTAACTTCCACATACTTCACCGTTCATGGTCTAAATTATAATTGTTATCTATATACATCATTATCAACGTTCTAATTCATGAATTAAACACATTTAAACATGCAATTACTCAATTATATCGCATCAATCCCAACACTGACACGTCAAACACATCTCAATAATTTCAACACTGACACCCAATCACACCAAAACATCAATATTCCAATTCTTTTCACAAAACTAATCATATCCATGAGTTCTGACTCTGACTCGTGATTCAAAAACACCCAACAACATCAACAACATTCGAAAATCACTTATATGATTCCAACAACAAAATCCACAATAATTCATCACTCTATCACTATCCAAAACATCGACATCACACATAATAGTAACTTAACACTTATAACTTCACGATCAATCGGAAGTGCTGAAACATTGCAACCACCTGAGCTTCATCTTCTAAGAGTTATCTTTTTTTCTTATCTAATGTTCTCAGGGGATCATCAAGAAATTAAACACCTCTTGTATATCACCATCTGTCACATTTCTCTATATCCTCTGAGAAGCAACTTTTAACAATTCTCTTTTTCCCTCAGAGACGTCTCTACTTGACTAATAAATAATTGAATTTGTACAATCTTCAGGCATGAGAATCTGCATCGACTCGCCAAAAATCTTCGTAATCACTTCGTTTAATTGTATATAGTTCATCCCAATTCTAACATTAAGTTAATCCAATGTTTTGCTCTAAATAAAAGTCGCAATTATCCGTGGGAGAACATCAAGACTCACTCACAACTGACACATCATTAACCATAACATCGCCCTCCACTACTAGTGATGCAAATAACACGAGTACCTGATTATTCCCCCTCAAGGACACTTTGGCTGACCGTTTGACTTAAATTTGGGATATCTACTTCTTCCGAATTCGGGAAACAACATGGTTTCGCCAATATTTGCACTTATGTGATTTACAACACCCTGAACCAACTATTCACTCCCGAACCATATCAGAGAAGCAAAAGCTTCTCCCCCGCTCCTGCAAACAAGTGATTAGAAAAGAAAGCAAGCATCGACAGTGTTTTACAAACTTGTCGTATACTAAGGAACAAACAACGTTAGACAACATAGCCGGACAGACCGACCTACATTGATACCAAATGTAACACCTTATTTCCTCATCGGTAAATTAAGAAAAAATAAGAGTAAATTAATTTCTAAAATAAAACATCAAGAATTGGATGTCACATCTTCATACATCATACATGCTCATGAAATAAGATAAGTAACACAAAATCACATACTTAATAATATTAAACTTCATTGCATTAACTCGCAGCGGAAAAACTTCAATAGAAACTAATTTCAACTCTTCAACATGAGTGATAATTTGATCTTCCAAAACTTTGCATAATCATTAATTAAATTCAAACAACAAAGTTATACAAAGTTTAATCCCAAGATAAACAAAACAAGCGTTAAGACCCCCCAAGTTTTATGTATCATAGCTGACACCGACTCAATATATCGGAAATGAGGCAACTTTTTAGCTAACCTCAACCTAGAGCCTATTTGGATCATCTACATGTTACCCACATATTGGCAACATTCAAACTGAATGGGTGAGATATCATAACAATATAAAAGGAAGCATAATAATGAATAGATAGCAATTAAAGTACACATAATTATACTTCTTTACCTCACACCTTTACTTCGTTTATCATACTACAAGGTACATCATTATTTAATTAAATACACAATCAACACATAACATCCATCATACTAAGAGGTACATTAAATACACAAATGACACATAACATCCATCATAATATAATAAATACATCATCGATACTCAACCATCATATTATCAATCACAATGTAATGCAAAGAGATCGACACTGACTCAATGCATGTGGTACAAATAGGGCAAAACCCTCATCATAATAATGCCAAATTAGACAGCAACATCGTAACACAAATACAGGCCAACACTCATCAATACAGGACATCACTCATACATACAGGCCATCGCTCCATGAATGCATGTGGCACTGACATACAATAACATAATTTACATTGATTATTATTACTCATCAGTGTCACGCCAACACAGCCCATCATCGTCATCATCATGCAATACATCGTGAAAAAAAATCAAACCATTCATATAACATCAACTTTGTTGTACCCCAAAATTTTCCCTCCCATTTTCTTCAAGATATCTCCTCATGCTTCTAGGGTTTTCAATTGCTCAAGGCTACTCAAGGTTGGATTAGACAAACCCTATCCCAAGCAAATGACCTATAACTAGGGATTTATACTTCTGAAAGAAAATTAAGCTTCTAATGTCTCAATTGGATTTCATAGTTCCTAATATGTCTCAAGGAATGCTCATGTAAAGTTTCAAGCCTTGCATCACAAGTTTGCTCAGTCAATTGCTCAGATGATTAAAAATCAACTATATTGGGAAAAACGTCAGTTATTGATAATATACAGTCAAATTTCAAGATTTTTGGTCAACACAAATATTTTAAGGTCAAATTCATCATTTTATCAAAGGTTGATCACGATACATCAAGAAAAACTCTCAATTCATCAAAAGTCAAAGTTGCCAAATTAGGGTTTTCTTGAGGAGAAGTCAACTGAAATTTGACCAAGCAAAAATTTCACATGCTTCATCATATTTCTCTTAACTAAATCTCATTTTGAAGGAAATTCAATTCTCTACAACCTTTTCTCTCTAAGCTCAAGTCCAAAAAATGCTTCATTTGAGAGATATGGGCCAAAACATTATAGGTCATTTCAAAAGTCAACAAAAAGACACTTTTTGTCAAGGAAACTTACATCAAGATAAGCTATTAAAATGCAAAAATGATCAACATAAAGATTGTAGAGGACATCTTTAGCTTTCCAAAAAGTCCAAGGTCTCCTTCATATGATAAAAATTGAATGAGATATGAGTTGCACAAGTTGGGGAATTTTGAGAAAATGCATGATATCCAAATTGAGCAAATTTGAATTTTTGGGCTAATGGGCCTATCTTTTAAGGTCCAAACGTGTTCCCGACCTCATATATACTCCCAAGTTCATTCATTCATTTTTATGGTTTTTATTTCTTTTTATTATGACTTTTATTCATTTAAAAGCAAAATATATCAAATAAATGATACAAGGTGTGGGGATCTATCTTGAATCAAATCATGAGCCCAATATCACATAATCATGATAAAAAATTGTGAGGGATCATCAAGATTGGATTTGGCACAAGATTGAGTTCAAAAAGATATGTTTCTATGCAAAAAAATCAAATCAAATATTTTGTCATGAAATACAAAGATTTGATTCATGTTTGTTGACCTAATTCATGGCCTATAAATAGAGAACACATTCATACCAAGGGATCACGAAATTGCCTCCAAAGAAAGTCTCAATAAGAACCCTAAAAAAATCAAAATCTCAACTTTTGTCAAAACTAGGGCAAACTTGAAATCAAAGATTCAACCATCTTCAAGGCCAAGCGACCATTCGAATTAATTCCCGACGTACCATAGAGTTTCACATATATTATGCAGCGCCTATTCTAAAACACCAACAAGTGCCAGGCTTTGTAGAAAACGATGCAGTAAAAAGCCAGGAGGGCATGGATTCAACACCCATCCGATGCAATTTTTTTCCTATTTTTGTCTTAACCTAATTTCTTTCCTTTTTTCTCTTTTCTAACCCTATATTTTTAACCAATTATTAAACTAACCTAATTTTTTTTACTAATCAATTAGGATTATGTTTTTTAACTAATATTTAATTTTCATGGTATATTAAATTGATTAACATTTTTCTTAATATTAAAATTAATTAGAATTAGGATTCTTTTATTCAATAATCCATTTTTGACATATTATTTATTTATTAATTAATTAGGCTAATTAATATTTTCTTAAATATTAAAATCAATTAGAATTCAGGTTTTAATTACTATTGTCATTTAAATTATTTTCTATAAAAATACAAAAATACAAACTTAGGTTTTATAACACTCAAATATTTTTTTAAATATTTTCCTATTTCTTTTTGCTATTTATTTTCTTAGAAAAGTATATAGGTTGCGCTCTTTAATTTTAATAGCTTAGATTTCTTTTCTCACGCTTTTTCTCTATTATGTATCTACTCCTAGGATGTAATAGTTTTAGGGTTTACTTTCCTGCATTTTTATACTTATGTACCTCTCCTAAAGCCATGTAATTGCTTAGAACTTTGCATTCCGCACTTTATTTTTCTGTACATATTATTTAACTGCTAGTATCTAATGTTTGTATGGAAAGACTAAAAACAATCTAGAAAACCCTAAATCCAAAGATAAATAACTGAATACAGGACATTTTTACATCACACTTTTCAAAACAAAACATTTTCACATCACCGTTTTCAAAATGAAATATTTTCAAACAAACACTGTGCACGCATTCTTGAGGACTGATACAAGAATCATTACAAAGTTCGCCTTACATTGGCATTTCAAAATATTTTCAAACACACACACAAAAGAAAATTTTCAAAGTGAGCTAAGCGATTAAGAGCCCGTAGATAACTACGAATTAAAAGGGTGATAACACCTTCCCTTTTCATAACCTACCCCCCGAACTCAAAATCTTCAAGGTCTTTCCTGTTGTTTTCACCCTTTCATGTTCTTTTCATTTGCTTGTTTGCTTTGTTTTCTTTTAAATTTAAGGGCTTCTTGGGTTTAAATTCTTGCAAAGATTCTACACCCGGATCTAGGGATACCTTAGGTAAGTAGCAATAGATCATGGAAACTGTACGGCATAAACCGATATGGTTTAAGTGATGGCTACATTAGAGTGACACTTTGGTTTGTACTGGTGTTCCTTGAGTCATTCGAGGATAACACTAGGTTTCCGCGTAGTGTCATAAGCACTAACTGACCTTTAGAACCTTAATTGAACCATCTTGGCCATTAGAAGGTAGTGAAATAGCCGGCTTTGGTGCAGTCCAAGGTTGGTTGATACTCGATGCAATGCTTATTGAGATTCGACTTTCGGGATATTTTGGTGGCAAGTCAATTTCTCTGCTAAAATAAAACATGCGAGAAATATCGATGATATGAGACTCCTAGAACCCGGTTACTTTTTAGGACATGTTGAGCTAACTTGACTTCTATAGAAAGGGTACTTACCTACGGAACTCATGCAAGCCTTTAAACCTAAGACTCTTATGTGCTTTCTTTGTGTTTTATTTCTGTTCAAAATGACATCAGGACATTGTTGTACCCCAAAATTTTCCCTCCCATATTTCTCAAAACATTGCAAGAAAAATCTCCAAGTTGCTCAAGGTTGCTCAAGAATTGGTCAGACAAGCTATCTCCTAAGGCAGTCTATCCCAAATTAGGGTTTTGTGTTGCATCAAGATCCTTGAGTCCAAGTGACCACAAGTGCTCACCAATTACCTAATATGTTATCAAGATCTTCCATGTCAAATTTCAAGCCTTGCAGAGGAAGTTTGCTCAGTCAATTGCTCAAAGGGCCAAAAGTTGATTGTGCTAGGGCAAAAGTCAATTGTGACCTATATACAGTCAAACATCAAGATTTTGTGTCAACATTCTCATTTTGAAGGATATTTCATCATTTTATAAAGCTTTGATCATGATTCATCAAGGATTGATCAAAATTCATCAAGATTCAAAAGTTGCTAAATTAGGGTTTTACAGGAAAAGTCAACTTAACTTTAACCAAGCATAACATTCTCATACTTTATGGAAAATGACCCATAAAAAGCTCATTTTGTAGAGGATGCAATTCCCAACAATCCATCTTCATACCCTAAGTTCAAAAAATTCACTCACAAGAAGTTATGAATTTGGACATTATAGGTCATTTTGAAAAGTCAACAAAAACACCTTTTGTGTCAAAGATTATAACTTGAGAATGGAATATAAAAATGAATTTAGACCAAAAGGGTTGCTTACAGGACATATCAATATTTCTAAAAAGTTCAAGAACACCTCCAAAAGTTCAAAATTGAAGAAGTTATGCATTGTTGAAGTTGGACTTTTTTGCAAAATTGCCAAAAGTCAACTATCCCCAAAACTTCAAATTTTGCCAAATGGGCCCATTCTTTTTCACTTGATTTGAGTTTGCATTATTACCCACGTGCCCTAGCTCCATCCATGTTCCCATATCTCATTTTTATTATTTAATTTGATTTTTATTTGAATTTATTCATTTTAAATCAAATAACATCACATAAAATCCAAGGCATTGATAACTCATGATTTTATGGTTGTTTTAGGCTTTGATCACAACTAGCATTGCAATAAAATTCGTTTCAAAGTCATTATGCACAAGAAGATATGATTTGGATCAAATTTGGCAAGCTTGTAAAAGCAAATGAAATCAAATATCAAAGCTTTAATGGAGAGAGATTTGGACCAAGTTTTTCACCCTAATCCAATGTACCATACATAAGCAAGCCATAGGCACGAAAATAAGGGTTAGAGAGCATTGGTGGAGGCAGAACAACTTTGCAAAAAAATCACAAAAAAGTCGGAGATCGAAATCAAAGCTAGAGGCGTTTTCAGAGCTGGTTATTGGTCCCAATCGATTCCTGGAAACACACGCAAGCTAACTGGATCCAAACCAAGCATTATCAGGCCCTTATACGCACTGTAAGTCTCACGCGAATTGCTCCTGTTCTTGATTTTGTAACTCTGAAATTAGGCATCGTTTTCATGGAATAATTGCATATCCTTAACCCTCACATCATTTACAAACTGTTGGCAATAACCAATTTGATTTATATGCTCTGTATCATGAAATGCCATAGTTATGGTTTCTTGGATCGTTTTTGGGAGTTTCTGTTTCAGGTGAAATTGGCCTTAATGGTGGTTATGGCTGTGATCAGAGAGATGAGACGAAGCTAACCATGGTCGTGGATATCATTTTTATGGCTTGAGGGAGATTTTAGGAAGAACCTGCATTTTTAGCCGCGGATAGAAATCCGTAGGTAAAGTTACAGGGATTTGAGGAAGGGGACGAAGAGCTGGCGTCCATCTATTGGCCCGTTCAAATGTTACGCGCCTTTTTTATTTTATTTTTCTGGCATTTGATTTGTTTCCTTATATTATTATTAATCCTTATTATTATGACAAGCAAAGCAATGTGGTGTGGTGGCCAGCGAATGATGCATCCTCCTTCAGGACCTGGGTTCGAATCCCAGGTCCCCCTCTTTCTCAATATTATTATTTTTCAAGTATTCCAGTGCATATACTAGCTTGCAACCCACCATACTCCCTCACGATCCAAGCGCCCGATGGCCAAGGAACCAGATTTGGTGATCCATGTTGGTAGTCCACCATAAGCCAGGTCAATGCGTGCCTACTGGATTAGAGAAAGTCAAACGGACTAGCATTAATGGGCCTACAAAATTACTATTAACACCCTTCAATCAGGCCCAATTCTTATACCTTTTTTTATTTTTTTGTTTATCTAATTTAATTGTTTTATTTTATTTAACTAATTTTCTAACCAATAACAAAATTCTTTTTTTATCAAATAAAATCACAAAAATACTTTTTATTTATCCAACCAAATTTTAAAACTTTCATTTTTATTAATAAACTTATTAATTAATTTAGGTTTTTAATTCTAGAAAACTCTAACTTATTTTTGTAAATAAATAAAATTAATTAGATTTAGTTAGGTTTTAGCTACTAATTTAATTATTTTATTTTCTTTTTTAAAATAAAAAAAACCAAAAAATATGGCATAAATTATTTTTCATTAATTAACTCATTAATTTAATTTAGTCATTTAATTTAGGAATTAATTTCTCTTCTTAAAATAAAAAAAATATAAAAAAAAACCATTTTCTTTCAAAAGGGTCAAAACCCTAATTCGCACTCGATTTAATTTCCCGCGCGCTTTATTTATTTTTATCCAATTATGTATTTGCTTACGGATTGTTATAGTTAAATAGGCTTTTAATTATTTTATCGCTTTATTTTATTTTCAAAGGGTTGCTTTTGGCGATGTAAATACCCGACGCCTTATAATTTAATTTCCGCACCTTTAATTTCTACAAATTACAACTGTTAGATGCTTGATAATAGGGTTTGCATGACAAGACTGAATGTTTAATCTTAATATCAAATTAGACCACCCTCAACATGTGCAAAGATAAAAATAACTGAAAACGACACACTCGCACATGCGCACTCTTAGGGTACACCCCACTTGGTTGCCTTCGTACACAGTCATTGAGTATAGGTCGTTTTTAGAGGTCGCCATCTTGTCTAAATGATCATAGTCGCCTCGAAACGGTTGTGTCGGATACTGTTGCCTCAAACAAATGATCTAAGACATTAGGGTTACCGCTAAAGCATCCTAACATTGCTTTGGTGACCATATGTCCCTCATTCGAATTGACACTTAAACTCCAACGACAGTGCTATCTACTCCTTAATAGTGGGATAACATTGTCTAAAGGAAATTAGCATAGAACGATTCCTTTTTCGAGTAGGTAGATAGTTCTTAGATACTTGCTCATTTAAAACAAAAAAAATCTTTTCACACTTACCCTCCTTTTCGAACAAAGTTTTCAAAACACTTCATTACACTCTTGAGGACAGAAACAAGAGTTATATCGAAGTTTTCAAAACAAAAACTTTTTTCAAACCCACAAGCACAAAGAAAACAATTTTGAAAACAATGAGAAAGTACCTAAGAGCCCGTGGATAACCACTGATAGAAAGGGTGCTAATACCTTCCCTTTCTATAATCTACCCCCCGAACCTGAGAAACATCTCGAAAAAGGAATTTTTCTATGCTTTTTTCCTTTCCTTGTTGGATAAAATAAAAGTCGGTGGTGACTCTTGCTTACCGCGACATTTTTCAAAAACAAAACGCAAAATGCAAACCAGCATTCCAAAAACAGTCAATTCTTCCCACCGTATCACAGAACTGACGACTCTGCAGGGGATATTTCATAAGTGGGGTGTACCTTAGGAATAGTTCATCATAATGTTTTCAATTGCTTGATTTGTATGATTTATCTTTGTGGGCTTGTATCGGAGTTACTATAGATCCTAACCCGAATCTCGGGGATACCCTTTAGGTAAGTAGCAATAAACTGTGAGGGAACTGTACAGCGTAGATCGATACGGTTGAAGCAGTAGCTACGTTGGTGTGGCACTTTAGTTTGTACCGATATCCCTTGTGGCACAACGCGGAGAATATGGGTCTTCTAAGGGGTCATTAAGCACCAATTGACATTATCACCTATAATTAACCAACTTGGCCATAGAAAAGTAGCAGTATGATACACTCATTGAGACTAAACTCTCGCGATGATTTCGGCCGCAAGAAAAGGTTGCTAAAGTGGAATTATGACTGATCGAGGGTGGTCAGTGATATTGAGATCCTCTAGAACCCGGTTATTATTTCTAGGACATGTTTGAACCAACTGAACTGAAAGAGGGTAGTACCTAAACTCCTTGCCAGCGTGAAATCTAAGGGCTATCTGTGTGACTTGTGTGCCCTTACCATGTTTGCTATTTGTGAATACTTGTGATGTGTTTTCTATCATGACATCATGACATTGCATGCATATTGCATTGGACTAACCCATTTCAAAGACCAATGGGATTCATCTTTGTTTTGTTTTGTAGGTCATGGCATCTATGCGTAGGAAAACTATTCGGATCAACTTTGTCCAGATTCCCATTCAGCTTAAGGATTTGGTTGCAAAGGTTCCAGATACTTCCTCATTTATTAGAAGACATGGGCACCTCCTTGGTTTGGTCACCTCCAAGATGGATGAACAGATGATGAGTGTCTTAGTCCAGTTCTTTGATCCACTATACCTTTTCTTTACTTTTCCGAACTACCAGTTGGTCCCCACCTTGGAAGAGTTCTCTGATCTACTTGGTATCTTAATTCTAGAGCAGACCCCGTTTACAGGTTGGGAGAAGATCCTTAGGCCGGAAGAGATTTCTTCAGCCCTCCATCTGACAAAGGCTGAGGTAATGTATAATTGGGAAACTCGTAGTGGGACAAAAGGCTTCTTGGCTAAATTCTTGGTTGATCGTGCTAATCAGTTCTGGGACAATCTAGACTTTCAGGCATTTAAAGACATTATGGCTCTTCTCATATATGGTTTGGTGTTGTTTCCTAACTCAAATTCTTTCGTCGACATGAATGCAGTGAAGATTTTCATGTCCGTTAATCCTGTGCCCACTCTCTTGGGTGACACTTTTCACTCTCTTTATGCCCGTAATGCTCGGAAACAGGGAACCCTTATGTGCTTTGCGCCATTGCTGGCGAGGTGGTTTATTTCTCACCTCCACAAATAAGTTATGAAGAACAAGGAAGGGATGGGTTGGGCCTACAGGATTATGTCCCTAGCTCACACTAACATCATCTGGACTATTACAGGCATGGAAGACGTGGCTATTATTGATCGCTGTGGGGAGTACCCCAATGTTCCACTACTTGGAGTTTGAGTAGGAATCACCTATAATCCGTGTTTGGCCTTACGCCAGTTTGGGTGAGCTAGGAGGGAAGGACCTCACGAGTTGCTTATGCCCAACATTGTCTTTGACTTCCAAGGGGATAGTGACGAGCAACGCCGCAGGTTCATACGAGCTTGGGACAGAGTACACAGGTCTGATCCGCACGAGCTAGGTGCGAAGACTTCTCTTCTGATGGAGCCATATCTCCGATGGGTTCGAATTCGTGCCCAAAAGCTGGGAATGTTGTACGAAGCTGTCTTGCCTGTGATTGTTGAGGTTGCTGATGAAGAAGGGGTTCCACCTACCATCCTCCACCCATACATGCCTACTGACATTGGGGCATTAAAGAGGTCTTGGATGCAGCTAAGGGAAGAGCGGGATACTTATAGAGAAAAGTATCACGAGCAAGAGCGGAAGATCCAGAAGTTGACAAGGAAGCTGGAGAACAAGCAGATCCTCAACGACTATGTCCGCACCGACGGGAAACGACAATGAGAGCGTTGCTGTCTTTTATTATTTATAGTTTTGATTTACCTTTCAGTATTTCCTTTTTTTGTAACGCCTTAAAGGCATTTGTTGAACAATTGAATTCAAAGTTTTATCTAATAAAAGTGTGTTTCGTTTTGGTCTACGAATTTCAATCCCTAAAGTCTTTGAAATCATATCATATGCATTTCATTCCCATACACTTCATCACAGGTACCCTTACAGGTTTCTCATCTTCTTAGCTGTTTATTTCAGCAAATCATGTCTTCTTAAACATCAACTGAACAAGCCATCAAGGCTCTGCAAGCTCAAAACGCCCAGTTCCAGGAATTGTTCATGAACCTGGCTAAGGGTCAGCAAGATCTGAAGACCCTTATCTTGAAAGAGAAGAAGAAGAAGAAGAAGACAGTCCTACTGAATATGGGTCGAAGATTCGGAAACAATTTGCGAGAAGAGGTTGATTTGACTCACTCATCTAGAGGGGGAGATAATCAAGAAGAAAGGAGGGCTCCTAGCCCTGTGGTTTCTGACAACGAGACAAACTTTGACGAAGACCAGTATCCTCCGGCTGAGGATAGGTATAAGTAGCTCGAAGACCAGTTGAGCGCGATGGAAGTTCAGAAAATGCCTGGTCTGGACTTTGGAGATTTGGGTCTGTCATCTGGGGTGGTGATTCCCCACAAATTTAAAGCACCAATCTTTTCTAAATACGACGGGGTTTCTTGCCAAAACCTGCACCTCTGTTCGTATGTTAGAAAGATTCAGCCATACACTACTGACAAGAACCTCTAGATCCACTTCTTTCAAGAGAGTCTCTTAGGGACTCAACTTGAATGGTTTTACCAGCTGGAAGGGGCTAGTATCCGTAATTGGGAAGACTTGGCTGCTGCTTTCTACAAGCAGTACCAATACAATGCCGACCTTGCTCCCATGCGTACCCAACTCCAGGGTATGTCTATGGGAGCAGGAGAAGGTTTCAAAGACTACGCTCAGAAGTGGAGCGACCTTGCTGGAAGAGTACAACCCCCGCTGGCTGGCAGGGAGTTAGTAGATATTTTTCTGGGGACCTTGTCTGGTCCATATTTCAACCATATGATTGGAAGTTCTTTGTCCGGGTTTACGGAGCTGATTATGACCGGGGAAAGAATTGAGGCCGGTATGAAATCCGGTAAAATACAGAAGGGTGCTTCATCAAGCACCGAGAAGAAAGCTTTTAAGAAGGAATCCAGCGCAGTTTATAGCGCGAAGAGCCATAGTAGACCCGAACGCCGCCAAGCAGTTAATGCGGTGTTTATATCAAGACCTGCTGGTGCTCCTCAATGCAACAATCAGCCAAGGGTCGGGAGGCCGCAAAGACAATTGACTCAGATCAACATGACTTTATCCCAAATTCTGCCGCAGTTATTGAATACCAACTTAGTGATTCCGAAGGAGGCCCCGAAGAATCCCAACACAACATCACCGATGTACAATCCAAACGCCCATTGTGCTTTTCACTCTGATAGCCCGGGGCACGATACGAATGATTGTTGGGTTTTAAAGAATAAGGTACAGGACTTGATTGATGCTAAGGAGATTGAGTTTGAAGCACCTGAAAGACCTAATGTTGTGACTGCTCCTATGCCCAAGCATGGAGTGAATGCTGTAGATGAAGACTCGTTTGTGGTTTATGTGAAAGACATTGTTACTCCATTGATGACTGTAAAGAAGAACTTTTTGTTAGCCGGTTTATTTCCGAGCTGTGGCGAAGGTTACTGTCTGTGTTCTGTCCTACCTACCGGTTGCCATCTTTTGAAGTCAGATGTCAAACGCCTGATGGATAATAAAGAAATTCTGTTTGAGAAGACTTTTGTTCCTTTGGTTCCTACTGAAGAAGTTGCTATAGTCACCATTTTTAACAATTCTTCTAAGGCTTCCTCGAGAAAGCCTGTTAGAATTACATCTGTTCCAAGAATCTCTCTGTTGATCATTACCATTCTTGGGCCTATCCCATATACATCAGATAAAGCTGTCCCATGGCACTACGGGTCTGACGTGTACTATCACAGAGTTAAACAAGATTTGAATGTTGAAGAGGCTGATACTGATGTCAGCAATATTGTTGGATCTAGTAAAGTCACCCGAAGCGGAAGACTTTTCTCCCTTGAGATCTCTCCACCAACTGTTCGGAAACCTGTTGTTATCACACCTATCAGTGCACCTGCTACGATTCCTGTTCATGTCCCAATCCTTACCCCTGTTGCCGAGTCATCTGACACTCGGGGCAAAGGGACCACCGGTGAGCCTTCCTGGATGGAAGCACCGAAGAAGATTACTATTGAAGCCTCTAGACAAGAGATGGAGGAAATTTTGAAGATCATCAAAAAGAGCGACTACAATGTAGTCGAGCAGCTGGGACAAACCTCGTCCAAAATCTCTATGTTGTCTTTGTTGCTATGCTCAGAAGCCCATGCCATGGCTCTGATTGTATTCCTAAAAACTGCACATGTATCCCATGAAATATCCGCTGATCAGTTCAAAGATTATGTGACTAGTCTGACAGCAGATACTGGGTTGGGTTTCTCCGACACCGACTTGAATGCTAAGGGGAAGAATTACAATGACACTCTACATGTTTCAATTGAGTGTAGGGGCACTACCCTAGCTCACGTGTTAGTGGATACTAGGTCCTCGTTGAATGTTTTACCCAAGAAGGCATTAGACCGGTTAGACTGTGAAGGGTTGGTGCTGAAGCCGAGTAACATTGTAGTCAGGGACTTTGACGGGTCCAAGAGAATGGTACACGGAGAAGTGGATATTCTAGTGAAGGTTGGTTCTCAGATTTTCGCATCTACATTCTATGTGATGGACATTCGGCCATCTTATTCTTATTTTCTGGGTCGCCCGTGGATCCACAAAGTTGGCGCGGTAACTTCTACGCTCCACCAGATGCTGAAATACCCGGTGAAGGGGAAAATTGTTACAGTACGAGGAGAAGAGGAGTACATGGTGAGCCATCTCAACTCTTTCCGGTATGTTAAAATGGACGGGGAGTTCATTAAAACCCCGTGTCAAAATTTTGAAGAAGTTTCTCAGACGCTGGCGTCAACTAAAACTGTTACTGAAGATCCTCCAATGAAGATGGCTTCCCTCAAGGATGCCCGGGCTGTTGTTGAGAAAGGTGGGTGTGAAAATTAGGGTCAACTCCCTGATTTTGCACATAAGACTAACAAGTTTGGTTTGGGTTTCATTGTAGAAGCTCAAAGGGCTTTTCGGCGTACGCGGATCAGAGGACCTCCCCTGTTTATCAACAATTCAGGAGTGAATGCCATTGAAGACGATGATGAAGAGTATGAGTTTGACAGTTGGATTTACCCAACTACCGACGGCGGATTAAGCAACTGGACCGCAAAGGACTTCGTCCCAATTTCTTTTATTACCCAGTAATGAGACTTTTGTTTTAAAGTTTGTAACAAACAATTTTTAAACTTTACGGCCCGATGTCTTACCCGGGGCACCATGGCTTTACTTGTGAGGGCTTTATGTGTGTCATCTACATATATCATTAATAAAAGCATTGGACATTTCTTGCATTTCAAATTTTGCGCTCCTTGTTTTTCTTTTATTATATATTGCAAAACAGCTATTTTACACACACTCACATATACAGGTCTACATCCACTCTGGATCCTACTGGTAACGACTCTGCTACTACCAGTTAGGACTTCGAAATTCCGATCAATTTAGCCGAAGACGAAGGTGGAGATGATTGCGAAGTGCCTGGTGAACTTGCTAGGTTGCTACTTCAGGAAGATAGGGCCATACATCCGCATGAAGAGCCAGTTGAATCAGTGAATCTGGGCACAGAGGAAGACAAGAAAGAGGTCAAGATTGGTGCAAATTTGGAGCCTAGTGTTAAACAACGGTTGATTCAGATGTTGTGTGACTACGTTGAGATCTTTGCCTGGTCGTATGAAGATATGCATGGGTTGGATACCGATATTGTGGTTCATCACCTTCCTACCAAGGAAGACTGTCCTCCAGTGAAACAGAAGGTCCGCCGAATGCACCCAGATATGTCTGAGAAAATCAAGGCTGAAGTTATGAAACAATTTGACGCCAGTTTTCTAGCAGTTACTTCTTACTCACAGTGGGTTGCCAACGTGGTTCCTGTGCCCAAGAAGGATGGTAAAGTTCGAATGTGTGTTGACTATAGGGATCTGAACAGGGCAAGCCCCAAGGATGATTTCCCTCTTCCTCATATTGACGTTCTGGTTGACAACACCGCACATCATAAGGTCTTCTCCTTTATGGATGGTTTCTCTGGTTATAATCCGATTAAGATGGCTCCCGAAGACATGGAGAAGACAACCTTTGTTACTCAATAGGGTACCTTTTGCTACAAGGTCATGCCTTTCGGATTGAAGAATGATGTGGCAATGTATCAGCGTGCCATGGTCGCTCTATTCCATGACATGATCCATCATGAGATTGAGGTATACGTTGAAGACATGATTGCAAGATCCCAGAATAAAGAGGAACATCTGGACCATCTTCAGAAATTATTTGACAGGTTGAAGTTGTACAAGCTGAGGTTAAACCCGAACAAGTGCGCCTTCAGGGTGAGGTCTGGTAAGCTGCTGGGTTTTGTCGTAAGTGACAAAGGTATTCAAGTGGATCCTGCAAAGGTGAAGGCCATACAGGAAATGCCAGCTCCCCGAACAGAAAAAGAAGTCAGAGGCTTTCTGGGACGTCTAAACTCTATTGCCCGATTAATCTCACACCTGACTGCTACTTGTGAGCCAATCTTCAAGCTACTGAAGAAAGATCAAGTGGTAAGATGGAACGATGAATGTTAGTCCGCTTTCGAAAGGATTAAAGAATATCTCCACAAGCCACCTATCCTGATGCCTCCAGTTGAAGGGAGACCTTTGATCTTATAATTGACAGTACTCGACAACTCAATGGCGTGCGTGCTAGGGCAACATGACGAGTCTGGCCGAAAAGAGCATGTTATTTATTACCTTAGCAAAAAGTTTACCAACTGCGAGACCTGATACTCGTTGATCGAGAAAACTTGTTGCGCTTTGGCATGGGCTGCTCGCCGGCTGAAACAGTATATGCTGACTCACACTACTCTATTGATATCAAAAATGGATCCAATCAAGTATATCTTCGAAAAGCCTGCCTTGTCCAGAAGAATAGCAAGATGGCAGATGATCTTGACTGAGTATGACATCCAATACACGACCCAAAAGGAAATCAAGGGAAGTGTGTTGGTGGATCATTTGGCACATCAGGCAGTGGACGATTACCAGTCTATGAACTTTGACTTTCCGGATGAGAATATCATGATAGTAACTGACTGCGAAGAGCCTGGACTAGATGAAGGACCTGAAGAAGGATTCCGATGGTCTATGTAATTTGATGGAGCTTCAAACGCTTTGGGCAATGGCATTGGCGCCATGATCATATCTCCTAAAGGCTCTCATACTCTGTTCACCGCTCGATTATGTTTCAACTGCACCAACAATATGGCGTAGTATGAAGCATGCATCATGGGTCCTCGAGCCCCAATTGACCTAAGGATTAAGTTCTTGAGTGTGTTCATAGATTCCTCTCTCGTGATCAGTCAGATCAAAGGCGAGTTGGATACAAAACACCCAAATCTTATTCCTTACAAGGAGTATGTATTGACATTGCTTCCACACTTCGAAGAGATAACCTTTGAACACTTCCCTAGAGAGGAGAATCAGTTAGCGGACGCGCTGGCTACGATGTCTTCTATGTTCAAAGTCAATTGGGACAACGAGACTCCCCGAATTACCATTGAAAGGTTGGACGAACCTGCACATTGCTGTGACATTGAGACTGAAGAGGTAGCAGAAAAGCCCTGGTTTCATGAGGTAAATAGGTACCTTGAGGTTCAAGAGTACCCTGAGGGTGCATCTGTTAATAACAAGAAGTTTCTGGGGAGGTTCGCGGAAAAGTTCTTCATCAGCAATGGTATCCTTTACAAGCGTAACCATGATTCAACCTTACTGCGATGTATGGATAAGAATGAGACATAAAGGATTATGGTAGAGTTACATGAAGGTACTTTTGGAACTCATTCCAGTGGACACACCATGGCAAAGAAAATCCTTCGGGAAGGATATTATTGGTCCACAATGGAAGCCGACTGTTATCAGCATTGTCGGACCTGTCACAAGTGCCAAGTCTATGCTGATAAGGTGCACATACCTCAAGTTCCTCTGAACGTCTTAACAGCTCCGTGGCCTTTTGCAATGTGGGGCATCGATATGATCGGCGAGATCATACCTACGACATCCAATGGGCATCATTTTATCCTGGTAGCTATTGATTACTTTACGAAGTGGGTTGAAGCAGCTTCCTTTGCTATTCTAACCAAGAACGTCGTAGCACGGTTTATTCGGCACAATATGGTTTGTCGATATGGCGTACCAGAGAGGATCATTACGGATAATGGTACAAATCTCAACAATAAGATGATCACCGAGCTCTGCAAGCAGTTCAAAATACAGCATCACAACTCTTCTCCCTATCGGCCGAAGATGAATGGGGTTGTAGAAGCGGCTAATAAGAACATTAAGAAGATTGTGTAGAAGATGACGGTGACGTACAAAGACTGGCACGAGATGTTACAATTTGCTCTACATGGGTACCGTACCTCAGCACGGACGTCAACAGGGGAAACACCATATTCCTTGGTATATGGTATAGAGGTTGTATTGCCCACTGAAGTTCAGATACCCTCTCTTCGGATTATGAAGGACGCAGGTTTGAGCGAAGATGACTGGATTCAGACCCGACTTGATCAGCTGAACTTAATCGACGAAAAAAGACTTACTGCTATTTTTCATGGTTAGACGTACCAAAAACGGATGATCAAGTCATTTAACAAGAAAGTTAGACGACAAGAGTATCAAGTTGGGGATCTGGTGATCAAGCGCATTATCTTACCTTAAGGTGATCCCAGGGGCAAATGGACCCCTACTTACAAAGGGCCATTTATGGTTAAGAACATTTTCTCAGGAGGATCTATGATTCTAACCACCATGAATGATGACGACCTTCCTCACCCTATCAATGCAAACATAGTGAAAAAATACTACGCATAATCAAAGACCTGCTAGGTCGACTGGCCTAGGCAAAAATAAGAGCTTCCCGATGAACCAAAAGGGTTTGGGCAAAAATAAGGGATGAAAATGAAAAAAAATCTGTACACCCGGCAAGTCGAAAACCTGAAAAGTCGACTTGGGCAAAAAAGGGTATCCCGGTGGACTGAAAACCCGAAAGGGCAGTCTAGGCAAAAATTAGGGATCGGAGCGTAACACTATGTCTCATTGAATCACCTTGCAACCAGACTTTGGTATTAACTATCAAGCTCGGACGACACTAATCAATCTGATCTACCTTCAACCAAGTAGCAAAGTGATAAGATGCTCGAGGACATAAAGGGAATAGAAAAGTTGGAACCCAGTGGGATTATTCACATAGCTGTTTTGTTTAGTTTTTCACAAATTATGTAAATTCTATTATTCGGCAGCGTTATCTTACTATGACATTAGCCTCTTGTACAAAGACACCTATTTACAGGCCAAACTTCAAAATCAATACAATTCATTTTTAGAGAAATTTCAAATTGTTTTTCCCTTTTCTGTTTTGTTTTGCAAAGAACGTCCAATGTTCATTTTTGATATATGCATTTGACATTAATTGCTACTCATGAATATTTACACCCGAAACAAAAGACAATTACTCATAATATCATAAATAGGGGCAAATAAGATTTGTCCAAGCTTCACAGTTGCTCTATCCACCAGGTACAGAGGTAGATTCACCTTAAGAATATGACCAAGGTGCTTTCACTCCCCTCAGAGTAAGACAGTAATATTAGCTCTCCCTAGCTAAGACTTGCAACTGTAGATGAATCAACAATATTCTCCCCAAGCAGAGTTTATCTACCATCAGCACTGAAAGGTATTAATATTCCCCAACAGAGTATAAGAATATTCCCCGACAGAATACAAAATATCCCCAGTGGAGTTTGAAATTTTTCCCAGCGCATTCTGAAGAAGCTTCCCTAGTGGAGTTTGGAGAATCATCCCAAGTAGACTTTGGAAGATTGTCCCCAGCAGACCTCAAAGGATTATCCCAATTAGAGTCTAAAAGGTTATCCCCAGTGAAGTCGCAACTGAAAGATCATCCCCCAGCGGAGTTCTTTCCTTTCACAAACAGAAACTCAAATCCCCAACAGAATTCAGTGTCACCAGCAACGATAATTCATCCCCAGCGGAATTTATCGGTGGAATCCTCAGCAGAGCATCTCTTCCCCACAGAGTTAGTCTCCTTATCAGTTTATCCCCCAACGGAGTTATCATCTCCTGCAGGTCTATTCTCACAATCATCTTCATTCGCTATCTCCAGCGGAAACGAAGAATTCAACTATTTTCTCCAGCAGCTATTCGGGATTTATTTTCCCCAACTAAAAATATTACATTTTCATACATCATGACACATGCATATACGCATCATACAACACAATTTCATTTATTTTGAGAACATCATTGCTTGATACATATCATGCATTGCATATAGCTAACCTTTACCTTTCAGGAAGGATGCAGTTAAACTCTCATAAAAGTCAAAGCTATAAAGCTTTTTACCCAAGTCGAATTACTAATGAGTTCTTAAATCTCAACAGAATTATTCTCAGTTGAGTTACATACAAGGTCCTAAATCTAGACAAGGTTCCTCCATCGAATTACAGACGAGTTCCTAAATCTCAGCAGAGTTTTCTCAGTTGAATTATGGGAGAGTTCTTAAGTCTCGATGAAGATGTTTCCCTAAAGTCGAACTACTGACCAGTTCTTAAATCTCATCATAATTATTCTCAGTTGAATTACAGACAGAGTCCTAAATCTCGACAAGTTCCTCCGTCGAATTACAGACAATTTCCTAAATCTTAGCAGAGTTTTCTCGGTTGAATTACGGGCGAGTTTCTTAAATCTCGATGAAGATGTTTCCCTCAGTCGAATTACTGACCAGTTCTTAAATCTCAGCAGAATTATCCTCGGTTGAATTACAGATAAGGTCCTAAATCTCGACAAAGTTCCTACGTCGAATTGCAGATGGGTTCCAAAATCTCAGCAGAGTTTTCTTAGTTGAATTACGGGAGAGTTTCTTAAATCTCGATGAAGATGTTTCCCAAAGTCTAATTACTGACCAGTTCTTAAATCTCAACAAAATTATCCTCAGTTGAATTACAGACAAGGTCCTAAATCTCGACAATTTTCCTCCTTCGAATTACAGATAGGTTCCTAAATCTCAATAGAGTTTTCTCAGTTGAATTACGGGCGAGTTCTTAAATCTCGATGAAGATGTTTCCCAAAGTCGAATTACTGACCAATCATTAAATATCAACATAATTATCCTCAGTTGAATTAAAAACAAGGTCCTAAATCTCGACAAAGTTCCTCCGTCGAATTACAGACATGTTCCTAAATCTCAGCAGAGTTTTCTCAGTTGAATTATGGGCGAGTTCTTAAATCTCGATGAAGATGTTTCCCTCTCAATTGAATTACGGACAAGTTCTTAAAACTCAACAGAGATGTTCTCTCAGTTGAAGTACAGACAAGTTCCTAAATCTCAACAAAAATTAGACTTCCCTAGCGGAATCTTCCACAACAACAGGTATACAAGCTCTCGCTAAGGAATCTCTTATGCGATCGAAACGCCTTCAGATGGCATCTTTAAGCCCATATCCCCTCGTCAGCAATCTCCAAATGGCTTTTGTAAGCCCATTCCCGGCATCACAAGGCTGATACCATTTCATGCGAGTGCAAATTTCTGGGCACTCTAGTGTTCAATCATCTTCCACCTTTGGATCACGAAAGGCACGAAAGCCAATCTACATCCTCAGGTTTAAGAAGATTGAACAGGCGAAGCTGTTGTACCCCAAAATTTTCCCTCCCATATTTCTCAAAACATTGCAAGAAAAATCTTCAAGTTGCTCAAGGTTGCTCAAGAATTGGTCAGACGAGCTATCTCCTAAGGCAGTCTATCCCAAATTACGGTTTTGTGTTGCATCAAGATCCTTGATTACAAGTGACCCCAAGTTCTCACCAATGTTCTAATATGTTATCAAGATCTTCCATGTCAAATTTCAAGCCTTGCAGAGGAAGTTTGTTCAGTCAATTGCTCAAAGGGCCAAAAGTCGACTATGCTAGGGCAAAAGTCAACTGTGACCTATATACAGTCAAAATTAAAGATTTTGTGTCAACATTCTCATTTTGAAGGATATTTCATCATTTTATCAAGGGTTGATCATGATTCATCAAGGATTGCTCAAAATTCATCAAGATTCAAAAGTTGCTAAATTAGGGTTTTGTTGGAAAAGTCAACTCAACTTTGACCAAGCATAACATTCTTATACTTTATGGGAAATGACCCATCCAAAGATAATTTTTAATAGGATTCAATTCCCTACAATCCATCTTCATACCCTAAGTTCAAAAAATGCACTCACAAGAAGTTATGAATTTGGACATTATAGGTCATTTTGAAAAGTCAACAAAAACACCTTTCTTGTCAAAGCTTCTAACCAGAGCATGGAATATCAAAATGAAATGAGACCAAAAGGGTTGCTTAGAGGACATCTCAAGATTTCTAAAAAGTCCAAGAACACCTCCAAATGTTCAAAATTGAAGAAGTTATGCATTGTTGAAGTTGGACTTTTTTGCAAAATTGCCAAAAGTCAACTATCCCCAAAACTTCAAATTTTGCCAAATAGGCCCATTCATTTTCACTTGATTTAAGTTTGCATTATTACCCACGTGCCCTAGCTCCAGCCATGTGCCCATATCTCATTTTTATTATTTAATTTTATTATTATTTGAATTTATTCATTTTAAATCAAATAAAATCACATAAAATCCAAGGCATTGATAACTCATGATTTTCTGGTTGTTTTAGGCTTTGAACGCAGCTAGCATTGCAATAAAATTCGTGTCAAAGTCATTATGCACAAGAAGATATGATTTGGATAAAATTCGGCAAGCTTGTAAAAGCAAATCAAATCAAATATCAAAACTTTAATGGAGAGAGATTTGGACCAAGTTTTTCACCCTAATCCAATGTACCATACATAAGCAAGCCATATGCACGAAAATAAGGGTTAAAGAGAATAGATGGAGGCAGAACAACTTTGCAAAAAATCACAAATAAGTTGGAGATCGAAATCAAAGCTAGAGGCGTTTTCAGAGCTGGATATTGGTCCCAACCGATTCCTGGCAACACACACAAGCTAACTGGATCCAAACCAAGCATTATCAGGCCCTTATACGCACTGTAAGTCTCACGCGAATTGCTCTTGTTCTTGATTTCGTAACTCTGAAATTATGCATCGTTTTCATGGAATAATTGAATATCCTTAACCCTCACATCATTTGCAAACTATTGGCAATAACCAATTTGATTTATATGCTTTGTATCATGAAACGCCATAGTTAGGGTTTCTTGGATCGTTTTTGGGAGTTTCTGTTTCAGGTGAAATTGGCCTTAATGGTGGTTATGGCTGTGATCAGAGAGATGAGACGAAGCTAACCATGGTCGTGGATATCATTTTTATGGCTTGAGGGAGATTTTAGGACGAACCTGCGTTTTTAGCTGCGGATAGAAATCCGCAGGTAAAGTTACAGGGATTTGAGGAAGGGGACGAAGAGGTGGCGTCCATCTATTGGCCCGTTAAAATGTTACGCGCCTTTATTTTTATTTTTATGGCATTTGATTTGTTTCCTTATATTATTATTAATCCTTATTAGTATGACAAGTAAAGCAATGTGGTGTGGTGGCCAGTGAATGATGCATCCTCCTTCAGGACCTGGGCTCGAATCCCAGGTCCCCCTCTTTCTCAATATTATTACTTTTCAGGTATTCCAGTGCATACGCTAACTTGCAACCCACCATACTCCCTCACGATCCAAGCGCCAGATGGCCAAGGAGTCAGATCTGGTGGTCCATGTTGAAAGTCCACCATAAGCCAGGTCAATGCGTGCCTACTGGATCAGAGAAAGTCAAACGAACCAGCATTAATGGGCCCACATAATTGCTATTAACACCCTTCAATCATGCCCAATTCTTATACCTTTTTTTATTTTTTTTGTTTATTTAATTTAATTGTTTTATTTCATTTAACTAATTTTCTAACCAATAACAAAATTCTTTTTTTATCAAATAAAATCACAAAAATACTTCTTTTTTTTATCCAACCAAATTTTAAAACTTTCATTTTTATTAATAAACTTATTAATTAATTTAGGTTTTTAATTCTAGAAAACTCTAACTAATTTTTGTAAATAAATAAAATTAATTAGATTTAATTAGGTTTTAGCTACTAATTTAATTATTTTATTTTATTTCTTAAAATAATAAAAACCAAAAAATATGTCATAAATTATTTTTCATTAATTAACTCATTAATTTAATTTAGTTATTTAATTTAGGAATTAATTTCTCTTCTTAAAATAAAAACAAAAAAAAAACCATTTTCTTTCAAAAGGGTCAAAACCCTAATTCGCACTCGATTTAATTTCCCGCGCGCTTTATTTATTTTTATCCAATTATGTATCTGCTTACGGATTGTAATAGTTAAATAGGCCATTTAATTATTTTATCGCTTTATTTTATTTTCAAAGGGTGTCTTTTGGCGATGTAAATATCCGACGCCTTGTAATTTAATTTCCGCACCTTTAATTTCTGCAAATCACAACTGTTAGATGTTTGATAATATGTTTTGCATGACAAGACTGAATGTTTAATCTTAAAATCAAATTAGACCACCCTCAACATGTGCAAAGATAAAAATAACTGAAAACAACACACTCGCACATGCGCACTCTTAGGGTACACCCCACTTGGTTGCCTTCGTACACGGTCATTGAGTATAGGTCGTTTTTAGAGGTTGCCCTCTTGTCTAAAAGATCATAGTCGTCTCGAAACGGTTGCTTCGGATACTGTTGCCACAAACAAATGATCTAAGACATTAGGGTTACCGCTAAGGCATCCTAACATTGCTTTGGTGATCGTATGTCCCTCATTCGAATTGACCCTTAAACTCCAACAACAGTGCAACCTACTCCTTAAAAGTGGGATAGCATTATCTAAAGGAAATTAGCATAGAACGATTCCTTTTTCGAGTAGGTAGATAGTTCTTAGATACTTGCTCATTTAAAACAAAACAAATCTTTTCACACTTACACTCCTTTTCGAACAAAGTTTTCAAAACACTTCATTACACTCTTGAGGACAGAAACAAGAGTTATATCGAAGTTTTCAAAACAAAAACTTTTTTCAAACCCACAAGCACAAATAAAACAATTTTGAAAACAATGAGCAAGTACCTAAGAGCCCGTGGATAACCACGGATAGAAAGGGTGCTAATACCTTCCCTTTCTATAATCTACCCCCCGAACCCGAGAAACATCTCGAAAAAGGAATTTTTCTGTGCTTTTTTCCTCTCCTTGTTGGATAAAATAAAAGTCGGTGGCGACTCTTGCTTACCACGACATTTTGCAAAAACAAAACGCAAAACGCAAACCAGCATTCCAAAAACAGTCAGTTCTTCCCACCGTATCACAGACATCATAACATCGCATTTTTACTAACAATTTCAAGGATCTCAGGTACCTATGATACAAGTTTATCATGAACCAGATTGTTGTCAAGGGGTAAGGGGATTTATTTTCCTCTAACCAAATGTCGTCAAAGACCAAAGTACGTTCCCTTGAGTCAAAGGCTAGGATCCACTCGACATGGTGAGCTTGATTTTTATAGAAGGACTTTCAAAGACGCAAAGTTCTTCAGTCAAAGTTGCAGCCAGACTCAACTTCTAACATTTCACTTTCTCTATCCCGCGAGATCCTTGAAAACATTGCATATGAATTCACATACCATGCATATCATATCATAACATGTATTTCCCAAGACAGGTTTTCTCATCTTCTTGCTGTTTATTTCAGTAGGAAAAGATGGCTCTTGAACAGACAGTCAAAGATCTCCAGGCTCAGAATGCTCAATTCCAAGAGATGTTCCTGAATTTAACCAAGGGGAAATAAGAACTGAAGGCACTCATCACCAAAGAGAAGAAGAAGAAAACAAAGAAATCAGTCGACATCCTTAACATGGGGAGGAAGTTCAGAGGTCCAGTCAAGCGAGCTCAAGATTTTGATATCACATTTGATGAAAATGACAACCAAGATGAAGATGGTAAGAGTGTTAAAACTGAGAAAAGAAGCAACCTTGGTTCTTACAAGTTTCCTGATAAATAGGAAGAAGATTATCTGCATGAACAATATCCCCTATTGGCGAGAATTATAGTTGTTAGACGATTGTCTAAATGCTATGGAGATCCAGAGAGTGCCTGCGTTGGATTTTGAAGACATGGGTTTAGTCTCAGGAGTTGTTATTCCTCATAAGTTCAAGGTCCCCGCTTTTTCAAAGTATGACAGGGTTTCTTGCCAAAAGTTTCATTTGAGGTCTTATGTCCGGAAGATTTAACCACACACTGCCGATAAGAAGTTATGGGTGAATTTCTTTCAAGAAAGCCTATCTGGAAAACAACCAGAATGGTATTACCAACTTGAAGATGCCAATATCCATACATGGGAAGATTTGGCTATAGCTTTTTATAAACAGTATCAATACAATTTTGATTTGGCACCAACCCGCATGCAACTATAGAGTATGTCCATGGGTTATGAGGAAGGCTTTAAAGAGTACACACAGAAATAGAGAGATCTTGCAGGCAGAATTCAACCTCCTTTAGCTTATAGGAATTTGGTTGACATGTTCATGAGCATGCTAACATGTCCTTTATATAATCACCTACTCGGAAGTTCTTTAGCCGATTTCACTGAGCTGATATTGACAGGGGAACATGTTAAGAATGGAATTATAAGTGGTAAGATTTAGGTGGATACCTCTTTGAGTATTGTAAAGAAGTCTTACAATATTAAGAAAGAATCCAATGATGTGTACGGGCAGAAGGGTCGTAGTAAGAGAGACCACAACCAATTTTTGGGGGTAGTACTGATCTTTAATCCTGCCCTAGTGCAACAACAAAGGTAATCAGTATAAGCAGGATACACCCAAAAGATAATTTACCAAAATTAACATGTCACTGGGTCAAGTGTTACCACAAATATTAAAGGCAAAGTTGATTACATTTAAGGATCCTCCTCGGAATCCCAATACTTCTGCTCCTAGCTATCATCCCAATGCAAGGTGTGCATACCATCTAATAGTCCTGGATATGACACGAATGGCTGTTGTGCATTGAGAAACAAGATTCAAGATATGATTGATGCTAAGGAGATTGAGTTTGACCCTCCTGAGACTCCTAATGAGATAATTTCTCCCATGCCAAATCATGACTAAGATTGGGAGCGTTCAATTCATTTGAATTTTTATAGTTGTAATTTCTTTTGTTAGTTCGAACACTTATCTTTATGTCAAACTTTGTGTTTTTTCATTAATGAATTCCATATGTTTTTCTTGAATTAATCCATTCGTTTTCACTATATTTAAACTGTGGTTTTTACTTCCTTTTTGTGATATTTAACTATCGTTAAAAGCTATAAGCCTTTAGAGGGAGGATAACATAAACGATACTATAATCTCATACAATATGCTTTTGAACAAACCTTGTTGACAATGTACAAGCGTTGCTTCAATTCCTAAACAGTGGATATATAATGAAGTTAATCCCTAGTCAACCCCTTTGAGCCTAAGAAGTAGGAGTTTTCTTTTTCATGCAAATTGAAACCCTTATTCATAACTTGGGGCAGGGTAGTTTCTCAGTTAATTCAATTATGCATTCAATCACAAGCTTTTCCTTCGTACACAGTAAGTAGTATCAAAGACATTCTTCCAAATCAAAAGTCAGTGATGGGTCCCTGTAATCGTTAAGTCGAGCATTCATTATCTTTCAAAAGAAAAGCCCGACAAGTCGAAACCTATGAAGGAGACTTAGGGAAAGATTTGGGGCATCCCACTAACTGTAATCTTAAACAAAACATTTCAGGAAAAAGTTAGGGATAATAAAGTCAAAAAGAGGTTGCTACAACTCGTCAACAAAATAAATATGTTACAAGAAAAAATGACTGCCTTCTCAAATAAACTTTCAGTTTCTGAACCATCACCACGTATCAGTGCTATAATTCCAAACTCTATTGGAACCTAAATGCATAATTAACTGAGAATAGGACTAAAGAACATCATGGAGAACGGGTTGGGTATAAATAAACTTTGAGCCATTATCCTTTGTTTCTTAAGCAGTGAACCAGACCACGTTACAACCCTTCATAGTCCTAACTGAAGCATGGGTTAGTTCGAAAACATACTGTTCCAAAAAGTTATCATGACTTCTATAAGGCTTACTATAAATCTTGAGTTGATATCACATTCTTACAAATTTTGTTTTACTAAAAAATGCATTTTTTAAACTTCAAGACAGAAATAAGCTTTGCGTTTTAATACCAATGTTTTCATATGAGTAAGTGTTTGACAACAGAGAAATTTGCATGACGAATATTCAATGAATGAAAATCCTCCCAATGGACAGAATTACTTCATAGGATGGGTCAAAGATAAAGACACTTCTAGTAATAGGCCTTTCATGGACACAATTGGTTATAAATCAAGGGAATGACATGTTATTGTCTAACTCATTTATGGCAGTCAAGTCAAGATTTAAAGAATCTCTCAAAAGTACTGAATATCCAGGGGAAGATCTCCATCTCCATCACTTAGGGCATGTTATGTTGATCATGAGTTTCAGCAAAAGCCACTATGAAAATTGATTCTATGGTATCACCAAATTTCTTGTCTATGTCAGAAGTATCAGATGGTGTCATTCTCCCGTGACAGTTCTTATAAAAATATTGAGGAAGGTCAAGACTATCAAAAACCTAGTAATCAAAGGTTGATCAATAACTTCAAACATCGGGTGCACCAGACTAATCCAATGGGAAATGGACTCCCGCATATGATCAAGAAAATATTTTCTGGCAATGCTACAATATATACTACCATGGACAGTGAAAATTCCTTGTGCCTTGTGAACGTGGGCATAGTCAAAAATACTACGCATGAAAAGAGACCCGCTAGATTGATTGGCCTAGGTGAAAATAAGGGCATCCCGACGAACCAAAAGGGTTCGGGCAAAAATTAGGGACTTATAAATAAAATTATACACCCGACAAGTCGAAAACCTGAGAAGGCGGCTTGGGCAAAAAAGGGTATCCCGATGGACTGAAAATATGAAAAGACAGTCCAAGAAAAAGTTAGGGATTAAAGCGTATGACTATGTCCCGTTATCTCATCACTTATTTATCACTCTAATCATCATTTACTAAAGACTCTAGCAGTTGGGATAATGTTCAAGTCATCCACAAAACCCCACAGAGAAATCCCCGCAAAACTACCTTTACAAGCTCATCCCCGACAAAGATATATTCCCAAGCGAGTCCAATATGCCTTCAGACAGAAATTGGGGCATCTTCTAGCAGTTAACCTCCATATCTCTGAAGAATAGCCTGACATGATCATCTTCCCCAATAGGTCCCCTAGCGTATATGGAAGTTTGATCATTTTCCCCAACATACTGTGGAGACTTCCTCAACTCAGCCTATGAAATTACAATCCCCATCAGAGTTTATTTCCTCAACATAGTTTACAGAAACTTAATTCCTAGATGAGTTTATTTCTCCAACATCGTAAAATCCCCAGTGGAATTCTCTTCTCCAGCGGAGTTTATTTCTCCAACACCGTAAGGTCCCCGACAGACTTCTTTTCTCCAGTAGGGTTTATTTCCCCAATAGAGTTTATCTCTCCAATTATCGCAGTCCCCCGATAGGGTTCTCTTCCTGGGCCAGATGTCATTCAACTTTGTCTTTCCCGGAAGAGGTGACATCCATATCTGAAACTTGGTTAGAAAGCCCATCATAGGATTATCCATTTGTTTTATCCCCAATTAGGGTATATGAGAAATAAAGATGAACGATCAATGTTTCTGGAATTCTTCTATCCCCAAGAAGAAGTCGAACATCCCCAACGGGATATCCTTAAACAGAAAGCGGGAACCCCCGGCGAAGAAATTCTAAACAAGATTAAAGATTCATATTCTTCATCCCCAGCAACAGTCAGGGATTTATTTTCCCTAGCCAAAGATGTTATACGAAGCTACCATTTCCGTCAACGACATCTTACATCCATACATAATTTACAAAATATCATAGCATATGCATACGAAACGCATATAACACTCTCATTTACTTTGAGAACATCATTACGCAATGCATACATCATGACATTGCATAAAACTAACTTTTGTCTTTTCAGGTAAAGTCCGCAAACAGACGAATATCATCATCAATTTTTAAACTAGTCACAGATTAATTCCCGAAACAAGACAAGGCAACTATCTATACGACCAGGCGATATGAATTCCCAAAACAGAACGGGTTTACAAACAACAAGTTAAAGATTAATTCCCGAAACGGGACGGGGCAACTATCTATATGACCAGGCGGTATAAATTATTGAAACAGGACGGGTTAACCAACAAAAAAGTGGGTCACAGATTAATTTCTGAAACAGGGCAGGGCATTTATCTATATGACCGGGCGGTATGAATTCCCGAAATAGGACGTGTTTACAAACCAAAAAGTGGGTCACAGATTAATTCCCAAAACAGGACGTGGCAACTATGTATACGACCAAGCAGTATGAATTCCCGAAATAGGACGTGTTTACCAACAAAAAGCGAGTCACATATTAATTCCCGAAACACGACGAGGCAACTATTTATATTACCAGGCGATATGAATTCCCGAAACAGGACAGGTTTACCAACAAAAAAGTGGGTCACAAATTAATTTCCGAAACAGGACGAGGCAATTATCTATACGACCAAGTGGTATGAATTCCTGAAATAGGACATGTTGACCAACAAAAAGCGGGTCAAAGATTAATTCCGGAAACAAGATGCGACAACTATTTATATGACCAGGCGGTATGAATTCCCAAAGCAAGACAGGTTTACCAACAAGAAAGTAGGTCAGGGATTAATTATTGAAATAAGATGGAGCAAATATATATATATGACCAGGCGGTATGAATTCCCGAAGCAAGACAAGTTTACCAACAAGAAAGCATGTCCGAGATTAATTCCCGAAACAGGACGGGGTAACTATCTATATGACAAGGAGGTATGAATTCCCGAAGTAAGATATGTTTACCAACAAGAAAGAAGGACAAAGATTAATTCCCCAAACAAGACAAGGCAACTATCTATATGACCAGGCGGTATAAATTCTTGAAACAAGACAGGTTTACCAACAAAAAATAGATTGTAGATCAATTCGCGAAACAAGATGAGGCTACTATCTGCATGACCAAATGATTTCCTTTTGAGACTGAATTCTGACAAGCATTCCCCCTCTGAGACCAAATTCTGACGAGCATTCTCCTTCAGGGCCTCTGTTGTGAAAAAAGCATTCCCCCCAGAGACTTAATTTTGGTAAGCATTTTCCTTCTGGATAACATTCTTCACAGTCAGGCGTAAACTCATCCTGATATTCCCGCCAACGGTTACTTTGGATGGAATCTATAAGCCCATATCTGACGACACTCTATCAACTCTCTGAATGGCATCTTTAAGCCCATTCAAGAAATACTATCCACCAACAGCGTTACTTCATGCACCGGCGAGTGCAAATTTCTAGGCACTTAAGTGTTCAATCCTCTTCCACCTTCAGATCGCGAATGGCGGACATGCCAATCTAACTCTTAAGGTTTAAGAAGATTGAACAGGGATAGCTATTGTACCCCAAAATTTCCCCTCCAATTTTCTTCAAGATATCTCCTCATGCTTCTAGGGTTTTCAATTACTCAAGGCTACTCAAGGTTGGATTAGACAAACCCTCTCTCAAGCAAATGACCTACAACTAGGGTTTTGTGATTCTCAAAGAAAATTAAGCTTCTAATTCCTCAATTGGATTTCATGGTTCCTCATTAGTCTCAAGGAATGCTAATGTCAAGTTTTAAGCCTTGCATCACAAGTTTGCTCAGTCAATTGTTCAGATGATTAAAAATTAATTATATTGGGCAAAAAGTTAAATATGTTCAATATACAGTCAAACTTCAATATTTTTGGTCAACGTAAAGATTTTGAGGTCACATTCATCATTTTATCAGTGGTTGATCATGATTCATCAAGAAAAACTCTCAATTCGTCAAAAGTAAAAGTTGCAAATTAGGGTTTTCTTGAGGAGAAGTCAACTGAACTTTGACCAAAGCACAAATTTCATATGCTTCATCAAATATATCTCAACTAAAGCTCATTTGGAAGGTAATTCAATTCTCTACAATTTTGCCTCTCTAAGCTCAAGTCCAAAAAATGCTTCATTTGAGAGATATGGGCCAAAACATTATAGGTCATTTCAAAAGTCAACAAAAAGACACTTTTTGTCAAGGAAACTTACATCAACATAAATCTTCAAATGAAAAAATGATCAACATAAAGATTGTAGGGGACATCTTGAGCTTTACAAAAAGTCCATGATCGCCTTCATATGATAAAAATTGAATGAGATATGAGTTGCACAAGTTGGGTAATTTTGAGAAAATGCACGAAACCCAAATTGAGACAATTTGAATTTTTGGGCTAATGGACCTATCTTTTAAGGTCCAAATGTGTTTCTGACATCATAATATACTCCCATGTCCATTAATTTGTTTTTATGGTTTTTATTTCTTTTTATTTTGATTTTATTCATTTAAAAGCAAAATAAATCAAATAAATATCAAATAAATGATATAAGGTGTGGGGATCTATTTTGAATCAAATCATGAGTCCAATATCACATAATCATGCTAAAAATCGTGAGAAATCATGAAGGTTGGATTTGGCACAAGATTGAAATAAAAAAGATATGTTTCTATGCAAAAAAATCAAATCAAATATTTTGTCATGAAATACAAAGATTTGATTCATGTTTGTTGACCTAATCCATGGCCTATAAATAGAGAACACATTCATACCAAGGGATCACAAAATTTCCTCCAAAGAAAGTCACAATAAGAACTCTAAAAAATCTCAAAATCTCAACTTTTGTCAAAACTAGGGCGAACTTGAAATCAAAGATTCAGCCATCTTCAAGGCCAAGCGACCATTCAAATCAATTCCTGAGGTACGATAGAGTTTCACATATATTATGCAACGGTTATTCTAAAATAATGAGTGTCAGGCTTAGTGGCAAGCGATGCAGTAAAAAGCCAAGAGGGTGTGGGTTCAACACCCACCCCATGCAGTTTTTTTCCTATTTTTGTCTTAACCTAATTTCTTTCCTTTTTCTCTTTTCTAACCCTATTTTTTTAACCAATTATTAAACTAACCTAAGTTTTTTACTAATAAATTAGGATTACATTTTTTTAACTAATATTTAATTTTCATGATATATTAAATTAATTAATATTTGTCTTAGTATTAAAATTAATTAGAATTAGGGTTCTTTTAATCAATAATAAAGTTTTGACATATTATTTATTTATTAATTAATTAAACTAATTAATATTTTCTTAAATATTAAAATCAATTAGAATTTAGGTTTTAATTACTATTATCGTTTAAATTATTTTCTATAATAATACAAAAATACAAACTTAGGTTTTATAACATTCAAACATTTTTCTAAATATTTTTCTTATTTATTTTTGTTATTTATTTTCTTAGAAAAGTGTATAGTTTGCACTCTTTAGTTGTAATATCTTAGATATATTTTCTCTCACTTTTTCCCTATTATGTATCTTCTCCCAAGATGTAATAGTTTTAGGGTCCCGCATTTTTATACTTATGTACCTCTCCCAAAGCAATGTAATAACTTAGGACTTTATATTCCGCACTTTATTTTTCTATACACATTATTTAACTACTAGTAATTAGGGTTTGTATGGCAAGACTATAAATAATCTAGAAAACCCTAAATCCAAAGATAAATAACTAAATACAAAACATTTTCACAACACACTTTTCAAAACAAAACATTTTCACATCACACTTTTCAAAACAAAATATTTTCAAACAAATACTTTGTACGCATTCTTGAGGACTGATACAAGAATAATTACGAATTTCTCCTTACATTGACATTTCAAAATATTTTCAAAGTGAGCTAAGTGATTAAGAGCCCATAGATAACTACGGATAAAAAGGGTGCTAACACCTTCCCTTTTTATAACCTACTCCCCGAACTCAAAATCTCCAAGGTAATTCCTGTTCTTTTCACCCTTTCCTTATTGGATGAGAGAAAATTCGGTGGTGACTCTTGATATAGGAAACATTTGTGATAAACGCAAACACAATTCAGTTCTCCCACTGTATTACAAACTTACTCAAATGCAAAAAAATTCACGACACATTACTCAGAAATGTGTATAGATAAGTGTTGTACCCCAAAAATTTCCCGCTTATTTTATCAAGATTCTCCTCACAAGAATTCTTGGACTCAAGACCAGATTAGGGTTTGCTCAGCTCAAGACATCTCCTTGCACTAGTGACCTAAAATTAGGGTTTGAGTTTGCACAAGGATTTTTGGACTTCCAATGCCTCACGTGACTTTCATACTTCAGGTTGGACTCCTAAGATTGCTCATACCAAGTTTCAAGCCTTGAATCAAATTTTTGCCTAATCAATTGGACAGTTGACCTAAAGATCAGTTGTATTAGGGAAAAAGTCAAACGTGGCCAATTCACAGTCAAACCTCATAATTTTTGATCCACATCAAAATTATAAACTCATATGAACTATTTGATCAATTTTGGACCATAACTCCTCAAGAAATTTGATCAGATCATCAAAAGGGCAAAATGGTCAAAATTAGGGTTTTGACTGTAGGAGGGCAATTTCTGATTTTTCACCTAGCCAATGGGAAATTGGGTTCAAGTATTATTTCAAGGACTCAATAGCATAATCTTGACCTAATCACAAGGTTCAAAAGATCTCAATTGCATTGGATTGACAGATAAATTTTCCAGTCAACTGATCAAAAATTAACTGTATACTGAAAAGTCAAACTTTGACTTTTTGGTCAAAATCAAGTACCAAGGGTAATTTTTCATCAAGATGTGTCAAAACATGAAACTTGTTCACCAAGAAACCTAAATTTTGAAATTAGGGTTTATGTTTGAAAATTTTCATAACTTAGAAAATTTCCCAACTTTCTTATTTGTTCCCAACTTTTCCCAACTTTTTCACCATGATGCAATTGGATTCAAATAAAACTTCCAACATGAAAGTTGTATTCCTCCACAAAATATACAACTTTGATTAACAAAGTTTTCCCAAAAGATTCTTGGATCTCAAGTTATGATTTTGTGAATGGGGTCCATGAAACTTTTAACTTAGTGCAATTTTGCCTTAGTTTAGGCAGATTTTTGACCTAACTTCATGGCAACTTTTCACCTAGTTCCAAGTGGAATATCAAAATTCATTTCAAATATGTATTGTATAGCATGTTACAAGCTTTCCAAAATGTCAAAGAACTCTTCAAGATCATTTATGGTTATGGATAATCGAAGAAAAGAAAATGGCCATTTCTCACTTTTGCCCAAGACATTTTGCACCATGTTACAACTTGCAAATCAGTTTGAATCATGCGTGTACTTGCATTACAGGTTCTAATCCTTTTTACAATCCAAAATTGAATTCAAATACATTGGACAATGGCATTGTTTTTATCTTTGAAGCTTTGTACAAAGGTTTAATCCAAAAATGGCATAAAGGTAACAATGTTACTTTGATAAAGCATACTTTTAGCAACTTTGTTTATCTTGAGCCATAGACCTAACCTTTTGGTGCAAACAAAGTCCAAAAATACCAGGAAATTTGTACCAAATCTCCTCACGCCTTGAGCTAGCCAGTACAGCCTTTGCCTTTGTCACTTCAACTTTTGCTTCAAAAGCAAGTAAGCTTGCAAAAAGTCCACAACTCTTGTATCTGATAAAACCAAGTCTTGATATCATTGGAAACAACTTCAGCATATTGTAACAAGCTAATACACGAGCTCATAGCATTGCAAACACCCTAAAACCCCAAAATCACCATTTCTGCCCAAAACAGGGCAACCTCTGCAGATCACTAGCCAAAACAAATTTCACTCGTGCATTTTTTGTTTCAAGGCTTCAAACACATTCCCTACATCACACCTAAGTTGTCCAAGCCTTTGTTCAACAAATGTAACCTCTATTTCGAGGATCACCATTTTCACTTTGAAGCTTTGCAGGTTAACTTCTACAGGGAGATTTAGGCAAATTCAAGGCAAGCTGAGCATTGAGAAAGGTTAAGGGAACTTCAAGCAAGCTCATAAGTACTTCAGGCCTCACTCAAAACTCCTACATTGCCATATCCAAACTCAACTGAGTCAGGTTATTTTCAAAGTTCTATCTCCTTATTTAGGAATCATTAGGCTTAGGTTTGTGGAAAAAAAATGTAGTCTTTAATGTTCTTGAGCTGTACATATGCATAGTTCTAATTTATATTAACTGAGCTAGGAGAATTTTGATGATGAACATGCTGAAAATTTTAGGTCAGAAATTAGGGGTGACAAAATTCTTCTTGATCTTTGAGAGTTAGGTCAAGTTCTTTATATCATTAGAATCGTGTGATGATGAGCTACATTTTTCATGTTATAAGTTTTTGATTTTGTGCAAAGAATAGCAAGAACAGGTTTGAAAGGCAGATACGCGCGTTTTTCTGTTCAGAGGTCAGGGATGAAGTGAATTGGGTCTGGCGCTTGGGCTTGTTTCTTGTTGCACCCTCCATTTTGTTATTTGCACCCCCTTGGCCCATTTGTTATATTTTGTTTTTTTTTTATTTCTTTTGTGATTTCTGACTTTTATATTTTTTATAAACATTAAAAAATCCCAAAAAATATTTTCTTAATTTTTGCATTTTTATTTTATTATTTTTATTATTTTTTATTACATAAAAACTAGTTTATTAGGTTAAATGGAAATTATTTTCTTAAATAAATTTGTAAATAATATAAAAATATCATACATTTTTATTTTTATTATTTACATACTCAAAATATTATTTTCTCACATATTTTATTTTTTAAAAAACATTGTGTATATATTCTTATTATTTTTCTTGTACATAAATGAAATAAATAATAATAGAATGTATATTTTCTTTTAACCAAAAATTTGGGTTTCCACCCCTTTAAAAAATAATCATTTTATTTTCTTATTGTTAGGACATAAATAAACTTATTTTCTCATACATAAAATAAATACAAAAAACATTTTGCATATTTACAATTTATTGTACATTTAAATAATTGTTCATTTATTTATTGTATAAATTCAATTGGGTTGTAATAGTAAATTAGGGTTTTATTTTGAGCAATATCCCCCTATTCAAAACTTGTACCCCCCTTCCCATAATATTATTGTAATAGTCTAGATTTATATTATGCAATTTATCGTATTATATGCATGATAGTAAATTAGGGTTTTGTATGCAAAGACAAAAAAATCAAACAAATAGCATGACCTAATCCAAGACAAAAATGCATGAAAAATGAAACCACACAATGCACACAAGAATCTCTAGGGTTTCACCAACTATGTTGCCTTAAAATGGCCATGGTATGCAAGCTAGGTATCTTGGCAAAATCAAACAAAAACAAAAAAGATCATAGTCCCTCGATGACGCTATGAAAATGTTGCCTAATAAACAAAAATGATCTTAGTCCCTAAAGCTTGCTAAGATACTTGGCACCATTGCTATCATGGTCATACGATGACCCACGCCCGTCCCGTTTAACATCCAAAGATAGGGTTGTTTACCAAATGCAATGGTAAAAAAACAATGTCAAAGGGTTAAAAATGTAAAAGAAAGACTTTTGATTATGTAGATGCTCCTAGTTACTTGATCAATTTGCAAACCATCATTGCTATTTTCAAACAAACACACACACATTTCAAAACAATTTCCAAACAACTTTCAAAACATTGAAACATTTTTCAAAAGACAAACATCTTTGTATACATTCTTACAAACAAGAATCATTACAAAGATTTCCAAAACGATGGCCTCTTTTCAAAATACTTTCAAAAACACACAAAGCACCATTTCAAACAATTAGAAAAGCAAAGCAAGTGATCTAAACAAGTAACTAAGAGCACATGGAAAACCATGGATGAAAAGGGTGCTACCACCTCCCCTTTTCAAAATATACCCCCCGAACTCAAGAAAACATCTCAAAGGTCTTTCCTGTGCTTTTTGACCTTTGATTTTGGATAAAATAAAAGTCGGTGGCGACTCTTGTTAAATCGAAACATTTGTGAACACAAACGCAAAACCTCAAGTCAGTTCTCCCACCGTATCACAGAACTGGCGACTCTGCTGGGGGTACTTCTAAAAGTGGGGTTACCTTAGGGTTTAGATCACCTTTACATGCTTATCTTGCTTGACTTGCTTGCTTTACAATTTGGTTATATTGTTTGGGTTTGAATCCTCTACCCGGATTTGGGAAACATTCATAGGTAAATAACAATACGTTGTGGAAACTGTGTGGGGTATACCGACACGGTCTAAGTAATAGTTATGTTAGTGTGACATATTTGTGGGTACCGGTAGCCTTTGAGTCAATCAAAGAGAATACGAGGCCGCTGAGTGATGTCATGAAGCACTAACGAACTTTTAGAACCTTTACTTGACCATCTTGGCCTTTTTAGGATGTAGTGAGATGACCGGCTTTGGAGAAGTCCGAAGTTGGTAGATACTCGATACTACACTCATTGAGGGTTGTTTTCTTGGAATATTTTGGTCGCCAGTAAAGTGGCTAAACAGAAACAATGAACATAGAAAACAATCCAGTGATATTGAGCTCCTTAGAACCTGGTTACTATTTATAGGACAGGTTGAGCCAACTAAACTTCAAGAGGGTACTTACCTATGAAACCCCATGCAAGCCTAAACTAGGAACTTGTGTGATTTGTTTGTACATATATACTTGTGCATAACATCATGGACATCATGAAGCATCATATGCATCCACTAACCATTTCAAGTATTTTGGATGTTCATCTTTGTTCTTGTTTTGTAGGTTATGGATCCACTTCGCGGGAAAACTATTCAGGTCAATCTTGTGAGAATTCCTCCACAAATCAAGGAGATTTCTTCCAAAATTCCAGAGTATTCTCCATTCACCGAGAGACATGGTCGACTTCATAACTTGGTTAACTCCAACACAGAGGAAGACATGGTGAAAGTTCTCTTCCAGTTCTTTGACCCCCTACGCCACTGCTTCACATTTCCTGATTACCAGCTGGTGCCTACTTTGGAGGAATTTTCTCAACTCTTGAGGATTCCTATTCTCCATCAACTACCTTTCAACGGTACGGAAAGAGATCCAAAGTCTGAAGATGTTGCTCAAGCCCTGCACTTCCAACCATCGGATGTCATAGGCCATTGGGAAACCAGAAGTGGTGTCAAGGGTTTCTTGGAAAAGTTCATGTTTGAGAAAGCTCAAGAATGATGGAATTCTCTAGACCTGCATGCTTTTGAGGAGATTTTAGCCCTTCTCATCTATGGGTTGGTCTTGGTCCCAAACCCTGACCAACTTATACATGTCAATGCTGTCAAAATCTTCATGTCTCGGAACCCGGTACCTACATTGCTTGGGGATATCTTACACTCTTTTCACACTCGAACAATGAGGAAAATAGGTGTTCTCATATGTTGCACTCCTCTACTGGCAAGATGGTTTATTTCTCATCTCCCCCAGTCGGTCTTGAAGAATGAGCAAGGCTTGAGGTGGTCACAACGATTGATGACTCTTACACATTCAGATGTTCATTGGTGTTCTCGATCTAGAGAAAATGTTATCATCATCAACCGTTGTGGTGAATTCCCTAATGTCCCTCTACTTAGCATTATGGGAGGCATCACATACAACCCTTGCTTGGCTCTGAGACAGTTTGGGTATGCCCGAAAGGATGGCCCGCATGACATGCTGATTCCAGACTTGGTGTTTGACTTCGACAACGACGATCAAGGACTTCGACAAAGGTTTATCCGAGCTTGGAGGATGCCAAACAAGGTAGATAATAAGACCTTGGGACACAAGAATTCCACCCCCCTTGAGCCTTACCTCAAGTGGGTACGAACCCGCACCCAAAGTCTTATGATGCCCTACCCCTACATTATCCCTGTGATTATAGAGCCTGTTATGAAAGGAGCGGTTCCATACACCCTCCTACATCCTGACATGCCAACATCACTCGAAGATCTGCAAAGGAGTTGGATACATCTCAAGGGAGAACACGATACTTTTGAAGCCCAATTCTACGCCAGTGAGAAGAAGGTTTTGGAACTTACTCGTCAACTTCACGAAGAGCAGACTCTCAACACCTACATTGCATCAAAGAGGATGCACAACGTCTTTTTACCTTAGAATTTTGTATTAATTTGCCCATGGGGCATTGATGTACTAACAAATTCTATCTTATTAATATGACGTGTGTTTCTTGTTTGTTTAAAACAAATTTGAATTTCTGAATCCTTGAATGCATTACATGAATACATATCATTCATCATATGCATAAACAAGTCTTCACACCAAGTTTCCTCATCTCTCTGCTGTTTATTTAAACTAGATGGATATTGAACAAACGGTCAAAGACTTACAAGCTCATAATTCACAATTCCAACAGCTACTTCTGACCTTGACTAAGTGGAAGGAGGAGCTCAAAACTCTGCTAGAAAAGGAAAAAGAGAAAAAGAATAAGAAGAGAGTTGGTGTGACTACCTTGGGTAGAAGATTTGAAGGTCAAGCCAGAAGGGTCCTAGATTTTCCATCAACATCTGAAGAGGGTGAAGGAAAGGGTAAAGGAGCTGCAGTGCCATCTGTGATACGGTGGGAGAACTGACTTGAGGTTTTGCGTTTGTTTTCGCAAATGTTTCGGTTGAGCAAGAGTCGCCACCGACTTTTTATTTTATCCTAAGGAAAGGTTAAAAAGCACAGCAAAAACCTTTGAGATGTTTTCTTGGGTTCGGGGAGTAGATTATAGAAAGGGAAGGTATTAGCACCCTTTCTATCCATGGTTATCCATGGGCTCTTAGTTACTTGCTTAGATCACTTGCCTTTTGTTTTCAATTGTTTTAAATGGTGCTTGTGTGTGTGTGGGTTTGAAAATGTTTTGAAAAAGAGGCCAATGTGGTGGCAACCTTTGTAATGATCCATGTGGGGATGTATACAAAGATGTATGTCTTTTGAAAAGGTTTTCATTTATTTTTGAAAGTTGTTTTGAAAGTGTAGTGATGTGTGGTTTTTGAAATAGGCAAGTGTTTTAGTTTGCAAGATTGATTCAAGTAACTAAGAGGTTATCTACTCCTAAATTTCTCAAAAGATTATTGTTATGTTTTAACCCTTTTAACAAGTTTGTTCCACCATTGCATTTGGTGGACAATCTTATGTTAGGATGTGAAAGGGACGGGCACGGGTCATCGTTTAGACCATAATTGCAATGGTGCCAAGTATCTTTAGGCATTTTCTTTAAGGGACTTGATCATTTGTTTTGGAAGTATTTTGAAAATGTTATCGAGGGACTATGATCATTTGGTTTGTTTGTTTTGCCCAAAGAGACTTAACATGCAATATGGCCCAATTTTGAAAGGCATCAAGTGGAGTACCCTAGGGGGTGCAAGTGTGATTTGTGTGTCCATTTTCATGCTTGTTTGTCTTGAGATTAGGTCATAACTATTTTGTCGTTTTTCGCGTACAAACCCTAATTCTAACATGGCATAATTAGAAAGCAATAAAGTGCGAAAATAAATTTACTAAGCTATTACAAAACCAAATATGGGAAGGGGGGTACAAATGTTCAAATTGGGATTTTGACAAGGAATTTAAACCTAAAACTATTACATCAATATTGAATATTTACAAGACAAATATTTTGCATAGATTAAATAAAATAAGACAAATATGCAAGAATGCAAAAAGAATTTTTATATGTATGAAAAAAAGAATTATTTATGTAAAATAAAAAGAAAATAAAAGGGTATTATTTTTTTGAGTATTTTCATATTTAGGGTAAAACCCTAATTCTATTAAATAAAATGTGTTATTATTTAATTTAATACAAGTATTTATTTATTATGTACAAAAATAAAATAAAGTGAAGTATTTGTCAAAACTGTATTTTTATATTAAATATTAATAATAATAAAAAAAACAAAAAGTGTATATATTTTGTATTTACCCTAAATATATTAATAAATATATGTATATATGTATTATTTTAAATATGTGTTACATATATATAAATAATAATAATTCTTAATATTTGCAAAAAAGGTATTTTTTTATGTAAAATATTTTCAGAAGGTATAATAAAATAAAAATGAAAATAAAAGTATTTTTACATATTTCTCAATGTTTTAATGAAATGTATATATTCATTTATTTATGTATTAATCAAAAGAAAATCACATAAATACCTAATAAATTAAAAAACGGTGAGAAAAAAGATTTTTATATTTTTAATAACACGAGAAAAAATTAATGAATCAATCAAAAAAAGAAAAAGTCAGAAATCATTAAAAATAAGCCAAATGGGCCTAGGGGGTATGAAAGCAAAAGAGTGGTGCAAACAGAAATAACCAAACAGGCCCAGCCCAGAAAACTCCTTCTTCAACCTCCAGACTGTATGAATAACAATGAACACGCGTTTTCTGTCTTCCAATTCCTGGACTTTCAAGCAAAACTCATAACATGAAAAGTGTAGAGCATTAAGAGACGAATTCAGGGATATAAAGAACTTGACTTAACTCTCTAAGATGAGGGAGAATTTCTTCTCCCCCAATTTCTGACCTAGTTTTTCATCAATGTTCAGAACCAAAATTCTCTAAGCATACATAATATAAATGAAATCTAATCATATGGGCATGTTCAGGGCTATGATTGTGACATGTTTCCTTCACAAACCTAACGCTAACAATGCCTATACTGAGAGATAGAACTTCATGAAGATACCTGTTCAGTTGGAATCGTGCTTTGCAATGGAAGAGTTTTCAGAGCAAGATGATGATTTGTATAGCTTCCTTGAAGTGTAAGGATGCTATTCCAAGTTCTACTTTGTCTTGAAACTCCCTGAATCGTGCTAGAGAACTTCAACTGCAAAACAGAAAATAAAAATGGTGAAGTGGCTTGGAGGTGTTACAGATCGTGCTTTAGCTTTTGGATAGCTTGCATAGATGGTAAGGAAGGTATGTGAACTGGTTTGGGCAAGAATTCTTGAAAGGATTGAGAGTTGGAACTCAATCTGCAGAGGTTGCTCTGCTTGGGCAGTTTCAAGGTGATTCTGAGTTTTGGGATGGATTGGAGGTAAAAGGCTCGTGCTTTAGCTTGGTTTAGATGTGTGGAATGTGTTTGATCAGTTTGTCTAAGTGTTTGTAAGCTGGTTTGTAAGTTGGTTTGTAAGTTGGTTTGTAAGTTGGTTTGTAAGTTGGTTTGTAAGTTGGTACAAGTTATGCCATGTTTCTTCTATGTGAAGCAAGAAAATGCCAACTTTTTTCTAGGCTTGTACAGGCCCCTCAAAATGTGCTGCATCTTTTAGTCTTGATCAGTGTGTTATGTCCATGAATCTTGTGTCCAAAGATATGCATTGTACCTCTTGATTTTCAAACTTGACATAAAGTTCTACTTTGCAAAAATGGATAAATCACTTTTTCCAATTAAGGCTTAATTCCTTGTGTAATGACTATATGAAAAAAACAAAGCTAAAACACAATGGATTGGCATTTAATTATTGAGTAAGAAAAGGATTAGAGGCCTGTAACTAGCTTGCCCATGCTGATTTGAAAAATTGCAAAGTGTATGAACATGTACATGGCCATGAATCAAAGTGACTTTTGCCCATTTTGCAAAATTCGATTCTCCCCAACCATGAGGTTGTTTGAGAAGTTCTTGGACATTTTGGAAATCTTGGAATGTGTACTACAATCCATCTTTAAAATTCAAATTGAAATTCCAAGTGGAAGTGTATGGAAAATGGCCTGGAAGTTAGGTAGAAAACCTTGTCAAAAAGGTCAAATTTTCACTAAGTTATGAATGGTTTAGTGCCCTTATTCAAAAATTTATAACTTGAGATACAAGCCTCATTTGGGAAAACTTTGTGAATCAAAGTTGTAGATTATGAAACAAGCTACAACTTTCATGTTTTTACTTTTGTTTGAATCCAAATGAATCTTGGTGAAAAAGTGGGGCAAAGTTGGGAAAAAATTAGGGTTTTCCATAACTTAGAAAAATTCTAAGTTATGAAAAATTCCATTTCAAACCCTAATTTGCATTTCTTGGTTTCTTGGTGAACAAGTTTCATGATTTGGCATGTTTTGATGAAAAATGGATCTTGACTCTTGATTTTGACCAAAAAGTCAAAGTTTGACTTTTCAGTATACAGTCAAAATTGATCAATTGACTGGGAAATTCAACTGTCAATCTTGTGTACTTGGGATCTTTTGAGTTTGTTGAGCATGTCAAAATAATTCCATGGGGTCCTTGAGTCCATATGTGAGCTTGGTTTGCCATTGGCTAGGTCAAACAGTCAAAAATTACCCTTGTGCAGTCAAAACCCTAAATATGACCATTTTGCCCTTTTGGTGATCTGATCAAATTTCTTGTGGAATTGTGATCCAAACTTGATCAAATGGTCCATATGAGTTCATAATGTTGATGTGGGTCAATTTTCATGAGATTTGACTATCAATTGGCCACAGTTGACTTTTTCCCCAATACAGCTGATTTCTTAGGTCATCTGTCCAATTGACTGGGCAAAACTTGGAATCAAGACTTGAAGCTTGGTATGGATAAACTTGGGAGTCCAACATGAAGCATGAAAGTCATCTTAGGCATTTTAGGTCAAAACATCTTTGTTCAACCACAAACCCTAATTTGGGTTAACAGTGCAAGGAGAAGTCTTGAGCAGAGGAAACCCTAACTGGATCTTGATCTTCAAAGGTCTTGTGATGAGAAAATGTTGAGGAAATGGGAGGGCAAATTTTGGGGTACAACACCATCTGATTCTGAAGCTGAAGAAGAGGAAGATGAGGATTACTCTAAACAACAGTATCCTCCTGCAGATGACAAATACAAAAACTTGGAAGAACGTCTGGAAGTTATGGAGTTACAAAGAGTGCCTGGGATGGACTTTGAAGAGTTAGGGTTGGTATCTGGAATTGTAATCCCTCCTAAGTTCAAAGTGCCACTATTAGCTAAGTACGATGGGGTGTCTTGCCCAAAGATGCACCTACAATCTTATGTCAGGAAAATTTAACCACATTCTTCAGACAAAGACATGTGGGTCCACTTTTTCCAAGACAGTTTGTTAGGGACACAGTTATATTGGTTCTACCAGCTAGAGAGGTCTGATGTGCATAATTGGGAAGATTTGGCAGCTGCCTTTTACAAGCAGTATCAATATAATACGGACTTAGAACCAACCCGTACTCAATTACAAAGTATGGACATGGTCTCAAATGAAGGTTTCAAAGAGTATGCCCAGAAATGGATAGACTTGGCGGGACGAGTACAACCACCTCTATCTGAGAGGGAGATAGTATACATGTTTTTAGGGACTCTGTCAGGTCCTTTATTTAATCACCTGATAGGAAGTTTCTATGCGGGGTTCACTGAGTTGATTCTAACTGGTGAGAGAGTTGAAGCCGAAATCAAGAGCGGGAAAATTCAAAAAGATGCATCTGCTTCTGCTGCCATCAAAAAGAATTTTCCAGCAAAGAAAGAAGTATCAACTGTCTACTCTCAAAGAGGTCAAGGAAGAGTTGAGCGTCAGCCAGTGGTGGGAGCCGTAATGATTCAGAAGTCTGCAGCTGATCATCCCAGAAACAATCAACCCAGAACCAACCAAGCAAGGGTGGAAAGGCCTGTACGGAAATTCACCCAGATAAACATGACTCCTGCTCAGGTTCTACCCCATCTCTTGAAGTTAAACCTTGCCAGTTTGAAAGTGGCCCCGAAGAACCCGAATACTACTTCTCCGTATTACCATTCGAACGCCAAGTGTGCTTATCATTCAAGGAGTATAGGGCACGACACCAACAATTGTTGGGCCCTGAAGAATAAGATTCAGGATTTGATAGACGCTAAAGAAGTTGAATTCGACGCCCCTGAAAATCTGAATGTGATCTCTGCTCCAATGCTAATATATGGCCACAATGCCCATGCTGTTGAAGAGGATCTGTTTGTTGCTACTGTTGATGATTTGATAACTCTGCTACCGATAATCAAGTTGAATCTGCTAAAGGCTGGGATTTTCCCAGGTTGTGAAAAAGATTGCTGCCCTTGTTCATCCTTACCAACTGACTGTCCATTGTTGAAGTTAGGAATCCAACGCCTAATGGATAACCAAGAATCCTTTTTGAAAAGACTCCTGTTACACCGACTCCTCTCAATGATATTTCAATAATAACCATATCCGCCAATATTTCCAAGGTCTCCAAAAGACCTGTTAAGATTACATCCGCTCCGAAGACTGCACCTTTGAAGATAACCATGCCCGGGCCCATCCCGTACAAGTCCAACAAATCAATACCGTGGAACTATGGTGGAGAAATCTACTACCACAGTATTAAACAAATTGAATCAACTGAAGAGAGTTCTGATGAAGAGACTTCCGACATTGGAAACATTGCCGGAACGAGCAAAATCACCCACAGTGGAAGAATTTTCTCTCAGGATATTTCCCCTCCAAAGGCAATCTTCGGACCCTCAGCTGCTCCTAAGGTTACCCCTGTCCCGATCAACATAACTGCAAGAACTCCGATTATTGAAGAAGTTGTAACTCATGTGGTTGTCCCCTCTACTGCTGCTGATGATAGAGGGAAAGGGATCCAAAAAGAGCCCGTCAGGACGAGGGCTCAGCCATTGGTCATCCCTAAGACCTCTCAAAAATAAATGGAAGAGATTTTGAAAATAATCAAGAAAAGCGATTATGATGTTGTGGAACAACTGGGGCAAACCCCCTCAAAGATCTCTATGTTGGCCCTGCTGCTTTGTTCAGAAGCTCATGCCAAAGCTTTGATAAGATTCTTGAAGACGGCCCACGTGCCACAGAAAACCTTCGCGGATCAGTTCCAGGAATGTGTAGCTAGTTTAACAGCTGACAATGGTTTGGGATTCTCCGATGCCGATTTAACATCGAAGGGGAGAAAACATAATGACGCGCTACATGTCTCGGTGGAGTGTAGGGGAACCACCCTAGCTCATGTTTTGGTTGATACTGGGTCATCTTTAAATATCTTGCCGAAGAAAGCCTTGGATAGACTGGATTGTGAAGGCCTAACCCTGAAGCCCAACAATATAATTGTCAGAGCCTTTGATGGTTCTAAAAGGATGGTCAACGGGGAGGTGGACATCCCGATTAAAGTGGGAACTGAAACCTTTAACTCCATATTCTATGTGATGGACATCCGTCCTTCCTATTCTTGCTTGTTGGGAAGACCCTGGATTCACAATGTTGGAGCCGTCACTTCCTCTCTGCATCAAATGCTCAAGTACCCTGTCCAGGGGAAAATTATAACTGTTCATGGCGAAGAGGAATAAATGATAAGCCATCTAAATTCTTTCTGCTATGTAGAATTGGATGGTGAATTCATCGAGACCCCTTTTCAGCATTTTGAAGAGGTAGCTCAGGAGATTGCGACAACCAAGACAATGTCTTCTGTACCCATGATTACCAAACCTGCACCTCGGATGTCGTCTCTCAAAGATGTAAAGGTTGTGATTGAAGAAGGAGGAAGCACAATCTGGGGACAGCTACCAGACTTTCCTTTCAAATCAGACAAGTTCGGCCTAGGATTTACTTCGGCTAGTCAGAAGGTTGTGCGCCGCTCCCGTGCTGGAGGGCCACCAGTAAAGATCACCCCTCATGGAATCAATACTTTGGAGGATAGTGAGGAGGAGAGCAACCTGGAAGACTGGATTTTCCCTACTGTTGACGGGGGACTGTGCAACTGGGAGGCAAAAGACTTTGTTCCAATTACTTTCATACCGCAGTAATTTATCTTTCAAACATTTTTATTTGTTTGTAATAATTCTCAAATAATTTGTACACTTTTAACCTTGTGCCTTACCCAAGGCACATAGGTCCATTTGTAAGGGTTTGATTTTTCATCTTCATATGCCATTTTAATGAATCATGGACGTTTTCACATATAAACTTTTGTGTTCATTGTCTTTCTTTTTACATTTTATTCATTTAAAGGTGGCTATCCCTTACACGCACCCACACTCACAAATGCAGGTACCCTTCCATTCCGGATTCTATGGGTAATAATTCTGCTATGGCCTTCAGTGACTCTGAAGATCTGGTCTACCATGCCGAATACGAAGGTGATGAAGATTGTGAGGTACCGGGAGAATTGGCTAGGCTGCTACAACAGGAAGAAAGGGCTATTCTACCTCATGAGGAGCTGTTAGAGACAATCAACTTGGGTACTGAGGAAGACAGAAAAGAAGTCAAAGTGGGTGCCAACCTAGAACCAAGTGTCAAAGAGCGTCTAATTCAGATGTTGAATGAAATATCTTCTCCTGGTCTTACGAAGACATACCAGGACTCGATACAGACATTGTGGTTCACCGTCTGTCCGCAAGAGAAGACTGTCCACCGGTCAAACAGAAAGTCCGCCGCATGAGGCCCGACATGTCTGAAAAGATCAAAGCAGAAGTTATGAAGCAGTTCAATGCTGGATTTCTTGCTTTTAGTTCCTATCCACAATGGGTTGCTAACATTGTGCCCATGCCTAAAAAGGATGGCAAAGTGAGAATGTGCATGGATTACAGAGACTTAAATAGGGCCAGCCCTAAAGATGACTTTTCACTACCACACATTGACATCTTGGTTGACAATACAGCTCAGCACAAGGTATTTTCTTTCATGGATGGATTTTCAGGTTACAACCAGATCAAAATGGCACCTGAAGACATGGAGAAAACTACTTTTGTTACACAGTGGGGTATGTTCTGCTACAAAGTGATGCCATTCGGACTGAAGAATGTCAGGGAAACCTATCAACGCGCCATGGTGGCTTTGTTTCATGATATGATACATCATGAGATTGAAGTCTACGTAGATGACATGATATCCCGATCACAGACGGAAGAAGAACACCTCAACCATTTGCAAAAGTTGTTTGTCAAGTTGAAGGAGTACAAGCTCAGATTAAACCCTAACAAGTGTACGCTCGGAGTCAGGTCAGATAAACTCTTGGGTTTCATTGTCAGCAACAAAGGCATCGAGGTTGATCCTGCCAAAGTCAAATCTATACAAGAAATGCCTGCTCCTCGCACTGAGAAGGAGGTCAGAGGTTTCTTGGGACGCCTAAACTACATTGCAAGGTTCATTTCTCACCTAACATCTACCTGTGAGCCAATCTTCAAGCTGTTGAAGAAAGATCGGGTGGTTAAATGGAATGATTATTGTCAAGTTGCTTTCGATAAAATCAAGGAGTATTTGCTAGAACCTCCTATCTTGATGCCACCCGTCGAAGGAAGACCGCTAATCATGTATCTGACCGTCCTAGAGAATTCAATGGGGTGCGTACTAGGCCAACATGACGAGTCTGGTCGAAAAGAGCATGCCATTTATTACCTTAGCAAAAAATTTACCGATTGTGAGACCCGATACTCACTGCTCGAGAAAACTTGCTGCGCTTTGATATGGGCTGCTCGCCGGCTAAGGCAGTATATGTTGACTCATACCACTTTGCTGATATCTAAGATGGATCTGATCAAGTACATCTTTGAGAAGCCTGCTTTATCTGGAAGAATAGCTAGATGGTAGATGATCCTAACCAAATACGATATACAGTACACGACCCAAAAAGCTATAAAGGGGAGTGTGCTAGCTGATCATCTGGCTCATCAAGCTGTCGAAGATTACCAATCCATGAAGTTTGACTTCCCTGACGAAGACATTATGACATTGGACAACATTGAAGAGAACATACTATATGACGGACCTGAACAAGGATCCCGATGGACCCTGTACTTTGATGGTGCCTCCAATGCACTTGGCAACGGTATCGCTGCAGTAATCATCTCTCCATAAGGTTTCCATACTCCTTTCACAACCAGACTTTGCTTTAACTGCACCAACAACATGGCCAAGTATGAAGCTTGCATCTTTGGACTCAAGGCTGCCATAGACTTGGGAATCAAATCTTTGATTGTGTTTGGGGACTCAACTTTGGTCATCAGTCAGATTAAAGGAGAGTGGGACACTAAGCATCCAAACCTCATCCCTTACAAAGAACATGTCCTGACATTGTTACCACATTCCGAGCAGATTACCTTTGAGCACTTCCCGCGCGAAGAAAATCAGCTAGCAGATGCTCTAGCTACAATGTTGTCCATGTTTAAACTTAACTGGGATAATGAGGCTCCCCAAATCATCATTGAACGGATGGATGAACCTGCACATTGTCACGAGATTAATACCGAAGAAGTAGTGGACCGACCTTGGTTTCATGAAGTCAAAAGGTATCTCGAGGCTCAAGAATACCCTGAAGGAGCTTAAGTCAACGACAAAAATTTCTTAAGGAGATTCTCTGCCAAGTTCTTCCTGAGTAATGGTATCATGTACAAGCGCAATCATGATTGCATTCTGCTCCGTTGTGTGGACAAGATTGAAGCTGAACAGATCATGGCTGAACTGCACAATGGTACCTTTGGCACTCACTCTAGCGGACATACGATGGCTAAAAATATTCTACGGGAAGGCTATTACTGGTCTACCATGGAAGCTGACTGCTATCAACATTCTAGGACTTGTCACAAATGTCAAATCTATGCGGACAAGGTACATATACCTCCAGTTCCTCTCAATGTCTTAACAGCTCCTTGGCCATTCGCTATGTGGGGAATCAACATGATTGGGGAGATCAAGCCTACAACATCCAATGGACACCGCTTCATTCTAGTGGCCATTGATTACTTCACCAAGTGGGTCGAAGCAGCTTCCTTCGCATCTGTCTCAAAGAATGTTGTTGCCCGCTTCATCAAGCAGAACCTCATTTGTCGGTACGGAATCCCCAAAAGGATCATTACTAACAACGATACAAATCTTAACAAGACTATGATCACCGCCTTGTGCGAGCAGTTCCAGATTCAACATCATAATTCATCTCCCTATCGGCCAAAGATGAACGGTGTTGTCGAAGCTGCGAACAAAAATATCGGGAAGATAATACAAAAGATGACAATCACCTACTAGGACTGGCATGAGATGTTACTTTTTGCTCGGCACGGGTACCGTACCACGACACATACATCAACTGGGGCAACACCTTATTCTTTGGTATACGGCATGGAAGTTGATTTACCTATCGAGGTTCAGATTCCCTCCTTGAGAATCATAAAGGATGCTGGTCTGAGTGAAGACGATTGGATTCAGACCCGCTTGATCAACTTAACTTGATTGACGAAAAGCGACTTACTGCTGTTTGCCATGGTCAGACGTATCAAAAACGGATGATCAAGGCTTTCAACAAGAAAGTCAGGCATCAGGTATATCAAGTCAGAGATCTTGTAATAAAGCGGATCATCTTGCCGCAAAGTGATCCCAAGGGAAAATGGACTCCTACCTACGAGGGACCATTTGTGATCAAAAACGACTTTTCTGGTGGGGCAATGATATTAACCACCATGGACGGTGATGACTTGCCACACCCTGCGAACGCAGACATAGTCAAAAGATGCTACGCATAAATGACCCGCTAGGTTGACACACCTAGGAAAAAAAAGGGCATCCCGGTGAATCAAAAACCCGAATGGGCGGTTCAGGCAAAAGATAGAGATATAACAAAAAAATATGTACACCCAGCAAGTTGAAAACCTGAAAGGGCGACTTGGGCAAAAAAGGGTTTCCCGGTGGATCGAAAACCCGAAAGGGCGGTCCAGACAAAAGTTAGGGAATTAAAGCGTATGAATATGTCTCGTCGGATAAATTTAAGGACAATCTCTTCACAGACAAGTTTCGGGCTTCTGATCAACTCAATCATCTTCGGAAGAAGCAACGAATGGACAAGATATTCGGAGTTACGAAGGCTATAGCAAAATGGGAACCCCATGGAATTTTCACACATAGCCATCTTTCTTTGTATTAATTTTTCTCATTTTTATGACAATGTTCTCTTACCAGGATGTCTGTCTCCTTTGTACAAAATACTTACACAAAGTTAATACAAAGATACTTCAAAGTGCAGAAAACTATTTGCCTTTTCTTCTTTTTTTACACTTATGTTTTATTTGAAAACGTCCAATGATTTATTGATGAGCATATGCATTTGAATATAATCATCGTTCACAAATAAACTAAATGGGAAAGAATAATTACTGACAGGTTGAAAGTATAGGAAAACGTATTTAGGCTATTCCAAGAGAAATCCCATGCAGTACATCATCTAGATCCCCGACGGAGCTAAAACCTTGAAATACATATCCCCAACGGAGTTATAATTTCCAATCCTTAATCCACCATCAGAGTTAAAACTTCAAACTCCCAATCCCCAGCGGAGCAAAAACTTTGAATCACAGACCCTCAGCAAAGATGAAACCTTCTTCCCCAGTCAAGTCAACATTTCCAACTATCAACCCCCAGCGGAAGCCATCCAGTTTCTCCAAATTCCCCAGCAAGTTGTCTTAAATTCTGAGAATCAACCAGATAACAGTTAACTTTGGTCTTATCCCAAACCTAGGATAATTCCCCAGTAGATTGTCATACAACCCAAACTCCTGATCTCTCCAGCAGGATAGCTCCCCAGCAGTATAGCTTTTTTCTCCCAGAGTCCTGAACTTACTCTCCAGCAGTAAGCCTTCTCCCCCACAAAGTTTTTTACTCCACCGACAGAATGAAGATTTTCATTCTTGATTCCTCAGTGAAGTTGTCCGGATCTTCATTACTCCCCAGCATGAATTTGTCAGAATTTTTAATCCCCTGCAGATCGAAGATTCTCATTCTTGACTCCCCAGCATGAAGTCCCCAAGGATTCAAATTCCCCATGAGATTGAAGATTCTCATTCTTAGTTCCCCGCAGAAATCATCATAGTTTTCCCCATTCCCCAGCCGAGTAAGGATTCCCGTTATTTAACCCCCAGTAGAAGTCTTCAAAGTTCTCTGGATTCCCCAAGAAGATTTATCAAGCAGTCTGACATTACTCTCGCAACAGAATTTTTGTCAATACTCCAACTTCAAGACATGAAGGATTCTCACATCCTCACAGAATTTATCAGGGATTTTCCATCCCCAACAGTCACGAAGGATTTCTCATCCTCAGCAATCAAAGATTTTGAATCTCCAACAGCGTTCAAGGATTTATTTTCCCCAGCAGCAGTCAAGGATTTCATTATCCCCAGCCATCAAGGATTTATTTTCCTTAGCAATACATCAAATCAGCTTACATGCGCATACATTACTTTCATATATCATAAACATTGATAAAACACATTTTATTGCATCATACATTTCATGCAACATAACTTTGTATTTCAGCTAACATTTTATCCTTTCCAGGATAAGATTAACAACTATCTTTAACAAATATTCAAAGATTTCAGATACAGTAGGGATACACTCCAGACACGGAAGTCATTATGTTACTCATTCAAGATCTCTTATTCAGATACATTACGGATACACTCCAGATACGGAAGTCATTTTGTTACTCATTCAGATCTCTTATTCATGATACAGTAAATATACACTCCAGACACGGAAGTCATTCTATTACTCATTCAGAATTCAAAGTCAAGATACAGTACAGATACGCTCCAGACACGGATGCCATTTTGTCACTCATTCAGACTTCAACAATCATGATACAGTTCAGATATACTCCAGACACGGATGCCATCTTGATACTTATTCAGATTTCAACTATCATATACAGATTAGATACGCTCCAGACACGGAAACCATTCTATTTCTCATTCAGATTCAATTGTCAATTCCAAGTTCAGATACACTCCAGACACAGATGTCATTCTGTCACTTATTCAGATCCCAGTTACAGTTCAGATACACTCCAGACACGGAAGTCATTCTGCTACTCATACAAATCTCAACTTCAGATACAGTCCAGATACGCTTCAGACACGGTTGACATTCTGTCACTTATTCTGACTTTTTCCCCAACTCAGAGATGCTCCAGACACGGATGTCATTCTATCGCTTATTCAGATTTCAAGATTCAGATACAATACGGATACACTCCAGACACGAAAGTGATTCTGTCATCCATTCATATTCAAGTACAGTTACAACTCAGATACGCTCCAGACACGGACTACATTCTATTGCTCATACAGATTCAGTCTCCAGATATAGTTCAAATACGTTTCAGACGCGGATACCATTTTGATACTCATTCTTTCGACTTACAACTTGCAGTTCAACAAACATTCTTGGATGGCATATTTAATCCCATCTGCAACAAGATTCTATCACATCTCTAAATGGCATCTTTAAGCCCATTCCCTCAACTACGTTTTGACGAGTGCAAATTTACGGGCACTCTAGTGTCCAATCATCTTTTACCTTCGAGTCACGAACGGCAAAACTCGCCAATCTAACTCTTCAGGTTCAAGAAGATTGAACAGGGGCAGATGTTGTACCCCAAAATTTTCCCTCTCATTTTATCAAGATTCATCCATAAGACTTCTTGAACTCAAGACCAGATTAGGGTTTGCTCAGCTCAAGACATCTCCTTGCACTGGTGACCTGAAATTAGGGTTTGAGTTTGCACAAGGATTTTTGGACTTCCAATGCCTCATGTGACTTTCATACTTCATGTTGGACTCCTAAGATTTCTCATACCAAGTTTCAAGCCTTGAATCAAATTTTTGCCCAACCAATTAGACAGTTGACCTAAAGATCAACTGTATTAGGGAAAAAGTCAACTGTGGCCAATTCAAAGTCAAACCTCATAATTTTTTATCCACATCAATATTATAGACTCATATGAACCATTTGATCAAGTTTGGACCACAACTCCTCAAGAAATTTGATCAGATCATCAAAAGGGCAAAATGGTCAAAATTAGAGTTTTGACTATAGGAAGGCAATTTCTGATTTTTCACCTAGCCAATGGCAAATTGGGTTCAAGCATGATTTAAAGGACTCAATAGCACCATATTGACCTAATCACAAGGTTCAAAAGATCTCAATTGCATTGGATTGATAGATGAATTTTCCAGTCAACTGATCAAAAATTAACTGTACACTGAAAAGTTAAACCTTGACTTTTTGGTCAAAATCAAGTACCAAGGGTCATTTTTCATCAATATGTGTCAAAATATGAAACTTGTTCACCAAGAAACTTAAATTTGGAAATTAGGGTTTAAGTTATGAAAATTTCTTATTTTTCCCCAACTTTTCCCAACTTTTTCACCATGATGCAATTGGATTCAAAGAAAACTTCCAACATGAAAGTTGTATTCCTCCACAAAATCTACAACTTTGATTCACAAAGTTTTCCCAAAAGATGCTTGGATCTCAAGTTATAATTTTGTGAATAGGGGTCCATGAAACTTTTAACTTAGTGAAATTTTGCCTTAGTTTAGGCAGATTTTTTACCTAACTTCATGGCAACTTTTCACCTAGTTCCAAGTGGAATCTCAAAATGCATTTCAAAGAAGGATTGTAAAGAAATTTACAAGCTTTCCAAAATGTCAAATAACTCTTCAAGATCATTTATGGTTATGGAGAATCGAAGAAAAGAAAATGGCCATTTCTCACATTTGCCCAAGGCATTTTGCACCATGTTACAACATGCAAATCAGTTTGAATCATGCTTGTACTTGCATTACAGGTTCTAATCCTTTTTACACTCCAAAATTGAATGCAAATACATTGGACAATGTCATTGTTTTGATCTTTGAAGCTTTGTACAAGGGTTTAATCAAAAATGGCATAAAGGTAACAATGCTACTTTGATAAAGCATACTTTTAGCAACTTTGTTTATCTTGAGCCATGGACCTAACCTTTTTCTGCAAACAAAGTCCACAAATACCAGGCAATTTGTACAACTCTCCTCAGGCCTTGAGCTATCCAGTACAACCTTTTCCTTTGTCACTTCAACTTTTGCTTCAAAAGCAAGTAAGCTTGCAAAAAGTCCACAACTCTTGTATCTGATAAAACCAAGTCTTGCTATCATTGGAAACAACTTCAGCATATTGTAACAAGCCAATACACGAGCTCATAGCATTGCAAACACCCTAAAACACCAAAATCACCATTTCTACCCAAAACAGGGAAACCTCTGCAGATCACTAGCCAAAACAAATTTCACTCGTGCATTTTTTGTTTCAAGGCTTCAAACACATTCCCTACATCACACTTAAGTTGTCCAAGCCTTTGTTAAGAAACTATAACCTCTGTTTCGAGGATCACCATTTTCATTTTGAAGCTTTGTAGGTTGACTTCTACATGGAGATTCAAGCAACTTCAAGGCAAGCTGAGCAATGGAAAAGGTTAAGGGAACTTCAAGCAAGCTCACAAGTACTTCAGGCCTCACTCAAAACTCCTACATTGCCATATCCAAACTCAACTGAGCAAGGTACTTTTCAAAGTTCCATCTCCTTATTTAGGCATCGTTAGGCTTAGGTTTGTGAAGCAAAAATGTAGTCTTTAATGTGCTTGAGCTGTACATATGCATAGTTCTTATTTATATTAACTGAGCTAGGAGAATTTGGATGATGAACATGCTGAAAATTTTAGGTCAGAAATTTAGGGTGACAAAATTCTTCTTGATCTTTGAGAGTTAGGTCAAGTTCTTTATATCATTAGATTCGTGTGATGATGAGCTACATTTTTCATGTTATAAGTTTTTGATTTTGTGCAAAGAATAACAAGAACAGGTTTGAAAGGCAGATACACGCGTTTTTTTGTTCAGAGGTCAAGGATGAAGTGAAGCGGGCCTGGCGCTTGGGCTTGTTTCTTGTTACACCCTCCACTTTGTTATTTGCACCACTTGGCCCATTTGTTATATTTTGTTTTTTTTATTTCTTTTGTGATTTCTGACTTTTATATTTTTTATGAACATTAAAAAATCCCAAAAAATATTTTCTTAATTTTTGCATTTTTATTTTATTATTTTTATTATTTTTTATGGCATAAAAAATAGTTTATTAGGTTAAATGGAAATTATTTTCTTAAATAAATTTGTAAATAATATAAAAATATCATACATTTTTATTTTTATTATTTACATACTCAAAATATTATTTTCTCACATATTTAATTTTTTAAAAAACATTGTGTATATATTCTTATTATTTTTCTTTTACATAAATGAAATAAATAATAATAGAATGTATATTTTCTTTTAAACAAAAATTAGGGTTTCCACCCCTTTCAAAAATAATCATTTTATTTTCTTATTGTTAGGACATCAATAAACTTATTTTCTCATACATAAAATAAATACAAAAAACATTTTGCATATTTACAATTTATTGTACATTTAAATAATTGTTCATTTATTTATTGTATAAATTCAATTGGGTTGTAATAGTAAATTAGGGTTTTATTTTGAGAAATATCCCCATATTCAAAACTTGTACCCCCCTTCCCATAATATTGTTGTAATAGTCTAGATTTACATTACGCAATTTATCGTATTATATGTATGATAGTAAATTAGGGTTTTGTATGCAAAGACAAAAAAATCAAAAAAATAGCATGACCTAATCCAAGACAAAAATGCATGAAAAATGAAACCACACAATGCACACAAGAATCTCTAGGGTTTCACCAACTATGTTGCCTTAAAATGACCATGGTATGCATGCTAGGTATCTTGGCAAAATCAAACAAAAACAAAAAAGATCACAGTCCCTCGATGACGCTATGAAAATGTTGCCTAATAAACAAAAATGATTTAGTCCCTAAAGCTTACTAAGATACTTGGCACCATTGTTATCATGGTAATACGATGACCCACGCCCGTCCCGTTTAACATCCAAAGATATGGTTGTTTACCAAATGCAATGGTAAAACAACAATGTCAAAGGGTTAAAAATGTAAAAGAAAGACTTTTGATTATGTAGATGCTCCTAGTTACTTGATCAATTTGCAAACCATCATTGCTATTTTCAAACAAACACACACACATTTCAAAACAATTTCCAAACAACTTTCAAAACATTGAAATATTTTTCAAAAGACAAACATCTTTGTTTACATTCTTACAAACAAGAATCATTACAAAGATTTCCAAAATGATGGCCTCTTTTCAAAATACTTTCAAAAACACACAAAGCACCATTTCAAACAATTAGAAAAGCAAAGCAAGTGATCTAAACAAGTAACTAAGAACACATGGAAAACCATGGATGAAAAGGGTGCTAGCACCTTCCCTTTTCATAATCTACCCCTCGAACTCAAGAAAACATCTCAAAGGTCTTTCCTGTGCTTTTTGACCTTTGATTTTGGATAAAATAAAAGTCGGTGGCGACTCTTGCTAAATCGAAACATTTGTGAACACAAACCCAAAACCTCAAGTCAGTTCTCCCACCGTATCACAATAAGCATCAATGATATTAAAATAATTAGCTACTATATTCCAATTTATTTTTATAGGAGATGAAATAGTTTTAGCTTCGTACTGGTGTAAACGGCGCTTCAAACGGAAATCCGAGTCAAAAGTTATGGATTTTTAAAGTTTTTAAAATATTTCGGCTCAGCACATGCAGGAAACTGGTTTCCAAAATACTGGAAACCCATTTTTGCATTTTTCCAGTAACCTGCAGGACAAAATCATGTTGAGGAAACCGATTTCCCAAAAATAGGAAACATGTTTCCTCTCACGCAGAAACGTGTATTTTCTGCAACTTCTTAGGCAGAAATCGATTTCCCAAAAAACCAGAAACCGACTTCTGCTATGTAGAACAAATTTTTATGCTATTTTCCATAATACGGTTCCTATGCAATTTAACCCGAAAACTCTCATTTTTTCAATTAAAATAAAGTAATTTGGTTCCATAAAATACACATATAGCATACTTATCATTCCAACATAATTCACATCTATAATTTGACCAATTTCATCCAATTTAGCATAAATGATTCATCAAAATTTTAAAACCTCACAGAGCAAGATAACGAGAACCAAGAACATACAATCATTGAACCTAATCACTACCATTCCCCATCATTATGTAATGTTTTATAGTGTTAGAATCTCACCCTTACCTTGTATTTTGATCGATTATTGATTCCTACGGTGAACCTTTCTTGCCCTAGCATTTTCTTCTTCTTCTCTCTTCTACGATCTTCTTTGTTCTTTTTCTATGTTGTTTTTTTCCTCTTCTCTATTCTCATTCTATTTTATTCTAAGGACCCTTAAATTATAATACCAACATTGCCCTTCCCGAATAAATAAATAATTATCTAAATAACCATAAAATAATAATAATTCTATTTAATCATTATACTATAATATTAAATCTAATATTTTAATTCAAATAATTCTAATAGCTAGTTATCTCTCTTCACCTCATGTTTCTACACTTTTGGTCATCCACCCTTATTATCTTAATTATAATAATTTATCAAGTATCTAATTCCCAACGGAAGCATCATAATACAAAAAAGATTTTCCGAAGCGCATAAATACATCACATCCCTTAATTCACCTAAATAAAATGATTAAACGAAATCGGGGTGTTACATAGGACAAACAAAGATTCAAGTTGGGGAGAATTTGATAAATTCTTAATTCTTTTTAAAATGTCCAATTGGAACATAGCATTTATCTTACTTAAATAACAAGTTTTTAATATAAAAACCTCAACTAATGAATACAAGTGATGTTGTGCAAGTTTACTTTGCTTTTTTATCATTTGTGCAGGATAAAGGCCTTTTTGTAAAAACCACTAATCAGACACTTCGCTAAGCGTGTAATAGTAAACTCCAGCAAAGTTAATGCAAAAGGAAACATACTCCATAAGACACACTTTGTCAAGAGAAGGTGCATCGAAATATCAATTAGCTTAGCGAATCAAAACTCACCTAGAGAAACCAAAACAAAAGCAAATCAACCAATTTTTGCTAGCAGCAAGGAGAAGCGAAGCATTTTTCTTAGCAAATCGGGACTTCACTTAAGCGAAACAGGGTGGTCTAAAGAAGATATTTTGAAAAATTTTAAGACTGAAGAAAGAAACTTCGCTAAGCGGGCCTCGCCTCTCTTAGATATCTTTGGCGGTTTCTAGAAGACAAGTTAATTTGAAATCTTAATGAAGAAGTAAGAGTTCGCTTAGTGAAGTATAGTTTTCTTAGCAAACTCAGGCGGCCATAACTACTATAAATAGACCAGAACATAGCACAATCAATTCATTCCAGTTTTTATCATCGTAATACTTGAGAATACACTCTGTAATATCAGTAGAATAGTTGTAAAGGAGGTTGTAAGGAGAAGAAGGTGGATTCACATCAAAATTCGGGAAATGATCATTGATGTCGTTTCAACTCAATTCTCCATATGTGCTTTAAGCTACCATGAGTAGCTAAATCACTCTCTTGTTGGGATTGGTTGTATTTCACCGAAACAATATGTATTTACTTTGATCATGGTTTTATATGCAATTTATGTTTGAATCATTATTGTTGTTATCTTTGATTTACCGTTTATTTCATGGATTAAATCGATATTGACAAATATGGTACTAATCTCGATCCAAGATAACAATTATTAAAATATAAATTATAGACATAGATATAGTTTAATATTCACTAAAAGTATCGAATCATAATGCTACTGTATTGTTTAATAGGCTGAGAAATCGTTTATTAAACTATAAGGTAGAATTCTCAGCAAAGTTGAGGCATAAACTTTCTTTGTCCGTGTTACTTGATGATAATAAAACGAGCTTAAATTGTGTACACCTGATTTGAGAATTAAATATTGAATTGGTGGATGAAAACCATTCCCAACAAGTCTATTCATCTGAGTTTCATCTTTCGTTAGTTTACACATTTCCTTTTCGTACTTACAAACCAAACAAATCTTGAAACTTATGCTTAGAAATATAGAAATCGTTGAATGGTGTTGATATCTCTCCAATCCATGTGGATATGATACAACAAATATTTCATTTGATTATACACTACATCAGTATGCCCTGGAGAATTAACATGACATTTTAACCTTGCATTTGCATCATATTTTGGTGAGAGTGCCCCAATTGGAGGAGAAAGTGGCTTTAACTCTACCAAGGATGCCGTGAGTAAGTGTTGTAATAATTGATTGTGTGGCATAGGGAGAGGGTCAACTCTTCTTGGATGTCCGCCAAACCTATTTTGCTGTTGTTCTCATGCTATCACCAATGCTTGTTGTGCTTTCTGGTCTGATGCAACAACATTAGTTTCTCCTTCCTTCTTTTCTGAGAAGTTTGGAGTATGCTTCTTTGGGTTGTAAGGAGAACTGGACGCCCCTTATATCTTGCCACTTTTCACACCATCTTCAATTCGTTCGCCAATTCTCACCAAATCAGAGATTCCTGAGGAGACGCTGCCTACCATTTTCTCATAATACATACCTTGTAGAGTACTCATGAACATGTCTACCAACTCCTTTTCAAGGATTGGTGGTTGTACAAGTGCCATTATTTCTCTCCATTGTTGAGCATATTCTTTGAAATATTCGTCCTTCTTTTGGGACAAATTTGAAGTTGCATGCGACTAGGAGTTATGTTCAAGTTGTACTTGTATTGCTTTAAGAAAGCGTTAGTGTAACATCCCATTAACCACGCACAAATAATATGGAATAATCAAAGTAAATTAGCATGCATATCAGACAAGGGCGTCACGTTTACTTCACGATAACAACACAATACACTAGTGTAATACGGTGGGAGAACTGACTTTTTTTATTTATTGCAAATGTTGCGGTTAGCAAGAGTCGCCACCGACTTTTCTTTTATCCAATATTTAGGAAATGTGAAAATAACAGAAAAGACCTTTGATAGATTTTGTGTTCGGGGGGTAAGTTATGAAAAGGGAAGGTGTTAGCACCCTTTTCATCTGTAGTTATCTACAGGCTCTTAATTGCTTAGCTCACTTTCAAAAAATTGCTTTGTGTGTGTGTTATTTGTTTGAAAATATTTTGAAATGCCAATGTAAGGCTAACTTTTTAATAATTCTTGTATCAGTCCTCAAGAATGTATACAAAGTGTTTTTGAAAATATCTTGTTTGAAAGTGTAGTGTGAAAAATGTTTTTTGAGTTGTGAAAAAGTTCGTGAGCAAGCATTCAAGAGTTCTTACCATTTAAAGTCTTTCTTGTTATTTTCCTTATCCTTTGTATATAGTATTATCCATACCATTAGTTGGTAGGTAATCCTATCTATTAGATGTGAAGGGATAAGCGTAGGGTCGTCGTATGGTCATCGAAGGCAACATGTAAGGATACTTTAGCAATTGTATCAAATGGACTATCATCATTTTTCTCGTATGGTCATCGAGGGACTATAATCTATATTCGAAAGGGACCATGATGATATTGTTAAATCGAGGGTCTTTTGCTAAAGTATCCCCACTTTCGAGGGACGTGACCAACATTCGTAAGGCAACAAGAGAGGTTACCCTAGAGGTGAAGTGTGCAAAGTGTATTAGTTTCAATTATGTTAATATTGTATTGGGGTTATATATTTCCAATTATTAGTCTTTCCATACAAACACTAATTAATAACAGATAAATATGTGCAGGATGTAAAACTTAAGTTATTACATTCTGTAAGCAGTTACAAAATCAGAAAATGCGAGAAAGTAAATTTACGCTATTACATCGGAGAGTGCGACCTATTTAATGTTTTGTGTTTTTTGTAGAAAATAATTTAGGTTAATAAATAGTAATTAAAACCTAATTATTTCTAATTAATTTTAATATTTAGAAAAAAGCTAATTAACTTAATTAATTAATAAATGAAAAATATGTGAAAAACATTAATTACTCATTAGAAAACTCTAATACTAATTTGTTTTATTTAAAAAAAGTTTAAGGTTAATGGTTAATTAGAAAATAATTAATTAAGAAAATGGAAAAGAAATTAGGGTTAACAAAAATATGAAAAATCAAAATGCATGGGGTGGGAGTTGAACGCACACCCTTCCCTTCAATGACCATTCCCTTTACCATTGTTCCATGCTGTTTTTTGTGATATGGAATGAGAATGAATCAAAATATGATGAACCTGCTTTGTAAATCTTGAAAAACAAAAGAATTTTGACAAGAGGAGGGATCGAACCCACGCCCTCAGCAATACAAGTCACGCTTCTTACCACTTGTCCATCATTTGTTACACGTTTGTTAATCAGCATCATTCAATATAATATAAATCAAAATCAAGAAATCATATTAAAATAAAAATCACAAAACGCGCGTTGTGGTGGGGTCAGGTTTTTTTAATCAACCAATAGGATGGTTACATGCCTAGGTCACCTGAGTCAATGGGGTCAAACCACCGTGGAGGGTGGTCAACTTCGTCTTCTCTGATGAGGGGTTTTTTGAAAGTTGCATATATGGATGAAAATGAAAGATCTAATAACTCAGGTCCACTAGTTAGCATGCTGCGAGTTCAATGGTGGTGTTCGTTTGGTCTGAAAACACCTGTCGCTAGGGTTTCAAAACATTGAGAGCTCCGAGCCCTAACAATGGCATTTTGTTGTTCCTGCACTAAAACTAAAAGTTAATGGTTCAAAAACATTCTAAATATGATTATGAACATATGTGAATGCTTAAAAACAATTTGTATCATGCGAATTAAGAGCTTAAAATCAATGAAAGTTACCAAACCGATGATGTTTGGTTGCGATGATCCAGGATGTTACGAGCTTCAAGGATGATTAGAATGAGTTACTGGAGTCTTCAGGAAGCTTGATTGATACTTGGAATGGATTGAAAACGGTTGGACATAAAGGTTTGAGTTTGCCCTAGTTCTTGAAAATTTTGAGATTTTAGGGTTGCCTCTATGATGTTGCATGTATGTCTTTCCTTGGTGTATACATGTTGAGTATATATAGAGGAGAAGATTAGGTCAAGTGGTAGGCTTGGACATATCATGAAATCATCTATTTGATTTTGTTTGAAAATAAGTTCAAATCTTCCAAAACTAATGAAGACTTATTTCAAATAAGGCCTGATGATTTCTTCAGCTTCAAGGTAGATTTGTGGGCCTCCAACTTGATTAAAAACATTAACCATGCCCCTTAATCCAATGTTTGTATATTTTATTTAATTTAATTTGCATTTAAGTTAATAAAATCCAAATAAAATAAATAAAAATCACAAAAATATATGAATGGATTTAGAGGTCTAATATGAGGTCATGAACACGTTTGAACCTAAAAACTTAGGCCCATTAGCCCAAAATTTCAAGTTTACTCAATTTGAACTTCATGCATTTTCTTAAAATTTCTCAACTTGCACTAATCATAACTGTGATCGGTGGATCTGGAACTGACTGTTTTTAGCTGGTTTCGTGAAATGTCGCGGTAAGCAAGAGTCGCCACCGTCTTTTATTTTCTCCAAATGGAAAGGACAAAAGCACAGAAAAATTCCTTATAGAGATTGCTCTCGGTTCGGGAGGTAGATTATAGAAAGGGAAGGTGTTAGCACCCTTTCTATCCATGGTTATCCATGGGCTCTTAGATACTTGCTCATTGTGTTTTCAAAATGTTTGTTTGCTTTTCAAGGTGAGTGGGTTTGAAAAAGTTTCGTTTGAAAAATCTCTAAGTAACTCTTGTATCTGTCCTCAAGAGTGTATGAAAAATTTGTTTGAAAACTTTTAGAAAGTGTAGGTGTGAAAAGTATTTTGTTTGTTTTTGAAAAGAGCATGTATCTATGAGAATCTACCTACCCTAAGGAATTCGTCTGTGTAAGACTCCTTTAGATAGTGCTATCCCACCATTGAGAGGTAGGTAGCACCATCGTTGGAGGTGTTCGGGTCAATTCGAGGTTCGGGACATGATGATCACCAGAGCAATGGGAAGACACCTTAGAAGCTACCCTCATGCCAGGTTCCCGGATCATGAGGACTTACTAAGACATCCTCTACTCGACGATCACCTTTCGAGGGGCAAGGCAACAGTGAGGCGTACCCTAGGGGTGGTGTGTGAATTGTGTGTCATTTTCAGTTTATTGTTTGTCTTGTCATGCATTGGTGATCTACGTTTCGATTTTATTTTTGGGCATTCATTCTTTCATGTTATTGTTTAACAGTTAAAGGTGCGGGAATTTAAAGTGCGGAAAAAATAAAGGTCCTACGCTATTACAAAGGCGCGGGTCTACAACGCCAAATTAATCCAGACCCGATTTAAAATAAAGTGCAGAAAATAAATGCCTAATTAACTATTACAGGGCTTTGGAACAAGTACATTATACTTACATCAAAGAAATAAATAAAACGCGCGAAAAGAGAATATAATCGCATACGAGGGCGTTGAACCCTTTGAAGGAATTAAAATAAAATTATTAAAATAATTAAGTTAAATAAAAAGAAAGAACTTATTTTTTATGTTTTTGTATTTATGACGTTAAAGAAAATTAAATTAATTAAAAGTCAAATAATTAATTCTAATTCTAATTGTTTTTAATTTATTAAAGAAAATGCATTAAAGTTAAAACCTAGAATTAAAACTAAATTAATTATAAAATTTATTTACAAAATTAATGGTTAATGATACTTATAATAAAAATATTTAATCAAAGAAATGCTAAAGGTCTATTTTTATTATTTTTAGTTATTGTGAAAAAGAATTAAATTAACAACCTAAAATTAAATCTAAATTAATTATGGGATTTATTTACAAAATAAAACATTTAGTGAATTAAATAATGAAAATATTTTATTTTTGACTTTCTGATTTTTGTATTTTTATATTATTAAAATTAATTGGGTGAATTAAAAGAAAATAATTAACATAATTAAAATAAGTAAAATAAAGAACAAAAAGAGAGAAAAATGCAAACATGGGGGGGTGGTTGACCCAAACTGGAGGTATATCTGGAATTGTGAGGGTGCATTCAGAGGGTGTCCAATTCTCAGCATCGATGGAGAGGTTGTCGGTGGCTGTTGAGAAGGTTGTTGTATGGTCGCGGTGCTGCTGTGAGTGACTCGGTCTCTCGAGGAGTTTTTTTTTCTTCTTTCCTATTCTTTCTGCAAAATGAAACAGCAATTCTTGTGAATTTTTGAATTTTGCGGCGGATCTGATTTGCTCTTGTCTTCCATATTTCCTGGAAAAAAAAAACTTCGTACAAATTGTTAAATGAATCTATGTAATGTGTTATTAAAAGGGTAATGATTTTCAAGAAAAGATACAAGTTGCATATGTCAAGGTTTGAAGGTTAGATTGAAGGGATATGTGTAATGAATGAGAATTATACAGTGAATAGAAACTGTGGTGAAAATTCAGCCTTTTCTATGTACAAGACTATTGGAGAAATTGGTGAAAAAGGGTAAATCAAAAATTTAGAAATCGGAAAAAGATGTATTAGAATGTGGATTTGTGATCAAATTTCTTTTGAATTTTTTGGAATTGGTTTGGCCGTTTGAGAGATGCTTGAGTTGCACTGGAAGGTTGGAAACAATTTTCACTTTTCTTCCAATTTTTTTGAATCTTCTTTTTTCGTTTTTGGTGTCTCTCCCCCTTTGTAATGTATTGGGAAATCTTGCATATGTATCCTTGAATGAGAATCAAAACAATATAATGCACCTTTAACCCTTGCACTTATGTTTGAGATTTTGCCATAACCTCCATTAACAAACTTTCCATCTTTGCACCAAAATTTGAATTCTTGCTTGATTAGGCCTTGGTACAAATTTGGGATGTGCATAATGGTGGTTCAAAGTTATTCAATACACAATATTCCCTTTAATTAACCTTTTTAATTTTTATTTGATTTTAAAAGATTTAAAATGCATTAAATCCAATAAAATTAAATAAAAATGAAAAAATTAATTTTAAATTTTGAAATAATTTGTGGGACACGTGGGAAGCATTGCCAAGCTGATTCAAGTGGAAAAAGTGGGCCCCTTTTGTCAAAAATGAATTTTCAAGGATAATTGCCTTTGGCCATTTCACAAAAATTTCCCAACTTCTCCAATGCATATCTTGCTCAATTTTGAAGCTATGAACATGTTCTTGGACATTTTGGAAAGGTCTTGAAGTCCTCTAACTAATGTCTTTGGTCCCATGTCATTTTGATTTACCAATCTCAAGTTATGGTCTTTGACTTAAAGTCCCTTTTTGTTGACTTTTGAAAATGACCTATAATGTTGAAATTGATAACTTTTTGTGAGAGTATTTCTTGGACTTGGAATGTGAAAATGAGTTGTAGGAAATGTCCTCCCCTTCAAGATGAGCATTGGATGGGATTTTTCTGATGAACCATGCAAAAGTTATGCCTTAGTCAAGTTACAGTTGACGTTTCAGCTGTCCAAAAATAGAAACTTTTGCATCTTGAGACTTTTTGAGCCATGCTTTGAGGAATCATGATCAAGCATTGATCAAATGATGTTTGTGGCTTCAAAATAAGATGTTGACCAAAAATTTGACTTTTGACTGCCAAATGACCATTTTGCCCCTACAGTTGACTGTGAAGCAAATGGGACTTTTGATTTTGTAACTTGACCTTGTGAGCCTTGAAACTTGACATGTAGGTGCTTGACAATGTATGTGAGCATATGGGACTTGATTGAGCCCTTGAAAAACCTCAGCTTCCTTGTGAGAACCAAAACCCTAGTTTGACTGGCTTAGGAGGGGGGTTGACTGTGTAGCCCTTGAGCAATTCTTGAGCCATTTGAGGTGATGCTTGGAAAAAACTTTGAAGATTATGGGAGGGCAAATTTTGGGGTACAACAGTTGCCCCTGTTCAATCTTCTTAGACTTGAGGATGTAGTTTGGCTTGTGTGCCTTTCGTGATCCGAAGGTGGAAGATGATTGGACACTAGAGTGCCCAGAAATTTGCACTCACATAGTAGCATGTCAGCAGTGTGATGGCGGGAATGGGCTTACAGATGCCATTTGGAGAGATGGCGGATAGGGGGATGGGCTTATAGATGCCATCTGGAGGTGTCGATCGCGTAAGAGGTTCCTTAGCGAGAACTTGCATACCTGAAAAAAAAGAAAGATACTTACCTGGCTTGTTACAGGGATTGATCTTCAAACTCTTTATGTAGATGTGCCCTGTCTGGATGCAGGAATCTACGAATAGTCGCTCACGGACGTGCCCTGGCTGGATACAGGAATCAAATCTGGAACTTCAAGCGGTTGCTTACAGACATGCCCTGGCAGGATACAGGAATCGAGTCCGAAAAATAGTCGTCAACAGATACACCCTGGCAAGATACAGGAATCGGATCTTCGAACTCTTCGGACGTGCCCTGGCAAGATACAGGAATCGAGTCTGGTAATGTAGTCGTCAACAGATACACCCTGGCAAGTTACAGGAATCGGATCTTCGAACTCTTCAGACGAGCCCTGGCAAGATACAGGAATCGAGTCTGGTAATTTAGTCGTCAACAGATACACCATGGAAAGTTACAGGAATCGGATCTTCGAACTCTTCAGACGTGCCCTGGCAAGATACAGGAATCGAGTCTGGTAATGTAGTCGTCAACAGATACACCCTGTCACGATACAGGAATCGGATCTTTAGTTGCGACCGTTGATGGTAATCATCTTTGTATTAACCTTTGTCCTGAAAAGACAAAATGTTAGTTGTGTGTAATGTCATGATGTATGACATGCGGGATGTTCTCAGAATAAGCGAGATTGTATGTTCATGATGCGTATATGCATGCTATAGTGTATGAAGATGTGTTTATGGATTGTGTTTTTGTCTAGGAAAGTAAATCCTTGACGGATGCCGGGAAGTTGAATCTTGGGCTGATGTGGAAGAGCTTCGTTGTTTCCGCTGGGGATGATAGTTGCAAGAATAAACCGGTAGGAGAAGATGACTCCGTTGAGGAATAAACTTGGCGAAGAGACTGCTCTGCGGGGAACATTACTCTGGCAACTTGCTGGGGAAAATGCTCTGTGGGAAGAGAGATACTTTGCTGAGATGTTGAATGAGAACTCCGCTGGGGATACCATTGATGTTCTATGTTGGAAGGTTTGATGAACTTCGCTGGGGGATAGGAAGACTTCGCCGGGGACGATTTTTCCATGGCAATTGGCTGAGGATAACCCAGTTATATCCTGGTGGGGAAATAACCTTCGAATAAAAACCGGGAGACGCGTTCGTGCTCTGCAGGGGTAAGCTTCCAGAATCTACTGGGGATGGACTCTCCTGGGGAAATTTTGAACTGTACTTTTTGTAAGTTGAAAGAGGGAACCTGTGTAGGGTTACTGATGACGAGTCCGTGTAAAACTGCATCTTTGGAAAGAGAAGGAAACCTGTGTAGGGTTTCTTGATGACGAATCCGTGTAAAACTACGTCTGGGGAGAGAGAACCTGTGTAGGGTTTCTTCGGGGAAAGTTCGTGTAAAACTTCTTGATGAACCGGGGTAAGGTTATCTTGAGATAAGTCTGTGTGAGACTTCTGGAGGAACCGGGGTAAGGTTATCTTGAGATAAGTCCGTGTGAGACTTCTGGAGGAACCGGGGTAAGGTTATCTTGAGATAAATCCGTGTGAGACTTCTGGAGGAACCGGGGTAAGGTTACTGCAGGGCAAGTTCGTGTAAAACTTCTTGATGAACCGGGGTAAGGTTATCTTGAGATAAGTCCGTGTGAGACTTCTGGAGGAACCGGGGTAAGGTTACTGCAGGATAAGTTCATGTAAAACTTCTTGATGAACCGGGGTAAGGTTATCTGTGATAAGTCCGTGTAAGACTTTGGGAGGAACCGGTGTAGGGTTACCATGAAATAAGTCAGTGTAAGAATTCATTTGAGAAGGAGAAGGAACCGGTGTAGGGTTGCCTGAGGATGAGTCCGTGTAAGACTTTGTCTGAACGTTGAGAAGGAACCGGTGTAGGGTTGCCTGATGATGATCAAGTGGATGATTGTCCTGTTTGGTTTCGGATATTAACCCACGATCAGTCGTCCACTGAATTTTCCTGGCTTGTTACCGGTGTTGATCTGGAATTTGTAAAGGTGGATGGTAATTATCTTTTGATTGACCTTTCCTTGGTACTTTGGTTGACAGAGCAATTGGGTCGCCTGGACAACTTGTTATTGTCCCTGTTCCTGAGGTGAGGGAAGAAGATACCTGTGGAGGTGCTTGATGACTGCCGATTGACAAATCTTCTTCTGGTAGGCAAGTGACGAGATGCCGAGACATAGTCGTACGCTCTTGATCCCTAACTTTTGCCTGGACCGCCCTTTCGGGTTTTTAGTCCACCGGGATACCCATTTTTGCCCAAGTCGCCTTTTCAGGTTTTCGACTTGCCGGGTGTACAGATTTTTTTTCAATTTCATCCCTTATTTTTGCCCGAACCCTTTTGGTTCGCCGGGAAGCCCTTATTGTTGCCTAGGTGTGTCAACCTAGCGGGTCTTTGTTGATGCGTAGTATTTTTTCGACTATGTCCATGCTCTCAGGATGTAGGGAAGTGCCCCTGTTGTTGTGTTGCCATGCCACCAGAAGATGTCTGATCAGGCAAGATTCGTTGTCGGAATGCCTCAGGTGATCCAGATGGAGATTTGCCCCAAGCTGGTTGGCCTTTTGAGAGATTCTCCGAATCTTGATTGGACTGCCCCAGGTGATGGACACTGATCATGCCATGCCCCTTGATTGGAAGTGTTTCTTCCACTGGAGGTGACTCTTTTGTTGAGAAGACCTTCGTTCATCGGATATTCGTTGCGCAAAGTTCTCAGTTGTTCAAACAACTAATCATATGCAAACAATGTTATCGTAAGAATGCAAAGTTTATGTCTGTCTTGAAATTTTGAAAAATGCATTTTTGTAAAAACAAGTGAAATTTTTTGTAAACTGTGATGTCAACCCGTTATTTTACCGCAAGCCTTAAGGAGTCAGGATACCTTTGTAACAGTATGCTTTCGAACTAACCCATGCTTCAGCTAGGACTTTTAAAGGGTTATAACGTGGCCTGGTTCATGGTTCAAGAAACAAAGGATAAAGGCTCAAATTATTTATACCCACCCGCTCTTCGTGATGTTCTTCAATCCTAAACTCAGTCGATCGTGCGCTAGACTTTGTTTGAGTCTTTGCCTTGATGTTCCAATGATGATTCAGATATTGATGATTCATTCTGAATAGGCAGTCTTTTATTTTGTTTTTGTTGAGGGTTTGTGCGACCTCTTTCTTTTTGATTTTGCTATCCCTAAATTTTGCCTGAACTGTTTCTTTTGTGATTACAGTCAGCGGGATACCCCAGTTTTGTAAGTCTCCTTCATAGGTTTTGACTTATTGGTTTTTTTTATTTTTGGGATATAATGACTTCCTATCTTTATGGTTATTTAGAACCATCACTGTCTTTTGTTTCAGAAGGACTTCTTTTGATGCCATTCGTTGTGCACTTGGATCAGCTGAGAGAACTACCCTGCCCCAGGTTATGATTAAGGGTTTTAATTTGCGAAAAGAAAAACTCCTACTTCTTTGGCTCAAAGGGGTCGACGAGGGATTATCTTCCTTATAACTCCAGTGTTTAGGGATTGAAACAATGCCTGTACCTCATCAGCGGGGTCTGTTCAAAAGCATACTGTAAAGATCGTGGTATCGTTTTCGTCATCCTCCCTCAAGAGGCTTAGAATTTTCAGTCAAGAGTTGATCATCACAAAAATAGGAAAGCAGTTTTAAGTACAGTAAACATAATTAATTCAAGACAGACATGTGTAATGCATTCAGGAAATAAAAGAGTTTAACATGATAATTGTTTGTTTGAACAAGAAAAGAAAAATACAACTTGAATTCAAATGAACAAAAATCTCTCAATCCTAGCCATGTTTTGGCAAAGGAGCAGTGGTCACAACGGGAGTCTCAGCAGGATCGAACTCGATCTCCTTAGCGTCGATCATATTCTGGATCTTATACTTCAGCGCCCAACAGTCCTCAGTATCGTGCCCCGGGCTATCAGAATGATAAGCACACCTCGCTTCTGGATTGTAGTTTGGAGAGGAGGTCATGGGATTTGCAGGAGGGTTGATCACCGCAATCAGGTTCATTTTCAACATGTGCTGTAATGCTTGTGACCATGGCATGTTGATGTTGGTGAATTGTCTTTTAGGCTCGTCCGGCCTTCGCTGATTTCCCTTTTGTGGTTGGCGGCGTGGTGCAGAACCAGAGATCATGACTGCCCCTGCCTGTTGGTCACGACGACTCTTTTGACCGTATGCAGCATTAGACTCTTTCTTGCCCATGTAAGGCTTTTGATGAGTATCCGAAGGTGTGGCCTCCTGAATCTTCCCACTCTTGATACCAGCTTCGATTCTTTCCCCAGTCAGAATGAGGTCGGTAAACCCTGCAGATGAATTACCAATGAGATAATTGAAGAACGGCCCGGATAGGGTCCCTAAGAACATATCAACGAGTTCCTGGTCGGTCAAAGGTGGTTGTACCCTCCCAGCAAGGTCCCTCCATCTCTGTGCATATTCTTTGAAACCTTCTCCCGATCCTAACGACATACCCTGGAGTTGGGTACGTGTAGGAGCGAGGTCGGCATTATACTGATACTGCTTGTAAAAAGCAGTAGCCAACTCCTCCCAGTTACGAACCTTGGTCCCATCCAGCTGATAGAACCATTCGAGGTGAGTCCCTGAAAGACTCTCCTGGAAGAAGTGGATCCACAAGTTCTTGTCTACAGTGTATGGTTGAATCTTCCGCACATAAGATCTGAGATGCAGCCTGGGACAGGATGCCCCATCATACTTAGAAAAAGAAGGAACCTTGAATTTGTGTGGGATCACCACACCAGAAGATAGACCCAGGTCCCCGAAATCCAACCCAGGCACTTGTTGAATTTCCATGGCATTTAGACGATCCTCTAGTTGCTTGTACCGGTCCTCAGCAGGGGGGTACTGTTCATCATTGAAGTTTGTCTCGGTGTCGGAGACCATAGGGCTAGGAACCTCTCTCCCTTGGTGACTGCCTTCCCCCACAGATGGAGTAGTCCTCTCAGCTTCATTCTGCAGTGTGTTCCCAGATCTGCGTCTAGGGTTGAACAAAACAGTCCTCTTCTTCTTCTTCTTCTGAATCAGAGTCTTCAATTCCTTTTGACCCTGGGCTAGGCTCATAATCAGCTCCTGGAACTGGGCATTCTGGGCTTGGAGGGCCTTGATAGCTTGTCCATCGGATGATTCAGGATTCATGATGACGGCTGTAATAAACAGCGAAGAAGGTAAGTGACCTGCAACAAGTGTACATGTAATGAAATGATATGTATGATATACATGCGATGTTTTCAAGTATCTCGCGGGGTAGACAAGAAAAATTGTTAGAGTTGAATTTCGTAGCTTGGTTGAAGGAACTGCATGTCGTTGAGAGTCCTTCTTCAAGGGTTAAAGGCTCACCATATCCAGTGGGTCATAGCCTCTGACAACCTTGGCTTAGAGGAAAATAAATCCCCTTTGCCCCTGGCTAGGCAGTTTGGTCCATCGTGACCTGCACCACAGACCCTTGAGATCCTTGAAATGGATTAGTCCTTATGTAGGATGCATGCAATGGCATGATGTCATGATGTTATGCTATGCATGGGGTAATGTAGGTAAACCCTGTTATGAGTCCCATTTAAGGACTGTAAACAAAACTTGCGAGAAACTTAGTAAACCCTGTTATGAGTCCTAATTAAGGACTATAAACAAAACCTGCAAGAAACTCAAATGTCAGATAACAAGCATGCAAGTAGTCAAGTTGGAAGGCACACAAGTCACACAAGGGAAACCCTTAGAGTTCAGGCCAGCATGGGGTCTGGGTATTACCCTCTTGAAGTTGGTGGGCTCAACCTGTCCTATTAGAAGTAACCGGGTTCTAAGGATCTCAATATCATTGGATTGCTTTCATTGTTCATCGTTTCGATTTAGCCACTGACTGGCGATCAAAATATCCCAAGAAAACAACCCTCAACTGAGTGTAGTATCGAGTATCAACCGACTTCGGACTACACCAAAGTAGTTATCTCACTACCCTAAAGAGGCCAAGATGGTTCAATTAAGGTTCCTAAGGTCTGTTGATGCTTTATGACACCACGCGGAGGCCCCGTACTCTCCTTGACTGAACTCAAGGGTTACCGGTACACACCAAAGTGCCACATCAACGTAGCAGACTGCTTCAACCGTGTCGGTATACCCCGCACAGTTCCCTCACAGCCTTGTTGCTACTTTCTAAGAAGGTATCCCCAGATCCGGGTTAGGATATATAGAACTCCCAAGACAGTCCCACAATTTAAAGCAAACAAGTCAAAGCAATTGAAAACACAGTGATCTTAGTCCTAAGGTACACCTCACTTTAAAAGAAATGTCCCCAGCAGAGTCGCCAGTTCTGTGATCGGTGGATCTGGAACTGACTGTTTTTAGCTGGTTTCGCGAAATGTCGCGGTAAGCAAGAGTCGCCACCGTCTTTTATTTTCTCCAAATGGAAAGGACAAAAGCACAGAAAAATTCCTTATAGAGATTGCTCTCGGTTCGGGAGGTAGATTATAGAAAGGGAAGGTGTTAGCACCCTTTCTATCCATGGTTATCCATGGGCTCTTAGATACTTGCTCATTGTGTTTTCAAAATGTTTGTTTGCTTTTCAAGGTGAGTAGGTTTGAAAAAGTTTCATTTGAAAAATCTCTAAGTAACTCTTGTATCTGTCCTCAAGAGTGTATGAAAAATTTGTTTGAAAACTTTTAGAAAGTGTAGGTGTGAAAAGTATTTTGTTTGTTTTTGAAAAGAGCAAGTATCTATGAGAATCTACCTACCCTAAGGAATTCGTCTGTGTAAGAGTCCTTTAGATAGTGCTATTCCACCATTGAGAGGTAGGTAGCACCATCGTTGGAGGTGTTCGGGTCAATTCGAGGTTCGGGACATGATGATCACCAGAGCAATGGGAAGACACCTTAGAAGCTACCCTCATGCCAGGTTCCCGGATCATGAGGACTTACTAAGACATCCTCTACTCGACGATCACCTTTCGAGGGGCAAGGCAACAGTGAGGCGTACCCTAGGGGTGGTGTGTGAATTGTGTGTCATTTTCAGTTTATTATTTGTCTTGTCATGCATTGGTGATCTACGTTTCGATTTTATTTTTGGGCATTCATTCTTTCATGTTATTGTTTAACAGTTAAAGGTGCGGGAATTTAAAGTGCGGAAAAAATAAAGGTCCTACGCTATTACAAAGGCGCGGGTCTACAACGCCAAATTAATCCAGACCCGATTTAAAATAAAGTGCAGAAAATAAATGCCTAATTAAATATTACAGGGCTTTGGAACAAGTACATTATACTTACATCAAAGAAATAAATAAAACGCGCGAAAAGAGAATATAATCGAATGCGAGGGCGTTGAACCCTTTGAAGGAATTAAAATAAAATTATTAAAATAATTAAGTTAAATAAAAAGAAAGAACTTATTTTTTATGTTTTTGTATTTATGACGTTAAAGAAAATTAAATTAATTAAAAGTCAAATAATTAATTCTAATTCTAATTGTTTTTAATTTATTAAAGAAAATGCATTAAAGTTAAAACCTAGAATTAAAACTAAATTAATTATAAAATTTATTTACAAAATTAATGGTTAATGATACTTATAATAAAAATATTTAATAAAAGAAATGCTAAAGGTCTATTTTTATTATTTTTAGTTATTGTGAAAAGAATTAAATTAACAACCTAAAATTAAATCTAAATTAATTATGGGATTTATTTACAAAATAAAACATTTAGTGAATTAAATAATGAAAATATTTTATTTTTGACTTTCTGATTTTTGTATTTTTATATTATTAAAATTAATTGGGTGAATTAAAAGAAAATAATTAACATAATTAAAATAAGTAAAATAAAGAACAAAAAGAGAGAAAAATGCAAACATGGGGGGGTGGTTGACCCAAACTGGAGGTATATCTGGAATTGTGAGGGTGCATTCAGAGGGTGTCCAATTCTCAGCATCGATGGAGAGGTTGTCGGTGGCTGTTGAGAAGGTTGTTGTATGGTCGCGGTGCTGCTGTGAGTGACTCGGTCTCTCGAGGAGTTTTTTTTCTTCTTTCCTATTCTTTCTGCAAAATGAAACAACAATTTTTGTGAATTTTTGAATTTTGCGGCGGATCTGATTTGCTCTTGTCTTCCATATTTCCTGGGAAAAAAAAACTTCGTACAAATTGTTAAATGAATCTATGTAATGTGTTATTAAAAGGGTAATGATTTTCAAGAAAAGATACAAGTTGCATATGTCAAGGTTTGAAGGTTAGATTGAAGGGATATGTGTAATGAATGAGAATTATACAGTGAATAGAAACTGTGGTGAAAATTCAGCCTTTTCTATGTACAAGACTATTGGAGAAATTGGTGAAAAAGGGTAAATCAAAAATTTAGAAATCGGAAAAAGATGTATTAGAATGTGGATTTGTGATCAAATTTCTTTTGAATTTTTTGGAATTGGTTTGGCCGTTTGAGAGATGCTTGAATTGCACTGGAAGGTTGGAAACAGTTTTCACTTTTCTTCCAATTTTTTTGAATCTTCTTTTTTCGTTTTTGGTGTCTCTCCCCCTTTGTAATGTATTGGGAAAGCTTGCATATGTATCCTTGAATGAGAATCAAAACAATATAATGCACCTTTAACCCTTGCACTTATGTTTGAGATTTTGCCATAACCTCCATTAACAAACTTTCCATCTTTGCACCAAAATTTGAATTCTTGCTTGATTAGGCCTTGGTACAAATTTGGGATGTGCATAATGGTGGTTCAAAGTTATTCAATACACAATATTCCCTTTAATTAACCTTTTTAATTTTTATTTGATTTTAAAAGATTTAAAATGCATTAAATCCAATAAAATTAAATAAAAATGAAAAAATTAATTTTAAATTTTGAAATAATTTGTGGGACACGTGGGAAGCATGGCCAAGCTGATTCAAGTGGAAAAAGTGCGCCCCTTTTGTCAAAAATGAATTTTCAAGGATAATTTCCTTTGGCCATTTCACAAAAATTTCCCAACTTCTCCAATGTATATCTTGCCCAATTTTGAAGCTATGAACATGTTCTTGGACATTTTGGAAAGGTCTTGAAGTCCTCTAACTAATGTCTTTGGTCCCATGTCATTTTGATTTACCAATCTCAAGTTATGGTCTTTGACTTAAAGTCCCTTTTTGTTGACTTTTGAAAATGACCTATAATGTTGAAATTGATAACTTTTTGTGAGAGTATTTCTTGGACTTGGAATGTGAAAATGAGTTGTAGGAAATGTCCTCCCCTTCAAGATGAGCATTGGATGGGATTTTTCTGATGAACCATGCAAAAGTTATGCCTTAGTCAAGTTACAGTTGACGTTTCAACTGTCCAAAAATAGAAACTTTTGCATCTTGAGACTTTTTGAGCCATGCTTTGAGGAATCATGATCAAGCATTGATCAAATGATGTTTGTGGCTTCAAAATAAGATGTTGACCAAAAATTTGACTTTTGACTGCCAAATGACCATTTTGCCCCTACAGTTGACTGTGAAGCAAATGGGACTTTTGATTGTGCAACTTGACCTTGTGAGCCTTGAAACTTGACATGTAGGTGCTTGACAATGTATGTGAGCATATGGGACTTGATTGAGCCCTTGAAAAACCTCAGCTTCCTTGTGAGAACCAAAACCCTAGTTTGACTGGCTTAGGAGGGGGGTTGACTGTGTAGCCCTTGAGCAATTCTTGAGCCATTTGAGGTGATGCTTGGCAAAAACTTTGAAGATTATGGGAGGGAAAATTTTGGGGTACAACAATAACTCTCTCAATTTTTGTCATATAAAGATGATCTTAGACTTCTTGGAAACCTCAATATGTCTCCTACAAATTTCATGTTGGTCAATTTTTCATTTGAAGTCTTTAACTTGATGTAAATTATTTTGACTAAAAATGTCTTTTTGTTGACTTTTAAAATGACCTGTAATGTTTTGGCCCATATCTCTCAAATGAAGTATTTTTGGCCTTGAGCTTAGAGAGACAAATTATAGAGAATTGAATTTCCTTCAAGATAGCCTTTGGTTGAGGAATTTCTGATGAAGTATGTGAAAGTTATGCTTGGTCAAAGTTCAGTTGACTTCTCCTTAAGAAAACCCTAATTTTGTAACTTTTGACTTTTGATGAATCTTGCGTTTTCTTGATGAATCATGATCAACCCTTGATTAAATGATGAATGTGGCTTCAAATTTTTGATGTTGACCAAAAATCTTGAAGTTTGACTGTAAATTGGTCAAAGTTGACTTTTTGTCCAATATAGTTGATTTTCAATCATCTGTCTAATTAACTGAGCAAACTTGTGATATATGGCTTGAAATTTGGTATGAGGATTCTTTGAAGAATATGGGAAACCATGAAATCAAATTGAGGCATTAGAAGTCTAATTTCCTTTGAGAGAATCAAAACCCTAGTTGTAGGTTAATTGCTTAGGAGGAGAGTCTATCTGATTAATTCTTGAGTAGTCTAGAGTACTTGAGACTCCTATGAGCATGAGGAGGTGTCTTGAACCATTTTCTCTTGAAAATGGGAGGTAATATTTTGGGTTATAACAATTGGTCATGCTTATAATACACATTTAAAATAATGTTCCATACACTAACACATATGCATCTCGCAGCAGAATAATTCTCCATTCAAAATAATACTAATAATTTAAATCCCATACTAACAATCATATAATAAAACATTAGGATCTAAAGACCATCATCACATAAATCTAAATCCAACATAAATATTCAAAGAGGATGACAACATCTCTCAAATAAACATGAATATAATAATATAACATAAATCCAACCGTTCTTCATGTTACATGACCAAAGCATGACTCTTTACCTAGTAAAACAGATAAATAAAGGACCAGATCCTCTAATTACTCCTTACTAGAAGCACCACGACTGTCCTCGATACCTGAGCAATGTCGTATAAAACATCATTTCAATAGAAGGGTGAAAATTCATATTATTATGGAAATATATAATAATAAGTAATGCACAACAAACATACATCAAATGAATTCATCAAACTTCACATAATCATGTATTCAACATGCTTCAACATAATTCATATGATTTCATATAAAACATTGCTCAATTATTCAAGATTCAAAGATAAGCAATCACAACTACCACATATGTAGAATTCACACCAATATCACGCAATGCACACCAATTAAACATTTCACATTGAAACATGTGACTCTAATGCAACTCAATGCAATATGCATGTGGTACCGACTATTATCCTTATCGGTCCTGTCGGGTCCACATCTCCAAGACAGATAACCACCAAAAAAATCATGTCATCCTTAAGCTTTCAAATCCCTCAGTGTTAGGTTTGGGACAAGTCAATAATTCCCACGGAATCACCAAACATTGCCTCTTGACAAAAATGATGCATGTGCAATCTCAACATAAATATTCAATTAAGACCATCTCCATATCTTAATCATACAAGCATATTTTACATAATTCAACACACATGAATTATCTTCACCTAATTGCACAAAATACATATTTCATGTCATCAATCACACACAATACGTTATTATAGCATTAATCATCTCAACACATCATTATAACATGTAGCAAACAAGTCAAACCCATGTTATCTTCACTCAACATCAATTCCAAACAAATACATACACCAAAATCAAGTATCATGTTTCTCATCACAAGTCATCCAAAACCAATCCAAAATACATCGAATAAATTATTAAAAATTCATGTAAATAAATAATAAATCATAAGCATACATGATCTAGAGTAACTTCAGAAAATAACAAGTTTTGCATTCTAGACCGTGCTAAGCGCCCTATACCATCCGAAGTAGCCTCTATAAAATGTAGAAAAATTCGGTTGCAGACAACTTCTGCCCCCTACGAATTTATCCATCCAAATTCCATTCAAAGACATAGTTTTCACCAATTAAATGTATTATAACCTATATCTAACCTATATTCTCAAATACAAACATCAAAACATGATTTCCAACATCAATTTCATGATTCTACATCCAAACCCTAACATGTCAAAATCTAGAAATTGAATAACAAATCCCTAATTCCATGTTCCTACCCATCACATACCATTACATACACCCATAAATCAAAGAATACCCACCCTTACCTTAGATATCGATACTTTCTAGGTTTTCTCCTTCTTCTTTATCTTCTCTTCTTTTCTCCTCTTCTCTTCTCTTGATAGTTCCCTTCTAATTTAATTTTGTTTTACAACTCTTACTAACCCTTGTTTTTGTCTATTGGGATTATCTCACCCACTCATTAATGTAACATATAAGGCCCAATACTTAATAATGCTACTCTCACACTTATTATCCCAATTACTCAAATAACACATATATTCCAATTAAATCAATTATTCACATAATCTCACAAAATCAAATAATTAAATAATTATCAACCAATTAATAAATAAAATGGAAATTAAATAATAAAATAACTAATAAATAAAATTTGGGTGTTACAACTCTTCCCCACTTAAAATATCTTTGTCCTCGAAAATTACCTAAAACAAACAACTCAGGATAAAACACCCTCATTTGACTCTTGAGTTCCCAAGTCACATTTCCACCCGCCGGTCCTCCCCAAGCTACCTTCACCAAGGAAATATCTTTACTACGAAGTTGTTTCAACTTCCTATACTCTATCTGCATAGGTGATGTCTCCACAGTCAGGTTATCTCTCACTTGTACATCATCTAATTGAACTACATGAGACAGATCTGTAATGTATCTCCTCAACTGAGACATATGAAACACATAATGGAGATTAGCAAGCGATGGTGGCAAAGAAATCTGATAAACCATTTCACCCACTCTTTCTATAATATGATAAGAACCAATAAAATGCGGTGTGAACTTATGCGACTTCAAATATCGACCAACACCCATTACCGGAGTAACTCAAAGAAACACATGATCTCCCTTCTCAAACTTAAGTGCTTTCCTCCTCTTATCATGATAACTCTTATGACGATTCTGAGAAGCCTTCATCTTCTCCTGAATTATCTTAATATTATTTGTAGTCTATTGATATATCTCAGGTATAACCACAAAACTCTCTCCAGATTCATACCGACACAAAGGCTTCCTACCCCTTCTACCATACAAAACCTCAAACTGTGTCATTCCAATTCTCGAATGAAAATTGTTGTTGTAAGTAAACTCAATCAAAGGCAAGTAACTATCACAAGAACCTCCTTATTCCAATACACAAGATCTCAAAAGATCCTCAAGTGACTGAATCGTCCTCTCAATTTGACCAACTGTTTGCGGATGATAAGCAGAACTAAAATGCAACTTCGTACCCAAAGCATTCTGCAAACCTTCCCAAAATCTCGAAGTAAACCTTGTATCCCTATCTGAAATATTTCTAGATGGAATACCATGCAAACTGATAATCCTCTTAATGTGCAGCTTTGCAAGACTCTCCATTGGATAATCCATTCTCATCGGAATAAAGTGAGCAAATTTTGCCAACCTATCCAAATAACCCAAATAGCTTCACAATTACTCTGTGTTCTAGATAAACCATAAAAAATCCATAGAAATACTATCCTATTTCCATTCAGGAATAGATAACGGTTGCAAAAAACCAAACAACTTCTGATGTTCAATCTTCGACTTCTGACAAGTGAAATAAGAATACACAAATTCTGCAATCTCTTCCTTCATACCTAGCCACCAAAATAATTTCCTCAAATATTGATACATATTAGCAGCTCCAGGATTAATACTCAATCCACTATGATTCCCTTTCTCAAGAATCCTCTTCCTTAAATCAGATATATCTGGAACAAAAACACTATCATGACATCTCACGATACCATTCTCATTAATCCGATAATCCCCACCTCGACCTATCAATGTTAATTTATCCACCAAAATCAAATCATATTTCTGACCTTCTCTAATATCATCAAGAGTTCCACTAGTAAGCTTCAACATACCGAGCTTAACTCTAGAAGAAGTCTTTTCACAAACCAAACTCATATCTTGAAATTGTTCTTGTAATTCCAACTATCGCACCATCAACATCGACATGTGCAAAGACTTCTTACTCAATGCATCATCCACAACATTCACTTTACCCGGATGATAATTCAAACCAAAATCAGAACCCTTCAAGAATTCCAACCATCTTGTTTTCCTTATATTTAACTCATTCTGATCAAACAAATATTTCAAACTGTTGTGATCAATAACACGCATCAAATCTAGATCCAAGAAAATAATGCCTCCAAATTTTCAATACAAACACAACAACAGTTAACTCATAATCATGAGTCAGATAGTTCCTTTCATGCACTTTAAGTTGCCTGGAAGCATAAGCTATAACTTATCAATTCTGCACCAACACACCACCTAAACCCAACAAAGAAGCATCACAATACATAACAAATGGTTCTGTTGGATCAGAAAAAATCAAAATAGGAGCGGTTTCTAACCTTCTCTTAAGCTCTTGAAAAGCAACTTCACATTGTGTAGTCCAAATAAAAGCTTGGCCCTTCTAGTCAATTGTGTTAACGGCAAAGCTAACTTGAAAAATCCTTCAATAAACTTCCGATAATAACCTGTTAAACCAAGAAAACTTCTAATCTTATAAATAGATTTTAGAGCTTCCCATTGAGATACAACCTCAATTTTCAACGGATTAACAAAAATACCACTTCTTGATATCACATAACCAAGGAAACTAACTTCCTTCAACCAAAACTCACACTTATAAAACTTAGCATACAACTGTTTCTCCTTCAACACAGATAGCAATATCCTTAAATGCTCAGTATGATCTTCTTCACTCTTTGAATAGATCAAAATATCATCAATGAGCACAACCATAAACTTATCAAAATACTGATAAAAAATCATGTTCTTATATTCCATAAATACACCAGGTGTGTTGTTCACACCGAACAACATCACAAAATACTCATAATGACCATACCTTGTTCTAAAAGCAATCTTCTGAATATCTTTAGCCTTTACACAAATCTAATGATACCCAGACCTCAAATCTATCTTTCTAAACACGCTTGCACCAACCAATTGATCCATCAAATCATCAATCCTTGGAAGATATGCGAGCAAAGGCAAAAATGATAGAATTTGGTTTATTCGAAGCAACATGTTGGTTTGTAAATAACAGGAATCGAGCTTACGACGTGAAACGAGCATGTTTTATTATTTTTTATTATATTAATTTAGGTAGTGTAGTGAATTGGTTAAACAAGTTGAAATCAGATCAGTTCTTAAAATTCTCAAATCTTCACTTTCTAACTTGTTTATTAAATTTCACCCGGTTGTTTATTTGTGTTAATTATTTTGTTTTTGTTTGGACTCAAGTTTTTTTTCAATAGCTTGAGGTTGCATTTGGTGATTGTCCGAATTTGAGTCTTTCAGCTTGCGGATGTATGGTAATGATAGTGTTTGAAATTGATACACGCTAGGTACTCGTTTATCACTTTCTATAGCATAACATGTTTAGAAAACTTTTAATTTGTATAATTACCATGCCATTCATTCTTTTTTCTTCTTGCTCATGACTTGAATCACTTTAGTTCCATTTTACCCCAAATATGAGGAAGCTTTCTATTGTTCATTTCAGTTGGAGGCTGCAATTCTTGTTTTAACTGGATTTCATTATGTTTAATCTTTTGTTTGTGTTGATTAAATGAAAGCGTGAAAATTACCAAGGCATTTTGTTTGGTTTTGAGCACAACTACCTAGCCAAATAGTCAATTCACCTTGTGAGTGTATGAACTTTTGTTAACCCCTTTTGAACCCTTTTTGTCAATGTCCATGTTTGTTTTTTGAACTTAATACTTGTCTATGAGTGTTTAGTTTTCCTTTTGAGTGAATGTTGATTCTTTGTTTTCTTGAAACCTCAACTATGATTTTTAGTTAAATTTTTACCTTGCATTAGAAACTATGGAGTATTCACTTTAATGTTGGTGGTATTTAAGTTGAGGGGAGATTTATTTTATTTCTCTTTTGTGTATTACTATGAGATTGAGAAAAAAATAGAAAAAGAAAATAAAAGAGAAAAATAAAGAAAAGAAAAAGAAATAAAAAATTGAAAAAACTTTGAAAAAAGAAAAACAAAAAAAGTATGGAATAATGTTGTGTTAATAAGTATGTGATTGGTGTGAAAATTTGGGATGAAGAAGAAGTTTGATTTGAATTTTTTGTTTGAAACTTTGAGAGCTGATCACTCCCTTAAGTTTAAGTAAGTTTTTGTTTCGATTAGCTTTAGGACTTATCCCTTATTTGTTAAGCAAGCCACATTACAACCTTGAAAAGCCCTTGTGATACTAGTCTTTATATTTTCAATGTGAATTTTTTGATGAATGCATAATTTAGTCTTTTGTTTTCAAGATTGTTAGGTTAGTGTATATGTCCCTCACTTTTGTGTGTTCTTCTACTGATTATTTTTTACTAGGTGTGATTCATGATTAAGATTGTTTCATTTTAGAATGTTTAGTATTATTTTTGTAGTTGGGATTTGTTTCCTTTTCATGTTGTCGTTGTGGAATTGTGGTAAGTATTTACTTTTCTTGGGAATTTTTTATTTGAACCATACATTTGTTTTCGGTTTTTCAAACTTGTTGATTCATGATTCTATGATTGATCATATTTGTATCTTTAAGTTTATTTGACATTGTTTGAGAAAAAACAATGTTTCAAGTTAGGGAGAGTTTGATAAGTGTAAATTGTAGTTGTTTTTGTATATAAGTTTTGTTGCACTTGTCGATTCTTTTTGTTAATATTGTGTGAATAAACCTGACATTGTGTGTAAATATGTTTAGTTTGTGTATATGCGCGTTTTTGTGCACATAGTGTATCATTTACTAGTTTTGTATATATTTGTGTAGGTATTATAGCATTATTGGAGCATTGAGAACAACGTCCAAATGGAACTCCAAGATGTGAATTTTATCAATAAAGGAATAAGAAAAAGAAAGAGAGCAATGCAAGTTGTGCAGAGAAAGCAAAAAAAGTTATTGTTCTGGTGTGCAGCATCGGGCAATGCACTTGGGCATCGGGCGACGTGCTTGTGCTTTTGCGTCGTCGGCCGAACATGGAGCGAGTGGAGTTGTTCATTTTTTTCTGGCTTGCTTCGCTGTTGTGTCGCATGGAAAGGAATAAAGGACTTCGTGAGAAACTTTCCGTTGTCGGTGATGAGAGATATTTGTTACGGCTTGCATGCATGGCGCACGCTAGGCCAAGTAATAAAGGAACGGCGCTGGGAGACGCTTTTGGGCGCCAGACGATGGTGTTTGGAAAGATTTTTGTATATATTTCATTTCATTAGATTTGTGAAGGTTTTTTTTTTTGGGTTTTTGTTCCCAAAATTCATCACTCTCATTCTTTTATAGATTATCTTAGAAAACAATAATGATCTTACATACGGATGATCTGGGGTGTATTGCTCATTGATCGGCGCTGACAAACCAGGACATTTATGGTTCATTTCTCTTCTTCTTTGTGTATTCTCTATTTGTTGAGTTGTGTATATGTATTATTTTAAACTCATATATATTTGTCGCCCATGGCATTGTATAAAGCTTGCTTTACAAATCTTTATCGATTATTATCTTGGATTTTGCTCTGTGCTTGGGGTTTGGGTTGTTATAAACATATACTGCTCGAATTCTTATTTAGGATGATTATCTAATAGTGTCTAGATTCTAGATATATATTTAGAGCTATTATTCACTTGGGTGTTTGTGATTAATGCCTGTATGTTGGTTGTGTCGTGCTGAGAGATCGTCGAAGCGAGTAACACGGTTTATTTCTATCTTGTTGAGGTTGGTTGAGATGTCGCCTCTGAGATGATACAGTGGGTGTTGTGTTTGATACGTGATGACATTGATGAGTCTTGTAAGTCGAGTATAACTAGGTGATAGGTTTAAGTTTGTGAGGAGTGGATTTTGTGCATGCTTGATAAGTCTCTACTCCAAATAATGAATTATTTTCCTATTAATACCTTTAATTCTCGCATTTACTTCAAACTCATTTTAACCCAAACTCATAAATGAGAAATTTGTCAAACGACAACTCAATAGCATTAATCCATATGGAAACGATACAATATAACCTATATCACCCTAAAAATACTTACTTTTTCTTTCTGCTTTACCACACCAGCAAAATGGCGCCATTTTCGGGGATTTGTGTTTTTATTATGTTGCATTGTGATAGTTTCTTTGTTTGTGAGTTTTGCACATAATGTATGTATTGTCTATAATGTGTAAATAGAAATTTGTTTATATTAATACTTGTGAGTGTTTACCAAATTTTTGAATTTTACATGTTTTCATTACTTGTGAATATAGTGTATATTTGTTTCTCTTCACGTTTGCTAAAAGTGTGGTTAGATATGTAGTTCCGGTTAGAGCTCGAAGAGATGACAGAAAAAGCGGGAATGATAAAATTTGGTTCATTCTAAGCAACATGTTGGTTTGTAAATAACAGGCATCGAGCTTACGACATAAAACAAGCATGTTTTATTATTTTTCATTATGTTAGTTTAGGTAGTGTGGTGAATTGGTTAAACAAGTTGAAATCGGACCAGCTCTTAAAATTCTCAGATCTTCACTTTTCAACTTGTTTGTTCAATTTCACCCAGTTGTTTAGTTGTATTTATTATTTTGTAGTTGTTTGGACTCATGTTTTGTTTCCATACTCGAAGTTGCATTTGGTGATTGTTCAAATTTTAGTGTTTCAACTTGCGGATGTATGGTAATGACAATTTTTGAAGTTGGTACACGCCAGGTACTCGTTTATTTCTTTCTATAGCATAACATGTTTAGGAAACTTTTCATTTATATAGTTACCATGCCATTCATTCTTTTTGCATTACTTGCTTATGACTTGACTCACTTTAGTTCCCTTTTTACCCCAAATTTGATGAAGCTTTCCATTGTTCATTTATGCTGGAGGTCGCAATTCTTGTTTTAACTGGATTTCATTATTTTTAATCTTTTATTTGTGTTGATTGAATAAAAGCATAAAAATTATCAAGGCATTTCATTTTATTTTGAGCATAACTACCTAGCCAAATAGTCAATTCACCTTGTGAGTGTGTGAATTTTTGTTAATTCCTTTTGAACACTTTTTGTCAATGTCCATGTTATTTTGAACTTAATACTTATCTATGAGTGTTTAGTTTTTACTTTTTGAATGTATATTTATTCTTTTTTTTCTTGAATCCTCAACTATGATTTTTAGTTGAATTTTTATCTTACCTTAAAAAGTAGGGAGTATTCACTTTAATGTTGGTTGAGTTCAAGTTCAGGAGATAATTTCTTGCTTTCTCTTATGTGTATTACTATGAGGTTGAGAAAAATAAAAGAAAAGAGAAAAAGAAAGAAAAGAAAAAAATAATTGAAAAAGCTTTGAAAAAAGACAAACAAAAAGAGTATGGAATAATGTTGTGTTAATAAGCATGTTATTGGTGTGAGAATTTAAGATGAAGAAGAAGTTTGATTGGAATTTTTTGTTTGAAACTTTGAGAGCTGATCACTCCCTTAGGTTTAGGCAAGTTTTTGTTTCGATTAGCTTTAGGACTTATCCCTTGTTTGTTAACCAAGCCACATTACAATCTTGAAAAGGCCTTGTGATTCTAGCCTTTATATTTTCAATGTGAATTTTTAGATGAATGCATAATTTAGTCTTATTTTTGAAAGATTGTTGGATGAGTGTCTTTGTCCCTCACTTTTGTGTGTTCTTCATCTACCGATGAATTTTTACTATGTGTGATTTATGATTAAGCTTGTTTTGTTTTAGAATGTTTAGTATGATTTTTGTACTTAGGATTTGTTTTGTTTTCATGTTGTCGTTTTAGGATTGTGGTAAGTATTTACTTTGCTTGTGCGTTTATGATTTGAACCATACATTTTTTTTCCATTTTTCAAACTTGTTGATTCATGATTCTTTGGTTGATCATTTTTGTTTCTTTAAGTTTACTTGACTTTGTTTGAGGACAAACAAAGTTTCATGTTGGGGAGAGTTAGATAAGTGCAAATTTTAGTTATTTTTGTATATAAGTTTTGTTTCACTTATCGATGTTTTATGTTAATATTGTGTAAATAAACCGGACATTGTGTGTAAATGCATTTAGTTTGTATATATGGGCGTTTTCATGTACATAGTGTATCGTTTGATAGTTTTATATCTATTTTTGTAGGTATTCAAGCACTATTGGAGGATTGAGAATAAAGTCCAAATGGAGATCCAAGATTTTCATTTGATAAATAAAGGAATTAGGAAAAAGAAAGAGAGCAATGCAAGTTGTGCAGAGGAAGCAACAAAAGTTATTGTTCTAATGTGAAGCATCGGGCAATGCACTTGGGCATCGGGTGACGTGCTTGCGCTTTTGTGTCGTCGGGTGAAAATGGTGTTAGAACATAGTTTGGTTCTACATCCTTGTAAGAGTTTTGATGATAACAAACACTCAAAGAACAATTATGATCCCCAAATAATTATTTTGTTTTGTAGGGAAAATCTGATGTAAGAAGCACAAAAGATAAGATAGATCATTGTTAAAACTCTGATTTGATACATCTTAAGTATAAAGAAATTTTTGGTAAAACACTTATGTAAAAAAGTTCTAAAGTTACAACTTCTGAATACACTAAACGCTACGAACAAGAACCATGTTATTCTGATACGTAAAGTTCTAGAAAGAAGTAAAGGAGTCTCAATGGTAACATTCATCTTCGGATGAGATCTTTAGCAAGCATGTTCTGAAGCGTTATATTTTATTCATGGAAAATCAATAGTAATGGCTGAAAGAAGACAAGAATATCTATGTTTGGAAATTTGATTAACTACTATTTATCAACCTTCCAAGAACCTCTCATGCATTAACTATATAAAGAGGACGGGAAGAAGAAATCGTTGACGATTTTGCTGCGCACTGCAAACGAGAAAATATTATTACTTTCAATACATTGTTTTTTAATTGTGTAATACATCACTTTTGTGATGCTGTTTTTTTTTAGAAAACATATTTTGTACACGCTTTCAAATATAGTTCTGTGTAATACCTTGAGAAAATAGGGTTGTGGCTTAAACTCGAGGAGACTTTGACAATTGTCATTGTATTTGTGTAATCAAGTTTGATTAGTGGATTAAGACCTCACTCGAGACAGGAGAAATCACATTGGCCGGTGGATGGAGTAGTTTGAGTTCAAATGAACCAGGATAAACAATGTGTATTTTATATTAAGTTTTAAAAACCCCAATTCAAACCCCCTTCTCGTGTTTTTCCATTCTTCAATTCGTATCAGAGCACCTGGTTCTGAGTGAAAACACTTAACCGTGTCAGAAAAAGATCCAAGCAAGAAAAACACTATGGTGGGACCAAGTTAGAACATCAGCAATGATTATCATGATGAGAAAGACAGAATCAGCGGAAAACCTCCAATCTTTAATGGTGAAAACTTTGATTAATGGAAAGACAGAATAGAAAGTTTCTTTCTAGCTCATGACACTGATCTCTGGAATATGGTGACTGATGGGTACATACATCCAGTTGATGAAAGCGGTCAGAAGATCGACAGAAAAAGAATGACAGATCATCAAAATAGAGAATTCATAAATCATCACAAAGCCAGAACAATTCTCTTGAGAGCTATCTCATACACAGAGTATGAGAAGATCACAAACAGAGAATCAGCAAAACACATGTTGGACTCCTTGAGAATGACGCATGAAGGCAACACACAAGTCAAAGAAACCAAAGTTCTTTCTCTCATTCATAAATATGGAGCTTTCAAAATGGAAGAAGATGAAACCATTGAAGCAATGTTCTCAAGATTTCAAATTCTGGTTGCTGGACTAAAAGTTCTGGATAAAGGGTACTCAACTGCAGATCATGTAAAGAAAATGATCAGAATTTTACCCAAGAAATGAAGACCCATGGTCACACCCCTAAAGTTAGCCAAAGATCTGAACAAAATATCTCTTGAAGAACTTGTCAGCCCCTGAAGCAAGGCAAGTCTTTAGTCTTAAATCTAATAAAAAATATGAACCTAAAGTTTTGCAGGCAAAAGAAGAAAACTCAGGTGGATCCTCGTCAGAAGAATACAAACTATCTCTTCTCTCCAGAAGATTCAATCAGTTGTGGAAGCATAGGCATAGGAAGTTCAGAACTTCCAGAAGAATAGGAAATCATTCTAAACCATCTTCTAGATATAGAAAATCAAGTAACAGAGATATTGTTTGCTACGAATGCAATGAACAAGGTCATTACAAAAGCGACTTTCCAAATCTTCAAAAAGAGAAACCTAAAAAGAAGTTCTTTAGAGAAAAGAAGAGAAGTCTCATGGCAACATGGGATGACTCGGAATCTTCTGAAGGTGAAATAGAATCAGAATATGAAAGAGCCAACATAGCCCTAATGGCCAATGTACCAGATGACACTGGATCACATGAATCAGAATCATACTCATAGACAGAAGGGGTATTCTCTAACTTTTATAGATCTCAATTAGAAGAAAGTCTATCATAAATTCTTGAAAGATATCAGCAACTTCGAGTCAAAAACAAGAACCTGAAAAAGGATCTAGTATCTGACTCTGAAGAAACTAAGAAACTGTAAACAGAAAACTCTGAGCTTAAAGAAACAATTTCTAAACTCGAAAATAAATTACAAAAGGCTCAGAAAGAAATTGTCTCAGAATTTTCTAGTACCTCTGATAAGATCTGTGGTAAGGTGGCAGAACCGACTGTTATACTGGTTTGCGTTTTTTGTTCGCAAATGTCACGGTAAGCAAGAGTTGCCACCAACTTTTCTTTTATCCAACAAAGGAAAGGGTGAAAAGAACAGAAAAATACATTTTTCGAGATTTTCTAAGTACGGGGGTAGATTATGGAAAGGGAAGGTGTTAGCATCCTTTCCATCTGTAGTTTTCCACGGGCTCTTAGAAACTTTCTCATTTTGAAAACTATTTGTGTTTGTGTGTTTAGGAAAGATTTTCGTTTTCTTTATGATAACTCTTATATCAGTCCTCAAGAGTGTGATAAAGTGTTTTTGAAAAGATTTTTTAAAAGTGTGTAAGTATGAAAATTCCAGTTTTGAGCAAGTACCTAACAGTTATCTACCTACTCAAAAAAGGATGTTCTTTTCCTCCTACCCTTTAGATAGTTCTATCCTACTATTAGTGACTTGGTAGCCCTATCATCGGATGTTAAGGGACTATCGAAAGGGACGATATGGTCATTGAAGGCAACATGTATGGATATCTTAGCGTTCGAAGGGACTGTCATCATATAGGCAACATCGAGGGACAAGATCATTTCTCGTAGGAAACTCAAGGGAAAGTAAGGGAGTATGGTCTTTTATGATGACTTTTAGATTGGGGGTCTTTGTTAAGATATACCTACGTTCGAGGGACACGACCATTATTTTCTGAGGCAACCAAGTGAGGTATACCCTGAGGGTGCAAGTGTGCAACAGTGTGCTTTTTCAGTTATATTTATCTTGCAATTAATGACCTAATAATTAATTGATTTAATCTTGCCATACACGCCTAATTTACTAGCAATTATATACAAGCATGTAAAGAAAAAGCGAGAAATAAAGTCTTATGCTATTACAGGGCTTTAGTGTAGATACATAAATAACGGACGAAAAGTAAAGTGCGGGAATAAAAAACCTAATTTAGCTATTACAAACCGGGCGCAATTACGTAAATGGTAAAAAATAATCGTATGAAAAATAATAGCGCACAAAAAAATAGAGACGAGAATAAGTTCTAAAACCTAAAAGTCTAATTGCTCATTAAAATATTTTTTTTGTATTTTGTGAAAAAATGTTAGAAGTTTAACCTAATTTTCTAATTAATTTTAAATTAAATAAAATAATTTTTAAAGTTAATTAAATTAATTAATTTGCAAAAATTAATTTATTAAGAAAAAAACTAAGTCCTATTTTTTGTGATGATTTTCTGATTTTATAAAAAAAAAATGAATAAACAAAATAATATAAAACTAAATAAAAAGAATAAAAAATTAAATTGAGAAATGGGCCTGAAAGGGGGGTGTGAAACCCAGATTGGGGGGGTGAGATTGTTGAGTTCTACCAAAGTCCAGATCTTGTGGCCCATTCTCACGCTGGATCTAATGTTGTTGAAGTAGGGAGGTCCATGGTGTGCTTGCATGCTAGAGGCGCTAGATCCAGAACCATGCTTATTTGATGGATGGATAGGAGGGTGCATGATGTGCGCTTGGGAGTGTAATCCATTGGATCTGAAAGAACAAATTAGAAAAATAATATGCAGGAGGCAATGGTCGAACCCCTGACCTCCCACACATACAAAGCCTTAAGCCCTTCATTCTTGCCATCTACGCTGCCTGGTCATTCATACATATAATAAAAAAATAATATTATAAGGGAAATCAAGGCCATGGCTGAGTCATCAAACACGCACCAGCAAGTGGGGCCCTGGAATTTATAAACGAGCCAATCAAAACATGCTAACACGCCAGACAAGGTCTTTTTCCGGTCAAACCACCCTGGACGGTGGTTTCGGTCGTCTTCTCCGACCGGCCAAAAAAACCTAACCTGTAAAATAGGGAAAGTTGAAGCTTGAGATTTTTCCTACCCCCCCTAAAACCTAGGCTGCAATTTCAACCATGGAATTAGTTTGGTCTAAAGATGTCTACATCTATGAAAACAAAGCTCACATGTTTTCAAACCCTAACAATGGCAAGCTTTAATTTTGGCACTGAAACTCACATGAAGCACGTTAAAACAATTACAATGATCAATATGAACATATATATGCACGCATAACTCATTTACATTGTGTAATAAGAGGATTTGAATTCAAGAATTTTTACCAAATCGGTGATGCTCGAAGGGGGTGTCTTGGACATGATTTGGCCTGGCTAATGGTTCAAACAAGCACTTGGGAACCTCATGAGGAAGAATGACTCCTTGGTTTAGAACAACAAAGGCTGGACTTAAATCTTTCAACTTTTTCGATTCTTCTGATTTTTTGCACTTTTATATGGCTCTCTTTGTGGTTGTTGCGCCCTCCCTCTTGACCTAGGGTTATTGTCTTTAAGTAGTGAATCAGAATAGGGCTACAAATGGAACAAAATATCCATGCCTTGATGCAAAATATTTTATTTCCAAATATTTTAATTTTTTTTCCTTTTTAGAACAAATCCAATCTTGCCTTTCATTCACGACTTCTTCTTTATTTGCCAGCATGTTTTGTCCCTTATTTGGATAGAAAAAGATTCACCATCATATCTTTTATTATTTTGATTATTTACTTTATTTAATTTTGCATTTTAATGGAAAAAATAGCAAAATAAATAGCATAAATAATAAAATAATGTGTGACTTAGCTCAAGGGTCATGGGCATGTCAAGGAAAAGTTTCAATCATGTAAACATGGGCCCATTTGGAAAAAATTCAAGTTAGGTCAATGTTGGCTTCATGCACTTTTCCAAAAATTGGTCAACTTTAGAAAGGCATATCTTTCTCAGTTTTAAGCCTAAAAGGGTGTTCTTGAACTTTTTAAAGAGCTTAGGATGTCCGCTAAACAACCTTTTTGGTTTCATCTCAATTGGATCTTCCATTTTCATGTAAGGAGCTTTGACCCAAAAGGTGTTTTTGTTGACTTTTTGAAAGGACCTATAATGTATGAGCTTGTATCTTTTGATTGAGGTATTTCTTGAACTTAAGGGATGAAGAGGAGTTTTAGGGAATTGGATTCTCTTAAAAATTATCCTGGGTGGAAAAATTTCTGATAAAGTATGAGAAAATTATGCCTAGTCAAAGTTTGGTTGACTTTTCATATAGAAACCCTAATTTGCCATTTTTTACTTTTGATGAGTTAGGAGTATTTTTGAGGAATCATAATTAACCCTTGATCAAGTGATGGATAATACTTAAAAATGTTAATGTTGACCAAAAATCTTGAAGTTTGACTGTATTTGGGCCACAGTTGACTTTTTACCTAGTATAATTGATTTCCAGGCATTTGAGCAGTTGACTGAGCAAACTTGTTGTCCAAGGCATGAAATTTGGCATGAATGATCTTGAGGACTTACTAGGATAGTGGATAATATTTGGGATCCTTGGGACTCACACATCTTGCTTAAAATTGAAACCCTAGTTGAGGTTTGTTGCCCTAGGAGGAGAATTTGTTTGGTCAATTTTTGGTTATCCTTGAGCAATTGAGGACCTCTAGAGGCAAGTCTTGAGTGAAAATGGGAAGATAATTTTTAGGGTACAACAGCTGCCCCTGTTCAATCTTCTTAAACTTGAGGATGTAAATTGGCTAGTCTACCTTTCATGATCTGAAGATGGAAGATGATTGAACACTATAGTGCCCAGAAATTTGCACTCGTCTGAAGTGATACTTGATTGTGTATATAATATCGGGAGTGGGATTATAGATGCCATTTGGAGAATATAACATAAGATCGTCGGAGATGGGCTTAAAGATGCCATCCGGAGAATATGACGGAGAGTTATCAGAGATGGGCTTAAAGATACCATCCGGAACAATGTTGATTTCATGAGATATTCCTTTATGGGAATTCCTATGCCTGTCGTTAGGGAGGACTCTGTTGAGGAATGTTGGTCTCCATTTTAGGGAATAAAGTTTAGGAGATTCGATTGTCCATTACTCTACTAGGGAGTCATCTCTTGACTGAAGAGACGGAAGTGAACTGCTATCTGGTCAGGATCCAGGCTTCACAGTGACTTGCTGAGGATGATAAGGTTGACTGCTATCTGGTCGTATTCCAGGCTTCACAGTGACTTACTGGGGGAATGGTATTAAATAGTTATCTGGTCTTACTCTAGGCTTTGTAGTTTCCTTAACTGGAATAGAAATCAGAAGATCTTGGTTTCGATTTAACTGAACCAAAGAAAGGTCTTTAATTAACTTTGAATGGAATGGAAATCAGAAGAATCTTAGTATCGATTCAACTGAACCAGACAAAAGTCTTGGAATATCTTCAACTGGAATAGAAATCAGAGCGATCTTAGTGTCGATCTAACTGAACCAGAGAAGGTCTTGGATTAACTTTGACTGGAATGGAAATCAGGAGAATCTTGGTATCAATTAAACTGAAACAGATGAAAGTCTTGGAATATCTTCAACTGGAATAGAAATCAGAGAGATCTTAGTGTCGATCTAACTGAACCAGAGAAGGTATTGGATTATCTTTGACTGAAATGGAAATCAGGAGAATCTTGGTATCAATTCAACTGAACCAGACGAAAGTCTTGGAATATCTTCAACTGGAATCGAAATCAGAGAGATCTTAGTGTCGATCTAACTGAACCAGAGAAGGTCTTGAATTAACTTTGACTGAAATGGAAATCGGGAGAATCTTGGTATCGAGTCAACTGAACCAGACGAAATTCTTGGAATATCTTCAACTGGAATAGAAATCAGAGAGATTGTCGATCTAACTGAACCAGAGAAGGTCTTGGATTAACTTTCACTGAACGGAAATCAGGAGAATCTTGGTATCGAGTCAACTGAACTAGACGAAAGTCTTGGAATATCTTCAACTGGAATAGAAATCAGAGAGATCTTAGTGTCGATCTAACTGAACCAGAGAAGGTCTTGGATTAACTTTGACTGGAATGGAAATCAGGAGAATCTTGGTATCGATTCAACTGAACAAGACGAAAGTCTTGGAATATCTTTGACTAGAATAGAAATCAGAGAGATTTTAGTGTCGATATGATTGAACCAAAGAAGGTCTTTAACTGACTTTGACTGGAATGGAAATCAGAAGAATCTTAGGGTCGATTCAAATGAACAAAACAAAAGTCTTGGAATATATTCAACTAGAATAGAATTCAGAGAGATCTTAGTGTCGATCTGAATGAACCAGAGAAGGTCTTTAATCAACTTTGACTGGAATGGAAATCAGAAGAATCTTAGGGTCGATTCAACTGAACTAGACAAAAGTATTGGAATATCTTCAACTAGAATAGAAATCAGAGAGATCTTAGTGTCGATTTGACTGAACCAAAGAAGGTATTTAATTAACTTTGACTGGAATGGAAATCCGAAGAATCTTAGGGTCGATTCAACTGAACCAGACAAAAGTCTTTGAATATCTTCAACTGGAATAGGAAGCAGAGAGATCTTAGTGTTGATCTGACTGAACCAGATAAGGTCTTTAATTAACTTTGACTGGAATGGAAATCAGAAGAATCTTAGGGTCAATTCAACTGAACTAGACAAAAGTATTAGAATATATTTAACTAGAATAGAAATAAGAGAGATCTTAGTTTCGATCTGACTGAACCAGAGAAGGTCTTGAGAATGTCTTTCTGAGGAAAATGATGAAATAGCCCTTCATCAGACATATCTTTTTGAGAAGACTACTGTGATCGGTGGATCTGGAACTGACTGTTTTAAAGCTGGTTCGCGAAATGTCGCGGAAGCAAGAGTCGCCACCGTCTTTTATTTTCTCCAAATGGAAAGGACAAAAGCACAGAAAAATTCCTTATAGAGATTGCTCTCGGTTCGGGAGGTAGATTATAGAAAGGGAAGGTGTTAGCACCCTTTCTATCCATGGTTATCCATGGGCTCTTAGATACTTGCTCAATGTGTTTTCAAAAATGGTTTGTTTGCTTTTCAACTGTGGGTTTTAAAAGGTTTCTTTGAAAATTTCAGTTCGACTCTTGTATCATTTCTCAAGAGTGTTTAAAAAATTGCTTTCGAAAGCTTTTTGAAAAGGTGTCAGTGTGAAAAGTCTTTTTGATTTGTTTTTGAAATTAGAGCAAGTATCCACGAGTCGTCTACCTACCCTAAGGAATTCGTCTGTGTAAATGTCCTTTAAAGTAGTGCCATCCCACCATTGAGAGGTAGGTAGCACCACCGTTGGAGGTATTCGGGTCAATTCGAAGTTCGGGACATGGTGATCACCAAAGCAATAGGAAGACACCTTAGAAGCTACCCTCATGCCAGGTTCCCGGATCATGAGGACTTACTAAGACATCCTCTACTCGACGATCACCTTTCGGGGCAAGGCAACAGTGAGGCGTACCCTAGGGGTGGTGTGTGCGAATTGTGTGTCGTTTTCATTTGCATTTGTCTTGTCATGTTATTGGTGTTCTACGCTTGATTTTATTTAAGGCCATTCATTCTTGCATGCTTTGTTTAACAGTTAAAAGTTTGCGGGAAAATAAATTCTAAGCTATTACAAATGGCGCGGGTCCACATCGCCAAAATTAACCAGGACCCGATTTGACGGAAAATAAAGAAAGCAAAAAGAAAAGAATTGAAAGTGCGAGAAGTAATTACAAGGCTTCGGGAGAGGTACATAATTATTTAAATAAAATAAAATAAATACTCGCAATTAAATCGAAGCGAGGGCGTTGGACCCTTTTGCAAAATATTAAAATTACATGAATTAATTAATTTAAGAAAAGAAATTGTTTTTGGTATTTTTAATATTTTAGGATTTAATAGAAAAGAGAAAGAATTAATTAAAATTAACTACTAACCCTAATTCTACTTTATTTTAATTTATTAAGAAAATATTAGAATTTAACCTAAATTAAACCTAATTTTTACATGCCATTTTAATTATGAAAATAAATAAAATAATAATATTATTGTGAAAAAGAAAAATCAAAAGGAATAAAACATTTATTAAACCTATTTCTATATTTTTTAGATTTTTGTTTATGAAAGAAATTAAAATTAAAACCCTATTTTAAACTAATTAATTTACAAGCATTTATTTACAAGAAATATTAAAGTAAAAATATTAATTATATTTTTTATTTTTTCTGATTTTTATGATATTTTTTTGTATTTTGTAAAAAAATATTTAATTAATTAAACAAGTGATAATTAAAGTAAAAATAGAATTAAAAATAAAGAAAGCAAAAATTATGCAAACCTAGGGGGTGGTAGTCCCCAAAGTGGAGGTATGGTTGTGAAATTCTGGCCCAACAACCCAATGATCCGTTTGACTTTCCAGGTAGCCTGCTGGCATATTGACCAGGGTTTAGGGTGTACCTTCAATCTCAGCCTTTGGTTTGATTCTGATAGACGCGTGGATATTGATTCTTGAGGATGCATGGGAGTCTTCAACATAGGCGCTACACATGAACACTAATTGAGAAAAAATAAATGGAAAGGAGAAAGACCTGGGATCGAACCCAGGTCATTAAGATTACCAATTAACACGTGCACCACTGAACCAAATTGTTTACTTTGTATTTTATACGCGTGAGAATTACTATAAAGCAAAACAATCGCTAGTGGCCTGATCAGAAAAACGCGCGCCAAGATTCAAAGCCTCCAGTCATGGTTGGCCACGTACCCTTCTTCTTCATTGTGCTATATTTTCCTGAAAATACAAAGACAATAGACAACGGTTTTTGAACCGTTATGTAATGTACCATTAGAAAAAATAACGAATAGGCCATAAGGCCATATAAATTAAGCGCGATTGTTGTATCTTCTTCGTCCAGATGCACTGATTTGAACGGTATGGGTCTGGAAGGCTAATTTTTCCTCGTTTCAAAATCCCCAAATTAAGGTCCTGTAAACCCTAATATTCTCTCATGGCGAAATCGTGTATAATGCATAAAACTTCAATCAAATCACAGGGTTAGTTTCAGAATAAGCCAATCAGTATAAATGTATCAAGGAAACACAATGAAAATGCCTAGAATGTGAGATACGATTATGCATTTTTCATGAAAAATTTCAGGTTCAGTATACCAATTCCTGAGGTTTTGATGGATGTTCTTGATTGCAATCGCTTCTGGACAACCCTGGCAAGCTAATGGAACAAGTTTCGTGCCTTGAATCCACCTAAAAAGTGTTTTTCAGATTTGAGTTTTTAGAGAATTTTTTCAAGTTTGTGAATGGCTTTCTTGCGCAGTTTAGTCTCTATTCTGATCAGGGTTGTGTTCTAGCATATGTAGTGAGTGCATTAGGTCAAAAAAACTCAATCAAATCCATTGCATTCATTGATTTGGAAATTTGATTTTCTAAGGATCTTTTTCAATCTTTTCCATGTGTTCTTTGTTCTCAATCATGATCAATCAACCCAAATCTTTCCTTATTTAGCTAGGCACGAAATATTGAGTCTAAAACATGTGCAAAAAGATTTGTTAGGTTAAATTAAGTATTTTTCATATATTTAAATGATTTAAATGAATTAATATAAATAAAAATTCAAATAAATAAATAAAAAATGAGAAAATACTTCCCTTTGGGCCAAGTGGTCGTGCATATGTCATGGATGATGAATTATGGAAGAAAAATGGGCCCATTAGCATTTTTAGGTCATTTGAACCAATGTTGACTTTTCAAAATATCCAAAAATTTCCCAACTTCTACAAGGCATAACTTGCTAAATTTTTAAGCTTTTCTCATGTTCTTGGACATTTTGGAAAGGTATTTGAGTCCTCTAACCAATGTCTTTGGTCCCATGTCATTTTGGTTTACCAATCTCAAGTTATGGCCTTTGACTTAAAGTCCCTTTTTGTTGACTTTTGAAAATGACCTATAATATTGAAATTGATAACTTTTTGTGAGAGCATTTCTTGGACTTGAAGTATGAAGATGAGTTGTAGGAAATGTCTTTCTCTTCAAAATGAGCTTTGGATGGAATTTTTCTGATAATCCATGTGAAAGTTATGCCCTGGTCAATTTCAGTTGACTTTTTCAGCTGTCCAAATAAGGAAACTTTTGCATCTTGATGATTTCTGAGCCAAATTTTGAGAATCATGATCAAGCATTGATCAAATGATGTTTGTGGCTTCAAAATGATATGTTGACCAAAAATTTGAACTTTTGACTGTCAAATGACCATTTTGCCCCTACAGTTGACTGTAGTGCAATTAGGGTTTTGACTGTGCAATTTTGAGCTGAATGCCTTGAAACTTGATATGAGGATGCTTGACCATATTTGTAGGCATGTGAGACTTTATTGGGCCTTTCAGAACTTCATTTTCTTGATCAGAACACAAACCCTAGTTTTGACTGTATGGGAGACCTTTGCACTGTGCAACCCTTGGGGAATTTTGAGGCATGACTTGGCAATTTCCTGAAGAATATGGGAGGGCAAATTTTGGGGTACAACAATTGCCCCTGTTCAATCTTCTTAGACCTGAGGATGCAGATTGGCTGACGTGCCTTTCGTAATCCGAGGGTAGAAGATGATTGAACACTAGAGTGCCCAGAAATTTGTGCTCACATAGTAGCAGTGTGATTATGGGATGGGCTTATAGATGCCATTTGGAGATTGATGGATAGGATGATGGGCTTATAGATGCCACCTGGATGTTGATCGCATAAGAGATTCCTTAGCGAGAACCTGCATACCTGCAAAAGAAAAATGAGTACCTGACACGTTGCAGGAGTTAGTTTTCAGATGCTCGGTATAGATGTGTCCTGACTGGTTACAGGAGCTGAGTCTGGATCTTCAAAAGGTGATGAATGAACCAGGGGTATTCCCTACTTTAGCATGAATGGTAAGAGAACCTTGGGCGACTTTAACTTCAACAACGCTCGTTGAGCAAAATCTTGGTGGGAATTACCATCTTTGCAGTATCGGGAAGAAAACCAATAGGCAATTATAATCTGAAAGGGAGTTGTCACCTCACACACCGTCGGAGAGGGAACCAAAAGAAATTATAATCTCAAAGAAAAACATAAAATGGAAATCTCATGCACCGTCGGAGAGAGAACCAATAGGGAAACATAATCTGAAAGAACAACCTAAAATGGAAATCTCATGCACCGTCGGAGAGAGAACCAATAGGAATTATAATCTCAAAGGAAAACCCTAAAAATGGAAATCTCATGCACCGTCGGAGAGAGAACCAATAGGAAAACATAATCTGAAAGAAAAACCTAAAATGGAAATCTCATGCACCGTCGGAGAGAGAACCAAAATGGAATCATAATCTCAAAGAAAAACCTAAAATGGTAATCTCATGCACCGTCGGAGAGAGAACCAATAGGAAAACATACTCTGAAAGAAAAACCTAAAATGGAAATCTCATGCACCGTCGGAGAGAGAACCAAAATGGAATTATAATCTCAAAGAAAAAACCTGAAATGGAAATCTCATGCACCGTCGGAGAGAGAACCAATAGGAACTTATAATCTTAAAGAAAAACCTAAAATGGAATCATCTCATGCACCGTCAGAGAGAGAACCAATAGGAAAATATAATCTCAAAGAAAAACCTAAAATGGAAATCTCATGCACCGTCGGAGAGCGAACCAATAGGACATTATAATCTCAAAGAAAAAACCTAAAATGGAAATCTCATGCACCATCGGAGAGAGAACCATTATAGTCTGATAACCTCTACTGAGTCTTCATCAGGAAAATCTGTTGGGAGTCGATTTAGCTGGACTAGAGAAGGCCTGGGACTGGATAAGAAATCTTCGGGGTCGATTAACTGAACCGGTCTAGGTCTTGAAATATGATTGAGAACTTCAACTGCATCTTTCCTGAAAGGTGAAGGTCAGTCATATGCAATGCATGATATAGATCAAGCAATGATGTTCTCAACATAAATGAGATTTGTATGATATAATGCGTCTATGCATGCTATAATGATGTATGTGATGTTTTATGAATGTATGTTTTCGTCTAGGAAATTAAATCCTTGACGGGTGCCAGGAAGTCATATCCTGGGCTGATGTTGAAGAATAGATTTTGCTTCCGCTGGGGATGATAACTGCAAGAATACCGGTAGGAGAAGATGACTCCGTTGCGGAATAAACTTGGCAAATGGAAGATTCTGCGGGGAGAAAAAACACTCTAGCGACCATGCTGGGGGGGTGATATTCTGTGGGGATAGAGATACTTTGCGGGGTTGTTGATAATAGCTTGCTGGGGATACCATTGTTGTGTGGGAAGTGTTGATGTACTTCGCTGGGGTAAGAAGACTTCGTCGGGGACGCTCTTTCCATGGCTTTTGGCTGAGGATAACCCAGTTATATCCTGTTAAGAAAATAACTCTTTGAATAAAACCGGGCGACGCGTTCATGCTTTGCGAGGGGACAAGCTTCCAGAATCTACTGGGGATAAGCTCATTGCTTGGGGATGTGAATTCCAAATTTCCTGGGGAACTAGATTGGATTCTCTTGGGGAAGTTTTGAACTATGTCAGGGAAGCGATTCCTTTGAATGTTGATATGCTGCCGGGGAACAATCTTTAAACCAAGACTGCCGGGGATGCTTGTTAATAATGTGTATATTGCTGCTGGGGAAGTATTGAGATCTATGGGAGGATACTCAATTTCCTTGAGACTTGATAACTCTGCCTGGAGAAGAATGCATTGTTTTGCTGAATCACTCTCTGGGGAATTAAGATGTACCGGTTATGTTCTTTAGCTGAACCTACCTTGATACCTTGGAGGACAGAACAATTAAATTGCTTTAGACAACTCTTTATTGCCCCTGTTTCTAGTGTCACCTGCAATTAATTCCTTTGTTTCGTATGCAAATATTTATGAGTTAGCAAACTATTGTCAATGCATATATCACAAATTGAACCTTGGACGTTCTTCGCAAAACAAAACAGAAAAAAGAAAAGTACTTGGCACGTTTAGCTGAAAATATATTTGTATTGATTTTGAATGGCCTGTGAATAGGCGTTTTGTGTACAAGAGGCTGACGTCCTAGTAAGAGGAATGTCGCCGAACAAAAGAGTTTATACAAGTTTTGTACAAAATAAAATAAAATAGCTGTGTGAAGTGAATGATCCCACTGGGTTTCAACTCTGCTATTGCCTTTATAACTCCGAGCGTCTCATCACTTGATGACCTTGGTTGAAGGCGAAGCTGACTGATCGATACCGTCTGAACTTGATGTAGATACCGGATTCTGGATGCAAAGTGATCAATGAGACATAGTATTACGCCTTTATCCCTAATTTTTGCCTGGACCGCCCTTTCGGGTTTTCAGTCCACCGGGATACCCATTTTTGCCCAAGCCGCCTTTTCAGGTTTTCGACTTGCCGGGTGTACATATTTTTTCATTTCATCCCTTCATTTTGCCCGAACCCTTTTGGTTCGACGGGAAGCCCTAATTTTTGCCTAGGCATGTCAGCCTAGCGGGTCTTTTTCATGCGTAGTATTTTTTTACTATGTCTGCATTGGCGGGGTGAGGAAGGTCGTCACCATCCATGTTGGTCAATATCATGGCTCCTCCTGAGAACACATGCTTAACCACAAATGGCCCTTCGTACGTAGGGGTCCATTTGCCCCTTGGATCACTCTGAGGAAGGATGATTCTCTTGATTACCAGATCCCCAACTTGATATTCTTATGGTCTGACCTTTTTATTAAATGCCCTGATCATCCGTTTCTGATACGTCTGACCATGACAAATAGCAGCAAGTCTCTTTTCATCAATGAGGTTGAGCTGATTAAGTCGTGTCTGGATCCAATCATCCTCGTTTAGATTTGCATCCTTCATTATCCAGAGAGAGGGTATTTGCACTTCAATCGGCAAGACTGCCTCCATGCCATAAACCAGAGAGAAAGGAGTTGCCCCGGTTGACGTCCTAGCTGAGGTACGGTACCCGTGTAGAGCGAACGGTAACATCTCGTGCCAATCTTTATAAGTTACTGTCATCTTCTGCACGATTTTCTTGATGTTCTTATTTGCTGCTTCTACAGCCCCATTCATCTTTGGTCTGTAAGGAGAAGAATTGTGGTGCTGTATCTTGAACTGTTCGCAGAGCTCAGCAATCATCTTATTGTTCAGATTGGTACCGTTGTCTGTAATAATCCGCTCAGGGACGCCGTACCGACAGATCAGGTTGTGCCGAATGAACCGTGCCACAACAGTCTTGGTTACCGTAGCATAGGATGCTGCCTCAACCCACTTCGTGAAGTAATCAATCGCCACTAGGATGAAGCGATGTCCATTAGATGCCGTAGGTTTAATCTCGCCGATCATGTCTATGCCCCACATTGCAAATGGCCAAGGCGCAGTTAGAACATTCAGGGGAACCGGAGGAACATGCACCTTATCTGCATAAATCTGGCACTTGTGGCATGTCCTGGAATGTTGGTAACAGTCAGCTTCCATTGTGGACCAGTAATATCCTGCCCGTAGGATTTTCTTAGCCATGGTGTGTCCACCGGAATGCGTACCAAAGGTCCCTTCATGCAGCTCTTCCATGATTCTTTCCGCTTCAGTCTTATCCACACAACGCAGTAAAGTTGAGTCGTGGTTTCGCTTGTACAGGATGCCGTTGCTAAGGAAAAACTTGGCTGCGAACCTTCTCAGGAACTTCTTATCATTGATAGAGGCACCTTCAGGGTATTCCTGAGCTTCCAAATATCTCTTCACCTCATGGTACCAAGGCTTCTCAGTCACCAATTCAGTCTCGAGATCACAACAGTATGCCGGTTCGTCCAGTTTCCAGATGATGATCCGGGGAGCCTCATTATCCCATTTGACCTTGAACATAGAAGACATTGTAGCTAACGCGTCCGCTAACTGATTCTCTTCTCTTGGAAAGTGTTCAAAGGTGATCTCTGTGAAGTGGGGGATCAGGGTCAACACACATTCTCTGTAAGGAATCAAGTTTGGATGTTTCGTATCCCACTCTCCTTTGATCTGATTGATCACAAGAGCGGAATCTCCGAAGACACTTAGAAATTTGATCCTTAGGTCGATCGCAGCTTGAAGACCCATGATGCACGCCTCATACTCCGCCATATTGTTGGTACAGTTGAAACACAGCCGGGCAGTGAGCGGAGTATGAGTACCTTGAGGAGATATGATGATGGCGCCGATACCGTTACCCAAAGCATTAGAGGCTCCGTCAAAGTGCATAGACCATCGGGATCCTGGTTCAGGTCCTTCATCCGGTCCAGGTACTTCATAATCAGTCACTATCATGATGCTTTCATCCGGGAATTCAAAGTTCATTGATTGATAATCATCTACAGCTTGATGTGCTAAGTGGTCTGCCAATATACTTCCCTTGATGGATTTCTGGGTCGTATACTGAATGTCATATTCTGTCAAGATCATCTGCCATCTTGCAATTCTCCCAGACAGAGCAGGCTTTTCGAATATGTACTTTATAGGATCCATTTTTGAGATCAACAAAGTGGTGTGAGTCAACATATACTGTCTCAACCGGCGAGCAGCCCATACCAAAGCGCAGCAAGTTTTCTCAAGCAGTGAGTATCGGGTCTCACAGTCAGTAAACTTTTTGCTAAGGTAATAAATGGCGTGCTCTTTTCGGCCAGACTCGTCATGCTGCCCCAGCACACACCCCATTGAGTTGTCAAGCACTGTCAGGTATAATATCAGAGGTCTCCCTTCAACCGGTGGCATAAGGATAGGTGGTTGTTGGAGATACTCTTTGATTCTGTCGAAAGCAGCCTGACATTCATCGTTCCAATGTACTACCTGATCTTTCTTCAGCAGCTTGAAGATTGGCTCACAGGTAGCAGTCAGATGTGAGATGAAGCGAGCAATGTAATTCAGGCGTCCTAAAAAGCCTCTGACTTCCTTCTCTGTCTTAGGAACTGGCATCTCTTGAATAGCTTTGACCTTAGCAGGGTCCACTTGAATACCTTTATCACTGACCACAAAGCCTAGCAACTTTCCAGATCTAACCCCAAAGGTGCACTTGTTCGGGTTCAACCTCAGCTTGTATAGTTTCAACCGGTCAAACAACTTCTGCAGATGATCTAGGTGCTCTTCCTCAGTCTGGGACCTTGCGATCATGTCGTCAACATATACTTCTATCTCATGATGGATCATATCATGAAATAAAGCAACCATAGCACGTTGGTAGGTTGCCCCAGCGTTTTTAAGTCCAAAAGGCATGACCTTGTAACAGAAGGTGCCCCACTGAGTAACCAATGTAGTCTTTTCCATGTCTTCAGGTGCCATCTTGATCTGATTGTAACCTGAGAAACCATCCATGAAAGAGAACACCTTATGCTGAGCTGTATTATCCACAAGGACATCAATGTGAGGTAAGGGGAAGTCATCCTTGGGGCTGGCCCTGTTCAGATCTCTGTAATCGACACACATTCTGACCTTACCGTCCTTCTTAGGTACCGGCACCATATTAGCAACCCACTGAGGGTAAGAAGTTACTACAAGAAACCCGGCATCGAACTGTTTCATGACTTCGGCTTTAATCTTCTCAGTCATCTCTGGACGCATCCGACGGACCTTTTGCTTAACTGGAGGGCAGTCTTCTCTAGTTGGCAAGTGATGGACCACAATATCGGTATCCAACCCGGGCATGTCTTCGTAGGACCAGGAAAAGATCTCCATATAATCATGCAGCATCTTGGTTAACCGTTGCTTCACGCTGAGCTCTAGGTTGGCACCAATTTTTACCTCTTTCCTGTCTGCTTCATTACCCAAATTTATTGTTTCCACTGGCTCTTCATGGGGTTGAATTGCCCTCTCTTCCTGAAGCAACAGTCTTGCAAGCTCGCCAGGCACTTCGCAATCATCTTCACCTTCGTCTTCGGCTAAGTTGATCGGATTTTCGAAGTCATAATTGGCAGTAGCAGAGCTGTTATCAGTGAGATCCAAAGTGGATTGAAACCTGTATGAGTGAGTGTGTGTGTATATATAGCTGTTTGGAAATATATGTAAAGGAAATAAAGACAGAAAAGGAGCACAATATTTGCAATGCGGGAAAACGTCCAAGATTTTCATTCATGATATATGAAATGACAATTTATATGCCCTCACAAATAGAACCACGGTGCCTCGGGTAAGACACCGGGCCGTAGAGTTTATTTATTGTTTATTACAAAATAACAAAACATAGGAATTCATTACTCGGTAGCAAGAGAAACCGGGAGATTGTCTTTTGCGCTCCAATTGTTAAGTCCACCGTCGGTTGCCGGGTAGATCCAGCTATCAAACTCAGCTTCATCAACTTCCTCTTCGTCCCCAATAGCATTAACTCCATGAGCAGGCAGGGGAGCTGTCACTACATTAGGCTTCTCAGATGCCTCAAACTGTACCTCCTTAGCATCGATGAGGTCCTGCAGCTTACTCCTTAGTGCCCAACAATCATCAGTAGAGTGCCCCGGGCTATCTGAATGGTAAGCACAACGAGCATTCGGGTTGTACTTGGGAGATGCAGTATTGGGGAACTTCGGGGCCTCCCTGACAGTCACTAAGTTAGTGGATAGCAACTGTGGCAGGATCTGTGATAGGGTCATGCTTAAGCGGGTGAACTCTCTCCGGGGTCTTTCAACCTTTTGAGGGTTAGTTGGCCGAGGAGCGGCAGCAGGTTTAGCAATCATTACCGCACTGACAGATTGGCGGTGTTCAGGTCTCTCTGATTTCCTGGAACCATATACGGCACTAGCCTCCTTCTTGAAGGGTTTCTTTTCAGAACTAGATGATGCACCCTTCGGGATTTTTCCAGACTTCAACCCAGCTTCAATTCTCTCTCCAGTCAGAATCAAATCAGTGAACCCAGCAGAAGAATTCCCAATGAGATGGTTGAAAAATGGCCCAGATAGGGTCCCCAAGAACATGTCTACCAACTCCCGATCAGTCAATGGTGGCTGCACCCTGCCAGCCAAGTCTCTCCACTTCTGAGCATACTCCTTAAAACCTTCGCTTGCACCTAACGACATACCCTGGAGTTGGGTACGTGTGGGGGCAAGGTCGGCATTATATTGATACTGCTTATAGAAAGCAGTAGCCAACTCCTCCCAGTTACGAACCTTGGTCCCATCCAGCTGATAGAACCATTCGAGATGAGTCCCTGAAAGACTCTCCTGGAAGAAGTGGATCCACAAATTCTTATCCGCAGAGTACGGTTGAATTTTCCGAACATAGGACCTTAGATGCAGCTTGGGACAAGACGCCTCGTCATACTTAGAGAAGGATGGTGCTTTGAACTTGTGAGGGATGATCACACCAGTTGACAAACCCAGATCTCCGAAATCCAGCCCAGGTACATGTTGAACCTCCATAGCCTTCAATCTGTCCTCCAGTTGCTTGTATCTATCTTCTGCAGGAGGGTACTGCTCTTCATCAAAATCTGTCTCGTTGTCGGAGACTACCGGACTAGGAACCCTTGCTTCTGCCTGAGGAGAATTCTTGTCAACAGAAGAACCAGCCTCTTCCTGCTGCAGAGTGTTATTAAACCTTCGGCCCGAGTTGAACAGAACAGTTCTTCTCTTCTTCTTCTTCTCCTTCTTCAGGAGCATAGCCTTCAGTTCTTCTTGGCCCTGAGCCAAACCCTTGATTAGTTCCTGGAATTGTGCATTCTGCACCTGAAGAGCCTTGATGGAAGTCTCAGTTGATGAAGATTCGTGATTCATGATGCCGAAATAAACAGTGAAGAACTGTAAGCAACCTGAAAAGGGAAAAACCTACTATGCACATGATGTATGAAATGCGTATGATTTATGTTTTCAAAGACAATCGGGAATCAACTTTGTAAAAATAGAACACACTTCATTAGATTCAACTTTGAAACTGAAATTATTCAACAGGTTGCCCTTAGGCGTTACATGAAAGGAAATACTGAAAAGGGAATAAAACTGTAAAAGCACGTCTGGGGCTCCTTATTGATCCCATGGTCTCCTCTTCTCAGTACGGATGTAGGAATTCAGAGTTCTCTCATTTTCCAACTATTTTGTCAGCTTCTGGATCTTTGATTCCTGCTCATTGAACTTTTCTCGGTAAGAATCCCGCTCTTCTCGCAGTTGCAACCAAGATCTCTTCAATGTCTCGTAATCAGTAGGTATCTGAGGAGGAAGGACAGTTGGAGGAACACTATCTTTGTCAGCACACTCAAGAATGATGGGTCTGACAGCTTCATACGGCATACCTAACTTCTGAGCACGGATGCGAACCCATTTGTAGTAGGCTTCCATAGGTAAAGAAGTCTTTGGCCCTAACTCCTGTGGGTCAGCTTTATGAACCTTGTCCCAAGCCTTGATGAACCTACGACGTAGCTCGTCACTATCCACCTGAAACTCGAAACTGATGTGAGGCACCAACATCTCATGGGGACCTGCTCTTCTTGCTCTTCCAAACTGACGGAGCGCTAGACATGGATTGTAAGAGATCTCTCCTTGGGTACCAATCAGAGGAATATTAGGGTATTCCCCGCATCGATCACTAATAGCTATCTCATCCAAACCTTTGCAAGTCCAAATGATGTCTTTGTCGGTGAGAGACATTAACCTGTGAGCCCAACCTCTTCCTTCTTGATTCTTCAGTACGAACTTAGGGAGGTGCGAAATAAACCACCTCACCAACAAAGGGATACAACACCATAGGGTTCCTCGTCTTCGGGTAGTACGGGCATGAAGTTGTTGCAAGATATCACCCAAGAGAGTGGGCACAGGATTCTGAGACATAAAGATCCTTATGGCAGTGACATTGATGAAGTTGTCAGGATTAGGAAACAGGACTAACCCATAGATTAGGAGAGCCAAGATGTCTTCATATGCCCTAAAGTCTAGGTCATTCCAGAAACTGTTAGCTTTACCAATCAGAAACTTGGCCAAGAAACCCTTAACTCCGCTTCTAGTCACCCAGTTGTATGTTACCTCTTGATGGGTCAAAGGAAGGGCTACAGCAACATCCTCAAGCCTGAGGGTCTTTTCCCAACCAGTAAAGGGAATCTTATCCAAGATAGGGATACCAAGCAAATCAGAGAACTCTTCAAGGGTAGGGACCAGCTGGAAGTCTTGAAAGGTGAAGCACTGGTACAGAGGGTCATAGAACTGGGTCAGAACACTCATCAACTGTTGATCTCGCTTTGCAGTGACTAAACTGAGAAGAGAACCATGCCTCTGAATGAAGGAAGTGGTATTTGGAATTCTGCTAACCAACTCATCAAGCAACTCAGGTGAACGAACAAAGTTGAACCGGATAGTATTCCTTCGCACAGGCATCATAATGTCCTACAAAACAGAGCAAAGGTGAAACCCTCTTGTCTTTGAAATGGTCAGTCCTTATGCAGGATGCATGCAATGCTCATGATGCTATGATGTTATGATAAAGCACACCACATACAGATACAAAGGCAAACATGGTAAGGCACACAAGTCACACAAGGCAAGCCCCTAAAGTTTAGGCCAGCATGAGGTCTAGGTACTACCCTCTTTCAGTTTGTTGGTTCATACATGTCCTAATCAAAAGTAACCGGGTTCTTAGAGGATCCCAATATCATTGACTACCCTCAATCGGTCATAACTCCAGCATCGCAATCTTTTCTTGCAGCCAGAACCATCACGAGAGTTTAGCCTCAATGGGCGTAGCATACTGCTACAATTCTAAAGGCCAAGTTGTGTCAATTAAGGTTCTAAGGTTGTTGGTGCTTAATGACTCCTTAGAAGACCCATATTCTCCTCGTTGCGACACAAGGGATATCGGTACAGACCAAGGTGCCACACCAACGTAGCCACTGTTTCACCCGTGTCGGTCTACGCCGGACAGGTCCCTCACAGCTTATGCTACCTAAACAGGGTATCCCCAGATCCGGGTTAGGATCTATGTAACTCCGATGCAACCCACAATAGTAAAGCAAGCAAATCAGTACAATTGAAAACACAGTTATGAACTAGCCCTAAGGTATACCTCACTTTAAGTTCAGTCCCCAGCAGAGTCGCCAGTTCTGTGATCGGTGGATCTGGAACTGACTGTTTTAAAGCTGGTTCGCGAAATGTCGCGGAAGCAAGAGTCGCCACCGTCTTTTATTTTCTCCAAATGGATAGGACAAAAGCACAGAAAAATTCCTTATAGAGATTGCTCTCGGTTCGGGAGGTAGATTATAGAAAGGGAAGGTGTTAGCACCCTTTCTATCCATGGTTATCCATGGGCTCTTAGATACTTGCTCAATGTGTTTTCAAAAATGGTTTGTTTGCTTTTCAACTGTGGGTTTTAAAAGGTTTCTTTGAAAATTTCAGTTCGACTCTTGTATCAGTCCTCAAGAGTGTTTGAAAAATTGCTTTCGAAAGCTTTTTGAAAAGGTGTCAGTGTGAAAAGTCTTTTTGATTTGTTTTTGAAATTAGAGCAAGTATCCACGAGTCGTCTACCTACCCTAAGGAATTCGTCTGTGTAAATGTCCTTTAAAGTAGTGCCATCCCACCATTGAGAGGTAGGTAGCACCACCGTTGGAGGTATTCGGGTCAATTCGAAGTTCGGGACATGGTGATCACCAAAGCAATAAAAAGACACCTTAGAAGCTACCCTCATGCCAGGTTCCCGGATCATGAGGACTTACTAAGACATCCTCTACTCGACGATCACCTTTCGGGGCAAGGCAACAGTGAGGCGTACCCTAGGGGTGGTGTGTGCAAATTGTGTGTCGTTTTCATTTGCATTTGTCTTGTCATGTTATTGGTGTTCTACGCTTGATTTTATTTAAGGCCATTCATTCTTGCATGCTTTGTTTAACAGTTAAAAGTTTGCGGGAAAATAAATTCTAAGCTATTACAAATGGCGCGGGTCCACATCGCCAAAATTAACCAGGACCCGATTTGACGGAAAATAAAGAAAGCAAAAAGAAAAGAATTGAAAGTGCGAGAAGTAATTACAAGGCTTCGGGAGAGGTACATAATTATTTAAATAAAATAAAATAAATACGCGCAATTAAATCGAAGCGAGGGCGTTGGACCCTTTTGCAAAATATTAAAATTACATGAATTAATTAATTTAAGAAAAGAAATTGTTTTTGGTATTTTTAATATTTTAGGATTTAATAGAAAAGAGAAAGAATTAATTAAAATTAACTACTAACCCTAATTCTACTTTATTTTAATTTATTAAGAAAATATTAGAATTTAACCTAAATTAAACCTAATTTTTACATGCCATTTTAATTATGAAAATAAATAAAATAATAATATTATTGTGAAAAAGAAAAATCAAAAGGAATAAAACATTTATTAAACCTATTTCTATATTTTTTAGATTTTTGTTTATGAAAGAAATTAAAATTAAAACCCTATTTTAAACTAATTAATTTACAAGCATTTATTTACAAGAAATATTAAAGTAAAAATATTAATTATATTTTTTATTTTTTCTGATTTTTATGATGTTTTTTTGTATTTTGTAAAAAAATATTTAATTAATTAAACAAGTGATAATTAAAGTAAAAATAGAATTAAAAATAAAGAAAGCAAAAATTATGCAAACCTAGGGGGTGGTAGTCCCCAAAGTGGAGGTATGGTTGTGAAATTCTGGCCCAACAACCCAATGATCCGTTTGACTTTCCAGGTAGCCTGCTGGCATATTGACCAGGGTTTAGGGTGTACCTTCAATCTCAGCCTTTGGTTTGATTCTGATAGACGCGTGGATATTGATTCTTGAGGATGCATGGGAGTCTTCAACATAGGCGCTACACATGAACACTAATTGAGAAAAAATAAATGGAAAGGAGAAAGACCTGGGATCGAACCCAGGTCATTAAGATTACCAATCAACACGTGCACCACTGAACCAAATTGTTTACTTTGTATTTTATACGCGTGAGAATTACTATAAAGCAAAACAATCGCTAGTGGCCTGATCAGAAAAACGCGCGCCAAGATTCAAAGCCTCCAGTCATGGTTGGCCACGTACCCTTCTTCTTCATTGTGCTATATTTTCCTGAAAATACAAAGACAATAGACAACGGTTTTTGAACCGTTATGTAATGTACCATTAGAAAAAATAACGAATAGGCCATAAGGCCATATAAATTAAGCGCGATTGTTGTATCTTCTTCGTCCAGATGCACTGATTTGAACGGTATGGGTCTGGAAGGCTAATTTTTCCTCGTTTCAAAATCGCCAAATTAAGGTCCTGTAAACCCTAATATTCTCTCATGGCGAAATCGTGTATAATGCATAAAACTTCAATCAAATCACAGGGTTAGTTTCAGAATAAGCCAATCAGTATAAATGTATCAAGGAAACACAATGAAAATGCCTAGAATGTGAGATACGATTATGCATTTTTCATGAAAAATTTCAGGTTCAGTATACCAATTCCTGAGGTTTTGATGGATGTTCTTGATTGCAATCGCTTCTGGACAACCCTGGCAAGCTAATGGAACAAGTTTCGTGCCTTGAATCCACCTAAAAAGTGTTTTTCAGATTTGAGTTTTTAGAGAATTTTTTCAAGTTTGTGAATGGCTTTCTTGCGCAGTTTAGTCTCTATTCTGATTAGGGTTGTGTTCTAGCATATGTAGTGAGTGCATTAGGTCAAAAAAACTCAATCAAATCCATTGCATTCATTGATTTGGAAATTTGATTTTCTAAGGATCTTTTTCAATCTTTTCCATGTGTTCTTTGTTCTCAATCATGATCAATCAACCCAAATCTTTCCTTATTTAGCTAGGCACGAAATATTGAGTCTAAAACATGTGCAAAAAGATTTGTTAGGTTAAATTAAGTATTTTTCATATATTTAAATGATTTAAATGAATTAATATAAATAAAAATTCAAATAAATAAATAAAAAATGAGAAAATACTTCCCTTTGGGCCAAGTGGTCGTGCATATGTCATGGATGATGAATTATGGAAGAAAAATGGGCCCATTAGCATTTTTAGGTCATTTGAACCAATGTTGACTTTTCAAAATATCCAAAAATTTCCCAACTTCTACAAGGCATAACTTGCTAAATTTTTAAGCTTTTCTCATGTTCTTGGACATTTTGGAAAGGTATTTGAGTCCTCTAACCAATGTCTTTGGTCCCATGTCATTTTGGTTTACCAATCTCAAGTTATGGCCTTTGACTTAAAGTCCCTTTTTGTTGACTTTTGAAAATGACCTATAATGTTGAAATTGATAACTTTTTGTGAGAGCATTTCTTGGACTTGAAGTATGAAGATGAGTTGTAGGAAATGTATTTCTCTTCAAAATGAGCTTTGGATGGAATTTTTCTGATAATCCATGTGAAAGTTATGCCCTGGTCAATTTCAGTTGACTTTTTCAGCTGTCCAAATAAGGAAACTTTTGCATCTTGATGATTTCTGAGCCAAATTTTGAGAATCATGATCAAGCATTGATCAAATTATGTTTGTGGCTTCAAAATGATATGTTGACCAAAAATTTGAACTTTTGACTGTCAAATGACCATTTTGCCCCTACAGTTGACTGTAGTGCAATTAGGGTTTTGACTGTGCAATTTTGAGCTGAATGCCTTGAAACTTGATATGAGGATGCTTGACCATATTTGTAGGCATGTGAGACTTGATTGGGCCTTTGAGAACTTCATTTTCTTGATCAGAACACAAACCCTAGTTTTGACTGTATGGGAGACCTTTGCACTGTGCAACCCTTGGGGAATTTTGAGGCATGACTTGGCAATTTCCTGAAGAATATGGGAGGGCAAATTTTGGGGTATAACAACTACCAGGTCACATAGATAGTCAACGGTGTTTGTGGATTTGATCTTTCCTGAAAAAGGTAAAGAGTTAGTCATATGCAATGTCATGATGTATGAAATGCATTGTGGTGATGTTCTCAAAATAAATGATATTATGATGTATGTGATGCGTATGCACATGCCATGATGTATGAACATGGGATGCTATTGCAATATTTCTTAGTTTAGGAAAGTAAATCCCGGACTGCTGCTGAAGGGTGCTAGGAAGCTGAATCCTTCATTTCTGTTGTGGATGATGAATGGATATGATTTTGCTGGGGATTTCCTCTTTCTGTTTGAGGATATTCTTCCGGGGATTGACTCTGCTTGAGAATAACTCTATGTAGGGAGTATGCTTTGTTGGAAGATTTTGCCGATGTAGAGAAATAAACTCAGTTGAGGAATGATCTTCCGCAGTTTGAGGAATAAAATCTACTTGGGAGGAGGTTTTATAAGCTGTTTAAGATTATAAAGCTCAGCTGGGGAATACAAATTTCAGCTCTCTAAAGGAATTTTGTTGGAGAAGGTAACTCCTGCTTGGGGAAGAAGAGATCAAAACTTTGGTTATTTCTACTCTCTGGGGAACATAGATGCCACGGGGTCGTATGTAACGGTGACTTTGTTTCAAACTATCTCTGCCCCTGTACAAGCTGGACGAAGTAACTTTCGGAACTACAAATTGTTTTTTAGAATTTTCCCTGTTTCTTAAAGTCATTAGTAACCGTCTTTCTGTTTCTTGTGCAAGTATTTGTAAACAGTAATCATATTCAAATGTATATGTCATAAATAATCATTGGACGTTTTTGCAAAAAAAATAACAGAAAAAAGAAAAGCAAACAATTTTGTACTTTCAAAGAAATGATTTGTATTGATTTCTGAAGTTTGCCTATAACAGGCATTTTGTACAAAGAGGTTGACGTTCTAGTAGGAGAACGTCGCCATAAGAAGTGAAAACTACACAAAATAGTGTACAAAGAGAAAATAGTTATGTGTAATAATCCCATTGAGTTTCAATTCTGCTATTGCCCCTATGTCCTTGAGCGTCTCATCACTTTGCTACTCGTACGAAGCTGACTGGATTGATTGGTATCGTTTGAGCTTGATAGTTGATACTGAGGTCTGGTTGCAAAGTGATCTAATGGGACATAGTGATACACTTTAAACCCCTAATTTTTTCCTGGACCGCCCTTTCGGGTTTTCGGTCCACTGGGATACCCTTTTTTGCCCAAGCCGCCTTTTCAGGTTTTCGACTTGTCGGGGTACAAATTTTTTTTATTTATCCCTAATTTTTGCCCGAACCCTTTTGGTTCATTGGGATGCCCTTATTTTTGCTTAGGCCAGTTGTGATACGGTGGGAGAACAATTGAAGTGGTGAAAAACACAAGAAGGGGGGGTTGAATTGTAAAAACTGAAATCTAAAGCAATGAACAAGATATTTTTATCCTGGTTCGTTTGATCTCAAACTACTCCAGTCCACCCGTCAAGGTGATTTCGCCTCTCTCCAACGAGGTCTTAATCCACTATATTCAACTGAATATTACAGACTGCTTTAACAACTGCTAAAGCCTTCTTGATTCAAACCACAACCCGGTTTGTCAAGGTAACACTTTCTTACAAAGAGATAAAACTATGTGTGTGAATGTTTTCTACAAAACTGTATCACAACTGTGATGTATACACAAATTGAAGCTTAGAAACTAGATTGCTAAACAGTAATGGAATATCAGAGTGTGTGGTTTAGCAAAACTGAGAGAACGAAGATTATGGTTTGGCTTTTGTGCGTGTAGAAATTTGGAGAGCATTAGCCATTTCAATCTTCAAAGCCTTGTTTATATAGCACTGAGATGATGAACGTTGGATGCAATATTCTTGATTCAATGCTAATAACAAGCTTTCCTTATTAAGCAGATCTTGTCTGGAATGAGGCCGTTGGAATTAATTTGCTTTCAATGCACAGTACCGTTGCTTACTTAATGCAAGTTCTGGCTTGGCTCATTCTGATTCTGCTTCGCTGCTGATGAACTATTGTGTTTCTGTATCAGAGTGTTGAGCGCAGTCTTGTTCATCAGGCTTCAGCATGTACGTGAGTTGATCATCTGATTTTGACATTCTGATGTAGCAACTTCTGATGCTGGTGTCTGAAATCAAGTTCTCATGCTGAATAGATGTGATCTTGCTTATTTCAATCAGAGTATCTGCAAGTCAGAACATAATAATTTTAGGCAGCAGATAGTTCATACATGAAACTTATAGATACTATATCTTTTCACTTTGTTATCATCAAAACTTAAATATAGGGTAGTAGATTCAAACTTTGTTCTAACAATCTCCCCCTTTTTGATGATGACAAAAACTAGATATTTTAAATGAAAATAACGTGAAAAGGTATCTGGAATATGTATCAGAGTAAGAAGCAAAAGAATAAGGAGTACGGAGATACTCCCCCTGAGTTTATTACTTCCCTTTGATTATACGTGTTCTTCAGGATCAGATCTTTTTGCCTTTCTTTGAACATCAGAGTATCAGAGTCTTTGACTTATCAGAAGCTTTATGTCAGAGCAGAGCTTCAGAGCTTATCTTGTCAGAGCTTTGCTTTGGATCAGAATATTCGAGCGGATCAGAACTTCATAGTGATCAGAGCTTCTAGTCTTCAGAGTGTCCAGGAGCTTCCTTGTGCCTGTAGACTTTAAGCAAAACAGAAAAAAACATTTCAAGTAATAGAGTTAGAATGTTTGAGAATTTCTGTCTAGTCAGCCGTTATTGATTAAAATATCATTCTTGTTCTCCCCTGTCTAGTCAGCCATTATTGATTAAAATATCATTCTTGTTCTCCCCCTTTTTGTCAGCAATCAAAAAGTGTTGGTGATGTGCTAAAACAATTAAGATCAGAAAAACTAATCATATTAAGATAGTTCAGAATCAAAACAAGAAAATATTACAAAACATATTCAATCAGTGCATCAGAAACTCAAGGAAAACATGAAAAAGGTCATGCATGAAAAAAAGACTAAGGTTGAGGAGGCAAGCGTTTGAACAGGTTCTCCAGCATGGCTTGGATCTTTTCAGCAGTCTCATTCTGCTTATGCACCATGCTGACAACAGTGTCAATCTTGTTGTCCTGCACATCCATTCTCTCTTTCATCTTCTGATGTGCTTAAATAGAGTTTTCAAAACTATTTTGAAAAGATAAACGTTTTCTAAGAGAGAGAAAAATCATGATTTCCATTTAAAAGTATGATTACTTTTCATTAAATGCTTGCTGATTTTGGGGGATTTGAGAAAGATACTTAAAAACGGTTACCAGACATGTGTCTCAATGCACCCAATCAGCGCTTTGCCTTCTCAGAAGCATGCATGCGTTCTACTTCAGAGATATGCTGATGATTGGATGACACTTGTTTGATGTAGTGATCAGCACGTCTGTCTTTGAGCATAGACTCTCAGATCTTTAGACTTGCATCTGATACAATCTGCATGTTCTATCTTTCTGAAAGGAAGTTGATCAGAAGTTCACAGTAAAATAATTACATTCTGAAGGTAAATATATGGAATTAAAACATTTTCACTCTGGGCACACTTTCATGCTGAGATGTTTCAGAATGAAATTAAACCTATCTTCTGAAAGGGGTTTAGTAAAGATATCAGCCCATTGATGGTCTGTATCTATAAATTTTAAGTTCAAAATACCTTTCTGAATATAGTCCCTAATGAAGTGATGTTTTATTTCTATATGCTTAGCTCTAGAATGTAAAATGGGATTCTTACTTAAGCAAATAGCAGAAGTATTATCACAAAGTATAGGAATGTTACTCTCAAAAATCTGGAAGTCTTCAAGCTGACTTTTCATCCAGAGCATCTGTGTGCTACATCCTGCTGCTGCTATGTACTCAGCTTCTGCTGTTGACAGAGCAATTGTTGATTGTCTTTTGCTGGACCAAGAAATCAGATTTTCTCCCAGAAACTGGCAGCTTCCAGAAGTACTTTTACGTTCCACTCTGTCTCCAGCAAAATCAGCATCACAGTAGCCTACTAAGCTGTAATCACTAGATTTTCTATAAAACAAACCCAGATTAGTAGTACCTTTCAGATACTTGAAAATTCGCTTAACAACTGTTAAGTGAGATTCTCTAGGATCTGATTGGAATCTAGCACAGATACAAACACTGAATAATATGTCAGGTCTTGAAGCAGTCAGATAGAGGAGAGAACCAATCATACCTCTGTAGACTTTCTGTTCTACCTTTTTGCTTACCTCTTCTCTTTCCAGAATGCACGTGGGATGCATTGGAATCTTTGATGGCTTACATTCTGAGAGGTCAAATTTCTTCAGAAGATCTCTGATGTATTTGCTCTGATGAATGTAAGTTCCTTCTGGAGTTTGATTGATCTGAATTCCTAGAAAGAATTTCAGTTCCCCCATGAGGCTCATCTCAAATTCTGCCTGCATACACTTAGCAAATTTTCTTCCAAGAGAAGGATTAGTAGAACCAAAAATAATATCATCAACATAAATTTGACAGACTAAGATGTCACTCTTAACTGATTTACAGAATAGAGTAGTGTCCACTTTCCCTCTGGTGAATTTATTTTCAAGCAGAAAGTTACTTAGCCTTTCATACCAAGCTCTGGGAGCTTGTTTCAGACCATACAGTGACTTCTTTAGTTTGAAAACATGTTCTGGATGTTTTGTATTTTCAAAACCTGGGGGTTGGTGTACATAAACTTCTTCTTCTATATAACCATTTAAGAATGCACTTTTGACATCCATCTGATACAGAGTGATGCCTCTATTAACAACAAATGAAATTAAAAGTCTGATAGATTCTAACCTGGCGACTGGGGCAAAGGTTTCTGTATAGTCTATCCCCTCTTGCTGACTATAACCTTGTGCAACCAGTCGTGCCTTGTTTCTGATGACTTCACCTTGTTCATTTAGCTTGTTTCTGAACACCCATCTTGTTCCAATGACGTTGAATCCTTTTGGTCTGGGAACGAGATCCCATACGTCGTTTCTGGTGAATTGATTCAGCTCTTCTTGCATTGCCAGAATCCAGTCATTATCCAGAAGTGCTTCATCAAGTGAAGAAGGTTCAATCAGAGACACCAGTCCCATAAGTGTTTCTTCAGAGTTTCTGAAGCTTGCTCTTGTTCTGATTGGATCTTCCTTTCTTCCTAGGATAGTCTCTTCTGGGTGATCCAAGCTGCTTCTGGGTAATCTCTTCTGAGGTTGATCAGCAGCTGTTGTAGGATTTCTAGCAGTGCTCCTTTCAGACGTTGAAGGAATGTCTGTGTTGAGAGCTTCTGATGACTTGTCTTCAGAACCTGCAAATTCAATTTCTATACCTGCAAAAACTTCATTCTGCTTTGACTTTTCAGAGTCAAGCTTGTCATCAAAACGAACACTGATTGATTCTTCCACAATCTGTGTTTCTGTATTGTATACTCTGTACCCTCTTGAGCGTTCAGAGTATCCTAACATAATACACTTCTGTGCTTTAGAGTCAAACTTGTTCAAATAATTCTTTGTATTTAATATAAAGCAAGTACATCCAAATGGATGAAAATATGAAATGTTTGGCTTTATGTTCTTCCACAATTCATATGGAGTCTTTTCCAGAATAGGTCTTATTGAGATTCTATTCTGAATGTAGCACGCTGTGTTTATTGCCTCTGCCCAGAAAGTCTTAGAAACGTTTGTCTCATTGATCATGGTTCTGGCCATTTCTTGCAATGTTCTGTTCTTTCGTTCTACAACTCCATTTTGTTGGGGAGTTCTAGGACAAGAGAAATCATGCAGAATGCCTCTGTCATTAAAGAATGACTCAAAATCTTTATTTTCAAATTCTCCACCATGATCACTTCTGACTTTAACGATTCTAAGATCCTTTTCATTCTGAACTTGGTTACAGAAGGTAACAAACACAGAGTGTGACTCGTCCTTGTGTCTTAAGAACTTTACCCATGTCCATCTGCTATAGTCATCTACGATTACTAACCCATACTTCTTACCACTGACTGAAGCAGTTTTAACTGGTCCAAATAAGTCAATGTGCAGAAGTTCTAATGGCTTAGAGGTAGAAACAACATTTTTGGATTTAAAAGAAGGTTTTGCAAATTTGCCTTTCTGACATGCTTCACACAGAGCATCTGAATTGAACTTCAAATTAGGAAGTCCTCTGACCAGATTGAGTTTGTTAATCTGAGATATTCTTCTCATACTAACATGCCCCAATCTTCTGTGCCAGATCCACTGCTCGTTGTTAACAGACAGAAGACATTTTACATTCTGACTCTTTAGTTCAGAAAGTTTGATTTTGTAAATGTTGTTTTTCCTCTTACCATTAAACAGGATAGTCCCATCTTTCTGACTAACAGCTTTACATGATTTTTTATTAAAGATTATATCATAACCGTTATCACTTAATTGACTTATGGATAACAGATTATGCATCAATCCATCTACTAGCAGAACATTATTAATAGAGGGAAGATTTCCATTACCTACAGTTCCAGAGCCAATTATCTTTCCCCTCTGATTGCCTCCAAAGCCAACGTGGCCTCCAGGCTTAAGTTCCAGGCTTTGGAACATATGCCTTCTTCCTGTCATGTGTCGTGAGCAGCCAGAGTCCAGGTACCATGACTGGTGTTTCTGACTTGCTGCTAAAGATATCTGCAACATGTATTATTTTATCCTTAGGTACCCAGATTTTCTTGGGTCCTGATTTGTTAGTTTTACCAAAACTCTGGTTGAATTTTGGTTTCACAGAGTGTTTACTGCTAGTATATTTGATATCATGTGTGTGACCATACACAAAATGTGAATTCAGAGGAGTGTGTTTAATGGTTAAGTCCATGACATTCTTTGGTGTAGGAACCTTACCTTGGCATCCTATTCCTTTCCTGCCGTTTCTACTAACTCCATAGATCATTGAAGCCATTCTGCTTCTATCTATGCTTTTAGCTAGGAACTTCTGGAAACTGTGATCATACTCCTTGATGATCTCATCAGCGTTGCTGGGAGTTTCAGAAATTGGTTCCTTCTGAGAGTTTTGTAAAGTGTTTTCTAATTTTGAAATCTTATTTCTCAGCTCCGAATTTTCCAATTTGAGACTCTCAGACTTATTAGAGTCAGATTCAAGATTCCTTTTCAGGTCTCTGAATTTAGCTCTAATTTGCTGATAACGTTCCAGAATCTCATTAAGGCTTTCAGCAAGTTCAGCCTTTGTAAAGTTAACAGCAAAGTTAGGAAATACCTCTTCAGTATCTGATTCTGAGTCTGATTCAGAAGCTTCACTATCTTCTGAGATGTTAGCCATGAGAGCTATGTTTGCCCTTTCATCATCTGATTCTGAGTCAGCTTCAGACGAGTCAGAGTCATCCCATGTAGCCATGAGACTTTTCTTCTTCTCTCTTCCAAACTTCTTTTTGGGCTTTTCCCTCTGAAGCTTTGGGCAGTCACTCTTGTAGTGTCCTTGCTCATTGCACTCATAGCAGATGATGTCTTTGGTGTTTGGCTTTTTGCTACTGGAGGAGCCTTCAGATCTTCTGTATCCAGAGGAAGAATCTGTCCTTCTGTATCTGGAAGAAGACTCGTTATGATCAGATCTTCTGGGATTCCTGAACTTCCTTTGTCTTTGCTTCCACAGTTGATTTACTCTTCTGGAGAGAAGGGAAAGTTCGTCTTCTTCTGATGAGGATCCATCAGATGTTTCTTCAACTGCCTGCAAAACTTTAGACTCAAATTTTCTGTTAGATTTTAATGCTAAAGGCTTACCTTGCTTCTGAGGCTCATCAGCTTCTAGCTCTATCTCATGACTTCTGAGGGAGCTGATAAGTTCCTCCAGAGTGATTTTGTTGAGATCTTTAGCTAGCTTCAGAGCAGTAACCATAGGCCTCCACTGCTTGGGTAAACTTCTGACGATTTTCTTGACATGGTCAGCAGTAGAGTATCCTTTGTCCAGAACTTTGAGACCAGCTACCAGAATCTGGATCTAGAGAACATAGTTTCAATGGATTCAGATTCTTCCATTTTGAACGCCTCATACTTCTGAATGAGCGCCAGAGCTTTTGTTTCTTTGACCTGAACGTTGCCCTCATGCGTCATTCTGAGAGAATAAAAAATATTCTTTGTTGTGTCTCTGTTGGAGATCTTTTCATACTCAGTATAGGAGATGGCACTGAGGAGGATGGTTCTGGCCTTGTGGTGATTCTTGAAGTCACGCTTTTGTTGATCAGACATTGTTTTTCTATCAATCTTCTGACCACTTGCATTCACAGGGTGCGTGTATCCATCTGTCACCATATCCCACAGATCAGCATCATGTGCCAGAAAGAAGCTTTCAATTCTGTCTTTCCAGTAATCAAAGTTTTCTCCATCAAAGACTGGAGGTTTTCCACTGAATTTGTCTCTGTCCTCATTGTTGTCATTGCTGATGTGAGAATTGTTTCCTGCCATTGTGTTTTTCTGACGCTGGATCTTGTACTGACACGGTTAAGTGTTTTAGCTCAGAACCAGGCGCTCTGATGCCAATTGAAGTGGTGAAAAACACAAGAAGGGGGGGTTGAATTGTAAAAACTGAAATCTAAAGCAATGAACAAGATATTTTTATCCTGGTTCGTTTGATCTCAAACTACTCCAGTTCACCCGTCAAGGTGATTTCGCCTCTCTCCAACGAGGTCTTAATCCACTATATTCAACTGAATATTACAGACTGCTTTAACAACTGCTAAAGCCTTCTTGATTCAAACCACAACCCGGTTTGTCAAGGTAACACTTTCTTACAAAGAGATAAAACTATGTGTGTGAATGTTTTCTACAAAACTGTATCACAACTGTGATGTATACACAAATTGAAGCTTAGAAACTAGATTGCTAAACAGTAATGGAATATCAGAGTGTGTGGTTTAGCAAAACTGAGAGAACGAAGATTATGGTTTGGCTTTTGTGCATGTAGAAATTTGGAGAGCATTAGCCATTTCAATCTTCAAAGCCTTGTTTATATAGCACTGAGATGATGAACGTTGGATGCAATATTCTTGATTCAATGCTAATAACAAGCTTTCCTTATTAAGCAGATCTTGTCTGGAATGAGGCCGTTGGAATTAATTTGCTTTCAATGCACAGTACCGTTGCTTACTTAATGCAAGTTCTGGCTTGGCTCATTCTGATTCTGCTTCGCTGCTGATGAACTATTGTGTTTCTGTATTAGAGTGTTGAGCGCAGTCTTGTTCATCAGGCTTCAGCATGTACGTGAGTTGATCATCTGATTTTGACATTCTGATGTAGCAACTTCTGATGCTGGTGTCTGAAATCAAGTTCTGATGCTGAATAGATGTGATCTTGCTTATTTCAATCAGAGTATCTGCAAGTCAGAACATAATAATTTTAGGCAGCAGATAGTTCATACATGAAACTTATAGATACTATATCTTTTCACTTTGTTATCATCAAAACTTAAATATAGGGTAGTAGATTCAAACTTTGTTCTAACAGAACTGACTTGGTTGTTTTGCGTTTTATCACAAATGTTACGGTTAGCAAGAGTCGCCACCGACTTTTCTTTTATCCAAAAGGAAAGGTGAAAAAGCACAGGAAAGACCTTTGAGATTATTTCTTGAGTTTGGGGGGTAGATTATGAAAAGGTAAAGTTTTAACACCCTTTTCATCCATGGTTTTCCATGGGCTCTTAGTTACTTGCTAGATCACTTGCCTTTGTTTGAAAATGTGCTTTGTGTGGTTTTTGAAAGTATTTTGAAAAGAGGCCTTTGTTTAGGCAAACTTTGTAATGGTTCTCGTTTGTAAGAATGTATACAAAGTGTTGATCTTTTGAAAATGTTTTCAAGTTTGAAAGATGTTTTTGAAAGTGTTGGTGTTTGTTTTGAAAGTGATCAAGTAACTAGGAACATTCTACCTACTCAAATGTCTTTCATGTTCATTTCCTTTTTTCTTTGACATTGTTATCTTACCATTGATTTGGTAGATAACACTATCTTTGGATGTAAAAGGGACGGGCATGGGTCATCGTATAACCATGATTAGAAATGTTACAAGGCATCGTAACATCTTTTTCTAGGGACTAAGATCAATTTGAAAGGCAACTTTGATAGCGTCATCGAGGGACTATGATCTTTTGTTCGTTTGTTTTTGCTAAGATACCTCACATGCGTAACATGACCATTTTGTAAGGCAACCAATTAGATTTTATCCTAGGGGTGCTTATGTGCAAGTGTGTTGTTTTTCATGCTTGGTTTTATCTTTGATTAGGGTTGTCTAATTGATTATTTTTAGTCTTTCCATACAAAACCCAAATTTACTAGCATATGTATATAAAGCGATAAATTATGGAATTTAAAATTACTACACTATTACAATTCTCGTGGGAGGGGGTGTACAAATTACAAATGGTGATTGCTTGAAAATAAACCTAATTATCTATTGTAACCATATTGAATTTGGATAAATAATGTACAAAAATGAATAAAAATACAAGAATGTAAAATGGAAAGAAAATGGACTTTTGTTTGTGTTTTTTAGGAAAAAGGGGTTTTGTTTTAACCTAATTAACTAAAAGAAAAATAATTAATTAAATTAGTAAAAAGTAAACCTAAATTTACTAGGAAGAGAATTTAAATAAAACCCTAATCGAAATATTAATTGATTAAAAAGAAATTAAGTTTGTAAGAAGAATATTGGTATTTTTGTCTTAAAAATAATTTATAGAATGTAAAATATTTTTGGTCTTTTTATATGTTAAAGTAATATATTTTAATTGTGTAAAAGAAAATAACTAAAAAAACCTAGTTTCTAATTAAATTTGTAAATTAATTAGTAAAAATAAATAAAATATAATTAAAATAAAAGTAATTTTTATTTTAAAAATAAATAAACTATATCAAAATATAAATATAATGTTTTTATATTATTTTCTGATTTTTTAATATTTAATAAAATATTTAAGGAAACAAATAAATGAAAAAAAGAGAAAAAAGAAATAAAATGGGCCAGGTGTGAATAGTGAGCAGGGGGGTCAGAATGTAGCAAAAACACAAAGTCCAAAGGGGGAGGCCCAGCGCTGCAAACAAGTGTCAAAATGAGAAAATATGAGAAAATAAGCAAAAGGGTACCACTAGGGCTCGAACCCAGGTCCCATAGGTTAACAGGCGCGCCCTTTACCACTAGGGTGGCTATACATCCGTTCATATAAACAAAACAACAAATATATGATAGAAATCAAGTTCATGGCCTGAACTTCATCTTCAACCTCACGCCCAGCCAGAGTACCTGCATCTTATTCATCTCTCATCCATTTGAAAAAATGTAAACATGAAACTTGTGGCAAATTTCCTCACGATTTCAGAAATGCAAAGAAATAAAATTATAGATCAAAGACAAGCATGAATTTTAATGGCCCTAATCTGAACCCTAAAAATTTCAAAAACTCCAATCTTAAAATTCTATAAGCTCAAGCAATATAAATGAAAACTATGGACATGGTTATCTTTAGAGCAATGATATCTACATTTTTCATTCACAAATAAACCACTAATGATGCTTGTATGAAGAGTTTAGAGTTGAGATAACTTACCTCAAAACTGGAAATCGTGTTCTGCAAATGAGCACTCCTCAAGGTGTTGTGATGATCAATATAGCTCCACTGAAGTCCTAGGAAGCTAATGCAATAATTAGTTTGGTTGGAGAGTAGTTGAAGTGGTCTGGAGAAGTCCACTTACAGAACTGTAATAGGGGAAGGGATGACTTCTAAATGATGTTTAGAAGCTTTTGGAACAAAGAGGCTTGAAAACGCACGAGGGAGCTATGAGTTTCAAACTTTTGGTCAAGTTATGTGAAAATGGAGGTATGAGATGCAAGTCTGAGTTCTTAGTGTTTTTAAGGCTCAAGCATGTGGGGGATATGTGACAAATTACTTGTGTATGTATAAGCAAAAGGCTTGAGTGCTTTGGAGAGTCAGAAGTACAAGTTATAAGCTGATTTCTATGTTACTTGATTTTCAAGAAAAGTGGGAAAACAAGTTTCAATGTGTAGTACAAGCATGGGCTAGGTGATTGTAAGTGTTGAGATCAACTTCTATTGAGTTATAGGAAATGTATGATCAGAAGAAAACAATTTCAAGGCTCAAGAATAAGTTTTGTGCAAAAAGCTACTTTATCAAAATGGCATTGTGCACTTTCTTCCCAAAATGGATATAAAGCATGTCCTTGAATTGAATGCTTGAATTGAGACCTCTAACAGCTGTGCAAGAAATTAATTATGGAGTTACTAACAATTTTGAGGCTTGTAAAGTAGAGAGTATGCAGCATAGGTTTGAAATTTGAATCTTGTTCATCACAAAATGACTTGTAATTCAAGTGTGAAAACCATAAATTCATCTCTTTGATTCTCCCTACTCAAGAATGATCTCAAGGAGTTCTTTGACATTTTTGAAAGCTTGTAATGTTCTCTAAAAACCCACTTTGAATCACTTTTGAAAATTACCCTTGGAACTATATAAAAAAGTGCCATGAAGTTAGGTCAAAATCCTGACTTTTTAGTATACAGTTGACTTTTTGATCAGTTGACTGAAAATTCACTATCCATCCAATTGATCTAAAGCAATGTTTTAGGTCATGCCATTAGGTTAAAACGATGCAATTGAATTCTTGAAATCATGCTTCAAACTAATTGACCATTTTCTAGGTCAAAAATCAGAAATTGCCCTTGTTCAGTCAAAACCCTAATTTTGACTATTTTGCCCTTTTGATGATTTGATCAAATTTCTTGAGGAATTATGGTCCAAACTTCATAAAATGATATATATGAGTTTATAAGCTTATGTGGATCAAAAAGCATGAGTTTTGACTATAAATTGGCCATAATTGACTTTTTCCCCAATACAACTGATTTTTAGGTCAACTGCTCAATTGACTGAGCAAAAGTATGATCCAAGGCTTGAAACTTGACATGAGTAATCTTGGGGGTCCATAATGAGCAATTAAAGTCATATGAAGCATTGAAAGTTCAAATATCTTTGTGCAATCTCAAACCCTAATTGGTCATCAGTGCTTGAGGAGGTGTCTTGAGCTGATCAACCCTAGTGTAGTCTTGACACAATATAAATTTTTGTGAAGAAATGTTTGACAAATGAGAGGGAAAATTTTTGGGTACAACAACAGTCAACCTAACGGGTCTTTATTCATGCGTAGTATCTTTTCACTATGTCCGCATTAACAGGGTGAGGAAGGTCGTCACCATCCATGGTGGTTAGAATCACGGCTCCACCAAAAAACATGCTTTTGATTACAAATGGCCCTTCGTACGTGGGATTCCATTTTCCCCTGGGATCACCTTGTAGCAGTATGATGCGCTTGATTACCAGATCACCCACTTGATACACTTGATGTCTGACCTTTTTGTTGAATGCCTTGATCATTCGCTTTTAGTATATCTGACCATGACATAAAGCAGCAAGCCTTTTCTCATCAATGATGTTCAGTTTAGCAAGTCGAGTCTGGATCCAATCATCTTCATTCAAACCCTCATCCTTCATGATCCTTAAAGAAGGGATCTGGACCTCAATAGGCAGGACAACCTCCATACCATATACCAAAGAATAAGGTGTTACCCCTGTTGATGTACGTGCTGAGGTGCGGTAACCATGAAGAGAAAATGGTAATATCTCATGCCAGTCTTTGTATGTCAACGTCATCTTCTGTATGATTTTCTTAATGTTCTTGTTATCAGCCTCCATAGTGCCATTCATCTTCGGCCGGTAAGGGGAAGAATTATGATGCTGGATCTTGAATTGCTTACAGAGTTCGGTGATGATTCTATTGTTGATATTTATACCATTGTCCATGATGATTCTCTTTGGCACACGATACCAACAAATCAGGTTATGCTTGATAAACCGCGCCACAATATTCTTGGTAACAATAGCAAAAGAGGCAGCCATAACCCACTTCGTGAAATAATCAATGGCCACTAGGATGAAGCGGTGCACATTGGAAGCGGTAGGTCTAATCTCTCTGATCATGTCAATGCCCCACATTGCAAAGGGCCAGGGAGCCGTCAAGACATTCAAGGGAACCAGAGATACATGTAATTTATCAGCATAGAGCTGGCATTTGTGACAAGTTCGGGAGTGCTGATAATAGTTTGCTTCCATAGTGGACCAATAGTATCCTACCCATAGGATCTTTTTAGCAATGGTATATCCACTAGAATGGGTGCCAAAGTTACCTTCGTGTAGATCTTCAATAATCCTCTCGGCTTCGTTCTTATCTATGCACCGAAGTAAATTACAATCATGGTTGCACTTGTTAAGGATTCCATTACTGAGGAAGAACTTTGTGTCAAACCTTCTCAGAAACTTCTTATCATTGACAGATGCCCCCTCAAGATACTCTTGAGCCTCGAGATACCTCTTCACTTCATGAAACCAAGGTCTGTCTGCTACTTCTTTAGTGTCAATCTCATAGCAGTATGCCGGTTCATCCAACCTCTAAATGGGGATCCTAGGAGCTTCGTTGTCTCACTTGACCTTAAACATAGAAGACATAGTAGCTAACACATCCATTAAATGATTCTCTTCTCGTGGAAAAGTTTGAAAGGTGGCCACGCCAAAGTGTGAAAGCAATGTCAGCACATGTTCTTTATAAGGGATGAGATTCGGGTGCTTCGTATCCCACTCTCCTTTGATTTGAATTATTACCAAGGCTGAATCCCCGAAAATGCTCCAGAACTTGATCCTTAGGTCAATAGCAGCTTTGAGACCCATGATGCATGCTTTATACTCCACCATATTGTTGGTATAGTTGAAGTATAGTCTGGCAGTGAAAGGAGTATGAAAGCCCTCGGGAGATATGATTACGGCATCAATGTCATGGCCAAGTGCATTGGAGGCTCCATCAAATACCATGGTCCATCGGGATCCTTCCTCAGGTCCTTTATTCGGTCCAGATTCTTCACAGTCCGTTACTAGCATAATATTCTCGTCTGGGAACTCGAAATTCATAGACTGGTAGTCATCCACAGAATGATGAGCCAAATGATCAACTAGTACACTTACCTTGATTTCTTTCTGGGTCGTGTATTGGATATCGTATTCGGTTAAGATCATTTGCCATCTTGCTATTCTTCCGGAGAGAGCGGGCTTCTTGAAGATGTACTTGATCGGATCCATCTTAGATATCAACAAAGTAGTGTGGGTCAACATATACTGTCTCAGTCGGCGAGCAGCCCAGGCCAAAGCGCAACAAGTTTTCTCAAGCAGTGAGTAACTTGTTTCACAGTCAGTAAATTTTTTGCTAACATAGTATATTGCATGCTATTTTCGACTGGACTCGCCATGCTGCCCCAGAACACGCCCCATTGAATTATCTAACACTGTTAAGTACATTATCAAAGTCTTCCTTTGATCAGAGGCATCATAATTAGAGGCTCTTGAAGGTATTCCTTGATTCTATCGAAGGCAGTCTGGCATTCGTCATTCCACTTTACCACTTGATCTTTCTTCAGGAGTTTGAAGATTGGCTCATAAGTAGCAGTTAAATGGGAAATGAATCAGGCAATGTAATTTAGTCGTCCCAAGAAGCCTCTGACCTCCTTCTCAGTGCAAGGAGATAAAATCTCTTGTATAGTCTTCACCTTTGTAGATTCTACCTGAATTCCCTTGTCATTGACAATGAAACCTCGGAGTTTACCGGACCTTACCCCAAAGGTGCACTTGTTCGAATTAAACCTCAGCTTGTACATCTTCAACCTATCAAACAACTTTTGCAAGTGGTCAAGGTGCTCTTCCTCAGTTTTAGACATGGCTATCATGTCATCAACATATACCTCTATCTTGTGGTGAATCATGTCTTGGAACAAAGCTACCATGGCTCGCTGATAGGTTGCCCCAACATTCTTTAACCCAAACGGCATCACTTTGTAGCAAAAAGTGCCCCATTGCATGATGAAGGTTGTCTTATCCATGTCTTCGGGTGCCATCTTGATCTGATTGTATCCATAGAAATCGTCCATGAAGGAAAAGACTTTATGCTGCACGGTGTTGTCAACCTGAACGTCAATGTGGGGAAGCAAGAAGTCATCCTTGGGGCTCGCCCTGTTCAAATCTTTGTAGTCCACACACATCCGTACCTTGCCGTACTTTTTAGGTATCGGGACTACATTGGCAACCCATTAGGGATAAGAAGTGACAACTAAGAACCCAATGTTGAACTGCTTCATAACCTCTACTTTAATCTTCTCTGACATTTCAGGGCACATATGAGGAACCTTCTACTTTACCGGAGAGCAATCTTCTTTAGTTGGCAGATGGTGAACCACAATATATGTGTCCAGTCCGGGCATGTCTTCATATGACCAGGAGAATATCTCAATGTAATCATGAAACATCTATATTAACCGTTGTTTGACATTAAGCTCCATATTTGCACCTATCTTGTCTTCTTTCCTGTCCTCTTCTGTGCCCAATTTTATTGTCTCAACTTGCTCTTCATGAGGCTGTATGGCCCTTTCTTCCTGCTGTAACAGTCTATCAAGTTCCCCAGGTACCTCACAATCTTCCTCACCTTCGTCCTCGGCTTGGTTGATCGAATTTACAAAGTCATAATCAGAAATAGCAGAACTATTATCAATGGGATCCAAAGTGGATATGGATCTGCAGTTGATATGTGAGTGTGTGTAAGAGCATAGTTGTATAGACAAAGTAAAAGCAGGCAAGAAAAACATAGAACACAAAATTTGTATGCATAAACATCCAATGCTTTATTAATTCCATATGAAATTGAAACATGATTACCCTCACAAATAAACCACTGTGCCCCGGGTAAGTCCTATTTTTTGTGATGATTTTCTGATTTGATAAAAAAAGAAGAATGAATAAACAAAATAATATAAAACTAAATAAAAAGAATAAAAAATTAAATTGAGAAATGGGCCTGAAAGAGGGGTGTAAAACCCAGACTGGGGGTGAGGCTGTTGAATTTTTTCCAAAGTCCAGATCTTGTGACCCATGCTCATGCTGGATCCAATGTTGTTGAGGTAGTGAGGTCCATGGTATGCCTGCATGCTAGAGGCGCTAGATCCAGAACCATGCAGATTTGATGGTTGGATCTGAGGGTTTATGATGTGCGCTTGGGGGTGTAATGCACTGGATCTGCAAGAACAAATTAGAAAAATAATATGCAGGAGGCAAGGGTCGAACCCCTGACCTTCCACACATACAAAGCCTTAAGCCCTTCATTCTTGCCAACTACGTTGCCTGGTCATTCATACATATAATAACAAAATAATATTATAAGGGAAATCAAGGCCATGGATGAGTCATCAAACACGCGCCAGCAAGTGGGGCCCTGGAATTTTTAAATGAGCCAATCAAAACACGCTAACACGCCATGCAAGGTCTTTGGCCGGTTAAACCACCCTGGACGGTGGTTTCGGTCGTCTTCTCCGACCATCCAAAAGACCTAACCTGCAAAATAGGGAAAGTTGAAGCTTGAGATTTTTTCTACCCCCCTAAAACCTAGGTTGCAAGTTCAACCATAGCATTATTTTGGTCTAAAGATGTCTCCATCTCTGGAAAAAAAGCTCACGTGTTTTCAAACCCTAACAATGGCAAGCTTTGATTTTGGAACTGAAACTCACATGAAGCACATTAAAACAATTACAATGATCAATATGAACACATATATGCATGCATGACTCATTTATATTGTGTAATAAGAGGATTTGAATTCAAGAATTTTTACCAAATCGGTGATGCTTAAAGGGGGTATCTTGGACACGATTTGACTCGGCTAATGGTTCAAACAAGCTCTTGGGAACCTCGGGAGGAAGAATGACTCCTTGGTTTGGACCAACAAAGGCTGGACTTGAAGCTTTCAACTTTTTTGATTTTTCTGATTTTTTGCACTTTTGTATGGCTCTTTGTGACTGTTGCACCCTCCCTCTTGACCTAGGGTTATTGTCTTTATGTAGTGAATTAGAATAGGGCTACAAATGGAGCAAAATATCCATTCCTTGATGCAAAATATTTTGTTTCCAAATATTTGATTTTTTTCCTTTTTAGAACAAATCCAATCTTGCCTTTCATTCACGACTTCTCCTTTATTTTCCATCATGTTTTGTCCCTCAAATGGATAGAAAAAGATTCATCATCGTATCTTTTATTATTTTGATTATTTACTTTATTTAATTTTGAATTTTAATGGAAAAAAAGCTAAATAAATGGTATAAATAATAAAATAATGTATGACTGAGCTCAAGGGTCGTGGGCCATGTCAAGGACAAGTTTCAATCATGAAAACATGAGCCCATTTGGAAAAAACTCAAGTTAGGTCAATGTTGGCTTCATGCACTTTTCCAAAAATTGGTCAACTTTAGAAAGTCATATCTTTCTCAATTTTAACCCTAAAAGGGTTTTCTTGGACTTTTTAGAGAGCTTAAGATGTCCTACAAACAACCTTTTTTTTCATCTCAATTGGATCTTCCATGTTCATGTAAGGAGCTTTGACCCAAAAGGTATTTTTGTTGACTTTTTGAAAGGACCTATAATGTATGAGCTTGTATCTTTTGATTGAGACATTTCTTAAACTTGAGGGCTGAAGAGGAGTTGTAGGTAATTGGATTCTATTCAAAATGATCCTTGGTGGAAAAATTTCTGATAAAGTATGAGAAAGTTATTCCTAGTCAAAGTTTGGTTGACTTTTCCTATAGAAACCCTAATTTGCCATTTTTGACTTTTGATGAGATAGGAGCATTTCTTGAGGAATCATGATCAACCCTTGATAAAATGATGTATAATACTTCAAAGAGTTGATGTTGACCAAAAATCTTGATGGTTGACTGTATTTGTTCCCTAGTTGACTTTTGACCTAGTATAGTAGATTTCCATGCATTTGAGCAGTTGACTGACCAATTTTGTTGTCCAAGGCATGAAATTTGGCATGAATGATCTTGAGGACATATTAGGACAATGGAGAACATTTTGGATCCTTGGGAGTCACACGTCTTGCTTAAAATTGAAACCCTAGTTGAGGTGTGTTTCCCTAGGAGGATAATTTGTCTGGTTAATTCTTGGTCATCCTTGAGCAATTGAGGACCTCTAGAGGCATGTCTTGAGTGAAAATGGGAGGGCAAATTTTCGGGTACAACAAGATCATAAAAGAATATGATCATAGATTTCAAAAATTTCTTTCTAAAAACATAGATAGAAGCAAGATGGCTTCAATGATCTATGAAGTTAGCAGAAATGGAAGAAAAGGGATATGATATAAGGGTAAAGTATCTCAACCTAAGAAAGTTAAGGATATTGTCATAAAACACACACCCCTTTATTCTCACTTCACCTATGGGCATACACATGACATAAATTATTCTAGTAATTCTTTTTCTTCTAAACAAAAATTCAAACAGAATTTTGGTAACTCTAACAAACAAGGACCCAAAAAGATATGTGTACTTAAGGACAAAATTGTCTGTGTTGCAGATGCCTTTAACAGCAAACTTGAAACGCCAACCTTGGTACCTAGACTCTGGATGCTCCCGATACATGACTGGAAGAAAGCATATGTTCCAAAGCCTAGAGCTTAAATCTAGAGGCTATGTAGGTTTTTGAGGCAATCAGAAAGGAAATATTATTGGCTCTGGAACTATTGGTAATTGTGCACTTCCTTCTATAACTAATGTTCTGTTAGTAGATGGATTAATGCATAAACTGTTATCCATAAGTCAATTAAGTGATAACAGTTATGATATAATCTTCAATCAAAATTCATGTAAAGCAGTTAGTCAGAAAGATGGATCTATCCTCTTTAATGGAAAGAGAAAGAACAATATTTACAAAATAAAACTTTCTGAACTAAAAAGTTAGAATGTAAAATGCCTAATGTCTGTTAGCGATGAGCAATGGGTCTGGCACAGAAGATTGGGGCATGTTAGTATGAGAAGAATATCTCAGATTAACAAACTCAATCTAGCCAGAGGACTTCCTAACCTGAAGTTCAACTCATATGCTCTGTGTGAAGCATGTCAAAAAGGAAAGTTTGCAAAACCTTCTTTCAAAGAAAAAATGTTGTTTCTACCTCTAGACCATTAGAACATCTGCATATAGATCTATTTGGACCAGTGAAAACTGCATCCATTAGTGGCAAGAAGTATGGATTAGTGATCGTAGATGACTATAGCAAATGGACATGGGTAAAGTTCTTAAGACACAAGGACGAGTCACACTCTGTGTTCTTTACTTTCTATAACCAAGTTCAAAACGAAAAAGATCTTAGAATTTTTAAAGTCAGAAGTGATCATGGTGGGGAATTTGAAAACAAAAAATTTGAATTATTTTTTAATGAGAATGGCATCTCTCATGATTTCTCTTGTCCTTGAACTACTCAACAAAACAGAGTTTTAGAACGAAAGAATAGAACTTTACAAGAAATGGCCAGAACCATGATCAACGAGACTAATATTGCTAAGAACTTCTGGGCAGAAGCAATTAACACAGCGTGTTATATTCATAATAGAATCTCCATAAGACCTATTCTGGATAAGACTCCATATGAACTGTGGAAGAACAGAAAGCCCAACATTTCTTATTTCCATCCATTTAGATGTACTTGTTTTATTCTAAACACTAAAGAACATTTGAACAAGTTTGAATCTAAAGAAAAAAAGTGTCTCGTGTTAGGATACTCCGAATGCTCAAAAGGTTATAGAGTATATAACACAGAAATACGGATTTTGGAAGAGTCGATCAATGTCAGATTTGATGATAAGCTTGGCTCCCAAAAGTCAAAGCAAGGTAAATTTTTTGCAGATATAGAAGTTCAATTTATAAGTACTGAAGACACTGCATCAGAAGTTCTCTATAAAGAATCACAGTCAAACTTAGAAGAGGATGTCACAAATATTACAGCAGCATCTGAAGATACCATCCAGAAAAGATAATCCAGAAGCAGCTTAGCTCATCTGGAAAACACGATTCTAGGAAAGAAAGAAGTTCCAATCAGAACAAAATCTACATTCAGAAATTCTGAAGAATCTCTCATGGGATTAATGTCTCTGATTGAGCCAACTTCCATTGACGAAGCCCATCTGGATAATGAATGGATACTCACAATGCGGGAAGAACTAAATCAATTCACCAGAGATGATGTGTGCGATCTAGTTCCTAAACCAAAAGGCTTTAATATCATTGGAACCAAATGGGTCTTCAAAAACAAGCTTAATAAACATGAAGAAGTCGTCATAAACAAAGCACAACTGGTGGCACAAGGTTATAGTTAGAAAGAAGGGATAGACTATACAGAAACCTTTGTTACACTCGCCAGGTTAGAATCTATCATACTTTTAATTTCTTTTGTAGTAAGTAATGGTATCACTCTTTATCAAATGGATGTTAAAAGTGTGTTTTTAAATGGTTACATGGATGAAGAAGTTTATGTGCACCAACCCCCTGGCTTTCAAAATTCAAAACATCCAGAAAATGTTTATAAACTTAAGAAATTACTATATGGTCTGAAACAAGCTCCCAGAGCTTGGTATGAAAGACTAAGTAATTTTCTGTTAGAAAATGATTTTACCAGAGGGAAGGTGGACAAAACCTTATTTTGTAAACTATTTAAAAATGACATTCTAGTTTGTCAAATTTATATAGATGATATTATTTTTGGATCTACTAAAGCCTCTTTGGGAAGAGAATTTTCTAAGTCTATGCTGGCAGAGTTTGAAATGAGCTTGATAGGCGAACTAAAGTTCTTTCTGGGTATCCAAATCAATCAAACTCCAGAAGGAACATATATTCATCAAAGCAAGTATGTCAAAGAACTCCTAAAGAAATTTGACTTATCAGAATATAAGCCATCCAAAACTCCTATACATCCCACATGCACTCTGGAAAAGGAAGAAGTAAGTAAGAAGGTAGAACAGAAGCTCTACAGAGGTATGATTGGTTCTCTCTTATATTTAACAGCTTCAAGACCTGATATTCTGTATAGTGTTTGTCTGTGTGCTAAATTCCAATCAAATCCTAGAGAATCTCACGTAAGGGTTATTAAGGGAATTTTCAAGTATCTGAAAGGTACTAATAATCTTGGTCTTTGCTATAGAAAATCCAAAGAATACAAATTAGTAGGGTATTGTGATGTTGACTTCGCTGGAGACATAATAGAAAGAAAGTACTTTTGGAAGCTTCCGATTTCTGGGAGACAATATAATCTCGTGGTCCAGCAAAAGGCAATCCACCATTGCACTGTCAACTGCTAAAGCTGAATATATAGCAGCAGCTGGATGTAGCACACAGATGCTCTGGATGAAAAGTAAACTTGAAGACTTCAACATATATGAGAGTAACATTCTTATTCTCTATGGCAATACTTCTTCTATTTGTCTTCCAAAAAATTCCATTGTACATTCTAGGGCTAAGCATATAGAAATTAAACATCATTTTATTAAGGACTATATTCATAAAGGAATTCTCTCGTTAAAATTTATAAGACACAGACCATCAAGGGGCTGATATTTTAACTAAACCTCTTTCTGAAGATAGGTTTAACTTCATACTGAAACATCTCAGCATGAAATTATGCCCGGAATGATAGTTTTATTTCTGTATACACCCTCAGAAGTTTTAGCTTTAATTTTTCTTGTGCAAACATCTGATCAATAGTTCTTCAGATTAGAAGGAAAGTTGTATAAGGATCTATCTAGAGGATCTGAATGTTCTCCAAACTGTTCGTTTTAAAGATAGAAGCATGCAGTTCACAATATCAACATTTTTCAACTCTATATGCAAGGTCTTCCTCTAAGGCTGAACACATGTTCAAATTCTGAAGAGACTGAAACATTAAGTTGATGCATTGAGGCTCGTGTCAAATCAGTAATTATTCCATATCTTAACGTTATCCCTCTTTTCAAGAATCATTAATGTATGTAATCATTTCCTTTAAATATTTTTCTTGTTAATTAAGACTCCTATTTTCTTATATATACTTCGCTCACCATCACTATCACACTTCCACTCTCAATTTTTCTCTCTCTTCAACTTATTCAATCTTTCAAAAACCCTAAAAGAGTTTGTGTGAACAAATGGCCTTCTCTCAACAACTTTCTCAAGGTTCTCAAAGCATTCCTGGTCCTTCTTCCTCAATAGTAGAAAGGTACGTAGAACCCTCAAGAACTCTCCTCACACCCATTGATTCGCTGGAAGTTCTGTATGAGCTCATTGTAGATTTTGTAAGCATGAAGGAAAATGGATATGATTTAATCCCTGATGTTGAGTTCCAAAGATGGACTAAGTACTTTGATCACCTTCTAGGTCCAGTTTTTCCAAAACTTGTTAAAGCATTTTGGATCCATGCCACAACTTCAAATCATCAGGTTACATCCTTCGTTATGGGAAAGAAAATCATCATTTCTGAAGATCTCATTGGGAAACTAATAGGTCACGGGTGACATTCAATGCAGTGATATGGATGACAAAAGTTCTGACCTAACCAAGATCTCAAAGGAAATCTTTACTTCAGGCCACCCGTCCAACAAAATCAAAGACCTGAAGGACTACCTCAGAATTTGGTATAAAATTATTTTGGGTTGCATCAATCATAGGAAGCCCACTAGTTCTCCAGATTACATCAACATTGATCAGCATTACCTTATGTACTTCATCGCGTCCAAAGCAAGAGTTAATCTTCCATATCTTATGTTCAATCATCTGAAGACCAGCGTAAAAGAAACAAGAGAAGAAGAAAGATAAAAGAGAGATTGGATCCATCTGGGAAGACTAATTTCATATATTATGACAAAAAACTAATTTATAGAATATCTGACTGAGGCTCAACAAGCTAGCACTCTGGAAGCTTGTGCTGGTAAACCTCTCAACACTAAAAATCTGAAGAAGATGAAGATTATTGAAACTATTAAGGATCCAACAATCACCACCAAGGAAGTCATCACCACCCGAAGAGTGCCTCTGAAGGATTTTCCTCTATTCACTCAAGCAGACTCTTCTCCAGATATTGTTCTCATGTATCTCGATGCATGCAAGAGTGATGGTAAGATTCTAGATGTTAACATTATGGATCTAAGGCAACAACCTCTGGAAGTTTCTCCTAGAAATCCAAGAAAAAGGAAAGCAGCTACAGAAGGAACTTCTCAGAAGACTCCCAAAGATGCCAAAAAGAAAGGTAACCCTTCTTTTGTTTTTGTTATTGAATCAATATTGTTATCAACATCTGAAAACCCTCTATCTCCAAAGCCCACATAAGATCCATCTATTCAAACCTTTGATGATTTTGACCTAGACTTTGACACATCACTTCCTCTAGATAACCTTCTGAAAAATCCACGTTCTGCCCATCTTGACCAAAATCAGCCTGAACTTGCACAAGTTCTTTCTAATATTGATCAATTTGATCCGCTGTTTGAAGCTCCCCAAACCGAAAATCCAAACCTTGATTCTGATACCACAACATCCATCCCTGGAATCACTTGTCCTCTCATGGTCTCTCAACCACAAATAATTCCCTCAACTTCACAGAACCTCTCCATTCCAAATCTTCCATCTTCTTATCAGTCCACTCCACCAAACTCACCAAATTCCCCCATAGTCCTTTCTGACTCTCCCTCTCAAAATAACTATCCAGAAGATCCCCTTAGAACAATCATTGATTTAGAAGCCTGGGACAATCCCGTCACAAGCTCTCAGAAAATTGTCGTTCCAAAACCAAAACCAAAAATCTCCAAACCAGATGTTGGTAAATCCTTGCTGATTTTTGAAACAGAAATACAGGAATGGGTTAACTCTATAAATCTAGATTGCATAGAGAATCTCAATCCAACTGCTTCTGATTCTCATTGGGACTAGTTCATAAAATGGTTTAACTCTGAATCTATGAAGCTAAAGGATCTTAGCTATGAAATCGCTCAACAAAACTTCTATGATCGCCTGAAAATCTTCAAGGATCAAGTTTTGCATCACTGGGAAAAGAAGCCACTCCTTCTGCTAGACAATACCCCTTCGGAAGCTCATCAGACATCAGAATGTAATGAACCACCCTCTGATCCTCTTCCTCTTGTCATGTTTCAAGACAAAGGCAAGAAATTCAAAGAAGCTACTGCATCAGAATCAACTGCAATTTGCTCTGAAAAAGTGGTCCCTTATGCTGAAATAACTTCTTCTTCTATTGTGCTGCAAACTCTAGAGGAGTTGAAGAAAGAAAATGTTGAGTTTAAGGAAAGGTTAAACAAGAAGGATGATACTTGCAGTGAAATTAAGGGGATGCTTGGAAAACAAGAGGAATCGAACAATCATATTAAGAGTTTATTGGAAGCCCTATTCACACGACATCCACCTCCTCAAACTTAGTTATGAATTGTTTGTTCCTTCATTTTGTTGTTTATTTCCTTGATCTTTTATGAATACAAAATGCATTTTATTGTTTAAAGTGTTTTTATTTCTTTTTGATTCTTGACAAAAAAGGGGGAGAATGTAAGATATTTAAAATATAAAAGTATCAAGACTCAGTCTCAAACATTTTGAATTTTTAACTTCTATCTTTATTCTTTGAAAGCAAACAAGAAAAATCTAGTGAAAAGCAACCTATGTTGAGGACAGTTGTAGATACATCAAATATCTTCTTCTCAAAACTCTGATCAGAACAATCTTCAAGGAAGCATGTTGTTCTTTATCTGAGTATCCAATTCAGGGGGAGACTTTAATGATTTATGTTCTTTAAGTATTCTATCAAAATATCTAAGTTTTTGTCATCATCAAAAAGGGGAGATTGTTAGAACATAGTTTGGTTCTACATCCTTGTAAGAGTTTTGATGATAACAAACACTCAAAGAACAATTATGCTCCCTAAATAAGTATTTTGTTTTGCATGGAAGTTCTGATGTAAGAAGCATAAAAGATGAGATAGATCATTGTTAAAATTGTGATTTGACACATCCTAAGTAGAAAGAAAATATGTGTAACACGCTTATGTAAAGAATTTATGAAGTTATAACTTCTGAGTGCACTAAACGCTGCAAATAAGAAATATTTTATTCTAATACGTAAAGTTCTAGAAAGAAGTAAAGGAGTCTCAATGGTAACATTCATCTTCTGATGAGATCTTTAGCAAGCATGTTCTGAAGCGTTACATTTTATTCATGGCAAATCAATAGTAACGGCTAATAGAAGACAAGAATCTATATGTTTGGAAATTTAATTAACTACTATTTATCAACCTTCCAAAAGAACATCTCATGCATTGCCTATATAAATAGGACGTGAAGAAGAAATCGTTGACGATTTTTCTATGAACTGCAAACGAGAAAATATATCTACCTTCAATCCATTGTTTTTCAATTGTGTATACATCACTTTTGTGATACTTTTTTTGTTAGAAAACATATTTTGTAAACACTTTCAAATATAGTATTGTGTAATACCATGAGAAAACCGGGTTGTGGTTTAAACTCAAGAAGACTTTGACAGTTGTCATTTTATCTGTAACGCGGTGGGAGAAATGACTTGAGTCTTTTGTGTTTGATCGCAATTGTTGCAGATAGCAAGATTCGCCACCGACTTTTATTTTATCCAATAAAGAAAGGTTGAAAAGAACAGGAAAGACCTTTCAAGATTATTTCTTGAGTTCGGGGGATAGATTATGAAAAGGGAAGGTATTAGAACCCTTTTTATCTGTAGTTATCTACGGGCTCTTAGTTGCTTGCTAGATCACTTGCTTTTGTTTGAAAATGTGCTTGAGGTGTGATTTTGAAAGTATTTTGAAAACGTCTTTGTAATGGCTCTCGTTTCTATAAGAAAGCGTACAAAGTGTTGTTTTTGAAAATAGTTCAAAGAGGTGTTTGTGGAATGTGTTTTTGAAAGTGATTTTGAAAAGTGTCTTTGTAATGGTTCTCGTATCTATAAGAATGCGTACAAAAAGATTTATCTTTTGAAAATGTTTCAAAATGAAAGCGTGGGTGTATAAAAATGTTTTTGTTGTGAGCAAGTGAGCAACTATGGGCAACCTAACTACTCAAAAGGTCTTTATGTTCTTTTCCTCCTCCTTTAGATGTTGCTATCTTACCATTGATTTGGTAAGAAGCCCTATCATTGGATGTGAAAGGACGAACGTGGGACATTTGTATAGTCATAGAAGGCAACCTATGGGACGTTTTAGAAATTTTATTTAGGGACACATCGTTTACCAGAGGCAACATTGAGGGACATCGAGGGACTACGATCTTTTATCGAGGGTATTTTCTAAACGCCCATATTCGAGGGACATGACTATTTTTCCGAGGCAAAAGGTGAGATTAACCTAGGGGTGCATATGTGAATAGTGTGTTTGATTTGCATGCATTTAGTCTTTGATTAGGGGTTGTCTACTTGTTGTTTTTATCTTGCCATACATACCCTATTTTACTTGAAATCATATAAAAGTAATAAAATGAAGAAAGATAAAATCCTACACTATTACAACCATATTGAATAGCATGAAAATATAAAGGCAAAATAAATAAAATAAAGAGGAGAAAGGAGCTCTTTCGATTTAGGAAGAAGAACTCTTCGATTCAGCTTCTTTGGCCCTTTTCGATTTGGGCCTGGAGTCAGTGAGGTCATGACCTTTGAGTTGCCTTTCTGCCTCCTTCGACTAGTGGCTGGAATCAGTGTAGGCGTGCCTTTCATCTGGGCCTGGAAGTCAACATGGTGTGCCTTCTGGCTGCCTCTTTCGTTTTGACCAGGAGGTTAGTGTGGAAGCCAAAGGCTTCGTTTCCTACTTCATGTTTCCTGTTTCTTTCGTTTGAACTCTTGAATAGCAACATGGCCTAAGGCCATGCTAGCATTACCTTGTGGTCAGGTTAGTACTTAAAGCATGTTTAGGTAAACAAGAAGCAAAAACAAAAGGATTAGCTCTGAAAACATATTAAAAGGGTGGAAACAAAAAGAAGAACAATGGTATGTACATGTTTGAAACGAAAAGAAAGTTTATTTACATGTTATGCTGGAAACAAAGGATCCAAGGTTAAGAATAACTTACCTTGCTTGAGGCTGGGACGTGTGTTGGGCCTTTAAGTGGTTTCCTTGAGTGTCTCTGGATTCAGAGGGAAGGAGGGAAGATAGCGTTTCTACTACTGGATTCAAAGGAGAAGAACAAGTGAGATGTTCTTTCTACTGGATTCTAAAGGGAATAAAATGTGTGGGACTTTTCAAATTCGAAAGAGGTAAGTGTTTAGATTCTGGGTTTTTGTTTGATGAGTGTTTAAGGGTTTGAGAGTTTGATGATGTTTGAGAATTTTTTGAAGATTCGTTCCTCTGGTCAAAAAGTCCTCCAAAACATGTGTTGGAGCCTCTTATTTATAGGCAAACTTGGCTGAAGCTTTTGGAGGAAAAAAATAGTTTGAACAATTTAAGTAACCTTCTTTTGTAGCTTTCGAGGGACAGTGCTTTGTATGCTACTTTGGTGCAAGACTGGGGCAGTGTTTCAGGACTGTTGTGCAGCAGTTTTGGCCAGTGTACCAAACCTGATCTTGGCAGCAAGCATCTTTGAACATTTCATTCTTTCGTTTTGACCCTCCTTCGACCAGATTCCTCTTCCAACAATGTTATTTGATTTTCCTCCAACAAGTGCCTTTCGAATGAGTCACTTTTGTGCATACTTCGAAGGAGCCAAAAGTGTGACCCTTGGATGGGTCACCAAAACATGCCTTAAAGTGGGCTTTGCAAATCCTTTGAATGGACCATCAAGCATGTCCTTTGAATGGGATGCCTAGACATGTCCCTTAAATGGATCATGTATGCTTCCTTGAAAAGAGCCACACGTGTCCTTCTAATGGACTAGTAAGGTGTACCCTTCGACAGGGGCTCTTATGTATGCCCTTCAAATCCACCACTATATGTCTTTTGAAGGGGCCATCAACCATGTGTGTTGAAGTTTGTCAAGGATGGAAATGCATCATACTAAAGAGAAATGTTGTCTAGTGAAAGTTCGTACAAGCATAGCCAATGTCTTGTCGAAGCATGCATGCAGGGGGTCTAAAATTTGTGACTCCAAGCATGCACGCAAAAGGTCAATGCTCAAACAAAGACTTGCATGAATGGAGCCACGTGCCCAAATGAAAGAGGCATGCAGGAGGCAAAAATGTCTAGATTCGAAAGAGGCATACAGGAGGCAAAAAAGTGCAATCGAAGGATGCCGAAAGAAAGCTTTTTGCCTTGGAATCGAAGGAAGCTACAAGAGGCTTTGTGCCTTGTGCATGCCAACATGGGGGAAACCTTTTGTACGCAAGAAAGCATTTATGGCTCAAACGAAGGCTTGTACGCAGCTAGTCATCAACTTGTGAATCAAATCAAGTATAGGGGAATATTTGTCCAGTTAACACAGGCATGCAAGCATCAAACATACAATCAAAACAGAAACATAAGCAACCATTGCATTGTGAACCATATGAGGCCAGAGATGCAATCGAAGGTTGCATGCAGGAAGCGCTTGTCTTGTGAACCAAAACCAACGCGCCAGAGGCCCATGCCCAGTCGAAGGATGCAAGCCAAGCTTGCATCGAAAGAGGCCAAAAGGCCAATCAAAAGAGCTGAATTAAAAGATTTGTTTTTCTCCAATTTTGTCAAAAAGACTATTTTTATCTGCTTTCCTCTTTTTTGACAGTTTCCTTTTTAATTTGGTACTAGAAGATCCAAATGTAATTGTGCAAGATTGAACCTTGAGAATCCTTGTGAGAAATGCCTTAAAAAATGAGAGGGCAAATTTTTGGGTACAACAGTATCTGTGTAATCAAGTTTGATTAGTAGATTAAGACCTCACTTTAGAGAGGCAAAATCACCTTGGCGGGTGGACTGGAGTAGTTTGAGGTCAAACGAACCAGGATAAAAAACGTGTCTTTTATTTTAAGTTTTAAAAACCCCAATGCAACCCCCCTTCTTGTGTTTTTCCATTCTTCACATGGAGCGAGTGGAGTTATTCATTTTTAAGAAGTTTCTGGTTTGCTTCAATGCTGTTTCATCGGGAAAGGAATAAAGCTCGTTGTTGGGTGAAGCTTTCCATTGTCAGTGATGGGAGATATTTTTTACCAGTTGGGTGCATGGCGCAGGCTAGGCCAATGAATAAAGGAATGGCGTCGGGAGACACTTTAAGGCGCTGGATGATGGTTTATTGATAGATTTTTGTATATATTTCATTTCATTACATTTGTGAAAGTTTTTTTATGGTTTTTGTTCCCAAAATTCATCACTCTCATTCTTTGGTATATTATCTTAGAAAACAATAATGGGGCTTGCATACGGATGATCCGGGTGGATTTCTCATCGATCGGCACCGACAAACCAGGAGATTTATGGTTCATTTCTCTTGTTCTTTGTGTATTCTCTATTTGTAGGGTTGTGTATATGTATTTAATTTGAACTCATGTTTATTCGTTGCCTGTGGCATTGTATAAAGCTTGCTTCAAAAATCTTTGTCGATTATTATCCTGGATTTTGCTCTGTGCTTGGGGTTTGGGTTGTTATAGACATATACTGCTCAAATTCTTATCTAGGATCATTATTTAATAGTGTCTAGATTCTAGATATATATTTAGAGCTATTATTCAATTGGGTGTTTGTGATTAATGCCTCTGTGTTGGTTGTGCCATGCTGAGAGATCATCGAAGCGAGTAGCACATTTGATTTCTATGTTGTTGAGGTTGGTTGAGAGATCACCTCTGAGATGATATAGTGGGTGTTGTGTTTGATGCGTGATGACATTGATGAGTCTTGTAGGTTGAGTATAACTGGTCGATAGGTTTAAGTTTGTGAGGAGTGGATTATGTGCATGCTTTATAAGTATCTTCTCCAAAGAATGAATTTGTTTCCTATTAATAACTTCAACTCTTGCATTTACTTCAAACCCACTTTAACCCAAATCATAAACGAGAGATTTGTCAAATGATAATTCAGTAGCAGTAATCCCTATGGAGCCGATACAATATAACCTATATCACCCTAAAAATACTTACTTTTGCTTTCCGCTTTACCACACCAGTAAATAATAACGTCGTTGTCGGGGATTGGTGTTTTATTGTTTTGCATTGCGATAGTTTCTTTAATTGTGAGCTTTGCACATAATGTCTATATCGTCTATAATGTCTAAATTGAAATTTTTTATATTGATACTTATGAATGTTTAACAAATTTTTGAATTTTACATGTTTTCGTTACTTGTGAATATAATGTATATATTTGTTTCATTTCACGTTTGCCAAAAGTGTGGTTAGATATGTAATTCTGGTTAGAGCTCGAAGAGATGAGAGAAAAAATGAGAATGATAGAATTTGGTTCATTCGAAGCAACATGTTGGTTTCTAAATAGTTGTTGTACCCCAATTTCCCCCCCTAAGATCCCTTCATCATACCATTTTGATTCAATCACAACAAGATCATATTGGGGTTCTTGGTTCTCCTCCCTACCTTTAGCTTTGCTCTTTGAGGAATCACCAACCACCTTGACTTGTTTTCTTTTGTGATCATGAATACGTTTTCTTGATTTTTCCTTTTAATTAATAAAATACATTGTTATTTTGTCTTGCTTGTTACTAATGTAGGTAAAGGCAATGAGATTTATCAGGTTTATCCTTGGGTTCATGAGTTTATTTCCATGCCCTAGGAAATAAATCTTGAGAATTCCAAACCTAACCATTGAAGTTGTTTTGGAAGGAATGGCATGGGAAGGTTATTTTTGTTCACCACATTTCAAGGTTATCAAAATTGATTCAAAAGTACAAGGGGTTGATTGAAGAAGTTGTCATGCTTGGACAAGGCTTTGTTCCCATTGGTCACAAGTGCATATTACTCTCAATTCTCAAAATTTGGAAGTTGTTTTGGTGGCTATGAGTTCTCATTTTCATCCTCAACAACTTCTATTTACAAAGCAATTGTGTTGGTACAAGAAGTTTTTTCAAAATTGTCAAAGTTGCTTAAAGCATTTTCTTGATCTAGGAGCTAGGGTTTTGCACTTCAAAGAAGCATATTTTGCTCATCTTTTGGTATTTTTTAGTGATTCCAAATACATACTTATCTTCAAAGGGTTATAAATAAATCAATTCAAAAGTTTCAAGGAGTTTTCATGTGGAAGAAACTTGATGATGAAGAAAGATTACAAGTCCTCCAGATGAACCCCCATTTCCCCATGTGTTACATCAAATGATCATAAGTTGGTCAATTTTTATCACCTTGAGCCCATTATTTTTTCATAATTATTTTGAGGATGTGAACTTTATTCCTTATTTTATGTGCAAAGTGAGAAAATAGATGGAAGATGCCCTAAGGATACAAAAGATTATAGGTCATTTCATGATTTTTTTCCAACTTCAACAATTCATAACTCTCTCAATTTTTGGAGATTTTGAATGGTTCAAGTTTCAAAATGTCATTCAAGAGGTCTATTTCATGCCATCGTTTTTGGTCAAGAGCAAATTCCAAGTGGAAGGCCATGTTTGGATGCAAAACATTAAAGGTCACTTTTGAAGAAAAATTTGAAATATTTCTAAATATGGAAAGTGAACCTTTTTTCCCCAACTTTGACTCAATGCAAATTTAAGCTCAAGCATCCATTTGATTCCATTATTTTTCCATTGCAAAGCTTGTAACCTCATCTTTCTAAAGCATCAAGAATCATTCCTTAAGACCCCTTGAGCTGAGAATGCCATTGGATTGAACTTGGTATCTTGGACCTGAAGTTTCTTCATAAGTCAGAATTTGAAATTCATGTTTTGGCCTCTAAACATCAAATTAGCACGTGTTCGTGATCTAAACATGTTCAACCAAGTTGCCAAAGTGGATTAGAGCCTTAAAATGCAAGGATTGGATGAGTTTTGATGAAAATCAGATCACACTTTGCTCGTGCATCAGGTTCACACGATTTCCCTCCAAACTTCATCATTTCACACACTTGAACATTCCATTTGATTCCCTATAAATATAGGGTCATCCCCCATTCATTTCCTCAACCTTTGAGAGCCAAAAACACTTTGTCAAAACCTCACACCAACTTCAAATTTTTGAAATCAGATTCTGAGATTCCAACCTTTTCTTCCAAAATTCTTTGCACATTCATCTTCCTTAAGCATCATACAAACTCTCCGGCACTTAAACCGAGCAAAACGAGCTATAATCCAAGCTATAGAAGTCCAGTTTCAGAGCTTCTTTCTTGAACTTCATAAAAGATAGAATTCTCCACCATTTGGATCCAAATAAAGCACTAGCTTGTTCTACTCCATCTCCTAATTCTAGTGCTTATTACAATTTTTAAATCCATTGAGAATTGAGAGAGAAATCTCAAATTGAAGGCGCTCGCTATTGTCTGGGTTTTTTATTCATATCTCTTTGTATACTTTATATAAATTTGGCTCGATGGTGGTGTTAGGATCGTCTTTAAGAGACGAATCCAATGATACTGGGCTAAGATCCTAATTTTTTTGTTCGAAAGATCTCACAAAATCTTCATTGCAGGGTGGCTGGAGGTTGAAGACAATGACATGTCTCGTCTCAGCTAATGATAACGTGCCAAATGTTTTAATTTCATTGGTTGCTTTTTTTTTCTGATTCCCTACGCATCTTACTAAGGTCCATATCAAGCATAGTGCTTCGGGTCCATTGGATTATCTTACTAACGCGTTTTGACTATGATCTGATGGCCCATGTCTTTTTGGTTTTATTTTATTTTCTGATTTTATATTTTAATTGATTTAATTTTCAAAAATTCATAACTCTTTTATTTTTTATTCAAAAATTATAAAAAAATTCAAAAAAATACTTTGAATTATTTATGAACTCATGAATAATTTTTCATATTTTTATTTTCAAAATTGGTATTTTTTATATTTTTTGCATTGTTTGCTTTGTTTTAATTACTTTAAGAATACTTTCTGACATTTTTTAATTCTAAAAAAATTTCCTAAATATCATTTTGTATATTTCTGACTTTTTGAAAATTTAATGGAATTTTATATTGATCTTTACTATTTTTGACCTATTTTATATTTGTTTGAACAATTTTAATTAGTTTTAAAATAGTTTTTGACTTTTAAAAATTGCCAAAAATTTTATAAAACTATTTGACTCCTTTTCTGATTTTTCTATGATCTTACTTGATTTTTTTTTATTAATTTGAATATAGTTGATATATTTCTTTCTTATTTCCATTTTAAAACATTTTTAAAACCTGTTTTTATGTATATATTAAATGCAATATTATTTTTGTGATTATTTTCTGGATGAACTTGGGTTGAATTTGGATCATGAACTTTATTAACATCATTGGATCCATGGTGTTGAGTCTAACTCCGTAAAAATGGATGAATGATTTTAATAATAGTTTGATTTAAATTTAATTCAAATGTGATTTGTATATTCTTTCCCACCCCTCTTCATCTTGTCCCTTTCTTATTGCACTAAGTGTTATTGGAACATGATCTTTATATCATGTCTCAAAACAAATGGCGCATAGATTGCTATTGACCGACCTCAAAATAGGTGCGACTTCTATATAAGTCCACGTACGATTGCTTAACTTAGCGCTAAATTTTGTCCCGATTCGAATAAATGATCATTTGTGGCCCAAACCTATGTTTGCAAGCCCAAGTATGTTAATTTGATCTCTTTGATCCAATAAGCTTGAGATTCATTGTGTGGAGGCTTTGGTTCTACCAATCCTCTAATGGATCTACAACACTTTTAGTCAACGCGGATCACTTAAACATCGTTGATCATTAAATGGTACTTTTGAGGATTCCAAATGGATGATATACTTGGCAAAAAGCAAATGCAACTTGTTGTGTGGAGGCTTTAGGTCTACCAATCCTCTAATGAGTTCCAAATGTAAGTTTTAAGATGGTCATCCAACTAACCACTAATTATTAAATTGTTTTTACTTTATGCCCTTTTATTTTTTATGCTTTATGTACCATTTACTTTAAGCATTATATTTCATGTCATTTTTATTTTGGTCACTTGAGCCTTTTATTTTTCTCTTCTAAGACACCTAATAATCAACATGAACCATAAAAAACCTTTAAAATACTTGGACTATTTGGTTACTATTCTTGGAATTATGGAGTATTGGACTTCTTGGACTTAGGAATAGAAACCTTGGCCTATATTGGAGACCTTGTGAACTTAATTGATATTTTGTTTAGAGTTCTTGAGGTTTACCTCAAGACATTAGGTTATTTTTTTGTTTTTTGTGCAGGTTATTGTGATTACATACTTTGTGTGTAATCTGGAATTCACCCGTATACAGCCGTTACTCTGCCCAATTTTTGTGAAGACTTAATACACTTGAAGTTTGGTTCTCACAAGAGGTCTAGTATCTTTTCTTACTTGGTTTCAATTCAAAGAATTGGAATTCTATCTTGACTCATAATGTTGAGTATTGGCTTCTTGTTGGTTAGATGGTTCTTATCCATAGCTTTTACGTTATGCTTTAGGATAATCCCTTCTTCTTCTCTCATCTTTTTTAATTTAATAAATCTTCTCCCTCCTTTTGAAAAACTCTTCTTGTTCTTTTTTTAAAAACTTGAACCACTTTAATAATAATCTTGGACTTAGGTCCATGCATTTTCAAAACATCTTTCACAAAAAAACTTCAATCAACAATAATAATACATTGACATTTTTTGTGAGAAGACTAAAAGTCAATCAATCTCATTTCAAACCATTTTGCCACTTTGGATTTTTTAGTTTAAAACCTTTCTCAAAAGATTAGACTCTTGTCAATCCTTGTAGTGATGCAAATAACTATACTTCTATGATATGTAGTGAAGTGAGATATTTTCCACTTGGGTGTTGAGCGAGGCATTGTTGAGCGAGGAACTTCGTGTACCCTGATCCCCTATTGCATAAAAGGTGGTACATAGGCACTAAAGGTTCGCAACGGCGGCGGGTGCAAAAACAATAAAAAATATATTTCTTTTCTCACCTCCACCATCCATTTTTTATACAACATTTTATAGCCAAAATATACAGATTTCTCAAAGAGGTTCATGCGGAGTACCGTAGATGTTTAGGGTGCTAATACCTTCCCTTTGCATAACCAACCCCCTTACCTTGAATATTTCCCACTCTTTTTGGGTTATTCTCTCTTTTCCCATTCCTTTGGAAATAATAAAGCGCGCTGGCGATTTTTATTTTGATATGTGTAAGTCTAGTCAATTCAATGGCTTAGTCTTAAAAAATTTTATCGCTACAGAAAAATGGCGACTTCACTGGGGAAAGATTGACCTTTTGCTGGTCCATCTTTAAGTGGGTTGAGCATATATTTGTTTTTATCTATATATGTTCTATCTTTGTTTATGTGGTATATGTTGTATATATATTTGTCTGGATTTTCCTGGTTTTCAGGGTGCTTGGTGATTACTTATAAGTCCTATACCCGGACATGGGAAAACATTAAGATAGGACGGGCGATATAGTAATGTTAACTTTGAGGGAGTAATCCCAAAAAAGGAGGCATGAGATCTCCCACTCAGTGGAGGCCCCTTTGACTGTAATGTCGTTTACTGAGTAATCAGGAAGATGTACTCGACTTGGGAGCCTGATGAAGTTGAGGACTGTAGAATACCAAACCCATATTGGCCTTTTAGGTGTAGTGTGGAATCTATGAAGGAGTAATCCAGAAATAGTTGTCACGCGATACTATGCTCAGACGAGTTTTTCTTGAGAATATTACTAATTACCGAGTTAATCGGGAAGTTCATAATATCCGAAGGAAGGATGTAGATTCTGGGAACCTCTAGAACCTTGTTCGGCAGGTGATAAATTTTAGACCAACACCTTATGGGTAGTACCTTCTACCTCATGCTCGTGACGTTGAACCTATGAATCATATATGTGTGATCTTTTGTGTGATTGTTTCATCATGCATCCATGCACTCATAAGCATCTTTTGAAGAAATTTTAATTCAAGAAAGACTGGGAAGTACAGTTTCAAGGATCCCAAGATGGATGAGTTAATCAGTCTAATTCCCGAGATCAGGTGTTCTACAGATTTTCGGAAGAAGTATGGATCCATCATTCCATTTATAAAGCTTAGGATGAAGGAGGGTATTCTCAAGACCTTGGTCCAGTTCTATGATCCGATGTATCATTGCTTGACTTTTCCCGACTATCAGTTGATTCCTACACTAGAGGAGTATTCTTATTTGCTGAGTTTACCCATTACTGATCATGTTCCTTTTGCTGGTTTGGAGAGTGAGCCAAAACCACATGAGATTGATACTTTGATCCATCTAGGGAAGTCTGAGGTGGAAGCCCATATGACTACTAAAGGAGGGATTAGAGGATTACCGGCCCAGTTCTTATTGGAGAAAGCTTGTTACTTTGCCAAGATGAAGAGTACATTCGCTTTTGAGGCCATCTTTGCTCTACTTGCTTACGGGCTGTTCTTATTTCCTAATGTGGACAAGTTTGTTGATGTTAAGGCTATCAGGATCTTCATGATTGGAAACCCAGTTCCTACATTGTCGGGTGATTCTTATTACTCTACTCATATTCAGAATTCTTATCATAGAGGGATGATTATCTATTGCATTCCTTTGTTGTACCGATGGTTTATCTCTCATATGCCTCAGTCTGATGCTTTCTGGGATGTCAGGAAGGAACCCCGTTGGGCTCCTAAGATCATGGAACTTACTCACTCAGATATTGATTGGTATCATCGAGCTTACCGGGATATAGAGATTGTTGACAATTGTGGTAGTTTCCCCAATGTACCTCTTCTTGGTACAAAGGGAGGAATTAACTGTAACCATGTTCTTGCACGATGACAACTCGGTTATCCGATAAGGGATAAACCAAATAGTATTCATTTGATTAGTTTCTTTCGGAAGGAGGGAGGATACCATAAGAAAGTTAGGGAACAGATTGCGAAGGCATGGCATCACATTCATAAGAAGAGTAGGAAAGACTTGGGACCTAAAGGGGCTGTTTCTTTGGGGCCATATCTTCAGTGGGTTCAAGCGAGAGATATTCATTTAAAGATGTCGTATTCCTGGGAAAAACCTATGCCGGATTTGTTTGTGAAAACCACTCCTCCCTTATTGGATGATCTAGAAGAGCTGCAACTTGCTTTGGTCAGGATGCAGAAGGAAAAGGATCCTTGGAAGAATAAGTGCCAAACTTTAGAGATTTCCTATAGAGCATACTTGAAGGAGAAAGACGACTTGATTGAGATCTTTGGGAGTTGAGCGCTAGAGACTATGGAGAGCCAAGGGGATTTATTTTCTCCTAAGCGTCATTCAGATACTGATTACTCACTTCCTGATTCAGGTGATAGGAAGGAGGTTGCCACCAGGTATGCAGAAGAAAACCAGAGGTTGAAGGCTCAGGTTACCAGGCTTACAGGGAAGCGCCAGCATTTAGAGTGATCTCCGACAGCTTTACTTCTCAGGGTTTTAGACTTTATTTTCATCTTGTACTTGGGATTGTTGAGACTTATAACCTATTTTGATGTTATTATAATAAAAAAATTCAGTATTTCAAATGCGTTATTACTTTGATATTTGCAATGTGTCTGTAAAACTTTAAATCCCTTGAAATATTAAATAACAAAATAAAATCATGTGAATCGCATATCATGCATCATATTTCACATAGTTCTTGCATTTGTTATGCATATCCAGGTGTCTTACCAAGCTTCTTTACTTCGTTCAGCAAGCTGACTCACCACTACAACACTCATGCTAATTTCAGAAGGAATATGGACAACTTAGAACAAGAGAATCGCGAGTTGCGCGAGGAATTTCTGCTTTGAAGGCCGGCATGGACAATCTTACTGCTCTGATGGAATCTATGGTGGCTGCTCAGAATCAGCCACTGAGTGTTCAACCTCATCCAACAAGGGCTACTGCTGAAGCTTCGGTTGTTCCTGTATCTGCTGCTCCTGCTACACCTCCTTCGGTGAATATGGTTCCAATTGTTAATGATGATATGTGTCATCCTTTTCCTCCACCAAGTGAAGACTTGGGCCTTTATGACAGAATAGATGATTTTCAAGAGCAGTTTGATAAGATGCAGAGGGAGATGAAGTCCCTCGGGGGAAAAGAGTTATTCGAGCAGAATGTGAATGAATTATGCTTGGTCCCGAATGTTAAGATACCTGCAATGTTTAAGGTCCTGGAGTTTGAGAAGTACAAGGGAAACAATTGCCCTCGTGCTCATCTGGTAATGTATATAAGGAGAATGTCTACCCATACTGATGATCAACGTCTACTGATTCACTTTTACAAGATAGTTTGACCAGTGTTGCGCTGAAGTGGTATATGAGTTTGGACATCATCAATATCCACACTTTCAATGACTTGGGAGAAGCATTTATCAGAAAATACAAATACAACACGGACATGGCGCCTGACCGTGATCAACTCAGGGACATGGTTCAGAAAGACAGGGAATCATTCAAAGAATATGCACAGAGATGGCGTGAGGTAGCCACCCAAGTGATTCCTCCCATCAAAGAGAAGGAGATGACTAAGATCTTCCTGAAGACTTTGGGTGCTTTCTACTATGAAAGGATGGTAGCAAGTGTGCCAAGTGACTTTACTGAAATGGTAGGCATGGGTATCCGTTTAGAGGAGGCTATAAGAGAGGGCCGTTTAACAAAGAGTGAAGGATCAGGAGGTACGAAGAAGCCATCTTATGGGTTTACCAAGAAGAAGTAAGGGGATACAAATTTTTTTATGCAAGATAGGAGGGTTAATCCTCCTAGAAGAAATTATCAGTGTCATCAGCAAGTTACCTCAGTTACTCTAGTTGTTGGTGTAGCTCCAACCACAGTTGCTTATCAGAGACCATCCCAATAGGGGAGTCAAGGATATAATCAGAAAATGGAGAGTTATGACCCTATTCCTATGAGTTATATAGAGTTACTACTGGAACTGATTCATAAGAAGTTGGTTCAGACCTGACCACCTCCCGTTGTACCATCACTGTTGCCTTGGTACTACAAGGAAGACCAAACATGTGATTTTCATCAGGGAGCACCATGGGATAATATTGAGAGTTGTTATCCTTTGAAGACTGGGGTGCAGAAATTGGTGAAGTCTGGTATTCTATCTTTCAAGGATGTGGGTCCTAATGTGAAAGAAAATCCTCTACCCAAGAATGGAGGAGTAAACACTGTGAATATGGTGGCCGGTTGTCCAAGCGACTTCCAGATTTTTGATATTCATATAGTTAGAGGAGATTTGGTGAAAATGCATGCAGACCTCTATGAATTTAGCTACTATATGCATGACCATTTAGGTTGTGCTATTTGCAGTACAAACATACATGGTTGCGACAAGATAAAGGATGATTTGCATGAGATGATGGATGAGGGCCTCATCCACGTAATCAGGCCTAGGGTATGTTGTACCCCAATTTTTGCCCCTAATATTTCTTCCTCTTTTTGTATCTCCTATCTTTAAGTTTGCTCTTGAGGAATTTCCAAGCACCTTGGTTGTGTATTTTGTATATGTGTTATTGACTAACTTCTAACCAAAATACAAAAATATTTGTCTTTGTCTTTGCAAAATTGTGTTTTGTAGGTACCGAGTCAAAGCATCTGACAAATAAAGTTTTTCCGCTTGCATCGACCCATGAAGGCTTGTGTTGAACTCATGCAATTTGATTGATCTTGTATTGTCTCGAAAGGCAGCTTATATGGATCCATGAAGGCTTGTGTCAAACTCATGCAAGTTGATTTGATTCTGTATTGTGGCGAAAGACAGCATGCATCGACCCATAAAGGTATGCATCGACCCATAAAGGTATGTATCGACTCATCCTGTTGTGTATAACTAGCATGTGTCAACACATGCATGTATGTATCGACTCATCTTGTTTTGTATAACTAGCATGTGTCGACACATGCATGTATGTATCGACTCATCCTGTTGTGTATAACTAGCATGTGTCGACACATGCATGTTATGTATCGACTCATCCTGTTTGTATAACTAGCATGTGTCGACACATACGTGTTATGTGTCGACTCATGCATTTTGTGTGATTCTGTAATATGTTGAAGAAGCAGTATGTATCGAAACATAGAGGCATGTATCGACACATGATGTGTTATACAACTAGGATGTGTCGACGCATACCACCCATGTATCGACTCATAACAACAAAATACACGTGATTTTTGAAAAAAGCCAGCAATTTCAAACTGTCATCTTTTTGGCTCCAATTTTTTAGGCATAATTTGAAAATTATATCATTAATTCAATTTTGGCTCCGAGAATCAATTACCAAATTACCACTAATCCCAATCCTAAAAATCTCTAAATAGAGACCTCATTTCATTCAAATCACAAGCTTTAGATAGCTAAACTCAGCTTGCTAAAAAATCTCTCAATTCTCTCCATCTACCAAATTCACTTAAAGCTCCATTTTCAAAAAGTTAGTAAGCTTTGCATTGAAGCTTACTAATCTTTTAGCTAAACCTTCATCCAAACACTTTTTTCTTCATCAATTCTCTACATCCAAGCTTTGGTAATTGATTCTTGTGGTTGAATTGAAGCGAATTCTGGAAGTTGTTTGATAATTCTCTAATTCTACCTTTGGTAAGTTGGATCATCATATTTTACAATGTGATCTCTTGTGGATTTTGGGTTTTGATTCATTGAGCACTATTTTATGATTCCATTAGTACTATTTTCTCATAATTTGATTGAACTTTCATGCTCAATTGGATCCATGATCATAAGGTGTTTGATAAAAAGTTTGAACAAGAATTTGATCTTTGAGATGCTGCTTTCGACTGATTTTAACAGGTTGCAATCAATTGTTGTAACATTGCAATTGTTTGTCACATAAAGTTGATTTGAAAAACTGCACTGATGCAATAGGTTGCTGTCGAAGCACAATCGATTGTAACAGTGTTGAAAATACTTTTTCTACCTTATTTTGGGGCTGTTTTGACTCAAATATTTTTCTGCTCACTCTCTTTGATGGATAATTTGGATTGCAATTTTAAATGTCCAATTTGTCTTTAAACTCAATGGACTTTATGATGTAGATGAAGTTGGATAAATGTTAATTAATTCAAATATACCTAAGAGTGAATTATTTAATTCATTTTTGGTGCTTTGGATTAATGATATGTTTAGTGCTTTAATCCATCTAGAGGAGTGGTTGAATTTAAAGATGAAAGAATTTTGAAATGGTGATCCAAATTAGTTTATAATTCCCCTCCCTCTTCATCTTATCCCTTTATTTTTTAATTGTGCTACATGTTGAGGGATAGTTATCTCTATATCATTTATCATTCCCCGACCTCAAAATAGGTGTGACTTCTACATAAGTCCACTTACGATTTCTTAACATAGCGCGAAATTTTGTCCCGATTCGAATAAATTATCATTCGTGGCCCAAATTTATGATTGCCAGCCCAACTATGTTAATTTGATCTCTTTGATCCAATAACCTTGAGATTCATTGTGTGGAGGCTTTGGTTCTACCAATCCTCTAATGTATCTATAACACCTTTGGTCAACGCAGATCACTTAAACATTGTTGATCATTAAATGTTACTTGTGAGAATTCCAAATGGATGATATACTTGACAAAAAGTAAATGCAACTTATTGTGTGGAGGCTTTGGTTCTACCAATCCTCTAATGAGTTCCAAATGCAAGTTTCAAGATGGTCATCCAACTAACTACTAATTTCTAATAATTGAATTTACTTTATGCTTTTATTTTTATGCTTTATGTACCATTTAATTTAAGCATTTACATTTCATGCCATTTTTTTTATTTTTGCTCACTTGAGAATTTACTTTTATGTCATTTTTATTTTTGCTCACTTGAGCTTTTCTTTTCCTTTTAAAAGACACCTAATAATCAACATGAACCATAAAAATCTTTAATGATACTTGGACTATTTGGTTACTATCCTTGGAATTATGGAGTATTGGACTTCTTGGACTTAGGATTAGAGACCTTGGCCTATCTTGGAGACCTTGCGACCTTAATTCATTATTTTGTCTGGAGTTCTTGAGGTTTACCTCAATAAATTGGGTTGTTTGTTTGCTTTGTGTGCAGGTTATTGTGATTACATACTTTATTTATAATCTGGAATTTACCAGTATACAGCCGTTACTCTGCCCAATTTTTGCGAAGACTTAAAACACTTGAAGTTTGGTTCTCTCAAGAGGTCTAGTATCTTGGCTTGCTTGGTTTCAATCCAAAGAATGGTAATTATATATTGACTCATAATGTCAAGTATTGGATTCTTGTTGGTTAGATGGTTCTTATCCCTAGCTTTTACCTTATGCTTTAGGATAATCTCTTCTTCTCCTTCCATCTTCTTTAATTTCAAAAATCTTCTCCCTCCTTTTAAAAAAACTCTTCTTATTTCTAAACTTGAAACACTGTCATAATAAACTTGGACTTAGGTACATGCATTTTCAAAACATTTTCATAAATAAATTTCAATTAATTTAATAATACCTTGACATTTTTGTGAGAAGACTAAAAGTCAATCAATCTCATTTCAAATCATTTTTGCCACTTTGGCTTTTTATTTTTAAAACTTTTCTTAAAAGATTAGACTCTTTTCAATCCTTGTAGTGATGCAAACAACTATTGTTGTACCCCAAAATTTGCCCTCCCATATTCCTCAAGATTTGCCACAAATAATCTTCAAGTTGGCTCAAGGGTTGGACAGTCAAGTCACCTCCTAAAGGCAGCCAAGTCAAATTAGGGTTTTGTATTGCATCAAGGTCCTCACATCCAAATGACCTCAAGTGCTCCCCAGTGTCCTAATATGTTCTCAAGTTCATCCATGTCAAATTTCAAGCCCTGTAGAGGAAGTTTGGTCAGTCAATTGCTCAAGAGGCCCAAAAATCGACTGTGCTAGGTCAAAAGTCAACTGTGTCCCAAATATAGTCAAACCTCAAGATTTTTTGTCAACATTCTCATTTTTAAGGATAATTCATCATTTTATCAATGGTTGATCATGATTCATCAAGGATTGCCCAAGATTCATCAAGAGTCAAAAGTTGCTAAATTAGGGCTTTGTAGGAAAAGTCAACTCAACTTTGACCAGACATAACTTTCTCATACTTTATGAGAAATGACCCATCCAAAGCTCATTTTTAAGAGGATGCAATTTACTAAAATCCATCTTCACACCCCAAGATCAACAAATTCTCTCACAAAAAGTTACAAATTTGGACATTATAGGTCATTTTTGAAAGTCAACAAAAACACCTTTATTTCCAAAGCTTATAACTTGAGCATGGAACATCCAAATGGGCTGATACCAAAAGGGTTGATTAGAGGACATCTAAATGCTTCTAAAAAGTCCAAGAATACTTCAAAAAGTTCAAAATTGAGGGATTTATGCATTGTTGAAGTTGGGCATTTTCCAAATTTGCCAAAAGTCAACTATCCTCAAAACTCCAATTTTTGACAAAAGGACCCACTTTTTTCCAAATGATTTGGTCTTATCACACCACACACGTGTCCCATCTTTAATTTCATGACCAAACATTTATTTTTCTATTTTATTTCATTTTTATTAATTTAATTCATTATTAATCAATATTAATTCAAATAAAATCCAAAAATTAATGTAAAGGGATTCTTGTGATTTGTACAGCTTGCAAATACCATGTGACACCCAACCAATTCGTATCAAGTCAAAACAAGCACAAAAAAATCAGATTTGGCCTATTTTTGGAAAGCTTTTCAATGGTGATCAAATCCAATATTCCCTCTTCAATGCACATGGATATTGGTCCAAATTTTGACCTAGACTCATTCCATTATATGCACACAAGCCACACAAACCTAGAACACGCATAAAGCTCTGCAGAAACGGCCACACAACTTTGAAAAAAAGGCTTGAAAAGTGAGAGATCAAAAACAACATTGGAGGCCAATTCAATCTCAAATCACAACACTACTCCCTTGCCTGATATTCTGTGAAGCTGTAGCAATCAAAACCGGACCTTGAGACCATCTAAAACTCGCTGTAAGTGTTCTTGAAAACGCCTCTGCACATGAAATCGTAAATGATTCTCCTTGCATATTTTTGCCAATTTGATTGCACATTCATACTTGCCATTAAAATTCCAATGATTCTGCATTGTTTGATTTTGTTTTTGTGGCTTCTAACCCCATATCCAGAACCTAGGGTTCTTGTTCTTGTTTTTGGGCGTTCTTTATGCAGGCTAAATTAAGGCCAATAATGGCCATGGATGAGTTCAGGGGAGAGAGACGAGTACATTGGTACTCTTGGATTTCATTTATATGGCCTAAGGAGGGTTTTTGAGATGACCTATGAAACTTCCTACGGATAAAAATCCGCATGTAAATAACCAGGGACGCGTTGAGGAAGACGATAACATGGCTAGCGTCTATTGGATCATTTGAATTATTAGCGCATTTTTATTTTTTGCAGGGAATAATTGATGTTTTTGTATATAATATTTGTTTCTTATTACAATAACAAATGAAGCAATTTGGTTGAGTGGCAAGCGCGTTGGCATGTGATCATTGGGACCTGGGTTCGAATCCTAGATCCCCCAAAACATTATTCAATTTTGTTTTCAGGTGTTCCCATATAGTGCCTAGAATGTAGACTACCATGCGCCTCAACTATCAATGTGCCAAGTGGTCCCAGATCTAGATCCAGTGGTTCAGGATGCGGGCTCATCATACTCCCTGGTCAACAAGCAGGCACTAGACCACAAAACTCCAACAAGGCTGAAGTGTTTTGGGCCTTGAAATTTGCAATTCAGACACTCTCTTCAGGCCCACACCCCCTGAGTTTGTTTTTTTTATTTTATTTTCTTTTCACTATTTTTATTTTATTATCATTATTATCATAATTAATTAATTAACAAATTAACTTTTTTTTATAAAAAAATCAGAAAACATAAAAAACATTATTTTTATTTATTAAATTCAATTTCATTATTTCATTTTTTTAAAATAAATAACTTAATTAATTTAGTTTCTAATTAGGTATAATTTAAATATTTTGCAATAAATTAAAATCAATTTAGAATATTAGGTTTTTAGTAACTTTAATCAATTTTATTTTATTTCCTTAAATAATAAAAAACCCAAAATTGTTTTTATTTAATTAATCAATATTTAGTTTAGGTTTAATTCCATTTTAATTTAAAAATAACAAAAATATCCTTTATTTAATAAAAAGGGTCAAAACCCTAAAAACACTTCGATTTAATTTTCTTGCGCGCGAATAATTTTTGATCCATATTTCAATATTGTAATTGCTTCGGGAATGTAATAGTTTTGAATTAGGATTTTATTTATCGCTTTTATTTAATTTTCGCAATTTAATTTTTAAGGGTTTGTCTTTGGCGATGTAAATACCTGACGCCTTGTAATAGCTTAGATTTATTTTCCGCAATTTAATTTCCGCAACCATTAACTGTTAGATATTTGAATAATAAGCAATGCATGACAAGGTAAATCTTTAACCTAAAATCAACAGTAGCTCGCCATGACATGTACAAAGATAACATAACTGAAAAACAATACACTCGCACATGCGCACTCTTAGGATACACCTCACTTGGTTTCCTCGAACGTGGTCATTGAGTATAGGATGTTTTAGAGGTCGCCCTCTTGTCCAAAGATCATAAGTTGCCTCGAAACGGTTGCCTCAGATAAAAATAATCTAAGACATTAGGGTTACCGCTAAGGCATCCTAACATTGCTTTAGTGACCACACGTCCCTTAATCGAATTGACCCGAAAATTCCAACGACGATGCTACCTACTCCTCAATAGTGGAATAGCATTGTCTAAAGGACACTTGTACAATTTAATTCCTTTTTGAGTAGGTACATGTTCTTAAGTACTTGCTCTTTTTGAAAACAAAAAAACAAAACTTTTCGCACTTACACTCCTTTCAAAACAAAAACTCTTTTCAAATCCACAATCACAAAGAAAAGAAAAACTTTTGAAAACATAGTGAGCATGTACCTAAGAGCCCGTGGATAACCACGGATAGAAAGGGTGCTAACACCTTCCCTTTCTATAATCTACCTCCCGAATCCGAGAAACATCTCGAAAAAGGAATTTTTCTGTGCTTTTTTCCTTTCCTTGTTGGATAAAATAAAAGACGGTGGTGACTCTTGCTTACTACGACATTTCGCAAAAACAAACGTAAACGCGAACCAGCATTCCAAAACAGTCAGTTCTCGTTCCCACCGATCACAGAACTGACGACTCTGCTGGGGAAGTATAAGTGAGGTGTACCTTAGGATTAGATCACTATGTTTTCAATTGTATGCTTTGTATGCTTTAATTTTGTAGGCTTGTATCGGAGTTCTATAGATCCTAACCCGGATCTGGGGACACCCTTTAGGTAAGTAGCAATAAACTGTGAGGGATCTGTACGACGTAAACCGATACGGATGAAGCAGTAGCTACGTTGGTGTGGCACCTTGGTCTGTACCGATATCCCTTGTGTTGGAACAAGGAGAATATGGGTCTTCTAAGGAGTCATTAAGCACCAACTGACCTTAGAACCTTAAATTGACCAACTTGGCCATAGAACAGTAGCAGTATGCTACACTCATTGAGACTAAACTCTCGCGATGATTCCGGCTGCAAGAAAAGGTTGCTAAACTGGAATTATGACCGATTGAGGGTAGTCAGTGATATTGAGATCCTCTAGAACCCGGTTACTATTTTTAGGACAGATTTAAACCAACTGAACTGAAAGAGGGTAGTACCTAAGCTCCATGTCAGCCTAAAATCTAAGGGCTCTTTTGTGTGACTTATGTGCCTTTACCATGTTTGCTTTTTGTGGATACTTGTGGTGTGCCTTTACCATGACATCATGACATTATAACATTGCATACATTTTGTATAAGGACTAACCTATTTCAAAGACAAGAGGGTTTCATCTTTGCTCTATTTTGTAGGTTATTATGATGCCCATGCGTAGGAATACTATCCGGATCAACTTTGTCCAAGTACCTACCCTGCTTAAAGATTTGGTTGTCAGGATTCCAGACACTACTTCCTTCATCAGAAGGCATGGTTCTCTTCTCAGTCTGGTCACCTCAAAGTTGGACGAACAGATGATGAGTGTCCTGGTCCAGTTTTATGATCCGCTGTACCATTTCTTCATTTTTCAAGACTATCAGTTGGTTCCTACCCTAGAAGAGTTCTCTGAGCTGCTTGGTATCTCCGTCCTGGAACAAACTCCATTTACTGGTTGGGAAAAGACTCCTAAGCCCGAAGAAGTTGCTGCAGCCCTTCACTTGACCAAGGAGGAGGTAATGGCTAACTGGGAGACTAGAAGTGGAGCTAAGGGTTTTCTGGATAAGTTTTTGGTTGACAAAGCTAATTACTTATGGGACAGCTTAGACTTCTGGGCGTATGAGGATATTCTGGCTATGTTGGTTTATGGTTTAGTATTGTTTCCAAATCCTGACACTTTTGTTAACATTAATGCCATAAAGATCTTCATCTCTCAGAATCCAGTACCCACTCTCTTGGGTGATATGCTTCATCAGCTCTATGCTCGTACTGCCCAAAAGCGGGGAACTTTGATGTGTTGTGTTCCTTTATTGTCGAGGTGGTTTATTTCGCACCTCCCTAAGTCTGTGCTGAAAAACAAAGAAGGAATGGGATGGGCTTATAGGGTGATGTCTCTTTCTAGTGATGACATTATCTGGACTCCCAAAGGTATGGATGAGGTGAATGTCATTGATCGCTGTGGAGAGTACCCTAATGTTCCATTGATCGGACTCCATGGAGGGATTTCTTACAACCCATGCTTAGCTCTCCGTCAGTTTGGGAGAGCCAGAAGAGAAGGGCCTCACGAGATGTTGATGCCTCATATCATCTTTGATTTTCAAGGAGATAGCAAAGAGCTGCGTCGTAAATTCATAAGGGCTTGGGACAGAGTTCACCAATCTGACCCACATGAGTTGGGACCTAAGACTTCTCTACCAATGGAGCCATATCTTAGATGGGTCTGCATCCGTGCCCAGAAGTTAGGTATGCCATACGAAGCTGTCAGGCCTGTTACTCTTGAAGTTGCTAATGAGGAGGGGGCTCCTCCAACTATTCTCCACCCTTATATGCCCACCGATATTGGGACACTGAAGAGGTCTTGGATGCAGTTAAGGGATGAACGAGATTCCTACCGAGAGAGGTTCAATGAACAGGAACAGAAGATCCAGAAGCTGACCAGGCAACTGGAGAATGAGAAGATTCTGAATGATTATGTCCGCACTAAGAAGAAGAGACCATGGGAGCATTGATGGACCTTTGTTAATTTCTTTTACAGTTTTTGTTTACTTTTTAGTATATCCATTCTTGTAACGCCTAAGGGAAATTTGTTGAACAAGTTAAATTTTGAAGTTTAAATCTAATAAAGTGTGTTTCCCTTCTTGTTTACAAATTTGAATCTCGATTGTCTTTGAAATCATAATCATACGTATTTCATCCCATGCACTTCATAAACAGGTACCCCATTACAGGCCTCTTATCTTCTTCGCTGTTTATTTCAGCGCTCAATCATCATGTCTGCTGAACCTTCCACTGAGCAAGATATCAAGGCCCTTCAGGCCCAGAATGCCCAATTTCAAGAGTTGTTCATGAATCTGGCTAAGGGTCAGCAGGACCTGAAGACTTTGATTCTGAAAGAGAAGAAGAAGAAGAAGAAGAGGACCATACTGTTCAATACTGGACGCAGGTTTGGAAACGGGCTGCAGAATGAAGTTGATCTGACCACCTCATCTGGAGGGAAAGATAGTCCACAAGAAAGGAGGGCTCCTAGCCCTATGGTCTCCGACAATGAGACGGACTATGATGAAGAACAGTATCCTACTGCTGAGGATAAGTACAAACAGCTGGAAGACCGTTTGAGCGCTATGGAAATACAGAAGGTGCCCGGTCCGGACTTCGGAGATCTAGGTCTATCCTCTGGGGTGGTGATTCCCCATAAATTCAAGGCACCTGCCTTTGCCAAGTATGACGGATTTTCCTGTCCGAAGCTTCACCTCCGGTCATATGTGAGGAAGATCTAACCTTACACTGCTGATAAGAACTTGTGGATCCATTTCTTTCAAGACAATCTCTCAGGGACTCAGCTTGAGTGGTTCTATCAGTTGGACGGAGCCAGTATCTGCAGCTGGGAGGATTTGGCTACTGCATTCTACAGGCAGTATCAGTACAACTCTAACCTCGCTCCTACGCGTACCCAACTCCAGGGTATGTCGATAGGAACGGGTGAAGGATTCAAAGAGTATGCTCAAAAATGGAGAGACCTTGCAGGAAGGGTGCAACCACCTTTGGCTAATCGTGAGCTTGTTGACATGTTTTTAGGGACCCTGTCTGGTCCGTTCTTTAACCATATGATTGGAAGCTCTTCAGCTGGGTTTACATATCTTATTTTGACCGGTGAGAGGATTGAAGCTGGTATTAAGTCCGGGAAGATACAGAAGGGTGCCTCATCGAGCACTGAGAAGAAGCCGTTTAAGAAAGAGTCCAGTGATGTCTACAGTTCGAGAAGACAGAATAAACTTGAACACCGCCAAGCTGTCAACGCGGTTGTTATTTCAAAACCTGCTGGTGCTCCTCAACATCACAATCAACAAAAGGACGAGAGACCTCGAAGGCAATTCACTCTTCTCAGCATGAATTTGTCTCAGATTCTGCCACAATTGCTGAAGACCAATCTGGTGACTCTAAAATAAGCTCCGAAGAATCCAAGTACCACATCACCAAAGTAAAACCCTAATGCCCGCTGCACTTTTCACTCTGATAGCCAGGGGCATAATACAGATGATTGTTGGGTTTTAAGGAATAGGGTGCAAGACCTAATTGATGCAAAGGAGATTGAGTTTGAGGCACCCGAGAGGCCTAATGTTGTGACTGCTCCCATTCCCAAACATGGAGTAAATGTTGTAGAGGAAGACTTGTTTGTAGTTTCTGTGGATGACATTGTTACCCCTCTGATGACTATCAAGAAGAACCTGTTGCTAGCCGGTTTATTTCCGGGATGTGGCAAAGGTTGCCATATGTGTTCTGTTTTACCTACTGATTTCCCATTTCTGAAGTCAGGTATCCAAAACCTGATGGATAATAAAGAGATCATGTTTGAGAAGATTGCTGTTTCTTCCATTCCTGCTGAAGAAGTTTCCATTATTACCATTTTCGATAATTCTTCCAAGGCTCCCTCTAGGAATCCTATTAGAATTACATATGTTCTAAAGATCGCACCTGTAATCATCACTATTCAGGGGCCCATCCCCTACACCTCTGACAAAGCTGTCCCTTGGGACTATAGGGCAGATGTTTATGTTCTTGGAGTTAAGCAAGAGTTGGATGTTGATACCGGCGTCAGCAACATTACTGGGCCTGCTAAAGTCACCCGCAGCGGTAGACTTTTCTCACCTGATATTGCTCCACCAACTGTCCGAAGACCTATTATCACTACACCTGCAAGTGTGCCTAATTCCATTCCTGATCAAGTTCTTAGTCCTACCCCTGTCGCCGAGTCATCTAACGCTCAGAGCAAAGGGATCACCACTGATATGCCTGCCCAGACGGAGGCACCAAAGACCATCACTGTTGAAGCTTCCAAACAGGAGATGGAAGAGATTCTGAAGATTATTAAGAAGAGTGATTATAACGTAGTTGAGCATCTGGGGAAAACCCCATCCAAGATTTCTATGCTATCACTGTTGTTGTGTTTAGAGGCCCATGCTAAGGCTCTGATTACCTTCCTGAAAACTGCCCACGAGCCACAAGAGACATCAGCTGATCAGTTTACCGACTGTGTGGCCAATTTAACTGCTGATAATGGTTTGGGCTTCTCTGACCCTGATTTGACTGCTAAAGGGAAAAATCATAATGATGCCCTGCATGTCTCCATTGAATGCAGGGGCACAACTCTTGCACATGTATTGGTTGACACTGGTTCCTCACTAAACGTCTTGCCCAAGAAAGTTCTAGACCGGTTGGATTGCAAAGGGTTGGAGCTAAAACCCAGTAACATCATTGTCAGGGCCTTTGACGGGTCTAAAAGGATGGTGCATGGTGAAGTTGATATCCCAATTAAAGTTGGTTCTCAGGTCTTCAATTCTACATTCTACGTGATGGACATTCGGCCATCCTATTCTTGCTTGCTGGGTCGTCCATGGATCCACAAAGCTGGAGTTGTGACCTCAACGCTCCACCAGAAGCTAAAGTACCCAATCAGAGGGAAGATTGTGACAGGTCAAGGGGAGGAGGAATACATGGTCATCCACCTCAACTCGTTCAGATACGTAGAGATGGATGGGGAATTCATTGAGACCCCATTTCAGCACTTTGAAGAGGTTCCTCAGACACTAGCATCAGCGGAGACTGTGGTGGAAGATCCTCCTATGAAGATGGCTTCCTTAAAGGATGCCCAGGCTATTATTGAGAAGGGTGAGCGTGCAAATTATGACCGACTTCCTGATTTCACTCAAAAGACTAACAAGTTTGGTTTGGGTTTCATTGCAGAAGCTCAAAGGGTTGTTCGAAGTGCAAGGATTGGAAGACCTCATGTGTTCATCAGCAACTCGGGAGTAAATGCCATTGAAGATGATGTGGAGGAGTCTGAATTCGACAGCTGGATCTATCCTACGACCAACGGTGGACCAAGCAACTGGACAATAAAGGACTTCATCCCTATTACTTTTGTTAACCAGTAATGAACTCTTTGTTTTGAACTTGTAACAAACAATGTTTTGAAACTTTATGGCCCGGGGTACCGTGGCTTCATTTGTGAGGGCTTTTGTGTGCCATTTTCATATACCATTAATAAAAGCATTGGACGTTTCTTGCATCTCAAATTTTGCGCTCTTTGTTTTTCTTTATTATATATCTCAAACCAGCTATTTTACACACACTCACATATACAGGTCTCAATCCACTCTGGATCTCACTGGTAACGACTCTGCTATTGCCATTTATGACTTCGAAAATCTGATCAACTTAGCCGAAGACGAAGGTGAAGATGATTACGAGGTGCCGGGAGAACTTGCAAGACTGCTACTCCAGGAAGAGAGGGCCATTCAGCCACATGAAGAGCTGGTGGAAACGATGAATCTGGGAACTGAAACAGACAAGAAGGAAGTCAAGATCGGTGCAAATCTGGAGATTAGTGTGAAACAATGGTTAATTCAGATGTTGCGTGACTACGTTGAGATCTTTGCCTGGTCTTACGAAGATATGCCTGGTTTGGATACTGACATTGTGGTTCATCGTCTACCTACCAAGGAAGATTGTCCTCCCGTAAAACAGAAGGTTCGCCGTATGGGCCCAGAGATGTCTGAGAAAATCAAGGCCGAAGTTATGAAACCGGTTTTCTAATAGTTACTTCTTACCCTCAGTGGGTCACCAATGTGGTTCCTGTGCCGAAGAAGGATGGTAAGGTTCGAATGTGTGTTGACTACAGGGACTTGAACAGGGAAAGCCCCAAGGATGACTTCTCTCTGCCTCACATCGACGTTCTAGTTGACAATACTTCTCAGCACAAGGTATTCTCCTTTATGGATGGTTTCTCCGGTTATAATCAAATTAAGATGGCTCCCAGAGACATGGAGAAGACCACCTTTGTTACTCAGTGGGGTACCTTTTGCTACAAGGTCATGCCTTTTGGGTTGAAAAATGTTGGGGCAACATATCAGCGTGCCATGGTTGCTTTGTTTCATGACATGATCCATCATGAGATTGAAGTATACGTCGACGACATGATTGCAAGATCCCAGACTGAGGAAGAACACCTTGACCATCTACAGAAGTTGTTTGACAGGTTGAAGTTGTACAAGCTGAGATTGAACCCGAACAAGTGCACCTTCGGGGTGAGGTCTGGTAAACTACTAGGTTTCGTTGTGAGCGAGAAAGGTATTCAAGTGGATCCGACAAAGGTGAAAGCCATACAAGAGATGTCAGTTCCCAAGACAGAGAAGGAGGTCCGAGGCTTTCTGGGACGACTGAACTACATTGCCCGATTCATCTCGTACCTAACTGCTACTTGTGAGCCAATCTTCAAGCTACTGAAGAAAGATCAAGTGGTACGTTGGAACAATGAATGTCAGGCCGCTTTCGAAAGGATCAAAGACTATCTCCATGAGCCACCTATTCTAATACCACCAGTTGAAGGGAGACCTCTGATCCTATACTTGACAGTACTTGACAACTCAATGGGGTGTGTGCTGGGGCAGCATGACGAGTCTGGACGAAAAGAGCATGCTATTTATTACCTTAGCAAAAAGTTTACCGACTGTGAGACCCGATACTCACTGCTTGAGAAAACTTGTTGCGCTTTGGCATGGGCTGCTCGCCGGCTGAGACAGTATATGCTGACTCACACTACTCTGTTGATATCAAAAATGGATCCAATCAAGTATATCTTCGAAAAGCCCGCCTTGTCCGGAAGAATAGCAAGATGGTAGATGATCTTGACTGAGTATGACATCCAGTACACAACTCAAAAAGCAATTAAGGGAAGTGTATTGGCAGACCATTTGGCACATCAGGCAGTGGATGATTACCAGTCTATGAACTTTGAATTCCCAGACGAGAATATCATGGTAGTGACTGATTGTGAGATACCTGGACCGGATGAAGGACCTGAGGAAGGATCCCGATGGTCTATGTACTTTGATGGAGCTTCGAACACTTTGGGTAATGGCATTGGCGTTGTGATCATATCTCCTAAAGGCTCTCACACTCCATTTACCGCCCGACTATGTTTCAATTGCACCAACAAAATGGCGGAGTATGAAGCATGCATCATGGGTCTTCGAGCTGCAATCGACCTAAGGATTAAGTTTCTAAGTGTCTTCGGAGATTCCGCTCTCGTGATCAGTCAGATCAAAGGCGAGTGGGATACGAGACACCCAAATCTTATTCCTTACAAGAAGTATGTATTGACATTACTTCCCCATTTTGAAGAGATAACCTTTGAACATTTCCCTAGAGAGGAGAATAAGTTGGCGGACGCGCTAGCTTTGATGTCTTCTGTGTTCAAAGTCAAATGGGACAACGAGGCTCCCCGGATCATTATTGAAAAATTGGACGAACCTGCACACTGCTGTGATCTTGAGACTGAAGAAGTAACAGAAAAGCCTTGGTATTATGAGGTGAAAAGGTATCTTGAAGCTCAAGAATACCCCGAGGGTGCATCTGTTAATGATAAGAAGTTTCTTAGGAGGTTTGTGGCAAAGTTCTTCATCAGCAATGACATCCTTTACAAGCGTAACTATGATTCGACCTTACTACGTTGTGTGGATAAGAATGAAGCAGAAAGGATCATGGCAGAGCTACATGAAGGTACCTTCGGAACTCATTCCAGTGGATATACCATGGCAAAGAAAATCCTTCGGGCAGGATATTACTGGTCCAAAATGGAAGCTGACTGTTATCAGCATTCTCGGATATGTCACAAGTGACAGGTCTATGCTGATAAGGTGCACATTCCTCCAGTTCATCTGAATGTTCTAACAGCGCCTTGGCCTTTTGCAATGTGGGGCATTGATATGATCGGCGAGATCAGACCTACGACATCCAACGGGTATCACTTCATCCTGGTAGGATTGATTACTTTACGAAGTGGGTTGAAGCAGCTTCCTTTGCTATCGTAACCAAGAACATCGTGGCACGGTTCATTCGGCACAACCTGATATGTCGATACGGTGTACCAGAGAGGATTATTACGGACAATGGTACCAATCTTAATAACAAAATGATCATTGAGCTCTACGAGCAATTTAAGATACAGCACCACAACTCTTCTCCCTATCGGCCAAAGATGAATGGGGCTGTCGAAACGGCAAATAAGAACATTAAGAAGATTGTGCAGAAAATGACAGTGACATACAAATACTGGCACGAGATGTTACCTTTTGCTCTTCATGGGTATCGTACCTCAACACGTACGTCAACAGGGGCAACACCCTATTCCTTGGTATATGGCATGGAGGCAGTCTTGCCAATTGAAGTTCAGATACCCTCTCTCCGGATCATGAAGGATGCAGGTTTGAGCGAAGATGACTGGATTCAGACCCGACTTGATCAACTGAATCTAATTGATGAAAAGAGACTTACTGCTATTTGTCATGGTCAGACGTACCAAAAACGAATGATCAAGGCATTTAACAAGAAAGTTAGACGACAAGAGTATCAAGTTGGGGACCTGGTAATCAAGCGCATTATCTTACCTCAAGGTGATCCCAGGGGCAAATGGACCCCTACTTACGAAGGGTCGTTTGTGGTTAAGAACATCTTCTCAGGAGGAGCAATGATCCTAACCACCATGGATGGTGACGACCTTCCTCACCCCGTCAATGCAGACATAGTAAAAAGATAGTACGCATAACCAAAGACCCGCTAGGTTGACTGGCCTAGGCAAAAAATAAGGGCTTCCCGGTGAACCAAAAGGGTTCGGGCAAAAATAAGGGATGAAAATAAAAAAATCTGTACACCCGGCAAGTCGAAAACCTGAAAAGGCGGCTTGGGCAAAAATGGGTATCCCGGTGGACTGAAAACCCGAAAGGGCGGTCCAGGAAAAAGTTAGGGATTAAAGTGTAACACTATGTCTCATTAGATCACCTCGCATCCAGACTTCGGTATCAACTATCAGGCTCGGACGACACCAACCAATCAGATTCATCTTCAACTAAGCAGTAAAGTGATGAGACGCTTGAAGATATAAAGGCAGTAGCAGAGTTGGAACCCAGTGGAATTATTCAGATAGCAGTTTTGTTTTCTTTTCACAAGTTATATAAATTCTATTTGTTCGGCGACGTTCTCTTACTAGGACGCCAACCTCTTGTACAAAAACGCCTATTTACAGGCAAACTTCAAAATTAATACAAATTCATTTTCAGACAAATTTCAAACTGTTTTTCCTTTATCTGTTTTGTTTTGAAAAGAACGTCCAATGTTCATTTTTGATATATGCATTTGACACTAATTACTGCTCATACATATTTACATGTGAAACAAAGGACAAATTACTGGTAATATCAGAAACAGGGGGATAAGAAAGGTCCAAACTGTGTAGTTACTTTTCCTACCAAGGTACCATGACAGGTTCAGCTGAAGAATATGACCCAGATACCATCACTCCCTGTAGAGTAAAACAGTAATGGTAACTCTCCCTACTGAGACTTACAGTTATGTGCGAATCAGCAATACTGTCCCCAAGAAGAGTTAATCTACCATCAGCCCCAAGAAGGTGTGGTATCCCCAGAAGATCTCAATCTTCCCCCAACGGAGTATAAAGGTATTCCCCAGCAAGTATAAGAGCACCTCCGGCAGTCTTAATATTCCTCAACAGAATATAAAAATGTTCCCCGGCGGAATACAAGATACCCCCAGTAGAGTCATTTCCCCAGCGCAGTCTAAAAAGCTTCCTCGCCAGAGTTGAATCATCTCACCCAGTAGATTCTGGAAGCTTATCCCCTGCAGAGCGCAAATAAATCTCCCCAGCCAAATTCTGAAGGCTATCCTCACAAGACTCTAACTGGGTTATCCTCAGCAAGTTACCACTGAAAGATCATCCCCAGTGAAGTTCTTTCTATCCCCAGTGGAGTTCATCATTAAAATCCCCAACAGAGCTTAATAACAAAATCCGCAGCGGAGTTATCATTAAAATCTTCAGCAGAACGTCTCTTCCCCACAGATTATTTCCCTTCGGAGTAATCTCTTCATCCATTTATTCCCCCAACGGAGTTCTTCTCTCCTAAAGGTTTATCATCTTCGTTCGTCCCCAGCGGAAACGAAGAATTCAACTTTATTCTCCAGCAGCTCCGGGATTTATTTTCCCCGGCTAAAGCATCATATTCCCATACATCATGATACATGCATATACGCATCATACAAATACAATCTCATTTATTTTGAGAACATTATTGCCTGATCCATATCATGCATTTCATAGGACTGACCTTTACCTTTCAGGAAAGATGCAGTTAAGTCCCCAACTTAGTCGAAGACCTGACCAGTTCTTAAATCTTAATTTAATTATCCTCGGTTAAATTTCAGATAAGGTTCTCAATCTCGACAGTTTCTCTACGTCATAGTATGGATGAGTACTATAACCTCGACGGTATACTCTGTGGAGCACGAGTCAATTCCTAGATCTTGATGTTTTCCTCCGTCATAGTGTGGACAAGTACTATAACCTCAACAGTATACTCCGTAGAGCACGAGTCAGTTCCTAGATCTTGATGTTTTCCTCCGTCATAGTGTGGACGAGTTTTATAACCTCAACGGTATACTCCATTGAGCACGAGACAGTTCATAGATCTTGATGAAGATGTTTCCCTATGTTATAGTGTGGACGAGTACTATAACCTCAACGGTATACTCCGTATAGCACGAGTCAGTTCCTAGATCTTGATGTTTTCCTCCGTCATAGTGTGGACGAGTTCTATAACCTCAACGGTATACTCCATTGAGCACGAGACAGTTCCTAGATCTTGATGAAGATGTTTCCCTACGTCATAGTGTGGACGAGTACTATAACCTCAACGGTATACTCCGTAGAGCACGAGTCAGTTCCTAGATCTTGATGTTTTCCTCCGTCATAGTGTGGACGATTTCTATAACCTCAACGGTATACTCCATTGAGCACGAGACAATTCCTAGATCTTGATGAAGATGTTTCCCTACGTCATATTATAGACGAGTACTATAACCTCGACGGTATACTCCGTGGAGCACGAGTCAGTTCCTAGATCTTGATGTTTTCCTTTGTCATAGTGTGGAGGAGTTCTATAACCTCAACGGTATACTCCATTGAGCACGAGACAGTTCCTAGATCTTGATGAAGATGTTTCCCCCTAGTTGAATTATGGACAGGTTCTTAAGACTCAGCCGAGGCAATCTCTCAGTTGTAGTACAAGCAAGTTCCTAAATCTCAACAAAAGTTAGACTTCCCCAGTGGAATCTTTTACAACAACAGGTATGCAAATTCTCGCTAAGGAATCTCTTACGCGATCAAAACTCCTGCAGACGGCATCTGTAAGCCCATCCTCCTACCAGCAATCTCCAAATGGCATCTGTAATCCCATTCCCGACATCACAAAGCTGATACTACACCATGTGAGTGCAAATTTTTGGGTACTCTAGTATTCAATTATCTTCCACCTTCGGACCACGAAAGGCTCAAAAGCCAATCTATATCCTCAGGTTTAAGAAAATTGAACAGGGGAAACTGTTGTACCCCAAAATTTGCCCTTCCATATTCCTCAAGATTTGCCAAAAATAATCTTCAAGTTGCTCAAGTTGGCTCAAGGGTTAGATAGTCAAGTCACCTCCTAAAGGCAGCCAAGTCAAATTAGGGTTTTGTATTGCATCAAGGTCCTCACATCCAAATGACCTCAAGTGCTCCCCAATGTCCTAATATGTTCTCAAGTTCATGCATGTCAAATTTCAATCCCTGCAGAGGAAGTTTGGTCAGTCAATTGCTCAAGAGGCCCAAAAATCGACTGTGCTAGGTCAAAAGTCAACTGTGTCCCAAATACAGTCAAACCTCAAGATTTTTTGTCAACATTATTATTTTGAAGTATAATTCATCATTTGATCAAGGGTTGATCATGATTCATCAAGGATTTCCCAAGATTCATCAAGAGTCAAAAGTTGCTAAATTAGGGTTTTGTAGGAAAAGTCAACTCAACTTTGACCAGGCATAACATTCTCATACTTTATGGGAAATGACCCATCCAAAGCTCATTTTGAAGAGGATGAAATTTCCAACAATCCATCTTCACACCCCAAGATCAAGAAATGCTTTCACAAAAAGTTACAAATTTGGACATTATAGGTCATTTTTTAAAGTCAACAAAAACACCTTTTTTGCCAAAGCTTATAACTTGAGCATGGAACATCAAAATGTGATGATACCGAAAGGGTTGATTATAGGACATCTCAAGGCTTCTAAAAAGTCCAAGAACACTTCCAAAAGTTCAAAATTGAGGGAGTTATGCATTGTTGAAGTTGGGCATTTTTCCAAATTTGCCAAAAGTCAACTATCCTCAAAACTCCAATTTTTGACAAAAAGGACCCACTTTTTTCTAATTGATTTGGTCTTATCACACCACACACGTGTCCCATCTTTAATTTCATGACCAAACATTTATTTTTCTATTTTATTTCATTTTTATTGATTTAATTCATTATTAATCAATATTAATTCAAATAAAATCCAAAAATTAATGTAAAGGGATTCTTGTGATTTGTACAGCTTGCAAATACCATGTCACACCCAACCAATTCGAATCAAGTCAAAACAAGCACAAAGAATCAGATTTGGCCTATTTTTGGAATGCTTTTCAATGGTGATCAAATCCAATATTCCCTCTTCAATGCACATGGATATTGGTCCAAATTTTGACCTAGACTCATTCCATTATATGCACACAAGCCACACAAACCTAGAACACGCATAAAGCTCTGTAGAAACGGCCACACAACTTTGAAAAAAAATCTTGAAATGTGAGAGATCAAAAACAACATTGGAGGCCAATTCAATCCCAAATCACAACACTACTCCCTTGCCTGATATCCTGTGAAGCTGTAGCAATCAAAACCGGACCTTGAGACCATCTAAAACTCGCTGTAAGTGTTCTTGAAAACGCCTCTGCACATGAAATCATAAATGATTCTCCTTGCATCTTTTTGCCAATTTGATTGCACATTCATACTTGCCATTAAAATTCCAATGATTCTGCATTGTTTGATTTTGTTTTCGTGGCTTCTAACCCCATATCCAGAACCTAGGGTTCTTGTTCTTGTTTTTGGGCGTTCTTTATGCGGGCTAAATTAAGGCCAATAATGGCCATGGATGAGTTTAGGGGAGAGAGACGAGTACATTGGTACTCTTGGATTTCATTTATATGGCCTAAGGAGGGTTTTTGAGATGACCTATGAAACTTCCTGCGGATAAAAATCCGCAGGTAAATAACCAGGGACGCGTTGAGGAAGAGGATAACGTGGCTAGCGTCTATTGGCTCATTTGAATTATTAGCACGTTTTTATTTTTTGTAGGGAATAATTGATGTTTTTGTATATAATATTTGTTTCTTATTATAATAACAAATGAAGCAATTTGGTTGATTGGCAAGTGCGTTGACATGTGATCATTGGGACCTGGGTTCGAATCCCATGTCCCCCAAAACATTATTCAATTTTGTTTTCAGGTGTTCCCATATAGCGCCTAGAATGCAGACTACCATGTGCCTCAACTATCAATGTGCCAAGTTGTCCCAGATCTAGATCCAGTGGTTCAGGATGGAGGCTCATCATACTCCCTGGTCAACAAGCATGCACTAGACCACAAAAGTCCAACAAGGCTGAAGTGTTTTGGGCCTTGAAATTTGCAATTCAGACACTCTCTTCAGGCCCACACCCCCTGAGTTTGTTTCTTTATTTTATTTTCTTTTCACTATTTTTATTTTATTATCATTATTATCATAATTAATTAATTAACAAATTAAATTTTTTTTTATAAAAAAATCAGAAAACATAAAAAACATTATTTTTATTTATTAAATTCAATTTCATTATTTCATTTTTTTTAAATAAATAACTTAATTAATTTAGTTTCTAATTAGGTATAATTTTAATATTTTGCAATAAATTAAAATCAATTTAGAATATTAGGTTTTTAATAACTTTAATCAATTTTATTTTATTTCCTTAAATAATAAAAAACCCAAAAATATTTTTATTTATTTAATCAATATTTAGTTTAGGTTTAATTCCATTTTAATTCAAAAATAACAAAAATATGCTTTATTTAATAAAAAGAGTCAAAACCCTAAAAACACTTCGATTTAATTTTCTCGCGCGCGAATAATTTTTGATCCATATTTCAATATTGTAATTGCTTCGGGAATGTAATAGTTTTGAATTAGGATTTTATTTATCGCTTTTATTTAATTATCGCAATTTAATTTTTAAGGGTTTGTCTTTGGCGATGTAAATACCTGACGCCTTGTAATAGCTTAGATTTATGTTCCGCAATTTAATTTCCGCAACCATTAATTGTTAGATGTTTGAATAATAGGAAATGCATGATAATATAAATCTTTAACCTAAAATTAACAGTAGCTCGCCATGACATGTACAAAGATAACATAACTGAAAAACAATACACTCGCACATGCGCACTCTTAGGATACACCTCACTTGGTTGCCTCAAACGTGGTCATTGAGTATAGGAAGTTTTAGAGGTCGCCCTCTTGTCCAAAGATCATAAGTTGCCTCGAAACGGTTGCCTCGGATAAAAATGATCTAAGACATTAGGGTTACCGCTAAGGCATCCTAACATTGCTTTAGTGACCACACGTCCCTTAATCGAATTGACCCGAAAACTCCAACGACGATGCTACCTACTCCTCAATAGTGGAATAGCATTGTCTAAAGGACACTTGTACAGTTTAATTCCTTTTTGAGTAGGTAGATGTTCTTAAGTACTTGCTCTTTTTGAAAACAAAAAAACAAAACTTTTCGCACTTACACTCCTTTCAAAACAAAAACTCTTTTCAAACCCACAATCACAAAGAAAAGCAAAACTTTTGAAAACATAGTGAGCAAGTACCTAAGAGCCCGTGGATAACCACAGATAGAAAGGGTGCTAACACATTCCCTTTCTATAATCTACCTCCCGAACCCGAGAAACATCTCGAAAAAGGAATTTTTTGTGCTCTTTTCCTTTCCTTGTTGGATAAAATAAAAGGCGGTGGCGACTCTTGCTTACCGCGACATTTTGCGAAAACAAACGCAAACGCGAACCAGCATTCCAAAACAGTCAGTTCTCGTTCCCACCGATTACAACAATACTTCTACAATATGTAGTAAAGAGAGATATTTTCCACTTGGGTGTTGAGTGAGGCATTGTTGATTTTAAAGTCCAAGCCATATCCTCCACTTTGAGATGATGCAAATTCTCCTTTCTCATGATTGTGGGTAGTAAGTATGTTTTCCAGACGGACAATGACGATGATGTCTTATCTCATAAAATTAACCAACACACTTGTGTTTCAATTTTTTAAAAGAGGAACTATGTGTACCCTGATCCCCTATTGCACGAAAGGTGGTACGTAGGCACTAAAGGTTCTCAACCGCGGCAGGTGCAAAAATCATAAAAATATTTCTTTTCTCACCTCCACCATCCATTTTATATATAACACATTTTTATAGCCAAAATATACAGATTTTTCAAAGAGGTTCCTGTGGAGTACCGTAGATGTTTATGGTGCTAATACCTTCTCTTTGCATAACCAACCCCCTTACCTTGAATTTTCCCCTTTTTTTGGGTTATTCGCTCTTTTCCCATTCCTTTGGAAACAATAAAGCACAGCGGCGATTTTTATTTTGATTTGTATAAAGTCTAGTCAATCCAATGGCTTAGTCTTGAACATTTCTACTGCTACAGGGTAGAGTATGAAGAGGAAGTAAACATGGTTTTTGGATGTCTTGGATAGTTCAGAATTTTTGATGTGGAGTATATGAATGAGGACCTTGTGCAATTGCACACTACTTTCTGCCACATGGTGGGTTAGGTGGAACATCAATATGGATCTTGCTGAATTTGTTGTCGAGACTCCCGAGGATGTTCAATCGTGAAGAAAGGTGTTCAGTTGTTGTTGGACAATGGAACTATCAATGTTATAGGTCAAAGGGATGATTACCATGAAGTTGATATGATTGAGGTTTGTTTGGCTGAAGAAGAGTCGAATGATGAGTATGCCTCTGCAGATGAGTATTTCTCCTCAGATGAGGATTTATTTTCCAGAGATGACTCAATAATGATTGATTGTGTTTAATAAGGGGTAAACGTCATTGTGCCTTGTTTTGGTGCACCCGCACATTTTGAAGTTGAGTATTATAGCAAGCCAACTGTTACCCCATGGGTGATTAGTTTTCCAGGTCCTTCCCCCTACAAGTCAGATAAGGTTGTGCCCTACAAATATAACGCTACAATCTTAGAGGATGGTGTGGAAGTTCCCATCTAGCTAATGCCTGATGTTGGAAATATTGCTGAGACTAGCAGAGTGACCCGCAGCGGTCGTGTATTTGCACCAGTTATTCGAGGAGATGTTAGCACTGGAAAGAAACTTGCTGAGAATGTTAAACCCAAGAAGGCTACGGGTGAATCTATTGGAGCCACTTTAGAGAAAGAAGTGGATGATATTTTGAAGATAATCAAGATGAGCGACTACAAAATTATAGATCATCTACTGCAGACTCCTTCAAAGATATCTATCTTGGCTTTATTAGTGAATTCCTCTGCTCACAGAGAATCTTTGATGAGGGTAATGGATCAAGCTTTTGTGGAAAGTGACATGCCTATATACCAATTCAGCAGTGTAGTAGGGAACATTACGTCATGTAATAACCTGAGTTTCTGCGATGATGAATTACCCGATGAAGGAAGGAATCACAATATGGCCCTCCATATCTCTATGAATTGCAAGAATGACTCATTATCCAATGTGCTGATTGATAATGGATCTTTATTTAATGTTATACCAAGGAGCACATTTATGAAGTTAAAATATCAAGGAACGTCCATGCGCCCAAGTGGCATTATTGTGAAAGCGTTTGATGGATAAAGGAAATCTGTTATTGGTGAAGTGGACTTGCCTATTCATTTAGGCCCACATTTGTTTCAGATTACTTTCCAGGTCATGGATATTGTACCCGATTATAGCTGTTTGGTAGGAAGGCCGTGGATACATGAGGCAGGGGCTATCACTTCAACTTTACACCAGAAACTAATGTTTGTACGTGAAGGAAAAGTGGTAATCATAAATGGAGAACATGCATTATTGATATCTCATTTGTCCTCTTTCAGCATTTTGGAGGCGGATGAAGTTTCTGTTGGAACCTAGTTCCAAGCCTTATCCATTGATAACACTAGAGGAAATGAGAATTCCATGATTTCTCTTAAGGATGTGCAAAAATTTCTGCGTAATGGTCATAGTGAGGTATGGGGACAGATTATGGATCCACCTGTACACAAGAACAGTGCTGGCTTGGGGTTCTATTTGAAGAATAAAAAAAGTAAGAGCATGAAGCCGAAGTCTGCTGTAGGCAAGTATCAAGACATCTTCCGTAGCGGGGGTTATCTTCATCCAACTGTTTCCGGGATTAATGCCATTGTGGATGATGAAGCAGAGCCAGAAATGCGAAATTACGTGACGCACGGAGTTAGGGTTCAGAACTGGATCACCATTGGTGTTCCCTCTTGCATACATGTTTCAAAGTAATTTGTTTTGTTAATCTTTTTGAAAATTTTTCACTTTGCCCAAGGTGGAAGTATTAATATTGTATGGGTTTATCTGTTTGCTGTGACTTTTAAAATCAATAATAAAAGTTGTCTTTGTTTCCCAAATTGTGTCTTTATTTTCTGCTTTTTCTTAGAAAATGGTAATAAAAAAAAACCTTTCAAAATAAATAATAACTGAAATTCAATCTGCATGATCACTTATTATATGTGTCAGTTTCTAAATGCAATCATAAATCATATATGCAGATTAATTAAAAAACTCGTTGAATACAATGACCCTGGACCCTCTCCCAATTTTTAATGTCCTGTGTATGGGGCCGAAGAAGAAGACTATGATGAGATTCTAGAAGAGGTCTCACGGTTTCTTGAGCGCGAGGAAAATGTCATTCAGCCGTATAAAGAGCCATTGGAAGTAATCAATTTTGGTTTAGAAGAAGATCCGAAAGAAGTCAAGATTGGAGCATTGCTGCATCCTGATGTGAAGAGCAGGTTGATTGAGTTGTTGAAATAGTATGTGGATATTTTTTCTTGGTCTTATCAAGATATGCCTGGTCTAGATAGAAATATTGTAGAGCATTGTTTGCCGTTGAAGCTAGAGTGTCCGCCAACCAAACAAAAGTTGAGAAGAACTCACCCAGATATGGAAGTAAAGATCAAATAGGAGGTTCTAAAGCAGATTAATGCCCGTTTTCTTGTGACGTCATGGTATCCTCAGTGGATTACCAATATTGTCCCAGTACTGAAAAAAGACGAAAAAGTTCGCATGTTCGTAGATTATAGAGATCTAAATAAAGCTAGTCCAAAAGATAATGTTCCATTGCCACACATTGATATGTTAGTGGATAGCACAACAAAATTCAAAGTATTCTCGTTCATGGATGGATTTTCTGGGTATAATCAAATAAGAATAGCTCCAGAGGACATGGAAAAAACAACGTTTATCACACCCTGGGGAACATTCTGTTACAAAGTGACGCGTTTCGGGTTGAAGAACGATGGTGCAATGTACCAGAGGGCTATTACAACCCTATTCCATGATCTGATGCACAAGGAAATTGAGGTCTATGTTAATGATATGATTGTTAAATCCCAGACTGAAGAAGGGCATATAGAAGATTTGTTGAGTTTGTTTTAGCGTTTGAGGAAGTATCGTCTCCGCTTGAATCCAAATAAATGTACCTTTGGTGTTCGATCAGGGAAATTGTTATGTTTCATTGTTAGCCAGAAAGGAATTGAATTTGACCCTGATAAAGTCAAATAAATTCAAGATATGCCAGCGCCAAGAACTGAAAAGCAAGTCAAAGGGTTCCTCAGGCGTTTGAATTATATTTCCAGATTCATTTCCTACATGACTGCAACATGTGAACCGATCTTTAAGTTGTTAAATAAAGATCAAGGTTGTGTATGGATGGATGACTGCTAAATGGAATTTGAAAGTATTAAAGAATATCTTCTTGAACCTCCTATCTTTCTCCCTCATGTCAAAGGAAGACCATTGATTATGTATCTGACAGTGTTAGATAATTCCATGGGTTGTATTCTGGGACAACAAGATGAAACGAGGAAGAAAGAGCACGCCATTTATTATCTCAGTAAAAAGTTTACTGATTGTGAGTCGCGGTATTCCATGATGGAAAAGACATGTTATGCTCTGGCCTAGGAGGAAAAACGTTTACGGCAGTATATGTTGAATCACACCACTTGGTTGATCTCCAAAATGGATCCAATCAAGTACATTTTTGAAAAGCCTGCTCTTACTGGGAGAATTGCCCGCTAGAAGATGTTGTTATCTGAATATGACATTGAAGACCGCACTCAAAATAACATTAAGAGTAGCGTGTTGGCAGATTATCTTGCTCACCAACTATTTGATGATCATCAGTGTGTGAAGTATGACTTTCCCTATAAGGATGTGATGTTTCTGAAAGTGAAAGATTATGATGAACCACTGCCTGAGGAAGGTCCTGATCCTGAATCTCGTTGGAGTATGATATTTGATGGAGTTGTGAATGCTTATGGTAATGGAATTGGTGATGTCATTGTCACTCCACATGGATCGCACATTCCTTTTACTGCAAGGTTGACATTTGATTGTACTAATAATATGGCAGAATATGAGGCTTGCATCATGGGTCTCGAGGAAGCTATTGATCTAAAAATTAAAATTATAGATGTGTATGGTGATTCAGCTTTGGTAATAAACCAGGTTAAAGGAGAATGGGATACTCGTCACCCCGGCTTGATTCCTTACAAAGATTATGCTAGAAGGTTGTTACCCTTCTTTAATAGAGTTGAATTCCATCACATTACTAGATATGAAAATCAAATGGCAGGCATCTGGAAACTCTGGCTTCTATGTATCAGGTGAATACTTGGAATGATACACCTCGAATTATGGTTTGGTGAATAGATAGGCCCGCTCATGTGTTTATAATATAAGAGGTAGCAGATGAGAAATCTTGGTATTATAATATCAAGCATTTCCTCCAAACTTGGGAATATTCGATTGGTGCGTCGAATAAAGATAGAAAGACATTGAGAATATTGGCTGGCAGTTTCTTCCTCTGTGAAAATGTGTTGTTCAAGAGAAATTATAACTTGGTCCTGCTCAGATGCATGGATAGACATGAAGCAGACATATTGATGCATGAGGTTCATGAAGGTTCATTTGGAACTCATGCCAGTGGACATTCGATGGCTAAAAAGATGCTAAGGGTAGGTTACTATTGGATGACAATGGAATCTGATGGTTACAAATTTGCAAAAAGGTGTCATAAATTCAATATTTATGCAGACAAGGTTCATGTGCCTCCGACACTTCTTAATGTGATGTCTTACCCATGGCCTTTCTCTATGTGGGGTATTGACATGATTAGAATGATAGAACCCAAAGCTTCAAACGGACACCGTTTTATCATGGTAGCAATTGATTACTTCACCAAGTGGGTGGAGGCTGCTTCATATGCTAATGTTACTAAGCAGGTGGTTATGCGCTTCATTAAGAATAATCTTATATGTCGGTATGGTGTGCCGAGCAGAATTATCACTAACAATGGCTCGAATCTGAACAACAAAATGATGACAGAACTGTGTGAAGAATTCATGATTGTCCATCACAATTCATCTTCGTACATGCCAAAGATGAATGGGGCTGTTGAAGCTGGTAATAAGAATATCAAGAAGATTATTCAGAAAATGGTTGTTACTTATAAGGATTGGAAAGAAATGCTCCCTTTTGCTTTGCATGGATATCGAACATCTGTATGCACTTCAACAGAAGCAACCCCATTCTCCCTTGCGTATGGAACGGAATCGGTACTCCCAATTGAGGTTTAGATTCCCTCTTTGCGTGTGATAATGGAAACCAAGTTTTCAGAGGCTAAATGGGTCCAGAACCGGTTTGACCAATTGAATTTGATCGAAGAGAAGATAATGACAGCTTTGTGTCATGGACAGCTATATCAGAAGAGGACGAAGAAAGCTTTTGATAAGAAGGTCAAACCTCGTGAATTTAGAGAATGCGACTTGTGCTCAGGAAGATCATGTCTTTTAACACTGATTCTAGGGGCAAGTGGACTCCCAATTTTGAAGGCCTATATGTTGTCAAGAAACCCTTCTCTGGCGGTGCATTAATTCTTGAAACTATGGATGGCGAGGAGTTCCCACGTCCCATGAATGCTGATGCAGTCAAGAAATACTTCTCCTAAAGAAATAAAGGAACAACTCGTTAAGTTGAAAACCCGAAAGAACGGCTTAGGCAAAAAAGAGCGTCTCGGTAGGCCGAAAATCTGAAAGGGCAGTCTAGGAAACAATTAGAGACATAAACAGAATAAATTTCTCGCTAAGTTGAAAACCCGCAAGGGCAGCTTAGGAAAAAGTTAGGGACTTTCTTGGCAAGTAACTACATCAGACAAGACTTGATCATTGGAGCAACAATCTTCTCGGATCCTCATCATACTTCAACAGAAGCTTCTTCTCAGGATTTCAAAAGTTGTTAGAGGGGATAGTGGTCATTGTATCTCAATGTATCTTTTCCATTATATATTACCATTTTCCAAACTTTGTAATCACTCATGGAGTCTCTCCATTCGCAGACTACCATTCTATTAATGAAATTTGAGCTTTTACTCAATTCTTTGTATTTCTTTTTATTTAGCTTGCAAAGACTCCATTTATTATTGATAATAACTTTCAAAGCAAAAAGATTAAATAAAAAAATTGATTTTCAAAAAGAACTTACAATTTGCTTTACTTTAAAATTTGTGACGCAAGAGAAAAAAACAAAAGTGGTGATCCCAGGAATGGGAGAACTCCTATTGTTTTAAGAAGTTTTATTTCCCGGGGAAGTTTTTCTCAAGATGTTTCACCATATAGGGTTTGTGACTCCAGTGTCCCCGGTCAAGTTTTGGTTCATTTCTCCTCTTTTCTGAGTTTGCATGATATGAAGATTCAATCCAAGATTTCTCCAGTGAAGGTTTCGTTTGTTTAATAGAAGTTCTTTCTTCCCAGAGAAGTTGGTACAATAACTACTCTCGAAGAACACGGGCCTATGGTTTCTCCGGTGAAGAATGTATACTGGTTTTCCCTTTGTGAATATGGTGTTGACCTCCCCAATGAAGTCGACACGAATCCCCTAGTGAATGTTTTGATGATTTGATGTCCGTTTACTCTACTTGAAATTGATTTTTCAAATCCCCGGTAGAAGGGTTACTTTGGAAAATATTTCATTCCCCTTTGAAGTCTGAGTACTATTCCATGGTAAAGCATGGGAGAGGATGTTGTATCTCTGTATTTGTACTGTTTGGTCACTATGTTTAATTTACTTCCAAATTACGTTTCTCCCCAGTAAAGTTAAGCCAGGAAGTAGGTTTTGTTTCCTCAGTTGGCGCCTTTTTTTTCTTATGGAATTGTTGATCTTGGATGTAATTTAGCCGAGTGTTAATTGTGCCCGAGTTAGTTTTGCCTGGTTACTCCCAGTTGTTGTACCCCAAAATTTTCCCTCCCATATTCTTCACGATTTGCCAAAGATCATGGTTCAAAATCTCTCAAAGGTTGCACAGTCCAATTGCCTCCTAACACAGTCAAAATTAGGGTTTTGGTTCTGGCAAAGAAATTGAGGTTCCCAAGGGTCCAATCAAGTCCCACATGCCTACATACAGTGTCAAGTATCCATATGTCAAGTTTCAAGACTCACAGCATCAAATTGCACAGTCAAAAACCCTAATTGCTCCACAGTCAACTGCAGGGGCAAAATGGTCATTTGAAAGTCAAAAGTCAAAAATTTTGGTCAACATCTTATTTTGAAGCCACAAACATCATTTGATCAATTCTTGATCATGATTCTCAAAGCATGGCTCAAAAATCATCAAGATGCAAAAGTTTCTATTTTGGGACAGTTGAAAAAGTCAACTGCAAATTGACCAGGGCATAACTTCTTCATGGTTTATCATAAAAATCCCATCCAAAGCTCATTTTGAAGAGGATGACATTTCCTACAATTCATATTCACACTTCAAGTCCAAGAAATGCTCTCACAAAAAGTTATCAATTTCAACATTATAGGTCATTTTCAAAAGTCAACAAAAAGGCACTTTAAGTCAAAGACCATAATTTGAGATTGTTAAATCAAAATGACATGGGACCAAAGGCATTGGTTAGAGGACTCCAAGACCTTTCCAAAACGTCCAAGCACATGATCATAGCTTCAAAATTGAGCAAGATATGCCTTGTAGAAGTTGGGAAATTTTTGGGAATTTTGAAAAGTCAACTTTGCTTCAAAAGCTTAAAAAATGCTAAAGGGCCTCAATTTATTTCATGAATCATTACCCAAAGGCTATGCACGACCCATTGACCTCAAAGGGATGTATTTTCTTATTTTTGATTAATTATTTGAATTTTTAATCTTATTAATTCATTTAATTAAATTTAATTATGAGAAAAATATTAAACAATGGTTTTAAATCTTTTTTGTGCAGCAAATTCACTCATTATGAGCTAAATATTTCGTGCATCAATTAACAAGGCAATATCTTCCACAATTGGCAAGGATTGGCATGAAAAAAGATTGGAAAAGATATGAACAAAATCAAATATTCAAAACATGAATGCATGGATCTTTGGACTTGGTTTTGACCTAATTTCGTTCAAATACTTATACACAAGCTAACCCTATTCCATTGGACACGAAAAACTGCTGAGAAGCTGCATAACCAATTTGCAATTTTTGGCCAAAAAACCTTGAAACTGATTTCATACCTAGAGCACAATTCAAAGCTTCAAAAGCATTCCAAAACATTGCCAAGACATCCAGGAAGCATTTACAATCAAGAACAGATCCATAGACTCCAAGAATTGGTAGAACCGAATCACACTTTTCACAAACTTTTCCATAATCGTGTTTTAATTTTCATGCATTGTTCATGTATTTTAATTGTTGATTAACACTAACCATGATGTTCTGAAGCGAATGGTACCATTTAATTGTCCTAACAATGCTTGAAACGAGATTGGCCATTAACGTTTTCTAGGGTTTCAGAAGCTTCGAATTAGGGGTTTCTTCATATGGAAAAATTGGACCTTCAAACTGGTACCATTGAATTCGTGGCAACAAGACGAATGGAATGATTACCTCGCGCCTTTTTTATATTCAGGCATCGTCTAATCGCTATTATCCACTGTGCCGTTTAGTGGGGGTTTAAAACCCCCGCTACCTGTTTCATATTTGCAGGAATAATGAAGAAGAAGACTAGTGTGTCCAGGCGTGGTTGGTTAGTTTAAATATTAGCGCGTTTTTTTTGGTTTGTTTCAGCATGATTACTTTTTTCATATATATTATTTATGTTCTATTATATTAACAAAGAAACGCGTTGGTTCAGTTGGTGGCTAAGGTGTCCTGCAGGTACTGGGACCTGGGTTCGATTCCCAGGTCCCCCCAAACGTTTAATAGTTTTTGTCTTAATGCGTTCATGTGCAGCGCCTCTCCCAAGGTTCATCATACAACCCCACATCCAAGCCTGCCACGCGCCCATGAGCTTCAATCCAAAGGCTATAAGAGGATGTCTACCATGCACGCCAGTCAATGAACACGCACTCTATCCTGGAAAGTCAAACAGGGCTTTGATTCAATGGGCCAAATTTCTCAAATCATACCTCCCTTTGGGTCTGAATACCCCCCATGGTTTGCACATTTTTAATTTTTATTTGATTTTCTTTTCTAATTCTTTTTTAATGTTTTAATTATTTCTTTTTACCATAAAATAATTTTCACAATAATAAATCAGAAACTAGAAAAAATGTTTATTTTTTTATTAATATTAATTTCACTATTATTATTTTTGTAAATAAATGATTAATAATTAATTTAGTTAAATTAGGTTAAAACTTTAATCTTTTTCTTAATAAATTAAAATATGTAGAAATTAGGGTTTCTAACATTCTCATTTTTTTTAATAAATAATTTTCTCATCATTATTATCATTATTAATTACTAAATATTTTGTAAATAAATATGTAAATAATTAATTAGCATAAATTAGGTTTTAAACTTTAACCTTTTCTTTAATAATTAAAAATATTTAGAACTAGGGTTTCTTTCTAATTTTTATTTTCTTTATTTTCATTAAATACAAAAAACCATAAAAAACACTTCTTTTCTTTTATTAAATACTTAATTAACTTTTAATTCAATTTAATTTCAAAAGGGTCCAACGCCCTCGAACGTTCTATTTTTATTCTTTTCGCACGTAAATTTATTTCCTTCCAAATATTATGTAATTGCTCAAGCCATGTAATAGTAACTAGGTTTTACTTTCCGCATCTTTTATCAAAAACGGGTCTTTGTACTTTGGCGATGTATAGACCCGCGCCTTGTAATAGCGTAGCTTTTAGCTTTCCGTCTTTTAATGTTCTGCACTTTTAAATTATAATTGCATGAAAGAATGTATGGCCTAAATTAAAAACAAGCGTAGATCACCATGATACACGTACAAGATAAAACATAACATGAAAACAACACACAATGGCATAGGGGTAGCTTCTAAGGTGTCCTATTGTTGCTCTGGTGACCACACTGTCCCTACAATCGAATTGACCCGAACACCTCCAACGGTGGTGCTACCTACCTCTCAATGGTGGGATGGCACTACCTTAAGGACATTTACACAGCCTAATTCCTTAGGGTAGGTAGATGACTCATAGATACTTGCTCTATTCAAAACAAACAAAACTCTTTTCACACCGACACTTTTCAAAAAGCTTTCAAAATAATTTTTCAAACACTCTTGAGGACTGATACAAGAGTCGATCTGAAATCTTTCAAACGAAACTTTTTCAAACCCACTCACACTTGAAAAGAAAACATTTTGAAAACACAAATGAGCAAGTATCTAAGAGCCCATAGATAACCATGGATAGAAAGGGTGCTAACACCTTCCCTTTCTATAAATCTACCTCCCGAACCGAGAAACTATCTCATAAGGAATTTTGCTGTGCTTTTGTCCTATCCATGTTGGAGAAAATAAAAGACGGTGGCGACTCTTGCTTCCGCGACATTTCGCGAACCAGCTTTAAACAGTCAGTTCTAAATCCACCGATCACACCAGTGTTATATATTTGTTTTGTCAGCATATGCACGATAACACTCATATATTCATACATACATCATGCATAGCTAAAATTGAAAAATCATCACTCATTCATATTCGTTAATATTTTGTTGACATATTATCCTGTTTTACAGAGTTGTGTTGTTCTCTCTCCAATAGAGTGTCAGCCTTAAGAAGAAAGTGTATATTCTTTCAATTTTCCCACTGAGTTATCCCTCGTGGAAGATTTTTGCTTTAGCCTTCCTGTACAGCTCTTTGTCTGGATAGATTGGGTGTCCCTCTTGAGTTTATTTCTCAAAGAATGTATTTTGGTAGACTGTTTTACTCCAGTTTATTTCTGGATTGAATCTTTGTTGCCCAGCAATATTATTACTTTGGATTTCCACAAGCTTCGAGTTTTGGTTTGAGAAGGTGCATTTATTTTGCACGAGAAGACCTTTATCTCCTTAGCAGGAATATATTGGCATTTCCCCAGGAGGTCATGATTCATTCCCTAGGAAGTCATATTGCTTTCCCTAAAAATCATTTTTTTACAATCCTTCGAATAACAGCAAGTAGTAGGTCTCTTTATTTGATCAACTTATAATTCCCTGTAAAAGTCGACGTTACTTTTTTTTTTGCTATCTTCTCTATGAGTGGATAGTTTGCGGTTTGTTGTCAAATTACTCTAGTGGATGACAAGTCGTTCAATATCACAAAGACAGTTTGTTGTGAAATCTTTTCAAGTGGTAGTCTCTTTATTTAAGACAGCTTATATATTACCCTTTCCAGGCGGAGTGCCTTGGTTAAAGAAGTTGAGACCCGTTCTAGGTGAAATACCAGAATTTTGGGGAAACTTGTTATCTTTTTGCTACCCTCAGTGAACGTTGGTAGCTCATCGTCAGTGAACGGCAATGCTATGATATATTTTGTCTCTATCTTCAGTGAAAGTTGGTAGGTCACCTTCAGTGAAAGTTGGTGATTGTTATCTTTTTGCTACCCTCAGTGAATGTTGGTAGTTCATCGCCAGTGAACGGCGGTGCTATGATATAATTTCTCTCTACCTTCAGTGAAAGTTGGTAGGTCACCATCCATAAAAGTTGGTGATTGTTATCTTTTTGCTACCCTTAGTGAACGTTGGTGGTTCATCGTCAGTGAACAGAGGTGCTATGATATATTTTCTCTCTACCTTTAGTGAAAGTGGGTAGGTCACCTTCAATGAAAGTTGGTGATTGTTAACTTTTTTCTACCCTCAGTGAACGTTGGTAGTTCATCGTCAGTAAATGGCGGTGTTATGATATATTTTCTCTCTACCTTCAGTGAAAGTTGGTGATTGTCATCTTTTTGCTACCCTCAGTGAACGTTGGTAGTTCATCGTCAGTGAACGACGATGCTATGATATATTTTCTCTCTACCTTCAGTGAAATTTGGTAGGTCACCTTCAGTGAAAGTTGGTGATTGTTATCTTTTTTCTACCTTCAGTGAACGTTGGTAGTTCATCGTCAGTGAACGACTGTGATATGATATATTTTCTCTCTACCTTCAGTGAATGTTGGTAGGTCACCTTCAGTGAAAGTTGGTGATTATTATCTTTTTCCTACCCTCAGTAAACGTTGGTAGTTCATCGTTAGTGAACGGAGGTGCTATGATATATTTTCTCTCTACCTTCAGTGAAAGTTGGTAGGTCAGCTTCAGTGAAAATTGGTGACTGTTATCTTTTTGCTACCCTCAATGAACGTTGGTAGTTCATCGTCAGTGAACTGCGGTGCTATGATATATTTTCTCTCTACCTTCAGTGAAAGTTGGTAGGTCACCTTCAGTAAAGTTGGTGATTGTTATCTTTTTTCTACCCTGATCGAATATTGGTAGTTCATCGTCAGTGAACGACGATGCTATGATATATTTTCTCTCTACCTTCAGTGAAAGTTGGTAGGTCACGTTCAGTGAAAGTTGGTGATTGTTATCTTTTTTCTACCCTCGGTGAACGTTGGTAGTTCATCGTTAGTGAACGGTGATGCTATGATATTTTCTCTTTATACCTTCTGTGAAAGTTGGTAGGTCACCTTCAGTGAAAGTCGGTGATTGTTATCTTTTTGTTACCCTCAGCGAACGTTGGTAGTTCACTGTCAGTGAATGGCAGTGTTATGATATTTTCTTTTCTCTCTACCTTCAATGAAAGCTGGTAGTTCATCGTCAGTAAACATAGATGATTTCTTCTCTCTAACTTCAAGAAACATTGGTAGCTCACCATTAGTGAACACCAGTGTTGTTATTTCTTTCCTCTTTCTACCTTTAGTGAATGTTGGTAGCTTCTCCTTCAATAGAAGTTGGTGTATCCTTTGACCATTTTACCATCCTCTCTGAGTCGGGCCTTTTGATCCACCAGTGATTTACTTTCCTGGTTGGGTTTCTCTTTTGTTTCTTTACTTCCTTTTCTACATCCCCAGTGGTGTTTTGCGTCTCTTTGGTTTGTTCATATGCATTCATGATCATAAGAATTTCATGGCATCTTAGGGCCAAAAATAGGGTTTGTTTTATATTTAAGTATCTTCGATCGCGTCGACACAAAGATTTTTAACCTTCGTATCTCTGGATAGAATAAACTTAAATAAGGGCAGTTGTTGTACCCTAATTTTCCCCCTAAGATCCCTTCATCATACCATATTGATTCAATCACAACAAGATCATATTAGGGTTCTTGGTTCTCCTCCCTACCTTTAGCTTTTCTCTTTGAGGAATCACGAAGCACCTTGACTTGTTTTCTTTTGTGATCATGAATATTTTGTCTTGATTTTTCCTTTTAATTAATAAAATGCAATGTTGGTTTGTCTTACTTGTTACTAATGTAGGTAAAGGCAATGAGATTTAGCAGGTTGATCCATGGGTTCATGAGTTTATTTACATGCCCTAGGAAATAAAGCTTGAGAAGTCCAAACCTCACCATTGAAGTTGTTTTGGAAGGAATGGAAAGGTTATTTTGGTTCACCACATTTCAAGGTTATCAAAATTGATTCAAAAGTACAAGGGGTTGATTGAAGAAGTTGTCATGCTTGGACAAGGCTCTGTTCCCATTGGTCACAAGTGCATATTTCTCTCAATTCTAAATATATGGAAGTGTTTTTGGTGGCTATGAGTTCTCATTTTCATCATCAACAACTTCTATTTATAAAGAAATTATGTTGGTATAAGAAGTTTGTTCAAAATTGTCAAAGTTCTTTAAAGCATTTTGTTGATCTAGGAGCTAGGGTTTTGAACTTCGAAGAAGCACATCTTGCTCATCTTTTGGTATTTTTGAGTGATTCCAAAGACATCCTTATCTTTAAAATGGTTATCAAAAAATCACTTCAAAAGTTTCAAGGATTTTTCATGTGGAAGAAACTTGATGATGAAGAAAAATTACAAGTCCTCTAGATGAACCCCCATTTCCCCATGTGTGACTTCAAATGATCATAACTTGGTCAATTTTTATCACCTTGAGCCCATTAATTTTCCAAAATTATCTTGAGGATGTGAACTTTATGCCTTCTTTTTATGTGCAAAGTGATAAAATGGATGGAAGATGCCCTAAGGATACAAAAGATTATAGGTCATTTCATGATTTTTTGCCAACTTCAACAATTCATGACTATCTTAATTTTAGGATATTTTGAATGGTTCAAGTTTCAAAATGTCATTCAAGAGGTTTATTTCATGCCATGTTTTTTGGTCAAGCGCAAATTCCAAGTGGAAGGCCATGTTTGGATGCAAAACATTATAGGTCACTTTTGAAGAAAAATTTGAAATATTTCTAAGTATGGAAACTCAACCTTTTTCCCCAACTTTGACTCAATGCAACTTTTAGCTCAAGCATCCATTTTATTCCATTATTTTTCCATTGCAAAGCTTGTTACCTCATCTTTCTAAAGCATCAAGAATCATTCCTTAAGACCCATTGAGCTAAGAATGCCATTGGATTGAACTTGGTAACTTGGACCTGAAGTTTCTTCATAAGTCAGAATTTGAAATTCATGTTTTGGCCTCTAAACATCAAATTAGCACGTGTTCGTGATCTAAACATGTTTAACCAAGTTGCCAAAGTGGATTAGAGCCTTAAAACGCAAGGATTGGATGAGTTTTGATGAAAATCAGATCACAGTTTACTCGTGCATCAGGTTCACACGATTTCCCTCCAAACTTCATCATTTCACACGCTTGAACATTCCATTTGATTCCCTATAAATAGAGGGTCATCCCCCATTCATTTCCTCAAGCTTTTAGAGCCAAAAACACTCTGTCAAAACCTCACACCAAGTTTAAATTTTTGAAATCAGATTTTGAGATTCCAACCTTTTCTTCCAAAATTCTTTGCACATTCATCTTCCTTAAGCATCATACAAACTCTCCAGCACTTAAACCAAGCCAAACGAAATATAATCCAAGCTACGAAAGTCAAGTTTCAGAGCTTCTTTCTTGAACTTTAAAAAGGTATAATTCTCTACCATTTGGATCCAAATAAAGCACTGGCCTGTTCTACTCTTTCTCTTGATTCTAGTGCTTCTTACAATTTTTAAATCCATTGAGAATTGAGAGAGAAATCTAAAATTTAAGGTGCTCTTTATTTTCTGGGTTTTTGATTCATATCTCTTTGTATACTTTATATAAATTTGGCGCAAAGGTAGTGTTAGGATCGTCTTGAGGAGACGAATCCAATGATACTGGTATGGGATCCTAAATTTTCCTTTTGAAAGATCTCACAAAATCTCAATTGCAGGGTGGTTGGAGGTTGAAGACGATGACATGTCTCGTCTCAGCCAATGATAGCGTGCCAAACGTTTTAATTTCATTGGTTGCTTTTTTTCTAATTCCCTGCGCATCTTACTAAGGTCCATATCAAGCACAATGCATCTGGTCCATTGGATTAGCTTACTAACGCGTTTTGACTATGATCTGATGGTCCATATCTTTTTGGTTTTATTTTATTTTCTGATTTTATATTTTAATTGATTTAATTTTTAAAAATTCATAACTCTTTTAGTTTTTATCCAAAAATTATGAAAAAATTCAAAAAAATACTTTGAATTATTTCTGATCTCATGAATAATTTTTCATATTTTTATTTTGATAATTGATATTTTTTATATTTTTACATTGTTTGCTTGGTTTTAATTACCTTAAAAACTCTTTCTGACATTTTTTAATTCTAAAAAAATTTCCAAAATATCATTTTGCATATTTCTGAGTCTTTGAAAATTTTATGGAATTTTATATTGATGTTTATTATTTTTGACCTATTTTATATTTATTTGAACAATTTTAATTAGTTTTAAAATAGTTTCTGACTTTTAAAAATTGCCAAAAATTTTATAAAAATATTTGAGTATTTTGCTGATTTTTCTATGGTCTTACTTGAATTTTTTTTATTAATTTGAATATAGTTGATATTTTTCTTTCTTATTTCCAGTTTAAAACATTTTTAAAACCTTTTTTTTATGTATATATTAAATGCAATATTATTTTTGTGATTATTTTCTGGCTGAACTTGGGTTGAATTTTGATCATGAATTTTATTAACATCATTGGATCCACGGTGTTGAGTCTAACTCAGTAAAAAAAGGATGAATAATTTTAATAATAGTTTGATTTAAATTTAATTCAAATGTGGTTTGTATATTCTTTCCCACCCCTCTTCATCTTGTCCCTTTCTTATTGCACTAAGTGTTATTGGAACATGATCTCTATATCATGTCTCAAAACAAATGGTGCATAGATTGCTATTGGTCGGCCTCAAAAAAGGTGCGACTTCTATATAAGTCCACTTACGATTGCTTAACATAACCCTAAATTTTGTCCCGATTCGAATAAATGATCATTCGTGGCCCAAACCTATGTTTGCAAGCCCAATCATGTTAATTTGATCCCTTTGATCCAATAACCTTGAGATTCATTGTGTGGAGGCTTTGGTTCTACCAATCCTCTAATGGATCTACAACACTTTTGGTCAACGCAGATCACTTAAACATTGTTGATCATTAAATGGTACTTTTGAGGATTCCAAATGGATGATATACTTGACAAAAAGCAAATGCAACTTGTTGTGTGGAGGCTTTGGTTCTACCAATCCTCTAATGAGTTCTACATGCAAGTTTCAAGATGGTCATCCAACTAACCACTAATTATTAAATTGTTTTTACTTTATACCCTTTTATTTTTTATGCTTTATTTACCATTTACTTTAAGCATTACATTACATTTCATGTCATTTTTATTTTTCTCACTTGAGCCTTTTCTTTTTCTCTTCTAACACACCTAATAATAAACATGAACCATAAAAAACCTTTAAAATACTTAGACTATTTGGTTACTATCCTTGGCATTATGGAGTATTAGACTTCTTGGACTTAGAAATAGAAACATTCTCCTATATTAGAGACCTTGTGACCTTAATTGATATTTTTTCTGGAGTTCTTGAGGTTTACCTTAAGTCATTGGGTTGTTTGTTTGTTTGTTTTGTGTGCAGGTTATTATGATTACATACTTTATGCGTAATCTGGAATTCACCCGTATACAGCCGTTACTCTGCCTAATTTTTATGAAGACTTAATACACTTGAAGTTTGATTCTCACAAGAGGTCTAGTATCTTTGCTTGCTTGGTTTCAATCCAAAGAATGGGAATTCTATCTTGAATCATAATATAGAGTATTGGATTCTTGTTGGTTAGATGGTTCTTCTCCCTAGCTTTTACCTTATGCTTTAGGATAATCCCTTGTTCTCCTCCCATCTTCTTTAAATTCAAAAATCTTCTCCCTCCTTTTGAAAAACTCTTCTTGTTCTTTTTTAAAAAAACATGAACCACTTTCATAATAAACTTGGACTTAGGTCCATTCATTTTCAAAACATCTTTCACAAATAAACTTCAATCAATATTAATAATACCTTGACATTTTTTGTGAGAAGACTAAAAGTCAATCAATCTCAGTTCAAACTATTTTTCCACTTTGGCTTTTTTATTTTAAAACCTTTCTCAAAATATTAGACTCTTGTCAATCCTTGTAGTGATGCAAACAACTATACTTCTATGATATATAGTGAAGTGAGATATTTTCCACTTGGGTGTTGAGCGAGGCATTGTTGATTTTAAAATCCAAGTCATATCCTCCATTTTGAGATGACGCAAATTCTCCTTTCTCATGATTGTGGGTAGTAAGTATGTTTTTCCACACGGACAATGACGATGATGTCTTATCTCATAAAATTAACCAACACACTTATGTTTTAAAATACTTTAAAAAGAGGAACTACGTGTACCCTGATCTCCTATTGCACGAAAGGTGGTACGTAGGCACTAAATATTCGCAACCACGGCAGGTGCAAAAACCATAAAAAATATATTTCTTTTCTCACGTCCACAATCCATTTTTTATACAATATTTTATAGCCAAAATATACAGATTTTACAAAGAGGTTCCTGCGGAGTACCGTAGATGTTTAGGGTGATAATACCTTCCCTTTGCATAAACAACCCCCTTACCTTGAATCTTTCCCCCACTTTTTGGGTTACTCACTCTTTTCTCATTCCTTTGGAAACAATAAAGCACGGTGGCGATTTTTATTTTGATCTGTGTAAGTCTAGTCAATCCAATGGCTTAGTCTTAAAAATTTCTACCGCTACAATAACAAGCGTCAAGCTTACTACGTAAAACAAGCATGTTTTATTATTTTTTATTGTGTTAACATAGGTAGTGAGGTGAATTGGTTAAATAAGTTGAAATCAGACCAGTTCTTAAAATTCTCAAATCTTCACTTTTCAACTTGTTTATTCAATTTCACCATGTTGTTTAGTTGTATTTATTCTTTTGTAGTTGTTTGGAGTCATGTTTTGTTTCGATACTTGAGGTCACATTTGGTGATTGTCCAAATTTGAGTGTTTCAACTTGCGGATGTATGGTAATGATAATTTTTTAAGTTGGTACACGCCAGGTACTCGTTTATCGCTTTTTGCAACATAACATGGTTAGGAAACTTTTCATTTGTATACTTACCATTCCATTCATTATTTTTGCATTACTTGCTCATGACTTGAATCACTTTAGTTCTCTTTTTACCCCAAATGTGAGGAAGCTTTCAATTGTTCATTTATGCTGGAGGCCAGAATTCTTGTTTTAACTAGATTTCATTATGTTTAATCTTTTGTTTGTGTCGATTGAATGAGAGCATAAAAATGATCAATGCATTTTGTTTGATTTTGAGCATAACTACCTAGCCAAATAGTCAATTCACCTTGTGAGTGTGTGAACTTTTGTTAACCCTTTTTGTCAATGTCTGTGTTATTTTTGAACTTAATACTTGTCTATGAGTGTTTAGTTTTTCCTTTTTCAATGGATTTTGATTCTTTGTTTTATTGAACCATCAACTATGATTTTTAGTTGAATTTTACCTTGCCTTAGAAAGTAGGGAGTATTCACTTTAATGTTGGTTGAATTCAACTTCAGGAGAGAATTTTTTGCTTGCTCTTATGTTTAATACTATATGGTTGATAAAAAGAAAAGAAAAAGAAAAGAAAAGAGAAAAAGAAAGAAAATAAAAAGAAAGAAAAAATTGAAAAGCTTTGAAAAAAGAAAAACAAAAAGATTATGAAACAATGTTGTGTTAATAAGTATGTGATTAGTGTGAAAATTTGGTTTGAAGAAGAAGTTTGATTGGAATTTTTTGTTTGAAACTTTGAGAGCTGATCACTCCCTTAGGTTTAGGCAAGTTTTTGTTTCGATTAGCTTAGGACTTATCCCTTATTTGTTAAACAAGCCACATTACAACCTTGAAAAGCCCTTGTGATTATAGCCTTTATATTTTCAATGTGAACTTTTAGATGAATGTATAATTTAGTCTTTTGTTTGCAAGATTATTGGATGAGTGTCTTTGTCCCTCACTTTTGTGTGTTTTTCATCTATCGATGAATTTTTACTAGATGTGATTCATGATTAAGCTTGTTTTGCTTTAGAATATCTAATATGATTTTTGTACTTAGGATTTGTTTCGTTTTTATGTTGTCGTTGTAGGATTGTGGTAAGTATTTACTTTGCTTGTGTGTTTTTTATTTGAACCATACATTTGTTTTCTATTTTTCAAACTTATTGATTCATGATTCTTTTGTTGATCGTTTTTTTGTTTCTTTAAGTTTATTTGACTTTGTTTGAGGACAAACAATGTTTCATGTTGGGGAGAGTTTGATAAGTGCAAATTGTAGATATTTTTGTATATAAGATTTGTTGCACTTATCAATGTTTTTTGTTAATATCGTGTAAATAAACTCGACTTTATGTGTAAATGCGTTTAGTTTGTGTGTATGTGCGCTTTCATGTACATAGTGTATCGTTTGATAGTTTTGTATCTATTTTTGTAGGTATTCAACCATTATGGGAGCATTGAGAATAAAGTCCAAATAGAGCTCCAAGATGTGCATTTTATCAATAAAGGAATACGGAAAAAGAAAGAGAGAAATGAAACTTGTGTAGAGAAATCAACAAAAGTTGATGTTCTGGTGTGCAACATCGGGTGATACACTTGGGCGTTGAGCGACGTGCTTGCGCTTTTGGAACGTCGCGCGAACATGGAGCAACTGGAGTTGTTCATTTTTAAAGTAGTTTCTGGCTTGCTTCGCTGCTGTGTCGCCGAGCGAGGAATAAATGTCGTCATCGGGCAATGGAAGATATGTGTTACCACTTGCATGTGTGGTACATACTAGGCTAAGGAATAAAGGAACGACACTGGGAGACCCTTTATGGCGTCGGGGGACGGTGTATAGAACAATTTTTGTATATATTCCATTTGATTACATTTGTTAAGGGGGGTTTTTTGTGGGTTTTTGTTCCCAAAATTCATCACCCTCATTCTTTGGTAGATTAACTTAGAAAACAATAATGGGGCTTGCATACGGATGATTCGGGGTGGATTGCTCATCGATAGGAGCTGATAAACTGGGAGATTTATGTTTCATCTCTCTTATTCTTTGTGTATTCTCTATTTGTTGGGTCGTGTATATGTATTTATTTTGATCTCATGTATATTTGTCGCCCATGGTGTTATATAAAGCTTGCTTTACAAATATTTTTCGATTATTATCCTGGATTTGGCTCTGTGCTTGGGGTTTAGGTTGTTATAGACATATACTGTAATGCCCGTAATTTAATTAATTATTTAATTAAATTATTTTTGGAATATTTGTGAAGTGGTGTTAAAATTAATTGGATTTAATTGTTTTATTAAGTGGAGAAATAATATTAGAAGTATAATATTATTATTTGGTGTGGGCTTGTTTTAAAGGAATATATGTAATAACGGGGTGTATTGGTTTTAAGCCCAATAAGGAATAATAGAATAATAGGGTTATTTTATTGTTGTTGGAATAGAATAGAAAGAAGAAGCAATAGAATAATAAGGATTGAGAGAAGAACGTGCAAGCTTCTAGAGAAAGTGGAAAACGACAAGCACGAGAATTCAACTGGAAATTGTAGAGCGACCTTCAATCCAAGGTGTTGTACCCCAAAATTTTCCCTCCCATTTCCTCAACATTTTCTCATCACAAGACCCTTGAAAATCAAGATCCAGTTAGGGTTTCCTCTACTCAAGACTTCTCCTTGCACTGTTGACCCAAATTAGGGTTTGTGTTTGCACAAAGATATTTTGACCTAAAATGCCTAAGATGACTTTCATGCTTCATGTTGGACTCCCAAGTTTATCCATACCAAGTTTCAAGTCTTGATTCCAAATTTTGCCCAGTCAATTGGACAGTTGACCTAGAAATCAACTGTATTGGGGAAAAAGTCAATTGTGGCCAATTGACAGTCAAATCTCATGAAAATTGACCCACATCAACATTATTAACTCACATGGACCATTTGATCAAGTTTGGATCATAATTCCACAAGAAATTTGCTCAGATCATCAAAAGGGCAAAATGGTCATTTTTAGGGTTTTGACTGCACAAAGGCAATTTTTGACTGTTTGACCTAGCCAATGGCAAACCAAGCTCACATATGGACTCAAGGACCCCATGGAATTATCTTGACATGCTCAACAAGTTCAAAGGATCCCAAATACACAAGATTGATAGTTGAATTTCCCAGTCAATTGATCAATTTTGACTGTATACTGAAAAGTCAAACTTTGACTTTTTGGTCAAAATCAAGGGTCAAGATTCATTTTTCATCAAAGCATGCCAAATCATGAAACTTGTTCACCAAGAAATCAAAAATTGCAAATTAGGGTTTGAAATGAGAATTTTTCATAACTTAGAATTTTTCTAAGTTATGAAAAACCCTAATTTTTCCCCAACTTTGCCCCACTTTCTCACCATGATCCATTTGGATTCAAGCAAAAGTCAAAACATGAAAGTTGTAGCCTATTGCATAATATACAACTTTGATTCACAAAGTTTTCCCAAAAGAGGCTTGTATCTAAAGTTACAATTTTTGGAACAAGGGTACCAAACCATTCTTAACTTAGTGAAATTTTGACCTTTTTAGGCAAGTTTTTTACCTAACTTCAAGACCATTTTTCATACACTTCCACTTGGAATTTCAATTTTCACTTCAAATATGGATTGTAGTACACATTCCAAGCTTTCCAAAATGTCCAAGAACTCATCAAACAACCTCATAACTTGAGAGAATCGAATTTTACAATATGGCAAAAACTCACTTTTGAATTGACCAATTTCCATGTTCATAACTTATGCATTTTCAAGTCAGCTTGGTTTATGCTACATTACAGGTCTCTAAACCATCCAACACTCAATAATTTAATGCATACTCATTGTGCCAAAGCCTTATTTTGTGTATCCAAGCATTGTATGCAAGATTAGGCCATAAATGGAAAAAGCATTTTAGCCATTTTTGAAAAGATTGCTTTATGTCAAGTTCCCATATCTTTGAAGTACAAAGAAATCTTAGAGGCACAAGTTATGAGACATATTGCACTGATCAAGGCAAGGCTTTGCAGCATGTTTAGGGGTCCTCTACCTGTCTAGAACACAAGGTGACCATTGCTTGCTTAAAGTTCAAGAAACATTGCATATGAGATACCAACTTCCATATCAGTCAACCAAGCCTTAGAGAAAGTTATCAAACACATTCCAAACATTCATCCTAAGCTGAAGCACGACCCTAAGACCTCTAATACCTCCATAAACTCAAAATCACCATCAAACTGCCAAAACAGAGTAACCTCTGCAGATTGAGTTCCAACTCTCATCCCTTTCATGCTTTCTTGCTAAAAGCTCTTCACACACCTTCCCTACCATCAATGCAAGCTAACCAAAACCTAAGACACGACCTGTAACACCCCCAGGCCACTTCACCATTTTCATTTTCTTGTTTTGCAGTTGAAGTTCTCTAGCACGATTCAAGAAGTTTCAGGACAAAGTAGAACTTGGAATAGCATCCTCACACTTCAAGGAAGTTGTACAAGTCATCATCTTGCTCTGAAAACTCCTCCACCACAAGGCACGATTCCAAATGAACAGGTATGTTCATGAAGTTCTATCTCTCAGTATAGGCATTGTTAGCTTTAGGTTTATGAAGGAAACATGTCCCAATCATAGCCCTGAACATGCCCATATGATTAGATTTCATTTATATTATGTGTGCTGCAAGAATTTTGAGTCTGAACATTGATGAAAAACTAGGTCAGGAATTGGGGGAGAAGAAATTCTCCCTCATCTTAGAGAGTTAAGTCAAGTTTTTTATATCCCTGGATTCGTCTTCTCATGCTCTACACTTTTCATGTTGAAAGTTTTGCTTAAAAGTCCAGGAATTGGGAGATAGGAAACGCGTGCTTGCTTGAACAAGTTTGTTCTGAGGTTGAAGATGACTGGTTCTGGGCTGGGCCTGGAATGTTTTTCTTATTTGCACCATACATTTGCTTCTGAACCCCCTGAGCCCATTTTGTTCATTTTAAATTTTTTTTTACTTTTCTTTTTTTTGGTTTGACTTATTTATTTTTCCTCATAATATAAAAAATATAAAAATAATTTTTTACACCATTTTTGAATTTATTAGGTATTTATTTGTTAGTTTAGTTTTATTCACAAATAAATAAATATATACATTTTATTAAAGAATACTAAGAAATATGCAAAAACACTTTTATTTTTATTTTTATTTTTGTTTTGCCTTCTGAAAATATTTTATATAAAAAAATACTTTTTTATTTATTTATTTAATATTAAATATTATTAATTTGTATACATAATACATATTTAGTAAATAATACATATATATATATATATATATATATATATATATATATATATATATATATATATATATATATATATATATATATATATATATATATATATATATATATATATATATATATATATATATATATATATATATATATATATATATATATATATATATATATATATATATATATATATATATATATATATATATATATATATATATATATATATATATATATATATATATATATATATATATATATATATATATATATATATATATATATATATATATATATATATATATATTTATTTAGGGTTAAAATGAAAAATACATACACTTTTTATTTTCATTAATATTTAAATATAAAAAACACCTTTTCACAAATATACTCCATTTTATTTTATTTTTGTACACAATAAATAAATACTTGTACATAATAAATAAATAATGCATTTTATTTAATAGAATTAGGGTTTAACCCTAAACATGAAAAATTCCCAAAAAAATAATACTTTTCTTTTTGTTTATTTTGATACATAAAAATACTTTTTTTCATATATACAAAAACCATTTTTGCATCTTGCATATTTATTCTTATTTCATTTAATTTTTGCAAATAATTATCTTGTAAATAATTCAATATTGATGTAACAATTTAGGTTTAAATTCCTTGTCAAAATCCCCATTTGAACATTTGTGCCCCCCTTCCCATATATGGTGTTGTAATAGCTTAGTAAATTTATTTTTCGCACTTTATTGCTTTCTAATTATACCATGTTAGAATTAGGGTTTTGTATGCGAAAAAACAACAAAAAATAGTTTGACCTAATTTCAAGATAAACAAGCATGAAAATGGACACACAAATCACACTTGCACCCCCTAGGGTATTCTACTTGTTGCCTTCAATAAATGGGCCATATTGCATGTTAGGTCTCTTTGGGCAAAACAAACACAAATCAAATGATCATAGTCCCTCGATGACGCTTTCGAAAGTTGCCTAAAAAATGATCAAGTCCTTTAAAAGAAAATTGCCCAAAGATACTTGGCACCATTACAATTATGGTCTAAATGATGACCCGCGCCCGTCCCTTTCACATTCTAACATGAGATTGTCCACCAAATACAATGGTGGAACAAACTTGTTAAAAGGGTTAAAACATAGCAATAAACCTTGAGAAATTTAGGAGTAGATAACCTCTTAGTTACTTGAAACAAACTTGCAAAAACAAAACATTTGCCTATTTTCTAAAACCACATCTCACAACACTTTCAAAACAACTTTAAAAAAAAACAAATGAAAACCTTTTCAAAAGACATACATCTTTGTATACATCCCAACATGGATCATTACAAAGGTTGCCACCACATTGGCTTCTTTTTCAAAATATTTTCAAACCCACACACACAAGCACCATTTCAAACAATTGAAACAAAAGTCAAGTGATCTAAGCAAGTAACTAAGAGCCCATGGATAACCATGGATAGAAAGGGTTCTAATACCTTCCCTTTCTATAATCTACTCCCCGAACCCAAGAAAACATCTCAAAGGTTTTTGCTGTGCTTTTTAACCTTTCCTTAGGATAAAATAAAAAGTCGGTGGCGACTCTTGCTCAACCGAAACATTTGCGAAAACAAACGCAAAACCATAGTCAGTTCTCCCACCATATCACAGAACTGGCGACTCTGCTGGGGATTAATTTAAAAGTGGAGTAACCTTAGGGCTTAGATCACCTTTGTTTTCAATTGTTTGCTTTGTTTGCTTTTATAATTGTGGGCTTTGCATTGGAGTTTCATAGATCCTAACTCGGATCTGGGAAATACCCTTTTTAGGTAGCATAATCTGTGAGGGACCTGTCCGGCGTAGACCGACATGGGTGAAGCAGTGGCTACGTTGGTGTGGCACCTTGGTCTGTACCTATATCCCTTGTGTTGCAATGAGGAGAATATAGGTCTTATAAGGAGTCATTAAACACCAACCGACCTTAGAACCCTAAATTAACCAAACTTGGCCATTAGGACAGTAGCAGTATGCTACACTCATTAAGGCTAAACTCTCGCGATGGTTCTGGCTGCAAGAAAAGATTGCGATGCTGGAGTTATGACTGATTGAGGGTAGTCAATGATTTGAGATCCTCTAGAACCCGGTTACTTTTGATAGGACAGGTTTTAACCAACGAAACTAAAAGAGGGTAATACCTAAACTTCATGCTGGCCTGAAACCTAAGGGTTGTCTTGTGTGACTTGTGTGCCTTATCATGCTTGCCTGTGTGAATACTTGTGGTGTGCTTCATCATAGCATCATGCCATCATACCATTGCATGCATCCTGTATAAAGGACTAACCCATTTCGAAGACAAAAAAGTTTCATATTTGCTCTATTTTGTAGGACATCATGATGCCCGTGCGTAGGAATACTATCCGGCTCAACTTTGTTCAACCACCAACTTTGCTCAAGGATTTGGTTGGTAGGATTCCAAACACTTCTTCCTTCATCAACAGGCATGGTTCTCTCCTTGGCTTGATCACTGCAAAATGGGACCAACAACTGATAAGTGTTCTGACCCAGTTTTATGACCCCCTGTATCATTGTTTCACCTTTCAAGACTTCCAGCTGGTTCCTACCCTGGAAGAATTCTCTTATTTGCTTGGGATCCCTGTCTTGGAGCAAACTCCTTTTACTGGTTTGGAAAAGACTCCTAGGCCTGAAGAGATTGCTGCAATTCTCCCCTTGACCAAAGAAGATGTATTGGCTAACTGGGAAACTAGAAGTGGAGTTAAGGGCTTTTTGGTCAAATTTCTGGTTGGCAAGGCTAATGATTTCTGGAATAACTTGGACTTCAAGGCATACGAAGATATTCTGGATCTTTTAATCTATGGTCTGGTATTGTTTCCCAATCCTGACACCTTTATCAGTATCTATGCCATAAGGATTTTCATGTCTCGGAATCCTGTACCACTCTTTTGGGTGATATCCTGCAACAACTCTATGCTCGTACTTCTCGAAAACGGGGAACTCCGTGGTGTTGGGCTCCTTTGCTAGTGAGGTGGTTTATTTCGCACCTTCCTAAGTTCGTGCTGAAGAATGAAGAAGGAAAGGGTTCGGCTCGTAGGCTAATGTCTCTCAATGATAATGACATCACTTGGACTCTCAGAGGTTTGGATGAGGTAGCTGTTATTGATCGTTGCGGAGAATACCCTAATGTTCCGTTGATTGGTATCCAAGGAGGAATCTCTTATAATCCATGCTTAGCTCTCCTCCAGTTTGGAAGAGCCAGAAGAGTTGGGCCTCGTGAAATGTTGGTTCCTCACTTTCATTTTGAGTTTCAGGCAGACAGTGACAAACTACGCCATGGATTCATTAAGGCTTGGGACAGAATTCACAAAGCTGACCCACATGAGTTGGGACCAAAGACTTCTCTACCAATGGAACCCTATTGCAAATGGGTCCGCATCCGTGCTCAGAAGTTAGGTATGCCGTATGAAGCTGTCAGACCTATCATTCTTGAATCTCCTGATGAAGATGGAGTTCCTCCAATTGTCCTCCCTCCTCAGATACCCACTGATTTTGATACAATGAAGAGATCTTGGGCGCAGCTAAAGGAAGAACGGGATTTTTATCAGGAAAAGTTCAACGAGCAGGAACGGAAGATCCAGAGGCTGACTAAGCAATTGGAGGAAGAACGGGTCCTGAACAACTACATCAACACTGAGAAGAGGAGGCCATGGGAGCACTGATGGGCTTTGGATATTTCCTTTTACAGCTTTTATTTCCTTTCCAGTATTTTTCATTCCTGTAATGCCTAAGGGCAAGTTGTTGAACAATTAAAATTTTAATCTAATGAAGTGTGTTTCCCTTTTGTCTACAAAGTTGAATCTTGTTTGTCTTTGAAAACATAAAACATACGCATCTCATTGCACCATATGCATAGCAGGTACCCTATTTCACAGGTTGCTTAATCTTCTTCGCTGTTTATTTGAACAGTCATCATGAATCCAGACTCATCCAGTGAGCAAGCAATCAAGGCCCTTAAGGTCCAAAGTGCCCAGTTTCAAGAGATGGTCCTAAGCCTAGCCCAAGGTCAGTAAGAGTTGAAGACTCTACTCCTGAAGAAGAAGAAGAAGAAAAAGAGGACTGCGTTATTCAACATTGGACGCAGATTTGGGAACACACTCCATAATGAAGCTGAACCAACTACTTCTTCTGCTGAGAAAAACAGTCCCCAAGGGGGAGGAGCTCCTAGTCCTGCAGTCTCTGACAACGAGACGGACTACAATGACGAACAATACCCACCTGCTGCTGACAGATACAAGCAATTAGAAGACCGCTTGAGTGCCATGGAGATTCAGAATGTGCCGGGGCTGGATTTCGGAGATTTGGGGTTATCTTCTGGGGTAGTAATTCCACACAAGTTTAAGGCGCCTGCCTTTGCCAAATATGACAGGGCTTCCTGTCCAAAGCTGCATCTACGGTCGTACGTAAGGAAGATCCAACCTTACACGGCAGATAAGAACCTTTGGATTCACTTCTTCCAAGATAGCCTTTCGGGGTCACAGCTTGAATGGTTCTACCAACTAGATGGAACTAGCATCCGACACTGGGAAGATTTGGCAACCGCATTCTACAGACAATATCAATACAATTCTGATCTCGCTCCTACGCGTACCCAACTTCAGGGTATGTCTCTAGGAACGGGCGAAGGGTTCAAAGAATATGCACAAAAATGGAGAGATTTGGCTGGCAGGGTGCAGCCTCCATTGACTGATCGTGAGCTGGTTGATATGTTTCTGGGTAATTTTTCTGGTCCTTTTTTCAATCATTTGGTTGGTAACTCCTCCGCTGGGTTTACGGATTTGATTCTGATGGGTGAAAGAATTGAAGCTGGCATCAGGTCAGGGAAGATACAAAAAGCTGCCTCCCCAAGTACGGAGAAGAGGCCTTTCAAGAAAGAAGCGAGTGCGGTCTATGGTCCTAGAACACAAGTCAAGCCAGAAAGCCGCCAAGCCGTCAATGCTTTGGTCATTTCAAAACCTGTTGCTGCTCCTCAGCAGTACAATCAACAAAGAGGTGAAAGGCCCAAGAGGCAGTATACTAGGCTGAGTATGACCTTGTCACAAATCTTACCGCAACTGTTATCAACCAACTTGGTGACCATCAAAGAAGCGCCAAAGGTCGTGAATACTGCATCTCCTAAGTATAATCCAAATGCCCGTTGTGCTTATCATTCCGATAGCCCCGGGCATACTACTGATGATTGCTGGGCCTTGAGAAATAAGGTGCAAGACCTTATCGACGCGAAGGAAATTCATTTTGAAGCGCCTGAGAGGCCAAATGTTGTAACTGCTCCTATGCCCCAGCATAGAGTAAATGCCATTGAGGAAGATTTGTATGCTGTTTCGGTGAATGATGTTGCTACCCCTCTATTGACTGTTAAGAGGAACTTACTACTAGCCGGTTTATTTCTGGGTTGTAGCAAGGGTTGCCTCCTGTGTGCTGTTATCCCTACCAGTTGTCCGCTGCTGAAATCAGGCATCCAAAGCCTGATGGATAGCAAAGAAATTCTGTTCAAGAAAACTGTTGTTCCGTTTGTTTCTGCTGAAGAAGTATCTGTTGTCACAATTTACAATCCTGCCAAAGCTCCCACGAGGAAGCCAGTCCAAATTTTGTCTGTTGCACCCATTACTATTACTGTTCCGGGGCCTCTCCCCTATGAATCTAACAAGGCTGTCCCATGGCATTATGGGGCCGATGTGTATGTGCTTGGAGTGAAGCAGGAGTTCAACACCAATACCAGTATCAGTAACATCATTGGTCCCGCTAAGATTACCCGCAGTGGCAGGATCTTCTCGCCTGACATTGCACCGCCAGTTATCCGAACACCTCTAATCATCACACCTGCAAGTGTGCATGTTCCAATTCAAGTTCCTATGATGCCAGGCAAAGAAGTTGCTACCGGTTTGCCTGCCAGGACGGAGGCACCAAAAAAGACTGCTGTGGAAGCCTCCCAACAAGAAATGGAGGAGATCCTTAAAATCATCAAAAAGAGTGACTTCAATGTCGTTGAACAGCTGGGGCATACCCCCTCCAAAATCTCTATGCTATCATTGCTGCTATGCTCAGAGGCCCATGCAAAAGCCATGATTTCATTTCTGAAAACGGCCCATGTGCCGCAGGAGACCTCTGCAGATCAATTCACCGACTGTGTGGATAATTTGACCGCTGATAATGGTTTGGGGTTCTCGGATGCTGACCTTACCGCCAAAGGAAAAAATCACAATGATGCCCTGCTTGTTTCCATAGAATGCAGGGACACTACTCTTGCACACGTGTTGGTGGACACCGGTTCTTCCCTGAATGTATTGCCCAAGAAGGCATTGGATCGCTTGGATTGTGAGGGTCTGGAATTGAAGCCTAGTAACATCATTGTTAGAGCCTTCGACGGTTCTAAGAGGATGGTGCACAGTGAAGTAGACATTCCTATTCGTGTGGGTTCCCAGGTTTTCGACTCAACGTTCTATGTAATGGATATTCGTCCATCTTATTCCTGCTTGTTGGGTCGACCCTGGATTCACAAAGTTGGGGCAGTAACATCCACTCTACACCAAAAGCTCAAATACCCTGTCAAAGAGAAGATTGTTACTGTGCAGGGTGAGGAGGAATACATGGTTAGTCACTTGAATTCATTCCGGTATATCGAGATGGACGGGGAGTTTATTGAAACCCCCTTTCAGCATTTTGAGGAGGTTCCTCCAACGTTGGCATCGGCTGAAACAGTGGTTGAAGAAGACTTTCCGTTGAAGATGGCGTCCTTGAGGGATGCCCGGGCTGTAATCGAGAAAGGCAATTGTGCAAATTGGGGTCAGCTTCCTGACTTCACTCAAAAGAACGACAAGTTTGGGCTGGGCTTTACTGCAGAGGCTCAGAGGGCTGTGCGCAAGGAAAAGGTCAGAAAGGCTCCAGTGTTTATCACCAGTCCAAGGGTGAATGCTATCGAGGAGGACGTAGAGGAAGCAGAGTTTGACAGTTGGATCTATCCAACCACCAGCAACGGACCAAGCAACTGGACGACAAAGGATTTTACACCTATCACATTTGTCACGCAGTAATTAATTCTTTTGACTTCCAATTTGTAACAAACAATATGTTAAAACTTTGTTGGCTCGGTGTCCTACCCGGGGCATCGTAGCTCCATTTGTGAGGGCTTTTTGTATGACATTTCCATATATCATCAATCAAAACATTGGACGTTTGTTGCATTTCAAATCTTGTGCTCTTTTTCTTTCTGTGTTATATATTGCAAAACAGCTATATTTACACACACTCACTTATACAGGTTTCAATCCACTCTAGATCTCACTGGTAACAGCTCTGCTACCACCAGTTATGACTTCGAGAATCCGATCAACTTGGCCGAAGACGAAGGTGAAGATGATTGCGAAGTGCCTGGCGAACTTGCAAGACTGCTACTCCAGGAAGAGAGGGCTATTCAACCACATGAAGAGCCAGTGGAAACAATTAACTTGGGTACTGAGACAGATAGGAAAGAGGTCAAGATTGGTGCCAATCTAGAGCTCAGCGTGAAGCAACGATTGATCCAGATGCTACATGATTACATGGAGATATTTGCTTGGTCCTATGAAGACATGCCTGGTTTGGATGCCGACATTGTAGTTCATCACCTGCCAACCAAGGAAGACTGCCCTCCGGTAAAGCAAAAGGTCCACCGCATGCGTCCAGAGATGTCCGAAAAGATCAAGGCTGAGGTTATGAAGCAATTCGATGCCGGTTTTCTAACAGTAACTTCTTATCCTCAATGGGTTACCAACGTGGTGCCAGTGACGAAGAAGGACGGCAAAGTCAGAATGTGTGTCGACTACAGGGATCTAAATAGGGCAAGCCCCAAGGATGACTCCCCCTTACCTCACATCGACGTTCTTGTTGACAATACTGCTCAACACAAGGTGTTCTCCTTCATGGATGGTTTTTCAGGGTATAATCAGATCAAGATGGCTCCGGAAGATATGGAAAAAACTACCTTTGTGACTCAGTGGGGCACCTTCTGCTACAAGGTCATGCCATTCGGGTTGAAGAATGCTGGGGCAACCTATCAACGTGCCATGGTTGCTTTATTTCATGATATGATCCATCATGAGATTGAGGTATATGTTGATGACATGATTGCAAGGTCCCAAACTGAGGAGGAGTACCTTGATCATCTGAGGAAGCTGTTTGACCGACTCAAGTTATACAAGCTGAGGTTGAATCCCAACAAATGCACCTTTGGGGTGAGGTCCGGAAAATTGCTAGGTTTCATTGTAAGTGATAAAGGTATTCAGGTGGACCCTGCCAAGGTAAAAGCCATACAAGAGATGCCAACTCCAAAGACAGAGAAAGAAGTCAGAGGCTTCCTGGGACGACTGAATTACATTGCCCGATTCATCTCACATCTAACTGCTACTTGTGAGCCAATCTTCAAATTACTGAAGAAAGATCAAGTAGTACGCTGGAACGATGAATGTCAGGCTGCCTTTGAAAAGATAAAGGAATATCTCCAAGAGCCACCCATTCTTATGCCACCAGTGGAAGGGAGACCTCTGATACTATACTTGACAGTACTTGACAATTCAATGGGGTGTGTGTTGGGACAGCATGCCGAGTCTGGCCGAAAAGAGCACGCTATTTATTACTTGAGCAAAAAGTTTACCGACTGTGAGTCTCGTTACTCACTGCTTGAGAAAACTTGTTGCGCTCTAGTATGGGCTGCTCGCCGACTGAGACAGTATATGCTGACTCACACTACTCTTTTGATTTCAAAGATGGATCCCATCAAGTACATATTCGAAAAACCTGCTCTGTCTGGAAGAATAGCAAGATGGCAAATGATCTTGACAGAATATGATATCCAGTATACAACTCAGAAAGCAATTAAAGGAAGTGTACTGGCAGATCATTTGGCACACCAACCTGTGGACGATTACCAATCATTGAACTTTGATTTTCCGGACGAAGATATCATGGTGGTAACTGACTGTGAAGTACCTGGACCGGATGAAGGACCTGAGGAAGGATCCCGATGGTCTATGCATTTTGACGGAGCCTCCAATGCTTTGGGTAACGGCGTCGGCGCTGTAATCATATCTCCCAAAGGGACACATACTCCACTCACCGCCCGATTGTGTTTCAACTGCACCAACAACATGGCAGAATATGAGGCATGTATCATGGGTCTGCAAGTTGCAATCGACTTAAGGATCAAATTTCTGAGTGTCTTCGGAGATTCCGCTCTCGTGATCAATCAGATCAAAGGCGAGTGGGATACGAAACACCCAAATCTTATTCCTTACAAGGAGTATGTGTTGACCTTGCTTCCCCACTTTGAAGAGATAAATTTTGAGCACTTCCCAAGAGAGGAGAATCAGCTAGCGGACGCACTAGCTACGATGTCTTCAATGTTCAAAGATAAATGGGACAATGAGGCTCCCCGGATCATTATTTGGAAATTGGACGAACCAGCATACTGCTGCGATCTTGAGGCCGAAAAGGTGACTGAAAAACCCTGGTATCACGAGGTGAAGAGGTACTTGGAAGCTCAGGAATACCTTGAAGGAGAATCTGTCAATGACAAGAAGTTCATGAGGAGGTTTGCTGCAAAATTCTTCCTCAGCAACGGCATTCTCTACAAACGGAATCATGATTCAACTCTACTGCGTTGTGTGGATAAGGCTGAAGCAGAGAAGATCATGATAGAACTGCACGAAGGTACATTTGGAACACATTCCAGTGGACACACCATGGCAAAGAAAATCCTTCGGGCAGGATATTTCTGGTCCACAATGGAAGCCGATTGTTACCAACACTCTCGAACTTGTCACAAGTGCCATATCTATACTGACAAGGTGCACATCCCTCCGGTTCCTCTGAACGTCCTGACAGCACCTTGGCCTTTTGCAATGTGGGGCATTGATATGATCGGGGAGATTCGACCGACGGCATACAACGGGCATCGCTTCATCTTGGTAGCAATTGATTACTTCACGAAGTGGGTTGAGGCAGCTTCCTACGCAACGGTAACCAAGAGTGTCGTGGCACGTTTCATCCGGCATAACCTGATATGTCGGTACGGCGTCCCGGAAAGAATCATCACGGACAATGGTACCAATCTTAATAACAAGATGATCACTGAGCTCTGCGAGCAATTCAAAATACAACACCATAACTCTTCTCCTTACCGACCGAAGATGAATGGGGCTGTAGAGGCAGCTAATAAGAATATCAAGAAAATTGTGCAGAAGATGACAGTAACCTATAAAGATTGGCACGAGATGTTACCGTTCGCTCTTCATGGGTACCGTACCTCAGCAAGGACGTCAACCGGGGCAACTCCTTTCTCCTTGGTCTATGGCATGGAGGCAGTCTTGCCAATTGAAGTCCAGATACCCTCTCTCCGGATAATGAAGGATGCAGACTTGAGTGAAGATGACTGGATCCAGACTCGACTTGATCAATTAAACCTGATTGATGAAAAGAGGCTCACCGCTATCTGTCATGGTCAGACGTACCAAAAACGGATGATCAGGGCATTTAACAAGAAAGTCAGACCACAAGAGTATCAAGTTGGGGACCTGGTAATCAAACACATCATCCTTCCTCAAAGTGATCCCCGGGGCAAATGGACACCTACATACGAAGGGCCATTTGTGGTTAAACATGTGTTCTCAGGAGGAGCCATGATCCTAACCACCATGGATGGTGACGACCTTCCTCACCCCGCCAATGCAGACATAGTAAAAAGATACTACGCATGAATAAAAGACCCGCTAGGTTGACATACCTAGGCAAAAATTAGGGCTTCCCGGCGAACCAAAAGGGTTTGGGCAAAATGAAGGGATGAAATGAAAAAAATCTGTACACCCGGCAAGTCGAAAACCTGAAAAGGCGGCTTGGGCAAAAATGGGTATCCCAGTGGACTGAAAACCTGAAAGGGCGGTCCAGGCAAAAGTTAGGGATAAAGCGTAACACTATGTCTCATTGGATCACCTTGCATCCAGAATTCGGCATCAACTATCTGGCTCAGATCTCGGCATCGATCAAACAACTTCATCTTCAACCAAGCAGCAAAGTGATGAGACGCTTGAAGACATAAAGGCGATAGCAGAGTTGGAACCCAATGGGATTGTTCACATAGCTGTTTTGTTTCCTTTTCAAAATTGTAAATTCTATGTTATTCGGCGGCATTCTCTTACTAGGATGTCAGTCTCTTGTACAAAAGCGCCTATTCACAGGCAAAATTCAAAATCAATACAAATCCATTTTTTTACAAATTGCCATTGTTTTTCCTTTTTTCTGTTTTGTCTTGCGAAGAACGTCCAATGATCATTTTTGATATATGCATTTGACGTTAAATTGCTGATTCATAAATATTTGCATATGAAACAAAAGACTAATTACAGGTGACATCAGAAATGGGGGCAATGTAAAGTTGTCTAATGCAGTCTGGTTTCTTTGTCCGCCAAGGTACCAAGGTAGATTCTAACTGAAGAATGTGACCAAATCATTTCAACTCCCCGCAGAGTAAGACAAGATTCAGCAATACTTTCCCCAAATAGAGTTGGTTCCCTGTCAATCCTGAAAAGGCACAACATTCCCCAGTGTAGTATAGGCATTCATCAGCAAGCATCCCCGACAGTCTTCATCTAAGATTGTTCCCCGGCGGAATACAGACACCCCAGTAGAACCATTTACCGATACAGTTCCAAAAGTTTCCCCAGGAAAGTCAAATCCATATCTCCAGCAGGTCTCAAAGCTTATCCCTTGCAAAATACAGACGTCTCTCCCGAGCTTTATTCAAAGTTATTCCTCACAAGGGCTTATAACTGGGTTATCCTCAGCTATCTGCCACGGAAGATCGCTCTCGGCAAAGTTCTTCCTATTCCCCAGCGGAGTTTATCTTTGGTATCCCCAGCGGAGTTTATCATCATCATCCCCAGCAGAATCCATCATTGAAGTCATCAGCAGGCCTCTCATCGAAACTTCAGCAAAGTATCTCTTCCACAGAGCAATTCCCCGGCCGGTCGTCAAGGATTTATTTTCCTAAAACGAAAATACATTCATAAACATTTCACATTTTCATACATCTTGCTTACATACATGATAAAGTGCATACAACATTATCTCATGTTGAGCATCATGACATCATGCATATCATACATCATGACATTGCATGCAACTTATGTTTTTGCCTTTTCAGGGAAAAAGACAACTACCTTCAACTATCACAATTCCAGATTCGATTCTTGTATCCAGCAAGGGCACATCTGTTGACCACATTTCCAGACTCGATTCCTGTATCTAGCCAGGGCACGTCTAAAGAGTTCGAAGATTCGATTCCTGTATCCAGCCAGGGCATATCTGTTGACGACTATTTCCAGATTCGATTCCTGTATCCAGCCAGGGCACATCTGTTGACCACATTTCCAGACTGGATTCCTGTATCTAGCCAGGGCACGTCTGAAGAGTTCAAAGATTCGATTCCTATATCCAGCCAGGGCATATCTAGCAACTATCACAATGCCAGATTCTATTCCTGTATCCAGCCAGGGCATATCTGTTGACCATATTTCCAGACTCGATTCCTGTATCTAGCCAGGGCACGTCTGAAGAGTTCGAAGATTCGATTCCTGTATCCAGCCAGGGCATGTCTATTGACGACTATTTCCGGATTCGATTCCTGTATCTAGCCAGGGCACATCTGTGAGCAACCGATTGTAGATTCGACACCTGTATCTAGCCAGGGCATATCTGCATGAGGAGATTGAAGATCAAACACCTGTAACAAGCCGGGAAAACATTTGTCTTTCTCAAATACACAAGTTCTCGCTAAGGAATCTCTTGTGCGATCAACACTTCCAAATGGCATCTATAAGCACATTCCCGACAAGGTTCTGTCGCATCTCCAGATGGCATCTATAATCCCATCTCCCTATCCACCATCTCTCCAAATGGAATTTGTAAGCCCATTCCCGACATCACATTGCTGTTACCCCAACATGCGAGTGCAAATTTCCGGGCACTCTAGTATCCAATCTCCTTTTACCCTCGAGTCACGAAAGGCAAACTTGCCAATCTAACTCTTCAGGTTCAAGAAGATTGAACAGGGGCAACTGTTGTACCCCAAAATTTTCCCTCCCATTTCCTCAACATTTTCTCATCACAAGACCCTTGAAAATCAAGATCTAGTTAGGGTTTCCTCTGCTCAAGACTTCTCCTTGCACTGTTGACCCAAATTAGGGTTTGTGTTTGCACAAAGATATTTTGACCTAAAATGCCTAAGATGACTTTCATGCTTCATGTTGGACTCCCAAGTTTATCCATACCAAGTTTCAAGTCTTGATTCCAAATTTTGCCCAGTCAATTGGACAGTTGACCTAGAAATCAACTGTATTGGGGAAAAAGTCAATTGTGGCAAATTGACAGTCAAATCTCATGAAAATTGACCCACATCAACATTATGAACTCACATGGACCATTTGATCAAGTTTGGATCACAATTCCACAAGAAATTTGATCAGATCATCAAAAGGGCAAAATGGTCATTTTTAGGGTTTTGACTGCACAAAGGCAATTTTTGACTGTTTGACCTAGCCAATGGAAAACCAAGCTCACATATGGACTCAAGGACCCCATGGAATTATCTTGACATGCTCAACAAGTTCAAAGGATCCCAAATACACAAGATTGATAGTTGAATTTCCTAGTCAATTGATCAATTTTGACTGTATACTGAAAAGTCAAACTTTGACTTTTTGATCAAAATCAAGGGTCAAGATTCATTTTTCATCAAAGCATGCCAAATCATGAAACTTGTTCACCAAGAAATCAAAAATTGCAAATTAGGGTTTGAAATGGGAATTTTTCATAACTTAGAATTTTTCTAAGTTATGAAAAACCCTAATTTTTCCCCAACTTTGCCCCACTTTCTCACCATGATCCATTTGGATCATGATCCATTTGGATTCAAGCAAAAGTCAAAACATGAAAGTTGTAGCCTATTGCATAATCTACAACTTTGAATCACAAAGTTTTCCCAAAAGAGGCTTGTATCTCAAGTTACAATTTTTGGAACAAGGGTACCAAACCATTCTTAACTTAGTGAAATTTTGACCTAAGCAAGTTTTTTACCTAACTTCAAGACCATTTTTCATACACTTCCACTTGGAATTTCAATTTGCACTTCAAATATGGATTGTAGTACACATTCCAAGCTTTCCAAAATGTCCAAGAACTCATCAAACAACCTCATAACTTGAGAGAATCGAATTTTGCAATATGGCAAAAACTCAATTTTGAATTGACCAATTTCCATGTTCATAACTTATGCATTTTCAAGTCAGCTTGGTTTATGCTACATTAGAGGTCTCTAAACCATCCAACACTCAATAATTTAATGCATACTCATTGTGACAAAGCCTTATTTTGTGTATCCAAGCATTGTATGCAAGATTAGGCCATAAATGGAAAAAGCATTTTAGCCATTTTTGAAAAGATTGCTTTATGTCAAGTTCCCATATCTTTGAAGTACAAAGAAATCTCAGAGGCACAAGTTATGAGACATATTGCACTGATCATGGCAAGGCTTTGCAGCATGTTTAGGGGTCCTCTACCTGTCTAGAACACAAGGTGATCATTGCTTGCTTAAAGTTCAAGAAACATTGCATATGAGATACCAACTTCCATATCAGTCAACCAAGCCTTAGAGAAAGTTATCAAACACATTCCAAACATTCATCCTAAGCTGAAGCACGACCCTAAGACCTCCAATACCTCCACAAACTCAAAATCACCATCAAACTGCCAAAACAGAGTAACCTCTACAGATTGAGTTCCAACTCTCATCCCTTTCATGCTTTCTTGCTAAAAGCTCTTCACACACCTTCCCTACCATCAATGCAAGCTAACCAAAACCTAAGACAAGACCTGTAACACCCCCAGGCCACTTCACCATTTTCATTTTCTTGTTTTGCAGTTGAAGTTCTCTAGCACGATTCAAGAAGTTTCAGGACAAAGTAGAACTTGGAATAGCATCCTCACACTTCAAGGAAGCTGTACAAGTCATCATCTTGCTCTGAAAACTCCTCAACCACAAGGCACGATTCCAACTGAACAGGTATGTTCATGAAGTTCTATCTCTCAGTATAGGCATTGTTAGCTTTAGGTTTGTGAAGGAAACATGTCACAATCATAGCCCTGAATATGCCCATATGATTAGATTTCATTTATATTATGTGTGCTGCAAGAATTTTGAGTCTGAACATTGATAAAAACTAGGTCAGGAATTGGGGGAGAAGAAATTCTCCCTCATCTTAGAGAGTTAAGTCAAGTTTTTTATATCCCTGGATTCGTCTTCTCATGCTCTACACTTTTCATGTTGAAAGTTTTGCTTAAAAGTCCAGGAATTGGGAGATAGGAAACGCGTGCTTGCTTGAACAAGTTTGTTCTGAGGTTGAAGATGACTGGTTCTGGGCTGGGCCTGGAATGTTTTTCTTATTTGCACCATACATTTGCTTCTGAACCCCCTGAGCCCATTTTGTTCATTTTTAATGTTTTTTGACTTATCTTTTTTTTGGTTTGACTTATTTATTTTTCCTCATAATATAAAAAATATAAAAATAATTTTTTACACCATTTTTGAATTTATTAGGTATTTATTTGTTAGTTTAGTTTTATTCACAAATAAATAAATATATAAATTTTATTAAAGAATACTAAGAAATATGCAAAAACACTTTTATTTTCATTTTTATTTTTGTTTTGCCTTCTGAAAATATTTTATATAAAAAAATACTTTTTTTTATTTATTTAATATTAAATATTATTAATTTGTATACATAATACATATTTAGTAAATAATACATATATATATATATATATATATATATATATATATATATATATATATATATATATATATATATATATATATATATATATATATATATATATATATATATATATATATATATATATATATATATATATATATATATATATATATATATATATATATATATATATATATATATATATATATATATATATATATATATATATATATATATATATATATATATATATATATATATATATATATATATATATATATATATATATATATTTATTTATTTAGGGTTAAAATGCAAAATACATACACTTTTTATTTTCATTAATATTTAAATATAAAAAACACCTTTTCACAAATATACTCCATTTTATTTTATTTATATATATATATATATATATATATATATATATATATATATATATATATATATATATATATATATATATATATATATATATATATATATATATATATATATATATATATATATATATATATATATATATATATATATATATATATATATATATATATATATATATATATATATATATATATATATATATATATATATATATATATATATATATATATATATATTTATTTAGGGTTAAAATGCAAAATACATACACTTTTTATTTTCATTAATATTTAAATATAAAAAACACCTTTTCACAAATATACTCCATTTTATTTTATTTTTGTATACAATAAATAAATACTTGTACATAATAAATAAATAATGCATTTTATTTAATAGAATTAGGGTTTAACCCTAAACATGAAAAATTCCCAAAAAAATAATACTTTTCTTTTTGTTTATTTTGATACATAAAAATACTTTTTTTCATATATACAAAAACCATTTTTGCATCTTGCATATTTATTCTTATTTCATTTAATTTGTGCAAATAATTATCTTGTAAATAATTCAATATTGATGTAATAATTTAGGTTTAAATTCCTTGTCAAAATCCCCATTTGAACATTTGTACCCCCCTTCCCATATATGGTGTTGTAATAGCTTAGTAAATTTATTTTTCGCACTTTATTGCTTTCTAATTATACCATGTTAGAATTAGGGTTTTGTATGCGAAAAAACAACAAAAAATAGTTTGACCTAATTTCAAGATAAACAAGCATGAAAATGGACACACAAATCACACTTGCACCCCCTAGGGTATTCTACTTGTTGCCTTCAATAAATGGGCCATATTGCATGTTAGGTCTCTTTGGGCAAAACAAACACAAATCAAATGATCATAGTCCCTCGATGACGCTTTCGAAAGTTGCCTAAAAAATGATCAAGTCCCTTAAAAGAAAATTGCCCAAAGATACTTGGCACCATTGCAATTATGGTCTAAACGATGACCCGCGCCCGTCCCTTTCACATCCTAACATGAGATTGTCCACCAAATACAATGGTGGAACAAACTTGTTAAAATAGTTAAAACATAGCAATAAACCTTGAGAAATTTAGGAGTAGATAACCTCTTAGTTACTTGAAACAAACTTGAAAAAACAAAACACTTGCCTATTTTCTAAAACCACATCTCACAACACTTTCAAAACAACTTTCAAAAAAAACAAATGAAAACCTTTTCAAAAGACATACATCTTTGTATACATCCCAACATGGATCATTACAAAGGTTGCCACCACATTGGCTTCTTTTTCAAAACATTTTCAAACCCACACACACAAGCACCATTTCAAACAATTGAAACAAAAGGCAAGTGATCTAAGCAAGTAACTAAGAGCCCATGGATAACCATGGATAGAAAGGGTGCTAATACCTTCCCTTTCTATAATCTACTCCCCGAACCCAAGAAAACATCTCAAAGGTTTTTGCTGTGCTTTTTAACCTTTCCTTAGGATAAAATAAAAAGTCGGTGGCGACTCTTGCTCAACCGAAACATTTGCGAAAACAAACGCAAAACCATAGTCAGTTCTTCCACCGTATCACACAAGGTAAAGGTGGGGTTCTAACTCTATAATTGGGTTTATGATGATTGGTATGTGGGGTTAGAGGTGATTGCTGTCTTGTTCTAGAATTGAAAATACATGATTGTTGTATGATGAGAGTTGATGAATTTTAGATGAATATTGATGTCATGATGTTGTTCGATTAATGTAGAATTATAAGGTAATTGTGGGTGATGAACTGTCATGATTATATTAAGTCTTAGGGATTTAGTTATGGAACCTTAGTGAGATGCATGGAAGAAAACGCAAAATATTGCAGGGAAGAGAAAACGCAGAATTAGGAAAATTGATATCAGGCGCTACCGTTTTAGAACACTGAATTAATTTGGAGATGGAGTTAGTCGTACTGTTCTTAGTTAGGTTGATATTAGGCTAAGAATTAAAATGGTAGGATTAATAGAAAGTAGTAGTTCTGACGTTAGAAGTATGTTGTCAGAAGTTGCATTATCAGAAGTTGTATTGGTTAGAAGTTATGTTGTCAGAAGATTGTGTCATCAGAAGTTGTATTGGTCAGAAGTTGGGTTAGTCAAAAGTTGCGTTATCAGAAGTTGTATTGGTCAGAAGTTGAGTGGCCAGAAGTTGAGTTGGTCATAAGTTGTATTGGTCAGAAGTTGTGTTATTAGAAGTTGTGTTATTAGAAGTTTTGTTGGTTAGAAGTTGAGTTGGTCAGAAGTTGTTCTGGTCAGAAGTTGTGCTGGCCTTTACATTGTTTTCATACAGAATATGGAAGTTGGATGCTTAGAAGTTGTTGTTTGAACTATAACAGTAGGATAGTGACGGTAATAACGTTAGAGTTATAGAATAGCAGTAGTGACTTACTCTGGACTTCTTGTACAACTGAGTTGTTAGTGAGAAGTTATTCATGATGTTCTGTTGATGATTTTTAATAAATAAATGATGTTTAATAAATTATTTTGATGATATGAGATGTTGATGACGAGACGTTGAGATGCATTTGAGATGTTGTTATTTTGAGATGTTTTTGAGATGTTTTTGAGATGATTTAAGATGTTGTTAACTTGGGTGTTGTTATTACATTCATGGTTGTGTCGCATACATTACATTTTTGAGAAGGAGCTTATGCTCGTTGAGATGGCCTGTATTAGTGAATTTTGAGATGAAGGCTATGCCTTGTTGATGCCTCTATTAATTGGAAAAATTTTGAGATGGGAGTTCTGCTTCAATGGTACCACATGCATTTGCATAGTATTGAGTCACATTATATGATTTCATAGAGAAGTGTGTTTTGATGTTGATGAACGTGTATATGCGTTGTAATTATTGTTGATTATGAGATGAGAAGTGGTGACATTATTGATCTAATTTAATATATTAATTATCATGCGCTTTATTATATTGTTAGATATCTCACCCCTTCTGTTTGAATGTTGCCCTTATGTTGGTAACGTGCAGGTAATCGAGAGTAAAGGTTGTATACCTTCGGTAGTTTGAGTCGGTGTCATTGCTCTGATATGTAACACTCGAGGGGGATGAACGCTTGCTGTTTTTGATTGTTGATTATTATTAATATGTGATGTTTCGAAGTTGCTGTATTGATGATAAAATTGTTAGTGAGAATTCCGTTGCGTAGTTGTTGAATTATTTAATTAAAGATGTGATGTTGATGTTTCATCCGATGTTTTAAAAGTGTTATATATCCATGATGAATGCAATGAATTTTTGATAGAAGAATTTATGACGTCCCGATTCGTTTGCATGATTGAATTTTATAACTCTAATTTAATTTGCATAATTTTCTTGGGGGTAGAATTGGGGTGTTACAAAGTTGGTATCAGAGCAAAAGGTTGGTCCGACCTTGTCGTCGAGTCGTTGTTGTCTAACAATCGAGTATTATTATTTGAGTTATAATCATTATTTATGTTGTAGTGAGAAGTTGAGATGGCTGGAAGGAATGATGTTGCACTTGCTGCTGCTTTAGAAGCAATGGCTCATGCGATGAAAAATCAGCCGAATACTGATGGGAATGTTGGATCTCGTAGCTTGGCGACCTTCCAAAGAGAGAATCCACCTACGTTCAAGGGAAAGTATGATCCTGACGGAGCATTGGAATGGTTGAAAGAGATTGAGAGAATCTTTCGCGTGATGGAATGTACTCCATTGCAGAAGGTTCGTTATGGGACTCATATGCTAGCAGTCGAGGCTGATGACTGGTGGCTAGAGACTTGTCTAAAGTTGGAAGCTACAGGTGAGAATGTCTGTGATACGCTGGGAGAATTGACTTGATGTTTTTCATTTCGATCGCATTTGTGCTGATAGCAAGAGTCGCCACTGAATTTTTTTTATCCAAAAGGAAAGGTAAAAAAGCACAGGAAAGACTTTTCGAGATTATCTTCAGTTCGGGGGGTAGATTATGAAAAGGGAAGGTATTAGCACCCCTTTCATCCATGGTTTTCCATGGGCTCTTAGATACTCGTTTAGATCACTTGCTTTTATTTGACAATGTGCTTGTGGTGTGGGCTTTGAAAGTACTTTGTAATGGTTCTCGTTTCTATAAGAACGCGTACAAAGTTTTTATTTCGAAAAGTGGTTCAAAGATGTGTTTATAGATTGTGTTTCAGAAAATGTTTTGAAAAGATGTTTTACAATGGTTCTTGTATCTATAAGAACGTATACAGAACATTTTGTCTTTTGAAAGTGTTTTGAGATGAGAGTGTAGGTGCAAGAATGTTTTTGTCGTGAGCAAGCGAGTAACTAAGAGCGAATCTACCCACTCGAAAGTTTTTCAATTGTTCTTTTCTTCCTCCTTTTAATGTTTCTATCTTACCATTAATTTAGTAAGAAGCCCCATCGTTGGATGTGAAGGGACAGGCGCGGGTCAATTTTACAGTCATCGAAAGCAACTTATGAGACGCTTTAGCAATTTTCACAAGGGACAAGATCATTTTATCAAAGGTAACATCGAGGGTCATCGAGGGAGTACGATCTTTTTTTGTCGAAGGGTTATTGCTAAAGTGTCTCATATTCGAGGGACATGACTGTTTTTCCGATAGGCAGTGAAATAGGATTACCCTAAGGGTGCATGTATGAATAGTGTGTTAGTTTGTATGGATTTTCTCTGGTATTTGAAAATCATCTATTTGTTCATTTTATCTTGCCATACATCCTATTTACTAGCAATATATGAAAAGTAAATAAAATGCGAAAAAATAAAATCTAAGCTATTACATCGCTTTAGGGGGATGGGGGTACATATTTATGAATGAGGGTTGCAAGTAAAATTAAATCCTAAATTATTATTACAACCATATCGAAATGGATCAGAATGCGCAAGAAACGAAATTGGTTATTTATTTAAGAAAAGAAATAAGTTTGTTTAAGAAAATATTTTTGGACTTTTGTTTTAAGAAATAAAGTGAAGCATGAAAAAATGTTTTTTGAGTTTGTTGATTAATGAAATAGAAAGTGATAGAAAAAATAGTGAGAGAAAAAAGAGAGAATCAGCGCATTTCTAATTAAGGGAGGTCAGAAGTTTTGACCCTGGCGCACAACAACAGAACAGGTTTCAGAAGTTCTGAAACCAACAACAACAGAATAGATCTCAGAAGTTCTGAAACCACCAGCAACAGAACATGTTTTAGAAGTTCTGAAACAACCAACAACATAATAGATCTCAGAGGCTCTGATATCATTGGCAGAACTTGGTCTCTCTCTTCATGGCAGTCGGAACATCTGCATTTGTTCATTTCCCCATAAAACAGAAGATATGTATATGACAATTATAGCAGGTTTCGCAGCATTTCAGAAGCAAGAAATATCAGAACCATAAATCAAAGGAAAAGGTGAATCTGCTAATTCTAATTCTGAGTTCTAAATTCTTTCAGAAGTTCTGAAACTGATTTATTCCATACATAGGCAAGCAAACACATGAAGTCCCAGAACATGTATAACGTCAGAAACATGATATTTACATTGTATTTTTCTTTGAACATGAAAATCTGATAATGAAGTAAAGTAATGAGTGTCAGCAGAATCTTACCTTGCAACTGGAAAAGATTCTGTAAGCTGGAGGTTGGTTATAGACCCTGGTGATGTTCTGAGTAACTTGCTCACATACTCAACAGGATGGAGGTCTTCAACTTCTGGAACAGCCAAGGGGTGATACTCTGACTTCTTTGAGGTGGAAGTGAATGGAGAGTGTATGACAATATGAATGCAGAAGTTGAAATAGCTTCTAGTATACGAATCAACAACCGTGGGGATAGTTTTAGTCAAAGAACAATGGAGTTTTGATGTTGGAATCAAATGCTAATGTTTTGTATTTTGGTGTTTACAGCTTTTTGGGTTCTTGGAATTTAGCAAAGATTCAAGGTCTTTTTTTTCTTTTCGTGATTCTCTCTCTCCAAAAAAACCAACTTGTTCAACGTGTGATGGAACAGGCTACTTATAGATGGATTTTATTGTGGTTTTGGGGGGAAAAACAAATGAGATTTTAAACATTTTTGGCATACTGTCCCTTTGTTTTTAAATCACAGTTTTTGTAGGCTAATTTGGTATAAGAAAAACGCAGTCATGGACTGGATCAGCAGCACCTTGGAGTGTTGTGGCAGTTGGTTGCAGGACTATGCTATAGCAGGGAAGCAGGTTAAGGTTTGGGGTTTGGTGATGTTCTGATTGCAGAACATTAGAAACATAACCTCCAAACGCTAAAAGAGCATCTTCTGACCTGAGCGTTGAACATAGCCTCTACACGCTGAAGAATCATGTTCTGACTGAAGTGTTATATTCTAACCAAAGAGAAATGCTGATGCATGTTCTGATTGAAGCGTTATCTTCTGAGGGTGCTTTCATAGAGGCTGGTTCAGAAGTTCTGAAGCATCACATTCTCTAGACACTTAGAAATTTTTTCTAAATGTTTAGAAGATTTGATTTTTCCAAAGTAACTTCTGACTTCTGATTTCTTTGATGAATTCATTTTATTCCTTAATGGAATATGATTCTTGGAACTTGATTTTGATTTAAAATTCATAGTTTGACTCCTTTGGTGTGTAAATGACCATTTTGCCCCTGTGAACGATTCTCTTGGAAAATTTGTAATTTCAAATTTGCAACTGGATGGAAACAAACTTGAGGGTCCAGGTTGATCCTTTGAGAAATGAGAGGGCAAATTTTGGGGTACAACAGCTTCCCCTGTTCAATCTTCTTAAACTTGAATAGTGAGATCGACGTGTTTGTCGTTCGTAGCTTGAAAGTAGAAGATGATTGAACACTAGAGTGCCCAGAAATTTGCACTTGATGATGTGCTGGTTGATTGTGTAAGGAATGGGTTTAAAGATGCAATTTGGAGAAATGATGGAGAGTTGTCAGAGATGGGCTTATAGATGCCATCCAAAGGTGATTGTTGACAAAAAGTCTGAACTTGATTTTAACAGAAAATGAATCAGAATAAATCATTGAGAGATTTATCTGAACCAGTAAGAATCTTGAAACAGATCAGAATAACACGTTGAGAGATTTATCTGAACTAGTGAAAATCTGGAGACGAATCAGAATAAACTGTTGAGAGATTTATCTGAACTAGTTAAAATCTGGAGACGAATCAAAATAAACCGTCGAGAGATTTATCTGAACCAGTAAGAATCTGGAAACGAATCAGAATAAACCGTTGAGAGATTTATCTGAACCAGTGAAAATTTGGAGACGAATCAGAATAAACCGTTGAGAGATTTTTCTGAACCCAGCAAGAATCTGGAAACGAATTAGAATAAACCGTTGAGAGATTTATCTGAACCAGTAAGAATCTGGAAACGAATCAGAATAAACCGTTGAGAGATTTATCTGAACCCAGCAAGAATCTGGAAACGAATCAGAATAAACCGTTGAGAGATTTATCTAGACCAGTATGGATCTGGAAATTAATCAGAATAAACCATTGAGAGATTTATCTGAACTAGTAAGAATCTAGAAACGAATCAGAATAAACCATTGAGAGATTTATCTGAACCAGTAAGAATCTGGTAATGAATCATAATAAACCGTTGAGAGATTTATCTGAACCAGTAAGAATCTGGAAACGAATCAGAATAAACCGTTGAGATATTTATCTGAACCAGTGAAAATCTGGAGATGAATCAGAATAAACCATTGAGAGATTTATCTGAACCCAGCAAGAATATGGAAACAAATCAGAATAAACTGTTGAGAGATTTATCTAAAATAGTAAGAATATGGAAACGAATCAGAATAAACCGTTGAGAGATTTATCTGGACCAGTAAGAATCTGGAAACGAGTCAGAATAAACCGTTGAGAGATTTATCTGAACCAGTAAGAAATCTGAAAGAAATATTTTGCTATATGGATGGTCAACCAGTATTTTCTTGGGAATTGATTTTTATTTGAATTGTTGAAAATATTTGTCTGTTGGAAATTTGATGATAATTTCCTATCAATTGATTCTTTCCTGTAAAAGGTGAAGAGTCAGTTGTATGAAATTCTATGATGTATGCAATGCATGGTGTGATGTTTGTCTCTCAAAATAAATTAGATTGCACTGTATGTACTTGTGTTGTCAATGCTATGATGTATGGATGCAAATGTATGAAACTAAAGATTGTTTGTGCCGTAGCGTTGCTGGAAGCGGGGAAAATAAATCCCTTTTGAAGCACTGATGGGTGAATTCCAAAATATAAATTCTGTCGTAGAGAGGAAAAATCGGACATTGCTTGTATACTTCGTGAAATCCTGCTGAGGAAATCTGGGAAGTTGGGCAACTTACTGGGGACACTCTAGACCGGTGGTTGGAAATTTTTTTGCTCTATCAGGAATATGAGACCGCTTGATATCAACAGGCTGCATACTGGGATATGTTAGCGATTATGTGGTAGGACGCATTTGCTTCCGCTCTGGTTGGAGAAAGTACCTGCGAGGGTTTTATGGAATGGCTTATAGATATTATCCTACTTCTTAAAGTCATTAGTAATTGTTTTTCCGTTTGTTTTTGTATATTTGTAACAGTAATCACGTTCAAATGCATATGCTCAAAAATAAATCATTGGACATTTTTTTAAACAAGACACAGAAACACAGAAAAACAGATGGTTTTGTACTTTCAAAAGGGATATCTTTGTATTAACTTGAATAAGTATTTTTTGTACAATGAGACGAGCATTCTAGCGAGAGAATGTCATTGTAAAAAAATGAAAATTAATACAAAGAAAAGATAGCTATGTGAAATAATCCCATGGGGTTCCCATTCTGCTATAGTATTCATGTCTCCGAATGTCTTATCCACTTGTCGCCTTGGCGAAGTTGATTGGATTGATTTAGAGCCATTTGAGTTGATTGATCGATGCTAAAGATTGTCTGCAAGATGATCCAACGGGACATAGTCATATGTGTTGTACCCCAAAATTTGCCCTCCCATATTCTTCAAGATTTGCCAAGTCAAAGCTTCAAAATCTCTCCAAGGGTTGCACAGTTCAAGGGCCTCCTAACAGTCAAAATTAGGGTTTTGGTTCTGACAAAGAAAATGAAGTTTCCAAGGGTCCAATCAAGTCCCACATGCCTATAAACATGGTCAAGCATCCTCATACAAAGTTTCAAGACTTACAGCACAAAATTACACAGTCAAAAACCCTAATTGCACTACAGTCAACTGTAGGGGCAAAATGGTCATTTGACAGTCAAAAGTTCAAATTTTTGGTCAACATCTCATTTTGAAGCCACAAACATCATTTGATCAATTCTTGATCATGATTCTCAAAGCTTGGCTCAAAAATCATCAAGATGCAAAAGTTTCCATATTTGGACAGTTGAAAAAGTCAACTGTAAATTGACCAGGGCATAACTTTCACATGGATTATCAGAAAAATTCCATCCAAAGCTCATTTTTAAGAGAATGACATTTCCTACAACTCCTCTTCACACTTCAAGTCCAAGAAATGCTCTCACAAAAAGTTATCAATTTCAACATTATGGGTCATTTTCAAAAGTCAACAAAAAGGGACTTTAAGTCAAAGGCCATAACTTGAGGTTGGTAAATCAAAATGACATGGTACCAAAGACATTGGTTATAGGACTCAAAGACCTTTCCAAAATGTCCAAGAACATGAGCAAAGCTTAAAAATTGAGCAAGATATGCCTTGTGGAAGTTGGGAAATTGTTGGATATTTTGAAAAGTCAACATTGATTCAAATGACCTAAAAATGCTAATGGGCCTCTTTTTCTTCCACAATTCATCATCCAAGGCATGTGCACGACCATGTGGCCCAAAGGGAAGTTTTTCTTCATTTTTATTTATTTATTTGGATTTTTTATTATTAATAATTCATTTAATTAATTAAAATACATGAAAAATACTAAACCTAATTTTTTAAATCTTTTTGTACATAAAATAGGCTTAAGATTTCGTGTACAATCAGATATGGAAGGAATTATGGTGATTGGATATGATTGAGACCAAATATGCTTGAAAAAGATTGGAAAAATTATGGCTTGAAAATCAAATATCCTTTTCATCAATTCATGGATTTTCTGATCAAATTCTTTGACCTAATCGTTCACATATACATACATATGCTAATCCTACTCCTTGGGACCTCCCAGCTGCGCCAGAAATCCCTAAACAAACTTGGAATTTTTCAAGAAAAGTTTAACACTGAAAACTAGGTTCTAAGGTGATTCAAGCCACCATACTTATTCCATTGTGTTCCTGAGGCTTCAAGGAACATATACAGATCAAAATCATCGTCCCTAACACAGGAAATAGGTAGAACGATCTTGACCGGTTCAAGCTTTTTTTCAGATTCTTGAAACATGATTCATGCATTATTTGTAAATTCTAATATTGGATTTGTATTCATTATATCATTCTGAAGCTAACGGTGTACTTTGATTGAATCTTTATGCACCATACGCGATTTCACCATGAACAAGACCTAGGGTTTTCAAAACTGTGAATTGGGGTTTCCCAATTAAGGAAAAATTGGAACATGAAACCTAGGCCATTCAACTCAGCATGCTTAGACGATGCTAAATCCACCCTCGCGCTCAATTTATGAGCTACTACAAGCTAATCGCTATTTTCTGGAATGGCATATTTTGGAACGGTTCAAAAACCGTTGCTGATTCTTTTGTGTTTAAGGAAAAAAACAAAAGCGAGGAAGACGATGATTAGGTGGCCACCACTGATTGGTTCATTTTAAATTTTCGCGCGGAAATTCCACTAACTATTATTTTCTCTTATAATATTTGTTTACTATTACATATACAAGATGCGCGTTTGGAGCAGTTGGTAAGGCGTAAGACTGGTAATCTCTAGGACCTGGGTTCGAGCCCCAGGTCCCCTACCCTTTCCAATATTATTTATCCAATCGTCATTCTGTGCAGGTTCAACGCTAAGGAACACCATACACCCCTTGATCCAGATTGCCACGCACACACCAAGATCAATCCAAAGGCGCTGATTGGAAGAACACCATAGACTCTAGTCAAACGTGCCACACGCTTCCTGGAAAGGTCAACCAGGCCAAGGGCTATTGGGCCTGAATTGATTATCATACCTCTCATTTGGGGACAGAACCCCCCTAGGTTTGCAAGCTTTTACATTTTTTTCATTATTTTTATTTATTTCAATTATTGTTTTTAATTAATTTAATATTCTCATGAAAAACATAAAAACAACAAAAAATCAGAAAAGATAAAAAAAAAAAATTTTTTATTTAACTAATATTTTTGTAAATAAATTTCATTAAATGATTTTAGTTTTTTTAATCTAGGATTCATCTTAATATTTTTTCAATAAAAACCTAAAATTTGTAGAATTAGGGTTTGTATCAATTTTTATCCTTTTTCTTTTCTTTTCATAATAATTAATTATTAAATATTATTTTTGTAATTAAATTGCATGTAAATAATTAGATTAAGTTTAGGCTAAAATTTAATACTTTCTTAATAAACTAAAAAACAATTAGAATTAGGGTTAGTATTTTAATTTCAATTAATCTTTCTCATAAAAATCATAAAATACAAAAACACCAAAAATAATTCCCTTTCATTTTAATTTTCATTAATTTAATCATTTAATTTAATTTCGCAAAAAGGGTCCAACGCCCTCGTTTCTAATTTTAATTCATATTTGCGTATTTATTCCTTTTTCTTTTAATTATTTATGTACCTCTCCCAAAGCCGTGTAATATATTTCTCGCACTTTATTACGTTCTTTTTTTTCTGTCAAATCGGGTCCTGGAAATTTTGGCGATGTGGACCCGCGCCTTTTGTAATAGTTTAGAACTTTACCTTTCTCGCAACTTTTTAACTGTTAATAAATGCATGCAAGAATGAATGACTAAAATAAAAAGAACGCGTAGATCACTCATAACATGACAAGATAAAATATCCGAATCTGACACACAAATCACACACCACCCCTAGGGTACGCCTCACTGTTGCCTTGCCTCGAAAGGTGATCGTCGAGTAGAGGATGTCTTAGTAAGTCCTCATGATCCGGGAACCTGGCATGAGGGTAGCTTCTAAGGTGTCTTCCCATTGCTCTGGTGATCACCATGTCCCGAACCTTCGAATTGACCCGAACACCTCCAATGGTGATGCTACCTACCTCTCAATGGTGGGATGGCATTACTTTAAAGGACATTTACACAGACGAATTCCTTAGGGTAGGTAGACGACTCTAGATACTTACTCTAATTTCAAAACAAATTCAAAAATACTCTTCACACCGACACTTTTTCAAAAAGCTTTCGAAAGCAATTTTTCAAACACTCTTGAGGACCGATACAAGAGTCGAACTGAAATTTTCAAAGAAACTTTTTAAAACCCACAGTTGAAAAGCAAACAAACCATTTTTGAAAACACAAATGAGCAAGTATCTAAGAGCCCATGGATAACCATGGATAGAAAGGGTGCTAATACCTTCCCTTTCTATAATTTATCTCCCGAACCGAGAGCAATCTCTTTAAGGAATTTTTCTGTGCTTTTGTCCTTTCCATTTGGAGAAAATAAAAGACGGTGGCGACTCTTGCTTCCGCGACATTTCGCGAACCAGCGTTAAACAGTCAGTTCCAGATCCACCGATCACAGAACTGGCGACTCTGCTGGGGAATTATTTTAAAGTGAGGTGTACCTTAGGACTAAGATTACTTGTGTTTTCAATTGTCTGAATTGTTTGCTTTAAATTGTGGGACTGTCTCGGGAGTTCTATAGATCCTAACCCGAACTGGGGATACCTTCTTAGAAAGTAGCAACAAGGCTGTGAGGGAACTGTGCGGGGTATACCGACATGGTTGAAGCAGTCTGCTACTTTGATGTGGCACTTTGGTGTGTACCGGTAACCCTTGAGTTCAGTCAAGGAGAGTACGGGTCCGCCGCGTGGTGTCGTGAAGCATCAACTGACCTTAGGAACCTTAATTGAACTATCTTGGCCTCTTTAGGGTAGTGAGATAACTGACTTTGGTGCAGTCCGAGGTTGGTTGATACTCGATACTACACTCAATTGAGGGTTGCTTTCCTGGAATATTTCGGTCGCCAGTTCAGTGGCTAAATCGAAACGATGAACAATGAAAGCAATCCAGTGATATTGGGACCCTTAGAACCCGGTTACTTCTAATAGGACAGGTTGAACCCACCAACTTCAAGAGGGTACTACCTAGACCCCATGCTGGCCTTAAACCCTAAGGGCTTGTCTTGTGTGCCTTGTGTGCCTTACATGTTCGTCTTTGTAAATATCTGTGGTGTGTTTAATCATAGCATCATGACATCATCCAGCATCATATGCATTGACTAACCATTTCAGGGGTTCGAATTTTCATCTTTGTTCTTGTTTTGTAGGACATGGAAACCGTTCGTAGAAAGACAATTCAAATCAGTCTTGTAAGGATCCCTCCTCAGCTTAAGGAACTTATATCCAGGATTCCCGAGAGCTCTTCATTCAGTGAGAGACATGGAAGACTCATCAGTTTGGTCAATACCAACATTGAGGAAGACATGATAAAGGTCCTGTTCCAGTTCTTTGACCCTCTGCATCACTGTTTCACCTTCTTGGATTATCAGCTGATACCTACATTGGAGGAGTTCTCCCGGCTCCTGAAGATCCCTATCCTTGATCAACTACGCTACAACGGTACAGAAAAGGAACCCAAGCTTGAAGAGATTGCTAAAGCCTTGCACCTACAGTCATCTGACCTCAAGGGACATTGGGAAGTTAGAAGTGGTATCAAAGGGTTCTTAGCCAGGTTTCTGTTTGAAAAGGCCCATGAATGTTGGAACTCCCTTGACTTACAAGCTTTTGAAGAAGTTGTGGCCCTCCATGTCTATGGTTTGGTGTTGTTCCCTAACCCAGATCAGCTTATAGATATCAACACTGTCCAGATCTTTATGTCCAGGAATCCTATACCTACGTTGCTGGGGGACATCCTCCACTCATGTTACACTCGAACCATGAGAAAAAGAGGTGTCCTTATGTGTTGCACTCCTCTCCTGGGAAGGTGGTTTATTTCGCACCTTCCACAATCAGTTTTGAAGAACGAGCGGGGTTTGAGATGGTCACAACGGTTGATGACTCTCACACATGCAGATATACATTGGTGCCCTAGGTCCAGAGAGGATGTCACTATCATTGATCGTTGCGGAGAGTACCCTAATGTTCCTTTACTTGGAATCAGAGGAGGTATTACTTACAACCCATGCCTGGCTTGGAGACAGTTTGGTTATGCTCGGAGGGATGGTCCTCATGACATGTTAATTCCTAACATAGTTTTTGACTTCGACAACGATACTCAAGGACTTCGCCAGAGATTTATCAGAGCCTGGAGGATGCCAAGTAGGATAGACAGTAAGACACTGGGGCACAGGAACTCCATCCCGTTGGAACCTTATCTCAAGTGGGTACGAGCCCGCTCCCAGAAGTTAGTGATGCCTTATCCCCATATGCTCCCTGTGATCAAAGAGCCAGTCTTGGAAGGAGAAGTGTCCTACACTATTCAGCACCCTGATATGCCCACATCCTGGGAAGAGATGCAGAAGAGTTGGATCCAGCTTAAGGAAGAACGGAATTCTCTTGAAACCAGTCTATATGCCAGTGAAAAGAAGGTCTTGGAACTCACCCGCCTATTACATGAGGAGAGGAATCTCAACACTTACATAGCTCCAAAGAGGATGCACAGTGTATTTTGGGATTGATTTGCTTTTGTATTATTTTTCCCATGAGGTTTTGATGTACTGAACAATTATTTCCTTAATGATAACGTGTGTTCCTTTTTGTCTACAACAAATTTGAACTTTCGAACCCTTGAATGCATTGCATAAACACATATCATTCATCATGTGCATAGCAGGTTTTCCTCTTTTCAGGTTGCTTACAGTTCTTCGCTGTTTATTTCAGCATCATGAATCCTGACTCATCATCAACCGAGATGTCCATCAAGGCTCTACAGGCGCAGAATGCGCAATTTCAGGAACTAATCATGGGTTTAGCTCAGGGCCAAGAGGAGCTGAAGGCTCTGCTCCTGAAGAAGGAAAAGAAAAAGAAGAGAAGAATTGTTCTGTTCAACTCGGGCCGAAGGTTTGGCAATACTCTGCAAAATGAAGAAGCTGGTTCTTCCATTGGCAAGGGTACTCCTCAAGCGGAAAAAGGTCCTAGTCCGGTAGTCTCTGACAACGAGACTGATTTTGATGAAGAGCAGTATCCTCCTGCAGAAGACAGATACAAGCAGTTGGAGGACAGGCTGAATGCTATGGAAATACAACAGGTACCTGGGCTGGATTTTGGAGATTTGGGTTTGTCTACAGGTGTGATCATTCCATGTAAATTCAAAGCACCATCTTTCACCAAGTACGACGGGGCGTCTTGTCCCAAGCTACATCTCAGGTCGTATGTGCAGAAGATTCAGCCGTACTCAGTGGATAAGAATTTGTGGATCCACTTCTTCCAGGAGAGTCTTTCAGGGACTCATCTCGAATGGTTCTATCAGCTGGATGGGACCAAGGTTCGTAACTGGGAGGAGTTGGCTACTGCTTTCTATAAGCAGTATCAGTATAATGTCGACCTTGCCCCTACACGTACCCAACTCCAGGGTATGTCGTTAGGTTCAAGTGAAGGTTTTAAAGAGTACGCTCAGAAGTGGAGGGATCTGGCTGGCATAGTGCAGCCTCCGTTGACTGATCGGGAGTTGGTGGACATGTTCTTGGGGACCATATCTGGGCCATTTTTCAACCATCTTATCGGTAACTCGTCTGTAAGGTTTACTGATCTTATTCTGACTGGAGAGAGAATTGAGGCTGGGTTGAAGTCTGGAAAGATTCCGAAGGGTGCATCGTCTAGTTCATAGAAGAAACCCTTCAAGAAGGATGCTAGTGCTGTGTACGGGTCTAGGAGACAAGAGAAATCTGAGCGCCGCCAATCTGTCAGTGCGGTAATGATTGCCAAGCCTGCTGCCGCTCCTTGGCCAACCAATCCTCAAAGGGCTGAAAGACCCCGGAGAGAGTTTACCCGTTTGAGCATGACCCTATCCCAAATCTTGCCGCAGTTACTATCCACCAATCTAGTGACTACCAGAGAGGCGCCAAAGGCTGTGAACACTGCCTCCCCCAAATACAACCCAAATGCTCGTTGTGCTTATCATTCTGATAGCCTGGGGCATTCCACTGATGACTGTTGGGCATTAAGGAATAAGGTGCAAGACCTTATTGACGCAAAGGAGATACAGTTTGAAGTGCCTGAGAGGCCGAATGTGGTTACTGCTCCTATGCCTCAGCATGGGGTAAATGCTGTTGATGAAGAGGTGTACGCTGTTTCTGTGGATGATCTAGCCACTCCCTTAATAACTGTCAAGAAGAACCTACTGCTGGACGGTTTATTTCCGGGTTGCAGTGAGGGTTGCCTGTTCTGTGTTGTTTCCCTATCTGGTTGTCCCTTGCTGAAGTTAGGCATCCAAAGCCTGATGGACAGTAAGGAGATTCTGTTCAAAAAATCTGCTGTTCAGTTGGTTTCGGTAGAAGAAGTTTCTGTGATTACCATCTTCAATAATCCAATCAAGGCTCTCCCAAAGAAGCCTATCCAAATCATGACCGTCGCACATGTTGTTATTACTGTTCCTGGGCCTCTCCCCTACGTATCTGATAAGGCTGTCCCCTGGCACTATGGGGCAGATGTGTATGTGAATGGAATTAAGCAAGAATTCAACACTGGCGCCAGCATCTGCGATATCACTGGCCCAGCCAAGGTTACCCGCAGTGGCAGGCTCTTCTCGCTTGACATTGCACCGCCCGCTACTCGAAGACCCCTCCTTATAACACCTACAAGTGTACCTGTTCCTGTTGCTGATCAAGTTGTTTCCCCTGCTGCCGAGTCATCCAATGCCCGGGGCAAGGGAATTGAAGATGAGCCTGCCCGGATGGAGGCACCGATACCTATAAATGCTGAGGCCTCCCAACAAGAGATGGAGGAAATCCTGAAAATAATAAAGAAGAGTGACTTCAATGTTGTGGAACAGCTGGGGCATACGCCCTCCAAAATCTCCATGCTCTCCTTATTGCTGTGCTCCGAGGCCCATGCTAAGGCCTTAATCTCATTTCTCAAGACGGCCCATGTGCCACAGGAAACATCTGCAGTTTAGTTCACTGACTGCGTAGCAAATCTGACAGCAGACAACGACTTGGGTTTCTCAGATGCTGACCTGACTGCAAAAGGAAGAGACCACAATGACGCCCTGCATGTCTCTATTGAATGCAGGGGCACTACTCTGGCACATGTATTGGTGGATACTAGTTCTTCCTTAAATGTGCTACCCAAGAAGGCTTTAGACTGTTTAGATTGTGAAGGCCTGGAACTGAAACCCAGCAATATCATCGTCAGGGCCTTTGACGGTTCAAAAAGGATGGTTCATGAAGAGGTTGACATTCCTATTCGTGTGGGCTCTCAGGTGTTTGACTCGATCTTTTATGTGATGGATATCCGTCCATCGTACTCTTGTCTACTGGGTCGACCTTGGATCCATAAAGCTGGGGCAGTGACCTCTACCTTGCACCAGAAGCTGAAGTACCCTGTCAGAGGGAAGATCGTCACTGTGCAAGGAGAGGAGGAGTATATGGTGAGCCATTTGAATTCCTTCAGGTACATTGAGATGGACGGGGAGTTTATTGAGACCCCCTTTCAGCATTTCGAAGAAGTACTTCCAATTTCAGCGGCAGCAGAAACAGCGGTCAAAGAGAATGTTCCTTTGAAGATGGCTTCCCTGAAGGATGACCGGGCTGTGGTTCAAAAAGGTGAATGTGCTAACTGGGGCAGGCTTCCCGACTTTACACAGAAAACTGACAAATTTGGAATGGGTTTTACTGCAGAGGGTCAGAAAGCTATGCGGAAGGCGAAGACCAGAAGACCTCCTGTGCTCATCACAAATCCAGGAGTGAATGCTGTTGGGGAGGATAATGAAGTGGATGAAGCTGAGTTCAATAGCTGGATCTACCCGACGACCGAAGGCGGATTGACCAATTGGATTGTCAAAGACCATACTCCTGTTACTTTTGTTACGCAGTAATAAACTTCTTTGTTTTGTTATTTGTAATAAACAATAAATAAACTCTATGGCCCGGTGTCTTACCCGAGGCACCGTGGTTTCATTTGTGAGGGCATATAAATTGTCATTTCATATATCATAAATGAAAATCTTGGACGTTTTCTCGCATTTCAAATCTTATGCTCCTTTTCTGTCTTTTCTTCCTTTATACATATTTCAAAAACAACTGTATTTACACACACTCACTCATACAGGTTTCAATCCACTCTGGATCTCACTGGTAACGACTCTGCTACTGCCAGTTATGACTTCGAACATCCGATTAACTTAGCCGAAGACGAAGGTGAAGATGATTGCGAAGTGCCTGGCGAGCTTGCAAGACTGTTGCTTCAGGAAGAGAGGGCAATTCAACCACATGAAGAGCCAGTGGAAACAATAAACTTTGGTACTGAGGCAGACAGGAAAGAGGTGAAGATTGGTGCCAACCTAGAGCTCAGCGTGAAGCAACGGTTGACTAAGATGCTACATGATTATGTGGAGATATTTGCCTGGTCCTACGAAGACATGCCCGGGTTGGATACCGATATTGTGGTCCATCACTTGCCTACTAAGGAAGACTGCCCTCCGGTTAAGCAAAAGGTCCGCCGTATGCGTCTAGAGATGTCTGAGAAGATCAAAGCCGAGGTTATGAAATAGTTCGATGCTGGGTTCCTTGCAGTGACTTCTTACCCTCACTGGGTTGCTAATGTGGTGCCGGTACCAAAGAAAGACGGTAAGGTCAGAATGTGTGTCGACTACAGGGATCTGAATAGGGCCAGCCCCAAAGATGACTTCCCCCTACCTCACATTGATGTCCTTGTTGATAATACAGCTCAGCATAAGGTGTTCTCTTTCATGGATGGCTTTTCAGGTTACAATCAGATCAAGATGGCACCTGAAGACATGGAAAAAACTACCTTTGTTACCCAGTGGGGGACTTTCTGCTACAAGGTCATGCCTTTTGGACTGAAGAACGCTGGGGCAACCTACCAACGTGCCATGGTTGCTTTATTACATGATATGATCCATCATGAAATAGAGGTGTATGTTGATGACATGATCGCGAGATCCCAGACTGAAGAAGAGCACCTAGATCATCTGCAGAAGTTGTTTGATCGTCTGAAACTGTACAAGCTAAGGTTGAACCCGAACAAGTGCACCTTCGGGGTAAGATCTGGAAAGTTGCTAGGCTTCGTTGTAAGTGATAAGGGTATTCAAGTGGACCCTGCCAAGGTTAAAGCTATTCAAGAGATGCCAGTTCCTAGGATAGAGAAAGAGGTCAGAGGCTTTTTAGGACGCCTGAATTACATTGCTCGGTTCATTTCACACCTAACTGCTACCTGTGAGCCAATCTTCAAGCTGCTGAAGAAAGATCAGGTAGTACGTTGGAATGATGAATGTCAGGCCGCGTTTGACAGAATCAAAGAGTATCTCCAAGAACCACCCATCCTTATGCCACCGGTTGAAGGGAGACCTCTGATACTATACCTGACAGTACTTGACAATTCAATGGGGTGTGTGCTGGGGCAGCATGACGAGTCTGGCCGAAAAGAGCATGCCATTTATTACCTTAGCAAAAAGTTTACCGACTGTGAGACCCGATACTCACTGCTCGAGAAAACTTGCTGCGCTTTGGTATGGGCTGCTCGCCGGCTGAGACAGTATATGCTGACTCACACTACCTTGTTGATCTCAAAGATGGATCCGATAAAGTACATATTCGAAAAGCCTGCTCTGTCTGGGAGAATTTCAAGATGGCAAATGATCTTGACGGAATACGACATTCAGTACACGACCCAGAAAGCCATCAAGGGAAGTGTATTGGCAGACCACTTGGCGCATCAGGCCGTAGATGACTATCAGTCAATGAACTTCGAATTTCCGGATGAAAGCATCATGATAGTGACTGATTGTGAAGTACTTGGACCAGATGAAGGACCCGAGGAAGGATCCCGATGGTCTATGCACTTTGACGGAGCCTCCAATGCTTTGGGTAACGACATTGGCGCCGTAATCATATCTCCTCAAGGCACTCATACTCCACTCACTGCCCGACTATGTTTCAACTGTACCAACAACATGGCAGAGTATGAGGCATGCATCATGGGCCTTCAAGCTGCGATCGACTTAAGGATCAAGTTTCTGAGTGTCTTCGGATATTCCGCTCTTGTGATCAATCAGATCAAAGGAGACTGGGATACGAAACATCCGAATCTTATTCCTTACAGAGAATGTGTGTTGACCTTGATCCCCCACTTCACGAAGATAACCTTTGAACATTTCCCAAGAGAAGAGAATCAGTTGGCGGACGCGTTAGCTACAATGTCTTCTATGTTCAAGGTCAAGTGGGACAATGAGGCTCCCCGGATCATCATCTGGAAACTGGACGAACCGGCATACTGTTGCGATCTCGAGACTGAATTGGTGACTGAGAAGCCTTGGTACCATGAGGTGAAGAGATATTTGGAAGCTCAGGAATACCCTGAGGGTGCCTCTTTCAATGATAAGAAGTTCCTGAGAAGGTTCGCGGCAAAGTTCTTCCTTAGCAACGGCATCTTGTACAAGCGAAACCATGATTCAACCTTACTGCGTTGTGTGGATAAGACTGAAGCAGAAAGGATCATGGAAGAGCTACATGAAGGGACCTTTGGTACACATTCCAGTGGACATACAATGGCAAAGAAGATCCTTCGGGCAGGGTATTACTGGTCCACAATGGAAGCTGACTGCTACCAACATTCCAGGACATGCCATAAGTGCCAGATTTATGCAGACAAGGTGCATGTTCCTCCAGTTCCTTTGAATGTTCTGACTGCGCCTTGGCCGTTTGCAATATGGGGCATAGATATGATCGGTGAGATTAAACCTACGGCATCTAACGGGCATCGCTTCATCCTAGTAGCGATCGATTACTTCACGAAGTGGGTTGAAGCAGCTTCCTATGCTACGGTAACCAAGACTGTTGTAGCACGGTTCATTCGGCACAACCTGATCTGTCGATACGGCGTCCCAGAAAGAATTATTACAGACAACGGTACCAATCTCAATAACAAGATGATCACTGAGCTCTGCGAGCAGTTCAAAATACAGCACCACAATTCTTCTCCTTACAGACCTAAGATGAATGGGGCTATAGAAGCAGCAAATAAAAACATTAAGAAAATCATGCATAAAATGACAGTGACTTATAAAGATTGGCACGAGATGTTACCGTTCGCTCTACATGGGTACCGTACCTCAGCCAGGACGTCAACCGGGGCAACTCCTTTCTCCTTGGTCTACGGTATGGAGGCAGTCTTACCGATCGAAGTGCAGATACCCTCTCTCCGGATAATGAAGGATGCAAATCTGAACGAAGATGATTGGATCCAGACACGACTTGATCAGCTAAACCTCATTGATGAAAAGAGACTTGCTGCTATCTGTCATGGTCAGACGTATCAGAAACGGATGATCAGGGCATTTAACAAAAAGGTCAGACCACAGGAATATCAAGTTGGGGATCTGGTAATCAAGTGAATCATCCTTCCTCAGAGTGATCCAAGGGGCAAATGGACCCCTACGTACGAAGGGCCATTTGTGGTTAAACATTTGTTCTCAGGAGGAGCCATGATTCTAACCAATATGGATGGTAACGACCTTCCTCACCCCGCCAATGCAGACATAGTAAAAAGATACTACGCATGAAAAAGACCCTCTAGGCTGACATGCCTAGGCAAAAATTAGGGCTTCCCGGCGAACCAAAAGGGTTCGGGCAAAATGAAGGGATGAAATAAAAAAAAATCTGTACACCCGGCAAGTCGAAAACCTGAAAAGGCGGCTTGGGCAAAAATGGGTATCCCGGTGGACTGAAAACCCGAAAGGGCGGTCCAGGCAAAAGTTAGGGATAAAGCGTAATACTATGTCTCATTGGATCACTTTGCATCCAGAATCCGGTATCTACACCAAGTGCAGACGGCATCGATCAGTCAGCTTCATCTTCAACCAAGGTCATCAAGTGATGAGACGCTCGGAGATATAAAGGCAATAGCAGAGTTGAAACCCAGTGGATCATTCATTTCACACAGCTGTTTTATTTTCTCTTGTACAAAATTTGTATAAACTCTTTTGTTCGGCGGCGTTCTCTTACTAGGACGTTAGCCTCTTGTACACAAACGCCTATTTACAGGCAATTCAAAAATCAATACAAATATACTTTTCAGTTAAAAAGTGCCAATTGTTTTTTCCTTTTTCTGTTTTGTTTTGCGAAGAACGTCCAAGGTTCAATTTGTGATATATGCATTGATAATCATTTGCTAACTCATGAATATTTGCGTACGAAACAAAGGATTAATTACAGGTAACATTAGAAACAGGGGCAATAAAGAGTTGTCTAAGCAATCTAATTGTTCGGTCCTCCAAGGTACCAAGGTAGGTTCAGCTAAAGAACATAACCAGTACGTCCCAATTCCCCAGAGAGTGAGCCAGCAAGCAGTACACTCTCCCCGAGCAAAGTTATAATCAAACTTAAGGAAGATGGGTATCCTCAGCAGATCCCAGCATTCCCCAGCAATATACATGAATTCTTAACAAGCATCCCCGGCAGTCTTGACCTAAAGATTGTTCCCCGGCGGTATATCAATATTCAACGGAGTCATTTCCCAATGCAGTTCAATACTTCCCCAGGAGAGTCCAATCTGGTTCCCCAGGAAAGATGGAATCCATCTCCCCAAGCAGTAAGCTTATCCCCAGTAGATTCTGGAAGCTTACCCCCACAAAGCACGAACGCGTCCCCCGACTTTATTCAAAGAGTTATTTCCTTACCAGGATATAACTGGGTTATCCTCAGCCAAAAGCCACGGAAAGGTCGTCGTCAACACAATTTTTTCTTATCCCGAGCGAAGTCTATTATTACTTCCAACACAACAATGATACCCCCAACAAGTTATTATCAACGACTCAGCAAAGTATCTCTCTCCCCACAGAGTATTGCTTCCCAGCAAGATTGCTAGAGTACTTTTCCCCCCGCAGAATAATTCATTCGCCAAGTTTATTCCCCAATGGAGTTATCTTCTCCTACCGGTATTCTTGCAACCATCATCCCCAGAGGAAGAAAAATCTATTCTTCAACATCAGCCCAGGAGTGACTTCCTGGCACCCGTCAAGGATTTATTTTCCTAAGAAAAAAGATACATTCATAAACATCACATACATCATTATAGCATGCATATACGCATCAAATCTTACAAATCTCATTTATGTTGAGAACATCATTGCTTGATCCACATCATGCATGACATATGACTGACCTTTACCTTTCAGGAAAGATCCAGTTAAGCTCTCAGCTGTATTCAAGACCTAGACCGGTTCAGTCAATCGACCCTAAGATTTTCTGTTTCTTATCCAGTCCAAGGCCTTCTCTAGTCCAGCTAAATCGACCCCAAACAGATTTTCCTGATAAAGACTTAGTAGAAGTTATCCAAGATTCTCTCAATGATTGCTGTTGAGGTTGTAGTCGCCTATGGTTCTCTCCCCGATACTGCGGAGGTGGTAATCCCAAGATTCGCTCAACGATTGCTGTTGAAGTTGAAGTTATCCAAGATTCTCTCAATGATTGTTGTTGAGGTTGTAGTCGCCTATGGTTCTCTCCCCGATACTGCGGAGGTGGTAATCCCAAGATTCGCTCAATGATTGCTGTTGAAGTTGAAGTTATCCAAGATTCTCTCAATGATTTCTGTTGAGGTTGTAGTCGCCTATGGTTCTCTCCCCGATACTGCGGAGGTGGTAATCCCAAGATTCGCTCAACGATTGCTATTGAAGTTGAAGTTATCCAAGATTCTCTCAATGATTGCTGTTGAGGTTGTAGTCGCCTATGGTTCTCTCCCCGATACTACGGAGGTGGTAATCCCAAGATTCGCTCAACGATTGCTGTTGAAGTAGAAGTTATCCAAGATTCTCTCAATGATTGTTGTTGAGGTTGTAGTCGCCTATGGTTCTCTCCCCGATACTGCGGAGGTGGTAATCCTAAGATTCGCTCAACGATTGCTGTTGAAGTTGAAGTTATCCAAGATTCTCTCAATGATTACTGTTGAGGTTGTAGTCGCCTATGGTTCTCTCCCCGATACTGCGGAGGTGGTAATCCCAAGATTCGCTCAACGATTGCTGTTGAAGTTGAAGTTATCCAAGATTCTCTCAATGATTGTTGTTGAGGTTGTAGTCGCCTATGGTTCTCTCCCCGATACTGCGGAGGTGGTAATTCCAAGATTCGCTCAACGATTGCTGTTGAAGTTGAAGTTATCCAAGATTCTCTCAATGATTGCTGTTGAGGTTGTAGTCGCCTATGGTTCTCTCCCCGATACTGCGGAGATGGTAATCCCAAGATTCGCTCAACGATTGCTGTTGAAGTTGAAGTTATCCAAGATTCTCTCAATGATTGTTGTTGAGGTTGTAGTCGCCTATGGTTTTCTCCCCGATCCTGCGGAGGTAGTAATCATCCCAAGATTTTCTCAACGATTGCTGTTGAGGTAGAAGTCACCCAAGGTTCTCTCACCGTTCCTGTTGAGGTAGTAACCATCCCTGGTTCATTCATCATCGTTTGAAGCTCCAGATTCAGCTCCTGTAACCAGTCAGGGTACACATCTATACAAAGAATTTGAAGACCAGCTCCTGTAACGGGTCAGGTAATCATTTTTCTTTTGCAGGTACGCAAGTTCTCGCTAAGGAATCTCTTATGCGATTGACATCCAGATGGCATCTGTAAGCCCATCCACCATCAATCATCTCTTAGCATGGCATCTATAAGCCCATCATCCTATCCATCAAGCTCCAAATGGCATCTATAAGCCCATTCCCATCATCACACTGCTACTATGTGAGCGCAAATTTCTGGGCACTCTAGTGTTCAACCATCTTCCACCCTCGGATTACGAAAGGCATGTCAGCCAATCTACATCCTCAGGTCTAAGAAGATTGAACAGGGGCAACTGTTGTACCCCAAAATTTTCCCTCCCATATTCTTCAAGATTTGCCAAGTCAAAGCTTCAAAATCTCTCCAAGGGTTGCACAGTTCAAGGGCCTCCTAACAGTCAAAATTAGGGTTTTGGTTCTGACAAAGAAAATGAAGTTTCCAAGGGTCCAATCAAGTCCCACATGCCTATAAACATGGTCAAGCATCCTCATACAAAGTTTCAAGACTTACAGCACAAAATTACACAGTCAAAAACCCTAATTGCACTACAGTCAACTGTAGGGGCAAAATGGTCATTTGACAGTCAAAAGTTCAAATTTTTGGTCAACATCTCATTTTGAAGCCACAAACATCATTTGATAAATGCTTGATCATGATTCTCAAAGCTTGGCTCAAAAATCATCAAGATGCAAAAGTTTCCATATTTGGACAGTTGAAAAAGTCAACTGTAAATTGACCAGGGCATAACTTTCACATGGATTATCAGAAAAATTCCATCCAAAGCTCATTTTTAAGAGAATGACATTTCCTACAACTCCTCTTCACACTTCAATTCCAAGAAATGCTCTCACAAAAAGTTATCAATTTCAACATTATAGGTCATTTTCAAAAGTCAACAAAAAGGGACTTTAAGTCAAAGGCCATAACTTGAGATTGGTAAATCAAAATGACATGGTACCAAAGACATTGGTTATAGGACTCAAAGACCTTTCCAAAATGTCCAAGAACATGAGCAAAGCTTAAAAATTGAGCAAGATATGCCTTGTGGAAGTTGGGAAATTTTTGGATATTTTGAAAAGTCAACATTGATTCAAATGACCTAAAAATGCTAATGGGCCTCTTTTTCTTCCACAATTCATCATCCAAGGCATGTGCACGACCATGTGGCCCAAAGGGAAGTTTTTCTTCATTTTTATTTATTTATTTGGATTTTTTATTATTAATAATTCATTTAATTAATTAAAATACATGAAAAATACTAAACCTAATTTTTTAAATCTTTTTGTACATAAAATAGGCTTAAGATTTCGTGTACAATCAAATATGGAAGGAATTATGGTGATTGGATATGATTGAGACCAAATATGCTTGAAAAAGATTGGAAAAATTATGGCTTGAAAATCAAATATCCTTTTCATCAATTCATGGATTTTCTGATCAAATTCTTTGACCTAATCGTTCACATATACATACATATGCTAACCCTACTCCTTGGGACCTCCCAGCTGCGCCAGAAATCCCTAAACAAACTTGGAATTTTTCAAGAAAAGTCTAACACTGAAAACTAGGTTCTAAGGTGATTCAAGCCACCATACTTATTCCATTGTGTTCCTGAGGCTTCAAGGAACATATACAGATCAAAATCATCGTCCCTAACACAGGAAATAGGTAGAACGATCTTGACCGGTTCAAGCTTTTTTTCAGATTCTTGAAACATGATTCATGCATTATTTGTAAATTCTAATATTGGATTTGTATTCATTATATCATTCTGAAGCTAACGGTGTACTTTGATTGAATCTTTATGCACCATACGCGATTTCACCATGAACAAGACCTAGGGTTTTCAAAACTGTGAATTGGGGTTTCCCAATTAAGGAAAAATTGGAACATGAAACCTAGGCCATTCAACTCAGCATGCTTAGACGATGCTAAATCCACCCTCGCGCTCAATTTATGAGCTACTACAAGCTAATCGCTATTTTCTGGAATGGCATATTTTGGAACGGTTCAAAAACCGTTGCTGATTCTTTTGTGTTTCAGGAAAAAAAACAAAAGCGAGGAAGACGATGATTAGGTGGCCACCACTGATTGGTTCATTTTAAATTTTCGCGCGGAAATTCCACTAACTATTATTTTCTCTTATAATATTTGTTTACTATTACATATACAAGATGCGCGTTTGGAGCAGTTGGTAAGGCGTAAGACTGGTAATCTCTAGGACCTGGGTTCGAGCCCCAGGTCCCCCACCCTTTCCAATATTATTTTTCCAATCGTCATTCTGTGCAGGTTCAACGCTAAGGAACACCATACACCCCTTGATCCAGATTGCCACGCACACACCAAGATCAATCCAAAGGCGCTGATTGGAAGAACACCATAGACTCTAGTCAAACGTGCCACACGCTTCCTGGAAAGGTCAACCAGGCCAAGGGCTATTTGGCCTGAATTGATTATCATACCTCTCATTTGGGGACAGAACCCCCCTAGGTTTGCAAGCTTTTACATTTTTTTTCATTCTTTTTATTTATTTCAATTATTGTTTTTAATTAATTTAATATTCTCATGAAAAACATAAAAACAACAAAAAATCAGAAAAGATAAAAATAAATAAATATTTTTATTTAACTAGTATTTTTGTAAATAAATTTCATTAAATGATTTTAGTTTTTTTAATCTAGGATTCATCTTAATATTTTTTCAATAAAAACCTAAAATTTGTAGAATTAGGGTTTGTATCAATTTTTATCCTTTTTCTTTTCTTTTCATAATAATTAATTATTAAATATTATTTTTGTAATTAAATTGCATGTAAATAATTAGATTAAGTTTAGGCTAAAATTTAATACTTTCTTAATAAACTAAAAAACAATTAGAATTAGGGTTAGTATTTTAATTTCAATTAATCTTTCTCATAAAAATCATAAAATACAAAAACACCAAAAATAATTCCCTTTCATTTTAATTTTCATTAATTTAATCATTTAATTTAATTTCGCAAAAAGGGTCCAACGCCCTCGTTTCTAATTTTAATTCATATTTGCGTATTTATTCCTTTTTCTTTTAATTATTTATGTACCTCTCCCAAAGCCGTGTAATATATTTCTCGCACTTTATTACGTTCTTTATTTTCTGTCAAATCGGGTCCTGGAAATTTTGGCGATGTGGACCCGCGCCTTTTGTAATAGTTTAGAACTTTACCTTTCTCGCAACTTTTTAACTGTTAATAAATGCATGCAAGAATGAATGACTAAAATAAAAAGAACGCGTAGATCACTCATAACATGACAAGATAAAATATCCGAATCTGACACACAAATCACACACCACCCCTAGGGTACGCCTCACTGTTGCCTTGCCTCGAAAGGTGATCGTCGAGTAGAGGATGTCTTAGTAAGTCCTCATGATCCGGGAACCTGGCATGAGGGTAGCTTCTAAGGTGTCTTCCCATTGCTCTGGTGATCACCATGTCCCGAACCTTCGAATTGACCCGAACACCTCCAATGGTGATGCTACCTACCTCTCAATGGTGGGATGGCATTACTTTAAAGGACATTTACACAGACGAATTCCTTAGGGTAGGTAGACGACTCTAGATACTTGCTCTAATTTCAAAACAAATTCAAAAATACTCTTCACACCGACACTTTTTCAAAAAGCTTTCGAAAGCAATTTTTCAAACACTCTTGAGGACCGATACAAGAGTCGAACTGAAATTTTCAAAGAAACTTTTTAAAACCCACAGTTGAAAAGCAAACAAACCATTTTTGAAAACACAAATGAGCAAGTATCTAAGAGCCCATGGATAACCATGGATAGAAAGGGTGCTAATACCTTCCCTTTCTATAATCTACCTCCCGAACCGAGAGCAATCTCTTTAAGGAATTTTTCTGTGCTTTTGTCCTTTCCAATTGGAGAAAATAAAAGACGGTGGCGACTCTTGCTTCCGCGACATTTCGCGAACCAGCGTTAAACAGTCAGTTCCAGATCCACCGATCACAATATGCTTTAATCTCTAACTTTTGCCTGGACCGCCCTCTCGGGTTTTCAGTCCACCGGGATACCCTTTTTTGCTCAAGCCTCCCTTTCGGGTTTTCGACTTGCCGGGTGTACAGATTTTATTTTAATTTTCATCCCTTATTTTGCCCGAACCTTTTGGTTCGCTGGGAAGCCCTTATTTTTGCCTAGGCCAGTCAACCTAGAGGGTCTTTGATCATGTGTAGTATCTTTTAACTATGTACGTATTTACAGGGCGTGGGAGGTCATCACCATCCAGAGTGGTCAAGATCATTGCTCCACCAGAGAATATGCTTTTGATTATAAACGGCCCTTCATATGTATGAGTCCATTTGCCCCTGGGATTTCCTTGTGGCAAAATGATACGCTTGATTACCAAGTCACCGACCCGATATAACTGATGTTTGACCTTTTTATTAAAAGCTTTGGTCATACATTTTTGGTATATCTGACCATGACAGATAGCTGCCAGCCTCTTCTCATCAATCAAGTTCAACCGGTCAAGTCGAGTCTGGATCCAATCTCCTTCATTCAAACCAGCATCCTTCATGATCCTCAGAGAGGGGATATGGACCTCAATAGGCAAGACAGCTTCCATACCGTATACGAGAGAATAAGGTGTTTCCCCAGTTGATATGCGAGCTGTGGTACGATACCCGTGGAGAGCAAACGATAGCATCTCATGCCAGTCTTTGTATGTGACTGTCATTTTCTGTATGATCTTCTTAATGTTTTTGTTAGCAGCTTCTATAGCACCATTCATCTTAGGCCGGTAAGGGGAAGAATTGTGATGCTGAATCTTGAATTGCTTGCATAAAGCGGCGATCATAGTGTTGTTTAGATTTGTACCATTATCAGTGAGGATTCTCTCTGGGATACAGTACCGACAGATGAGATTCTGTTTGATGAACCGAGCGACCACATTCTTTTTAACGGAAGCAAAGGAAGTTGCCTTAACCCACTTTGTAAAATAGTCGATGGCCATTAAGATAAAGCGGTGTCCATTGGAGGTCTTTGGCTTGATTTCCCCAATCATATCGATTCCCCACAAAGCAAAGGGCCAAGGAGCCGTCAAGACATTCATAGGAACCGGAGGTACGTGCATCTTGTCAGCATAAATTTGACACTTATGACAGGTCCGAGAGTGTTGATAGCAATCTGCTTCCATGGTAGACCAATAATAGTCTGCCCGTAGGATTTTCTTCGCCATCATAAGCCTACTGGAGTGAGTGCCAAAAGTTCCTTCATGTAATTCAGCCATGATCTTTTCAGCCTCAATCTTATCCACACATCGGAGCAGAATGGAGTCATGTTTGCGTTTGTACAGTATGCCATTACCCAGGAAGAATTTAGCCAAGAACATTCTTAGGAACTTCTTGTCATTCACCGAAGCTCCTTCGGGGTATTCCTGGGACTCGAGATACCTTTTAACTTCATGGAACCAAGGTCGATCCACTACGTCTTCAGTACCGATCTCATGACAGTAGTCTGGTTCATCCATCCGCTCAATGGTGATTTGAGGAGCCTCATTATCCCAATTAAGTTTAAACATAGATGACATTGTAGCTAATGCGTCTGCTAACTGATTTTCTTCTCGCGGGAAATGCTCAAAGGTAATCTTCTCGAAATGCGGCAACAATGTTAACACATGTTCTTTATAAGGGATAAGGTTGGGGTGTTTGGTGTCCCATTCCCCTTTGAACTGACTAATGACCAAAGTTGAATCTCCAAATACATCCAAGTATTTGATCCCCAGGTTTATAGCAGCTTTGAGACCGAAGATGCATGCTTCATATTCTGCCATTTTGTTTGTACAGTTGAAGCAAAGTCTGGAGGTAAAGGGAGTATGACATCCTTTCGGAGATATGAGTACGGCACTGATACCATTTCCAAGTGTGTTGGATGCCCCATCAAAGAACAGGGTCCATCGGGCGCCTTGTTCAGGTCCGTCATATGGCCTGATTTCTTCACATTTGTCTAATGTCATGATGTCTTCATCCGGGAACTCGAACTTCATGGCCTGATAGTCATCCACGGCTTGGTGAGCGAGGTGATCAGCCAATACACTAGCCTTTATAGCTTCCTGGGTAGTATATTGTATGTCATATTCCTTCAGGTCCATCTGTCGTCTCGCTATTCTCCCAGAAAGAGCGGGCTTCTCGAAGATGTACTTTATCGGATCCATTTTAGATATCAACAGAGTAGTATGTATCAGTATATACTGTCTCAGCTGGCGAGCAGCCCATGCCAGAGCGTAGCAAGTTTTCACGAGTAGTGAATATCTTGTTTCACAGTCGGTAAACTTTTTGCTCAGGTAATAAATAGCATGCTCTTTTCGGCCAGACTCGTCATGCTTCCCCAGCACACACCCCATTGAGTTTTCTAAAACAGTTAGATATAAGATCAATGGCCTTCCCTCGACAGGTGGCAACAACAAAGGAGGATCTTGCAGGTATTCTCTGATTTTGTCAAAAGCAACTTGGCATTCGTCATTCCATTTGACTACTTGATCTTTCTTCAAGAGTTTAAAGATTGGCTCACAAGTAGTTGTCAGGTGAGAAATAAACCTAGCTATGTAATTTAGACGTACCAAGAATCCTCTGACTTCTTTCTCAGTACGAGGAGACGAAATTTCTTGTATCGCTTTAACCTTGGCAGGATTAACTTCGATACCCTTGTTGCTGACGACAAAGCCTAAGAGTTTACCAGACCGTACTCCGAACGTGCACTTGTTTGGATTCAATCCCAACTTGTACTTCCTCAACCTCTCAAACAACTTCTATAAGTGATCAAGGTGCTCTTCTTCTGTCTGCGATCTGGCTATCATATCGTCTACGTAGACCTCTATCTCATGATGTATCATGTCATGAAATAAAGCTACCATGGCGCGTTGATAAGTTGCCCCAACATTCTTCAGTCCGAATGGAATGACCTTATAGCAGAAAATGCCCCACTGTGTAACAAATGTTGTTTTCTCCATATCCTCGGGCGCCATTTTGATTTGGTTGTAGCCCGAGAAACCGTCCATGAAGGAAAACACTTTGTGTTGCACCGTATTGTAACCTAAGATGTCGATGTGGGGGAGTGGGAAATCATCTTTGGGGATTTCCCTATTCAAATCTCTGTAATCCACACACATTCGTACTTTACCGTCTTTCTTGGGTACAGGGACAACATTGGCCACCCATTGGGCATAAGAGATGACAGCCAAAAATCTGGCACTTAATTGCTTCATAACTTCTGCTTTGATCTTTTCAGACATATCAGGCCTCATGCGGTGGACCTTTTGCTTTACTGGGGGACAATCTTCCTTTGTAGGCAGACGATGTACCACAATGTTTGCATCAAGTCCCGGCATGTCTTCGTACGACCAGGAAAAGATCTCAACATAGTCATGTAATAACTGAATCAGGCGCTCCTTGGCACTGGGTTCCAGACTGGCACCCACCTTGACCTTCTTCTTGTCTTCCTCAATTCCCAAGTTAACTGTTTTGACCGCCTCTTCGTGCGAATGAATGGTCCTTTCTTCCTGTTGCAACAACCTGGCCAACTCCCCTGGCACTTCAAAATCTTCCTCACCTTCGTCGTCGGCTTGGTAGATCGGATTTTCAAAGTCACAATTGGCCATAGCAGAACTGTTACCCATGGGATTCTGAGTGGATGTGGATCTGCATTTTTAATAAGTGAGTGTGTGTAAGAGCATAGCTACCTTTGAAAGAAATAAAATGTAAGAAAGAAAAAACAAAGAAAATTAAATTTGATGCAAAAACGTCCATGATTCATTAATGACATATGAGAATGAAGTGACAACCCTCACAAATGGACCGTTGTGCCTCGGGTAAGACACAAGGTTTTAAAAAGTCTGAATTGTTTAAATATTACAAGCCTGAAAATATTAAAAGACAATTACTCTTGAATAAAAGTAATAGGAATGAAATCTTTGTCCTCCCAATTGTTGAGCCCTCCGCCTATGGTTGGAAAAATCCAATCGTCCATGTCACAGCTACCATCACTGTCTTCTATTGCATTGACTCCTTGATTGCTGATACGCAGAGGTGTACCCCCAGCGTGAGAACGTCGAACAACTCTTTGGGCCTCTGAAGTGAACCCCAACCCAAATTTGTCAGACTTATAGGGAATATCCGGAAGCTGACCCCAGATAGTACATTCTCCCTCTTCAACTACTGCTCGAGCATCTCTCAACGAGGCCATCTTCAGCGGAGGTCTGGTAATCTTCGGGACTTTTGGAGTAGACTTGGTTGTCGCGACCGTTGCTGGAACCTCTTCAATGTTCTAACAGGGAGTCTCTATGAATTCACCATCCATTTCGACATACCTGAAAGAGTTCAGATGGTTAATGATGTACTCTTCCTCTCCGTGAACTGTGACAATCTTTCCTCTGATCGGGTATTTTAGCATTTGGTGTAGGGTAGAAGTGACGGAAGCAGCACCATGGATCCAGGGTCAACCCAACAGACAAGAGTATGAAGGGCGGATGTCCATCACATAGAAAATTGAGTCAAAAGTCTGAGTCCTAATTTTTATGGGGATACTAACTTCTCCGTGCACTGTCCTCTTGGAGCCATCAAAGGCCCTTACTATGATGTTTCTAGGTTTCATGATTAACCCCTCGCAATCCAGTCGGTCAAGAGCATTTTTGGGGAAGACATTCAGTGATGAGCCAATATCCACCAGAACATGGGAAACTGTGGTTCCCCTGCATTCAATGGAAATATTTAAGGCATCGTTGTGTTTCCTTCCTTTAGAGGTTAAATCAGCATCGTAAAAGCCCAATCCGTTATCAGTAGTTAGACTGGCCACACAGTTTTCAAATTGGTCGATGGAGGTCTCTTGGGGCACGTGAGCGGTCTTAATAAACTTTACCAAGGCTTTGGCGTGAGTTTCAAAACACAAAAGTAAATACAACAATGATATTTTCGAGGGGGTCGGCCCCAATTGTTCTACAATGTTGTAGTCACTTTTCTTGATTATCTTCAGGATTTCTTCTATTTCTTTTCTAGAAGCTTCAAGGATGACTTCGGGATGTTCTCTTGCTTAGGAAGGCTCAACCAAAACCTCTTTTCCCCTTGTATCGGCATTAGGGATAACAATAGGAGTATCACTGGTGGTGTCGGTAGGAGTGGCAGTAGTAATGATCACAGGGGTAGCAACGGTCTTTGGAGAAATCTCAGGTGAGAAGACTCTTCCACTTCTTGTTATTTTGCTAGTTCCACTGATGTTACCAATATTGGGATCAATATCTCTCGCAACTTCATTCTTGACAGCCAACTAATCTTGCTTGACGCCATAGTAATAAATGTCAGTCTCATAACTCCAGGGAACAACTTTATCTGAGGAGTATGGTATTGGTCTTGGCATAGTGATGATTAAGGGTGCAGATCTGGGAGCGGATGTAATCCTGACGAGTCTTTTGGTGGAGACCCTGGGAGGATTGTCGGAGATGGTGATTATCGAAACATCTTGATAAGAGCTTTTGATAAGAGGTAGATTTTCTAATAGGATTTCTTTGCTAGTCATCAGGCCCTGGACGCCTATCTTTAACAACAAACAGTCGTTCGATAGAGACTTGCATAAGTGACAATCTTCATCGCAGACTGGGAACAAGTTGGCTTGTAGTAGATTCTATTTAATGGTCAACAGAGGAGTAACCAAGTCATTCACAGAGGAAACAAAACGATCATCGTCAAATGGCGTTGATACCTTGGCCATGTCTGGGCATTGGCGCCGTTATTATATTAGGCGTTTCTGGGGGCTCAAACTCGGTCTCTTTCGCACTGATAAGGTCCTGAACCTATTTATTTAAGGCCCAACAGTCATTTGTATCATGCCCCGGGCTTTCAGAATGATAGGTACATCGGGCGTTCGGGTTGTAGCAAGGAGAAGCAGTATTGGGATTCTTGGGAGCTTCCTTTAAAGTTGCCAGATTGGTCTTTAGAAGGTGTGGCAAAACTTGAGACATGGTCATGTTAATCCGGGTAAATCGTCTCATGGGCGCTTCTGGTTTGCGCTGATAATTTCGTTGTTGATTTGGCGCAGGGTTAGAAATCATAACAGCCCCTACCGCCGAACGACCGTCGGGTTTGTTTTGACTTCTATAATCACATGCAGCACTGACTTCCTTCTTTCCAACAAAGGGCTTCTTCACCATACTCGAGGATGCATCTCTTTGAATTTTTCCGCTTTTTATAGCGGCCTCAACCCGCTCACCAGTCATAATTAATTCAGTAAACCCAGCCGAGGAACTCCCAATCAGGTGATTGAAAAACGTACCCGACAAGGTGCCTAGGAACATATCCACTAATTCTCTGTCGGATATAGGGGGTTGGACCCTTGCTGCAAGATCCCTCTATTTTTGAGCATAGGTTTTGAAACCTTCACCCGTTCCCATAGACATGCTTTGTAACTGCGTCCTAGTCGGAGCCAAATTAGCATTATACTGATATTGTTTGTAGAAAGCGGCAGCCAACTCTTCCCAGTTGCGAACATTGGTCTCTTCCAATTGGTAGAACCAATCCAACTGTGTCCCAGATAAACTCTCCTAGAAGAAATGAACCCACAGATTCTTATCAGCCATGTGGGGTTGAATCTTTCTGACATATGACCTTAGATGTAGCTTCGGGCAAGAGGCACCGTCGTACTTGGCGAAAGTGGGGACCTTGAATTTTTGTGGGATGACAACCCCCGAGATGAGTCCTAATTCTTCAAAGTCCAAACCGGGTACCCTCTGAGTCTCCATATCATTCAAACGATCCTCTAGTTGTTTGTATTTATCATCAGCAGGAGGATATTATTCTTCAGAGTAATCAGGCTCTTCCTCCCCTTCGGATGCTGGGTCGTTGTTCACTTCCTGGGTTTGATTATCTCTTTCGCCTGACGATGTTGCAAAGTCTAAAGTTCACCTGGTTTGTCCTTTAAACCTTCTTCCCATGATTACAACACCAGTTGGTTTCTTCATTTTCTTCTTCTTCTCTTTGGCAAGCAGAGTCTTCAACTTCTCTTGTCCTTTTGTCAGAGCCATGAGCATTTGTTGAAATTGGGCGTTCTACGCCTGATGATCTTTCACAGTCTGTTCAACATCCATCTCACTGAAATAAACAGTAGAAGGATAAGGTGACCTGTTATGAGAAACTTGTATGATGTTATGATGAATGAAGATGCAATATGCAAATGATTTCAAGGAAATTTGGAGATTTAAACTTGTTCAAACCAAAAAAGAACACACGTCACATTAAATTAAACCAAGTCTGAATATATCATGCCTCCTTGGGCTTACAAAGAAAGAAACAAAATACAGCAAAAAACTCCTAAGACAAAAAGACCGAACGCATCCTCTTTGGAGAAATGTAGGCATTCAGGTTTTTCTCTTCATGAAGCAGTTTGGTGAGCTCTAGAACCTTATTCTCACTGGCGTAGTACTGGGTTTCAAAGGTGTCTCGTTCTTCCTTTAACTGAACCCAAGCTTTTTGTAGGTCTTCGAGAGAGGTAGGCATGTCAGGATGAAGAACGGTGTTGGGACGTCTCCTTCAATAACAGGCTCAACGATGACAGGAAGGATGGAAGGGTAAGGCATCAAGAGAATCTGGGCACGAGCCCATACCCAATTAAGGTAAGGCTCGAGAGGGATAGAGTTTTTATGTCCCAAAGTCCTACTGTCCACCTTGTTCACCATTCCTCAAGCACGTGTAAACCTCTGGCGGTAACCTTAGTCTTCTTTGTCGTAGTCGAACACCAGACCTTGGATGAGCATCTCATGAGGGCCGTCTCTTCGGGCATACCCAAAATTCCGAAGATCTAAGCATGGGTTGTAGGTGATTCCTCCCCTAATACCTAGCAGAGGTACATTAGGGAACTCCCCACAGCGGTCAATGATAGAAATATCTTCCAAGGATCTCGAGCACCAACGGATATCAGAGTGGGTGAGAGACATCATTCTTTGAGACCAAGTCAATCTTTGCTCGTTCTTCAATACTGACTGAGGCAGGTGTGAAGTGAACCACTTAGCGAGTAGGGGGATACAACACAAAAGGGTACCTCTTTTCTTCATGGTGCAGGTATGAAGGCAATGCAAGTTGTCTCCTAGTAAGGTAGGTATAAGATTGCGAGAGAGAAAGACTTTGATGGCATTAACGTCTATGAATTGGTCCGAATTGGGAAACAAAACCAAACCATAAATGAGGAGAGCTAGCACGTCTTCGGAAGCTTGGAAATCCATGCCATCCCAGAATGAACGAGCTTTTTCCAATAGAAACTTAGCTAGAAAGCCTTTAACCCCACTTCTTGTCTCCCAATTGGATATAACATCGGCCCTCTTCACATGTAAAGCTTCAGCGATGACTTCATGTTTTGGAATCCTTTCTAGACCGGTGAACGGTATCTGATTAAGCACGGGCACCCCTAAGAGCAGAGAGAACTCTTCCAGTGTAGGTACCAACTGATAATCTGGGAAAGTGAAACAATGATGTACGGGATCAAAGAATTGGAATAGTACACACATCATCTCTTCTTGGAAGTTAGATGTAGCCAAACTGAGGAGTCGACCATATTTCTTGGTAAAAGGAGAATCCCAAGAACTCTTGAGGCTAGCTCTTGAAGTTGAGGATGTGCTTTTACAAAGCTGATTCGGATGGTGTTTCTTCGAAGAGAATTCATTTCCTACAAAACAAAAACAAAGATAAATTTATAAATCCTTGAAATGGTTAGTGAGTATGCATATGATGTTGATGATGTTTATGATGTTATGATGTTTGTGTACAAGAAAATATATACACACACAACAAACAGATCCCTATGTTTTAGGCTTGCATGAGTTTTGTAGGTAAGTACCCTCTTGAAGTCTAGTTGGCTCAACCTGTCCTAGAAATACTGATCGGGTTCTAAAGGATCTCAATATCACCAACCTTTCTCTTAAGAATTATCTCAGCACAACAATATTTTCTTGCGGCCAAGATATCCCAAAAGTCTAGCCTCAATGAGTGTAGTATCGAGTATCAACCAATTTTCAGCTTTACACTGAAATCGGCTACCTCACTACGTCCTAATGGCCGAGTTTGTTCAATTAGGGTTCTAAGGTCAATTAGTGCTTCATGACGCCACTCAGCGGCCCCGTATTCTCCTCGATTCACCACGAGGGATACCCATACCCACAAATGCGTCACACTAACATAGCCATTGTTTCAACCATATCGGTCTATGTCGTACAGTCTCCACAATCTATTGCTATTTACCTAAAAAGGTGTCCCAGATCCGGGTGGAGGATCAAAGCAAGTCTAATACAAGGAACTAAATATAAAGCACACAAATCAAATAATGAAAGCGAGTAAATGTGATCTAACCCTAAGGTAACCCCACTTTTTTTCTTTTTTATTTATTTTTAGAATAAATTCCCTAACAGAGTCGCCAATTCTGTGATACGGTGGGAGAACTGACTTGATGTTTTGCGTTTCAATCGCATTTGTGCGGATAGCAAGAGTCGCCACTGACTTTTATGTTATCCAAAAGGAAAGGTAAAAAATCACAGGAAAGACCTTTCGAGATTATCTTGAGTTTGGGGGGTAGATTATGAAAAGGGAAGGTATTAGAACCCCTTTCATCCATGGTTTTCCATGGGCTCTTAGTTACTCGTTTATATTACTTTCTTTTATTTGACAATGTGCTTGTGGTGTGGGCTTTGAAAGTATTTTGGAAAATCTCTTTGTAATGGTTCTCGTTTCTATAAGAACGCGTACAAAGTTTTTATCTCGAAAAGTGGTTCAAAGATGTGTTTATAGATTGTGTTTCGGAAAATGTTATGAAAAGATGTTTTGCAATGGTTCTCGTCTCTATAAGAACGTATACAGAACATTTTGTCTTTTGAAAGTGTTTTGAGATGAGAGTGTAGGTGCAAGAATGTTTTTGTCGTGAGCAAGAGAGTAACTAAGAGCGAATCTACCCACTCGAAAGTTTTTCAATTGTTCTTTTCTTCCTCCTTTTAATGTTGCTATCTTACCATTAATTTGGTAAGAATCCCCATCGTCGGATGTGAAGGGATAGGCGCGGGTCAATTTTACATTCATCGAAAGCAACTTATGAGACGCTTTAGCAATTTTCGTAAGGGATGAGATCATTTTATCAAAGGCAACATCGAGGGTCATCGAGGGACTACGATCTTTTTTTGTCGAAGGGTCATTGCTAAAGTGTCTCATATTCGAGGGACATAACTGTTTTTCCGATAGGCAATGAAATGGGATTACCCTAAGGGTGTATGTGTGAATAATGTGTTAGTTTGCATGCATTTTGTCTGGTATTTGAAAATCATCTATTTGTTGATTTTATCTTGCCATACATCCTATTTACTAGCAATATATGAAAAGTAAATAAAATGCGAAAAAATAAAATCTAAGTTATTACATCGCTTTAGGGGGATGGGGGTACATATTTATGAATGAGGGTTGCAAGTAAATTTAAATCCTAAATTATTATTACAACCATATCAAAATGGATCAGAATGCGCAAGAAACGAAATTGGTTATTTATTTAAGAAAAGAAATAAGTTTGTTTAGGAAAATATTTTTGGTCTTTTATTTTAATAAATAAAGTGAAGCATGAAAAAATGTTTTTTGAGTTTGTTGATTAATGAAATAGAAAGTGATAGCAAAAATAGTGAGAGAAAAAAGAGGAAATCGGCGCGTTGCTAATTAAGGGAGGTTAGAAGTTCTGACCCTGGCGCACAGCAACAGAACAGGTTTCAGAAGTTCTGAAACCAACAACAACAAAATAGATCTCAGAAGTTCTAAAACCACCAGCAACAGAACATGTTTCAGAAGTTCTGAAACCACCAGCAACAGAATAGATCTCAGAGGCTCTGATATCACTGGCAGAACTTGGTCTCTCTCTTCATGGCAGTCGAAACATCTGCATTTGGTCATTTCTCCATAAAACAGAAGATATATATATATATATATATATATATATATATATATATATATATATATATATATATATATATATATATATATATATATATATATATATATATATATATATATATATATATATATATATATATATATATATATATATATATATAACAGGTTTCGCAGCATTTCAGAAGCAAGAAATATCATAACCATGAATCAAAGGCAAAGGTAAATCTGCTAATTCTAATTTTGAGTTCTAAATTCTTTCAGAAGTTCTGAAACTGATTTATTCCATACATAGGCAAGCAAACACATGAAGTCCCAGAACATGTATAACGTCAGAAACATGATATTTACATTGTATTTTTCTTTGAACATGCAAATCTGATAATGAAGCAAAGTAATGAGAGTTAGCAGAAGCTTACCTTGCAACTGGAAAAGATTCTGTAAGCTGGAGGTTGGTTATAGACCCTGGTGATGTTCTGAGTAACTTGCTCACATACTCAACAGGATGGAGGTCTTCAACTTCTAGAACAGCCAAGGGGTGATACTCTGACTTCTTTGAGGTGGAAGTGAATGGAGAGTGTATGACAATATGAATGCAGAAGTTGAAATAGCTTCTAGTATACGAATCAACAACCGTGGGGATAGTTTTAGTCAAAGAACAATGGAGTTTTGATGTTGGAATCAAATGCTAATGTTTTGTATTTTGGTGTTTACAGCTTTTTGGGTTCTTGGAATTTAGCAAAAATTCAAGGTCTTTTTTTCTTTTCGTGATTCTCTCTCTCTCCAAAAAAACAAACTTGTTCAACGTGTGATGGAACAAGCTACTTATAGATGAATTTTGCTGTGGTTTTGGGGGGAAAAACAAATGAGCTTTTAAACATTTTTGGCATACTGCCCCTTTGTTTTTAAATCACAGTTTTTGTAGGCTAATTTGGTATAAGAAAAACGCAGGCATGGACTGGATCAGCAGCACCTTGGAGTGTTGTGGCAGCTGGTTGCAGGACTATGCTATAGCAGGGAAGCAGGTTAAGGTTTGGGGTTTGGTGATGTTCTGATTGCAGAACATTAGAAACATAACCTCCAAACGCTAAAAGAGCATCTTCTGACCTGAGCGTTGAACATAGCCTCTACACACTGAAGAATCATGTTCTGACTGAAGCGTTATATTCTAACCAAAGAGAAATGCTGATGTATGTTCTGATTGAAGCGTTATCTTCTTATGGTGCTTTCATAGAGGCTGGTTCAGAAGTTCTGAAGTATCACATTTTCTAGACACTTAGAAAAATTTTCTAAATGTTTAGAAGATTTGATTTTTCCAAAGTAACTTCTGACTTCTGATTTCTTTGATGAATTCATTTTATGCCTTAATGGAATATGATTCTTGGAACTTGATTTTGATTTAAAATTCATAGTTTGACTCCTTTGGTGTGTAAATGACCATTTTACCCCTGTGAACCATTCTCTTGGAAAATTTGTAATTTCAGATTTGCAACTGGATGGAAACAAACTTGAGGGTCCAGGTTGATCCTTTGAGAAATGAGAGGGAAAATTTTGGGGTACAACAATGTCACTTGGGCTGTGTTCCGTAGGGAGTTTTTGAGAAAGTATTTTCCTGAAGATGTCTGTGGTAAGAAGGAAATTGAATTCCTTGAGCTGAACCAAAGAAATCTATCAGTTGTTGAGTATGCTGCCAAGTTTGCTGAGTTGGCTAAATTTTATCTGCATTACACTGAGGAAAATGCTGAGTTTTTGAGGTGTATTAAGTTTGAGAATGGGTTGCGCCCGGAGATTAAGAAAGCAGTTGGATATCAGAAAATTAGTGTCTTTGCTGATTTGGTTGATAGCTGCAGGATTTCTGAGGAAGATGATAATGCTCATTACAAGATTATCAGTGAGAAGAGGGGTAAGCACCAACAGAATCGTGGTAAGCCTTATGATGTCCCAGATGGTAAGGGTAAACAGAGAGTTGCTCATGGTCAGAGGACTATTGGGGGAGATGCTCCTGTTGGTGTAGTTTGTTTTAAGTGTGGGAAATCTGGGCACAAGAGTAATGTGTGCACTGCTGAAGTGAAGAGGTGTTTCCATTGTGGCAAGAACGGACATGTTGTATCTGAGTGTGAGCGTAAAGATGTGGTTTGTTTCAACTGTAGAGAAGAAGGGCACATTGGTAGTCAGTGTCCGAAACCGAAGAGGGCTCAGTCAAGTGGTAAAGTGTTTTCTTTGGTTGAGGATCAGACAACTGCTGAGGACGGACTTATTAGAGGTACATGTTTCATTAATAGTACTCCTTTAATTACAATTATTAATACTGGTGCTACGCATTGTTTTATTGTTGCTAATTGTGTTGAAAGATTGGGTCTTGTGTTGTCTTCTTTGAATGGAGAAATGGTCGTCGATACTCCAGCCAAGGGGTCGATGACTACTTCTATTGTGTGTGCTAAGTGTCCCTTTTCGATCTTCGACAGAGACTTTTTTGTTGATTTGGTTTGTTTACCGTTAAGAGGTTTGGATGTGATTTTGGGTATGAACTGGTAGAGCATAATTGTGTTCATATTAACTGTTATGACAAGTCGGTGAAGTTTTCTACTCATGAAGAAGAGGAAGATGGTCTGTTGTCTACTAGACAGTTGAGGAAGTTGATGCAAGAGGAAGCACAAATGTTCTCATTGATGGCGTTTCTATATGTAGAGACTCAAGCTATAATTGAGGAATTGCAGGTGGTGTGTGAATATCCTAAAGTTTTCCCTGATGAAATTCCTGATGTACCACCGGAGAGGGAAGTTGAATTTCAATTGATCTTGTACCTGGTACCAGACCTGTGTCTATGGCACCATACAGGATGTCTGCATCTGAATTGTCAAGGTTAAAGAAGCAATTGGAAGAGTTACTTGAGAAGAAGTTTGTAAGACCAAGTGTATCACCGTGGGATGCTCCAGTGTTGTTAGTGAAGAAGAAAGATGGAAGTATGAGGCTTTGTGTTAATTATAGACAATTCAACAAGGTGACAATTAAGAACAAGTATCCGCTTCCAAGAATAGATGACTTAATGGATCAATTGGTGGATTCTTATGTGTTTAGTAATATTGATCTGAGGTCGGGTTACCATCAGATTAAAGTGAAGGATGAAGATATTCAGAAGACGGCTTTCAGAATGCGTTATGGACATTACGAGTATTTGGTGATGCCTTTCGGTGTTACTAATGCGCCGGGAATATTCATGGAATATATGAATCATATCTTTCACACTTATTTGGATCGGTTTGTAGTGGTGTTCATTGATGATATTTTGATTTACTCTAAGTCAGAAGAAGAGCATGTTGAACATTTAAGAGTAGTATTGCAGATTTTGAAAGGGAAGAAGTTATATGCAAAGCTGTCCAAGTGTGAATTCTGGTTAAAAGAGGTTAGTTTTCTTGGTCATGTGATTTTAGGTAGTGGCATTGCTGTAGATCCATCGAAGGTTGATGTTGTGTTGCAATGGGAAACTCCAAAGTCAGCTACTGAGAGCAGAAGCTTTTTGGGATTAGCTGGTTATTATAGAAGGTTTATCGAAGGGTTTTCTAAGTTTTCACTTTCGTTGACTAATTTGACTTGTAAAGGTAGAGCTTTTGTGTGGGATGTTCAGTGCAAAGAAAGTTTTACAGAATTTAAGAAGAGGTTGACGTCGGCTCCGATTTTGACATTGCCTAATCCAGGAGAGCCTTTTGTGGTGTATTGTGATGCTTCTAAGATGGGTTTAGGAGGTGTGCTAATTCATAATGGTAAGGTAGTTGCTTATGCGTCAAGGCAGTTAAGGACTCATGAGAAGAACTATCCTACGCATGATTTAGAGCTTGCTGCAGTTGTTTTTGCATTGAAGATTTGGAGGCATTATCTTTATGGTTCTAGATTTTAAGTGTTTAGTGACCATAAGAGCTAAAAGTATCTATTTGATCAGAAGGAGTTGAATATGAGGCAACGAAGATGGTTGGAATTGTTAAAGGACTATGATTTCGGCTTGAATTATCATCCCGGAAAAGCAAATGTGGTAGCTGATGCGTTGAGTCGAAAGACTTTACATATGTCAGCAATGATGATTAAAGAGTTGGAATTGATTGAGCAGTCCAGAGATATGAGCTTAGTTTGCGAGGTTACTCTGCAATGTGTTATGTTGGGTATGTTGAAGATTAATAATGAATTTTTAGACAGTATCAAAGGAGCTCAGAAGTTGGATGTGAAACTGGTAGATTTGATGGTTGGGATTGACCAGTCTGAGAATAATGATTTTAACCTAGATGCGCAAGGTGTGTTGAGATTTCATAACCGGATTTGTATTCCTGATGATGCTGAGATGAAGAAAGTGATACTTGAAGAGAGTCATAGAAGTAAGTTGAGTATTCATCCAGGAGCTACAAAGATGTATCAAGATTTGAAAGGTTTGTTTTGGTGGCCCGGGATGAAGAGTGACATGGCTCGGTTTGTGTATGCATGTTTGACTTGTCAGAAGTCGAAAGTTGAACATCAAAAGCCTGTAGGATTGATGCAACCGTTGGAAGTTCCAGAATGGAAATGGGATAGCATTTCAATGGACTTTGGGACAGGGTTGCCTAATACTTTAAGAGAACATGATTCGATTTGGGTGATTGTTGATAGGCTTACAAAGTCAGCTCATTTTATTCCTATTAACATCAGTTTTCCAGTGTCGAAGTTGGCTGAGATTTACACTAGTGTGATTGTGAAGTTGCATGGTGATCCTTTGTGCATTGTGTCTGATAGAGATCCAAGATTTAATTCTGATTTTTGGAAGAGTTTGCAAGAAGCGTTGGGTTCTAAGTTGAGGTTGAGTTCAACATATCATCCTCAGATAGATGGTCAGACTGAACGGACTATTGAATCGTTGGAAGATTTGCTGAGGGCATGTTTTCTTGAACATGGAGGTTTGTGGGATACTTATCTTCCGTTGATAGGGTTCACTTATAATAATAGTTATCATTCCAGTATTGGGATGACACCTTTTGAAGCATTGTATGGTCGAAGATGTAGAACTCCTTTATGTTAGCATGAATCTGGTGAAAGTGTAGTACTTGGACCTGAACTTGTTCGTGAAACTATCGAGAAGGTGAAGTTGATTCGAGAAAAGATGAAAGCTGCCAAAGTGGACAGAAGAGTTATCATGACAAGCGAAGGAAAGATTTAGAATTTCAAGCTGGTGATCATGTGTTTTTGAGAGTTACACTTGTGACTGGTGTTGGGCGAGCGTTGAAGTCTAAGAAGCTCACTTCTCGTTTTATTGGACCGTATCAGATTTCAGAGAGAGTGGGGAATGTTGCTTATAGAGTGGCTTTACCGCTTAATCTTTTGAATTTGCACGATGTGTTTCACGTGTCGCAACTTTGGAAGTATATTTCAGATCTATCTCATGTGATTCATATGGACGATGTGCAAGTACGGGATAATCTTACGGTGGAGACGATGCCTGTACGAATCGCGGATCGTGAAATGAAGACTCTGAGGGGAAAATATATTGCCTTTCTTAAAGTGGTTTGGCTAGGAGTTGCGGGTGAAAGCATGACTTGGGAGTTGGAGAGCAAGATGCGAGACTCCTATCTCAATTGTTTGATTGAGTTAAATTTTCGAGGACGAAAATATTCTAAGTGGGGGAGAGTTTTAACGCCCGTAATTTAATTAATTATTTAATTAAATTATTTTTGGAATATTTGTGAAGTGGTGTTAAAATTAATTGGATTTAATTGTTTTATTAAGTGGAGAAATAATATTAGAAGTATAATATTATTATTTGGTGTGGGCTTGTTTTAAAGGAATAGATGTAATAAGGGGGTGTATTGGTTTTAAGCCCAATAAGGAATAATAGAATAATATGGTTATTTTATTGTTGTTGGAATAGAATAGAAAGAAGAAGCAGTTGAAGAATAAGGATTGAGAGAAGAACGTGCAAGCTGCTAGAGAAAGTGGAAAACGGCAAGCACGAGAATTCAACCGGAAATTGTAGAGCGGCCTTCAATCCAAGGTAAGGGTGGGGTTCTGACTCTATAATTTGGTTTATGATGATTGGTATGTGGGGTTAGAGGTGATTGTTGTCTTGTTCTTGAATTAAAAATACATGATTGTTGTATGATGAGAGTTGATGAATTTTAGATGAATATTGATGTCATGATGTTGTTCGATTAATGTAGAATTATAAGATAATTGTGGGTGATGAACTGTCATGATTATACTAAGTATTAGGGCTTTAGTTATGGAACCGTAGTGAGATGCAGGGAAGAAAACGTAGAATATTGCAGGGAAGAGAAAACGCAGAATTAGGCAAATTGATATCAGGACCTACCGTTTTAGAACATTGAATTAATTTGGAGATGGAGTTAGTCGTATTGTTCTTAGTTAGGTTGATATTAGGCTAAGAATTAAAATGGTAGGATTAATAGAAAGTAGTAGTTATGACGTTAGAAGTATGTTGTCAGAAGTTCTATTATTAGAAGTTATATTGGTTAAAAGTTATGTTGTCAGAAGATTGTTTCATCAGAAGTTGTATTGGTCAGAAGTTGGGTTAGTCAGAAGTTGCGTTATCAGAAGTTGTATTGGTCAGAAGTTGAGTGGCCAGAAGTTGAGTTGGTCAGAAGTTGTATTGGTCAGAAGTTGTGTTATTAGAAGTTGTGTTATTAGAAGTTGTGTTTGTTAGAAGTTGAGTTGGTCAGAAGTTGTTCTGGTCAGAAGTTGTGTTGGCCTTTACTTTGTTTTCATACATAATGTGGAAGTTAGATGATTAGAAGCTGCGGTTTGAACTATAACAGTAGGATAGTGACGGTAATGACGTTAGAGTTACAGAATAGCAGTAGTGACTTACTGTGGACTTCTTGTACAACTGAGTTGTTAGTGAGAAGTTATTCATGATGTTCTGTTGATGATTTTTAATAAATAAATGATGTTTAATAAATTATTTTGATGATATGAGATGTTGATGACGAGACGTTGAGATGCATTTGAGATGTTGTTATTTTGAGATGTTTTTGAGTTGTTAATTAAGATGTTTTTTAGATGATTTGAGATGTTGTTAACTTGGGTGTTGTTATTACATTCATGGTTGTGTCGCATAAATTGCATTTTTGAGATGGAGCTTATGCTTGTTGAGATGGTCTGTATTGGCGAATTTTGAGATGAAGGCTATGCCTTGTTGATGCCTCTATTAATTGGCAAATTTTTGAGATGGGAGTTCTGCTCCAATGTTACCACATACATTTGCATAGTATTGAGTCGCATTATATGATTTCATAGAGAAGTGTGTTTTGATGTTGATGAACGTGTATATACATTGTAATTATTATTGATTATGAGATGAGAAGTGGTGACGTTATTTCATCTAATTTAATATATTAATTATCATGCGCTTTATTATATTGTTAGATATCTCACCCCTTCTGTTTGAATGTTGCCCTTATGTTGGTAACGTGCAGGCAATCGAGAGTGAAGGTTGTATACCTTCGGTAGTTCGAGTCGGTGTCATTACTCTGATATGTAACACTTGGGGGGATGAATGCTTGCTGTTTTTTATTGTTGATTATTATTAATATGTGCTGTTTCGAAGTTTCCGTATTGATGATAAAATTGTTAGTGAGAATTCCGCTGCGTAGTTGTTGAATTATTTAATTAAAGATGTTATGTTGATGGTTCATCCGGTGTTTTAAAAGTGTTATATATCCATGATGAATGCAATGAATTTTTGATAGAAGAATTTATGACGTCCCGATTCATTTTCATGATTGAATTTTATAACTCTAATTTAATTTGCATAATTTGCTTGGGAATAGAATTGGGGTGTTGCATATACTGCTCAAATTCTTATCTAGGTGTAATATCTAATAGTGTCTAGATTCTAGAGATACATTTAAAGTTATTATTCACTTGGATGTTTGTGATTAATGCCTTTGTGTTGGTTGTGTCGTGCTGAGAGATCGTCAAAGCGAGTAACACGGTTGATTTCTGTGTTGTTTAGGTTGGTTGAGATATTGCCTCTGAGATGATACAACAGGTGTTATGTTTTATACGTGATGATTTTAACCGAGGGTCTTTTGCTAAGGGCATCCCTACGTTTGAGGGACATGACCATTTTCCGAGGCAACGAGTGAAGTTACCCTAGAGGTGTGTGTGTGAATAGTGATTCATGTTCAGTTATTTTATCTTTGAAAGTTAGGGTTTTCTAAGTTTAATTATTAGTCTTGTCATATAAACCTATTCAGTTATAAGGAAAGTGGTAAATGCAGAAAGTAAAGGCAGAAATTAAAGTGTCCTACGCTATTACAAAGCTTCGGGAGTGGGGGTAAAACCAATAAAATCGGGGGGGAAAGTAGTAAACCCTAATTAAAACTATTACAAACCGTAGTAGTTACATAATCGGAAAAATAACGTGAAGATGATAAAGTACACGAAGATTGTAAAATAAAAAGAGAAAGGAAATTGTTTTGTGATTTTGATAGAAAGAAAATGATTTTATGATTAACCTAAAACCCTAATTGATTTTAATTAAAAAATAAATTGGTTAATTAAATTAAAACAAAACCCTAAATCTAAGGTGATTTTAATTTTAAAAAAATGATTAATTAGTGAAAAACCTAAAAATATAAATTGATTGATTAAATAAAAAAACCTAAAAAATTTAATTAGGGTTAGTTAAAAAAAACCTAAAACCTAAAACCTAAACTAGGGTTTATTAAAAAAAATGTTTTGAAAAAAAATATTTTGTGAAGTTAAAGAAAAAAGGGTGAAAAAAGAGTGAGAAACATAGAAAATAAATCAAAGGGTATGGTGGGTGTTGAACCCACGCCCTGATGGATTTTCAGCAACACACTCACCATTAGGCCAAGCGCACCTTGGTGATAGAATCTGGATTCGACGCATTATATGATAAACCTGTAAAGTATGGAAATATTAAGAAAAATAAGTGGCAAAAGGCTGGATCAAACCCAGGCCCTTTGACACAAGTGAATTTACGTGCGCGCTTCTACCGCTGGGGCGGCTGTACATCCCTTAATCTATATCAAACTATAAATATATATTATAAATAATCTACTTGTACCGGAGAGGCGCCAGAGCCCTAGCTCCGGTCGTCTTCTCCTGCGACCTTCTTGTATCAACCCTGCAAAATAGATAGAATTAACAATCTAGAAACACCCTATCCCCCTAAATCGAGGGTTGTGAATCCAATGGAAGTATTTTTGTAACTTAAAAATCCATGGTTTTTGAGATATGATGAAAACAAGGAAGATCAGAGCAAACATGGTATTCTATGTTTTAGCAAGCATGATACAACTCATAAGCATGTTAGTAACACCAATATGGCTTAAAACAAAGCAAAAACAAAGATAAGGATTTTTGAAAAGATCATGAAATCGGTGATGAATGCGTGCATATTTCATGAGCTCTGAACCATCAAACATGATCCATTCTTACTATGTATGATTGTTAAGAGTGAATAGAATGGATGTTTGTAGTGAAAGGGTTTGTAATAAGGGTTTAAAGCTTTCTAGGGTTCTTGAGAAAATTTGATATTTTGACAAGTTTGTGGCAAGGGTTTTCCGTGGTCTTGTATGAACAAAATGAGAGAATATATAGTGGAAATTAGGTCAAACAAAATATGGGCTTGGTCTTTGTAAGAAAAGCCTATGTATTTTATTTTATTTATTTTGTATTATTAATGAATAAACAAAAAATAATTAAAATAAAAATATGTCAAGGGGTATAAGAACAAGCTTTGAGGTGTATGAGGGGTATAAAGCACGTTTGGACTCTCACACAATTGCCCAAGAACCCAAAATATCTAATTTGCTCCACTTGAACTTCATGCATTTGCCCAAAATTTCCTAACTTACAATGGTCATAACTCTCTCAATTTTCATCTTTTGAAGGTGATCTTAGACTTTTTGGAAATATAAAGATGTCCTTTACAATCTTTATGTTGATCATGTTTTCTTTTGAATACCTTATCTTTATTTAAGTTGCCTTTACAAAAAGTGTCTTTTTGTTGAATTTTAAAATGACATGTAATGTATTGGCTTATCTCTCTTAAATGATGCACTTTTCGGACTTGAGCTTAGAGAGACAAATTTGTAGAGAATTAAATTCCCTTCAAAATGAGCTTTGGTTATGGAAAAGTTGATGAAGCATGTGAAAGTTATGCTTGGTCAAAGTTTAGTTGACTTCTCCTAAGGAAACCCTAATTTGGCAACTTTTGAATTTTGATGATTTGAGAGCTTTTCTTGAGGAATCATGATCAGACCTTGATCAAATGATTAATGTGACTTCAAAATCTTGATGTTGACCAAAAATCTTGAAGTTTGAGTGTATGTTGACCACTGTTACATTTTGTCCAATACATTTGATTTTCAGTCATCTTAGCAATTGACTGAGCAAACATGATGCAAGACTTGAAATTTGACATGAGCCTTCTTAGGGACATACGAAGACCAATGAAAACTACTTGAGACCTTGGAAACCCAATCTTCCTTGAGAAATACAAAACCCTAATTGTTGACCCATTGCTTAGGAGGAGAATTTTCCTGATCAATTCTTGGGAAACCTTGAGCAAATGAGGACCTTAGGAGAATGTCTTGAATGAAAATGGAAGGGAAAATTTTGGGGTACAAAACATAAAATTCATTATTTTTGCATTACTATCTCATGACATGAATCACTTTAGTTCCCTTTTAACCCCAAATGTGAGGAAACTCTCCATTGTTCATTTATGTTGGAGACTGCAATTCTTGTTTTAACTAGATTTCATTTTCTTTAATCTTATGTTTGTGTTGATTGTATGAAAGCATTAAAATTATAAAGGAATTTTGTTTTATTTTAAGCACAACTACCTAGTCAAATAGTCAATTCACCTTGTGAGTGTGTGAACTTTTATTAACCCCTTTTGAACCCTTTTTGTCAATGTTCATGTTATTTTTGAACTTAATACTTGTCTATGAGTGTTTAGCTTTCCATTTTTAATAGATGTTGGTTATTTATTTTCTTGGACCCTCAACTATGATTTTTAGTTGAATTTTTACCTTGCCTTAGAAATTAGGGAGTATTCACTTTAATGTTGGTTAATTCAAGTTGGAAAGAGAATTGTTTGCTTCCTCTTGTGTGTATTACTATAAGGTTGAGAAAAAGAAAAGAAAATAGAAAAAGAAAGAAAATAAAAAGAAAGAAAAAATTGAAAAAGCTTTGAAAAAACAAAAACAAAAGGAGTATGGAATAATGTGGTGTTAATAAATATGTGATTGGTGTGAAAATTTGGGATGAAGAAGAAGTTTGATTGGAATTTTTTGTTTGAAACTTTGAGAGCTAATCACTCTCTTAGGTTTAGGCATGTTTTTATTTGGATTAGCTTTAGGAATTGTCCCTTGTTTGTTAACCAAACCACATTACAACCTTGAAATTCCCTTGTGATTCTAGCCTTTATATTTTCAATGTGAATTTTTGGATGAATGCATAATTTAGTCTTTCATATGCAAGATTGTTGGATGAGTGTCTATGTCCCTCACTTTTGTGTGTTCTTCATCTACCGATGAATTTTTACTAGATGTGATTCATGATTAAGCTTGTTTTATTTTAGAATATTTTGTATGATTTTTGTACTTAGGATTTTTTTTCGTTTTCATGTTGTCATTGTAGGATTGTGGTAAGTATTTACTTTGCTTGTATTTTTTTTATTTGAACCATACATTTGATTTCTATTTTTCAAACTTGTTGATTCATGATTCTTTGGTTGATCATTTTTTTTCTTTAAGGTTATTTGATTTTGTTTGAGGACAAACAATGTTTAAAGTTGGAGAGAGTTTGATAAGTGCAAATTGTATCTATTTTTGTATATAAGTTTTGTTGAACTTATTGATGTTTTTTGTTAATATTGTGTGAATAAACCCGACTTTGTATCTAAATACATTTAGTCTGTGTATATACGTGTTTTCGTATACATAGTGTATCGTTTGATAGTTTTGTATCTATTTTTGTAGGTATTCAAGCATTATTGAAGCATTGAGAATAAATTCCAAATGGAGCTCTAACATGTGCATTTAATCAATAAAGGAATGAGGAAAAATAAAGAGAGCAATGCAAGTTATGCAGAGAAAGCAACAAAAGTTGTTTTTCTGGTGTGCAACATCGGGCGATGCACTTGGGCGTCAGGCGACATGCTTGCGCTTTTGCGTCACCAGGAAAACATGGATCGAGTGGAGTTGTTCATTTTTCAAAAGATCCTGGCTTGCTTCGCTGCTGTGTCTCCAGGAAAGGAATAAAGGTAGTTATCGGGCGAAGCTTTCCATTGTTGGGCGATGGAAGATATTTTTTACCGGTTACGTGCATGGCACAGACTGGGCCTAGGAATAAAGGAATGGCGCCGAGAGACACTTTTTGGCATTGGGCAGTAGTGTCTAGACATGATTTTGTATCTATTTCATTTCATTAGATTTGTTATCAATTTTATTTTTGGGTTTTGTTTCCAAAATTCATAACCCTCATTCTACAAATGATCCAGGGTGGATTGCTCATCGATGAGTGCTGACAAACCAGGATATTTATGGTTCATTTCTCTTATTTTTTGTGTGTTCTCTATTTGTAGGTTTGTGTATATGTATTTATTTTGAAGTCATGTATATTTGTCGCCCATGGCGTTGTATAAAAATTGTTTTACAAATCTTGTCGATTATTATCCTCGATTTTTGCTTTGTGCTTGGGGTTTGGGTTTTTATAGACATATACGGCTCGAATTCTTATCTAGGACGGTTATCTAATAGTGTATAGATTCTAGAGATATATTTAGAGCTATTATTCACTTAGGTGTTTGTGATTAATGCCTCTGTGTTGGTTGTGTCGTGCTGAGAGATCGTCCAAGCGAGTAGCACAGTTGAGTTTTGTGTTATTGAGGTTGGTTGAGAGATTTCCTTCGAGATGATATAGTGGGTGTTGTGTTTGATACATTGGGTGTTGCACTTTGTGTGTAAATATGTTTAGTTTGTCTATATGCGTGGTTTCTTGTACATAATATATCGTTTGATAATTTTTTTATCTATTTTTTAGGTATTCAAGCATAAATGGAGCATTGAGAATAAATTCCCAATAGAGCTCCAAGATGTGAATTTGATTAAAAATGGAATAAGGCAAAAGAAAGAGAGTCATGCAAGTTGTGCAGAAAAAGCAACAAAAGTTGTTGTTCTGGTATGCAGCACCAGGTGATGCACTTCGGCATCGAGCGAAGTGCTTGTGCTTATGTGTCATCAGTCGAATGTTGAGCGAGTGGAGTTGTTCTTTTTTTCAGAAGTTTTCGGCTTTCTTCATTGCTGTGTCGTCAGGCGAGGAATAAAGGCCATCGCAAGGAGAAGATTTCCTTCCCTGGGCGATAGAAGATATTTATTACCAGTTGTGTGTGTGGCGCAAGTGTTGTACCCAAAATTGTCCCTCTCATTTTCTCAAGATTACTTATGTCAAGTTTCGAGCTTTGAATCACATTTTTGCTCAGTCAATTGATCAGTGGACCTAAAATCAACTATATTAGGCAAAAAGTCAATTGTGGTCAATTTACAGTCAAACTTCATAATTTTTTATCCATATCAAAATTTTGAACTCATATATGTCAATTGATCAAGTTTGGATCATAATTCCTCAAAAAATTTGATCAGATCACCAAAAGGGCAAAAATGGTCAAAATTAGGGTTTTGACTGAGAAGACTCAATTTTTTACTTTTGACCAAATACAAGACTTATTGGTTTGAGACATGATATCAAGGATTCAAATGCATCATCTGGACCTAATGGCATGGTTCAAAACACTTCTCAAAATCAATTGATTAATAATTGAAATTTGGTCAACTGATGAAAAAGTCAACTATACACTGAAAAGTCAAACTTTGACCTTTTTATTTATCAAAATCAAGTTTATAAAATCATATTTCATCAAGGCATGTCAAAATATGAATATTTTTCATCAAGAAATCAAAATGTCAAAATTATCTTTGAAAAGTCAAAATTCTAAGACAGAGAAATTTTTCTAAGTGTTAGAAAGTTAACTTTTTTTCATGACTTTGTGCCAAATTTTCACCATGATGCAAGATGATTAAAGGAAAACTTCCAACATGAAAGTTGTATATCTCAATGAAATCTAAAACATTGTAGGGAAGGACTTTTTCTAGAAATGCTTGGATTTAAAGTTATAAATTCATGAAGTCATGGCATTTTTTATTAAACACTTGGAGAAAATTTCAGCAGGTTTGGTCAAGTTTTTATCTCAAATTCTTGGCCAGATTTCATTAAGTTCCAGTTTGATTTAATAAAAGTGAAAAAAAATGAAATTTGTACAGAATGTTTCAAGCTTTCCAAAACATCCAATAGCATGAATTTATCATACTTGAGCTAGGAGATTCAAGGATCTGAAGTTGGGCATTCATTTTTTATTTACAAGGCAGATTTGTGATGAACAAGGAACCAAAATCTTAGCTATGCTGTATAATCTAACTTTACAGGCCTCTTGACTTGCAAATCTATCCATAATCATATGTTTACACAATTGATTGAACCATTATCCAAGTGATTCAAGTATTGTCCATTGCATCTTTCCATTTTTGGCACAAGGCACCATTGCCATTCTTGCAAAGTTCACTTTAATAACAAAGTCAATTTCTTGAGCCTCTAACTTGTTGTTCTAATCACACTTAACTTCTACAAGTCAGAAAAAATATGTTTAAAGTGATCAACCACTTTAGATAGCTTGGTACAAGCATTGGAAACATGTTCTTCATGCTTGCTTCAAAAACAAGCAAGATAGCCATAACATGTGATTCAAAATCTAAGTTGTTTAAGGTCTCAAACCTTCTCTATAAATAGAGAGGCTAATTTCAAGAGAAAGGGGTTAGAAAAAATAATGAAAAACTAACACTCAAAATCATTTTGCTGTCAAAAACCAGAATTTTCCGCAAAACCTCCATTTTTGAGCTTTGAAGTCCAAATCTTTGAACCTCTCACTCCATGCAAGTTTTGTCCGAACAAACCATCCAAACACTCCACAAAAATCATATAGAATTTGTTAAAACACAAGAACAACTTCTGTAACATCACTATCATCATTTCCCAAACTCAAAAACAGTCCATACAGCAGCTCAAACTCCAAGCAAATTTCAGTTTCAAGGTAAGTTTTCTTGACTTTGAACTCTTCATACAAGCATCATTAATGGTTCGTTTGTGAAGATAAAATATAAATATCATTGCCTTGAAGCTAACCATATGCTTGCTTTTCATTTTCACTAACCATGTGTTGAGAACTGACTTTTATATGTAGCAAAACAGTGATAAAAGCAAAAAAAAAAAATAGCAATTATGAGTCGACACGAAATGCTATTAGTGGACACATATTATGTTCAAAACAGGTTATGAGTCGACACGAAACACGTATGCATCGACACGAAATGGTTATGAGTCGATATGAAACCAGTACGCGTCGACTCATACTGAGTTGTTTTGACTTCCAAGAACAAGAAACATACATGAGCCAATACACGAGCCAACACATGAGCCAATACATAAGCTCATGTGTCAGCTCATAAAACAATTTTTTATTTTTTTATTTTTTTTTATTTTTTATTTTTATTTATACGTTTATTATTATTATTTTCATATAAAAAATTCAAAAAATATTTTATTTAATATTTATATGTACGCATACACTTTTGTTTTATTTCGTTTTCTAAACTAAAAAAAAAGGACAGAAACACTTTCTTATTAAAATCAATTTATTTTCTTAAAATTAATCTAATATTTAGACTTAGGTTTTATTTCAATTTGTTTCTTTTGATTAAATTAATTTATACATTAGGATTTTAATTAATTTCTTTTTTCAAATCAATTAGATTAATTAAGACCTTTTTCATAAAAAAATATATATAAACAATTTTTCTTCTCTTTATATTTCTTTGTACATTTTATTATTTCGCACTATAATTATGTAATTGTCAAAGCCTTGTAATAGTTAATTAGATTTATTTGCTTTCATCCCCCCATTTGTAAATTTGTACCCCCATCCCCAAATTATGTAATAGCGTAGGACTTTACATTTCAGTAATTTATCGCTTTCAAATATAAATGCTAGTAATTAGGGTTTGTATGGCCAGACATAAAATCAACAAGTAGAAAACCCTAATTCAAAGACAAAAATGCATTAAATCAAGACACTTTCACACTTGCACCTCTAGGGTAACCCACACTTGTTGCCTTCAAATAAAATAGTCATGTCCCTCGAACGTGGGATACTTTAGCAATGACCCTCGAATACAAGATTGTAGTCCCTCGATGACCCTTCAATGTTGCCTTCAATAAAACGATCTTAGACCGTTACAACAAATTGCTAAGGTATCCTACAATGTTTCCTTCTATGACTATACAATGACTCACGCTCGTCCCTTTACATCCAAAGATAGAGCTTATTACCAATCAATGGTAAGATAGCAATGTCAAAGGAAGAGAGAAATAAACAAAAGACTTTTATGTAGGTAGAACGTTCTTAGTTGCTTGCTCATAATCCATCTTCAAAAACAAACATCTTTTCAAACATACTAACACTTTCAAAATGAAATATTTTCAAAAGTCAACACTTTGTATGCATTCTTATAGATACGAGAATCATTACAAAGTTTTCCTAAACGAAGGCGCTTTTCAAAAATACTTTCAAAACTCACCACAAACACATTTCAAACAAAGCAATTTCAAAAGTGATCTAGCAAGCAACTAAGAGCCCGTAGATAACTACGGATGAAAAGGGTGGTAACACCTTCCCTTTTCATAACCTACCCCTGAACTCAAGAAAATATCTCAAAGGTATTTCCTGTTCTTTTCACCCTTTCCTTTATTGGATAAAATAAAATTTGGTGGCGACTCTTGCTATCCGTAACAATTGCGATAAAACGCAAAACAACCAAGTCAGTTCTCCGACCGTGTTACAGCAGGCTGATCCAAGGACCGTTGTGTTTCTCCATGAAACAATCGCTAGCCTCTTATTAAAGGTTACTTGCGGGATTTGATTCAATAATCCTATACTTATGTGTTTAAGGTGTTTTTTGGGTTGAAAAGGGATAAAAGAAAAAGGTGAAAGACAAAACAATTGCAAAGTAAATAAATCAAAGAATGAAAATTGCTAAGAATTTAAATGTGGAAGCATTCATACATTGCTAGACATCAAACTCATTTCTCTCTTAGATGCGGGTACAATTAAATATGAAGAAATGCGACCCTTAAAATAAATACAAAAAACTTCTTAAATAAACACTCTAAATACGTAACTGTTGATGGTTACTAGTCCACGTTTAGGCTTCGTGGGGACTGTTTGAGTTCCCACATTCTCGCTGGCTTTTCTTCTTTGATAACTGCTCTCGCCAATACGCCTCTTTTCTTTAGCTCTTTGACCTTAGTTCCTTACGATAGCTGCCTCTGGCCTTTTTGGTTTCGTCGCCTGAATCATTTGGTCGACAACTTCTCCTGGGCTCGATGTATCCCGCTGCTTTCCCTTACTCTACGCCTCTTGAAAATAAGACAAGTACCCCTAGATATAGGTTCATTCCCTTAGTAGAAAATTGCTTGTCAACAAATTGCCCCCCAAAATGTCATGTTCGACAAAGCCTTGTCGATGAGAGAATGTTGGCATTTGAAATTCTGGTATCAGATATATGATGTCGAATGAGATGTCACGACACAAATATCTATTTACAAGTAAAGATCAGTTATATCAAAAGCAGTAAAAAAACACAAGAGATTATTCACCCAGTTCAGTGTATAACAACACCTACTCTGGGGGCTACCAAGCCAAGGAAAAGTCCACTAAATAGTATCAATTCATAGACCCTCAATAAACAACTAGTTTACGACCTAATCACTTAATCACTACCCGTGCTATACTTCTACCTAAGACTCATCTAGATATGAGGCCCTCCTCAAATCCCTTCAATCACTTACAGTGAAGAAACAGCAGAAATAATAATTTTAAAAGACTTCAATCATTCAATGCTTAAAAGCTTATGAATGATTCACAATTAACAATCCAAATAGCAACACAAGTATTAAATCAATACAAGAGTGTTTGGCAATTAAAAGACTTAGACTTCTAAGATAGAAATAAAGTATTCTTCTTCAAAAGTTGTAGTAGTTTGAATAAGGAAGCAAGTCCTTATACATGCGCATCTGTGGGCTTGGTATTTAAAACCCAATATTTAATTCTTTTGAATATTTCCATAAAAACAGGTCAAGATAAAATCCATGCATTTTGAAAAATATTCCTCCATATTTTTTGCTTGTTGTGAGTTACAAATCATGAATTATAGAGCGCTGGGAATCAGGAAACAAAAAAACATATACTAATGTTGGCTGAGATCAGTTTAGGAGGTAGATGTCAAGACATCTGCTTTGACATCATTCAAATTAGTTTGCTACAAATGTCAATACATTTAGCAAAACATTAACAGTATATTGTTTTACCAAAATTGCTGCCAACAAACACTTACAAACTCCCCCTTTGGCAAATTTTGGCTAAAACATTATCAGAGCGAAAACAGATTAGCAGCATAACAAAGCAAGCATAAACCCAGATAGCAGTTAGATGTTAGCAAAGGAAGATGTCAAAACATCTTCTAATACATGAGGCTCCCCCCCAAGTATTAAGCTCCCCCTCAAGCAAATGTTAGTCAGTAGTCAGTGGTCAGTCAGTCACTCTCTCTCCCCCTTTTTAGTCATAATATGCCAAATAAACTGATGCATTCAAGAGTGTATCAGTAATTTAGGTACAGACCATAGAAATCAAATGTCAAGCACATGAAAGTGCTAAAAGGAAACTAAAGGATCATATAAAGAAACATCAATTAGTCTAACTGTCATCAGGACCAGTTGACTTGTCTGAGCCAGAACTTTCTTCCTCACTAGATTCTTCACCTTCAGAGTTCATTGTATCATCAAGGTTGTTGTCCTTTTTGCAAGTCCTTGATCATATTTTCAAAGGTTAGCTTCCTTGTTGAGCTAACTCTAATCACATCATCCAATTCCTTGCAGGCTTCTCGTAATTCTTTGATCATATCATCCTTGGTTGAGGTCTTTTCAGCAGGTGCAGATGTCAAAACAATGTCTGGGACATGTTTTCCTTAAAAGAGCTTAACATGAAGGGTCAAGGAAGACTCCCTCTTTCACACTACATCATTTTCACTTAGGATTCTAGGATGTTGATTAAGGATAATTCCACATGGGGGAAGGAAAAGCAATTGGCATTTTAATGGAACAAGTTCCTGCATGTTTAATGGTCTGATCAAAGATGTAAGTCCGATAATCAAAATGTTTCTGGTTTCTAATAGCATAAATGAAATTTCCTAATCCAATGGAGATGGTTGAAGTGTGATTATAGGGAACCTAATTTGCAGCTCCAATCCTATGTAAAATAGCATATTTCACACTCAGTTTGCTGACAGGAAGTTTATTTTTCATGGGCCACTCACTTACTTGATTAGTAGTGATGGCTCTGCACACTTGATTATCTGTAACTTGCCTCTCACAGCAGACATCTTCAGACCTGTCTAGAAATCTATTTATGATGGCAGGAGAAAATTATGCACAATTTCCTCTAACAAAAACCTTTCTATACTCCTTACTTTTATGGTCAACACAGTCAACAAGAATATTAACATTAAACTCCTTAACAAGAGTTTCAAAGAAATTGGCAAACCTGGTAACCATTTTCATCAATCCAGCATAAGATATCAGCTCCATGATTTCTTTACGTTCCAAAGCACCAACTCCCAGTTCTCTCTCCAAGGTAATCCTTCTTTGGTACACATACTTCCACTTTTTAGCATTCCCAATAGAATGGAGGGAGATGTTGTCAAGTAGGGAATCAGGAACCCTAACATAAATCTTCTTGCTTGCAGACTTTTTGATAGGAGAGATTTCCTGGACATCTTGCTCGACATCATAGTCTGAGTCATCTTCTTCAACAACCACAACTTTCTTCTTACTCTTGGATCATTTTACATCATCCTCATTATCATATGTGGAGTTAACAGGTCTAGCTTTTCTTTTGCTAGAGGGAGGAACCACTTTACTTCCTGGCTTTAGGGGTCCATAAATGATTTTCTTCTTGGTTGTTTTGGCAGGGGGTGTGACACTTGCATCCTCCACTTTCCTGGATTTGAGTCTTCTTGCAATACCAGGCACCACATTATTAATGAGCTCATTGTCAGATAGCTCATCTACATTAACTACATTCTCAGCATTGTGACCTTCTCCATCCTTGGAGGCAGCAACATCTTCCTTAGTACGAGAGTTCTCTTCAACATCTTGTTCAACATTTTCTTCTTCCACTTCCTTCAGAGCATAGATAGAAAGCTTCTCAATTTTGCCTTCAGTAGCATCTTTCTTGAAGGTGTATGATTCAGAAGCATCATTTTTAGGGTTACTTCCTTTGTCAGTCGGAGGAGGCATGCGAGCAAGGGGAGTAGAAATCCAAGGCACAACAAAGCCTTCATTTAATACTCTGTCTACTAGCCTTCTGATGCTTCTATCAACATTAACAATCTCTTCTTCTGTCCTATTATCAGTAGCAGTGGAAGAGTTACCTTTATCATCTTTGGATTTCTTTGAAGGTGATGATTTTGGTTTCTTGACCTTTTTATCAAGAGGTGGGATGGTTGTTACAGGAGTAGCATCGAGTACTCTGTCAAGGAAAATGTTTTCAGGGAGGTTGACAGATTTTGAGGAAGAAGATGTATGATGTTGAGACGTGTTTGAGAATTTTTGAACAAAGAGATGAAGAATGACAAGGTTTTTTTTTCTGTAGAGAAGAATGAAGAGTTTGTGGAAGTAGAGACATGAATGTTCATAGCGTGTGGTATACACTTTGAGGCAGTCTTGTAATGATTGCTTTTGAAATTTTATTTGTTGGGAATACAATATCACTTTAATTATATTCCCACACGCCTTTAGTTTCTACAAACCCTCATATAAACAGATCCCTAATTTTCCTGTTAAATTCTCAAATTGATTAACATCTAAAACATTTGTGAAGATGTCATCCAGTTGCAACTCAGTGGCTACATGTTCTAAGGCAACAATCTTTTCTTCAACAAGTTCTCTTATGAAGTGATGACGGATGTCAATATGCTTGGTCATGCTGTGTTGAATGGGATTATTTGATATGTTTATGACACTTAAATTTTCATAGAATAATGTCATGGCATCTTTTTTGACATTGTATTTTGTTAACATTTGTTTCATCCAAACCAATTGAGAACAACTGCTTCCTGCAGCAATATACTCAGCCTCAACAGTGGACAGAGACACACAATTTTGCTTCTTGTTGAACCAAGATATGAGACCATTTCCCAGAAAGAAGCATCCACCTTATGTACTTTTTCTATCATCAACACTTCCTCCCTAATCAACATCACAAAAAACAGTTAAGGCAAAATTTGATCCATGATAGAATAGCATACCATAGTCACTTGTCCCATTCACATATTTAAGAATCCTCTTCACATGGTTGGCATGGATAACTTTAGGATCAACTTGATATCTTGCACACACCCATACATCAATGGAAATGTCTGGTCTGCTAGCTGTGAGATATAGAAGACTGCCTATCATACTTCTGTAGAGACTTTGATCTACACTTACTCCTTTTTCATCTTTAGTCAACTTCAGATGTGTGGGAGCAGGAGTTCTTTTGTGACCGGATTTTTCCATATGAAATTTATTTACTATATTCTTGGCATACTTGCTCTGAGATAAAAATATGGAATCTCCCATTTGTTTAACTTGCAGACTAAGAAAATAGGTTAATTCACCAACAAGGCTCATCTCAAATTTAGACTGCATTTGCTTGACAAAATGTTAAACCATCTCATTTGACATCCCACCAAACACAATATTATCAAAATAAATATGTGCAATCATGATCTTCCCTTCTTCTTCCTTGACAAAAAGGGTTTTTTCTATACCACCTTTCTTGTATCCTATCTCACCAAGAAATTCTGTCAACCTATCAAACCAAGCTCTTGGAGCTTGCTTTACTCGATACAGAGCTTTCTTCAATTTGTAAACATATTTAGGGAAACTTGGATCAACAAATCCCTTTGGTTGTTCCACATGGACTTCTTCATTCATTTAGTCATTTGAGAAAGCACTCTTTACATCCATTTGAAACAATTTAAATTTCAGTATGCATACAACTCCCAAGAGTAGTCTGATTGATTCAAGTCTGGCCACAGGAGCAAAGCTTTCATCAAGGTTAACTCCTTCAATTTGAGTGTATCCTTGTGCAACAAACCTTGACTTATTTCTAGTGACCACCCATTTTTCATCATATTTATTCTTGTATACCCATTTAGTGCCAATTACATTTGTCCCTTCAGGTCTTGGAACCAGATCCCAAACTTGATTCCTACTGAATTGTTCTAGCTCCTCTTGCATATCATTAATCTAGAACTCATCAGTTAGGGACACTTTGACATTCTTAGGCTTAATTTTTTATACAAAGCAATTGTTTGAAATCCATTCTCTTGATCTGGTAGTAACCCCTTTGTTTGGATCACTTATGATAAGCTTCTTAGGATGATCTTTATGAGTTCTAATTGAAGGTCCTTTATTTAGATGACTAAGCTGGGGATCTTCTTCAGGAGGATTAGAATTAATACTTCTGTCATTTGATTCTGTTGGACTATCAGGCAAAGATGTTCTAACATCTTCTGAGACATCTTCTTCAACATTCCATCCTCTATCATCAATAATAACATTTATTGACTCCATCATAACTTTGGTTATAACACATGTGTAGGAGAAGTTTAACTCTTAAGGAACCCATAGATAACAATTGTCTTTAGATCTGATTCCTTTTATAATAACTTCATTCTTTTCATTGCACACAAGACATTCTTCCTTAGTGAAGTTAACTTTGAATCCTTGATCACACAATTGGCTTATACTTATCAGGTTAGTTGTTAACCCTTTAACAAGTAACACATCATCAAGCTTAGGGACTCTTGAACAATCAAGCTTGCCAACACCTTTGATTTCACCTTTTTCTCCATCACCAAAAGTCATATAACTGGTGAAATGAGATTTGACATTCACCAATAGATTCTGGACAACTGTGATGTGTCTAGAATAGCCACTGTCAAAATACCAGTCATCTTTGGTTAATACTCTGAGGGAGGTGTGAGCTATGAAACTAGCAACATTAGACTTGGGAATCCATTATTTCTTCTTTTTGCTATTTTGTGGCATCTTATCAGTCTTGGGAGGAGGAGTAGTCTTAGGATACCCATACAATTTGAAACAGAAGGGCCTTATATAACCAAGCCTTCCACGGTGATGACACCTCCAGGGATGGGGATTCTCTCTGGTGTGATTAGGCTTTTTCTTTCCATGATGTTTTCCATGATGTCCTTTCTTCCCACGATGTTTGCTAAGATGTCCTTTCTTACCATGATGTTAAGACATTTTATTCGACATGTTTGGTTTAGACTTGGAATGAGTGGAAACAGATGAAAGCTCTTCTGAGTTAGGTTCCTTTTTCTCATTAAAACATAGACCACTCTTGTCTCTTATCACTATTCTTGTTTGGAGAATTTCACTAATGTATCAGACCCATTATTCAGCATCTTGAGAGATTTGACCATTCTATCATGATTTGAATTCAAAGAAGACATTTCACTTTCCATATCAGAAATAGTTTTAAGATGCTCTTCCCTTTCGTCCTTCAGCTGAGTTATGAGGGCTTTCTGTTTCTCCCCTTCAAGACACACTTCTGCACTTTTAAGACATAATTCTTTGTATAAAGCAGCTAACTCTTCAAAGGTTAGTTCCCCATCACTAGACTCTTCATCAGATACAAATTTTCCTGTTAATCCTTTAACATACTTGGCAGATTCTGCAAGATCACTCTCTGAGTCCTCTTCAGACCAGGTAACATATAGATTATTCTTCTGTTTCCTAAGATATGTGGGACACTCAGCTCTAATGTTACCAAAGCCTTCACATTCATGACATTTTATTCCATTCCCTTGAGAAGATTTTTCTTCAGCCCTTTTTTCTTCCAACCTCATTTGACTTATGGATGTCAGATGAGATGTTCTTGACATTTGATCTTTGGTTCCTGTCCATTCTTTTTATCACTTTGTTAAATTGTTTTCCAAGCATAGATAAGGCATTTGATATTCCTCCATATGTATCCAGATTACAGTCCTCCTCTTCATCTTCAGTATTTAATACTAAGGCTCTGCTTTTGTTCTTATTTTCAGATCTTTCATTGATGTTTAATTCAAATGTTAAAAGGGATCCAACAAGTTCATCCACTTTCATTTTGTCAATGTCTTGAGCTTCTTCTATAGCAGTCACTTTCATAACAAATCCTTGGGAAGAGACCTGGTCATCTTTCTCACCAATTTGTCTTCAAGTATTTTCTCTCCTAAAGCACTAGAGGCATTAGAAATTTCAATAATGTTCATATGGAAGTCATTTATACTTTCATCGTCCTTCATTCTCAAATTCTCAAATTTTGTGGTAAGCAACTCAAGTCTTGACATCTTAACTTTGGATGCGCCTTCATGAGTAGATTTAAGAATCCCTCATGCATCCTTAGCAACTTCACATGTATTCACTAATCTGAAAATGTTCTTGTCAATTCCATTGAATATAGCATTCAAGGCTTTAGAATTTCCAAGAGCAATTTCATCTTCTTCCTTAGACCAATATTCTTCTGGTTATAATTCATAAGTAGGTTCTCCATTTTCTCCCAATTTGACAGGGTGCTTCCATCCTTTTAAGACAACTTTCCAAGCTCTACTGTCTAGTGACTTTAGAAAGGTCACCATACGTGGTTTCCAATAATCATAATTACTACCATCCAGAATGGATGGTCTGTTCACAAATCCTCCTTCTTTGTCCATAGTACCAGAAAGTATCTTCCTTGGATCTCACCCAGATAAAGAGCAAGATGCCTGCTTTGATACCAATTGAAATTCTGGTATCAGATATGTGATGTCGAATGAGATGTCACGACACAAATATCTGTTTACAAGTAAAGAGCAGTAATATCAAAAGCAATAAAAAAATACAAGAGATTGTTCACCCAGTTCAGTGTACAATAACACCTACTCTGGGGGATACCAAGTCAGGGACAAGTCCACTAAATAGTATCAATTCATAGGCCCTCGGTAAATAACTAGTTTACAATCTAATCAATTAATCACTACCCGTGCTATACTTCTACCTAAGACTCACCTAGGTATGAGGCCCTCCTCAAATCCCTTCAATCACTTACAGTGAAGAAACAACATAAATAATAAGTTTAAAAGACTTCAATCATTCAATGCTTAAAATCTAATGAATGATACACAATTAACAATCCAAATAACAACACAAGTATTAAATCAATACTAGAGTGTTTGACAATTAAAAGACTTAGACTTCTAAGACAAAAATAAAGTATTCTTCTTCAAAAGTTTCTAGTTTGAATAAGGAAGCAATTCCTTATATATGCGTAGCTGTGGGCTTGGGATTTAAAATCCAATATTCAATTCTTTTGAATATTTCCATAAAAAACAGGTCAAGATAAAATCCATGCATTTTGAAAAATATTCCTTCATATTTTTCGCTGCCTATGAGTTACAAATCTTGAATTATGGAGCGCTGGGAATCAGGAAACAGAAAAATATATACTGATGTTGGCTGAGATCAGTTCAGGAGGAAGATATCAAGACATCTACTTTGAAATCATTCAAAATAGTTTGCTACAAATGTAAAGACATTTAGCAAAACATTAACAGCACATTATTTTACCAAAATTGCTGCCAACAAACACTTACAACATTTTTCCCTTTCGCATTTTTGAATGTTTGTCGCTCTGTAGGGATGACGTCAAGCGTGATCATGTCCATTTTCTACACAACAGCTTCCCATGTCACTTCAATCACTTCTGATAATTACTTATAGTATTTAGGGCATGAGTTTCTAACAAACTCCACTAACTTTTCCACTTCTTTTGGCATGCTCGTGCTATTCAAGTGACATTTGTTCCGATCCTACTAATTCGGATTCCTCTTTAAATAGCCTTTCAAAAGCTTTATTGTTTCTATCTTCTACTTTAGTTTCTCAACTTCCATTTATCTTGAAATTCTTAGAGAAACTTTTCTTGTTCTGTGTAATATCCACTCTAACTGATATCCCTTTCACCGATGATAACCTCATTGCTTATGCTATCTTTGAAAAGCAAAGCTTGAACTTCATTCCGAATCTTCCCATGAAGGTGAAATCCAAAGTCCAGTCATGGCAACACCAAATGTTGATCCCTTTTGGTTTTTCGGGGAAACTTTTCGCATTCCCTGGTCCTTACCTAGGTCCAAAAATGAATCCTAAAACGGTCAATCAAATTTTCCCTATTTTCTTCTTGTTATCCCTTCTTCCTTTAACCACACAAAACCCATTGATGTTAGGTTTTCGTTTCGGATACCCCAGTATTTCCTTCTATATCTAATTTAGATAATACTACGTATCTTGCTTGGCTAGACAGATTCCAAATACAACGACAACCTCTATGGGAGAAACTTGGTATTTTTGACGTAATTCAACTCTCACAGAACGACCACACCCTTGATCCTAACTTTATTCTCGCCTCAATTTTCTTTTGGGAAGGCTCGACCAACACTTCCCAACTGCCCTGTGGGATGCTAAATGTAACGCCCGTTAATTTAATTAATTATTTAATTAATTATTTTCGAATTATTCGTTGAAGTTGTGAGGTGTTGTGAATTGTTGGTATAAGTTTCTAGATTATTACTAGTTAATTAATTTGTTGATTAATAATAGTAATAATATTAGAATTGGTATAATAATAGAATAATTATGTTGGGCCTGTTTTTAATGGTTGGAAGTAGAAATATAGGGGGTCTGTTGTTAAGCCCATTAAGAATAGTAATATTGTGAGGTCCTATTTAAATAAAGGAATTGGGTTAATTATGGAGTTGTTGGAAAAATTGGTCATGAGAATTTGCAGAGAAGAGGAATAAGGATAAGAGCAAAGCAAAGTTCCAGTTGGAGAGTGTCGAGCGACCTTCAATCCAAGGTAAGGGTGGGGTTCTGACCTTATAATGGGGCGTATGATGAATATTGTATAGGGGTTGGTCGTGGGTATAATTGTTGTGCATTGATTATTCTGGGCCATATCTTAAAAGTTTCCCGTTTTTATGTTGTGGTCATTTAGGAATCCTATGCATGAATATTTTGTACAATTGATAAATTTGTTAGTAGGAGATATATTTTCCCCGTTGCTATGTTGTTTATGTGCGGTTGGTCGGAAATTAATGGTCAAAGTGATTACTGTAAGGCTAGGTTGACGTTCGTCATAGACTGGACAAAATTTGTGCAAAAATGTGAATATGCGTCGTGCCGAGGAGCACTGGTAATTGCGTCGAGCGGCATAAGGCTGCAAGATGTGCCGAGGAGAACATGTGCTAGGTGTCGAGTGGCACAAGGTTGTAATATGCGCCGAGGAGAACTGGTAGTTGTATCGAGTGGCACAAGGATGCACGATGTGACCAGGAATTATGGTGTGTCGGTCGGTATAGAGGCATGAAGGGAAGGTACCGAGCAGCATGGTCACTGTGTCAAGGGGTACACGTCGTTTTAATGTCCCTACTGTTATTTTCGTGCACGTTGAAGGGCACGTACTCCTTTCTCAACCCGTAATGCTCCTTTGCAGAGCAATTAGTTATTTAATTTAGTTTAATAATATCAGTATAATAATTATAATTCTTAAGGTATTCTTTCCCTATAAGACTAATGAGTTCTAGTAAAAATAAGTTAGTAGCAGGAGAGATAATATAATTAATAAGTGACTAGCAATATATAGTCGAATTACCTGAATAATTACGCAGGACGTCGTAGTATATTTTGGTTAATACGGTGTATTGTATACTTTGTTATAATTTGAGAATTGGCAGATATCAAGTTGTAGGCTTATAACCAAAGTGTTGAGTTGTTGTTGAGTTATTGTTGTTGTTGTTACTACATTCATATTGATGTTGCATACATAGCATATCAAGTTTGAGCTGATGTCAGTAAGTTGGCCTGGATTGGCAAATATAAATTTGAAGGCTTATGCCTTTTTGATGCCTATATTAATTGGCAGATTATTAAGTTGGGAGTTTTGCTCCGTTGGTACAACATGCATGTGCATAAAAATAAGTCGCATTTCATGTTGCATCCTGAGTTGTTGTATGGATGAATTAATTGTGTTAAATATTGTTAAAGAGCTGCGAAGTGGTGATTTTGTATGAACTGATTCTAATATACTATTTATCATGCATTCTATTATATTGTTCGATATCTCACCCCTTTTGTTTGAATGTTACTCGTATGCTGGTAACGTGCAGGTAATCCAGAGTGAAGGCGGTTTACCTTCAGTAGTTCGAGTCGATGTCGTTGCTCTGATACGTAACACTTGGGGGGATAAACGCTTATTGCTTTATTATTGATTTACTTTTATTGCTGAATTTTAAGTTGTTTTCGTTAAGTACTTGTTGTTTTGGTTTTTTTCAGTTGGACAAAGATGTTATGTCATTTGAGTTGAAAATTTGTGATTTCGCTGCTTAATTATAAAGTTGTTTTTTAAAGACTAAACAGGTTGTTGTCGGTTCATCTGAACTTTATGTGTTATGTATCTGAACTATAGGTGATTGAATTTCGTTGTTTCTAAGTTGAAAGTGTAACATTCCATTTGTTTGTTGGAAATTTTGTAACTCTAGTTTTATATAATTCGTTGGGTAGAAATGGGGTGTTACACTGACTCCTACCTTGTTCGACGTAGAAGCCATTACTGGGATTTCCCCATTGGGTATAAATTTCAACCCAACGGCTTCAACAAAACACACGTTTAGCTTCGACCAGACAAATTTCGCCAGCTACATCGCTGATCACCACCTTATGCATTTGAGCGATGTTTCTGATACTGAACACATAGCTTTCCTCACTCTTTGGCTGTCACATTTTCTATTTTTCACAGGATCCTTTACGAAAACCCATGAATGTATACCTTTGGCAGATCACCTTCATGAGGGGCAAAATATCTCACTAGGAAAGCTATTGCCGGCGAATCTCTATCGAGCTTTGGGTAACGCTTCTATGCAGCTCAAGGCACTTCCTGATCATGGTAACAACCTTAAACTTTTAGGGCCCTTTTGGCTCTTACAATACTGGTTGAACATTGTATTTGAACATCAAATAGGCTATCCGATTTCCTAAAAGACTTCACGTCTTAACAAAGTCAGAGCCATCGAAGGTTTGAGGTTATCTTTGCTCACTCCCCTCCATAAACTCGATTGCCATGTGTTCATGAAGTATATTAATATACTCATCGAAACTAAGTGATTTGTCTCTGCCAATACCTCTCCTAATGATGCCCGTATTAATGTCGTCTGGAGAGCCTTTCTAACACCCACAATGATTTCTTGTCAAATAAGAATTGGTTCGACAGGATATGATTTTATGGTTTACCAGCCAAACGTGGTGTCTCGCCAGCTAGGTCTCAGCCAAATGCTGCCTTCGTCTTTTTTCTACCATCTCAATGATATTTTCTGGGTGGGTAAACGATTTACTACAGAAAGCCATAAGGCTTATCATAGATTCCATTGAGACACACAAACTCTTGAACTTCTGGTGTTCTCCTTCGAACACTCCTTTCTTACGTTATGGATTTTTTTATCAATGGTGGTTTCAATACCAAGAAAAATACTTCTCTCTACTTGTCTTTTTCCAAAGGCTCATCGACGCCTTTGGTGCCCTGGAGACTCGGCGGGATCCTGCACTGTTGATCCCTCGAGGATGGGAGCAACCTCATCTAGTTGACTTGAACCAAGATTTACCCTCTGAACTAGTGGAGGAGGCAGTGCCTCTCTTTTTTGAGGGCTCAGCTTCGCCGAAACACAGTGTTGCACCACTAAACTTAGAGGTATTTCTTTCTTACACTCCTTTATTTGCTTCTTGTTTCTTCTATTAACTTGATGAAACTTTCCCCAGGGATCACCTCGTCCAGGAGGTGTTGAATCAAACCCAACTAGGATTTCGTTGTTGGTGTTCGAACTGAAAAATCTACTCATCTAGCTTTCGTCACTCCTACATCCCATGTTCTGAAAGACACTCCACCTTCCGACTTCTCTGCCCATAGTGAGATTGTAGAATTGAAGAACAAGGCATAACGGAAGCATTTAGAAGGATCCACCTTCTTCGACATACTCCAGTTTCTTCCACAAATCTTGGCTCGATGTCTCTTCCAATCACTAAACTAGACGCTGAAGTAATCCAAGCACTTCATGAACTAAGACCCTATTTATTTGAGAGCGAGTTCTTAGTTGTTGTCAAAGGTGAAGCCCTCGTGGAGGCTGCGATCTTCAAACTTATCAACACCATCTCCCAGTACCCTCTTCCTGACTCCTTAGCTTAGTACTTGATTGATTTTGAAGCTTTCTTTACCAATTTAGCAAAAGATCTTTCATTCCGTTGTCACACCGACCTCCAGATTAAGACTAAAGTGAACGAAATGAACTTCGAATGGGACTTGAGTGAAATATGTGTGAACAAAGCCAATGACCTCGAGGCTAAGAGAAAGGATCGCCTGGAGCAGCATTCTGCTCTCGATCAAGAAATTATGAATTATTGAGAGCTTATCGATGAGCTTAAGCAGAAAATTATTGACGCTGAATGTCAAAAAGAATTGTTGGATTCTTCTGATGGTCATTCGCCCAACGACGTTCAACAATCTCCTCTTGAGGGAATAAACCATGGTGAAAAAGCCCTTCAGCTTAGGGACAAGATCGCTCATCTTTCATCCAAAAGAATTCGTCTTGACTAGAAAATTACTTATGAGAGAATTTTTTTAGAGAACCTCAGATTTCGGTTTCCTTTTTAATCTTGTTGTTGACCATGTTTCGACTGGGCTTTATTTTCTATATCTCTAACCCTATGGGGAATTTTAACATCCATTTTGGAACTTCTCCATCTTGGCCTATGATGTTTGACATTCTTTATTTTGCAGTAATTTTGAACCTCTTGAAGCATAAGTTTATACTTTTTTAAATATTTATCATTTAATTTCAAGATTCTTTGATTGAAGCCCAACTCCTCGATCTCATACGCATTATTTGTAAATTCCTGTAGTATTTGGAATGGTCCTTCCATATTTGGTGACCACTTTCCTAAAGTCATATCTTTCCGATACATAGGAAGGATGACTTTCCATACATAACCACCGACCGCAAATGTTTTTACTTTGGTCTTTTTATTGTAAGCTCTTGCAACTCGCTCTCTCTATCAAATTAGCACGTCTAGTGCAACTAATATGTCTTCATCTAGATATGTTGTTTCGCCCAACATCATGCTCCAATATTGTTCCGATGACAGTTCGTGTTGGTATTAAAGTCATACTGATTGCAAGTGTATCTCGACTAGTAAAACCTTGTTATGTCCAAACACCAGTTGAAACGCGTCGAATCAGTCACCTCCTTGGGGTACGTTCGACAGGCTCACAAAACTTGATCGGATGTCTTATGCCAGTTCTTGGGTTTCTTAGAAACATGTTTCTTAATCAACCCAATTATCACTTTGTTAGCAGCCTCAACTTGACCATTGGTTTGAGCCTAATAAGGTGTAGATGTCACCAGCTTAAAACTTGTTTCAGTTGCGAACTCCTACATCTTACGCCCAATAAAAATTGATCCCTGGTCTGTAGTGATTGTCTTAGGAATCCCGAATCTATAAATGACATGTTTCTGAATGAAGTCGATCACTGCTTCCTTGTCTATATTGACTAATAGTATTGCTTCTATCCACTTAGTAAAGTAATGTATCCCTACTAGTATGAACTTTTGTTGTTTCGACAAGGATGGTCGAATTTCTCCTATGACGTATAGCGCCCAACCACGAAACGAACATAGCTTAATGATCGTGTGTAATTCACTAGCAGGTACATGCTGAATTCCCGTGTGTTTTTGGCATTCCTGACATCCCTTGGTGAACCTAATACAATCTCTCATCATACTCGGCCAATAAACACCATGTCGAAATAACAACCATTTCATTTTATGACTAGCTTGATGAGCCCCACATGTTCCACTATGGACTTAGACCATTGCCAAATATGCTTCAGTGTCACCCAGATATTTAAGAAACACCCCCTCAGGGGTCTTTTTGAACAACTCATTACCCATGCACACGTAACTCAGAGCCCTATATTTTATTCTCCTATCTACATTTCCAAATGGGGTCTCCAAATACTTCATGATTGGCTTTCACCAATCTGCGTCTGATAAATTGCTAGTGGAAAAATTTTAAAATTCTAAATTTTTTAAATTTTCACACATCTCATCTACCCTCAGTTTTTGAGATTGGCAATGTGAAGAGTGGTGTCGAGACTACATTTTCTCTTACTTTAACATAACTTTTCAGGTTGTCCGTGGACACCTTGTACCCAAAGGATATTTGCGCTAAATCATTGGCAACTTGATTCTCCAATCTGGGAACGTGTGTCATACTCACCACTTCAGGATGTTCCAACAATTGATTAACCATTGCAAAATACAAGAACAAATTATCTTTGATGCATTTGTATTCTCGAGTAATTTGTTTAATCACTAACTCTGAATCCCCTTTAATTTCGACCTTTTTTCTCCTAAATCTTTCAACAATTTAAGCCATGTAATCAACGCTTCATACTGCTTCATTGTTGGAAAATTTTCCATCTAGTTAACATTTGAATTTTATCGGTACTCTTGTTGGAGATATAATCAAAACTCTGACACCAGTTCCATTTTTATGACTTGACCTGTTGAAATACAATTTCCAAGGGTCGGTATCTACCATGTTTATTGTTGGTTCCATTATGGCATGATCGACTATAAAATATGCCACAATTTAGCCTTTCATGGATTTCAACGACATGTAAAATAATGAAAAATAAGTTAAGGCTAGTGCCCACTATAATACGGTGGGAGAACTGACTTGTTTTGCATTTTATCACAAATATTGCGGATAGCAAGAGTCGCCATCAACTTTTCTTTTATCCAATGAGGAAAGGGTGAAAATAACAGGAAAGACCTTTTACAATTTTGAGTTTGGGGGGTAGGTTATGAAAATGGGAGGTGTTAGTACCCTTTTCATCTGTATTTATCTACGGGCTCTTAATCGCTTAGCTCACTTTGTTTTGAAAATTACTTTGTGTTGTGCATGTTTGAAAATAATTTGAAAATGCCAATTGTAAGGCAAACTTTGTAATGATTCTCGTATCTGTCCTCGAGAATGCATACAAAGAGTTTGTTTTGAAAATATTTTTTAAAGAGTGCTTGTGAAAAAAATGTTTTTATTTTGAAATGTTTATGAGCAAGCAATTAACAGCGGTCTACCTACTCAAGGTCTTTATTATACTTTTCATCCTCCTTTAGATAGTGCTAGCCTAACATTAGTTAGTAGGAAGCCCTATTATTGGTTGTGAAGGGACGGGAGTGGGTCACCGTACAGTCATAGAAAGCAATTGGTAGGGACACTTTAGCTATTTATTATTTAAGGGGCTAGATCGTTTACTGAATGCAACATCGAAAGGGACATTGAGGGACTATGATATTTTTTTTAGGGACAATACTAAAGTATCCCCACTTTCGAGGGACGTGACTGATTTTTTAATCCGAAGGCAACAAGGGAGGTTACCCTAGAGGTGCGAGTGTGAGGAGTGTGTTGTGATTCAATTATTGTTTATCTTGCATTAGGGTTAGCTATCGTTTGCTTTTAATCTTGCCATACAATACTAATTACTAACAGTAATAGTAAAATAGTGCGGAAAGTAAAAGCAGAAAAGATAAACCTAACCCTATTACATGGCTTTGGGGCAGTTACATAATAGAAAGCGGAAAGTAAAAACCCTAAGCTATTACAACCTGGAAAACAGTTACATAATAATGAAAAAGGAAAGTGAGAAATCTAAGTTATTACAAATTGCGAACTCCATACACTTTATCTATGAAAATAAAATAAAATTAAAATAGAGAAAGAAAAAAAAAGAAATGTTTTTGATGATTTTTTTTATGGAAAAGGTTTTTTAATGATGATTAAAATAAATCTAAAAACTAATTAATTTTAATTAACAAAAATAGTTGATTAATTAAATTAATAAAATTAGTTAATGATGAATAAACCTAAAAACTAATTAATTTTAATTAACAAAATAATTGATTAATTAAATTAATAAAAAAGGTTAATGATAAAAAACCTAAAAATTAATTAATTTTAATTAACAAAATAATTGATTAATTAAATTAATAAAAAGGTTAATGATGAAAAACCTAAAAATTAATTAATTTTAATTAACAAAATAATTGATTAATTAAATTTAAAAAAAGGTTAATGATAAAAAACCTAAAAATTAATTAATTTTAGGGTTTACAAAAAAAACAATTATTTTAGGTTTGTAAAAAAAAGATTTGTGGTTTTATGATTAGGTGAATTTAGGGTTTTGGGGAAAAAATAGGGAAAAAGAACAAGTTAGAAGCAAAATCACACAAAATGTTAGGGGTGGGGGTCGAACCCACGCCCTTAGCCTTCCACACTGCATTAAGAGAAAAAATAGGTAAAAAGAACAAGTTAGAAGCAAAATCACACAAAGTGTCAGAGGTGGGTGTTGAACCCACGCCATTAGCCTTCCACATTGTATTAAGGGAAAAAATAGGGAAAAAGAATAACTTAGATGCAAAATCACACAAAATGTCAAGGGTGGGTGTTGAACCCACGCCCTTAGCCTTCCACGTTGCATGGTTTACCACTGCGATAGAGCTTACATATTAGGCATCAAACCTACTCTAATGATGTATATGAACACATGTAAACGTATCAAATTAGTTAACAATGCATAAATCAAAGGTTTGAATTAAAAAAGAAACTATCAAAATCGGTGAGGATGAACGTGATATTCTGGGCACAATCTTGACTTCTTGAGGATTGGTATGGATTCCTGGGCACTTCAAGATGATAATGCAATGCTTGGTTTCAATTGAGAATGGCTGGAAAAAAAAGGTTTTGTGTTGCCCTAGTTTCTTGAATTTTTGGAAGTTTTGGAATAGTTTTCTCTGCAAGGGTTTTTGTGTGATGTTATGTATGAATGAAGAGCAATATATAGAGAAGAATTAGGTTAAACCATTGTGGGCTTGGACCTTGTCATGAAACCCTTGGTTTTATCCTTTTTAATTTTGAATTTAAATAAATAAAATAAAAAATAAATAGAAATAAAATCCAAGGGGTGCATGAATAGACTTAGAGGTTCACAATGAGGTCTAATACATGTTTGGACCTTGAAAGATCAGCCCACTAGCCCAAAAATTCGAGTTTGATCAATTTGAGTTTCATGCATGTCCTCAAAATTTTCCAACTTGCATCAATCATAACTCTCTCAAATTCTCAGACAGGTTTATTACAAAACGCTGAGGCCAAAACAGAATAATAACTAATGCATGACTCATGGCAAGGCAGGAATCCTGAGGAGGCTAAAGGCGTGGGTTCAACACCCACCCCTATTGGTTTTGGTTTTCTTCCATTTTATTTATCCTTTTACCTATTTTCATTCTTGCTGTTTAAAACTTTTTTTCATAAAACTTAACATTTTTCACAAATCTTTGATTTTTCATAATAAACTCGAATAATTAATTTTAAGTTTTTTAAATTTAATTTTAAGTTTTAAATTAATTTTTTGTTCAACACCCACCCCTGACATTTACATTATTTGTATTTTCTAACCCTATTTTTCATTGATGTTTCTTCCACTATCTATTCTTTGGAAAATTTAATCCTTTTTTGTTAATAATTAAACATAAACTTTTTTTAAAAAAAAACCTTTTTTTTATACTTTAAAATTAATTAGGTTTTATGTTTTTTAATTAACCTTTTTTTTTCAAAATTAACCTTTTTTTAATTAAAATTAATTAGGTTTTAAGTTTTTTTTAATTAACTTTTTTATTTCAAAATTAATACTTTTTTAATTAAAATTAATTAGGTTTTAGGTTTTTTTATTAACCTTTTTTTTCAAAATTAACCTTTTTTTATTATTAATTAAAACTAATTAGGATTTAGGTATTTTAATTAAATTTTTTCAAAATTAACATTTTTTATTAATTAAAATTAATTAGGCTTTTAGGTTTAGTTAATTAATTATCATAAATCATTTTTTTCATAAAAAAATCACCAAAACAATTTCTTTGCTATTTTCATCTTATTTCTATTTTCCTAGATAAAGTTCAACTGTAATAGTGTAGCTTTATTTTTCCTGTTTTTTTTATCATTATCATGTAATTGATTCCAGGATGTAATACTTTTAGGATTCTTTTTCCGCATTCTTCACTATTATGTAACTTCCTCAAAGCTCTGTAATAGCCTATGTTTACATTTTCTCCTTTACCTTCAGCTACTATATTTTATGCAATGCTTAGATTAATAGGATTGTATGGAAAGATAAAAATGAACTATAGAAAACCCTAATTTCAAGATAAATAATCGAAATGAATCATTTGCACACTCGCACCTCTAGGGTAACCTCACTTGTTGCCTTCGGAAAAACAATGGTCATGTCCCTCGAACATATGGATACCCTTAGCAAAGACCCTCAGTTAAAGTCATCATAAATATCATAGTCCCTCAATATCCCTCGAGTTGCCTACGAGAAATGATCTTGTCCCTCGGTGTTGCCTACATGATGACAGTCCCTTCGAATTTCTAAGGTATCTCTACATGTTATTTTCAATAACCATAAACGTCCCTTTAGATAGTCCCTCAACATCCAATGATAGGGCTACCTACTCACTAATAGTAGGATAACACTATCTAAAGGAAATGTGGAAAATAATATCCTTTTTCGAGTAGGTAGACAGTTCTTAAGTACTTGCTCAAAATCTGATTTTTCACACACACATTTTTAAACTTCTCTTTCAAAAATGCTTTATCACACTCTTGAGGACTGATACAAGAGTTACCATAAAGCAAACAAAAATCTTTCAAAACACATAAACACAAACAGTTTTCAAAAATGAGCAAGTACCTAAGAGCCCGTGGAAACCACAGATGGAAAGGGTGCTAACACCTTCCCTTTTCATAATCTACCCCCCTTACTCAGAAAATCTCGAAAAGGTCTTTTTCTGTTCTTTTCACCCTTTCCTTTGTTGGATAAAAGAAAAGTCGGTGGCGACTCTTTCTTACCGTGACATTTGCGAACAAAAAATGCAAACCAGTATTAACATTCGGTTTTGCCACCGTATCACAGAACTGGCAACTCTACTGGGGAAAAATAAAAAGTGGGGTTTACCTTAGGGTCTAGATCATTTTAAAATTGCTTCTTTGTATGTTTGATTGCTTTACTTTTAAGGATACTGTTTGGGTTACTATAGATCCTACACTCAGATCTGGGGAAACCTTTTAGGTAAGTAGAAATAGATCGTGGAAACTGCGGGGTATACCGACACGGTTGAAGCGATATCTATGTTGATGCGACACTTTGGTTGGTACCGGTAGCCCTTGAGTTAATCAAGGAGAATACGGGGCCGCTGCGTGGTGTCATAAATCGTCAACTGACCTTAGAACTTTTAATTAAACAACTTGTCCATTAGGACGTAGTGAGATGGTCGTCTTTGGTGTATTCCCAAGGTCGGCAGATACTCGATGCTACACTCATTGAGACTTGACTCCTGAGTTTTATTTAGTTATGAGTCAGTCGCTTATCGAACAAAGCTTGTGAGAAAGGTCAGTGATATTGAGATCCCTTAGAACCCGGTTACTATTATAGGACAGGTTGTACCAATCCAACTTCAAGAGGGTATGACCTTAAAACCCATGCAAGCCTTAAACCTAAGGCCTTTGTGTGATTTTCTTGTGCTTGTTATATCTGTGATTTCTTAGCATAATCATGACATCAAAACATGGCATATCATACTAACCATTTCAAGGATCTCAAAGGTATGTGATGCAGGTTAGGCGTCTAGCAAGGGGTAAGGGGATTTATTTTCCTCTAGCCAATACCGTCAAAGGACCAAGACTAGACAACTTGAGTCAGAGGCTATGACCCACTTGATTTGGTGAGATTGACTCTCGTAGAAGGACACTCAATGATATGAAGTTCTTCAATCAAAGCTGCAAATTTCAGCTTCTGACATTTTCTTGTTTACCCCGCGGAGTCATTGAAAACATTTCATACATATATCATACATATCATTGCATAAGCAGGTTTCAAAGCAGGTTTCTCATCCTCTTTGCTGTTTATTTCAGCAATGGCTCTATAACAAACAGTGAAGGATCTACAGACTCAAAATGCTCAGTTTCAACAAATGTTCATGGCTTTGGCCCAGGGGCAGGAAGAACTGAAAGCTCTCGTCATCAAAGAGAAGAAGAAAAGGGAAAAGAAACCGGATGGAATCCTTAATATGGGAAAAAGACTCAGAAGACCAGTTAAAGGAGCTCTAGATCTTTCAACTCCATCAAATAATGGGGCTAATCATGAAGAAGATAACAACCCGGAAACTGATGAAAATGAAGCTGATTATTCTGAGGAGCAGTATCCTCCTGCTGGTGATAAATATAAATAGCTGGAAGATCGTCTCAATACTATGGAAATTCAGCAGATACCTGGCTTGGACTTTGAAGAATTAGGGCTGGTTTCTGGCATGATCATCCCACCAAAATTCAAGGTCCCCACGTTCGCTAAATATGACGGTGTCTCCTTCCCTAAGTTGCACTTAAGGTCCTATGTCAGGAAGGTCCAGCCTCACACTGCTGACCGAAAGTTATGGGTCTATTTCTTCCAAGAAATTTTAGCTGGCACGCAACTGGAGTGGTTCTACCATCTAGAAAGAATAGACATTCATACCTAGGAAGACTTGGCTGCTGCTTTCTACAAGCAGTACCAATACAATGCTGACCTCGCTCCAACTTGTACACAAATTCAAAGCATGTCTATGGGTTCTAGCGCAGGCTTCAAAGAATATGCCCAGAAATGGAGGGATCTAGCTGGCAGGGTACAACCTCCTCTGAATGATCGGGAAATGGTAGATATGTTCATTGGCATTTTGACAGGCCCGTTCTTTAATCTGCTGATTGGGAGTTCCTCATCTGGACTCACAGAGATGGTTATGACTGGAGAAAAGATCGAAAGTGGTATCAAGAGTGGGAAGATACCAATGGCTGAATCTTCTAATTCTGAGAAGAAGCCATTTGCTGGTAAGAGGGAAGCCAATATTGTGTATGTCTAGAAGGTTCGTAATAATACAGACGACCACAATCAATTTGTGGAGGAAATACTGGTCTCTAATCCTACGCCTAAGCAACGACACCAACAGGGGAACCCACATAAAGAGGTCATACCTAAGAGACAATTCACAAGAATCAACATGTCACTAGCTCAAGCGTTACAACACATGTTGAAGGCAGAGTTAATTACGTTAAAGGATCCTCTGCAAAATCCCAATACTTCTGCAACTAGTTACCACCCCGACGAAAGGTGTGCATACCATTATGATAGTCCTGGACATGATACAAATGGTTGTTGGGCTCTGAAGAACAAAATTCAGGATATGATTGATGCCAAGGAGATTGAATTCGACCCTCCAGAGACTCACAAAGTGATCACTGCTCCTAGACCAAATCATTTGGAACGTCTAGTTCATTTTTTATTTTTCATTTGTAATTTCATTTGTTGTTCAAACAATTAATGTTATGCAGAACTTTGGTTTTCCCATTAATGCATCACATATGTTTGTCTTGAATGATTTCATTGTCATTTTATTTAAATTGTTTTCTTGCTTCCTTTATGTGATATTCGACTCTCGATTAAAAAGCTATAAGTCTTTAGAGGAAGGATGACAAAAATGATACCACAATCTCACATAGTGTGCTTTTGAACAGACCTTGCTGGTGATGTACATGCGTTGTTTCAAATCCCAAACAGTAGAGTTATAAGGAATATAATCCCTAGTCAACCCCTTTGAGCCAAAGAAGTAGGAGTTTTTCTTTTCATGCAAATTAAAACCCTTAATCATAACCTGGGTCAGGGTAGTTTCTCAGTCAATTTAGATGTGCATTAAGTCGCAATCTTCCGCTTCGTACAAAATGAATGACATCTAAGACTTCCTTCCAAATCAAAATACGGTGATAGGTTCCGCGTAATCATCAAAATAAGCAGTCATTATCTCTCAAAATAAAAGCCCATTAAGTCAAAACCTATGAAGGAGACTTAAGAAAAATTGGGGCATCCCGCTGACTGTAATCACAAAAGAAACAGTTCAGGAAAAAGACAGGGATAGAAAAATCACAAAAAAAAGGAGGTCCTACAAATCCTCAACAAAAAAGAAAAGGTTACAAAAATAACTGCCTTCTCAAACAAACGCTCAATCTCTGAACCATCACCGGAATATCAAGGACATTCCAAAACTCAAATGGGATTCAAAATGCACAATTAACTGAGCATAGGACTGAAGAACATCACGAAGAACGGGTGGGTACAAATAAATTTTGAGGCTTTATCCTTTGTTTCTTATACCTTGAACCAGGCCACGGTATAACCCTTGAAAGTCCTAACTGAAGCATAGGTTAGTTCTGAAGCATACTGTTACAAAAGGTATCCTGTCTCCTGTAGGACTTGCTATAAATCCTGAGTTGATATCACTCTCTTGCAAAATTTGTTTTACTGAAAAAATGAATTTTCAAAAACTTCAAGACAAGCATAAACCTTGCATTATTTGAATATCGTTGTTTGCATAAAGTTATCTGTTCGACAACAGAGAAATTCACATGACGAATATCTAGTGAATAAAAACTTTCTCAATGAAAGGGTTCACCTCAAGTGGAAAAAAACTTCCAACCAAGGGGCACGACATGATCATTGTCCATCATCTGGGGCAGTCAAGTCAAGATCCAAGGAATCTTTAAAAAATGCCTAATATCCAGGGAAGATCTCCATCTGAATTACTTGGGGCATTAGACATGAATTCCAACAATGAATCACATACAATCAAGCGAAATCAATGTTCCTTAATGGATTTCTTCTCAAAAGCAATTGAGCATGAATTCCCAATGGAAACATTATAAATAAACCAAGTCCTCTTCTAGAAACAGTTCAGGTACAATCTAGTGACGGATGTTATCCTGGTACTTATCTCAGACTTCTCTTCTAGAAACAGTTCGGATACGATCCAGAGACGGATGTCATTCTGACACTCATTCAACACATGTTTCAAATACAGTTCGGATACGATCTAGAGACTGATGTCATTCTGACACTCATTTAACACATGTTTCAAGTACAGTTTAGATACGATCCAGAGACAGTTGTCATTCTGAAATTTATCCAGCACATGTTTCAAATACAGTTCAGATACGATCCAAAGACGAATGTCATTCTGACACTCATCCAACACATGTTTCAAGTACAATTCAGATACGATCTAGAGACGGATGTCATTCTGACACTCATCCAACACATGTTTCAAATACAGTTCAGATACGATCCAGAGACGGATGTCATTCTGACACTCATTTAACACATGTTTCAAATACTGTTCAGATACGATCCAGAGACGGATGTCATTCTAACACTCATTCAACACATGTTTCAAATATAGTTCAGATACGATCCAGAGACGGATGTCATTCTGACACTCATTCAACACATGTTTCAAGTACAATTCAGATACGATCCAGAGACATATGTCATTCTGACACTCATCCAACACATGTTTCAAATACAGTTCAGATACGATCCAGATACGGATGTCATTTTGACACTCATTTAACACATGTTTCAAGTACAGTTCAGATACGATCCAGAGACGGATGTCATTCTGACACTCATTCAACACATGTTTCAAGTACAGTTCAGATACGATCCAGAGACGGATGTCATTCTAACACTCATTCAACACATGTTTCAAATACAATTCAGATACAATCCAGAGACGGATGACATTATGACACTGATTCAACACATGTTTCAAATATAATTTAGATACGATCTAGAGACGGATGTCATTCTTACACTCATTCAACACATGTTTCAAGTATAGTTCAGATACGATCCAGAGACGGATGCCATTCTGACACTCATTCAACACATGTTTCAAGTACAGTTCAGATACAATCCAGAGACGGATGTCATTCTGACACTCATTCAATACATGTTCAAGTATAATCACGACATAAATCCATCCATAAAATCTCCGCGGGTACTTTCTCCAGCAGGTACAGGGGCGGAAATGTCCTGATGCGAAGTCACCATTACATACGATCCCGTGACATCTAAGTTCCCCACAGAGTAGAAACAACCGAAGTTTTGATCTCTTCTTCCCCAAACAGGAGTTACTTCCTCCAGCAAAGTGCCTTTAGAGAGCTGAAATCTGTATTCCCTAGGCGAGATTTATAATCTTAAATAGTTTATATAACCTCCTCCCGAGTAGATTTTATTTCTCAAACGGCGGAAGATCATTCCATAACAAAGTTTATTTCTCTACATCGACAAAATCTTCCAACAAAGCATCCTCCCTCCACAGAGTTGTTCCCAAAACAAATACCAATATTCCTTAATATAAGTCCTCCTCAACAACATGAACAGGAATCCCCATGAAGAGACCTCTTAGGAAATCAGCATCTACTTTGGATGGCATCGTTAAGCCCATCTCCGACAACTCTCAGTCATCTTCTCCAAATGGCATCTGTAAGCCCATTCCTGACATCATCAACCAACGGCGTTACTTCATGCGAGTGAAAATTTATGCGCACTCTAGTGTTCAATCATCTTCCACCTTCAGATCATGAAAGGCAGACAAGCCAATCTAACTCTTCAAGTTTAAGAAGATCGAACAGGGGCAGTTGTTGTACCCCAAAATTTACCCTCTTTATTTCGACCTTTTTGGCTTACATTTCATTATTACATACATGCATATAATTGGTTTTATGGTTATGGAATCAAGGTATATTTAGTAATATTATTCAGGTTACAAGTGACGTTTATTTCTCCAATGGATGTTCTTAGAGTATTTTCCGTGCTGAAGATCGGTTCGCCGTTTCACAATGATTCGGGGTTCAAAGATTCACAAGTCCAACCCGGTGCGTCATATTCAGGTGTCTTTCGCCAATATAGGCCTGATAACATATTCTCAAATTTAGGTTCGGCTCGATAGCCAATTCTTTAAAGAAGGTCTTCGAATGTGCGAATTTTCTGGAAGAAATATGGTAAAAAAGTGTGCTGAAAGTGCAGTTTTTACACACTAAAACATTCATAACTCGAATATCTTAGCTCTTTTTGAACCTGTTCTGGTGGCCAAAATTCCATCTTGACGTCATCTATGTTTTCATCTCTCACGGCTGGAAGCTAATTTCGATCAGAAGGTCTTCAAAAATACAGATTTATCAAGTATTTTTGTACAGAAAATTGGTCACAGAAGTTTATTTGTGTCATGTTCAAAAAATCATAACTTGGGTGATTTTCATCGTATTGAGCTGGTTCCTCTGCCAAAATTTCAAAAATTGAGTTGGCTATGTTTTCACAGGAGGTATCAAGTTCGAACAGTATCAAAAAGGCCTTTTTTTTTTGCCTAGAGTGTGCGTGACGTGCCGAAAATCCTGAATGCTGAATATTATTTCATTTGGGTCGAAATTTCGAAAATTCATAACTCGGTCAATTTTTATCGGATAGGGCCCATCTTTTTATACAAGGTCACTAACTCAAATATTTACAACTTTACTTCCAAAGTAGAGACCGGGTTATGCTCCGATCAATACCAATTCTTTATTGAAGAACGTGTCAGAGTTGACACTGGAGCCCAAAATAAGTTTGTCTGAGACGAAACTTTAAAAATTCATAACTAATTCACCGTTTATCCGATTGAGCCAATTTTCGGACAGGAGTTTTTTCTCGATGTAGGCTACATTTTTCTTTCGAATTTCAACTTCAAACATTGCAATTAAGTCCCTGCCATTTAGCCTGAAACGAATAAAAATCTGCACTATTGCTTGTGATCGTTGGAGGCCCAATTGCATATTTAAAGCCCATATCCTTGCTCTAATTTCCATTATGTAATCTCATTCTTTTTATACAGACGACAAAAAAAGAAAAAAATATTTGCCACAACCCTGTCAAAATATCAAATTCTTTCAAGAACCCTAAAAATCTTGAAATCCTTGTTACAAACTCCCATCTCACTACAAACAAGCCATCCTCGTTACAAACCTCCATCTCACTACTTTCACTACTTCTCTAGTAAGGGTAAGGATGGTTTGATCTCCATGATCAAAAGGGTGTAGTAGCATTCATACATGCCATATCGGTTTTAACATTACAAAATTTCATATATTTATTTTCTTTGTATTTCATGGTATACTAATTTATTTAATGTGTTCATGAGATTCAACACTACAGGTTTGGACCATCTAATGGTCCCATGCAGGTTTATTACAAAATGCCGAGGTCAAAACAGAACAACAACCAATGCATGATTCATGGCAAGGCAAACATCCTGAGGAGGCTAAGGGCGTGGGTTCAACATCCGCCCCTATTGCTTTTGGTTTTCTTCCATTCTATTTATCCTTTTACCTATTTTCATTCTTTTTGTTTAAAACATTTTTTCATAAAACTTAACATTTTCCACAAACCTTTGATTTTTCATAATAAACTCGAATAATTAATTTTAGGTTTTAAGTTTTTTTATTATTTTTTTTTCTTCAAAATTAACCTTTTTTAAATTAAAATTAATTAGGTTTTAGATTTTTTTATTAACCTTTTTTTTTTCAAAATTAACATTTTTTTATTATTAATTAAAACTAATTAGGATTTAGGTATTTTAATTAACTTTTTTCAAAATTAAGATTTTTTATTAATTAAAATTAATTAGGTTTTTTAGGTTTATTTAATTAATTATCATAAATCATTTTTTTCATAAAAAAATCACCAAAACATTTTCTTTGCTATTTTCATCTTATTTTTATTTTCCTAGATAAAATGTATAAGGCTCGTTCAGCTGTAATAGCGTAGCTTTATTTTTTCTGCTTTTTTATCATTATCATGTAATTGCTTCCGGGATGTAATAGTTTTAGGATTTCTTTTCGTACTCTTCACTATTATGTAACTGCCTTAAAGCTCTATAATAACCTAGGTTTACATTTCCGCCTTTAACTTCAGCTACTATATTTTATGCAATGCGTAGATGAATAGGATTGTATGGAAAGATAAAAATGAACGATAGAAAACCCTAATTTCAAGATAAATAACTGAACTGAATCATTTGCACACTCGCACCTCTAGAGTAACCTCACTTGTTTCCTTCAGAAAAACAATGGTCATGTCCCTCGAACGTAGGGATACCCTTAGCAAAGACCCTCGGTTAAAGTCATCATAAAGATCATAGTCCCTCAATGTCCCTCGAGTTGCCTATGATAACAGTATGATCGAATTGCTAAGGTATCTCTACATGTTGCTTTCAATGACCATAAATGTCCCTTTCGATAGTCCCTCAACATCAAACGATAGAGCTACCTACTCACTAATAATAGAATAGCACTATCTAAAGGAAAGGAGGAAAAGAACATCCTTTTTCGAGTAGGTAGACAGTTCTTAAGTACTTGCTCAAAATCTGATTTTTCACACTTACACCTTTTCAAACTTCTCTTTCAAAAACGCTTTATCACACTCTTGAGGACTGATACAAGAGTTACCATAAAGCAAATAAAAATCTTTCAAAACACACAAACACAAATAGTTTTCAAAAATGAGCAAGTACCTAAGAGCCCGTGGAAAACCACAGATGGAAAGGGTTCTAACACCTTCCCTATTCATAATCTAACCCCCTTACTCATAAAATCTAAAAAAAGGTCTTTTTCTGTTCTTCTCACCCTTTCCTTTATTGGATAAAATAAAAGTCGGTGGAGACTCTTGCTTATCGCGACATTTGTGAACAAAAAATGCAAACCAATATTAACAGTCTGTTCTGCCACCATATCACAATTCTCCTCTAACCAAATGTTGTCAAAAACCAAAGCACGATAACTTGATTTAAGGGCTATGACCCACTCGACATGGTGAGATCGATTCTTGTAGAAGGAAATTTCAAAGATACGAAGTTCTTCAATCAAAGTTGTAACCAAAGTTCAAATTCTAAAATTTTCTTGCGTATACCCCACGAGATTCTTGAAAACATCGCATCCACATATCATGTATGTCATCATAACAGGTTTTCCATATACATGTTTCTCATCTTCTTACTTTTTATTTCAGTAGAGATGGCTCTAGAACAGATTGTCGTAGATCTTCAGACCCAAAATGCTCAACCTCAAGAATTGTTCCTGAACCTATCCAAGGGGCAAGAAGAAGTGAAAGCACTCCTCATTGAGAGCATGACCAAGAGGAATCGGGAAGACAACGGGGACGACCAGTTAGAACGATTAAAAACTAAAATGGCAACAATGAAAGTCCAGATGATGGGACAAATGGTGGGTCACATGGCTCTTATCCAAAACTTAGCTCGGGGACAAGAAGAACTGAGATCCCTCGTCAACAAGCTTCATCAAGACGGATGCAACCATATGGAACAAATAACTAGAATTAGGGATCGAGTCATTAATCAGCCTCCGATGAGACAAGAAGTTGGTTTGGTCGAGAGAACATCCTTCAATATGGATACTACACTAAGAGTCCAACAACAACCTCGCCAACCATGACAAGGTGTTCAGCAAAAGCAAGGAAGAAAATTTGTCGAGATCAACATGCTCTTAGCTCAAGCATTGCATCATATGTTGGAAGCCAAGCTGGTTACATTGAGGGAGCCTCCTCAAAAACCCATTATTGCTTCTCCCTGTTACAATTATGAAGAAAGGTGTGCATACCACACCAACAGTCCTGGACACGACACTAACCATTGTTGGGCGTTGAAAAACAAGATTCAAGACCTGATCGATGAAGGGGCGTTGGAATTCACAAAAGATGGTCAACTTAAGTTTATCTGTCATCCTTCAAAGGCACATCATCTGAAGTGACAAAGTTTAGGCGGGGAAATTTTTGTCCATTTGAATTTTTCAGTTGTATTCTCTTTATTTGCTTAAACACTTATCTTTATGTCAGACTTTGTTTGCTCTCATTAATGCATTGTATATGTTTGTCCCGAGTTAATCCATTCGTTTTCACTATACTGAAATTATGCTTTTACCTCATTTTGTATGATATTCAACTCTCAGTTACAAGTTGTAAGCCTTTAGAGGGAGGATGACGAAAATAATACCATTTTGCTGACGATGTACATGCATTGTTTCAAACCCTAAAAAGTGGAGTTATAAGGAAGATAATCCCTAGTCAACCACTTTGAGCCTAAGAAGTAGGAGTTTTCTTTTTTGCACAAACTGAAACCTTTAATCATAACATGGGGTAGGGTAGTTTCTCAGTTAATACAAAGGCACATTCAGTCACAAGCTATCATTTGACAACAAAAATATCCTTCTGAATCAAGAGATGGTGTTGGTTCCCCATGAAATAGGCAGTCTTTACATCTCAAAAAGAAAATCCCAATAAGTCAAAACCTCTGAATGAGACTTAAGAAAAACTAGGGCATCCTACTGGCTGTAATCTCAAAACAAGAATAGTCAGGCAAAAATTAGGGAAAATAAATCAAAAAAAGAAGTAGTTACAACAGAGAAATGTTTCAAAAACGAGTGCCTTCTCAAATAAACTTCCAGTTTTCGAACCATCACCTAAAAACCATTCCAAGACTCAATTGGAATCCAAGCGTGCAATTAACTGAGTATAGGGCTAAAGAACATCATGGGAAATGGGTTGGGTACAAATAAACTTTGAGCCTTATTCTTTGTTTCTTAAATCGTGAACCAGGCCACGTTACAACCCTTTAAAAGTCCTAATTGAAGCATATGTTGGCTTAGAAGCATGTTGTTACAAAGGTATCCTGACTCCTGTAATGTTTACTGTAGATACCAATTTGAATTCATATTCTTACAAATTTTTGTTGCTCTTTAAAATTTCATTTTTCAAAATTTTTTCTCAAGACAGACGTAAACTTTGCATTGTTTGATACCACTGTTTGCACATGGCTAATTGTTTGACAAGAGAGAAATTCACACGATGGATATCCAGTGAATGAAAACTCTCTCAATAAACAAACTCACTTCAAATGGAAAGACGCTTCCAATTATAAATCTCTCATAATCAAGGGGCACAACATGACCATCATCCAACACAGGGGAAAATATCCATCCGATTCACTCAAGGGGAAATGTTATGATGATCATGGGCTTGAACAAAATCAACTATGAAGACCTTCGGTACTACCAAAGTGCTTGTCTATGCCAGTAGTACCGGAGGTGCCAGTATCATGTTTTCGGATCCTCCCATGACAGTTCTTGGAAAATTCTAAACCTGATTGTTTGTCTGTGCCAGTAGTATTGGACGGTGTCAGTATCATGTCTTTGGATCCTCTCATGACAGTTCTTGGAAAATTTTGAACCTGATTGTTTGTCTGTGTCAGTAGTATCATACGGTGTCAGTATCATGTCTTTGGAGCCTTCCATGATAGTTCTTAGAAAAGATACCTAGAAAGTTCAATACTATCAAAAGTTGATCCAAACTTCCAACATCAGGGGCAAACAAGCTTCCACTTATGAAATATCACATATGATCGATCAATTAAGTTATGAAGTTTCTACAACACTTACTACCACAAGACAGTGACAATTCTCCACACCCTATGAACGCGGACATAGTCAGAAAATACTACACATGAAAAGAGACCCGCTAGGTTGACATATGTTATACCCCAAAATTTTCCCTCTCATTTTTCAAGACTTCTCTCGCATGTATGGTTACAAACACATGTTTGAAGAAATGAAGAAAATGATTTTCTTTGAAGATGGCAAGCTATTACTTCAACTAGTCGAAGGAAAAGAAAAATGAGATGTCAATGTGCCTTTTGACAAATCAAATATGAGCAAGTTTGCTTCGAATCCACATCCTTCAATTGGGAATCTAGGCTTCCTTCGAGCAAGCTTTAGTCATCCTTCGTTTAGGGCATTGGTTTCCCTCAAAACCAACCTGCTTCGGATCCACCTTCAAAATTTCTTTGAATCCACCTTCAAAATTGCATCGAATCAACCTTCATGCATGCTTCAAATTCACCTCTAAGCTTTCTTCAGACCCTCCTGCATGCAAGCTTCGATTGTTCCATTGACACCTTACATGTTTGCCTTGAGCCACAAAGCAGTGACCTTCTGCATGTAGGCTTCGACAGGGCATTGAATCTTCATGCAAACCTTTATTTGAGAAATGGCCTCTTGTATGCTTGCTTGGAGTCACAAAGTAGTGACCTCATGCATGCAGGCTTCGAAAGGGCATTGGCTATGTTTACACTAGCTTCGATTGGACAATATTTCCCTTTGAAATAGTTTGTTTTGATTCCACCCTTGAAAACCTTCAACACACATGGTTGGTGGCCCCTTCAAAGGACATGCATTGGTGGATTCGAAGGGCATACATAGGGGTCCCTTTCGAAGGATATACCTTACTAGCCAATTCGAAGAATTGCATTTGATCCCTTCGAAGGACACACATATAGTCCAATTGAAGGATACAAATTTGGCCCTTTCAAAGATACCCACATGACCCATTCAAAAGACATGTATGGGTGTCCCATTCGAAGGACATGTTTAATGGCCCATTCGAAGGACTTGCAAGACATACCTTAAGACATATTTTGGTGACCCATTCAAGGGGCACGCATTTGGATCCTTCGAAGGATGCACAAAAAGATCCCATTCGAAAGACACTTGTTGGGTGAAAATCAAATAATGTTGTTTCAAGGAGAATCTGGTTGAAGGTGGTCAAAATGAAAGGTGGAGATATTAAAAGATGCTTGCTGCCAAGTTCAGGCCTGATACACTGGCCATAACACTCCAAAACTGCTGCACAACAGTCCTGAAACATTTCCCCTATTCTTTTACCGATTTGGCATACGAACACTGCCCCTCGAAAGCTACAAAAAACAATATACTCAATTTGTTAAAATTATTTTGTTTTCCCTCCTAAACCTCATCCAGCTTCGCTTATAAATAAGAGGCTCCATAACACCTAAAGGGGCTGGGCAATACATCCAGAGACTTTGGGTGGTGGAAAGAATCTTCAAAAATTATCAAACTCTCAAAACTCTTAAACTCTTAAGATTCCCAAACACTAAACACAAACCCAGAATCCATAAGAAACACAACACATGTTTCCTTGGCCCTTCGAATACAAGAACAACCCCACACTTTGTTTTTCTTTAGAATCCAGTAGAAAGAACACTACACTTGTTCTTCTCCTTCGAATACAGGAATAACAAGCACCACCTCCACTCTTCTGGACCTTCGAATCTAGCATTAGAAACATCACCTTCATTTATTCCCTTTGAACCTAGGAGTATCCAGGGCAGCAGCTAAAGGTCCATCTCACATACCCCAGCTTCAAGCAAGGTAAGTCACTCTGACCTTAAGCTTTTTTGTTTCAAAACATGTACATAAAATTCATTTCTTTTTTTCGTTTCAGTTTGTTTTCATTGCTATCCTTATGGTCTATTTCCTTTATTTATCAAACATGTTTTAAGAACTAACCTGGCCATGAGACAATACTAGCATGGCCTCATGCCATGTTGATATTTAAATCCCAAATGAAAGAAAATAGCAGGAAGGAAGTATGAATCGAAGCCTTACGCTTCCCCCTGGCTTCCTCACAGTCCTAAACGAAAGTCTAGGAGGGCACGAAAGATACGTACTCATGTTGCTTTGTAGGTCCTTACTGCTTTGTAGTCTAAACGAAGAAAAGAAGGTTGTCCACACTGACTGCCAGGCCCAATCTAAGAAGGAAGCAAGGAGCTTGAGGTAAAGAGCACACCTCATGTTGATTCCATGCCCAATCGAAGGAAGTAGCCAGGAAGATGAATCGAAGCACTCATTTTTGCTTCTTTTATTTTGTTTTGTATTTACATTTTATTTCTATTCAATATGGTTGTAATAGTGTAGGATCTTTATTTTCTTCATTTTTATTTCTTTTATACAAATGTTAGTAATTAGGATGTATGGCAAGATAAAATCAACAAGTAGACAACCCAAAAATCATAGACAAAATGCATGCAATCAAACACACTTTGCACACATGCACCTCTAGGGTAATCTCACTTGTTGCCTCGGAAAAATAGTAATGCCCCCCGAATATGGGTGTTTTAGCAAAGACCCTCGATAAAAGATCGTAGTCACTCAATTACTCTCAATGTTGCCTTTGGTAAACGATCTAGTCCCTAAACGACATTGCTAAAATGTCACATAGGTTGCCTTTTATAACTATACAAATGACCCATGCCCATCCCTTCACATCCAACGATGGGGCTTCTTACCAAATCAATGGTAAGATAGCAACATATAAAGGAGGAGGAAAAGAACATAGACCTTTTGAGTAGGTAGGATGTTCCTAGTTGCTTGCTTGCTTACAACATAAAACATTTTACACACCAACACTTTCATTTGAAACATTTTCAAAAGACAGATCTGTTTGTACGCATTCTTATAGAGAAGAGAATCATCACAAAGGAACTTTTAAAAATCACTTTCAAAAACATATTCCACAAACACCTCTTTGAACTATTTTCAAAACCAACACTTTGTACACGTTCTTATAGAGACAAGAACCATTACAAAGACATTTTTTCTAAATATTTTCGAACCCACACCACAAGCACATTTTCAAACAAAAGCAAGTGATCTAGCAAGCAACTAAGAGCTCATAGATAACTACGGATGAAAAGGGTGTTAATACCTTTCCTTTTCATAACCTACCCCCCGAACTCAAGAAATAATCTCAAAGGTCTTTCCTGTTCTTTTCACCCTTTACTTATTGGATAAAAGAAAAGTCAGTGGCGACTCTTGCTATCCGCAACAATTACGATCAAACGCAAAACACCCAAGTCAGTTATTCTGCCGTATTACAACATACCTAGGCAAAATAAGGGCATCCCGGTGAACCAACAGGTCTGGGAAAAAATTAGGGATATGTATAAAAGATTGTACACCCGGCAATTCGAAAACCTGAAAAGGCGGCTTGGGTAAAAAAAAAGGTATCCCGTTGGACTGAAAATCTGAAAAGACGGTCTAAGAAAAAGTTAGGGATTAAAAGCGTACGACTATGTCCCATTATCTCATCAGTTTATCTATCAGTATAAGATTTGTCACTCTGACAGAGTTCAAACTGTCTACAAATACTCACAATACCATTTTCACGAATGTCTCCACAGAGTTACTTCAATCAGATTATCCCAACAGAGTTGGATTCATGCAATCCGCTAGCCAGAGTTTCAATCCCCGGAAAACTCTCTCCCAAGATGAGTTAGAAACCTTGTTGAGTTTCTGTCTAAAGAATTTACCTCCCCCGCAGATCATCAAATTTTCTCTTCAACAGGGTTTATGTCCCCAACAAAGCTACAAATTCTCCAACTCGATTTTACCTCTCAGACTATTACAAATCAATGAAGAAAACCGCTAATCCCCGAAAAAATCATTATAGTCCTCAACGGATTTGTTACTATCACCGCAAGTTGCTGCGAAGCCTGGAATCCGACTAGATAACAGTTTAACTTCATCCTTTCCAGCAAGTTACTATGAAGCCTGGACCCGACCAGATACTAGTTCAACTTCATACCATACAAACTAATTACTATGAAACCTGGACCCGACCAGATAACTGTTTACTCAAATTTACTGTAAAGACTGGACCAGACCAGATACCAGTTGATTCAATTTACTGTAAACCCTGGACCCGACCAGATAACAGTAAATCTCAATTTTAAGTTACTAAAGCCTGGACCCGACCAGATAACAGTTGATTCAAATTTATTGTGAAGCCTGGACTTGACCAGATAACAGTTGATTCAATTTACTGTAAATCCTGGACCCAACCAGATAACAGTAAATCTCAATTTTAAGTTACTAAAGCCTGGACCCGACCAGATACCAGTTAACCTCAAGATCAAATAGCTGAAACTTGGACCCGACCAGATATCAGTTCAAGTTGCTGAGACCTGGACCCGACCAGATACCAGTAAACTCAAGATCAGATTGCTGAAACCTGGACCTGACCAGATAACAGTTCGAGTTGCTGAAATCTGGACCCGACCAGATACCAGTTAACCTCAAGATCAAATCGCTGAACCTGGACCAGACTAGAAAAGAGTTTGAGTTACTGAAACCTGGACCCGACCAAATACCAGTTAACCTCAAGATCAAATTTCTTAAACCTGGTGTGATATGGTGGGAGAACTGACTATGAGTTTTGCGTTTTATTCGCAAATGTTTCGGTTGAGCAAGAGTCGCCACCGACTTTTTATTTTATCCTAAGGAAAGGTTAAAAAGCACAGCAAAAACCTTTTGAGATGTTTTCTTGGGTTCGGGGAGTAGATTATAGAAAGGGAAGGTATTAGCACCCTTTCTATCCATGGTTATCCATGGGCTCTTAGTTACTTGCTTAGATCACTTGCCTTTTGTTTTCAATTATTTTAAATGGTGCTTGTGTGTGTGTGGGTTTGAAAATGTTTTGAAAAGAAGCAAATGTGGTGGCAACCTTTGTAATGATCCATGTTGGGATGTATACAAATGTGTATGTCTTTTGAAAAGGTTTTCATTTGTTTTTGAAAGTTGTTTTTGAAAGTGTTGTGAGGTGTGGTTTAAAAAACAGGCAAGTGTTTTTGTTTTGCAAGTTGACAAGTACTTAAGAGCGATCTACCCTAAAGTTCTCAAAGATTTTTGTTATGTTTTTAACCCTTTTAACAATTTTGTTCCACCATTGTATTTGGTGGACAATCTTGTGTTAGGATGTGAAAGGGACGAGCGCGGGTCATCGTTTGGACCATAATTGCAATGGTGCCAAGTATCTTTGGGCATTTTCTTTAAGGGACTTTGATCATTTTAGGCAAAAAAGCGTCATCGAGGGACTACGATCATTTGATTTGTTTGTTTTGCCCAAAGAGACCTAACATGCAATATGGCCTAATTTTGAAAGGCAACAAGTGGATGTAACCCTAGGGGTGTTAGTGTGCACGTGTGTTTTGTTGCATACAAGAGTTTTTCTTTGAATTAGGTTTTTCTATTTCATTGATTTTATCTTGCCATACACGTCCTAATTACTAGCAATAAGAAGCGGAAATGTAAAATCCTACGCTATTACAACAATTAGGGGAAGGGGATACACATTTGTACATGGGGGGTTCAACGAGAAAAATAGACAAAAAAGAAAATAGCAAAAAACAAGATAGAGAGAGAGAGAGAGGGAGCCCGCGCGCTGCTGGGAGGTCATCAGAAGTTCTGACCCAGATCCGCTGCCAGATGATCAACCTGTTAGTGAAACTGGATGAGTCAGAACTTCTGACTCTAGAACCTGCAAAACAGAACCTTGTTAGTGGGGAAATTTGAAGTTCTAATTTCCCTGCGCTGCAAGACAGAAGTTTGTTAGTGGAGAAACCAGAAGTTCTGATTCTGCTGAAAAGGCAATAATTCTCAGAGGTTCTGATATCATTGACAGCAGAACAGGCTTCAGATGTGCTAACGTCAAAGTCAGCACTTGGCTTTTTCCTGTACTAATCAGAACATCTGCAATCCTGTTGTTACTCCACAAAACAGGAAACATATTTGGAACAGATCCAGCAAAATAGCAAAAATGTTTCAGAGGTCAAAATCACCAAGGTCACAGGCAAGTCCTATACTGGCTCAGAACGTTCTGAGGTATGAGAGTCCTCAGAACATAAACAGCAATAACATGAATATTTACATTATGTTACTTGAATATGCACCGCTGATGATGCTTAACAGTGTGATGAGGGTCAGCAGGTGCTTACCTGACTGTTTGAAAAAGTTGGTGAGTGAAAGTTTAGCTTTTGGTTCTGGTTCTGGTGGTGTTCTGGACAGATTTGGAAAAGGGGAAGTAAAGGTGTATACGTGTGTAGAGTCAGAAGTTTGGAAAGAGTGTTTTTGGTTTACAGAAAAGAACTGGATATTTGATGAAGTTGAAGGTGAGAAACTCAAAGTTATGAAACAAAGCTGGAGATTTTGGCAGAGTTTCAGAATGCTGTGTTGCTAGGAGTTTTGTTTCTCTCTTAGCAATTTTTCTGTTTCTTTTCTTGAACGTCTTTTGCAGTGGTGAAAGCTCTCTATTTATAGGCAAAGTTCTTGTGGATGCCTTGAACATTTAAGGCGCCAACAGAGTTTGAATTTGTTCTTTGACAGAAATTCCTGGGAAGTTGTGATAACAGCTAGCTTTCAGCCTAGGTTGCAGCAGCAGGCGTAGATTGGGGAGAAGTGACCTCTGAAGTGGGCGGTGGCGTGAAGGCCCATGCCAGAATCTGTGCAAAAGCATTTTCCAAGCCACACGTGAATGCTCAGGAGTGGTTGGAAGCATTAATGGGCATTAAATGGTGACAAGACCTGTCAATACCAACGTTCTGGTAATGAAAACCAGCGTTGAATCAGCAGCGTAAACCATGCTCTGGCCTTGGCTACCTGTTGCCTTAGTAAGCTCTTGAGATTCTCCTAGTTTTCTGGTACGTTCCTTGGATTTACTTCTGGACAATCTGGACTTAGAGATTCTGTATCAGTGTAACACTCATTCCTCTGACCTTTCATCTTCTGATTTCAACCTGTTCTGAAGGAGCCTTCAGACTTTACTGCTTCTCTTGCATTCCTTTAGCAAATTCTGACTGAGCTTGTGTAACTGCTGAAGGGGCATGCTTTGTTTGAGATTTACATTCTGAACCACGTCTACAACTTCTGATTGAACTGATGTAGCTGCTGAAGAGCCAACTTCTGACCACGCTGAACCAAGCTTGCAACTTCTGACCGTCTTCATCTGGAATGGGTTCAGAAGTTCTGAAGCGCTGATTTTTCTAAAAAACACTTATTTTAGAGAAGCATTCTAAGTACTTAGAATTTGATTTTTCTCAAGATAAAAGCGTTGCCTCTGGAGTTCGTGAGATCATCTTGCTCTTGTAAGCGGCTTGCTTGGGCAAAGGGATAACTCAGGACTTGGATTTGTTTCAGAGGGACCTTGAAAATCCAAGATGGTTTCCTGAAGAAAGGGAGGGCAAATTTTGGGGTACAACAGTTGCCCCTGTTCAATCTTCTTGAACCTGAAGAGTTAGATTGGCAAGTTTGCCTTTCGCGACTCGAAGGTAAAAGGAGATTGGACACCAGAGTGCCCGGAAATTTGCACTCGCATAGTAGAGTATCAGGAATGTGATGGCGGGAATGGGCTTATAGATGCCATTTGGAGAGGTGGTGGATAGGGAGATGGGCTTATAGATGCCATCTGGAGATGTGACAGATCTTCGTCGGGAATGGGCTTACAGATGCCATTTAGAAGCGTTGATCGCACAAGAGATTCCTTAGCGAGAACTTTATGTATCTGAGAAAGGCAGATGTTTTCCTGGCTTGTTACAGGTGTTTGATCTTCAATCTCCTTATGCAGATATGCCCTGGCTGGATACAGGAATCGAATCTTCGAATTCTTCAGACGTGCCCTGGCTAGATACAGGAATCGAGTCTAGAAATGTGGTCAACAGATATGCCCTGGTTAGATACAGGAATCGAATCTGGAAATGTTGTCGATAGATATGCCCTGGCTGGATACAGGAATCGAATCTTCGAACTCTTCAGACGTGCCCTAGCTAGATACAGGAATCGAGTCTGGAAATATGGTCAACAGATATGCCCTGGCTAGATACAGGAATCGAATCTGGAAATGTTGTCGATTGATATGCCCTGGCTGGATACAGGAATCGAATCTTCGAACTCTTCAGACGTGCCCTGGCTAGATACAGGAATCGAGTCTGGAAATATGGTCAACAGATATGCCCTGGCTAGATACAGGAATCGAATCTGGAAATGTTGTCGATAGATATGCCCTGGCTGGATACAGGAATCGAATCTTCGAACTCTTCAGACGTGCCCTGGCTAGATACAGGAATCGAGTCTGGAAATAGTCGATAGTTGATGGTAGTTGTCTTTGGGATTGTCTTTTTTCCTGAAAAGGCAAAACATAAGTTGTATGCAATGTTATGATGTATGATACGCGTGATGTTTTAACATGAGACAGCGTTGCATGCACTTTATCATGTATGTAAGCGAGATGTATGAAAGTGTGAAATGTTTATGAATGTAACTTCGTCTTTAGGAAAGTAGATGTTCGATGATTGGCCGGGGAGTTGCCTTGTGGCCAAGATACTTTGCTGAAGTGTTGATGAGAGGCCTGCTGAGGACTTTAATGATGGATCCTGCTGGGGATAAAAAACTCCGCTGGGAAACATCAAAGGTAAACTATGCTGGGGAATACCAAAAATAGACTCCGCTGGGGATATCAAAAATAAACTCCGCTGGGGATTGAAAGATACTTTGTTGGGGGCGATCTTCCGTGGCGGTTAGTTGAGGGTAACCCAGTTATAAGCCCTTGTGAGGACTAACTCTGAACAAAGCTCGGGAGCGACGTCCGTATTCTGCAGGGAACAAGCTTCCAGAATCTTCTGGGGATAAGCTTTTAGACCTGCCGGGGAAAGTTGACGACTTCACTGGGGGAAGTACTGCTGAATCCTGCCTTACTCTGCGGGCGTTGAGATGATTTGGTCACATCCTTCAGTCGAATCTACCTGGGTACCTTGGCGGACAAAGCAATCAGACTGCATCATACAACTTCACATTGCCCCTGTTTCTGATGTCACCTGTAATTAATCTTTCGTTTCAGGTGTAAATATTTATGAATCAACAATTTAATGTCAAATGCATATATCAAAAATGAACATTGGACGTTCGTCGCAAGACAAAACAAAAAAAGGAAAAACGATGGCAATTTGTATGGACAAGTGAATTCGTTTTGATTTGAATTTTGCCTGTGAATAGGCGTTTTTTGTACAAGAGGCTGACATCCTAGTAAGAGGATTCCGCCGGATAGCACGAAACTTACAAATTTTGAAAAGAAAACAAAACAGCTATGTGAACAATCCTACCGGGTTCCAACTCTGCTACCGCCTTTATGTCTCCAAGCGTCTTATCGCTTTGCTGCCTAGTTGAAGATGAAGCTGATTGGTCGATGCTGAAGTCTGAGCCAGATAGTTGATGCCGAATTCCGGATGCGAAGTGATCCAATGAGACATAGTATTACGCTTTATCCCTAATTTTTTCCTGGACCGCCCTTTCGGGTTTTCAGTCCACCGGGATACCCATTTTTGCCCAAGCCGCCTTTTCAGGTTTTCGACTTGCCGGGTGTACAGATTTCATCCCTTATTTTTGCCCGAACCCTTTTGGTTCGCCGGGAAGCCCTTATTTTTGCCTAGGTATGTCAACCTAGCGGGTCTTTTATTCTTGCGTAGTATCTTTTTACTATGTCTGCATTGGCGGGGTGAGGAAGGTCGTCACCATCCATGGTGGTTAGGATCAAGGCTCCTCCTGAGAACACATGTTTAACCACAAATGGCCCTTCGTACGTAGGGGTCCATTTGCCCCGGGGATCACTTTGAGGAAGGATGATGCGTTTGATTACCAGGTCCCCAACTTGATACTCTTGCGGTCTGACTTTCTTGTTAAATGCCCTGATCATCCGTTTTTGATACGTCTGACCATGACAGATAGTGGTGAGCCTTTTTTCGTCAATCAGGTTTAATTGATCAAGTCGAGTCTGGATCCAGTCATCTTCACTCAGATCTGCATCCTTCATTATCCGGAGAGAGGGTATTTGGACTTCGATTGGCAAGACTGCCTCCATGCCGTAGACCAAGGAGAAGGGAGTTGCCCCGGTTGACGTCCTGGCTGAGGTACGGTACCCATGTAGAGCGAATGGTAACATTTCGTGCCAATCCTTATAAGTCACTGTCATCTTCTGCACAATTTTCTTGATATTTTTATTAGCTGCCTCTACAGCCCCATCATCTTCGGTCGGTAGGGAGAAGAATTGTGGTGCTGTATCTTGAATTGTTCACAGAGTTCAGTGATCATCTTGTTATTGAGATTGGTACCATTGTCCGTAATGATTCTTTCCGGGACGCTGTACCGACAGATCAGATTATGCCGGATGAAACGTGCCACGACGCTCTTGGTTACTGTGGCGTAGGAAGCTGCCTCAACCCACTTCGTGAAATAATCGATCGCCACCAAGATGAAGCGATGCCCATTGGATTCCGTCGGTCGGATCTCGCCGATCATATCAATCCCCCACATTGCAAAAGGCCAAGGTGTCGTCAGGACGTTCAGAGAAACTGGAGGAATATGTACCTTGTCAGCATAGATTTGGCATTTGTGACAAGTTCGAGAGTGTTGGTAACAATCAGCTTCCATGGTGGTCCAGAAATATCCTGCCCTAAGGATTTTCTTTGCCATGGTGTGTCCACTGGAGTGTGTTCCGAATGTACCTTCATGCAGTTCTATCATGATTTTCTATGCTTTAGCCTTATCCACACAACGTAGTAGAGTTGAATCATGATTCCGTTTGTAGAGGATGTCGTTACTGAGGAAGAATTTTGCCGCAAACCTCCTCATGAACTTCTTGTCATTGACGGATGCACCTTCAGGGTATTCCTGAGCTTCTAAGTACCTCTTCACTTCATGATACCAGGGTTTTTCAGTCACCTTTTCAGCCTCGAGATCGTAGCAGTATGCTGGTTCATCCAACTTCCATATAATGATCCGGGGAGCCTCATTGTCCCGTTTAACTTTGAACATTGAAGACATCGTAGCTAGTGCGTCCGCTAGCTGATTCTCCTCTCTTGGGAAGTGCTCAAAAGTTATTTCCTCAAAGTGGGGAAGCAAAGTTGACACATACTCCTTGTAAGGAATAAGATTTGGGTGTTTCGTATCCCACTCGCCTTTGATCTGATTGATCACGAGAGCGGAGTCTCCGAAGACTCTCAGAAACTTGATCCTTAAGTCGATTGCAGCTTGTAAACCCATGATACATGCTTCATATTCTGCCATGTTGTTGGTGCAGTTGAAACACAATCGGGCCGTGAGTGGAGTATGAGTTCCTTTGGGAGATATGATTACAGCGCCGACGCCGTTACCCAAAGCATTGGAGGCTCCATCAAAATGCATAGACCATCGGGATCCTTCCTCAGGTCCTTCATCCGGTCCAGGTACTTCACAGTCAGTTATCACCATGATGTCTTCGTCTGGAAAATCAAAGTTCAATGATTGGTAATCGTCCACAGGTTGGTGTGCCAAATGATCTGCCAGTACACTTCCTTTAATAGCTTTCTGAGTTGTATACTGGATATCATACTCTGTCAAGATCATTTTCCATCTCGCTATTCTCCCAGACAGAGCAGGCTTTTCAAATATGTACTTGATGGGATCCATCTTTGAAATCAACAAGGTAGTGTGAGTCAGCATATACTGTCTCAGCCGGCGAGCAGCCCATACAAGAGCGCAGCAAGTTTTCTCAAGCAGTGAGTAACGAGACTCACAGTCGGTAAACTTTTTGCTCAAGTAATAAATAGCATGCTCTTTTCGGCCAGACTCGTCATGCTGCCCCAGCACACACCCCATTGAGTTATCAAGGACTGTCAAGTATAATATCAGAGGTCTTCCTTCCACTGGTGGCATAAGAATGGGTGGCTCTTGGAGATATTCCATTATCTTTTCAAAGGCAGCCTGACATTCATCGTTCCAGCGTACTACTTGATCTTTCTATAGTAATTTGAAGATTGGCTCACAAGTAGCAGTCAGATGTGAGATGAATCGGGCAATGTAATTCAATCGTCCCAGGAAGCCTCTGACTTCTTTCTCTGTCTTCGGAGTCGGCATCTCTTGAATGGCTTTAACCTTGGAAGGGTCCACTTGAATACCTTTATCACTTACAATGAAACCTAGCAATTTTCTGGATCTTACCCCAAAGGTGCATTTGTTGGGATTCAACCTCAGCTTGTATAATTTGAGTCGGCCAAACAACTTCCTCAGATGGTCAAGGTGCTCTTCCTTAGTTTGAGACCTTGCAATCATGTCATCAATGTATACCTCAATCTCATGATGGATCATATCATGAAATAAAGCAACCATGGCACGTTGATAGGTTGCCCCAGCATTTTTCAACCCGAATGGCATGACCTTATAACAGAAGGTGCCCCACTGAGTCACAAAGGTGGTCTTTTCCATATCTTCCGGAGCCATCTTGATCTGATTATACCCTGAAAAACCATCCATGAAGGAGAAAACCTTGTGTTGAGCAGTATTGTCAACAAGAACATCGATGTGAGGTAAGGGGAAGTCATCCTTGGGGCTTGCCCTGTTCAAGTCCCTATAATCGACACACATTCTGACTTTACCGTCTTTCTTCGGCACTGGCACCACATTGGCAACCCACTGAGGGTAAGAAGTTACTGCTAGAAACCCGGCGTCGAACTGCTTCATAACCTCAGCCTTGATCTTTTCAGACATCTCTGGGCGCATACGGCGGACCTTTTGCTTTACCGGAGGGCAATTTTCCTTGGTTGGTAGATGATGAACTACAATGTCGGCATCCAAACCGGGCATATCTTCAAAGGACCAAGAAAATATCTCCATGTAATCCTGTAGCATCTGGATCAATCGTTGCTTTACGCTGAGCTCTAGATTAGCCCCAATCATGACCTCTTTCTTATCTGTCTCAGTATCTAGGTTAATTGTTTCCACCGGCTCTTCATGTGGTTGAATAGCCCTCTCTTCTTGGAGTAGCAGCCTTGCGAGTTCACCAGGCACTTTGCAATCATCTTCACCTTCGTCTTCGGCCAAGTTGATCGGATTCTCGAAGTCATAACTGACGATAGCAGAGCTGTTACCAGCGAGATCCAGAGTGGACTGAAACCTGTATAAGTGAGTGTGTGTAAATATAGTTGTTTTGCAATATATAACACAGAAAGAAAAGAGCACAAGATTTGAAATGCAACAAACGTCCAATGTTTTGATTGATGATATATGGAAATGACATACAAAAAAGCCCTCACAAATGGAGCTACGATGCCCCGGGTAGGACACCGAGCCAATAAAAGTTTTAACATATTGTTTGTTACAAATTGGAAATCAAAAGAATTAATTACTGCGTTACAAATGTGATAGGTGTAAAATCCTTTTCCGTCCAGTTGCTTGGTCCGTTGCTGGTAGTCGGGTAGATCCAACTGTCAAACTCTGCTTCCTCTACATCCTCCTCAATAGCATTCACCCTTGGATTGGAGATAAACACTGGAGCCTTTCTGATCTTGTCCTTGCGCACAGCCCTCTGAGCCTCTGCAGTAAAGCCTAGTCCAAATTTGTCAGTTTTATGTGTAAAGTCAGGAAGCCTGCCCCAGTTAGTACATTCACCTCTCTGAACCACAGCCCGGGCATCCTTTAAGGAAGCCATCTTCAAAGGAACATTCTCTCCGACTGCTGTTTCTGCTGCTGCTGAAATTGGATGCACCTCCTTGAAATGCTGAAAGGGGGTTTCAATGAACTCCCCGTCCATCTCAATGTATCTGAAGGAATTCAAATGGCTCACCATATACTCCTCTTCTCCTTGCACAGTGACGATCTTCCCTCTGACAGGGTACTTCAGCTTCTGGTGCAAGGTAGAGGTCACTGCCCCAGCTTTATGGATCCAAGGTCGACCCAGTAGACAAGAGTATGATGGACGTATATCCATCACATAAAAAGTAGAGTCAAACACCTGAGAGCCCACACGAATAGGAATGTCAACCTCTCCATGAACCATCCTTTTTGAACCGTCAAAGGCCCTGACGATGATATTGCTGGGCTTCAGTTCCAGGCCTTCACAATCTAAACGGTCTAAAGCCTTTTTTGGTAGAAAATTCAAGGAAGAACCAGTATCCACCAATACATGCGCCAGAGTAGTGCCCCTGCATTCGATAGAGACATGCAGGGCATCATTGTGATCTCTTCCCTTCGCAGTCAAGTCAGCATCTGAGAAACCCAAGCCATTGTCTGCTGTAAGATTTGCTACGCAATCAGTGAACTGGACTGCAGATGTCTCCTGTGGCACATGGGCCGTTTTGAGAAATGAGATCAAGGCCTTAGCATGGGCCTCGGAGTATAGCAATAAGGAGAGCATGGAGATCTTGGAGGGCGTATGCCCCAGCTGCTCGACAATATTGAAATCACTCTTCTTTATTATTTTCAGGATTTCCTCCATTTCTTGTTGGGAGGCCTCAGCATTTATAGGTATTGGTGCCTCCATCCGGGCAGGCTCCTCTTCAATCCCTTTGCCCCGAGCATTAGATGACTCGACAGCAGGGGAAACAACTTGATCAGCAACAGGAACCGATACACTTGTAGGTGTTATAAGGAGGGGTCTTCGAGTAGCGGGCGGTGCAATGTCAGGCGAGAAGAGCCTGCCACTGCGGGTGACCTTGGTTGGACCAGTGATATCGCAGATACTGGCGCCAGTGCTGAATTCTTGTTTGATTCCATTCACATATACGTCTGCCCCATAATGCCAGGGGACAGCTTTATCAGACACATAGGGGAGAGGCCCCGGAACAGTAATAACCACAGGTGCAACGGTCATGATTTGAACAGGCTTCTTCGGGAGAGCCTTGATTGGATTATTGAAGATGGTAACCACAGAAACTTCTTCTACCGGAACCAACTGAACAGCAGACTTTTTAAACAGAATCTCCTTGCTATCCATTAGGCTTTGGATGCCTAACTGCAGCAAGGGACAACCAGATAGGGAAACAGCACAGAACCGGCAACCTTCACTGCAACCCGGAAATAAACCGGCCAGCAGTAGGTTCTTCTTGACAGTCTTCAGAGGGGTAGCTAGATCATTCACAGAAACAGCATACAACTCTTCCTCAATGGCATTTACTCTATGCTGGGGCATAGGAGCAGTTACAACATTCGGTCTCTCAGGCGCATCAAACTGAATTTCCTTTGCGTCGATAAGATCTTGCACTTTGTTTCTCAAGGCCCAGCAATCATCAGTAGCGTGCCCGGGACTATCAGAATGATAAGCACACCGGGCATTTGGGTTATACTTAGGAGATGCAGTGTTGACGACCTTAGGAGCCTCTTTGATGGTTACCAAGTTGGTTGACAACAGTTGGGGTAAAATTTGAGATAAGGTCATACTCAGCCGAGTATACTGCCTCTTGGGCCTTTCACCTCTTTGTTGATTGTATTGCTGAGGAGCAGCAACAGGTTTTGAAATGACCAGAGCATTGACGGCTTGGCGACTTTCGGGCTTGACTTGTCTTCTAGGACCATAGACGACACTTGCTTCTTTCTTAAAAGGCCTCTTCTCAGTACTTGTAGCGACACCCTTCTGAATCTTTCTTGACTTGATGCCAGCTTCTTTTCTCTCGCCTGTTAAGATCAAATCGGTAAACCCCGCGGAAGAGTTACCAATTAGATGATTGAAGAAAGGCCCAGATAGGGTCCCTAGAAACATATCAACCAGCTCACGATCGGTTAAAGGAGGCTGCACCCTGCCAGCCAAATCCCTCCACTTCTGTGCGTACTCTTTGAATCCTTCGCCTGTTCCTAACGACATACCCTGAAGTTGGGTACGAGTAGGGGCAAGGTTAGAATTGTATTGGTATTGTTTGTAGAAAGCGGTGGCCAAATCTTCCCAATTTCGAATGCTGGTTCCTTCTAGCTGATAAAACCACTCCAACTGAGCTCCAGAAAGACTGTCTTGAAAGAAATGAATCCAAAGGTTTTTATCTGCCGTATAGGGTTGAATTTTTCTCACGTAGGACCTGAGATGCATTTTGGGACAGGACAGCCCATCATACCTCACAAACGCTGGCACTTTGAATTTTGGGGGAATCATAATCCCGGCAACCAGACCCAAGTCTTCAAAATCCAAACCCGGTACTCTTTGTAATTCCATGGCAGCTAATCTGTCTTCTAACCCTTTGTATTTATCATCAACTGGAGGGTATTGCTGATCAGTATAATCTTCATCCTCTTCAACCTCTTCTTCTTCCACATCAGCCTCAGAAGGTACCGCCGGTCCACCTCCTTTACTGGTTCCTTCATCAGAAGTAGGAGGAAATTCAAGCACTCTTCGAGCTTCTCCGTCGAATCTTCTCCCCAAAGTAACCACCCCGAGTCTCTTTTTCTTCTTTTTCACTGGGTCTTTGTTTCCCAATTGAGTCTTGATATCTTCCTGACCCTTAGCCAAGGTCATCAGGAGTTGCTGGAACTGTGCATTCTGAGCCTGTAGGTCTTTGATTGTTTGCTCGAGATCCATCCTACTGACATAAACAGTAGACAGATAAGGAAATCCGGAATGAGACCTGCTTATGCACATGATGAATGGTATGCTTGTGTATGCAATGCATTCAAGGATTTAGGACATTCAAAATTGTTTTAGACAAAGAAGAGCGCACGTCATATTAATAAGAAGAAATTTGTCAGTACATAAATGCCCCATGGGCCAAATATTACAAAATAAACTTCTTAAGGCAGAAAGACATTGCGCATCCTCTTTGGCGCGATGTAGGTATTGAGGGCCTCTTGCTCGTGGAGTCGGCGGGTAAGCTCTAGAACCTTCTTTTCACTGGCGTAGTAGCTAGCCTCAAAAGTATCCCGTTCCTCCTTGAGCTGAATCCAGCTTTTCTGCATTTCCTCCCACGATGTAGGTATGTCTGGATGTAGGATGGTGTAGGGAACCTCTCCTTCCTTGACGGGCTCTTTAATCACTGGGAGTACATGAGGATAAGGCATCATTAGACTTTGGGCTCGGGCTCGTACCCATTGAGATAGGGCTCAAGAGGGATGGAGTTCTTGTGTCCCAGAGTCTTGCTATCAACCTTGTTGAGTTTTCCCCAAGCTCTGATGAATCTTTGGCGAAGCCCTTGCGCATCGTTGTCGAAGTCAAAAACTAGGTCAGGAATCAACATGTCATGAGGACCATCCCTCCGTGCATATCCAAATTGTCTCAAAGCTAGGCAAGGGTTGTAGGTGATACCCCCTCTAATTCCAAGTAAAGGAACATTAGGAAATTCTCCGCAACGATCGACAATGATGACATTTTCTCTGGACCGAGAACACTAATGTACATCAGAATGAGTAAGAGCCATCAATCGTTGGGACCACCTTGCTCCTTGGTCATTTTTCAAGACAGACTGTGGAAGGTGCGAAATAAACCACCTTGCAAGGATAGGAGTACAGCACATGAGAACACCCCTCTTTCTCATTGTTCGTGTGTAAAATGAGTGAAGAATGTCCCCAAGCATTGTTGGTATTGGATTTCTGGACAAGAAGATTTTGACAGCATTGACATCTACCAATTGGTCAGGATTTGGGAACAAGACCAACCCATAGATAAGGAGTGCCACAATCTCTTCAAAGGCTTGTAGGTCCAATGAGTTCCAACATTCTTGTGCCTTCTCAAACAAGAATTTTGCTAAGAATCCTTTGACGCCGCTTCTGGTTTCCCAATGCCCCTTGATGTCGGATGGTTGTAGATGTAATGCTCGAGCAACATCTTCCGGCTTTGGTTCCTTTTCCGTACCGTTGAAGGGTAGTTGATTAAGGATAGGAATTCTCAGGAGTTGAGAAAACTCCTCCAAAGTGGGTACCAATTGATAATCAGGGAAAGTGAAACAGTGGTGAAGAGGGTCAAAGAACTGGAATAGCACTTTCATCATGTCTTCTTCAATGTTGGTGTTGACCAGGCTGAGCAGTCTACCATGTCTTTCACTGAAGGATGAATTTTCCGGAATTCTTGAGGTGAGCTCCTTGAGTTAAGGAGAGATTCTCACAAGGTTGACTTGAATGGTATTTCTGCGAGGAATTTCCATGTCCTACAAAACAAGAACAAAGATGAAGATCCAAAACCCTTGAAATGGTTAGAGAATGCATATGATGCTTCATGATGTTTATGATGTATGCACAAAACATATGTACAAGCAAATCACACCAAACCCTAGTTTCAGGCTTGCATGGGGTTTCATAGGTAAGTACCCTCTTGAGTGTAGTTGGCTTAAAAACCTGTCCTATAAATAGTAACCGGGTTCTAAGGAGCTCAATATCACGGGATTGTTTTCATCGTTCATTGTTTTGGTTTAGCCACTTAACTAGCGACCAAAATATTCCAAGAAAACAACCCTCAATGAGTGTAGTATCGAGTATCTACCAACTTCGGACTGCACCAAAGCCGGTCATCTCACTACCCCTAATAAAAGGCCAAGATGGTCAAGTAAGGTTCTAGGTCATTAGTGCTTAGTGACATCACTCAGCGGCCCCGTACTCTCCTTGATTGAACTCAAGGGTTACCGGTACTCACAAATATGTCGCACTAATATAGCTATTGCTTCAACCGTGTCGGTATACCCCGCACAGTTTCCACAACGTATTGCTATCTATGAATGTTTCCCAAAATCCGGGTGTAGGATTGCAAAACCAAACAAATAGAACCAAATTATAAAGCAAACAATTCAAACAATTAGTCATGCAAGAGGGTGATCTAAGCCCTAAGGTTACTCCACTTTTAAAATTCTCCCCAGCAGAGTCGCCAGTTCTGTGATACGGTGGAAGAACTGACTATGAGTTTTGCGTTTTATTCGCAAATGTTTCGGTTGAGCAAGAGTCGCCACCGACTTTTTATTTTATCCTAAGGAAAGGTTAAAAAGCATAGCAAAAACCTTTTGAGATGTTTTCTTGGGTTCGGGGAGTAGATTATAGAAAGGGAAGGTATTAGCACCCTTTCTATCCATGGTTATCCATGGGCTCTTAGTTACTTGCTTAGATCACTTGCCTTTTGTTTTCAATTATTTTAAATGGTGCTTGTGTGTGTGTGTGGGTTTGAAAATGTTTTGAAAAGAAGCAAATGTGGTGGAAACCTTTGTAATGATCCATGTTGGGATGTATACAAAGGTGTATGTCTTTTGAAAAGGTTTTCATTTGTTTTTGAAAGTTGTTTTTGAAAGTGTTGTGAGGTGTGGTTTAAAAAACAGGCAAGTGTTTTTGTTTTGCAAGTTGACAAGTACTTAAGAGCGATCTACCCTAAAGTTCTCAAAGATTTTTGTTATGTTTTTAACCCTTTTAACAATTTTGTTCCACCATTGTATTTGGTGGACAATCTTGTGTTAGGATGTGAAAGGGACGAGCGCGGGTCATCATTTGGACCATAATTGCAATGGTGCCAAGTATCTTTGGGCATTTTCTTTAAGGGACTTTGATCATTTTAGGCAAAAAAGCGTCATCGAGGGACTACGATCATTTGATTTGTTTGTTTTGCCCAAAGAGACCTAACATGCAATATGGCCTAATTTTGAAAGGCAACAAGTGGATGTAACCCTAGGGTGTTAGTGTGCAAGTGTGTTTTGTTGCATACAAGAGTTTTTCTTTGAATTAGGTTTTTCTATTTCATTGATTTTATCTTGCCATACACGTCCTAATTACTAGCAATAAGAAGCGGAAATGTAAAATCCTACGCTATTACAACAATTAGGGGAAGGGGATACACATTTGTACATGGGGGGTTCAACGAGAAAAATAGACAAAAAAGAAAATAGCAAAAAACAAGATATATAGAGAGAGAGAGGGAGCCCGCGCACTGCTGGAAGGTCATCAGAAGTTCTGACCCAGATCCGCTGCCAGATGATCAACCTGTTAGTGAAACTGGATGAGTCAGAACTTCTGACTCTAGAACCTGCAAAACAGAACCTTGTTAGTGGGGAAATCAGAAGTTCTGATTTCCCTGCGCTGCAAGACAGAAGTTTGTTAGTGGAGAAACCAAAAGTTCTGATTCTGCTGAAAAGGAAATAATTCTCAGAGGTTCTGATATCATTGACAGCAGAACAGGCTTCAGATGTGCTAACGTCAAAGTCAGCACTTGGCTTTTTCCTGTACTAATCAGAACATCTGCAATCCTGTTGTTACTCCACAAAACAGGAAACATATTTGGAACAGATCCAGCAAAATAGCAAAAATGTTTTAGAGGTCAGAATCACCAAGGTCACAGGCAAGTCCTATACTGGCTCAGAACATTCTGAGGTATGAGAGTCCTCAGAACATAAACAGCAATAACATGAATATTTACATTATGTTACTTGAATATGCACCGCTGATGATGCTTAACAGTGTGATGAGGGTCAGCAGGTGCTTACCTGACTGTTTGGAAAAGTTGGTGAGTGAAAGTTTAGCTTTTGGTTCTGGTTCTGGTGGTGTTCTGGACAGATTTGGAAAAGGGGAAGTAAAGGTGTATACGTGTGTAGGGTCAGAAGTTTGGAAAGAGTGTTTTTGGTTTACAGAAAAGAACTGGATATTTGATGAAGTTGAAGGTGAGAAACTCAAAGTTATGAAACAAAGCTGGAGATTTTGGCAGAGTTTCAGAATGCTGTGTTGCTAGGAGTTTTGTTTCTCTCTTAGCAATTTTTCTGTTTCTTTTCTTGAACGTCTTTTGCAGTGGTGAAAGCTCTCTATTTATAGGCAAAGTTCTTGTGGATGCCTTGAACATTTAAGGCGCCAACAGAGTTTGAATTTGTTCTTTGACAGAAATTCCTGGGAAGTTGTGATAACAGCTAGCTTTCAGCCTAGGTTGCAGCAGCAGGCGTAGATTGGGGAGAAGTGACCTCTGAAGTGGGCGGTGGCGTAAAGACCCATGCCAGAATCTGTGCAAAAGCATTTTCCAAGCCACACGTGAATGCTCAGGAGTGGTTGGAAGCATTAATGGGCATTAAATGGTGACAAGACCTGTCAATACCAACGTTCTGGTAATGAAAACCAGCGTTGAATCAGCAGCGTAAACCATGCTCTGGCCTTGGCTACCTGTTGCCTTAGTAAGCTCTGGAGATTCTCCTAGTTTTCTGGTACGTTCCTTGGATTTACTTCTGGACAATCTGGACTTAGAGATTCTGTATCAGTGTAACACTCATTCCTCTGACCTTTCATCTTCTGATTTCAACCTGTTCTGAAGGAGCCTTCAGACTTTCCTGCTTCTCTTGCATTCCTTTAGCAAATTCTGACTGAGCTTGTGTAACTGCTGAAGGGGCATGCTTTGTTTGAGATTTACATTCTGAACCACGTCTACAACTTCTGATTGAACTGATATAGCTGCTGAAGAGCCAACTTCTGACCACGCTGAACCAAGCTTGCAACTTCTGACCGTCTTCATCTGGAATGGGTTCAGAAGTTCTGAAGCGCTGATTTTTCTAAAAAACACTTATTTTAGAGAAGCATTCTAAGTACTTAGAATTTGATTTTTCTCAAGATAAAAGCGTTGCCTCTGGAGTTCGTGAGATCATCTTGCTCTTGTAAGCGGCTTGCTTGGGCAAAGGGATAACTCAGGACTTGGATTTGTTTCAGAGGGACCTTGAAAATCCAAGATGGTTTCCTGAAGAAAGGGAGGGCAAATTTTGGGGTACAACACCTGGACCCGACCAAATAACAGTTCGAGTTGCTGAAACCTGGACCCGACCAGATACCAGTTAACCTCAAGATTAAATCACTGAAGCCTGGACCCGACAAGAAAACAATTTGAGTTACTAAAACCTAGACCCGACCAAATACCAGTTAACCTCAAGATCAAATTGTTGAAACCTGGACCCGACCAGATAACTGTTTGAGTTTCTGAAACCTAGACCCGACCAGATACCAGTTAACCTCAAGATCAAATTGTTGAAGCTTGGACCTGACTAGAAAATAGTTTGAGTTACTGAAACCTGGACCCGACCATATACTAGTTAACCTCAAGATAAAATTATTGATACTTGGACCTGACCAGATAACAATTCGAGTTGCTAAAACCTGGACCCGACCAGATACCAATTAACCTTAAGATCAAATCGATGAAGCTTGGACCCGACCAAAAAAAAATTTAAGTTATTGAAACCTGGACTCGACCAGATACCAGTTAACCTCAAGATCGAATCGCTGAAGCCTGGAACCGACCAGAAAACAATTTGAGTTACCGAAACCTGGACCCGACCAGATACCAATTAACCTCAAGATCAAATTGTTAAAACCTGGACCCGATCAGATAACAGTTCGAGTTGCTGAAACCTGGACCTGACTAAATAATCGTTCGAGTTACTACGAAACCTAGACACGACCAGATAATAGTTTAACTTCTTCAAAATCACTAACAAAACTCCTCTTCCCTAGTAGAGTTCGCCACTATCCCTAGTGAGTTGTTGCAATCCCTGGATTCCGACCAAATAACAGTTAGCTTTGTTATCCCCAGAAAGTTGCTGCCAAGCCTGGATTTTGACCAGATAATAGCTAATTTTCAAATCCCCAGTAGAGTAATGGACAACTAAAACGTATGAACTCTTTCCCCGAAGCAGAAATCAACACTCTCTACAAAGTTTCCCTCAAAGCAAAGTCAATGTTCCCCTGTGGAGTTTTCCTCAAACAACAAAACAAGAATCTCCAGCGGAAACACCCTAAACAAAGTTTGAAAACACACATACTCTTCAACAAAAGTTTAGGATTTAAAGACTCCCCAACATTTTCAAAGATTTATTTTCCAAGACAAAGATGCATTTCAACAATATATCACATTCATACATCATATTATATACATGATAGATGCATACAGTATAATCTCATTTATTTTGAGAACATCATCAAGCCATGCACACATATGTATGCAACTAACCCTCTTCCTTGCAGGAAAAATCAATCAACAAAACAAAAGTCCTCTTCTGGATAGATTCACCTCTTCCAGTTAATAATAGGCAATCAACAGTCCTCTTCTGAATAGGCGAATCATAGACCTCTTCTGGTTAGATTTACTTCTTCCAGTTAAAGACACACGAACAAAAGACCTCTTCTGTTATCAACATGCAAATACCACCAACATTCTCTTTGGTCAGATAAAGATTAATTCCTGAAGAAATCCATGGCAACTATCTCTACGACTAACAAAAAGTGGGTTCTAGATTAATACCTGAAACAAGACAGGACAACTATCTGTGAACAACTGATTATAGATTAATACCTGAAAAAAGATAGGACAACTATCTACATGCGCGGATTGAAGATTAACTCCCAAATCAAGACGGGGAAACTATCTTTCTTTCTCTTTGGTCAGATAAAGATCAATTCCCGAAACAGGAAGGGGCGACTATCTTTATTACCAATGGTATGAACTCCCGAAACATGACGTGTTTACCAACAAACAAATTGTAGATCAATTCCCGAAACAGAACTGGGCGACTATCTACATGACAAATGCTTCCTTCAAAACCTTTTCTGGTTTAGTTTAAATCGAACAATAATTTATCTTGATTCTGTTCCGGTAAACATTTTCTCTGGTTCAGTCAAATCAACCCTAAGATTTTTCTGATTCTAATCCAGACAAAAACAAATACAGACATCTACTGGTTCAGTTTAAATCAACCAATGATTTATCCTGATTCTATTTTGGTAAACATTTTCTCTGGTTCAGTCAAATTGACCCTAAGATTTTTCTGATTCTTATCCAGACAAAAACAAATACAAACATTTGTTGTTTCGGTATAAATTTACCAAAGATTTAGCCTGATAATTTTTCCAATCTCTATCAAAAATCACTTCTGGATGGCATCTATAAGCCCATCTCTGACAATTCTCAACCACTTCAAGATGGCATTTATAAGCCCATCTCTGAAAAAATTATGTCACTCTCTAAATGGCATCTAAAAGCCCATTCACGATACAATAGATCCAAGGCATTACTTTGTGCATCAGCGAGTGTAAATTTTTGGGAACTCTAGTGTTCAATCATCTTCCACTTTCAAGCTACGAACGACAAACATGTCAATCTCACTTTTCAAGTTTAATAAGACTGAACAGGGGCAGATGTTGTACCCCAAAATTTTCCCTCACATTTTTCATTCAAGATGTTATCCTAGGGTTTCTCAAATATTCAAAATGGCTTAGGGTTTGATCAGACAGATTTTCTTCCTAGGCATTGATTCAACAACTAGGGTTTGGTATTTCTCAAGCAAAATTGAGTTTCGAAAGTTTCAAATGGTCTTCATGGTTCTTCATGTATTCTCAAGGATGTTCGTGCCAAGTTTCAAACCTCGCATTAAAAGTTTGCTCAGTCGATAATTCAAATGACTGAAAATGAACTGCGTGGACCCAAACCTTTGCAAGATCAAGTTCAAACGATTGTAACTTCTTCATTATTCGATATTTTTGAGCAGTTCTTTTTGTGTCTGACTCTCTTTGACGTCATCTCCAACTCCTCTTTACAAGTCAAGAGTTTATTGCGTGCAGAAGATCATGAGAAAATTTGAATACTTTAGAGGTCATTTTGCAAACTTGACCTAATTACAAGAAACTCTTGTCCAATTTTCGTGGTTCATAACTTCTTCAATTCAACGTCTTGAGGCGATTTTTTTTGCGAAGTATCCCGAATAGTCTATGAGATTACTTCAAAGATCGAAGTAAAATTATGCTTGGTTCAATTTATGTCACAGACGTTTCTCAAAGGACGTTTGATTCTTATGTTGAGGTCATTCATTAAACTAGAGTTCTAGTTCAATGATTCATTGATTGTTTGTCGCTTACTTTAAGTCATTTGCAAGTTAACATTAGCTATTATTGGATTAAGGTGAATTGTTGATTAAATTTCTTAAAGGCGTGATTTATATTATTGGCTCATATTGCAAGTTGCCGCAAATTGACGATGTGGGTTTTAAAGAAGAAGATTTGAGAAACAATTCGAATAATTCTTTTTTTATTTCAAATTGGTTCAAGTGTGCGAGGCGCAATTCATTCATAATGAATTTTCTTTTGGATTCAAGATATACAAAAGAACTAATTTCCCATGATGCAAATTTGCTCAATTTTGAAGATCAATTCATGAAAGTTATTTGGATCTCTAATACAAATGCAAGATTGAAGTCTTAAGCCTTGCATTATTGTTCATTCATCATTCAACAAATACATTCAAGTATCAATCAATTCTTTTCCAAATTCAAGTGGAAATTTCCATTTTCAATCAAGATTCAAGAATTGTTTGATTTCCATACAACCAATTCATCATTCATAAAATCCATTCAAGTTTTGTGTTCAAGTTACATTTTTGGGACAATTTAAAAAAGGGATTACAATGCGAAATACAAACTACAATTGTTTTGTTTACAAAAAAGAAATTATGCTTCTTCTTCAAGCATCTTTGCTTCGTCTTCAAGTAACTCGTCCTCCTTTCCCACCGTGACTTTTCTTCATCTTTCAACCTCGCTTTGACCGTCCAATACTCATGTTCATGAAATAAGAAAAAGCAAAAAGTTAGCAAACATCAAGATGTGAAAAATTCCAAACAAGAATTAATTGTTAAAAGAAATTTGCATTTCATCATTAGGGTTTGCATTTAGAATCAGAAATTCAAAATGGGTTTTCGATCATAGGATATCTTCTCCTATTTTGCAAATCACAAAAGTCTACATTTTGGTTCACGAAAAGAGAAAAGAAATTTGGAACAATTTCATTGCAAAAGCAGCATCAAAACAGTCCCAATTGGCAACTACGACAGCTAGGCAAACAAGAAAGCAAGTACACAAAAGCAGTTGCAAGTCAAAGCTGGAAAACCACAACAAAGCATATATAAAACAAGCCAAAAATAGCAGCATAAACCAAAACAAGCCCACTGCGATCAAACCAAAACAACAGTCAACAACAAATAACACAGCAGCAGCAAGCCGCGACTGCAAGTTAGCAACGGGCTGCTAAAATAACAAAAAGGGGCAAACCTGAAACAAAATAAAACAACGCAGCAAAACTGCAACACAGCATATAATGACAAGCAAGGCAGCAGAAATTCATGCAAAATGCAAGCTATCAAATAACTCATCAAACCCTATGCCTCATCATTTTCCTAATATTGCAAACCCTTCAGAAATTTCAAAGAAAAGCAAAATAATTTTGCATCATGGAAAGATAAAGAGGAAAAGAGGCAAGTTTGAAAAGATATCACCTAACCCAATAGTCCAAAATATGTCAGAAGCCTTGCTGCAAATTGCCCTACAAAACTGTACCAAGAAAGTCCAAACCAGTACAAACCTCAAGCTGAGTATAAAACAAAAGATGCTGCAATTTTTGTTACAAACCAGCCCATAACAGCCTGCTATGCAGCACCACAAACCCAGCTCTATCAAACCTGCACAAACAACCCAAAAACCCTGCCATCCAACTACAAAAACCAGCCACATATACAGTCCAAAAAAAACTGCATATGTTGTCCATACACAGAATTAGCAAAGCAAAAGACTGCCCTTAAAGTTACAAAGCAGTATACTAAAACTGTTCAAATATCATTTCACCCCCCCCCCCCTCCCAAAAAAAAAACTCATTTTTTTCTCACCTATATGAACCATTGGCAACAATATGAAAAGAGAGGATTTTTTCTGTTATGCAAAGATACGAAAATCCCAGACAGTAAAAAACCAGAAAAGAGACCAATATCTAAAAACACACATCACTGTCTCTACATCAACCGCACCATCATAAACCTTTTCATTACAAACTTCACCATACAAACCTTCAACTCTTTTCTACAAAATTTTCATAACTTCATTGCCTCTACATCAACCGCACCATCCTCAACTTCAAGTGTCTATCATTGTGTACCACATCATAATTTTTTTTACAATAACACCACTGTTTCACTCTCGTTTAACACACACACACACATACAAAGGCCACATCAAGAACACAGAGCAGTAAGAGAAGGATGAAAGGCTTTTGTTCATACCTGCGATAACTTTGAAAGGTGGAGATCTTTGCAGCTCTGATTCACACTCTTTCAGGAAAGTCTTTCACATTTCTTTGTATTGTACTCTGTTGCATCATTTATGTACTTTATTTTCTGATTTGTTTGAGTTTTATACTTAGGGTTAGATTTGGGAACGAGGTCGATCCCGTCATTTGGTTAAGAATTAAACAAAACTAAGTTTCGCTTTTGAATCTACTCACGAAATAAAGGCGGTGGGTCGTTGTTGTTGTTGAATAAAAACATGCGAGAGAAAGTAAGAATAGTTGGTGAAACAAAACACTGATGAAAATGAATGAGAGTGGAGAGGTAAAGAGATAACTGTTTGAGAGCAGAGAGAAAGAGAGAGATCCGTGATTTATGTTTTCAATTTGACATTTAATTGAGCCTTTAGAATAAATAATTAGGATTAATTGGACCAAGTCCCCATAGGAGCGGCGACCATAGTAGTCTACTAGGGCTTCAAACCCTTTCTTTTCCTATTCCAAACCGGGTTTGGGCCTATTCTCTTGGCCAACCCATTTAATAATTTTTTCTCTTTTATATTAAAAAAATGCATAGAAATAAATGAAGGGTCGAGCGATGTGGTGGTTAAGGTGTTAATGGTTGGAAGTAGAAGTTGTGGATTGGAGACCCCCTGGGACATTTTGTTCTTTTTTTAACAGTTTTCTATCTTTTTCTTCATTTTTTTGGACAGAAAAATTAAAAAAAAACAATAAGGTTGTTGGGCCTGCTTTTTAAGCCTAGCGAAATTCACCAACTTCACTCCATAATTCTGTTCCACACCCTTATAATTAGATTAGTTTCTTTTCCTTTAAATATTTTCTACTAGCCTTATTATTTTTTAATTAATCTTTTCGTTGAATAGTCATGTTTGTTTTCTAATTAGACAATTTTCTTAAATACTTTAACTTTAGAATTAATTTAGTAATTTTAGAATTAATTTAGTAACTTTGAATTTTTTTATATTAGTTTAGATTTAATTAATCTTTAGTTTTAACTTTAAAGTTCAATTAAAAATATATGTAGTTAGTTAACTAAGTTAGAATTTTATAGATAATTTTGTCATTTTTTATATAGTTTAATAAAAATTTATTTTAAAATATTTAGTTTATACATAATAAAATTCAAATAAGAATAATAGAATACATTCTTTATTTTCTTTCCAAATTTCTCACAAAAAAAAAATACCAAGAATTTTATTTCCATATATTTACTTTGTTAATTAATTTTATAGATTGTTGTAGTTTTAATTAATTGGTCGATTCAATTTGGTTGTATTGATAGCTTATTTAGATTTTTAATCGCATTGTCGATTCGACCCATCCCTATTTGTAAATTTGTACTCCCCATTCTCGAAAGCTCTGTAATAGCGTAGAATTTTATTTTCCGCAATTTACTGTTTTTCTTTATACTATATAGTAATTAGGCGTGTATGATAAGACATAAAATCAATTGCTAGACAACTCTAATCAAAGACAAATTAATTGAAAACAAATCACTTTTCACACGTGCACCTCTAGGGTTAACCTCGCTTGTTGCCTCAGAAAAACAGTCATGTCCCTCAAATATGAACGCTTTAGCAAAGACCCTTTGATAAAAAAGATCGTAGTCCCTCGATGTTCCTTGATGTTGCCTTCAGTAAAACGATTTAGTCCTTTACGAAAATTGCTAAAGCATCTCACAAGTTGATTTTTATGACTGTACGATTGACTCGCGCCTGTCCCCTCACATCCAATGATGGGACTTCTTACCAAATCAATGGTAAGATAACAACATTTAAAGAAGGAGGAAAATAACAAAGTCCTTTTGAGTAGGTAGGACGCTCGTAGTTTCTTGCTCACAAATTAAAACCATTTTCACACTTACACTTTTAAAACATCTTTCAAAAAACAAACATCTCTTTGAACTATTTTCAAAAACCAACACTTTGTATACATTCTTATAGAGACGAGAATCATTACAAAGTTTGCTGAAACAAAGGCGTTTTCAAAATATTTTCAAACTGGCACCCATTAAAAAACAAATTTTCAAACAAAGCATTTTCAAGAGATCTAGCAAGCAACTAAGAGCTCGTAGATAAACTATGGGTGAAAAGGGTGCTAACACCTTCCCTTTTCATAACCTACCCCCCGAACTCAAGAAAATATCTCAAAAGGTCTTTCTTATTCTTTTCACCTTTTCCTTTATTGGATAAAAGAAAATCGGTGGCAACTCTTGCTATCTGCAACAATTGCGATAAAACGCAAAACACCCAAGTTAGTTCTCCCACTGTATTACATCAATCATCAATTTCTCCATGCTTTTCATCAGAATCATCATACAACCCAAAAACCTACATTTACCTTAACCCCCTATCAATCATAATAAAATGATATTACATCTCTTACCTCAAATTCTTAGCAGCTTTGATCTCTTCAAACTCTAGGAATGAATCTCTTCTTCTTCCTCTCTTTGTGCCCTAGCTCTTCTCCACATTCTCCAAAATTTCACGATCATACAAAATGTTTTATATTCCTCTTATTTTCTATTTTTACTCTGTTGGACCCCTTTCTATGATTTTCCTCTTATGCCCTGACTTATCTCACACATTTACCACCACGCCCTTTGTAACATCCCAATTTTTATGTAGTATTATTTAATTATTTATTAATTATTATATTGTGTAGTAACTAATTTAATTTTGTGATTTGGTGAATATTTGAATTATTTGAATATATGTGTTATTTGAATAAGTGGATTTATGAGTAAGAATAGAAACTAATTATAATTGGGCTTTATGTCATAATAGAATTGGTAAGTGAAATTAGGCCTATTAATGAAATAGAGTAGTAAGAAGAGGGATTAGGGTGAGTGTTGTCATAAGACAAAAGAAGAAAAAAGGAGAAAAGAGGAGAAAGAGGAAGAAAGATGAAGGAACCTAGAGATTGAATCTTCAAGAGGTAAGGGGAGAGAATCCTTCTTATTATGGGTATGTATGATATGCAATGGATAGTAAAATGATAGGTATTTGTTGATTCAATTCTTAACTTTTCATTTTAGGGTTTGTGTAGAAATCTATGAAATTGAATGGATTTGATGTGATAAATGTGTTAGTATTGTGTTATGTGGTGTGTATTGATGATTACAAACACTAGTTATGTTTTAGTATGTCATAAAAGTGATGTTTGGTGGAAAAGGAATGAGATTCGTAGTAGAAAAATGAACTATTTTTGCTGCCAGCTCTTGGATACTCAGGTACCCTGTGGTGGTAACCGGTTACCACGCGCATGTTCAAAAACCTGAGTTACTGTAGTGATGCAGACCAGTTACCATATTTGGGTAACCGATTACCGCTGGGAAAAAATTGAAAAATTAGTTACTGTCTTACGCATCAACCAGTTACCATAGTTGGGTAACCGGTTACCGCTGAAGCTGAAGCATTTCTTGGAAAACTTGAAAAGTCATAACTTTTGACTCGTGTGTGCGTTTGACGCGCCGTTTAGACCGTTGGAGAGCCAAACTTATTTTCTATCTCATAAAAATAAATTGAAAACCAGTAGGTAATTAATTTATGGAAATTGATACCAATCTATGTGTACTTTGTGTAATATACTATGGTGAAATGATCTATCTTGGTATGTGTATATTGTAATGTGTGATAATATTGTTGGTGATGATACCATGATATATGTTTGCTTGTGCAATGGTGGGATAATTTATTTTCATGGATTATTGTGATATGCGGTATGATTAAGGTTTGGTGATAATCTTAATTTTCATATATTTGATTATGTTTGCACATGCATACATGGGGAGATTGAACTTCGATTGTTTGCTTTGATCCTTGTGTGGAAATAGAAGTGGTGGACTATATGTTCATATTGGTTGCTTTGATTCTTGTGTGGAAATAGAAGCAGTTAACTATATGTTTATATTGGTGTTTTTTGGTCTTGTCCGGATTGGAAGCGTGATATTGGTTCTAGATATTGAATCGACAACAAGGTGAGCTTGATGTTCACGATGGTACCATATGCATGAGTCACATTGAGTTGCGTCAGAGTCACATTTGTTGTTATATGATGTTTTGCTTGATGTGTAATGTATGTGATAATTCGTTTAACCGTGACATTGATGATGATTGTACTATATGCGGTAATTGTGTGAATTGTTCAATTCGGTATACTTTTAACACTTGGATATAATTGTTTTGGTACTTGTATTGGTAAAGCCATGTTGTATAGATAATTATATGAAATGTGATTAATTCTTGAAATGTATGTTATATATATATATATATATATATATATATATATATATATATATATATATATATATATATATATATATATATATATATATATATATATATAGTCATGCAATTAGGTCAAAATGATGTACTTGAATCGTTGAGATTATGATTCAAACCAATAAGTCATGTATTAGCTCAAAAGTAAAAAATCAGTCATTCTAATCAAAAATCTTAATTTTGACCATTTTGCTCTTTTGATGATTTGCACACTTTTCTTGAGGAATTTTGATCCAGACTTGATTGAGGGTATAACTATGAAAAGAGGAAGAAGTCGAGCTACAAGAAATTTTTTTGCTGCTACCATAGTAGCAACAAGTATAAGAGCAGAAATAGGAGTAGGACCTTCCATAGCATCTGATAATTGTGTGAATTATTCAATTCAGTATATTTGTAACACTTGGATATAATTATTTTGGTACTTATATTGGTAAAGCCATGTTGTATAGATAATTATATGAAGCGTGATGAATTCTTGGAATGTATGTGTGTATATATATATATATATATATATATATATATATATATATATATATATATATATATATATATATATATATATATATATATATATATATATATATATATATATATATATATATATATATATATATATATATATATATATATATATATATATATATATTGATGTGAATTCTCACCCTTCTGTTGAAATGATGTTCTATGTGACATCGCGCGGGTACCGAGGATAGCGGTGCTACTAGCCAAGATTAGTCGGAGGAGCTAGATCTTTATTTATCTACTTAATCCTAGGTAGCAAGTCATTGCTCTGGTCTATGTAACACGAGGGATATTCAAATTCATGTTTTGATTTGTTTTTGAAAGATATTTTAAATACTCTCTTTTATTTGGATATGTATGAGATTATTTGATGATTGGCCTCAATGCTTAGTACTTATGATATGATTGTCAGTATGGGATTTCAATCATTTATATCTTTATTGGTGAGATAATTATTCCGCTGTGAGATGCATATTTCGTATTGTTATATGAAATGTGAACTTGAATACATGTTATGATCATGACCAGTATTAATGTTTGAATTTTCTTGGACATTTTGTGAAGTCATTTATGACGCCCTCTTTGAAATGCATGTTAATTTACTCTGATTATGCTATTTATGCTATGTGGGATTAGAGGGTGTTACACCCTTATTCTTCTTTTCACCTTAATATATTATTTAAATCTACATTATTCTAATTAGCACATTAGTCCACCATTACCCCACAACATACCACACACATCACACAGATAATCATCAATAATTCAAAAATAATCAATTAAATAATTAATTCTAAATTCTGGAGTGTTATAGAGATCACCCGGTTAAAATTTCTATTTTGTTTGTGAGCTTAGTCTGTAAAAAGTTTTGTTATTATGTAAAATCTATTATTATTGTAAAAGGTTTGTGGGCATATCCTTAAAAGCTTAAGACTTGTTATTAATAGAACACTCAAGAGGAAACTCTTCGGGACAAGAGTATCCCAAGTGGTAGACTGAACCTATACAAATCTCGGATGCACTCTCTCTAACTTTATCTCTTTAATTTACGTTATTTACTTCTTCTTCTTCTTCTTCTTCTTATTCTTCTTCTTTTTCTCTTTATTATTCTTCTCCTTTGTTGTATCTCTTATGAACCGACATAAACTATCTTAAGAAATATTTTAAAATAAACGTGATTTCTAAATAACATAATTCATCCTCTCTTGTGTTTTGATTCACTTGTTAAACAAGTCTTTCAAGCATAAGATCTAGAAAATCAATGTGGTTAATATAAGACATTCAAGTTCAATAATCATATTTATTCAACATATTTTGCACATAGGGCGTCTTCTAATATTACTATCTAGACAAACCCTTGACTCAATTATAAACCTTATTTTTCATTCATACTTTTTATTCCGTGTGTATTTGAATATTGCTATTTGTACAAACCTTTGACTCAACTATACATCTTGTTTCTCGTTCATACTTTTTACTCAATAATATTTGGATATTACTATCTAGATAAACCCCTGAATTAATTAATACCATGTTTATCAAGCATGCAGGGTGTCTGCGGATATTACTATCCAGACAAACCCCTTACTCCAATATGATGCATTCATAATTTTTATGTAGGGTGTAAATGGATATTACTATTCAGACAAATCCATGACTTAACTACCTTGTTTATTATTGATATTTTTTTATTTAAGGTGTATCTATACATTACAATCTAGACAAATCCCGTTCATCAACTATAAACCTTGCAAGCAAACATATTTAGTACACAATGTATCAAAATGTTAATATCCACACAAACTCCAAATATAACTATAAACCTTCAGACAATATAAATTACATTCCCCTATTTGTTATGAAAATCAAGCTTTTACATAAATAATAGACGATCAATAATTTATCTCTTCTTTCAAAGTATACAAGTGTATTTTGAACCAATGAATCACCTATTTTCATAGTAGATTCATTGACAGGACCCATAAATAACCTCTATTTTAAAAGGAAACCAATCTCAAGAGAATCAAAATTATTGTTTTGATTCAATTGTATGATTTTCTATATCAAATATTAACCTTCTCCTTTCAGTTCATTGGTTAATATATAATATTATGCATATTTTCATACAAACATATATCAAAACCAAGAAGTAAAAGTCTAAAACTCATAACAAATGATTAGAATTGGGATCTATAGAAAATCCACCATTAAATATTCTTCATAATGCAGGACTATGATAATCTACTCACATGTGAACATAGGAGATATGAAAATTTTAATTAAAGACACCATAAGAATAAATAAGCAGTATAAGAATAAAATAGAAAAATAGACTTTGAATAAAAATAAGCAAAAGTATTACAAGAACTTTCTCAATCTTAAACTCTATGTATTTCAATGTTTTTAGTGAATAATTAAAATGAGATCCCTAAGGATACTTTGTTGATACCCGAACTTCCTAAATACTTGCTCATATAGATGTGGGTACGTAATTTGAGACCAACATGTTAAGCCTCCAAAGTAGCATCATATCTCCTCTTAGGTCGTATCTGGGCAGTGCTCATTGTATAGGGGTTGAAACCAATATCTTTTGTAGAATGTGATCAAGAGTGTGTACACTAGTGCAGAAATGACTTTTTACATCGGGTGAAATTGACTTTTTACATCGATTTTGGGTCCGATGTAAAGTCAGGCGATATAGTAAATCAGGGACTTTTTACATCGGTTTTGGGACCGATGTAAAAAGTCCCTTTTTTACATCGGTTATAATATCAGAACCGATGTAATAACCTGTTATTATGCACATTTTTTAAAAAATTGATCCAGTTTTTTACATTGGTTGGAAGTAATACCCGATGTAAAAAGTCCCTTTTTTACATCGGTTTTAATATATGAACCGATGTAAGAAACAGTTATTATGCACATTTTTAAAAAAAATTGATCCATTTTTTTACATCGGTTGGAAGTAATACCCGATGTAAAAAGTCCCCAGTGACGCAACTTTTTACATCGGTTATTATCCCCAACCGATGTAAAAAGTCCCTTTTTGAAAGTTTTTACATCAGTTTTTACTAATAACCGATGTAAAATGTATGAAATTTTTTTGAAATAGATTATTTATTTTTTGGGTTTCCCTATACAAATATAATTTGTACCAATTTTTTCATATTTTTCCAATATCAAACATACAATATTTATGTTGCTATATAGATTTCATAGCTTTCCAACATCACATATATCACATTTAGGACGATGTTTTCATATTTTTCACAACAAACTTACAAATTGAACAATTGTATTGCAAACTTGTATTGTATTACAACATAGAAACTTACAATTACAAATTCTTCACAAAATATAAAACAATATTCAACTATTTATAAGTCTTTTTCAAAACTTACAATTACATAATATTCACAAAATATACATATACAAAAATATTCAACTATTTCTAAGTTTCCAAACTTGAATTACCAATATAAAATCTTCGGTAGACAACACCAAAATCATATTGCCTGACAATAAATAATAACAATTAACATCAGCAAAAAAAATCAAGAAACTCAACACATGAGCAAAAACCACATGTATTGTGCAAAAACCACAACTTATACAATTCTATAAAACTCACCAACATAAACTTAAGTTCCATGTAACTCAAAGAAACATTTTGCCCAACGAAGTCGCAAATCATACAAATCATCTGGTGTTAATTCTGTTGGTGTTTCCAGTGATTTCTGGTAAACAACCGCTAGTCTTCCAAACTATCAAATAATCTTTCTTACTGTTATTCAATCTCTCTGGTAACTCACAGGATCGACTAGATTGATCCTAGGACTCCTTGGATATTAAGGTTACTCTCACAATCGAACAATTATTCATGGTTGATATTGTATAAGTGTTTGGCTTACTTCGATCTCTCTCTACGAGTCTAAAAATGTAGTCAAAATGTATATGAAAACTAAGTTATACGAATAAATGTTAATTGTAATGCTGATTGTAGAGACATATAAAACTGCATGAAAAATGAAGTAAATGGTTTCGACTTACAAGACGTTTAACATAAAAAGTTTCTGGAATGTAGAAGTTTAAAATGTGAAGAAAGCGTTTAATGCAAGAAATCTGTAAATGATTTTAAGTAAAAGTATGCGCTTGAAGAACAATACTTGAAAGTAAAGGTATTGAAAATGTGACAGTTCTCTGAAATATAAAGTGCTCGAAATATAAAGAAAACAGTAAAACGTAAAACGTAAGACTTTGAGGAAAAGACTTTGAAATGAAAAGATTGTAAATAAGAAAACTTGCAAATGTTATTTGACAAAAAAGAAAAGAGGAAAGTACTGGAAATGGTAAAAGGCTTTCATTAAGTTAAAAATACATGGTGCTATCATACATACATTTCTCTTGCATTCGTTTCCCTTGCCATGTGGTAGTTTGAATGTTATTGAGTATTTTGTATAACATATATGACACACTGAAATCCTAATACTAAGACTTCTATTTATACTAATTCGATCCTAACGGTCTCGCTACAGGATTATGCCACGTTTCAAACATGCAAGACAATGCTTCTTTCATCTTTCCACGTGTCCCCGAATGCTCCAGCACATAACTTTCAAACTTTGAAAGTCCCGCTTCCATTTGAATTTTAAATGCTTTTGGTGTTTCTCTATTTCGAGCGTTCTTTCCAAACACAGTCTCGCTGTTGTTTCGAGACTCCTTTAACTATGTTCCCATAATTGCCGTTCGAAGCTTCACACTTTGACACCCTTATTCGAAACACTGCTTCTGTCACTTCGAAATATGGCGTTTAATTCCATTTCGATCAGAACGTTTATCTCTTTTGGCTTCTAAATAATATTATCGAAATCTTCAGCTAACAAATTGCCCCTTTAAAATATGTATTTCGATTCCTTTGAGAAATACCTATTTTAAACATCTACACAAGATTTCGATAGGACTTTCGAATCATCGTAACATTTAATGCATTTGACTCCAGTCACATCAATCATAGCAACTTTTGGATTCCTTAACCGCCCGGAGTCACTTCACAGCGTGGTGCAGTTATAAGTAATGATTATTTTTAAATCACGCCTATTACCTATATCAACTTCACGCCACCTCTTCATCACACCAACCCATGATTTCCACGTATCACACCTTTACTCGGTGGATGTTTAATCTTCTCATTATAAAACATCAACTTAATCTTCCTTTTTCTTTTTTACACTCTAAACCTTTCATACTCTGGATTTTTTACCCTTCTTCTCTCATAAAACAATCCAAGCTTTCAAACAAAAATGTCTTCTTCCACTTCATCCCAACTCAAGAAAGTCTCCAAGAAGAAAGGAAAAACTACAGGAGCAACCATGGAGAGTAAAATCATCACTATTCAAGGCCAATCTGCTCTTGCTCCTCAAATGATTTCCAAAGAAAAAGAAATGCTGTACGCATCACAGGTACTCATCCCTACCCATGTTGCTGGTAAGAGGTTAGCCTTAAATGGCCCTCTTACAGTTTTTGAAATATTAAAGGACACCAGGACAATTTTTCCCGTCTGTTATAGCTTCAAACCCTTATTCAACAAAATGGATGCCCCTAGGGCAGTAGAATCTCTTAGTTCAAATAACGTAGAAACCCCAACTGTTCCTCCCAAGGACCCATTTGTTTTGGATTATGTAAAAAGCAATTTTAAGCCATTTCGATCTTGCCCTACTTCTGATATTGCTTATCAAAATTGGTTCACGAAAGTAGAAGCCAAGAAATCCCAGCAATGGGAAGAATTAGGCATTTATAACCTCATTAAGCTATCGAAACCTGGATTCACCTATAGTCATCCTCTGCTGTTTGCGTCCCTTTATTTCTGGGATAGTACCTACAACACTTTCCATCTCCCAGGTGGAATGATTACCCCAACCTTCTTCGATATAGCGGCCATTACTGGGCTGTCGCCAGTGGGAGAAACTTATGTTCTTGACAACGAAGAGCACTCAAGCATAATTGACTTCGAAGTCAAGTTAGCCAGCTTTTCCAAATTTATCAGCCATTATCATGCTGAAGGGGACAATGTGTCTGACATAGAGCACATTGCTTTCTTAACCCTGTGGCTGTCTAGGTACGTTTTATGCAGTAGATCCCTGCAGGTAGCTAGTAGGTTCATTCCTCTAGCTAGGGATTTACACGAAAATCGCAAAGTGTGCCTAAGTGAATTACTCTTAGTTGACCTCTATGAGAGCCTGAGGTCAGTTGTTTTGAGCCTCAAATCCCACACCTCCAAAAACACTCTATTAGCTGGCCCATTTTGGTTACTCCAACTATGGCTAAACGCCATGTTCGAACCTTCCTTATCAACCGCCAACACCATAGATGAGCAAGATTCTGAAATAAGTGATAGGATAGTCGAAGGCACTAGGCTTCGAAGACTAACTCCTAATGATGACAAGGATGATTTCAAGGTTCAATTCTCGAAGTACATCATGATACTCTCTAAAAGGCACAAGTTCGAAGAGAGCATGGCGCCTTTTGCTTCGAGGGCTCATGGACCTTCTTGGTTCACCATGGCTCTCTCAGAAGCCATCAAGAGCAAGGAGATCCAAGATGTATGGAGAGCTTTCTTGCTTCCTAGACTCATCTCTTCAAGGATAACCCCAGCCAAGAACCAAATTCTTCTCTTTGCCTACCAACCAAACTTTGTTTCGAGGCAGTTTGGCTTATGCCAACTGATCCCTGAACCTTTGTTCCAAACTGAGGGCGCCATCACTTCTGGACGAACTTTCAAGGCAAGGGAAGCCAAGATCCAGCAAGAACAATATCAAGGATTCTCCCAATTTGAGCTGATAGCCTTCGAACCTACCCATCTCGCGGCTAAAGGATTTCTGGAGTGGTGGATTAAGTTTTATCAAACTTGTATGTTCGATACACTTACAATTCGATAAAAACTAATTGATGCCTTCGATGTGCAGGTACCAGCAAAGAAAGGTATGTTTACTCATGCCAAAGAGATAAAAGCTTTTCAAAATTATTTTGAAACTACTTACGACCCCACGCGCTTGGACTCCACTGTGCATCAAGCAGTTGAGACCTTGAAGGAAAAATTTAAACAAAAAGTTTCTAAGCTAAAACTTCCTTCAGGGCTGTCACCTGAGGATAGGTATAGGTTGGCATTCGAAATGCATCCACCTAAATTTCCCAGATTACCTACCTCAGAACTGGCCCTGGCTTGGTTTCCCCCATATCCATGGTGGTTTACTTGCAAAGAGATGTTCAAATATCTTCAAAGGAAACCAAAGCCATCTGAGACTGTGACATGGGCTCGATACTGGCTTCATGATTTCCCAGGACACCTTCGATACGACCTTTCTGCCATGTCAATTAAATCTGATCAAGGCACAGGTGCGAATGCTTGGGAAAAATCCCAAATGTCTTTTATTTTCCATATCTTTAACCTTTGCTTTAATTGTTTTGATTTTCAGCTATCAGGATAAAGACAGCTGCCTCAAAATCGAAGGAAGGGAGTGCCTCTCAAGCCTCCATCGAAACTACCGAAAAAGCTAATCCACCCGAAACAACTACTACTGCTGCAACTACAACAACAACAATAACGCAAACAACAACAAGTGCCCCAATTCCAACGGTAATCACTTAGTTTTTGATGTTTCGAATTCACTCACCCTTTTATGGTTTATATATAACTTCGTTAAAGTTCGTTCAGACCAACAAGCTTCCTCCTACTACTCCCAAGAAACGGAAACCAAGCACTACTGGGGAAGATCCCAAGGCTGGAGGAAACTCGAATACTACTTCGAAGAAGAAGCTAAAGAAAGCTACCCCTAAAAGCACTGTTCCGACTAGTGTCTCTGGACTCGATTCCAGGGATGTTGCTCCCTTACCTAAATCCAAAAATCCACCTTCGACCTCCAACCCACCGTTGGAACGCATAGCTAGTAACCTCTCCTCTGAGGGTCCACAGGTAAATCGAACTTCTTCTAAAAAATGTTTAACTTCTTATTACCTTGGTGAATGTTTTTCTTTAACATTCTGCTGCTCTTTGCAGAACATTTTGAATCCCACTTCTACCATTTCGACCTCACCATCCAGAGCTGCTGCTCCGCTTAACTCCTCTCCTCAAGGAGATTCCAGCAACTTGGTCCAAAACAAAGGTTCTTCCAATGTGGCGGTTCTGGCTGGAACTTCTGAACAGCCGGATGACCAAGGTACCTCCATTCCTCTGAAAGAGGTGAACGAAACGATACTTCAAACGTCTGCAGAGGATTCGCAAAGGGTCCTTCAAAAGTCCCCTCTTGAAACTCTTCAAGAGGACCCAAAGGATACTCAGACTGAAGAAGAAAAAGCTGATTCTGGGCGAGGAGCCGAAGAATCTGCAGACGAAGAATCTGAGGAGGAAAACGCCAATGACGAGGAAAACGTCAATGATGGTTCGACTGCCGGGACGGAGTCTAACGCAAATAGCGGCGAAAGGGATGGTATCGAAGTGGTAGATTTGGACGAGGATGAAGAAGACCAAGAGCACGAAGCAAATGAAGGGGATGGTGATGCAATCAACGAAACCCCAGAGGTTGAAACAAATGTGGTTCCCCTACGCGTGGAATTCCCCCAATCCTCTCCGTCTCGAATGACTGACGAGGAACTGGCACTTCTGAGGCGAAATGACCCCATTGGGTACATGAAGGCAAAGTTGGCTCAGAGGGACGTCCCACTCACTAGGGCTGGCACAAGTTCAAACAGCTATCCTCTTCCCACAGATGAAAGAGTTGTTCTTCTCAACAAAATTAGGAGAACTATTCTCAATGTGGATATATTCGAAGTGCTTAAGCAAGATAGTACTGCTTGCTATACTATGAAGGAGCTGCTCACAAAGGTCAATCTTTCCAACTGCTCCTTGCCAGTTAGTACTCTCTTGTTTGATCTTCAGAATTTGCTGGACAACGTAACTGGCTACCTTCTCCAAGACGAATCTGCTGCCAAGAAGGTTCACGAGAAACGCATTGCCATGGATGCCGCTTATGAACAAGCTTCGAAACTTTCTCAAGAAGCTGAGGATCAAGCTATGCATCTGAAGCAGGCGAAAACTGAATATGAGGCTCGAGCTGAGTCCATTCTTATTTGGGAAAGGCAGATTCTGGAACTTCAGCAGAAAGTTAAGGAGGCTAAGGAACAACAACTAGCCTTCGAAACTAATCCTGCAGGTAACCAATTCGAAGAGCTTCTCAACCAGGGGCTTGCAGAAATGGAGACTGCAGAACAACTTAAAGGAGAAGTGGCAACCTTGGAAGGTGCCAGGCGGTTCGCTCAGCAGAAACTTGAAACATTTCGAAGCACCTTTAATCGATTGAAAAATAATGTTTATTTCTAGATTTTGATGTTTATCTGACCATAACTTTGGTTTTTTACATGTAATATTCGAACAACGCCATTTTGGCATTCTATCTTGCCATCTTGGCTTTTATAATATTTTGTTTACGTTGTTACTATTCGAATCTCCCGCAGGCTTGGCTTATATTTCTTTAAATATTTCCCATTAACCTTTAGGACACGTTTATCATCCAAGAGTTCTTCGACTTCGTATGCATTGTTTGAGAATACTTTTAATATTCGAAAAGGTCCTTCCCAATGAGGCGACCATTTACCTAACGCTTTGTTCTTCTTATCCATAGGCAATATGACTCTCCAAACCAAGTCATTAATAACGAATACTTTTTTCTTCACCCTTTTATTGTATGTTCTGGCCACTCTTTCTTTTTGCCTCATCAAAATCTCCAACGCATGTAATCTAATTTCGTCCAACTCAACTAATTCATTCATCATCATTTCCCAATATAATGCAGCTGGAATTTCGTTTTGTTTCTGAATTCGAACTGATTGCAGATGAATTTCTACTGGTAACACTGCATCATGACCAAATGTAAGTTGGAAAGGCGTAGTGTTAGTGGCTTCCTTAGGAGATGTTCTACAAGCCCATAACACCTGGTCCAGAGTTTTGTGCCAATTTCTTGGCTTCTTGCCAATATGCTTCTTGATTAATCCTATTATTACTTTATTTGCTGCTTTGACTTGTCCGTTTGCTTGAGCATAATATGGTGTTGATGTTAGCAATCTAAACCCCATTTCTTAGGCAAATCCTTGCATCTTTCTACCAGTAAATACAGAGCCTTGGTCTGTAGTTATACTTTCTGGCAATCCAAACCTATAGATAATGTGTTTTTGTATAAATTCAATAATTGCCTCTTGATCAGCAACTACCAAAGGTATAGCTTCGATCCATTTGGTAAAATAATCTACTCCCACCAAGATGTATTTCTGCCCTTTAGACGAAGCAGGATTTATTTCTCCTATCAAATCCAATGCCCATCCTCTGAATGGCCATGGTTTGATGATCGAATGCAACTCACTTGCAGGGGCATGTTGGATACCTGCATATTTCTGACACTCCTCACATCCTTTAGCAAAGTCTATGCAATCTTTGAGCATGCTAGGCCAATACAAACCGTATCGAAATAGCAACCATTTCATTTTATGGCCTGCTTGGTGTGCCCCACATGCCCCATTATGGACTTCAGACAATGCTAAATATGCCTCACTCTCTCCTAGGCATTTCAATAATACACCCTCTTGGGTCTTTTTGAACAATTCGTTCCCCATGAGGAGATATGACAATGCTCTATATTTTGTTTTTCTGTCCACTTTTAGAGTTGGGTCTGCTAAATAACTCTTCAATGGACTTCGCCAATCTGCATCAGACAAAGCATTGATGGCTAGTATTTCGAACCCCTGTTTCTCAGCATATCCCAATCTCATATTTTCCAGATCCGATGGTGTGAATCTAGTGGCCATAACTCTTCCCCTTATTTCGACCAAATCTTTGAAGTTTTTGGTAGACACTTTATAACCTGAAGCCAACTGCGCTAAGTCATTTGCTTCTTGGTTCTCTAATCTTGGTATGTGTTGAATATCCATGTATTCAAATTTCCTTAATAGCCTATTGACTATGACGAAGTATACCATTAAATTTTCCTTTATGCACTTGTATTCCTTTGTGATTTGTTTGACCACCAATTCAGAGTCTCCTTTAATTTCGACTCTGGTTGCCCCCAATTCCAACAAAGCTTCAAGTCCAACAATGAGCGCTTCATACTCAGCTTCGTTGTTCGAACAACGAGGACCATCCAATTTATACTTGAATTTTGTTGGAATTCCTTCAGGAGAGACTAGAAGGACTCCAACACCACTTCCATTCCTGTGGGTTGAACCATCAAAGTACAATTTCCATGGTTGCATTTCGACGTAACTCATGCTTGTCTGCTCAACCAACGAATGATCCACAATGAAATCGGAAATCACTTGACCTTTCATAGCTTTTAAAGGCATGAAAGTCAATGAATATTCTGTTAAGGCTAAAGCCCACTTGCCAACTCTACTATGCATTATTGGCTTTGAAAGCATATGTTTAATGACATCGAAGTGAGATGAAACATAAACATCAACAGGTTTTATATAGTACTTGAGTTTCATACAAGAGAAATACAAACAGAGACATAGCTTTTCTAAATTGCTATATCTGATCTCTGCATCATTTAGCACTCTACTTAAATAGTATATGGCTCTTTCGACGCCATTGTTATCCTCTTGTGCTAACATACTACCTATACTAACTTCAGAGGCAGATATGTACAATCTCATGGGTTTCCCCCATGATGGTGGAGACAAAATAGGAGGTTGAGAAAGATATTCTTTTATTTTGTCAAACGCCTCCTGGTGAGCTTCGTTCCATTCGAAGGCCTGACCTTGCTTCAGACGAAGTAACAGAGAGAAAGCTTGGGTCCTTCCACTCAGGTTCGAAATGAATCTTCTGAGGAAGTTAATTTTCCCTAGTAGAGATTGCAACTCCCTTTTTGACGCGGGTGCTTTCGTCTCCATTATGGCTTTGGTTTTGTTCTGGTTGATTTCGATTCCTTTCTTGTGGACCACAAAACCAAGAAAATCTCCAGCCTGCACAAAAAATGCACATTTAAGGGGATTCATCTTTAAGCCATGTTTTCTCATTCGTTCGAATGATTGGCTTAAATGATGCAAATGCGCTTCTGCAGATATAGATTTGCTGACTATATCATCAATATACACATGCATGAAGGTTTCGATGAAGTCATGAAAAATTGAATTCATCGCCCTTTGATAAGTTGCCCCAGCATTTTTTAAACCAAAAGGCATCACCACCCATTCGTAGGTGCCTAAGGCTCCTGGGCAACGAAATGCTGTTTTTGCAACATCTTCTTCAGCAATGAAAATCTGGTTATATCCAGAGTATCCATCCAACATACTCAGGTATTCGAATCCTGCAGTAGAATCTACTAGCATTTCTGCCACGGGCATGGAATATTCATCCTTAGGGGTTGCAGTGTTTAAATCCCTAAATCTATGAAAATTCTTAAAGAACCATTTTTCTTAATAACGGGTACTATGTTTGCTAACCATTCAACGTACCTTGTTGTTCTGATGAATTTGCAGCGCAGCAACCTTTCGATCTCAGCTTTAATTTTTGTGAGAACCGCTGGTGCGAATCTTCTGGGAGTTTGTTTGATGGGCCTCTTGCCATCTTTGATTGGCAGTCTGTGTTCGACCAATTCCCTCTTTAAACCAGGCATCTCATCATAATCCCAAACGAAGCAATCTTTGTTTTCCTTAAGGACTTCGATCACTTTCTTCTTGAGGCCTGGGTTAAGTTTAGCACTTATGTAGGTTACTCTTTTCGTTTTTTCATCCCCTAAGTTGACTTCTTCGAGCGGGTCCTGTGCCAACATTTTGACACCTGAGTTTATGGGGTCCCTTTCGAAGCCTAAGGGTTCTTTATCATAGATGGAATCCAACCTTTGATCCATCTCATCTTCCTTGATGGGTGAGCATTTCGAACCCTCCCCACTAACTTCGTTCATCTTTATAGTCGATTTATTTATTTCAGCCTCTGAGGCCGCTTTTGATTCATTCTCAGCCATGTAGGCCGAAATCCTTTCGAAGAAGGTAGACTCAGTCATGGTTAAGGTTGTCGAAGTCCCAGCCTGCTGGCCGTTTTTGTATAGCACCTTCAACTTCCTCTTCTTCACTGATTATTGTTCTATCCCAGTAAAGGCCATCATGATGAAGTGTCATGTAGTAGTGGGCGTTCCTAGTTTCATTCATCTCATCATTTGGAACACATGGAGCAATCTTTGCCAGATTTTTATCATAATCCCTTTTGTCAACTAAATTGACAGTTGACATAAAGTAACTCTGGTCTGCTTCAATGTTTTCCACGATTCCATCATCTCTCCACAGAACTAGTCGTTGATGCATGGACGAAGGAACTGCCCCCACGCCATGGATCCACTCTCTTCCCAGCAGCAGGTTATAGTTGGCCTTGGCTTCGATCACCATAAACATGGTGGGCCTGCAACTTGAGCCTATTGTCAATTCCAACTGGACCACCCCCAGTGTTTTGCCCACTTTTCCCTCATAATTGGACAGAACCATATTATGGGGCTTGATATCTCCTTCGCGGATCTCTAATCTTTTTAGCATGAAATGGGGTATCAGATTGACTGCAGCACCCCCATCCACTAGAACTTTGTTCACACCATGGACACCCACTTTCGCCCGAATGAAAAGTGGCTTGAGATGATTCTTCATTGCAGGTTCTGGACGTTCGAAGAACGCATTTTGTTCCTCAACAGCCCCATTGTCCATCACGTAGTAGCACACGGGCCTATGTTTCATTAAATCTGTGGTGTCTTCCTCCTCATATTCATTGATTTCGGTTTCCTGCCCAAATTCGCAGGGAAGCACAGACACCACGTTACAGTTCAAGTTGAATGAAGACTCCCCCTCCGATTCGAAGTTATCTGTTATCATATCTTCGTCCTCTTACGGGCCTGGAGTGTATTCCTTTGGTTCATTGCATTGTTCTTCAGAGAAGAGCCTCCTATTGACTGGAGGTTTATCTTCAGTTTGATTTTTTGGTTTGTTGGTGCTGGTTTCACCTTGTATTTTCGTTGAAGTATCCCCTTTGTTTTCCACAGCTTCTCTCTCAGCCTTTCGAATCCTTTGCTGTCTGCGCCACTGGGATCTTGACATGGGGTTCCTTCCTTTGTAATTCTCTAATCTCACTTCCTCCCTTTTTTGTGTGTTGAATTGCCTCCTGTATGTCACAGCATGGCGTGCATTTCGTTCAGCATTCCTCCATCTATCTTTGCCTTTGTCATTTCTGACTTGTAACCATCTATCGGTTGGCACTTCAGCAGGGAGTTTGAAAGTCACTCTTCGAGCAGCTTTGGGGTGAGGGCTATCAGGCCTCCGCTGTTTGTGTCTGCTGTCGAAATGTGGGCCCATCTGGGCAGTTTCTTGATGGTTCCAGCAAGGGGCGAAGGGAATCGTTTCGAAGGCCCTGGCCATGCTTTGGTCATACACAGCAGAACACCTTGGGCAAATCAAACACTTGGTTGCCCCTTTATAGCAGCGAAAAACAAACTCCAGCAAACTCTCTCCAGCCTTGGGATAGCACCTAAAAAGCTGGTTATCCTGGCGCCAATTGTTGCCAGTTCGAGCCCTCTGTACCCTTTCGAAATTTGCAGCAATTCTTTGGTTGCAGAGGATGCTGCACCTAGGGCACAATATCATGCCTGGATCTCCTTTGTGGCATGTCATGAGATAGTCTTTGAGACTAGCATCTCCAGTGTGATTATCCCCCATTCTGTACTTTTCTTTTTCTAAGTAATTTTTCACTTCCTCCATCTCAGAGCAGGGTCTTTCCATGTCCACCATATTTATTTCCACATCCCCCTCTTTAGTTTCGTCATCGCCCCATCCTGTGGGCTTTATATCTTCAATCTGGACCTTTGAACTCTCTGGGGCAGAATATTTGACCAGATAGTCAAATTTTCCACTAGGTTCCCCTAGAGTGTCCCATATTTCCTTCTGAAGGGGAATTGGCTGCGTAATTTGGACTTTCTCCAATTCCAGCCTCAAGCCCTCAGTGACTTATGTTAATCCTTCGTTTTGATTCCCTTGGCCTTCAGTAGCCTGGGTTTCTCCTGCAACAGCCACAGGTGCAGCGATCGAAGTGTCTGGCATATTCTGGATGTCTTCAGTGACTTCCTCGCTGACTTCGACCATCACCCAGTTTTCGACTCCAGTGTCCTTTTCTTCTATCAGGGCGTCGCTTCGATCAGTTTCCACCATGTTGACCTCTCCAATGCATGCAGGCTCGGAGTAGTTGGTGTCTGCGACGTCCAAAGGATCTTCGTCCACTTTCATCTTCATCTTATCAGCAAACTTTAGTCTGCCATCTTTGATCGCGTTTTGAATCAAGTCCCTGAAAAGAAAACATTGTGAGGTCTTGTGGCCTAGGAAACTATGATATTTGCAAAATCCCCTCTTCTTCCTCTGATCCAAAGGAGGTATTTTGACATTTGATGGCACAATTAGTTGGCCATCCTTGACAAGCAAGTCAAAAATTTCGTCACACTTAGTGACGTCGAAGGTATAAACCTTCTTTGGAAACTTGTCACTTTTCTCATTTTCAACAATATCTTTCCCTTTTGTGGGAACTAACATTTTGCAGGAGTAAGGCGGGGCCTGTTTTAATTCAGCGAGGTCGATTTCGACCTCTTCGAATTCGAATTCAGGATATTCTTCTACTTCCTCAGTCCCAACATAGGAAATCCTTTCTTTCTTACTATTCTTAAAGACTCTGGCTTTTTCGGCCTTTAGTCTTTCGACCTGTCGAACCCTATCGGCTAACTGAGCCATATCCCTCAAATACTGAGTGTCTAGTTTCTTTCTAATAGAATAATCCAAGCCCCCAACGGCCATTTCGACTAACTCATGTTCAGGCACTACTGTGTAACATCTGGATTTCAACAGCCTAAATTTATTCAAATAATCATCTATGGGTTCGGTGAACTTTCTCTTAACACTGGCCAATTCCTTCAAACTTATTTTCGATTGTCCCATGTAAAATTGTTCATGGAATAATCTCTCTAAAAGAGTCCAAGTGTCGATAGAACCAGGAGGCAACGTGGTAAACCAAGTGAAGGTGTTTTTTGTCAAGGAACTTGGGAAGTATTTGATCCTGAGATCTTCATTATTGGCTATATCTCCCGCTTCGGTTAGATATCTCGCTATGTGTTCGACTGTTGACTCATTGGTATCCCCAGCGAACTTTGTAAATTTAGGGACTTTATATCCCCTTGGTAAATCAGTATGCATTATACAATCCAGTATAGGAGAAGCGTAATTTGGCCTCCTCATTCCTGTGTTGAGGCTATTCTGGGCCATGATCCTCTCTATCATGGTGGTTAGGTTATTTTCTGCCAAGATGTTATCGTTTCGAATCCTATGAACGACGGCATCGGCATCTTGATTTCGACCAACCAAAACAACTCCCCTAGGTTGTTCTTCTCGAAATTCTGGGGCTTCTGGCCTTTCGATCCTTGCCCCTGGTTCCATAACTTCCCTTTGTGGACCCGGGATTATTGGGGCTTCTAACCTTGGTGCTCTGGCCCCTAAGTTAACTTCTTCTCTGGGTGGTCTATGAATTGGGTCGTTAGCAATTTGTTCTATAACAGGCATGTTTGTTCGAAATCCTGCCTGGTTCTGCCTACGCCTTTCTGTGGGAGCAAAGAAATTTGCTATTCGACTCATATTGTCAGCGTTTTCCCTGTTCGTCACAGTCACATTCTGAACTATTGGGGCAAATATTTCCTGCATGGTTTGCGCTAACACCCCTATCATATTGTGGTTGCTGTCATCCATCAATTGCCTAAAGGCCAACTGGTTATCTGTGGTTAGGATAGGCAACGTGCTATAACCCACTGACCCTTGGTTATTTGTCATAAACTGATTCACCCCAGACCCAGATCCTAGTTGTGGAGATGAATTCGATGTGGAATTGTGTAAACCTGCCATAAAAGATGTTGGCATTCCGTAAGAAGAACTTCTAATTCTATTCCCATCGAAACCGGGTGGTCTAGTTAATGGTGTGGCGAAATGGGATTGTGTCCCTGATGGTGGAACGAATCCCCCAGGGTAGCCCATAGTTCCAGTATTTCCTAAGATCGAACTATTAGTTGATATGCCACTTACTCCATTGGTGGCTATGTTACTGGTTGAAGATGCAACAGACTGTGCATTCGAAGGGATTACATTAGATGTTCCACTCGAAATGGACGCGTTAGTGCCTGTTGCATGTGGGCCACCTTGGTCTCCTTGTTGATTGTCTGAATTAGACATTTTGTCCAAACGTTTTCTTCTGGATAAAGGTTGGTTGCTGTTGGTTATCTTACCACTTCTCAGATTCATAAAACAGCAAACTTCTTAGGTTCCTACGTTTTTGTAAAGGCTACGTCTCGACAATCCTTAATTCTGATATCCAATTATTGGTCCCACCAGGTGTGCCAATTTGTTTCCAGTGATTTCTGGTAAACAACCGCTAGTCTTCCAAACTATCGAATAATCTTTCTTACTGTTATTCAATCTCTCTGGTAACTCACAGGATCGACTAGATTGATCCTAGGACTCCTTGGATATTAAGGTTACTCTCACAATCGAACAATTATTCATGGTTGATATTGTATAAGTGTTTGGCTTACTTCGATCTCTCTCTACGAGTCTAAAAATGTAGTCAAAATGTATATGAAAACTAAGTTATACGAATAAATGTTAATTGTAATGCTGATTGTAGAGACATATAAAACTGCATGAAAAATGAAGTAAATGGTTTCGACTTACAAGACGTTTAACATAAAAAGTTTCTGGAATGTAGAAGTTTAAAATGTGAAGAAAGTGTTTAATGCAAGAAATCTGTAAATGATTTTAAGTAAAAGTATGCGCTTGAAGAACAATACTTGAAAGTAAAGGTATTGAAAATGTGACAGTTCTCTGAAATATAAAGTGCTCGAAATATAAAGAAAACAGTAAAACGTAAGAATAACATAGATGAAGTTCAACCTTACTTATCTGCTCACAAAAGCATCGTAAAGAAAAAGTACCCCAAGATGAATGAAAGAGGGTTGTTAAAAGAGCATAATAAGAGTTTCTCTGAGTGGTTTAAAGAAAGAATTGCTAATGAAGATAGTGTTTCTAATACAATTAAGTGGTTATCTTATGGGCCTAAATGTAACATAATAACTTGGAGTGGATATGATATTAATAAAACCTCTTTTTATACAAAGTCAAAGGATGACCGTAGTACCACGCAAAATAGTGGGGTAATGATTGTGGCTGAGTCCATGCACTTCTCTAGTGCTAAAGATAAAAACCCGGTTATGGCATCTACACCGTACTTTGGGGTGATTGAAGAGATTTGGGAAGTTAATTATGTTGTGTTTAAAGTTCCTGTATTTAAATGCAAATGGATTGATATCAACAGTGGTGTCAGAATCGATGAATTTGGAGTTACACTGGTTGATCTTAGCAAGTTAGCTTATGCGAACGAACCATTCATCATGGCATCTCAAGCAAAACAAGTGTTTTATGTCATAGATCCTTCTAATAAAAAGTGGTCAGTGGTTTTACAAGGAAAGGTCCATGATAGTGACGAAAATCATGATGAGAATCTTGATATTTCTGAAACTCATCCTTTCTCAACAAATGTGACTACATTCATTGAAGAAAATGAAGGGGATGATGTGCATGCTATTCGCATAAACCATGAAGAAGGGATATGGGAGGACTAGTAAGATTTTTTGTATAAGTTAATTCCACGTTACTTTATTTTCTAATTGTTTTTATTTTGTGCTTAATTTTATTTCTAATTGTTTTTATTTTGTGCTTAATATTATTTCTAATTTTTTTTTGTGTAAACAGATACATGGGTGATTCAAACCCCAATAAAAGAAGAGTTAGAGGTCCCACTTTAATGACACAAATTGACAAAGTTCATCAAACAGGTGAAAAGATAAAGGTCGAGTTTAATTCAAGAACCTATGAATGTATTGGTGTTGGTAAAAATGCTACACATTTCAAGAGTTATATAGCATCTCTTGCTCGACAATATTGTAGCATTGTGAAAAATGATTGGAAAGAAGTAGATGAAGGCGTAAAAGATGTTATTTGGACTGATATTCAGGTATTTTAAATACAATACTTTATTATATTTTATAATCATATACTAATTAACAACATATGACATATACTACATTTGTAGGCTCATTTTACTATTCCAGAATGTAAAGATCCAAAGAAGGATAGGTTGAAGAAAGAATGGATTAAATATGCGGGAGAGCGATGGAGAGGTTTTAAGACACAACTCACAGATAGATATATTCATCATCCCATAGAAAATGATCCTCCTCCATATGTCAAGTATAACTTTATTACAGAAGACGCCTGGAAAGAGTTTCTCAAGATTCGAGATACCCCTGAATTTAAGGTTAGTAGGAGTTATATGTTTTTGTGTGCATAACATTTTTATTATATTTAGTGATTAATTACTTGTTTGAGTTTATAATAGGAAAAAAGTCAGAAGGGTAAGGATAATGTGGCCAAGAATTTATACCCACATGTATTGTCTCGTGGAGGGTATCGCTTACTTGAGGAGAAAATTATGAAAGAAAAGTCATCATCAAGAGATAATTCCACATTAGATGATAATGATAGTCCATCTCCACCATCACGCCATGAGTTATGGAAGAGAGCACGACAAAAGAAAGGAGGAGAATACACATCAAAATCTACACAAGAGGTTGCTGAAAAAATTGTAAGTAAACAACAAAAAATTATTACAAAGTATCATTATATTTGTGATTGATTAATTGATGTTTTTGCATTTTGTAGGATTCTCTTGTTCAAGAAGCTGAAAAAGGTGCAATTGTTCCAGATGGACGTAACGATATCTTATCATTAGCCATTGGAACATCTGAGCATGGAGGTCGTGTTCGTGGTGTTGGAAAACACCATAAACAAAGCACTTTCTTTGGAAGAAAAAGTCAACATATCGACGTAAATGAACAACTTGCAATATTGGAAACAAAACTTAGAGCTGAACTTGAAGAAAAGTTGGTTGAAGAGCGTAAGATGTTTCAGCAATCATTAATGGAGACACTTAAGTCTATGGGTTTATCACAAAGCACAGGTGATATTAAATGCATTCAAAAATTGGAAATTATCGATGGAAGCGGAAAAGGAAGTTGTTCAGCTGCAAAGGGAAGCACAAAAGAGAGCACAAAAGACGTGGAAGTTGATGATGTTCAGAGATTGTTACTCATGGTTTTGAAATTGGATGATAACCATTTGGCAATACAATTAAGTCATTGTGCGAGTGTCTCTAATTTTTATGTTTCAGCTAAATGTATCAGAGAGTTATTGGTGGGTTTAGGTCATTGGCTTGACGTGTCTATTCTTCAAATTTGGTGCACGTAAGTACATTTTATTGTTTTATTAAAGTCAATCTCTATTAATATGTTATATCTCTCATCACTTTGATTCTAATGTTAATTTTAAAATTATTTAGGTATATTCATCGTGTTTGTCTTGAGAATTCCATTTCAGAATTATATGGATTTATGGACCCTGCTAGGTGTATTTATAATGATAATGTAGCGAAATCTCAAGAAGATGTTAAAAATTACGTGTTAGAAAAGTTACGTGATGAAAACAGAGCGTGCCACTTACTACCATTAATTCATGGGTAAGAATTTTTATGAAATTGTGTTTTATATTATTTAATTTTGATAACATATATATTTTATGCGACTTTTCTGTTTCCACACACACGTACAGGAGACATTGGCAATTAATAGTCATGTGTCCAAGAGACAATTTAGTTGTCGTATTTTGTTCACTTCATCGGGAAATTGACCAGAACACGAAGAAAATTATTACAAAGTAAGTTTATCTTTCATGTGACTTTCATTGACAACTAATAGTTATGTGATTTTTCATTGGCGAGTATATTTAGTTATGTGATGTTTATATCTTTCTGTATTAGTTCTTTTGGGATTCATCAAATGGTAAATGGAAATAGAAAAAAGGCTACGTGGCTTCATCTCAATCTAAGTGTGATGTAAATTGTAATTCTATAGTTAAATTTATGATAAATATTCACTAATTATGTCATTCAATTGTAGACAAGGCAACAACATAACTCTAATGATTGTGGATACTATGTGATGAAAAATATGTTGGATATTGTCTCTGCTAATATAACCGAGAATTGGATGCAGGTACTAAAAATAACTTTACTTTGTTCTTTACTTTTTGTTTTTCGACTTAATATGAATTTTTAAAAAATAACTCTATATTGTTATATTTATGTATTATAGGTATTTGATGACCCAACAGAATTAACACCAGATGATTTGTATGATTTGCGACTTCGTTGGGCAAAATGTTTCTTTGAGTTACATGGAACTTAAATTTATCTTGGTGAGTTTTATAGAATTGTATAAGTTGTGGTTTTTGCACAATACATGTGGTTTTTGCTCATGTGTTAAGTTTCTTGATTTTTTTTGCTGATGTTAATTGTTATTATTTATTGTCAGGCAATATGATTTTGGTGTTGTCTACCGAAGATTTTATATTGGTAATTCAAGTTTGGAAACTTAGAAATAGTTGAATATTTTTGTATATGTATATTTTGTGAATATTATGTAATTGTAAGTTTTGAAAAAGACTTATAAATAGTTGAATATTGTTTTATATTTTGTGAAGAATTTGTAATTGTAAGTTTGTATGTTGTAATACAATACAAGTTTGCAATACAATTGTTCAATTTGTAAGTTTGTTGTGAAAAATATGAAAACATCGTCCTAAATGTGATATATGTGATGTTGGAAAGTTATGAAATCTATATAGCGACATAAATATTGTCTGTTTGATATTGGAAAAATATGAAAAAATTGGTACAAATTATATTTGTATAGGGAAACCCAAAAAATAAATAATCTATTCCAAAAAAATTTCATACATTTTACATCGGTTATTAGTAAAAACTGATGTAAAAACTTTCAAAAAGGGACTTTTTACATCGGTTGGGGATAATAACCGATGTAAAAAGTCGCGTCACTGGGGACTTTTTACATCGGGTATTACTTCCAACCAATGTAAAAAACTGGATCAATTTTTTTAAAAAATGTGCATAATAACTGTTTCTTACATCGGTTCATATATTAAAACCGATGTAAAAAAGGGACTTTTTACATCGGGTATTACTTCCAACCAATGTAAAAAACTGGATCAATTTTTTAAAAAATGTGCATAATAACAGGTTATTACATCGGTTCTGATATTATAACCGATGTAAAAAAGGGACTTTTTACATCGGTCCCAAAACCGATGTAAAAAGTCCCTGATTTACTATATCGTCTGACTTTACATCAGACCCAAAACCGATGTAAAAAGTCAATTTCACCCGATGTAAAAAGTCATTTCTGCACTAGTGTTATATGTAGTCTCCCCAAACTCATATACATCATTCTTTTACGATGAATTGCTAGACAGAAAAAATCTTCAATATTCTTCTATCTTGAATAAAATATTTTTTCTGCCCTTGCAATCTATCTCACATAGTGGTTTTGATGTTGTTGTTGTTGTTATATTTTTGGAATAACCTTCCAATATTGTCAATCAAAGAAAACAACATTGTTTTTCCTGATTGACAATATTGAGAAATTTATTCCTAAATATTGTGTAAATTCCATACAAAAAATGATGACTGGTAAAAACTGAAATGGTCACATGACATGTTACTTTCAATTTTTTATCATTCACCATTTTTTGCTTGAACCCTATTACCTCGGATTTTTTACTAAGACTGAGGGATTACCTTATTTTATTTTATTTTATTTTATTTTTCTATTTAAAAAAGAAAATACTTTATTCCTCGGGTTTTTAACAAAACTGAGGGATATTTTTACACAGCCACAACAACAAATATCTATCCTACGTTCATAAAGGAAAAACACTCAAGATATTTCCAAGACATCAATTCATAACAAACTATCTACATCCACCACTATATATTTTTCTTGTGAAAGTAATTTCCATTAAGACATTTGATCAAGATAATGAAATAATAGGACTTATAGAAAATCTTAGAAAAGTTCCCTATGATAGATTGTGTAACACCCTTCTAACCCAAACAAATAATTTATTAATAATTTAAATAATAATTAAGCACAAAACTACCATCATGGGCACCACATCTTCATAAAACATCAATTTGAATCATCTTGTTCCGTAACACGGGTTCTCAAAAATTAAAACAATTATTTCTTTATTAACATCAACACATAACTTCAAACTTTGCAGTGGAATCTTAGTCTCAAATTTTTTATTTATTAAATTACTTCAAATAAAACATCCTCATACTCCATTGTTCGATAATTCATAATTTCAAACAACATAAATACCATAGAAAGTAATTCACAATCTCAATTCAAATAAAAGAAAATAATGTTCCAATTAAACAATCCTAACCCCGATGTTACATATCAGAGCAAGATCTTTTTTATTAACGGAAATAAATGAATAACTCCAAGCTATCCTCAAACTCCTACGAGCTATTCTTGATTACCTGCAAGTTACCCACATATAGAGGCAACATTTCCAAATAAAAAGGGTGAGTAATCACATACGATAATAAACTATATACGAAATAAATATAGTAGTTACAACAACAATTATCAAAGATTCCACATGTTCATCATACTTCACATATATAATCACACTTTTGCATTATTAATACACATATAGTATACCATTGTATCATCAATTAACATTCATCATCAAACATCACTTAGATCATAATATCATCAATATAACTCATCAACAATCATGCATGGTCACAAAGAATGCAATGCAACATCATTGACTCATGCATGTGATACCAAACTTCACTGATGATAGAGTCATCTTTCCTCCAAAGATCCCCACCTTAGGATCGATTTCCACTTGGAATCGGAGAACTTCACAAAAATGCACTCAATCTAAATTGTGGGATTGAGGTCGTCACTAGACCAACATCCTAACAACATCACAGAACCAATGTCCTAATATATGCCATGAATTCATGATGTGTAACAACATACAAAACATTTGACCACTGCTAGTCAAAACACATCATCATCCATGTAATCATCATAATATCATGTCATGCATCATAATACACATACCATCATCATAACAATATCAATTCATTATATAAACATACATCATTTTGCATCAATGCATAATCACATCAATTCATCATAGCATCATCACAATTCATCACTCAAAAATTTACTTTAATCATATCAAAGGTATTGAAAAATACATCATCTTACTCATTTTATTCTACTAAGACATAGATTATTGTGTTAGCTCTCTAATGCGTCAAACATAGTCAGGAAACTCAAGTTATGATATTTTGAACAATTCTGTCAACTGCCCCTCGCCTGAGGCTCACCCGGTGAAACAGTCTGCTCGACTGTGAATTTCCCGACGAGGCCGGGGCATTTCACCTTTCCCCATACAAAATTCCAAGAACCTTATTTTCCATCCCTCATGTCGCCTCTTGCTCGCCTTCGCCAGCTCTCTCGCCCAGGAAGCAGGCGCGAGTCTCACCATCCACACATTTTCCAGAACTTGGTTTTTCTCTCATCTCTCTCACCCCCTCTCTCTCTCGGCACTGCCTAGGCGAAGCTTCTTCTCCCGACGAAGCAGAAGGCTCGCCCGACAACGCAGTGCGACCATGAACCTCCTGGTGCGATTTTTGCACTGCACCAGTGAACGGAAAAATAGAAAGTGTGATATTTTTCCTCCGTAGTAATAATAAGGACATTTCCCCGAATTTTGATCTCAAGGATTGCGTATAAATATCGAGTTCAATGCGTGGTTCAATTAAACAAAAACTAGAGTGGGTTTTGTTTTGAGATTAAAATTAACAATGAGTAAAAATAAGCAGAATATTAAATTGACTTTTTTGACAGATATAAGGAACATGCTAGGGTAAAGTGTATGATTTTCCTTGTACCAACCTTGAATCTTAATTTCTTCAACAAGTTCAAAATACCTAATTATCAGATCTTTAATTTATTTTCCCCTAAAACCTTAGTGGAAAACCTTTGATTGTTCATCCTAAATTCTAAGTCCTTAGAGAATTAGGATGAAATCAAGTCTTTGTTTTATCAAGATTTAACTGGTTACTATAGGGTATCCTTAGTCTTATGTGATATCTACTATAGCTTAAGCGCACCAAAAAATTTAACAACAGCGGTCTAGCCTAATTATTAAACATACTTTAATCTTTATTGGTCCGACAGAGAAAACATTAGAAACATGGTGGGATTAAATTGAATATGAAAAACAAATGTATTACTGAAATTCAAAAATCAAATTAGCTTATAGAGTCAAATTAGGGACACCCCATAGCATTGGGGGTTTACCTAATCATATTGTTCAAAGTAATTTCAAGATAAAAATTAGACATTACAAGTATTTGGATAACTTCGATCTTCAATTTCTTCCTCTCATGAAAATATTCCACCCTCCAATGACCTTGGTCTCTCCAATCTTTAATCGTGTAAAAATTCTTCGCTCTGTCCAAAAGTCCCCTAATTCTTCTTCAAAACTCATCTAAATAGAAAATATTCACTCAGATCAGTTGGAAATACACAAAACTCCCCACAGCTCAACCCATGGATAAATATGAAAAAATTAATCAGGAAATCAATGTCACACGCTGACACTGGACGTGTTAGCCAACACGGGCTCCAATGTTGCTCTTCTGTAGTTTTAATTCTTGATTTTTGGTCCCAAGCATCCTGACACAGGCCGAGTCAGCTGACACAGGCGCCTATGGCAGACCTGTAATTTTTGTTTTGCCTTTGCTGCTTGCCTAACACAGCCAATGTCAGCTGACTCGAGCGGCCGTGTTAGACCTCCTGGAGTGTGCATAAATTTTTTCTGATTTCTTGCGACTTTTCTTAGTTTTCACTTTGATTCTTCTTGAATGCTTACCTAAACCTAAAAACATTAAAGAGACATAACCAAAGCATAAAATGCGGAAAAAGGGAAATAAAGCGCTTAAAAACAATGATACAATTAACTAGAATTAACGGTAAACAATGGTGTAAAAACTACTGATCAAACTCCCCTAAACTTATACTGTTTCTTGACCTCAAGCAAAAATAAAAGAGCTCTTGAAACTCACAGCATACCAGTACTCATACGCGACACTTCTGTTTTTATTGATTAAGATGTAGTTCGTTCGTTGTTCACATGACGCGAAGAGTTTTTGTAAGAACATTTTAAACTTGAGCTTTCATTTCGGATACCTCTCTAACTATGCTTTTCACTAAAGTATTTTCCCGATTTTCCTCCTTTTTCATTCGGACAATCACATTAAGGCAATGAGATTTATGATGATCATCACATGTACAAAACTAATCAGGATTTTTTTTTGTTTAGGCACCAAATAAGAAGCTATTGCTACTTTTAGTTATCGACGAAATTTTCAAAGTTTTTCAGTTTATATATTGTCCTTAATTTGGACGACGTTTGGGGATCAACCTCCTTTGGGCAAATAATCGGGTGAGGATTGCCTAACTTAAAGGGTCGGTTGCCTTTTACCGCCTTTTCATCATTTGGTGATAAAACTATTTATTTCTCAACCAAGCATACATGCATGTGAATCTAGATTATGCTAGACTGTCAAGATAAACTACTCAAGGAGTACTTCTCAGGATACAAGCACTATAGTACAAATCTACACTTAGATTCATATCACTTTTCAGGGAACCTAGGGTGTTCAAACAAACCCCTTTTTTGTCACATTATTCTGAACTCCCTACCCTAAAACAATCATCCCATATGTATTCATTATTCTTGATCTCTTTGAAATACAAGCTCTTGTATAACACAATTTTTTTTTGGTGAATATTCGGCTAGAACTTTGAAGTGTACTTTTACACCGACAACATAACATAAAACAAACATATAGAAACAAATCCCACCCAAACATGAACTAAACATTGACCCAAATGTTTTAGAACAAGAGCGAGAAGGGCTACTCATAGAGATCCTTACTGAGGAGGCGGAAGGTAATGCAATACCAACTGCTTCATCATAGCTTGCATCTGTAAGGACTTATTTATTACCTGCAGACTAAACAAAACAAACAAAAAAAAATTCTTAGTCATTAAAAGGGTGGGTTTCCTCCTATGTAGCGCTTCATTTAACGTGGCATGGCTCGACGGTTCAATCCTCATTTTTATGTGGCGTATTTCAGCTTTCACACCTTGTTGCTTGTCCTTCCCGCCACACATAAGTGATCTAGTTCAGAGATAAATGCTACTTTGTGCCTCAAGTCGCCTTCAACTTCCATATCTTTACATTGATGCTCCTTTTTCTTTCTCTTCTTGACTTCTTGAATGAACTTTAGAGCATTTCTATATGTTATAGATGAATGAGATAGTGCATCCAGAGAGATTAAGCCTGAGACTTTTTCTAGAGGTGGTTTTGAAATTTTGCTTTCTCTCACTATGTTTAACATGCCAACTGAAGATTGATTATCTTCACCTTCACCTTGCTTCTTGATGTCCAACACTTTCAAAGTTATTTCATAATCAAAAGATTTCAATGTCAGAGTACCTTTTTCAATATCAACATTGCATCGACTAGTACGCAAGAATGGTCGACCAAGAATGATAGGGGTTTCTTCATCTTTCAGAATTTCTATAATCTCAAAATCAAGTCGAAAGACAAATTTGTCAATTTCCACCAATACATCTTCAGCTACCCCATATGACTGCTTGATTGTGTGATCATCAAATTTTAAATTTGTCCCCATCTCGCTTACCTTTCCAATACCAAGATTTTTTATAATAGATAATGGAATTAAGCTTACGTTAGAACCAGAATCAATTAGAACCTTCTTGAAAGTTCTGTCTTTTATAGTGCAAGGTATTGCAACCAATCCAGGATCCTTCTGCTTGGTTGGGATTCTCCTTTTTGGCGAGATTTTACACAATTTCTCATTACCGGGCACCAGTACCTCTCATATTTGTCTATGCATTTATAGGACCTCCTTCATGAATTTCTGGTACATGGGCATTTTCTCGAGTGCTTCAAAGAACGACATATTGATCTCTAACCTTTGAACAACGTGCCAAATTTCTCAAAGTCTTTCTCTTTTGGGCCCTTCTTTGCTACTTGAGAGGGATACGATAACTTAATCACCGATTTAGTCTACTTTTTATTCTTCTCTTAGTTGGTTTCACAAATGGTATAAATTTTCTAGTTCTTTCTTATCTTCCCTCATTTCCAGCTCTACCTCTATGACATGGTCATCAGATTTTGCCTCCTCTTCTTTTTCTTTAGCAACTTTCTGACTCCTTGTTATGACAACATTAACATTCATATGACTTTTTTTATTTCCTTTTGCTTGCAAAGATATGTGTTGTGTCATTTGTCCAATCCGAACCTTAAGATTTTTATAGAAGCTATCATTTTCCTTTGATTTTTCCTTATCTCTTCTTAGAATTGGGAATTTTGGGTAGCCATCTTTTCAATAGCTACCTCCCAATCTGCCTTTTGTGGAGCTTGTTGCTGATTTTGAACATTCCCTTGTTGATATTTCCAGGAGAAATTAGGATGACTCTTCCACCATTGATTGTAAGTATTTGAATAGGGATTATTCTACTTCAAGAACTTTATTTCTTCAATTTGTTATGGAGTTGCAAGACAATGCAAAATATTGTGTGGTCCATTACAAATTTCACAAATAACATTTTATGCCAGTTGAATCTGAGCTACCTGTTCAGTAACTATGTCCATTGCATTTAACTTTTTATCCACTCCTGCAACAACTATATCTTCAATTCTGATTTGTTTGTTGGCTTCCAACTTAAAATTAATCACTCCCTCTAGTTTGCTTGCAATCCAATCATACAGCTCCTAGTGCTCATTTGCAGCAATTGATTCAATTATCTTCTTGATACCAATTGTAACACCCTTCTAAACCACAAATAATATTCATAATTATTTGATAAATAAAATCAGAGTAATTCACCAAAAGGTTGTCACATTTTCTTCATAAACAACACACAAGCATGTCTTACACCGTAAAACGGGTTTTCAAAATCATTTATGACATAAGCATCATTAATACTTCATATACTCGCAGTAGAATTCATAGTTCAAAACATCTTAGTTAAAAGCATATCATAGTACTTCATGATTCATGGTTCACAGTTCAACACAACATAAACTCCAATAAAGGATATTCAAAATGTCATAGCATAATTGAGAACATAAACTGTTTTCAAAAAAAAGTGTTCTCATCCCTGATGTTACATATCATAGCAAGACCTTCTAGACTCAACAAAACATAAATCACACACTCCAAAGCTATCCTTCCAATCCTGTAGGAACTACTCCTGATCACCTGCATGTTACCCACATAGAGGCAACATTCAAGCAGAAAGGATGAGTTTATCACAGTCATTATATAAGTCATAAGGGATAGACATAGCAGAATAAACCGTAAATATTACAAGGTCATAATACAACATCATCAAATCAACAATCATCAAATCATCATTATCATGTCAATATCATCAAATTAACAAATATGCATTGCCATATAAGATGTAGTGCAAGGACATAGACTCATGCATATGATACAAATTCATTTGATGGACATTGGGCCATCACCCTCCTAAGATCCCCATCATAGGATGGATTCACACTTGGAACTAAGCACATCATAAGCATCCCAATCCACACAATGGTATTGGAACCATCACTGGACCGAAGTCCTACATCATCAAAGCAGACCAAAGATGTCCAATGAATGCATGATGCACAACAACAAATATAAATGACCATAACTAGTCAATACACATCATAATTTATGTATTTATCAACATCATCACATGAAACATCATCATATATACTCATGAAACCAAAACATCATTGTCACACCATCATGCCATCATAATAACAACATATCATCATAATCAAACAAATCATCGTTGCGATTCAACACGGGGAACCTATTCCTATGCTAACTTAGGTTTTAAAAAATACTCCTAAGTTCTCATTTTACTCCATATAATTAAGTTTCACTATGACAGCTACGCACTTCTTCAAACGACACCTCATTCCGAGCTCTAGAACTAAAGTTATACTCCTTTCAAGTTTTCGGCTCAACTTTCCAATTCTGCCTACCATCGCACGACAACACCAATCATCGCCCGACGATGCTATATTTTGCGTCCACTTTCTCCTGGCAATGCTAGTCGTGATACATTACAGAGGCCATCTCCCAAACTGCCTCCCTTCGCCTCCAACTTTTCCTGGCGCCCCAACCTAACCCGACGATCCTCTGCGAATAGGGTTTTCCTGTTTTATGAATTTTGTATTGTATCAAGCTAAATTCCTTGCGATTTCATTATGTATCGGGTCCTAAAACTCCATCTAACCATAGGGATTCATCATCTATCAATATCCTATGATTCTACATCAATTATATATAAATGGTACACTATTATTCATCACAATTCCATCCATCATTCATCAAAACAACACTAATTCACCATTGTCAATACCTAAGGTAAATCCTACATCTATCCATCATTTAGATCAAATATAATAATTAGATAAACACCCCTTACCTTATTGTTTTGAGCGATTGATTCTTCTCTTCGTTCCTCTTACGGTGATCTTCTCCAAACCTATGTGCCCTAGCTTTCTCTTTTCTCCATAGCATCAATTCTTTCTCTCAACTTTCACGATCGTACCAAATAACAACTATCTTTTCTCTTTTATCACAAGGACCCCTAATATCTTCCTCAATTTCCCTCACTTAGCCAACCTCTAATTACCATCATGTCCTCACTCTTTCTACTAATTACCATCATAATATTCTGATTAAAATAATCCTTAAATAATTATTCTAACTATTCTATTCTTTTTAATCATATAAATAATTACTAAATAATTATTTAATTAATCTAACACATCTACTCATCATAATTCACATCATGTTGTTCCACATGATAAACAATAACAAATTCACACTCATCATATAAAACATCATTATTCGATAATAATCCATAAATATATATAATAATTCACTAAATAACTAATTCTAAAAATTGGAGTGTTACACTAGTGGCTATTGAAAAATTAGATGAGCCACCAACTTCTTTGTCAATTAACTACTTTGTCTTAATTCTAAGACCATTAACAAACATCTACATATGCTCAGTATGATCCAGATTATGAGTAGTACAAGCCACCAGGAGTCTTTTGAATATTTTATAAGCATCTCCTAATGTCTCACCCTCTTTCTGCTTGAAGTTGACGATTTCATATCTTTTTCTCATGAACACTAATGCTGGGAAGTACACATTCAAGAAATATGTTTCAATCTCTTCCCAATAATTAATACTACCAGCCGGAAGGGAATAAAATCACTCTTCAACCTCAGCCACTAAAGTGAATGGAAACATTCTCAACTTCTTCACTTCATCAGTATGCCCATTAATCTTCAAGGTGGTGCTCATGGTTAGGAATCTTTATAAGTGCTTATTAGCGTCTTCATTGACCCTCCATAGAAGGACCTCCTCTCGAGTTGAGTGATTATGCTTGGATGTCGTTGAAAATTTGATACATTCACCAGTTGGTTTACAATAGTCAATCTACCAGCTGGTGTATTTGTCCCAACATAGTCACCAAGGAGCCTCTCAGGTGCTGATCGATTTTCACCCATTGGTATTTCTTCCTCTGACTATGACTCTGTATGAACTGAGATTTCTTTTTCATTAGATTCCAATTTGTTTAATCGTGTTTGTCTATGCCTTGCGTGAAAAGTTCTTTCGATTTCGGTGTCAAAAGGAAAATCAGTCGAGGATTCTCCTTGCATAAAAATATCACATGCAGATTAGTAGTAACATAACACAAATAATAACAATAAAACAGAAAATAAAATTTTAGTTTACGAGCAACAAAATTTCAATTGAACAAAAATTAGAACTTTATATTTTGGCAGTCACCGACAACAGCGTCAAAAACTTGATCAGAAAAATAACAAGTGTACTATTTTACCTTTGTAGTGATAATGAGGAAAGTTCCCCGAATGTCGATCTCAGGGACTGCGTATAAATATTAAATTCAATGTGTGGTTTAATTAAAAAAAAACTAGAGTGGATTTTGTTTTGATATTACAATTAACAATGAGTAAAAATAAGTAGAATATTAAATTGGCTTTTTTGACAGATATGATAAACATGCTAAGGTAAAGTGTATGATTTGCTCTGTACCAACCTTGAATCCTGATTTCTTCAACAAGTTCAAAATACTCAATTACCATATCTTTATTTTATTTTCCCCTAAAACCTTAGTGGAAAACATTTAATTGTTCATCCTAAATTCTAAGTCCTTAGAGAATTATAATGAATTCAAGCCTTTATTTTATCAAGATTTAACTGGTTACTATAGGGTATCCCTAGTCCTAAGTGATATCTCCTATAGCTTAATCGCACCAAAAACCTTAACAACGATGGCTCAACCTAATTGATAACCATACTTCAATCTCTATTGATCTGACAGAGAAAGCATTAAAACATGGTACGATTAAATTGAATATGAAAAACAAATATATTACTGAAATTCAGAAATCAAAGTAGTTTACATAGTCAAATCTGGGACACCTCAAAGCATTGGGGGGTTTAGCTACTCATATTGTTCAAAGTAATTTTGATATGAAAATTAGACATTACAAGTATTTGGATAACTTTGATCTTCAATTGCTTTCGCTCATGAAAATATTCTGCCCTCCAATTCCCTTGGTCTCTCCAATCTTCGATCGTGTAAAAATTCTTCGTTCTATCCAAAATTCCCTTAATTCCTCTTCAAAACTCATCTAAATTGCAAACATTCAATTATATCAGTTAGAAATACCCAAAATTCCCCCATAGTTTGACCCATGGATAAAATATGAAAAAAATCAGGAAATCAACAACACATGTTGACACGAGCCATGTTAGTCAAAATGGGCACCCATTGTAACGCCCGTAATTTAATTTAATTATTTATTGAATTAAATTATTTTTGGATTATTTGTGAAGTTACAAAATGTTAAGAATTATTGGAATGAGTTGTTGGATTATTATTAATTAATTAATTAGTTGATTAATAATAATGATAATGTGGAATTAAAAGGAATATATGAAATAATGTTGGACTTATGTTATTGGTTGGAAATAGTAAAGTGGGGGTGTAGGTTAGGCCCGTGAGGATTGTTATATAAGGAGAAGCTAACATAAGGATTTGTTTTAGTTGGAGAATAACGATTTTGTACGCTGACCGGTAGATCTGTGCGGACGAGGAGAAAGCTTCCCGGTGTCGATCAGAACGAAGCAAAGTCGTCGGCTAGAGTCTTTGGTTGAGCGAACTTCAATCTAGGTAAGGGTGGGGTTCTGACCTTATAATGGGACTTATGATGTGTATTACGTGGGAATTGGTCGTTTTATTATTGTTTTATGTGGATGTTTCTGTATTGCTATAGAAGTTTCCCGTTTATTCATGTCGTGGCCGTTGGAAGAACCGTATGACCGTTTAATGAATCCGTTTTAGATGAAGTTTCTCGGTTATATGTTATGGACGTTTTGAGTTATCTCTATGACTGCCCGTTTAATTGATATGTAGGTTAGGATAGTTCATCACTGGTCTTGATGGTCGTTAGGATGTTAGGTTGTTCCGAGCAATTGGCAGGAAAATTGGTAATTGTTGAAGTGGTCGTTTTAAGGAGGTTTCTACGTGACTGTCTTGTATGTTGATGAATCTGTCGATAGGAATATAGTTGCCCGTTACTGTGTTATTCCGAGTGGTTGGCTGGAAGTTATAAATTATAGTGGTATGGTCGTTAAGACGTTATATCGTGACTGTGTTGTTGTTCGAACTAGTGGTTTGGGAGGATACTGAAGTAGTAGGTACCGAGCGGCGTTTTAGGCTGCGAGGCGTGTTAGGGAATGATGCATTGGATTTTCGAGCAAAATTAGATTTCAGGACATGTCGAGGAGCATAGGTTGGTCGTTACCTGTTTTTCTCAGTGCGTGTCGAGGAGTACGATTTAGTTTTTATTTTGTTCTAGTTGTTGTACATGTCGAGGAGCACGTAGTTCCCTATCCCTTTTGCCCGTACATGCTGTGTTTTGGTCGTTAACCGTGTTGTGTGAATTATGTTAAGTGGTTGTTTGATTATGTTAATGACTGAATCGTTGATTGATGTGATAGGCTTATGGCCAACGTTGTTCTATTCTGATTTATGTTGAATTATGATTAAGTTGAGTGCTTATGCCAATGTTGTTGTGTTGTTATGATTGTTGTTTTGAATTCTTGTTGATAATGCAAAGTTGTAGGGATGTTTTAAATGATGATGAATTACCTCTATTTACTGGTAATAATGGTGATGTGGGCTTATGCCTTGCGATGATGATGATTGTTCTGAGTATGTGATAATGCATTCATGTACATTTGCATATTTTGTGATGGCCTGGATTGGAAAACTGCGAAGAAGGCTTATTCCTTGTTGATGCCTCTATTTAGTGGTAGATTTTAAGATAGGAGTTCTGCTCCAATGGTACGACATGCATTCGCATAGTATTGAGTCGCATTCCAAGTAGTATGATTGAGTTGTTGTGTTGATAAATTAATTGTTGTTTTTTGTTGATAGCCTACTGTAATTGTTGTTGTTTATAAGTTGTGAAGTGGTGATTTTTGCATGAACTGATTCCAATATAATATTTATCATACATTATATTATAGTGTTCGATATCTCACCCCTTCTGCTTGAATGTTACCGTTATGTTGGTAACGTGCGGGTAATTTGGAGTGAAGGCAGTTGAGCTTCAGTAGTTCGAGTCAGTGTCATTGCTCTGATACGTAACACTCAGGGGGGGGGGGGGTGAATGCTTGTTGCTTTAGTATTTGTTATTTCAGTTTGATGAACTTTAAGTTGATTATTGTTAAGTACTTGTTATTCGGAAGTTTCTTTCATGTTGGATAAAGATGTTATTATGATTCCGCTGCGTAGTTGTTCAAGTTGTTGATTTAATAGACTAATTTATTTTGATGTTGGTTCATCCAAAGTTTTAAAGTGTTATGTATCCATGTTGAATGCAATGGATTTTAAGTTGAATTTGTGGCATCCTGATTCAGTTATATAATTTTTATAACTCTGATTTACATTTATATTGTCGGGTAGAATTGGGGTGTTACAAAGTTGGTGTCAAAGCAAAGTTGGTCCGTCCGACCAATTTGTCGAGTCGTAGGTTGTTTAACAATCGAGTATTGTTAATTAGAGTTCTAACCGTTGTTTATGTTGTAGTGATAAGTTGAGATGGCTAGAAGGAATGGTGTTGCACTTGCTGCTGCTTTAGAAGCAATGGCGTATGCTATGGAGAATCAGCCGAATGCTGACGGGAATGCTGAATCTCGTAGTTTGGCGACTTTGCAGAGGGAGAATCCACCTACGCTCAAGGGAAAGTATGATCCTGACAGAGAGTTGGATTGGTTGAAAGAGATTGAGGGAATATTCCGTGTGATGGACTGCGCTCCAGCGCATAAGGTTCGATATGGTACTCATATGCTAGCAACCTAGGCTGATGATTGGTGGCTAGAGACGTGTCAGAGGTTGGAAGCTGCAGGTGAAAATGTTACTTGGGATATGTTCCTTAGAGAATTTCTGAGGAAGTATTTCCCTGAAGACGTTCGTGGTAAGAAGGAAATTGAGTTTCTTAAGCTGAAGCAAGGGAGTATGTCGGTTGTAGAGTATGCTGCAAAGTTTGCTGAGTTGGCTAAGTTTTATGTGCACTATAGTAAGGCTAATGCTGAGTTTTCGAAGTGCATCAAGTTTGAGAATGGGTTGCGCCCAGAGATCAAGAAGGCAGTTGGATACTAGAAGATCCGTGTCTTTGTTGATTTGATTGATAATTGCAGGATTTATGAAGAGGATAATAATGCTCATTACAAGATTATCAGTGAGAAGAGGGGTAAGCATCAACAGAATCATGGTAAGCCTTATGATGCCCCAGCTGGTAAAGGTAAACAGAAAGTTGCTCAGGGTCAGAGGACTAGTGGGGGAGATTCTCCTGCTGGTGTGGTTTGTTTCAAATGTGGAAAACCTGTGCATAAGAGTAATGTGTGTGCTGCTGAGGTGAAGAGGTGTTTCCGTTGTGGTAAAACTAGACATGTTGTGTTTGAGTGCAAGCATAAGGAGGTGCTTTGTTTCAATTATGGTGAAGAAGGACACATTGGTAGTCAGTGTCAAAAAACATAGAAGGCGCAAACTAGTGGTAAAATGTTCGCTTTGGTTGAGGATCGGGCAGCTACTGAGGACAAACTCATCAGAGGTACATGTTTCATTAATAGTACTCATTTAATTACTATTATTGATACCGGTGCTACTCATTGCTTTATTGCTGCTGATTATGTTGAAAGATTGAGTCTTATGTTGTCTTCTTTAAATGGAGAGATGGTCGTCAACACTCCATCCAAGGGGTCGTTGACTACCTTTTTTGTGTGTTTAAAGTGTCCCTTATCGATCTTTGACAGAGACTTTGTTGTTGATTTGATTTGTTTGCCTTTAAGAGGGTTGGATGTGATTCTGGGTATGAACTGGTTAGAGCATAACTATGTTCATATTAACAGTTATAGCAAGTCTGTGAGGTTTTCTACTCCTAAGGAAGAGGAAGCTGGCCTATTGTCTGCTAGGCAGTTGCGGAAGTTGATGCAAGAAGAAGCTCAAATGTTCTTGTTGATGGCGTCGCTATCTGTCGAGAATCAAGCTATAATTGAGGAATTGCAGGTGGTGCATGAATTTCCTGAAGTTTTCCTTGATGAAATTCCTGATGTACCGCCAGAGAGAGAAGTTGAATTTTCTATTGATCTTGTACCTGGTACCAGGCCCGTGTCTATGGAACCGTATAAGATGACTGCATCTGAATTGTCAGAATTAAAGAAGCAGTTGGAAGAGTTACTTGAAAAGAAGTTTGTGAGACCAAGTGTATCACCATGGGGAGCTCCAGTGTTGCTAGTAAAGATGAAAGATGGAAGTATGAGGTTTTGTGTTGATTATAGGCAGTTGAATAAAGTGACGATTAAGAACAAGTATTAGCTTCCAAGAATAGATGACTTGATGGATCAATTGGTGGATGCTCGGGTGTTTAGTAAGATTGATTTGAGGTCGGGTTATCATCAGATTAAAGTGAAGGATGAAGATGTCCATAAGACGACTTTCAGAATGTGTTATGGACACTATGAGTATTCGGTGATGCCTTTCAGTGTTACCAATGCGCCGGGAGTATTCATGGAATATATGAATCGCATCTTTCATACTTATTTGGATCGATTTGTAGTGGTGCTCATTGATGATATTTTGATTTACTCTAAGTCAGAAGAAGAGCATGCAGAACACTTAAGAATAACACTGCAAGTCTTGAAAGAGAAGAAGTTGTATGCAAAGTTGTCTAAGTGCGAATTTTGGTTAAAGTAGGTTAGTTTTCTTAGTCCTGTGATCTCAGGTAGTGGCATTGTTGTAGATCCATCTAAAGTAGATGCTGTGTTGCAATGGGAAACTCTAAAGTCAGCTACCGAGATTAGAAGCTTTTTGGGATTAGCTGGTTATTATAGGAGGTTTACCAAAGGTTTTTCTAAGTTGGAACTTCTGTTGACTAAGTTGAGTTGTAAAGGTAGAGCTTTTGTGTGGAATGTCCATTGTGAAGAAAGTTTTACAGAACTGAAGAAAAGATTGACGTCGGCTCCGATTTTGACGTTACCTAATCCAAGAGAACCTTTTGTGGTATATTGTGATGCTTCTAAGATGGGTTTAGGAGGTGTGCTTATGAACAATGATTAGGTAGTTGCTTATGTATCAAGGTAGTTGAGGACTCATGAGAAGAACTATCCTACGCATGATTTAGAGCTTGTTGCAGTTGTTTTTGTATTGAAGATTTGGAGGCATTATCTTTATGGTTCTAGATTTGAATTGTTTAGTGACCATAAGAGCTTAAAGTATCTATTTGATCAAAAGGAACCGAATATGATACAACAAAGATGGTTGGAGTTGTTAAAGTATTTTTATTTCTATTTGAATTATCAACTAGGAAAAGCGAATGTTGTAGCTGATGCGTTGAGTCGAAAGACTTTACATATGTCAGCAATGATGGCTAAAGAGTTGGAATTAATTGAACAGTTTAGAGATATGAGCTTAGTTTGCGAAGTGACACCACAGAGTGTCATGTTAGGGATGTTGAAGATTAATAATGATTTTCTGGATAGTATCAAAGAATCTCAGATGTTAGATGTGAAAATGGTAGATTCGGTGGTTGGGATCGATCAATCTGAGAATAGTGATTTTAAGTTAGATGCACAAGGTGTGTTGAGATTTCGTAATCGAATTTGTATTCCTAATTATGCGGATATGAAGAAAGTGATCCTTGAAGAGATTCATAGAAGTAAGCTGAGTATTCATCCAGGAGCTACAAAGATGTATCAGGATTTGAAGAATTTGTTTGGGTGGCCTGGGATGAAGAGTGATGTGGCTCGATTTGTGCATGCATGTTTGACTTGTCAGAAGTCGAAAGTTGAACATCAGAAGCCTGCAGGGTTGATGTAACCATTAGAAGTTCCAGAATGGAAATGGGATAGCATTTCGATGGACTTTGTGACGGGGTTAGCTAATACATTAAGAGGATATGATTCGATTTGGGTGATTGTTGATAGGCTTATGAAGTCGGATCATTTCATTCCTATTAACGTCAGTTTTCCAGTGTTGAAGTTGGCTGAGATTTACACTAGTGTAATTGTGAAGCTGCATGGTATTCCTTTGTGCATTGTGTCAGATAGAGATCCGAGGTTTACTTATGATTTTTGGAAGAGTTTGCAAGAGGCGTTGGGTTCTAAGTTGAGGTTGAGTTCGGAGTATCATCCTCAGACGGATGGTCAGACAGAAAGGATTATTCAATCGTTGGAAGATTTGTTGAGGGCATGTGTTCTTGAGAAGGGAGGTTCGTGGGATACTTATCTTTTGTTGATAGAGTTCACTTATAATAACAATTACCATTCTAGTATTGGGATGGCACCTTTTGAAGCATTGTATATTCGGAGATGTAGAACTCCTTTATGTTGGCATGAATCTGGAGAAAGTGTAATGCTTGGACCTGAACTTGTTCGAGAGACTACTGAGAAGGTGAAGTTGATTCGGGAAAAGATGAAAACTTCCCAAAGTAGACAGAAGAGTTATCATGATAAGCGAAGGAAGGATTTCGAATTTCAAGTTGTTGACCATGTGTTTTTGAGAGTTACACCTGTAACTGGTGTTGGGCGAGCATTGAAGTCTAAGAAGCTCACTTCTCATTTTATTGATCCATATTAGATTCCAGAAAGAGTTGATAATGTGTCTTATAGAGTGGCTTTGCCGCCAAATCTTTTGAATTTGCATGATGTGTTTCATGTGTCACAACTCCGAAAATATATTTCAGATCCATCTCATGTGATTCATGTGGATGATGTACAAGTGCATAATAATCTTACTGTTGGGACGATGCCTGAACAAATTGCGGATTGTGAAATGTAGACTCTGAGAGGAAAGAAGATTTCTTTGGTGAAAGTAGTCTGGTTAGGAGCTGCTGGAGAAAGCGTGACTTGGGAGTTGGAAAGCAAGACGCGGGGCTCATATCCTGAGTTGTTTGAATAAGGTAAATTTTCGAGGACAAAAATATTCTAAGTGGGGGAGAGTTGTAACGCCCGTAATTTAATTTAATTATTTATTGAATTAAATTATTTTTGGATTATTTGTGAAGTTGCGAGATGTTAAGAATTATTGGAATGAGTTGCTGGATTATTATTAATTAATTAATTAGTTGATTAATAATAATGATAATGTGGAATTAAAAAGAATATATGAAATAATGTTGGACTTATGTTATTGGTTAGAAATAGTAAAGTGGGGGTGTAGGTTAGGCCCATGAGGATTTTTATATAAGGAGAAGCTAACATAAGGATTTGTTTTAGTTTGAGAATAAGGATTGTGTACGTTGACAGGTAGATCTGCGTGGACGAGGAGCAAGTTTCCCGGTGTCGAGCAGAACGAAGCAAAGCCGTCGGCTAGAGTCTTTGGTTGAGCGACCTTCAATCCAGGTAAGGATGGGGTTCTGACCTTATAATGGGACTTATGATGTGTATTAGGTGGGAATTGGTTGTTTTATGATTGTTGTACGTGGATGTTTTTGAATTGCTATCGAAGTTTCCCGTTTATTCATGTTGTGGACGTTGGGAAGAACCGTATGACCATTTAATGAATCCATTTTAGATGAAGTTGCTCGATTATATGTTGTGGACGTTTTGAGTTATCTATGTGACTGCTCATTTAATCAATATGTAGGTTAAGATAGTTGATCACTGGTCGTGATGGTCGTTAGGACATTAGGTTGTTCCGAGCGATTGGAAGGAAAATTGGTAATTGTTGATGTGTTCGTTTTAAGGAGGTTTCTACGTGACTGTCTTGTATGTTGATGAATCTGTCGATAGGAATATAGTTGCCCATTACTGTGTTATTCCGAGCGGTTGGCCAGAAGTTATAAATTATATTGGTGTGGTCGTTAAGACGTTATATTGTGACTGTGTTGTGGGCCGAATTGGTGGTCGGGGAGGATACTGAAGTAGTAGGTACCAAATGGTGTTTTAGGCTGTGAGGCGTGTCAAGGAATGATGCGTTAGATTTTCGTGCAGTATTAGATTGCAGGATATGTCGAGGAGCATAGGTTGGTCATTACCCTGTTTTTCTTATTGTGTGTCGAGGAGTACAATTTAGTTGTTATGTTGTTCTAGTTGTTGTACATGTCGAGGGGAACATAGTTCCCTATCCCTTTTGCCCGTACATGCTGTGTTTTGGTCGTTAAGCGTGAAGTGTGAATTATGTTAAGTTGTTGTTTGATTATGTTAATGATTGAATCATTGATTGATGTGATAAGCTTATGGCCAACGTTGTTCTATGCTGATTTATGTTGAATTATGATTAAGTTGAGGGCTTATGCCAATGTTGTTGTGTTGTTTTGATTGTTGTTGTGAATTCTTGTTGATAATTCGAAGTTAAAGGGATGATTTAAATGATGATGAATTACCTCTATTTACTGGTAATAATGGTGATGTGGGCTTATGCCTTGCGATGATGATGATTGTTGTGAGTATGTGATAGTGCATTCATATACATTTGCATACTGTGTGATGGTCTGGATTGGCAAACTGCGAAGAAGGCTTATGCCTTGTTGATGCCTCTATTTATTGGCAGATTTTAAGATGGGAGTTCTGAACCAATGGTACCACGTGCATTAACATAATATTAAGTCATATTCCAAGTAGTATGATTGAGCTGTTGTGTTGATGAATTAATTGTTGTATTTTGTTGATAGCCTGCTGTGATTGTTGTTGTTTATAAGTTGTGAAGTGGTGCTTTTTGCATGAACTAATTCCAATATAATATTTATCATACATTATATTATAGTGTTTGATATCTCACCCCTTCTGTTTGAATGTTACCCTTATGTTGGTAACATGCAGTTAATCCAGAGTGAAGGCGGTTGATCTTCAAAAGTTTGAGTCGGTGTCATATCTCTGATACGTAACACTCGTGGGGGGGGGGGGGGTGAATGCTTGTTTCTTTAGTATTTGTTATTCCAGTTGGCTGAACTTTAAGTTGATTGTTTTTAAGTACTTGTTATTCAGAAGTTGCTTTCATGTTGGATAAAGATGTTATTATGATTCTGCTGCGTAGTTGTTCAAGTTGTTGATTTAATAGATTAATTTATTTTGATGTTAATTCATCCAAAGTTTTAAAATATTATGTATCCATGTTGAATGCAATGGTTTTTAAGTTGAATTTGTGGCATCCTGATTCAGTTGTATAATTTTTATAACTCTGACATACATTTATATTGTCGGGTAGAATTGGGATGTTAAACCCGTGTTTCTCTTCTGTAGTTTTAATTCTTTATTTTTGGTCCTAGGCATCTTGACACGGGCCACGTCATCTGACACAGGCGCCCTTGTCAGACCTTTGATTTTTGTTTTGCCTTTGCTGCTTGCCTGACATGGCCAATATCAATTGATACGGGCGGCCGTGCCACACCTCCTGGAGTCTGCAGAAAACTGTTCTGAATTCTTGCAATTTTTCCTGAATGCTTACCTGAACCTAAAAAACCTAAGAGACACAACCAAAGCATAAAATGCGGAAAAAGGAAAATAAAACGCTTAAAAACAACGATACAATTAACTAGAATTAATGGTAAATGAAGGTGTAAAATCCACTGATCAACCTGGTTCAAAATCCTTACGATTTCAATCCAAAGCAGACCCTAAACTCACATAATTCACATGTTTTCAATGATACAACACTAAAACATCATGATGGGTATCATATACATCATTTCATAGAATTACAACATCAATCTATTTCATCATCTAATGCTTCACAATCATCTCATCATCTATTCATCATAAAACCCCAAACAAACTTACATATTTCTAAATCATATATCAATCATGATAATATGGATAACCCCCTTACCTTAGATTCTTAGCAACAAGTTTGATTCTCTTTCTCACGTTCAATCGAGCTCTCCTTCTTGCTTCTCTGTGTCCTAGTTCTTTCTCCACAGCGGTTCTCACAAAAATGCGTTCGTATAGAATGAATCACTAAACCTCAATTTTTCCTTTTTGTCTAACTTACTCCTTGGACCCCTAATATGTTTTTCCACTCTCGCCCTCACTTACTTCACAAAACATGACTAATAAGTCCTTAACATCTCTACTCCAATTATTCTATATTATTGGATTTTAAATAATAATAATAACTCTAATTAGTAATCCTAAACAATTATACTAATTATCTAAATTATTATATTATTCTAATTTCTACCTTAATCCACATTATCCCACCACCCACCACACATACACCACACATCAAATCATCAATAATTCCCACATAATCACATCACGCGTCATAATTTACAAGACATTATATATTTGTGAATATTCATCATATAATCAATTAAATAATAATATAATTATTTTGGAGTGTTACAACTCTTCTCCACTTAAACGAATTTTCGCCCTCAAAAAATACCTGGCGGAAACAAAATTATATAAGACTCTTTCATCTGATCCTCACGTTCCTAGGTCCAACTTTTGCCATCTGGTCTACCCTACAATACCTTCACTAAGGAAATTTGTTTATTCCACAATTGCTTCACTTTCCGACTTTCTATCCAAACGGGTGATGCTTCAACAATCAGGTTATCTCTCACTTGTACATCATCCATTTGGATCACATGCGAAGGATCCAGAACGTATCTCCTTAATTGAGGCACATGAAACATGTCATGAAGATTCGCAAGAGACGCCACTAAAGTAATCTGATAAGCCACCTCACATATCTTCTTTGATGTCTGATATGGACCAACAAAATGTGGTGTAAGCTTTCACGTCTTTAGAACCCTACCAACACCAGTCACCGGAGTAACTTTCAAGAACACATGATCATCCTTTTGGAACTCAAGTACCTTCCTCTTTTTATCGTGATAACTCTTCTGAAGACTCTGAGAAGATTTCATCCTCTCTTGGATCATATTGATTTTCTCAATCGTTTACTACACAATCTCAGGTCCGAGCACAACACTCTCACCAGACCCATACCAACACAATGGAGTTCTACACCTTCTACCATACAATGCTTCATATGGTGCCATTCCAATACTAGAATGGAAACTATTATTATAAGTAAACTCAATCAACAACAAGTGGATATCCCAAGCTCCTCCTTGTTCTGGCACACAAGCCCTCAGCAAATCCTCTAAAGACTGAATAGTCATCTCTGTCTAACCGTTTGTTCGCAGATGATATGCATGACTCAACCTCAACTTAGTACCAAAAGCATTTTACAAACCTTCCCATAAGTTGGACGTAAACCTCAAATCTCCATCTGATACGATACTCGAAGGTATCCCATGGAATTTCACAATCTCCTCAATATACATCTCAGCCAGCTTCTCCATAGGATGATTGATCTTCATCTGCAAGAAATGAGCTGACTTAGTCAACCTATCCACTATCACCCAAATTGAATCATTACCCTTTGCAGTCTTTGGCAAACCCGACACAAAATCCATACAAATATTGTCCTATTTCCATTACGGAATGTTCAACGGCTGCATTAGAACCAAAGGCTTGTGATGCTAAATCTTCGACTTCTGACAAGTCAAACAAGCATAAGCAAATTTTAGGACTTCCTTTTTCATACCAGGCCACCAAAACAACTTCTTCAAGTCTTGATACATCTTTGTAGCACCAGGATGAATACTTAACCCACTTTTATGTCCTTCCTCTAGAATACTCTTCTTAAGTTCTAGAACATCCGAAACATACACTCTATTTCCGAACCTCATCGCACCATTCTTATCAATTCTGAATTCACCTCCATTACCTTGGTTAATCAAGGTCAACTAATCAACCAACTTCAAATCAGACTTCTGACCTTCTCTAATTTCTTCTAAAATACCACTAGTAAATTTCAACATTCCCAACTTCACATTTTCAGGAGTCTCTTCATACACCAAGCTCATATCTCTGAATTGTTCAATCAATTTTAACTCACACACCATAAGCATCGATGTACGTAAAGACTTTTTACTCAATGCATCAACCACCATATTTGCTTTGCCGTGATGGTAACTTAAATCAAAGTCATAATCTTTTAACAACTCAAGCCATCTTCTCTGCCTCATATTCAATTCCTTATGATAAAATAAGTATTTAGACTTTTGTGATCACTGAAAACTTCAAATTTCGATCCGAACTGATAATGTCTCCAAATTTCCAACACAAACACCACAGCTGCTAAATCTAAGTCATGTGTAGGATAATTCCTTTCATTAACTTTTAGATGCCTAGAAGCATAAGTAACAACCTTTCCATTTTGCATCAATACACCACCAAGACCCATCTTAGACGCATCACAATACACCACAAAAGACTCACATAAATTAGGCAAAAATAATACCGAAGAAGTCGTCAACTTCTTCTTAAATTCTACAAAACTTTACTAACACGTAACATCCCACACATAAGCTTGACCCTTTCGAGTCATGTGAGTTAACGGTAACGCCATCCTAGAAAATCCTTTAATGAACCTTTGATAATAACCTACTAAACCAAGAAAACTTCAAATCTCAGTTGCAGACTTTAGAGTTTCCCATTGCAACACTGCATCAACTTTAGAAGGATCCACAATAATTCCACCACTAGAAATCACATGGCCAAGGAAACTCACTTCCTTCAACCAGAACTTACACTTCGACAACTTTGCATACAATTTCTTTTCTTTTAACACTTGCAACACAATTCGCAAATGCTCAACATGTTCTCCTTCTGATTTAGAATAGATTAGAATTTCACCAATGAAAGCTACAACAAACTTGTCCAGATACTAATGAAATGTTCGATTCATATACTCCATGAAAACACATGGCACATAATGACCTTACCTTGTTTGAAAAGCTATCTTCGGAATATCATATGGCTTAACACGAATCTGATGATAACCCGACCTCAATCTTGCTGAAAACACAAGCACCCACTTATTGATCCATTAAATCATCAATCCTCGAGAGTGGATACTTATTCTTAATAGTCACTTTATTCAACTGCCTGTAGTCCATACACAATCTCATACTTACATCTTTCTTCTTAACCAACAACACATGTGCACCCCATGGAGAAACACTCGATCGAACGAACTTCTTCTCAAGCATTTCTTCCAATTGTTTCTTTAATTTGCTCAACTCTGAAGCTGACATTCTATAAGGAGCCATTGACACTAGACTTGTATCTGGAACTAACTATATAGAAAACTCCCCTTCACATTATGGAGGTAAATCACTTATATCGTCTGGAAAAGCCTCTAGAAAATTATAGACAACATGTATATCAACACACGCAGCTCCACAATCGACTTGCAACGATGCAAACATCACAATCATCAATGCTTCATTTTCCAGGAGTTCATTCACTTGCTTAGCAGATAATAACATTAGTTCTCCATTATCAGAAAACTTAGGGAACCTCAAAGTTTTATTATAACAATTGATATGAACATAGTTGAACTCCAACCAATTCATTCTAAGAATAACATTAATCTGGTGCAAGGTTAGACACAACAAATCCATCACAAAACTCTTGCCAAAGATAATCAAAGGACATCTTGAACAAACAAAATTATTAGTAACAGAACCACTAACAGGAGTATCTATTACCATAATACTATTCATATCAGACAATTTCAATCCCAACATAGTAGCACATTCATGCGAAATAAACAAATGAGTAGTGCCAATATCAATAATAGCAACCAACTCAACATTCTTAATAAAACAAGTACCTCGAATCAATTTTTCCTTCTTAGAAACCTCTTATCCACTCAAAGTGAACACTCTATTGTTGGTATAGGCAACAACAACATTATTCTTTGGCTTCTGACACTGGATACTTATATGACCTTATTCTCCATAATTAAAACAAGTTGGACCGTAGTTCTTGCACTCATGAGCATAATGATCCGTCTTACCATATTTATAACATCTTAAGACCTTATTCTCACATTCATTGCAACGGTGACCTTGTTCACCACACCTAAAGCACTTGACAGGAGCGGGAGCTCCTCCCCCACTTATCTTCTTCCCCCTGAAAACCTTTTGTTTCCCTTTATCAGCTGGAGCATTGTAAGGCTTCCCACAGTCTTGATGTTTCCCTCTCTTGTCATTCACGATCTTATAATGAGCCTTACTATCCTCTTCATAAATTCTACAGCTATTCACCAACTCTAGAAATCTACAGATCTACTGATATTTAATCACTCGTTTGATTTCCAAATGCTACCCATTCTCAAACTTGATACACTTTGAGAATTCAGCAGTCTCTTCATTGTAATGAATATAATACTTTGCAAATTCCACGAACCTCGAAGCGTATACAACCATAGTCAAATTCCTTTGTTTCAACTCTAGGAACTCAATCTCTTTCTTCCCCCGCACATCATCAGGAAAGTACTTCCTCAAAAACTCTCTACGAACACAACCTAAGTAATGACTTCACCCACCGCTTCCAGTCTTTGACGGGTGCCAACCCACCAGTCATCAGCTTCCTCTACTAGTATATGTGTACTAAACCACACCTTCTATGCCTCTGAGAAATTCATGACTCAAAATATCCTTTCAATCTCCTTTATCCAAGTCTGCACTCCATCAGAATCATACCTACCCTTGAAAGTAGGTGGATAGTTCCTATGAAACATCTCCAAGACACGAGATCTATCATTCCCGCCAGCATTAGGCTGATGTTGCACAGCCTGAACAACAGCCTGCAAAGCAGCAAAAATCATAGCATCGATTCTTCCAGCCATTCTACATACAGGTTACTAACATCAGAAAATATTGTATCATCAATGTACTCACACTAATCAACCGACAAAACATGCGCATCATAAGAAAACCTGGTCGGACAGACCGACCTGCTCTGATACCACTAATGTAACACCCTTCTAACCAAAATGAATAATTCATGAATAATTTAAATAATAATTAAGCACGAAACCACCACCATGGGCGTCACATATTCATAAAACATCAATTTGAATCATCCTGCTCCGTAACACGGGTTCTCAAAAATTAAAACAATTATTACTTTATTAACATAAACAAGTAACTTCAAATTTCGTAGTGGAATCTTAGTCTCAAAACATCTTTATTTAATTACTTCAAATAAAACATCCTCGTACTCCATCGTTCGATAATTCATAAGTTCAAACAACGTAAATACTTTAAAAAGTAATTCACAATCTCAATTCAAATAAAAGAACATAATGTTCCAATCAAATGATCCCAACCCCTATGTTATATATCACAACAAAAATCTCTTTATTAACGGAAATAAATGAATAACTCCAAGCTATCCTCAAACTCCTACGAGCTATTCTTGATTACCTACAAGTTACCCACGTATAGAGGCAACATTTGTAAGCAGAAAAGGTGAGTAATCACATACCATTATAAAAGATATACGGAATAAATATAGTAGTTCAACAACGATAATCAAAGATTCCACATATTCATCATACTTCACATATATACTCACACTTTTGCATTATCAATACACATATAGTATATCATTGTATTATCAATTAACATTCATCATCAAACATCACTTAGATCATAACATCATCAATATAACTCAATCAACAATCATGCACGGTCACAAAGAATGCAATGCAACATTATTGACTCATGCTTGTGGTACCAAACTTCACTAATGATCGAGTCATCTATCCTCCAAAGATCCCCACCTTAGGATCGATTCCCACTTGGAACCAGAGAACTTCACAAGAATGAACTCAATCCACACTGTGGGATTGAGACCATCACTAGACCAACGTCCTAACAACATCACTGGACCAATGTTCTAATATATGCCATAAATGCATGATGCGCAACAACATACAAAACATCTGACCACTTCTAGTCAAAACACATCAGCATCCATGTAATAATCATAAAATCATGACATACATCACATTACATATATCATCATCATAACAATATAAATTCATTATATAAACATACATCACATTACATCAACGCATAATCACGTCAATTCATCATAGCCTCATCATAATTTGTGATACGGTGGGAGAACTGACTTGAGGTTTTGCGTTTGTATTCGCAAATGTTGCGGTTAGCAAGAGTCGCCACCGACTTTTTATTTTATCCTAAGTAAAGGTTAAAAAGCACAGCAAAAAACCTTTTGAGATGTTTTCTTGGGTTCGGGGAGTAGATTATAGAAAGGGAAGGTATTAGCACCCTTTCTATCCATGGTTATCCATGGGCTCTTAGTTACTTGCTTAGATCACTTGCCTTTTGTTTTCAATTTGTTTGAAATGGTGCTTTGTGTGTAGGTTTTGAAAATGTTTTGAAAAGATGCCAATGTGGTGGCAACCTTTGTAATGATCCATGTGGGGATGTATACAAAGATGTATGTCTTTTGAAAAAGTTTTCATTTGTTTTTGTTTTGAAAGTGTAGTGATGTGTGATTTTGAAATTAGGCAAGTGTTTTGTTTTGCAAGTTTGATTCAAGTAACTAAGAGGTTATCTACTCCTAAATTTCTCAAAAGATTATTGCTATGTTTTAACCCTTTTAACAAGTTTGTTCCACCATTGTATTTGGTGGACAATCTTGTGTTAGGATGTGAGAGGGACAGGCGCGGGTCATCGTTTAGACCATAATTGCAACGACGTTAAATGTCTTTGGGCAATTTTCTTTAAGGGACTTGATCATTTGTTTTTGTTTGTTTTTGAAAAGTTTTATCGAGGGACTATGATCATTCAAATTGTTTGCTTTGCCCAAAGAAGTTCAACATACAACATGGCCCATTTATTTGAAGGCAACAAGTGGAATACCCTAGGGGTGCAAGTGTGATTTGTGTGTCCATTTTCATGCTTGTTTATCTTGAGATTAGGTCATAACTATTTTTTTATCTTTTTTCGCATACAAACCCTAATTCTAACATGTTATCATTAGAAAGCAATAAAGTGCGAAATTAAATTTACTAAGCTATTACAAAACCAAATATGGGAAGGGGGGTACAAATGTTCAAATGGGGATATTGACAAGAATTTAAATCTAAATTATTACATCATTTTGAATATTTGCAATTTAATCAATGTACAAGAAATTAAATAAAAAATGCAAGATGCAAAAGAAATGTTTTGTATATGTATGAAAAAAAATTATTTATGTAAGAGAGAAAGAGAAAGGAAAATAAAAATTATATTATTTTTTGGAATATTTTGAATTTAGGGCAAAAACCCTAATTTTGAAGAAAATGCATTATTATCTAATTTAATACAAATATTTATTTATTATTTATAAAAATAAAATAAAATGAAGTAGATTTTGGAAAAAGTATTTTTGTATCAAATATTAACAAAAATGAAAAAATTCAAGTATTTTTATATTTTAACTTAAACATATTAATAAACATATATATATATATATATATATATATATATATATATATATATATATATATATATATATATATATATATATATATATATATATATATATATATATATATATATATATATATATATATATATATATATATATATATATATATATATATATATATATATATATATATATATATATATATATATATATATATATATATATATATATATATATATATATATATATATATATATATATATATATATATATATATATATATATATATATATATATATATATATATATATATATATATATATATATATATATATATATATATATATATATTAAATCTTAAATATGTATTATACACAAAATAAATATTTATTTAATATTTTAATAAAATAAATAAAAAGAGTATTTTTATGTGAAATATTTTTAGAAGGTAAACAAAAATAAAAAAATGTATTTACACTATTTTTATATTTATTCTAAATAAAAATATGTATATATTTATGTATAAACAAAGGAATAAATCAAATAAATATGCCATTAATTCAAAAAAGGATGGAAAAAATATTTTTAAAATTTTAATATGCTGAGGAAAAATAAATGAATCAAAAATAAAAAGAAAATGTCAAAAATCATTAAAAATAAAGCAAAAGGGCTTGGGGGGTATGAACATGGAAATAGGGTGTGAAAAGAAAATAGTTCCAGGCCCAGCCCAGACCACTTCTTCTTCAACCTCTGTACAACAAAACGCGCGCCTGCAAGCCTCTTTTGAAATCCTGATTCTTTGATTTTTTGAACAAACTTCCAACACAAAAGATGTTAAGCATGAAACCACGATTCCAAATATGTAAAAAACATCTCCTAACTCTAAAAAATGAGAGAGAATTTTAGTGATCCCAAATCTTAACCTAAGTTTTCTACCATTTTCTAACTACAAATTCTCTCTACTCAGGCAAAAGAAATGAAATGTAAAGCTATGTACATGTTCAGGGCTATGAGTAGAACCTTGTTTCTTCACAAACTTAAGACTAAAGATGCATGATAAGAGAGATACGAGTTCAAAGTTTTACCTGTGCAGTTGAACTTCTATCTGGAGAATGAGGAACTTCTAGTGCAAGGTAATGATTGGAAAAGCTTCCTTGAGGTCCATGGATGCTTTTTCAATGCTTACTTTGTCTTGAGAGCTTCTGAATCAAGCTATGGAACTTCAACTGCAAAAGGAAAAAATGAAAATGGTGGAAACTGTTAGGGTGATTACAGGTCAGGTTTTAGGCCATGGTTAGCTTGCATATGTTGTAAGGAAGGTAGAGGAACAGGTTTGAACAAGAATGCTCGAAGGAAATGGGAGTTGGCCCTCAAACTGCAGAGGCAACTCTGTTTTTGCAGTTTGAGGATGATTCTGAGATGGAGGGTGTGTTTGAGGTCCAAGGCTCGTGTGTTAGCTTGGATATGTTATGTGTAATGTGTTTGATAACTTCTTTCTTGTGTGCTTAAGCTGAGATGATAGATGGTACAAGTTATGCAATGTTACTTGAAAATGAAGCAAGCAATGGTCACTTTGTGTTTTAGGTTAGTAGGGGGCCTCTAATCCTGCTGCATAAGCCTCTCTTGATCAGAGCAATTTGCCCATAATCTTGTGCCAAAAGGATTTTGCTTGTACCTTCTTGGATTTCAATTTGACATAAAGCTAGCTTTTTACAAAAATGGATAAAGCACTTTATCTAGTTTAGGATTAATCCACTATGCAATGTTAGAACACAAAGAACATGGTCTTAACTCATTGAATATGCATTAAATTATTGAGTAGGGAATGGTTCAAGGACCTGTAATCAAGCATAAAGCAAGCTGATTTCAAATTTGCAAGATTATGAACATGTTTTGATGAAGAACAAAAGTGAATTTTTGCCAACTTGTAAAATTCGAATCTCTCAAGTTATGAGGTTGTTTGATAAGTTCTTGGACATTTTGGAAAGCTTGGAATGTGTACTACAATCCATATTTGAAATGCAAATTAAAATTCCAAGTGGAAGGGTATGAAAAGTGGCCTTGAAGTGGGGTAGAAAACCTTGTCAAAATAGGTTAAAATTTCACTAAGTTAAAAATGGTTTAGTGCCCTTATTCAAAAAATTGTAACTTGAGATACAAGCTTCAAATGAGAAAACTTTGTGAATCAAAGTTGTAGATTATGCAACAAGCTACAACTTTCATGTTTTGACTTTTGTTTGAATCCAAATGGATCTTGGTGAAAAGATGGGGCAAAGTTGGGGAAAAATTAGGGTTTTTCATAACTTAGAAAAATTCTAAGTTATGAAAAATTCCATTTTCTAACCCTAATTTGCATTTTGTGATTTCTTGGTGAACAAGTTTCATGATTTGGCATGTTTTGATGAAAAATGAATCTTGACTCTTGATTTTGACCAAAAAGTCAAAGTTTGACTTTTCAGTATACAGTCAAAATTGATCAATTGACTGGGAAATTCAACTGTCAATCTTGTGTACTTGGGATCTTTTGAGCTTGATGAACATGTCAAGATAATTCCATGGGGTCCTTGAGTCCATATGTGAGCTTGGTTTGCCATTGGTTAGGTCAAACAGTCAAAAATTGCCTTTGTGCAGTCAAAACCCTAAAAATGACCATTTTGCCCTTTTGGTGATCTGATCAAATTTCTTGTGGAATTGTGATCCAAACTTGATCAAATGGTCCATATGAGTTCATAATGTTGATGTGGATCAAATTTCATGAGATTTGACTGTCAATTGGCCACAGTTGACTTTTTCCCCAATACAACTGATTTCTAGGTCAACTGTCCAATTGACTGGGCAAAACTTGGAATCAAGACTTGAAACTTGGTATGGAGAAACTTGGGGGTCCAATATGAAGCATGAAAGTCATCTCAGGAATTTTAGGTCAAAATATCCTTGGGCAAACACAAACCCTAATTTGAGTCCACAATGCAAGGAGAAGTCCTGAGCAGGGGAAACCCTAACTGGATCTTGATCTTCAAAGGTCTTGTGATGAGAAAATGTTGAGGAAATGGGAGGGAAAATTTTGGGGTACAACATAATTCATCACTCAAAAATTTATTTTAATCATATTAAAGGTATTGGAAAAATAAATCATCTTACTCATTTTATTCTACCAATACATAGATCATCATGTTAGCTCTCTAACATTTCAAACAACATGTCAAGAAGAGTCCGGAAACTCAAGTTATGATATTTTGAACAATTTTATCAATTGGCCCTCACTTGAGGCTCGCCCGACGAGGATGGGGCGACTCACCTTTTCCCATACAAAATTCCAGGAGCTCTGTTTTTCACCCCTTTTGTCGCCTCTTACTTGCCTTTACCAGCTCTCTTGCCCGGTGAAGCAGGAACGAGTCTCACCCTCCACATATTTTCCAGAACTTGTTTTTTATCTCTTCTCTCTCACCCGACACTTCCTAGGCGAACCTCCTTTTCCCGATGAAGCAGTAGACTTGCCTGACGATGCAACACGACCAGAAACCTCCTAGTGCAATTTCTGCACTGCACAAGTCCCAAAATCCTTACGATTTCACATCAAAGTAGACCCAAAACTCACATATTTCATATGTTTTCACTGATACAACAATAACACATCATGACGGGCATCATATACATCATTTCTTAGAATTACAATATCAATCTATCATCAATTTCATCATCTAATTCATCACAATCTTCTCATCATATATTCATCATAAAACCCCAAACAAACCTACATATATATAAACCCTATATCAATCATAATAATACGGATAACCTCCCTTACCTTAGATTCCTAGCAGCAAGTTTGATTCTCTTTCTCACTTTCTATCGAGCTCTCCTTCTTTCTTTTTTGTGTCCTAGATCTTTCTCCATAACGATTCTCACAAAAATGCGATTATATAAAATGAATCACTAAACCTCAATTTTTCCTTTTTGTCTAACTTACCCCTTGGACCCCTAATATGTTTTTCCACTCTTGCCCTCACTTACTCCACATAAAATAACTAATAAGCCCTTAACATCTCTACTCCAATTATTCTATTTTATTTTATTTTAAATAATAATAATTAACATTAGTAATCCTAAACAATTATACTAATTATCTAAATTATTATATTATTCTAATTTCCACCTTAATCCACAGTACCCCATCACACATACATCACACATCAAATCATCAATAATAATCACATCACGCATCATAATTCAACGAAACATCATATATTCATGAATATTCATCATATAATCAATTAGGTAATAATATAATTATTTGGGATGTTACAGTTGCAAGTGCAAAAAAAAATTTCCAATGGTTGGAACAGATAACTCCATTTTTGTGATTATTAGATAGTAGTTCAGAAGGGGGAATTACTATTATGTGTCACTGTATGATTGTTTATGGTTAGAAGGATGACCTTAAACATTATTATTGTTGTTGTATTGATTTATATTCCATACATCATTTGTGTCATGTCGTTGAAAGAGGCGTGTTCGCTAGTTCAAAAAGGAGGACTAATGGCTTATCTCAAGCTCAGAAAGGGGGCTTTGAGCTCAGAAGGGAGGGTTTAGAGCTCAAAATGGGGGATTCATGGGTTAAAAAGGGGGAACCCATCTCTTAAGATAACCAAATGTTGACTTGGTGCCACATGCATAAATTTTGTCTCAAGAACAAACTAATGAGTCTTCCACTGCAGCACTATATCAACTTTCAAAGGTTCAATAGTAATACCACCACTAGAAATCACATGTGTGGGAAAACTGACTTCTTTCAACCAGAACTCACATTTGAACAACTTAGCATACAACCTCTTTTGTTGCAAAGTCTGCAACACAACTCTCAGATGCTCCACATGCTCTTCATCAGACTTAGTATATATCAGGATATCATAAACTAACACAACCACAAGCTGATCTAGATAAGGATGAAAAATCATATTTATATACTCCATAAACACACCAGTTGCGTTAGACATTCCAAAAGGCATTACCAAATACTCATAATGACCATATCTCATTCTAAATGCAGTCTTTGGAATATCTTCCAGCTTCACACGAATATCATGATAACCCGATCTTAAATCAATCTTACTGAATATGCAAGCACTAATAAACTAATCCATAAGTTCATCAATTCTCGGAAGAGGATACTTGTTCTTGATTATAAATTTATCTAGTTGTCGACAATTAACACATAACCTCGTGCTGCATCTTTAGTCTTGACTAACAATACCAGAGCTCTCCATGGTGAAACACTCGATCAAAAAAACTTGTTCTCAAGCAACTATTTCAATTATTTCTTTATCTCACTCAACTATAAAGCATACATCATATAAGGACTAGTACCAGGTACTAAATTTATGGTGAATAATATTTTACACTCTGGAGGCAAGTCACAAATACCCTTTAGGAAAAACACAAGGAGACTCACACACCACATGTATATCACTAGCCACAACATCACCATGAACTCTCAAGGAAGAAAAAATCACGAGCACCTGATTATCACCCCTCAGGGACATCTCTACCTGACTATCAAACAAGAATCTCGAATTTGCATTCTCTCTAGGTTTCTAGGTCAACTGTCCAATTGACTGGGCAAAACTTGGAATCAAGACTTGAAACTTGGTATGGAGAAACTTGGGGGTCCAATATGAAGCATGAAAGTCATCTCAGGCATTTTAGGTCAAAATATCCTTGGGCAAACACAAACCCTAATTTGAGTCCACAATGCAAGGAGAAGTCCTGAGCAGGGGAAACCCTAACTGGATCTTGATCTTCAAAGGTCTTGTAATGAGAAAATGTTGAGGAAATGGGAGGGCAAATTTTGGGGTACAACAGTTGCCCCTGTTCAATCTACTTGAACCTGAAGAGTTAGATTGACAAGTTTGCCTTTCGCGACTCGAGGGTAAAAGGAGATTGGACACTAGAGTGCCCGGAAATTTGCACTCGCATGTTGAAGTGTCAGCAATGTGATGTCAGGAATGGGCTTACAGATGCCATTTGGAGAGGTGGTAGACAGGGAGATGGGCTTATAGATGCCATCTGGAGACGTGACAGAACCTTGTCGGGAATGGGCTTATAGATGCCATTTGGAAGTGTCGATTGCATAAGAGATTCCTTAGCGAGAACTTGTGTATTCGAGAAAGACGGATGTTTTCCTGGCTTGTTACAAGTGTTTGATCTTCAGTCTCCTTATGCAGATATGCCCTGGCTAGATACAGGTGTCGAATCTACAATCGGTTGCTCACAGACGTGCCCTGGCTGGATACAGGAGTCGAATCCGGAAATAGTCGTTAATAGATGTGCCCTGGCTGGATACAGGAATCGAATCTTCGAACTCTTCAGACGTGCCCTGGCTAGATACAGGAATCGGGTCTGGAAACGTGGTCAACAGATATGCCCTGGCTGGATACAGGAGTCGAATCTGGAAATAGTCGTTAATAGATGTGCCCTGGCTGGATACAGGAATCGAATCTTCGAACTCTTCAGACGTGCCCTGGCTAGATACAGGAATCGGGTCTGGAAACGTGGTCAACAGATATGCCCTGGCTGGATACAGGAGTCGAATCTGGAAATAGTGGTTAATAGATGTGCCCTGGCTGGATACATGAATCGAATCTTCGAACTCTTCAGACGTGCCCTGGCTAGATACAGGAATCGAGTCTGGAAACTGATCATTCTCAGATGTGCCCTGGCTAGATACAGGTATCGGATCTGGAATTGTGATAGTTGAAGGTAGTTGTTTTTGGGATTGTCTTTTTCCTGAAAAGGAAAAAACACAAGTTGTATGCAATGTCATGATGTATGATATGCATGGTGTTATGATGTTCAATCATGAGGTAGTGTTGTATGCGCTTTATCATGTAGGTAAGCAAGATGCATGAAAATGTGAATGTTTATGAATGTAATTTCGCCTTAGGAAAATAAATCCTTGCCGAACGGCCGGGGAGGTGCTCTGTGGAAGAGATATTTGGCCGAAGTTTTGCTGAGAGGCCTGTTGAGGACTTTAATGATGGATTCCGCTGGGGATAATGATGATAAACTCCGCTGGGGATTGAAGGAACTTTGCCGAGGGCGGTCTTCCGTGGTTTTTAGCTGAGGATAACCCAGTTATAAGTCCTTGTGAGGAAATAACTCTAAATAAAACTCGGGAGAGACGTCCGTACTCTGCGGGGGATAAGCTTCCAGAACCTACTGGGGATGAGCTTTAAGCCCTGCCGGGGAATGTTGTGCTTTTTCAGGATTGATGGGGAGCCAACTTTGCTTCGGGAAAGTATTGCTGAATCTTATTTTACTCTGCGGGGAGTTGAGATGTTTTGGTCACATTCTTCAGTTGAATCTACCTCGGTACCTTGGCGGACAAAATAACCAGACTGCATTAGACAACTTCATATTGCCCCTGTCCCTGATGTCACATGTAATCAATCTCTCGTTTCATATGTAAACATTTATGAATCAGCAATTTAATGTCAAATGCATATATCAAAAATGAACATTGGACGTTCTTCGCAAGACAAAACAGAAAAAGGAAAACAATTGGCACTTTTAACTGAAAAGTATATTTGTATTGATTTAAACTTTTCCTGTGAATAGGCGTTTTTGTACAAGAGGCTGACATCCTAGTAAGAGGACACCGCCAAATAATATAGAGTTTACAATTTTGAAAAAGGAAACAAAACAGCTATGTGAACAATCCCACTGGGTTCCAACTCTGCTATTGCCTTTATGTCTTCGAACGTCTCATCGCTTTGCTACCTAGTTGAAGATGAAGCTGATTGGTCAATGCCGAAATCTTGAGCCAGATAGTTGACGCCGAATTCCGGATGCGAAGTGATCCAATGAGACATAGTGTTACGCTTTTATCCCTAACTTTTGCCTGGACCGCCCTTTCGGGTTTTCAATCCACCGGGATACCCATTTTTGCCCAAGCCGCCTTTTCAGGTTTTCGACTTGCCGGGTGTACAGATTTTTATTCATTTCATCCCTTATTTTTTTGCCCGAACCCTTTTGGTTCGCCGGGAAGCCCTTATTTTTGCCTAGGTATGTCAACCTAGCGGGTCTTTTATTTATGCGTAGTATTTTTTCACTATGTCTGCATTGGCGGGGTGAGGAAGGTCGTCACCATCCATGGTGGTTAGGATCATGGCTCCTCCTGAGAACACACGTTTAACCACAAATGGCCCTTCGTATGTAGGGGTCCATTTGCCCCGGGGATCACTTTGAGGAAGGATGATGCGTTTGATTACCAGGTCCCCAACTTGATACTCTTGCGGTCTGACTTTCTTGTTAAATGCCCTGATCATCCGTTTCTGATACGTTTGACCATGACAGATAGCAGTGAGCCTCTTTTCGTCAATCAGATTTAGTTGATCAAGTCGAGTCTGGATCCAATCATCTTCATTCAAGTCTGCATCCTTCATTATCCGGAGAGAGGGTATCTGGACTTCAATTGGCAAGACTGCCTCCATGCCATAGACCAAGGAGAAGGGAGTTGCCCCGGTTGACGTCCTTGCTGAGGTGCGGTACCCATGAAGAGCGAACGGTAACATCTCGTGCCAATCTTTATAGGTCACTGTCATCTTCTGCACAATTTTCTTGATATTTTTATTGGCTGCCTCTACAGCCCCATTCATCTTCGGCCGGTAGGGAGAGGAATTGTGGTGCTGTATCTTGAATTGTTCACAGAGTTCAGTGATCATTTTGTTATTGAGATTGGTACCATTATCCGTAATGATTCTTTCCGGGACCCCGTACCGACAGATCAGATTATGCCGGATGAAACGTGCCACGACGCTCTTGGTTACCGTGGCATAGGATGCTGCCTCAACCCACTTTGTAAAATAATCAATTGCCACTAGGATGAAGCGATGCCCATTAGATGCCGTAGGTTTAATCTCACCGATCATGTCTATGCCCCACATTGCAAACGGCCAAGGCGCAGTCAGAACATTCAAAGGAACCGGAGGGATATGCACCTTGTCAGCATAGATCTGGCATTTATGACAAGTTCGGGAGTGTTGGTAACAATTGGCTTCCATTGTGGACCAGAAATATCCTGCCCGAAGGATTTTCTTAGCCATGGTGTGTCCGCTGGAATGTGTTCCAAACGTGCCTTCATGTAATTCCATCATAATTTTCTCTGCTTCAGCCTTATCCACACAACGTAACAGAGTCGAATCATGATTCCGTTTGTAGAGAATGCCATTGCTGAGGAAGAATTTTGCAGCAAACCTCCTCATGAACTTCTTATCATTTATAGACGCACCTTCAGGGTATTCCTGAGCTTCCAAGTACCTCTTCACCTCATGATACCAGGGTTTTTCAATAACCTTCTCAGCCTCGAGCTCGCAGCAGTACGCCGGTTCATCCAACTTCCAGATAATGATTCGGGGAGCCTCATTGTCCCATTTAACTTTGAACATTGAAGACATCGTAGCTAGGGCGTCCGCTAGCTGATTCTCCTCTCTAGGGAAATGCTCAAAAGTTATCTCTTCAAAGTGGGGAAGCAAGGTCGACACATACTCCTTGTAGGGAACAAGATTCGGGTGTTTCGTATCCCACTCGCCTTTGATCTGATTGATCACGAGAGCGGAATCTCCGAAGACACTTAGAAACTTGATCCTCAAATCGATTGCAGCTTGTAAACCCATGATACATGCCTCATATTCTGCCATGTTGTTGGTGCAGCTGAAACATAATCGGGCGGTGAGGGGAGTATGAGCTCCTTTGGGAGATATGATTACAGCGCCGACGCCGTTACCCAAAGCATTGGAGGCTCCATCAAAATGCATTGACCATCGGGATCCTTCCTCAGGTCCTTCATCTGGTCCAGGTACTTCACAGTCAGTTACCACCATGATGTCTTCGTCCGGAAAATCAAAGTTCAATGATTGGTAATCGTCCACAGGTTGGTGTGCCAAATGATCTTCCAGCACACTTCCCTTAATTGCTTTCTGAGTTGTATACTGGATATCATATTCTGTCAAGATCATTTGCCATCTCGCTATTCTTCCAGACAGAGCGGGCTTTTCAAATATGTACTTGATGGGATCCATCTTTGAAATCAATAAAGTAGTGTGAGTCAGCATATACTGTCTCAGCCGGCGAGCAGCCCATACAAGAGCGCAGCAAGTTTTCTCAAGCAGTGAGTAACGAGACTCACAGTCGGTAAACTTTTTGCTCAAGTAATAAATAGCGTGCTCTTTTCGGCCAGACTCGTCATGCTGCCCCAGCACACACCCCATTGAATTATCAAGCACTGTCAAGTATAGTATCAGAGGTCTTCCTTCCACCGGTGGCATAAGAATGGGTGGCTCTTGGAGGTATTCCTTTATCCTTTCAAAGGCAGCCTGACATTCATCATTCCAGCGTACTACTTGATCTTTCTTCATCAATTTGAAGATTGGCTCACAAGTAGCAGTCAGATGTGAGATGAACCGGGCAATGTAATTCATTCGTCCTAGGAAACCTCTGACTTCTTTCTCTGTTTTTGGAGTCGGAATCTCTTGTATGGCTTTTACCTTGGCAGGGTCCACCTGAATACCTTTATCACTTATAATGAAACCTAGCAATTTTCCCGATCTTACCCCAAAGGTGCATTTGTTGGGATTCAATCTTAGCTTGTATAACTTGAGTCGGTCAAACAACTTCCTCAGATGGTCAAGGTGCTCCTCCTCAGTTTGAGACCTCGCAATCATGTCATCAACGTATACCTCAATCTCATGATGGATCATATCATGAAATAAAGCAACCATGGCACGTTGATAGGTTTCCCCAGCATTTTTTAATCCGAATGGCATGACCTTATAACAGAAGGTGCCCCACTGAGTCACAAAGGTAGTCTTCTCCATATCCTCTGGAGCCATCTTGATCTGATTATACCCTGAAAAACCATCCATGAAGGAGAACACCTTGTGTTTAGCTGTATTGTCAACAAGGACATCAATGTGAGGTAGGGGAAGTCATCCTTGGGGCTGGCCCTGTTCAGATCTCTGTAGTCAACACACATTCTGACTTTACCGTCCTTCTTCGGCACTGGCACCACGTTGGCAACCCACTGAGGGTAAGAAGTCACTGCAAGGAATCCGGCATCGAACTGTTTCATAACCTCGGCCTTGATCTTTTCAGACATCTCTGGACGCATCCGTCGGACTTTTTGCTTTACCGGAGGGCAATCTTCCTTGGTCGGCAGGTGGTGAACTACAATGTCGGCATCCAACCCAGGCATATCTTCATAGGACCAAGCAAAAATTTCCATGTAATCTTGTAGCATCTGGATCAATCGTTGCTTCACGCTGAGCTCTAGATTGGCACCAATCTTGACCTCTTTCCTATCTGTCTCAGTACCCAGGTTAATTGTCTCCACCGGCTCTTCATGTGGTTGAATAGCTCTTTCTTCCTGGAGTAGCAGTCTTGCGAGTTCACCAGGCACTTCGCAATCATCTTCACCTTCGTCTTCGGCCAAGTTGATCGGATTTTCGAAGTCATAACTTGCGGTAGCAGAGCTGTTACTAGTGAGATCCAGAGTGGATTGAAACCTGTATAAGTGAGTGTGTGTAAATATAGTTGTTTTGCAATATATATATAACACGGAAAGGAAAAGAGAACAAGCTTTGAAATGCAACAAACGTCCAATGTTTTGATTGATGATATATGAAAATGTCATACAAAAAGCCCTCACAAATGGAGCCACAATGCCCCGGGTAGGACACCGAGCCAACAAAGTTTTAACATATTGTTTGTTACAAATTTGGAAATCAAAAGAAATCAATTACTGCGTGACAAATGTGATAGGGGTAAAATCCTTTGCCGTCCAGTTGCTTGGTCCGTTGCTGGTAGCCGGGTAGATCCAACTGTCAAACTCTGCTTCCTCTACATCCTCCTCGATAGCATTCACCCTTGAGCTGGAGATAAACACCGGAGCCTTTCTGATCTTCTCCTTGCGCACAGCCCTCTGAGCCTCTGCAGTAAAGCCTAGCCCAAACTTGTCGTTCTTCTGAGTGAAGTCAGGAAGCTGACCCCAGTTTGCACAATTGCCTTTCTGAACCACAACCCGAGCATCCCTTAGGGAAGCCATCTTCAAGGAAACATTCTCTTCGACCGTTGTTTCTGCTGCTGCTGAAATTGGATGCACCTCCTCGAAATGATGAAAGGGGGTTTCAATAAACTCCCCATCCATCTCAATGTATCTGAAGGAATTCAAATGGCTCACCATATACTCCTCTTCTCCTTGCACAGTGACGATCTTCCCTCTGACAGGATACTTCAGCTTCTGGTGCAAGGTAGAGGTCACTGCCCCAGCTTTATGGATCCAAGGTCGACCCAGTAGACAAGAGTACGATGGACGTATATCCATCACATAAAAAGTGGAGTCAAACACTTGAGAGCCCACACGAATAGGGATGTTAACCTCTCCATGAACCATCCTTTTTGAACCGTCAAAGGCCCTGACGATGATGTTGCTGGGCTTCAGTTCAAGTCCTTCATAATCCAAACGGTCTAAAGCCTTTTTCGGTAGGACATTCAAGGAAGAACCAGTATCAACCAATACATGCGCCAGAGTAGTGCCCCTGCATTCGATAGAGACATGCAGGGCGTCGTTGTGGTCTTTCCCCTTCGCAGTCAGGTCAGCATCTGAAAAACCCAAGCCATTGTCTACTGTCAGATTTGCTACACAATCAGTGAACTGGACTGCAGTTGTCTCCTGCGGCACATGGGCCGTTTTGAGAAATGAAATCAAGGCTTTAGCATGGGCCTCGGAGCATAGAAATAAAGAGAGCATGGAGATCTTGGAGGGCGTATGCCCCAGCTGCTCGACAACATTGAAATCACTTTTCTTTATTATTTTCAGGATCTCCTCCATTTCTTGTTGTGAGGCTTCGGCATTTATGGGTATTGGTGCCTCCATCCGGGCAGGCTCTTCTTCAACCCCTTTGCCCCGAGCATTAGATGACTCGGCAGCAGGGGAAACAACTGGATCAGCAACAGGAACAGGTAAACTTGTGGGTGTTATAAGGAGGGGTTTTCGAATAGCGGGCGGTGCAATGTCAGGCGAGAAGAGCCTGCCACTGCGGGTGACCTTGGCCGAACCAGTGATATCGCAGATACTGGCGCCAGTGTCGAATTCTTGTTTGATTCCATTTACATACACGTCTGCCCCATAATGCCAGGGGACAACTTTATCAGACATGTAGGGGAGAGGCCCCGGAACAGTAATAATCACAGGTGCAACAGTCATGATTTGAACAGGCTTCTTCGGGGGAGCCTTGATTGGATTTTTGAAGATGGTAACCACAGAAATTTCTTTTATCGGAACCAACTGAACAACAGACTTCTTAAACAGAATCTCCTTGCTATCCATTAGGCTTTGGACGCCTAACCTCAGCAAAGGGCAACCAGACAGGGAAACAGCACAGAACAAGAAACCTTCACTGCAACCCGGAAATAAACCGGCCCGCAGTAGGTTCTTCTTAACGGTCTTCAGAGGGGTGACAACTTCATTTACCGAAACAGCATACAATTCTTCCTCAATGGCATTTACTCTATGCTGGGGCATAGGAGCAGTTACAACATTTGGTCTCTCCGGCGCTTCAAACTGAATTTCCTTTGCGTCGATCAGATCTTGCACTTTGTTTCTCAAGGCCCAGCAATCATCAGTAGTGTGCCCGGGACTATTAGAATGATAAGCACACCGGGCATTTGGGTTATACTTAGGAGACGCAGTGTTGACGACCTTAGGAGCTTCTTTGAGGGTCACCAGGTTGGTGGACAACAGTTGGGGTAAAATTTGAGATAAGGTCATACTTAGTTGGGTATACTACCTCTTGGGCCTTTCGCTTCTTTGTTGATTGTACTGCTGAGGAGCAGCAACAGGTTTGGAGATGACCAAAGCATTGACGGCTTGGCGACTTTCGGGCTTGACTTGTCTTCTAGGACCATAGACGGCACTTGCTTCTTTCTTAAACGGCCTCTTCTCAGCACTTGTGGAGGCAGCCTTTTGTATCTTGCCTGACCTGATGCCAGCTTCAATTCTTTCTCCCGTTAATATCAAATCTGTAAACCCGGCAGAGGAGTTACCAACCAAATGATTGAAAAACGGACCAGACAATGTCCCTAGGAACATATCAACTAGCTCTCGATCAGTTAATGGAGGCTGCACCCTGCCAGCCAAATCTCTCCATTTTTGAGCGTACTCTTTGAACCCTTCACCTGTTCCTAGAGACATACCCTGAAGCTGGGTACGCGTAGGAGCGAGATCAGAATTGTATTGGTATTGTCTGTAGAATGCGGTTGCCAGATCTTCCCAGTGTCGGATGCTAGCTCCATCTAGTTGGTAGAACCATTCAAGCTGTGACCCTGAGAGGCTATCTTGGAAGAAGTGAATCCAGAGGTTCTTATCTGCCGTGTAAGGTTGGATTTTCCTTACGTACGACCTCAGATGCAGCTTTGGGCAGGAGACCCCATCATACTTGGCAAAGGCAGGCGCCTTAAACTTGTGTGGAATTACTACCCCAGAAGATAACCCCAAATCTCGGAAATCCAGTCCCGGCACATTCTGAATCTCCATGGCGCTTAAGCGGTCCTCCAATTGCTTGTATCTGTCAGTAGCAGGTGGGTATTGTTCGTCGTTATAGTCCGTCTCGTTGTCGGAGACTGCGGGACTAGGAGCTCCTCCCCCTTGGGGACTGTTTTTCTCAGCAGAAGAAGTAGTTGGATCAGCTTCATTATGGAGTGTATTCCCAAATCTGCGTCCGGTGTTGAACAGCGCAGTCCTCTTTTTCTTCTTCTTCTTCATGAGTAGAGTCTTCAACTCTTGCTGACCTTGGGCTAGGCTTAGGACCATCTCTTGAAATTGTGCGCTTTGGGCCTGAAGGGCCTTGATTGCTTGCTCACTGGATGAGTCTGGATTCATGATGACTGTGCAAAATAAACAGCGAAGGAGATTAAGCAACCTGTGAAATAGGGTACCTGCTATGCATATGGTGCAATGGAATGCGTATGTATGCAATGCATTCAAGGATTTAGAATATTCAAAATTTGTTGTAGACCAAAAAGAACGCACATCATATTAATAAGGAGAAATTTGTTAGTACATAAATGCCCCATGGGCCAAATATTACAAAATGACTCCTTAAGGAAAAAAACATTGCACATCCTCTTTGGTGCGATGTAGGTATTAAGATTCCTCTCCTCGTGCAGTAGGCGGGTGAGTTCCAGGACCTTCTTTTCACTAGCATGTAGACTGGTCTCAAGAGAATTCCGTTCTTCCTTAAGCTGGATCCAGCTCTTCTGCATCTCTTCCCAGGACGTGGGCATGTCAGGATGTTGAATGGTGTAGGACACCTCCCCTTCCAAGACTGGTTCTTTGATCACAGGGAGCATATGAGGATAAGGCATCATTAACTTCTGGGAGCGGGCCCGTACCCACTTGAGATAAGGTTCCAACGGGATGGAGTTCCTGTGCCCCAGTGTCTTGCTGTCTATCCTACTTGGCATCCTCCAAGCTCTGATAAATCTCTGACGAAGTCCTTGAGTATCGTTGTCGAAGTCAAAAACTATGTTAGGGATTAACATGTCATGAGGGCCATCCCTCCGAGCATAACCAAACTGTCTCCGAGCCAGGCATGGGTTGTAAGTAATACCTCCTTTGATTCCAAATAAAGGAACATTAGGGTACTCCCCGCAACGATCAATGATAGTGACGTCTTCCCTGGACCTAGGGCACCAATGTATATCTGCATGCGTGAGAGTCATTAACCGTTGTGACCATCTCAAACCCCGCTCGTTCTTCAAAACTGATTGTGGAAGGTGCGAAATAAACCACCTTCCCAGGAGAGGAGTGCGACATATAAGGACACCCCTTCTTCTCATGGTTCGAGTGTAACATGAGTGAAGGATGTCCCCCAGCAACGTAGGTATAGGATTCCTGGTCATGAAGATCTGGACAGCGCTGATATCAATAAGCTGATCTGGGTTAGGGAATAACACCAAACCATAGACAAGGAGGGCCATAACTTCTTCAAAAGCTTGTAGGTCAAGGGAGTTCCAACATTCTTGGGCCTTCTCGAACAGAAACCTGGCTAAGAAACCCTTGATACCACTTCTAACTTCCCAATGTCCCTTGAGGTCAGACGGTTGTAGGTGCAAGGCTTTAGCAATCTCTTCAAGCTTGGGTTCCTCTTCCGTACCGTTGTAGGGTAGTTGATCAAGGATAGGGATTTTCAGAAGTCGGGAGAACTCTTCCAATGTAGGCACTAATTGATAATCCGGAAAAGTGAAACAGTGATGTAGAGGGTCAAAGAACTGGAACAGAACCTTTATCAAATCCTCCTCAATGTTGGTGTTAACCAAGCTGATGAGTCTTCCATGTCTCTCACTGAATGAAGAACCCTCGGGAATCCTGGACATAAGTTCCTTAAGATGAGGAGGGATCTTCACAAGGCTAACCTGAATTGTCTTTCTGCGAGCAGTTTCCATGTCCTATAAAACAAGAACAAAGATGAAGATTCGAAACCCTTGAAATGGTTAGTCAATGCTCATGATGTTGTATGATGTCATGATGTTATGATTAAATACACCACAAATGTTCACAAAGGCAAACATGGTAATGCACACAAGTCACACAAGACAAACCCTTAGAGTTTAGGCCTGCATGAGGTCTGGGTATTACCCTCTTGAAGTTTGGTGGGCTTAACCTGTCCTATTAGAAGTAACCGGGTTCTAAAGGTCCCAATATCACTGGATTACTTTCATTGTTCATCGTTTCGATTTAGCCACTGAATTGGCGACCGAAATATCCCAGGAAAGTAACCCTCAATTGAGTGTAGTATCGAGTATCAACCAACCTCGGACTGCACCAAAGTCAGTTATCTCACTACCCTAAAAAAGGCCAAGATGGTTCAATTAAGGTTCCTAAGGTCAGTTGATGCTTCACGACACCACGCGGCGGCCCCGTACTCTCCTTGACTGAACTCAAGGGTTACCAGTACACACCAAAGTGCCACATCAACGTAGCAGACTGCTTCAACCATGTCGGTATACCCCGCATAGTTCCCTCACAGCCTCGTTGCTACTTTCTAAGAAGGTATCCCCATATCCGGGTTAGGATCTATAAAACTCCGATACAAGGCCCACAAATGTAAAAGCAAACAAGACAATCAATTGAAAACAAAGGTGATCTAAGCCCTAAGGTTACTCCACTTTTATTATTTCTCCCCAGCAGAGTCGCCAGTTCTGTGATACGGTGGGAGAATTGACTTGAGGTTTTGCGTTTGTATTCGCAAATGTTGCGGTTAGCAAGAGTCGCCACCGACTTTTTATTTTATCCTAAGGAAAGGTTAAAAAGCACAGCAAAAAACCTTTTGAGATGTTTTCTTGGGTTCGGGGAGTAGATTATAGAAAGGGAAGGTATTAGCAACCTTTCTATCCATGGTTATCCATGGGCTCTTAGTTACTTGCTTAGATCACTTGCCTTTTGTTTTCAATTTGTTTGAAATGGTGCTTTGTGTGTAGGTTTTGAAAATGTTTTGAAAAGATGCCAATGTGGTGGCAACCTTTGTAATGATCCATGTGGGGATGTATACAAAGATGTATGTCTTTTGAAAAAGTTTTCATTTGTTTTTGTTTTGAAAGTGTAGTGATGTGTGATTTTGAAATTAGGCAAGTGTTTTGTTTTGCAAGTTTGATTCAAGTAACTAAGAGGTTATCTACTCCTAAATTTCTCAAAAGATTATTGCTATGTTTTAACCCTTTTAACAAGTTTGTTCCACCATTGTATTTGGTGGACAATCTTGTGTTAGGATGTGAGAGGGACAGGCGCGGGTCATCGTTTAGACCATAATTGCAACGGCGTTAAATGTCTTTGGGCAATTTTCTTTAAGGGACTTGATCATTTGTTTTTGTTTGTTTTTGAAAAGTTTTATCGAGGGACTATGATCATTCAAATTGTTTGCTTTGCCCAAAGAAGTTCAACATACAACATGGCCCATTTATTTGAAGGCAACAAGTGGAATACCCTAGGGGTGCAAGTGTGATTTGTGTGTCCATTTTCATGCTTGTTTATCTTGAGATTAGGTCATAACTATTTTTTATCTTTTTTCGCATACAAACCCTAATTCTAACATGTTATCATTAGAAAGCAATAAAGTGCGAAATTAAATTTACTAAGCTATTACAAAACCAAATATGGGAAGGGGGGTACAAATGTTCAAATGGGGATATTGACAAGAATTTAAATCTAAATTATTACATCATTTTGAATATTTGCAATTTAATCAATGTACAAGAAATTAAATAAAAAATGCAAGATGCAAAAGAAATGTTTTGTATATGTATGAAAAAAAATTATTTATGTAAGAGAGAAAGGAAAATAAAAATTATATTATTTTTTGGAATATTTTGAATTTAGGGCAAAAACCCTAATTTTGAAGAAAATGCATTATTATCTAATTTAATACAAATATTTATTTATTATTTATAAAAATAAAATAAAATGAAGTAGATTATGGAAAAAGTATTTTTGTATCAAATATTAACAAAAATGAAAAAATTCAAGTATTTTTATATTTTAACTTAAACATATTAATAAACATATATATATATATATATATATATATATATATATATATATATATATATATATATATATATATATATATATATATATATATATATATTAAATCTTAAATATGTATTATACACAAAATAAATATTTATTTAATATTTTAATAAAATAAATAAAAAGAGTATTTTTATGTGAAATATTTTCAGAAGGTAAACAAAAATAAAAAAATGTATTTACACTATTTTTATATTTATTCTAAATAAAAATATGTATATATTTATGTATAAACAAAGGAATAAATCAAATAAATATGCCATTAATTCAAAAAAGGATGGAAAAAATATTTTTAAAATTTTAATATGCTGAGGAAAAATAAATGAATCAAAAATAAAAAGAAAATGTCAAAAATCATTAAAAATAAAGCAAAAGGGCTTGGGGGGTATGAACATGGAAATAGAGTGTGAAAAGAAAATAGTTCCAGGCCCAGCCCAGACCACTTCTTCTTCAACCTCTGTACAACAAAACGCGCGCCTGCAAGCCTCTTTTGAAATCCTGATTCTTTGATTTTTTGAACAAACTTCCAACACAAAAGATGTTAAGCATGAAACCACGATTCCAAATATGTAAAAAACATCTCCTAACTCTAAAAAATGAGAGAGAATTTTAGTGATCCCAAATCTTAACCTAAGTTTTCTACCATTTTCTAACTACAAATTCTCTCTACTCAGGCAAAAGAAATGAAATGTAAAGCTATGTACATGTTCAGGGCTATGAGTAGAACCTTGTTTCTTCACAAACTTAAGACTAAAGATGCATGATAAGAGAGATACGAGTTCAAAGTTTTACCTGTGCAGTTGAACTTCTATCTGGAGAATGAGGAACTTCTAGTGCAAGGTAATGATTGGAAAAGCTTCCTTGAGGTCCAGGGATGCTTTTTCAATGCTTACTTTGTCTTGAGAGCTTCTGAATCAAGCTATGGAACTTCAACTGCAAAAGGAAAAAATGAAAATGGTGGAAAATGTTAGGGTGATTACAGGTCAGGTTTTAGGCCATGGTTAGCTTGCATATGTTGTAAGGAAGGTAGAGGAACAGGTTTGGACAAGAATGCTCGAAGGAAATGGGAGTTGGCCCTCAAACTGCAGAGGCAACTCTGTTTTTGCAGTTTGAGGATGATTCTGAGATGGAGGGTGTGTTTGAGGTCCAAGGCTCGTGTGTTAGCTTGGATATGTTATGTGTAATGTGTTTGATAACTTCTTTCTTGTGTGCTTAAGCTGAGATGATAGATGGTACAAGTTATGCAATGTTACTTGAAAATGAAGCAAGCAATGGTCACTTTGTGTTTTAGGTTAGTAGGGGGCCTCTAATCCTGCTGCATAAGCCTCTCTTGATCAGAGCAATTTGCCCATAATCTTGTGCCAAAAGTATTTTGCTTGTACCTTCTTGGATTTCAATTTGACATAAAGCTAGCTTTTTACAAAAATGGATAAAGCACTTTATCTAGTTTAGGATTAATCCACTATGCAATGTTAGAACACAAAGAACATGGTCTTAACTCATTGAATATGCATTAAATTATTGAGTAGGGAATGGTTCAAGGACCTGTAATCAAGCATAAAGCAAGCTGATTTCAAATTTGCAAGATTATGAACATGTTTTGATGAAGAACAAAAGTGAATTTTTGCCAACTTGTAAAATTCGAATCTCTCAAGTTATGAGGTTGTTTGATAAGTTCTTAGACATTTTGGAAAGCTTGGAATGTGTACTACAATCCATCTTTGAAATGCAAATTAAAATTCCAAGTGGAAGGGTATGAAAAGTGGCCTTGAAGTGGGGTAGAAAACCTTGTCAAAATAGGTTAAAATTTCACTAAGTTAAAAATGGTTTAGTGCCCTTATTCAAAAAATTGTAACTTGAGATACAAGCTTCAAATGAGAAAACTTTGTGAATCAAAGTTGTAGATTATGCAACAAGCTACAACTTTCATGTTTTGACTTTTGTTTGAATCCAAATGGATCTTGGTGAAAAGATAGGGCAAAGTTGGGAAAAAATTAGGGTTTTTCATAACTTAGAAAAATTCTAAGTTATGAAAAATTCCATTTTCTAACCCTAATTTGCATTTTGTGATTTCTTGGTGAACAAGTTTCATGATTTGGCATGTTTTGATGAAAAATGAATCTTGACTCTTGATTTTGACCAAAAAGTCAAAGTTTGACTTTTCAGTATACAGTCAAAATTGATCAATTGACTGGGAAATTCAACTGTCAATCTTGTGTACTTGGGATCTTTTGAGCTTGATGAACATGTCAAGATAATTCCATGGGGTCCTTGAGTCCATATGTGAGCTTGGTTTGCCATTGGTTAGGTCAAACAGTCAAAAATTGCCTTTGTGCAGTCAAAACCCTAAAAATGACCATTTTGCCCTTTTGGTGATCTGATCAAATTTCTTGTGGAATTGTGATCCAAACTTGATCAAATGGTCCATATGAGTTCATAATGTTGATGTGGATCAAATTTCATGAGATTTGACTGTCAATTGGCCACAGTTGACTTTTTCCCCAATACAGCTGATTTCTAGGTCAACTGTCCAATTGACTGGGCAAAACTTGGAATCAAGATTTGAAACTTGGTATGGAGAAACTTGGGGGTCCAATATGAAGCATGAAAGTCATCTCAGGCATTTTAGGTCAAAATATCCTTGGGCAAACACAAACCCTAATTTGAGTCCACAATGCAAGGAGAAGTCCTGAGCAGGGGAAACCCTAACTGGATCTTGATCTTCAAAGGTCTTGTGATGAGAAAATTTTGAGGAAATGGGAGGGAAAATTTTGGGGTACAACATAATTCATCACTCAAAAATTTATTTTAATCATATTAAAGGTATTGGAAAAATAAATCATCTTACTCATTTTATTCTACCAATACATAGATCATCATGTTAGCTCTCTAACATTTCAAACAACATGTCAAGAAGAGTCCGGAAACTCAAGTTATGATATTTTGAACAATTTTATCAATTGGCCCTCACTTGAGGCTCGCCCGACGAGGATGGGGCGACTCACCTTTTCCCATACAAAATTCCAGGAGCTCTGTTTTTCACCCCTTTTGTCGCCTCTTACTTGCCTTTACCAGCTCTCTTGCCCGGTGAAGCAGGAACGAGTCTCACCCTCCACATATTTTCCAGAACTTGTTTTTTATCTCTTCTCTCTCACCCGGCACTTTCTAGGCGAACCTCCTTTTCCCGATGAAGCAGTAGACTTGCCTGACGATGCAACACGACCAGAAACCTCCTAGTGCAATTTCTGCACTGCACAAGTCCCAAAATCCTTACGATTTCACATCAAAGTAGACCCAAAACTCACATATTTCATATGTTTTCACTGATACAACAATAACACATCATGACGGGCATCATATACATCATTTCCTAGAATTACAATATCAATCTATCATCAATTTCATCATCTAATTCATCACAATCTTCTCATCATATATTCATCATAAAACCCCAAACAAACCTACATATATATAAACCCTATATCAATCATAATAATACGGATAACCTCCCTTACCTTAGATTCCTAGCAGCAAGTTTGATTCTCTTTCTCACTTTCTATCGAGCTCTCCTTCTTTCTTTTTTGTGTCCTAGATCTTTCTCCATAGCGATTCTCACAAAAATGCGATTATATAAAATGAATCACTAAACCTCAATTTTTCCTTTTTGTCTAACTTACCCCTTAGACCCCTAATATGTTTTTCCACTCTTGCCCTCACTTACTCCACATAAAATAACTAATAAGCCCTTAACATCTCTACTCCAATTATTCTATTTTATTTTATTTTAAATAATAATAATTAACATTAGTAATCCTAAACAATTATACTAATTATCTAAATTATTATATTATTCTAATTTCCACCTTAATCCACAGTACCCCATCACACATACATCACACATCAAATCATCAATAATAATCACATCACGCATCATAATTCAACAAAACATCATATATTCACGAATATTCATCATATAATCAATTAGGTAATAATATAATTATTTGGGATGTTACAGTTGCAAGTGCAAAAAAAAATTTCCAATGGTTGGAACAGATAACTCCATTTTTGTGATTATTAGATAGTAGTTCAGAAGGGGGAATTACTATTATGTGTCACTGTATGATTGTTTATGGTTAGAAGGATGACCTTAAACATTATTATTGTTGTTGTATTGATTTATATTCCATACATCATTTGTGTCATGTCGTTGAAAGAGGCGTGTTCGCTAGTTCAAAAAGGAGGACTAATGGCTTGTCTCAAGCTCAGAAAGGGGGCTTTGAGCTCAGAAGGGAGGGTTTAGAGCTCAAAATGGGGGATTCATGGGTTAAAAAGGGGGAACCCATCTCTTAAGATAACCAAATGTTGACTTGGTGCCACATGCGTAAATTTTGTCTCAAGAACAAACTAATGAGTCTTCCACTGCAGCACTATATCAACTTTCAAAGGTTCAATAGTAATACCACCACTAGAAATCACATGTGTGGGAAAACTGACTTCTTTCAACCAGAACTCACATTTGAACAACTTAGCATACAACCTCTTTTGTTGCAAAGTCTGCAACACAACTCTCAGATGCTCCACATGCTCTTCATCAGACTTAGTATATATCAGGATATCATAAACTAACACAACCACAAGCTGATCTAGATAAGGATGAAAAATCATATTTATATACTCCATAAACACACCAGTTGCGTTAGACATTCCAAAAGGCATTACCAAATACTCATAATGACCATATCTCATTCTAAATGCAGTCTTTGGAATATCTTCCAGCTTCACACGAATATCATGATAACCCGGTCTTAAATCAATCTTACTGAATATGCAAGCACTAATAAACTAATCCATAAGTTCATCAATTCTCGGAAGAGGATACTTGTTCTTGATTATAAATTTATCTAGTTGTCGACAATTAACACATAACCTCGTGCTGCATCTTTAGTCTTGACTAACAATACCAGAGCTCTCCATGGTGAAACACTCGATCAAAAAAACTTGTTCTCAAGTAACTATTTCAATTATTTCTTTATCTCACTCAACTATAAAGCATACATCATATAAGGACTAGTACCAGGTACTAAATTTATGGTGAATAATATTTTACACTCTGGAGGCAAGTCACAAATACCCTTTAGGAAAAACACAAGGAGACTCACACACCACATGTATATTACTAGCCACAACATCACCATGAACTCTCAAGGAAGAAAAAATCACGAGCATTTGATTATCACCCCTCAGGGACATCTCTACCTGACTATCAAACAAGAATCTCGAATTTGCATTCTCTCTAGGTTCGGGAAATGACACAACCTCAACAACATAGGCACTCTTGCAGTCACTGGCACACTGAACCAATCCTCCACACCTGAAACTTCTTAAAGAAGAATAAGCTTCTACCCCACTTGTTTCAATCCCCCTCCTGCTGGGAAGTGGTTAGGAAACAAAAAGAAATGAGTATCGACAATGTTTCACAAACATGTCACATACAAAGTGAAGCCACCGACAGAAAACACAGAGCTGCCACCGAACATTATTTATCCCAAAGGAAGGAGAAATATCGATAAAACCACAAGGGAATGGATAAGTGGTCTTGCAACCAAGAGAAAGGGTAAGGGAGTCGGTTATGCGATGGGAAGGTATTAGCACCCCTCACATCCGTTGTACTCAACGAGATCTATTTTGTTTGTTTGTCTTAAAGGGTGTATTTATCTACAACTATGCTTGCTTAAAGGGAAATGAATGGTTTTTTGATTATAGCGTTCGTGAGGGTTTCACAACCCTTTGCCTACGTATCCAATGAAGGAATCAGAACACCGTAGATCCTCTAGAAAATGTTGGTTTGTTTGTGTTTTTTAGTGGGAGACGTTAATGCACGCATTCTAGCAATGGGCACGGCCGGTATCGCGTTAGAACAGAGATAACATGCCCTTTGGGGGAGTTTTGATTTGTTAAGTATTTTGCGAGTTTTAATATAAATTCAAGTAATGATTAAAGAGTGTTTTTGGATTTTTGGTCTGTTTGGTCAAAATGAGTGTGAATGAGATTTCGAAGTTTCGACCACCTAGTGTCGAAGTTTTGACTTAAAAAGTATGAGTTTTAAAATTACGGAGATATTTAAATACAAATAAAAGAGAATGTAACTAATTATCTAAAGAAGTTATTTGAACTAAATTAAAAATTTAAGATTACTTACTAATATAATTCTAAACTAACTACAAATTCTAAGGTTGTAAAAAAAGTTCTAAAATTACTAAATTAGATCTAAACTAAATTAAAATTTTAAATTTATTAAATTAAATCTAAATCAAATGAAAATTCTAAAGTTATTAAATTAAATCTAAATCAAATAAAAATTCTAAAGTTATTAAAGCTATAAAATTACTAAATTATATCTAAACTAATTTAAATGTAAACTAAGTTAAATATAAAATTCTAATTTAAATCTAAGCCATTATAAAAATATTAATCTAAACTAAATTAATCCTAAAAATTGCTAAAAAAATTATGTTTTAACTAATTTATTCTATGATTAATAACCTAAAATTAAATTAAGTTATTTAATGAGAAAAAAGGGTGTGGAAACAGAAAATTGGAGGTGGAGATGACAGTTTTGAATGGGCTTAAGAAAGTTGGTTGAGTTGAAGCCCAAAAATGGTATAGAAACAAATAAATTATAAAAAAAACAATGTTGCTTCACACAAGTATCAAACCCAGGTTCTCACGCGTTTCACTTACATGCTACAACCACTACACCAAATAGTTCATTCGTTATATTCTATTAATAAAAATTATAAAACAAAAAACTTGCGAAATGGGTTGGGCTAGGCCCAAACCCGGATCCATGTTACTAAGAGGGAAGGGGAGAATTTTCTAGAACCCTAATTTGGAACAGGCGGCGCCGCTGGCTAAATCGTCAGGAAGAGGAAACAAACAAAAATTAAAATTTTTAATTCCCCAATTAATCTCACTTAAATGTAAATCAACTATTAAAACTAATCTCTCTCTTGGCTTCTCTCGGTCATGTTTTCATGTCTTCATCTTTGTTTCATCGGTTTCAACGATAACAACAATGAACCTTCATCCATCTCAAGTTCTCATCTCTCGGTCTCTCAATATTACTCTTCTCTTCACTGATTCTTTTTCTTTTTTCCGTTTTCAATGAAACAACAACTAAAGCGTTACCTCACTCTCTCGATTAAATGCTATTATGTCGGTTCTCATTTTCCAAATAATGACAAAAACAAAATTGCTCAGTACGTGGTTCAAATCAAACTGAAGAACAAATAAAATTCAAACAAGAAAACACCAATATTGAAGTAAGACAGCTACCAACGGGGATGATGGTTTCTCCAGTAGTTAATCCGGTACGATGCATCGTTGTTTCACTTGTGCTCCCCGGTTCTTTCTATACTTCTGATGTCATGTTGATTGTTGTGGTTTACATATTTTCAAGTTATGTTGAATGGTGTAAAACTTGATGGAATAAAGGGATAATGTGATGAATGGACTCAACAGAAGTTTGGTGAGTTTCTTGAGTTTTTCATGTGATACTTTTTTTTGTTGTTTTTGTATATTGAATAAGAGGGTTTAGACAGAAGTTCCTGAGTGAGTGTATTTTTATTGTTTGATTATTGTATTTTGTGGAAATTCTATTGATGATTTTGATTCTGTTGGATTTTAGGGTTTTTGTTTTTCATGTGATTTGAGGGATAACTGTGTATAAGTAGTTGAATTGGAACATATTGAATCTTCTTTGTTTATGTTTCTATGGTATTTCAAAGGTTATAGAGAAATCAACTCAAAATTGAAGCCTGGTTCTTCTTGCGGTATTGATTCTGGTGTGAGATTTTGGTAAGGAACTTATTGAGCTTTTTTTATGTTTTCCCTAGACTGATCTCTTTCCTCCTATCTCAGTGGACCCTTGGTTATTGGCTCTCGTAATAACAACAATAACTCACGGTTTAAGTCCTCTTAGTGACAACAACACACAACAATATGGCAATGGAAATCGAAATTGGATACAGATATGAAAATGAACCGTAATGAAATAGCATGAGTTGTAGCAAAAAAACCTGGTATGTTTTTCTTTGATCTGTTTCTCTTGCTGAAATTTTTTTTGGAAAAGAAAACCCCTTTTCTATTTTCGATCTTGCTCTTGTTGAATATTTTTTTTTGAACTAAAGCTCTTTTCTGTTTTCGATCTTGCTCTTGCTGCCTCCAAAAGAATAATCCTCTTTGTTGTGTTTTAGGTTGTGTGTCCAGGATCTCCTTAATGAAACAGTGGTGTGTTTCTTTATAGTGAAATAGCAGTAGGAATTGGGAGGGAAATCAGAGAAATTTTGAACATATTGGTATGCTGTCTTTGAGTACATTTTGGTGTAGGTGGCTTTGCCTATTTTTGTGCAATGTTACAGCAGTTTTTTGGACTATTTTGGGCAGTTTAATGCAGTTTGTATCTTTCCTCTTTCTGTGATGTAAAGCTTTGTGTTTTTTTCTTAAAGTTCTGAAGGGTTTGCCTCTTTTGGAAAATGATGAAGCACTAGGGTGGTTGGGCAAATGAGCTTGCACTATTGTTTTGTTTAATATTTTCTGATTGTTTATGTTGCTTGTTGTTTGAGGCGCTGCCTGTTGCTATTGCCTAGGCAGCCTGCTGCCTTGTTCTGCAACTTGGTTGTTTTGTTGGTTTGTTGTAACGTTGTGGGCCTGCTGTTGTTGTTTTTGCGCTATTCTGCTATGCTGCTTGTACTTTTTTGTTGTTCTGGACTTTTCTTTGCTATTTTTTAGTAGCGCTGCTGGTTATTTGCTTTAGCAACAGGAAACATTTGCAATTTTTTTCTTTTTCTCCTTTTTGTGAACCAAAGAGAACAACTCTTTTTGTGATTTGCAATTGGGAGAAAATAAACCATGATAAAAATAACTCCCTGACTGATTCCAAACGCAAACCCTTATGATGACATTTTCTTTAAACAAATAATTGTTTGGAAGTTTTCATGCATTAGTTGCTTGCTAATTTTTGTCTTCTTTGTTTCATGAGCACGAGTATCGGACGGCAAGCGGGATGGTAAGAACATGGACGATTCTCTTGAAGAAGAAGCAACAATAATTAAAGGTGAAAGAATTTATTCCCTTTTTTGTTTTTGTAAATAGCAATTGTAGCTTGTAATTCGTGACATGCCTTGTAACTCGTCTAAAAAATGTAATGAACACAAGTTTGAATGAATTTATCAATTATGAACTTCGTTTGTAGAAATCAAATAACTCTTGTATCTTGTTTAAATTCTGAAATTCTCTCTTGAATAATTCGAATGCACCCTTTGACTTTGTAACTTAAACTTCAAGAAATTGTGAGCAATTGTTATAAATTGTATTCCAAACAATCACGCGCCTTATCTTTTAAAATCCAATCAAACTCTCAAACAAAATAAATGCTTAAGAATTTAATTCCACTGGTTAATTTGAACCCAAAACACCGGTCGCTTGGACCTTGATCTTCAAACCACGCTTGAACCAAACTTGCATTTCTTAAACAGAACTCTAACTTTGACGTTCAAATCACGAGTAACTTGCAACCTAAGTAACCCAAAAAGATGTCTTGATCATCATGAACCCTCAGCCTCATTTATTGTGCTCAAACTCCAGATTTGCCAATTTGAACTTCAAACTCTCGACTCAATGGTTTAGAGACTTTAAGAACAAAACTTGAAATGCGAGGAGATGACACTCTTGAACTAATACACTGAGCTTTGAGCCATCTTCGAGGCAGGCGAGAGAAACATCTTCACAGAAACCAAAAACTCAAAACCCTAGCATCTTGACCAGCACACATAGGGAAATAAATCCTAATCCAGGCTCTGATAAATTTGAGCGAGAACTAACCTTGTAACGTGATGACAAAATTCATTCCACAATCCAATAATCAAGAACCAGATGCGTTTCCTTTTTACCTGATAAGAAAACCTCAAAACAAGATTAGACATAAAGAGGGCGCAGCCCTAAAACTTTAAACCAAAGCGCCTGATTCCCTGATGTGATATGGTGGCCAGAATAGGGACTATTTTTAAGGAATGCTGGTTTGCATTTTGCGTTTCTGTTCACAAAATGTCGCGGTAAGCAAGAGTCGCCACCGACTTTTATTTTATCAAACAAGGAAAGGAAAAAAGCACAGAAATATTCCTTTTCGAGATTATTCTGAGTACAGGGGGTAGATTATAGAAAGGGAAGGTATTATCACCCTTTCTATCTGTAGTTATATACGAGCTCTTAGGTACTTTCTCATCATTTTCAAAATTGCTTCTTTGTGTTTTTGGGTGATTTGAAAAGTTTTTTGTTTTGACTTCGATTTAACTCTTGCTTCTGTCTTCAAGAGTGTAATGAAGTATTTTTGAAAACTTTGTTTGACACGAGTGTAAGTGTGAAAAAATTTGTTTTGATTGAGCAAGTACTTAAGAACTAATCTTCCTACTCGAAAAAATAATCGTTCTATGTTCGTTTCCTTTAGACAGCGCTATCCCACTATTAGTGAGTAGGTAGCACCGTCGTTGGAGTTTTGAGGGTCAATTCGAAAGGGACGTACGGTCACTAAAGCAACGTTAGGACGTCTTAGTGATAATCCTAATGCCTTAGATCATATATCAGAGGCAACAATATCTGAGGCAACCATTCCGAGGCAATTTTGATCATTGAGACAAAAGAATGACCACTAAAACATCCTATACTCAACGACCGTTTACCGAAGGCAACCGAAGTGGGAGTGTACCCTTAGGAGTGTGCATGTGCGAGTGATTCAATTTCAAATTATTTATCTTTGCACATTTTAGGGTTATCTAACTGTTTAAAGTTTTACATACATTCTTGTCATGCATCCTAATATCATACATCTAACAGTTTAATATTTTGCAGAATTTAAAGTGCGGAAATTAAACTACGCTATTACAAGGATTCAGGTATTTACATAGCCAAAAACAAACCCTTAAAAAATAAAGCGATAAATGAAAATAAAGACCTAATTAAGATATTACAACTTGTGAGCAATTACATTAATAGGATAAAAATAAATAAAGAAATGCACGCGAGAAAAAATAGATCGGGAGAGAACTAGGGTTTTTGACCTTTTCTAACCTAATTAAAAGAAAAATTGTTTTTTATTGTTTTTAATTGTTTTTTAAGAAAAAAAGAATTAAGTTATTAAATTAAATACACAATTAATTAGCTAATTAAATTAATAAATGAAAATAAATAAATGACCTATTTTTTATGTTTTTGGTTATTTTTAAGAAAAAGGAAAATATAATTAAGTTAGAAATAAAACCCTAATTGTTCTAATTAGTTTTAATTTATTTACAAAACAATTAAAGTTACCTAAAATTAACAACCTAATTAAATTAATTGAATTTTTGTATAAAAAATACATATCCTAAATTTAATTGGATGAAAAATATTTTTGTGATTTTTTGATAAAAAGAAAATAATTAATTTGTTAGTAAAATATAAATAAAATAAATAAATAAAAACAAAAGTAAAAAGAAAAGATAAAGAGTTTGGGCCTGAAAACAACAATTTGGGGAGGTGCAGATAGCAAGCTTGGGCCCAAGAAGATAAAGTCCATGTTTGACTTCCAAGATCTCCTGTCATGCGTTGATTGAGCTTCATGGTGTTCCTCCATTGGTGGCCTTTGGATCTGACCATCTGGCCACTTGGCAGGCTGGATGATGATGGACCATGGTGGTCATTGGCCTTATGTATGTGCTGGATCCTGAAAAGGAAAATAATATGAAGAATGGGGGACCTGGGATTCGAACCGAGGCCCTGAAACACTTTCCAATGCTCCACTTACCAACTGTGTTGGCTGCTTTGTTTGTATATAAGATAAATAATAATGATAATATATAATAATGGGCGTTAGTGGAGAGAGAAAGCGCCAAAATTCAAACAGGCCAATCCTATGGTGCCAGCTAATCATCTTCTTCCTTTCTCCGTTGGTAAAAGTCCCATACTTTTACCTACGGAAGTTCGTCCATAGCTACAGACTGGGCTCGTTCCAAAATCCTCCATGAGCAATATAAATGACATCTAATGCCATGGATCAAACCCTCTTGTCATCCTGAACATCATGGTACCCTTTATAGGGGCTAATTTTTCCTACATACAAAAAGCCTAAAACCAAACCACAAACCCTAACAATGGCAATTCTCAATTCAGTCCACAAAAATGCAATTGGATGATATGGATAGCTTGCAAATGTGTTAAGGAACAATAATCTATAATTATTTTTTGCTATAAGTGACAGAATTACACAATTCGATTTCAAGAAAGAAACAAGATCGTGGATGACTTACAGCGTGTTTTGGTATTGGAAAAGCCTTGTTCTTGATTGATTTCACTTGCTTACACTCCCAGGAAGTGATTGGGATAGCTAGAAGGCCTTGAGGATGCCTGGAAGTATAAATTCGTGTATGCACTTTTTATGTTTTTTCCCAAGTTTTGTTCTTGTTGCTGCGCCTCTCTCTAGCCTTGTTTTGGGTCTACACACGTTCTTTATATAATGAGGAATGAATTAGGGTTTTCAATGTGATCATAATCTTCCTCCATTATTGAATTTGATTCACTTTGAATATCTTTCTAAAATTAGGCAAATTCAATCTTTTTGTCCACACCAATGCTTTGCACGATTTCAAATGCTTGCCAGCTGGATTTGAGACCTGAAACAAGTACAAAATCTTGAGTTTTCAATGCTTTAGATTTTTTCATGATTTGTTTTAATTTAAATTGATTTAATTCAAATAATAATAAAAATAAATAATAAAAACAAGATAATGACAAGTGGAAAAGTCTAGGGCTCGTGGACCATGTTGCCAACTCAAAACAAGTGCAAAAGATTGGGCCCATTTGGCAAAAATTGCAATTTGAGGCATTGTTGACTTTTGGCAATTTTGCAGAAAAGGTCAACTTCACCAATGCATAACTTCCTCAAATTTGACTCTTTGAAGGTGTGCTTGGACTTTTTAGAAAGCTTGATATGTCCTTTAAGCAACCATTTTGGTCTCATATTAATTTGGTATTCCGTGTTCATGTATGAAGCTTTGACAAAAAATGTGTTTTGTTGACTTTTCAAAATGACCTATAATGTCCAAATTCATAACTTTTTATGAGTGCATATTTTGAACTTGGGAGATGAAGATGGATTGCAGAGCATGGAATCCTATTCAAAATGAGCTTTGGATGGGTCATTTATTATAAAGTATGAGAAAGTTATGCTTGGTCAAAGTTGAGTTGACTTTTCCTATAAAACCCTAATTTAGCAACTTTTGGTTCTTGATGAATTGTGAGCAATCCTTGATGAATCATGATCAACCCTTGATCAAATGATGAAATATACTTCAAAATGATAATGTTGACCAAAAATCTTGAAGTTTGACTGTATGTGGGCCACAATTGACTTTTGCCCTAGCACAGTCGATTTTCAGGCCTTTGAGTAATTGACTGAGCAAATTTTCTCTGCAGAGCTTAAAACTTGGCATGGATGATCTTGAGAACATATTAGGACAACGATGAGAATTTAGGATCCCTTGGACTCAAGTATCTTGATGCAATATGAAACCCTAATTTGAGGTAGACTTCCTTAGGAGAGAGCTTGTCTGGTCAACCCTTGGACTACCTTGAGCAACTTGAGGATATTTATTGAAATGTATTGAGAGATATGGGAGGGAAAATTTTGGGGTACAACAACTTCCCATGTTAAATCTTCTTAAACCGGAAGATTTAGATTGGCTTGTCTGCCTTTCGTGATCTGAAGGAGGAAGATGATTGAACACTAGAGTGCCCAGAAATTTGCACTCGCATGAAGTAGTATTTATCTTGTGATGTCGGGAATGGGCTTAAAGATGCCATTTGGAGATTGATGATGGGAGATGGGCTTAAAGACGCCATCCGAAGGAGTTTCAATCACATAAGAGATTCCTTAGCGAGAGCTTGTATAACTGTTGTTGAGGGAGATTTCGCCGGGGAATGTGGTTCTTTGTCTTGGGAGAAAATAGAATTTTAGGAGCTTCAGTCGTCCGTTATTATACTGGTGAATCGTCTCTGTTTGAATTTTAGGAGCTTCAGTCGTTGATTATTCTACTGAGGAATTGTCTCTTGGTCGAAGAGGTGAACATGAACTATTATCTGGTCGTGATCCAGGCTTCATAGTGATAAGACCGACTACTATCTGGTTGTAATCCAGGCTTTACAGTGACTTACTGGGGAGATGAGATCAAACTTGCTATTCGGTCGTAATCCAGGCTTTGCAATTTCTCAATTCTTATCTGGTCGTAATCCAGGCTTCAGAAGGAATTCAAATGTTATATGGTTGCATCTGGGCTTTAACTTGAATTTAGGGCACACTAATATCCGGTCGACTCCAGGCTTCTTAGTAATTGTCCATGTAAAATTGCTATTTGGTCGAAATCCAAGCTTCGCAATGTCTTGTACCGCTATCTGGTTGTAATCCAGGCTTCATGATGTTTCATACCATTATCTGGTCGAATCCAGACTTCATGGTTTCTTGTCCTGTTATCTGGTCGAATCCAGACTTCATGGTTTCTTGTACTGCTATCTGGTCGAATCTAGTCTTCACAATATCTCACTTCTTATCTGGTCGAAATCCAGGCTTCAGAAGAAATCAGGTGGTTATCCAGTCGCATCCGGGCTTCCCTTTGACTGTTGGGCCTACTAATATCCGGTCGAATCCGGGCTTCAGAATAATTGGCCGGGTAAACTTCTATTTGGTCGAAATCCAAGCTTCACAGTGTCCCTTACTGTTATCTGGTTGTAATCCAGGCTTCAGTGTCTCTTACCGCTATCTGGTCGTAATCCAGGCTTCGCGATGTCTCATACCATTATCTGGTCGAATCCAGGCTTCATGGTGTTCGGAGAAATCAAGATACTACCCGGTCGAATCTGGGCTTCATAACTTGTATTAAAGATATACCACTATCTGGTCGCAATCCAGGCTTCGTAGTATTCTTGGTTGCTATTTGGTTGTAATCTAGGCTTCACAACACCTTCTACCATTATCTGGTCGTAATCCAGGCTTCATGGTCTTGTATTGCTATCTGGTTGTAATACAGGCTTCACAATAACTTGTTGAGCTGTTATCGGGTCGTAGTCTGGGCTTCACGGCTTGTGTTTATGATATACCACTATCTGGTCGTAATCCAGGCTTCATGGTTACTTGCTGAGCTGCTATTCGGTCGTAATCCAGGCTTCACGACTTACAGGGGATTAAACTACTATCCGGTTGAATTCGGGCTTCATAGCTTACTTTTAAGAGATACCACTATCTGGTCGTAATTCAGGCTTCGCGATAGTCTAATACTGTTATTCGGTCGTAATCTGGGCTTCACAATATACGGTAGAAATCAAGATACTATCCGGTCGTACCCGGGCTTCATAACTTGAGTTTTATGAGAATTTGATTGTATCTTTCCTGAAAGGTAAAGGTTAGTCGTATGTAATGCATGATATATATCAAGCAATGATGTTCTCAAAATAAATGAGATTGTGTTGTATGATGTGTATGCACAGGTCATGATGCATGGACATGCAATGTTTTTATGATGTTCTCTAGCTGAGGGAAAATAAATCTCGGATTGCTGCTGTAGCGTGAAAGAGTTTCGCTCGCTGAGGGTAACGACCGAAGATGATTGGGAGAATAATCCTGCTGAAGAATGTATTGGTGAGAGAATGACTCTGTGGGGAAGAGATACTCTGCTAAGGATTTGCTGATTTTGGAGGAACAACCTCGACTGTGGATGAATTACCATTACCGGCGATGATAAACTCTGTTGGGGATTAAGCTTCCGTTTGTGAAAGAAATGAACTCCGCTGGGGATAATCTTTTAGTGGCGGATTCACTGGGGATAATCTTCCAGACTCTACTTTGGATAATCTTCCAGACTCCACTGGGGATAATCTTCCAGCGCTGGTGATAGATAAATTCTGCTTGGGGAGAATCTTACCGACTCATTCGCGGTTGCGAACCTCAACTGGGGAGGACTAACACCACTGTCTTTTCCTTACTCTGCGGGGAGTTTATGTATTTTCAGTCATATTCTTCAGCTAGATCTATCCCTGTTCCTGGTGAATAGAGAAACTGTAAGGTCTGGACATTTCTTGTTTGCCCCTGTTTCTGAAATTACGAGTAATCGTCTTTTGTTTCGCATGTAAATATTTATGAGTAGCAATTATTGTCAAATGCATATATCAAAAATTAACCATTAGACGTTCTTTCAAAATAAAACAGAAAAAAGGAGAACAATTTTAAATTTCTTTGTGAAAATAATTGTATTGATTTTGAAGTTGGCTTGTAAATAGGCGTTTTTTGTACAAGAGGCTGACGTCCTAGTAAGAGTACGCCGCCAAAATGATAGAGTTTATACAATTTGTGAAAAATAAAGAAAAACAACTATGTGAACAATCCCACTGGGTTCCAACTCTGCTATTTCCTTTATATCCTTGAGCATCTCATCACTTTGCTACTTGGTTGAAGGTAGACCAGATTGATTGGCGCCGTCCGAGCATGATAGTCGATAACGAGGTCAGGTTTCAAGGTGATCCAATGAGACATAGTGTTACGCTTTGATCCCTAATTTTTGCCTGGACCGCCCTTTTGGGTTTTCGGTCCACCGGGATACCCTTTTTTTCCCAAGCCGCCTTTTCAGGTTTTCGACTCGCCGGGTGTACAGTTTTTTTCATTTTCATCCCTTATTTTTGCCCGACCCTTTTGGTTCGCCGGGAAGCCCTTATTTTTTCCTAGGCCAGTCAACCTAGCGGGTCTTTGATTATGCGTAGTATTTTTTCACTATGTCTTCATTGACGGGGTGAGGAAGTTCGTCACCGTCCATGGTGGTTAGAATCATAGCTCCTCCTGAGAAAATGTTCTTAACCACAAATGGCCTTTCGTAAGTAGGGATCCATTTGCCCCTAGGATCACCTTGCGGCAGTATGATGCGCTTGATTACTAGATCCCCGACTTGGTATTCCTGTCGTCTAACTTTCTTGTTAAATGCCTTGATCATTCGCTTTTGATACGTCTGACCGTGACACACAACAGTAAGTCTCTTCTCGTCAATTAAATTCAGCTGATCAAGCCGGGTCTGGATCCAATCGTCCTCGCTCAAACCTGCATCCTTCATAATCCGAAGAGAGGGTATTTGAACTTCAATGGGCAAGACTGCCTTCATGCCATACACCAGAGAATAGGGTGTTGCCCCTGTTGACGTCCGTGCTGAGGTATGGTACCCATGAACAGCGAATGGTAACATCTCGTTCCAGTCTTTGTATGTCACCGGCATCTTCTGCACAATCTTCTTGATGTTCTTATTAGCCGCTTCAACAGCCCCATTCATCTTCGGCCGGTAGGGAGAAGAGTTGTGATGTTGTATCTTAAACTGTTTGCAGAGTTCGGTGATCATTGTGCTGTTCAGATTTATACCATTGTCCGTAATAATCCTCTCTGGTACACCATATCGACAGACCAAATTATGTCGGATGAACCGCGCCACGACGTTCTTGGTTACTGTAGCAAAGGAAGCTGCTTCAACCCACGTTGTAAAGTAATCAATAGCCACCAGAATGAAACGATGCCTGTTTGACGCAGTAGGTCTGATCTCTCCAATCATGTCGATGCCCCACGTTGCGAAAGGCCAAGGTGCCATCAAAATGTTCAGAGGAACTGGAGGTATATGCAACTTATCAGCATAGACTTGGCACTTATAACAGGTATGAGAATGCTGATAACAGTCGGCTTCCATAGTAGACCAATAATATCCTGCCCATAGGATTTTCTATGCCATGGTATGTCCAATGGAATGAGTTTCGAAAGTACCTTCTTGTAACTCTACCATGATCCTTTCTGCCTCGTTCTTATCCACACATCACAGTAAAGTTGAATCATGGTTACGTTTGTAAAGGATTCCATTACTGATGAAGAACTTCGCAGTGAACCTTCTCAGAAACTTCTTATCATTAACAGATGCATCCTCGGGGTATTCCTGAGCCTCAAGATACCTTTTTACCTCGTGAAACCAAGGTTTATCTGTTACCTCTTTAGTCTCAATGTCACAGCAATGTGCGGGTTCGTCCAACCTCTCAATGGTAATCTGGGGAGCTTCATTGTCCCACCTAACCTTGAACATAGAAGACATAATAGCTAGCGCGTCTGCCAACTGATTCTCCTCTCTTGGGAAATGTTCAAAGGTTATCTCCTCGAAGTGTGGGAGCAACGTCAATACATACTCTTTGTAAGGAATAATATTTGGGTGCTTCGTATCCCACTTGCCTTTGATCTGACTGATCACGAGAGCGGAATCTCCAAACACACTCAAGAACTTAATCCTTAGGTTAATAGCTACTCAGAGGCCCATGATGCACGCTTCATACTCCACCATATTATTGGTGCAGTTAAAACATAATCGGGTGGTGAACGAAGTATGACAACCTTCAGGAGATATGATCACAGTGCCAATTCCATTACCCAACGCATTTGAAGTTCCATCAAAATACATAGACCATCGGGATCCTTCCTCAGGTCCTTCATTCGGTCCAGGTTTCTCACAGTCAGTCACCAACATGATGTTCTCATCCGGGAATTCGAAGTTCATAGTCTGGTAATCATCCACGGCCTGATGTGCCAAATGATCTGCCAACACACTTCCCTTGATTGCCTTTTGGGTCGTGTATTGGATGTCATACTCAGTTAAGATCATCTGCCATCTTGCTATTCTTCCGGACAAGGCAGGCTTTTCGAAGATATACTTGATTGAGTCCATCTTTGATATTAATAGAGTAGTGTGAGTCAGCATATACTGTCTCAGCCGGCGAGCAGCCCATGCCAAAGCGCAGCAAGTTTTCTCAAGCAGTGAGTATCGGGTCTCACAGTCGGTAAACTTTTTGCTAAGGTAGTAAATAACATGCTCTTTTCGGCCAGACTCGTCATGCTGCCCCAGCACGCACCCTATTAAATTATCGAGCACTGTCAAGTATAAGATTAAATGTCTCCCTTCATTTGGAGGCATCAGAATAGGTGGCTCTTGGAGATATTCTTTGATCCTTTCGAAAGCGGTCTGACATTCATCATTCTATCTTACCACTTGATCTTTCTTCAGCAGCTTGAAGATTGGCTCACAAGTAGCAGTCAAGTGTGAGATGAATCGGGCAATGTAACTCAACCGTCCTAAAAAGCCTCTAACTTCCTTTTCTGTTCGGGGAGCTGGCATCTCCTGTATAGCCTTCACCTTTGCAGGATCCACTTGAATACCTTTATCACTAACGACGAAACCCAGCAGCTTACCAGACCTCATTCCGAAGGTGCACTTGTTCGGGTTTAACCTCAGCTTATACATCCTGAACCTGTCAAATAACTTCAAAATATGGTCAAGATGTTCTCCTACAGTCTGGGACCTTGCAATCATGTCATCAATGTATACCTCAATCTCATGGTGAATCATGTCGTGGAACAAGACGACCATGGCGCGCTGATACGTTGCCCCAACATTCTTCAACCCGAAAGGCATTACCTTGTAACAAAAAGTGCCCCACTGCGTAACGAAGGTTGTCTATTCCATGTCTTCGGGACCCATCTTAATCTGATTTTAACCGGAAAAACCATCCATAAAGGAGAAGACCTTATGCTGCGCGGTGTTGTCGACCAAAACATCGATATGATGCAGAGGGAAATCATCTTTGGGGATCGCCCTATTCAGATCCCTATAGTCCACACACATAAGGACTTTACCATCTTTATTCGGCACCGGCACCACGTTGGCAACCCACTGTGGGTAAGAAGTAACTACTAGAAAACTGGCATCAAACTATTTCATGACCTCAGCTTTGATTTTCTCAGACATCTCGGGGCGCATTCGGTGAACCTTCTGCTTCACTGGAGGACAATCTTCTTTGGTTGGCAAGCGATGTACCATAATATCAGTATCCAAACCAGGAATATCTTCATAAGACCAGGCAAAGATCTCAACATAGTCACGCAACATTTGTATCAACCGTTGCTTAACACTAGGCTCCAGATTTGCATCGATCTTGACCTCTTTCTTGTCTTCTTCTGTACCCAGATTTACTGTTTCCACTGGCTCTTCGTGCGACTGTATGGCCCTCTCTTCCTGAAGTAACAGTCTAGCAAGTTCCTCAGGCACTTCACAATCATCCTCACCTTCGTCCTCGGCTTGGTTGATCGGATTTTCGAAGTCATAACTGGTAGTAGCAGAGTCGTTATCAGTGGGATCCAGGGTGGATGTGGACCTGTATTATGATACGTGAGTGTGTGTAAGACAAATAGTTGTTTTGATAAAGTGCGAGATAGAAAAGAAAAACAAGGAACGCAAAATTTGTAATGTAAGAAAACATCCAATGCTTTATTGATGATATATGGAAATGACACATAATAAGCCCTCATAAACAAAGCCACGGTGTCTCGGGCAAGGCATCGGGCCGTAAAAGTTTCAAATTGTCTGTTACAAATATCAAAACAAAAGTCTATTACTATGTAATAAAAGAAACGGGTACGAAGTCCTTCGCCGTCCAATTTTTCAAGCCACCGTTGGTAGTCGGGTAAATCCAATTGTCGAAATATGACTCTTCATCATCATCTTAAATTGTGTTCACTCCCAGATTATTGATGCGCAGAGGAGGTCTTCCAATCCGCGCACGTCGAACAACCCTTTGAGCTTCTGCAGTAAAACCCAAACCAAACTTGTCAGTCTTGTATGCAAAGTCAGGGAGTTGGCCCCAATTCGCACACCCACCTTTTTCAACAACAGCCCTAGCATCCTTGAGGGAAGCCATCTTCATTGGAGGTCCGTTAGCAGCAATTTCAGTCAACGCCGGAGTCTGGGGGACTTCTTCAAAGTTCTGGCATGGGGTTTCAATGAACTCCCCGTCCATATCCACATACCGAAAGGAATTAAGGTGGCTCATCATGTATTCCTCTTCTCCCTGCACCGTAACAATCTTTCCATTTACTGGATATTTTAACACTTGATGGAGCGTAGAAGTTACTGCTCTAGCTTTTTGAATCCATGGGCGACCCAACAAACAAGAATAAGATGGTCGAATGTCCATCACATAGAACATAAACGCAAAAGTCTGGGAACCAACCTTAACAGGGACATCCACCTCCCCTTGTACCATCCTTTTGGACCCGTCAAAGGCCCTAACCACAATATTACTAGGCTTCAGAACCAACCGTTCACAATCCAGCCGATCTAATGCTTTCTTGGGTAAAACATTTAATGAGGACCCAATGTCCACCAACACGTGGGCCAAAGTAGTGCCCCTGCACTCGATCGAAATATGCAGAGCATCATTGTGATTCCTTCCTTTGGCAGTCAAATCTGCGTCGGAGAAACCCAACCCGTTGTCACTAGTCAAACTAGCCACACAGTCTTTGAATTGATCAGCAGATATTTCCTGCGGCACATGCGCAGTTTTAAGGAAAGCAATTAAAGCCTTTGCATGGGCTTCTGAGCACAACAATAAATACAACATAGAGATCTTCGACGGGGTTTGCCCCAACTGTTCGACTATGTTGTAGTCACTTTTCTTGATAATCTTTAGAATTTCCTCTATCTCCTGCCTAAAGGTTTCAACAATGACTTTCTTAGGTGCCTCCATCCGGGCAGGCCCACCTGTAACTTCTTTGCCCCGAGTGTCAGATGACTCGGCGACAGGGGTGATAACTGGCGTAAGAATTGGAACAGCAGTTGGCGTACTGGCAGAAGGAATAACAACAGGCTTTTGAACAGTCGGAGGAGAAATCTCAGGAGAGAAGAGTCTTCCGCTTCGGGTGACCTTGCTAGACCCGAAAATATTGCTGACACCAGTATCAGCCTCTTCAACCTTCAAGTCTTGTTTAATCCCATGATAATACACATCGGCCCCAAAGTGCCATGGGACAACCTTATCCGAAGTGTAAGGGATAGGCCCAAGAATAGTAATGATCAACGGAGCAACTCTTGGAACAGATGTAATCCTAACAGGCTTTCTCGAGGAAGCCTTGGAAGGATTGGCGGAAATGGTTATTATGGAAACATCTTCAACAGGAATCAACGAAATCAAAGTTTTCTCGAACAAGATCTCTTTGTTATCCATTAGGCGCTGAACACCTGATTTCAATAGATGGCAACTAGTAGGTAGGATGGAACAGAGGTGGCAACCTTCGCCACAGCCCGAAAATAAACCGACCAACAATAGGTTCTTCTTTACGGTCATCAACGGAGTAGAAATGTTTTCCACGGAGGTCACAAATGAATCACCGTCTACAGCATTTACTCCACGCTTGGGCATAGGAGAATTCATGACATTAGGCTTTTCTGGTGCGTCAAACTCAATTTCTTTAGCTTCAATCAAATCTTGCACCTTATTCCTCAAGGCCCAACAATTGTTGGTATCATGCCCTGGGCTATCAGAGTGATAGGCACAGCGAGCGTTTGGATTATACAGCGGAGAGGTGGTACTGGGATTCTTTGAAGCTTCCCTTAGAGTTACCAGGTTAGTCTTCAACAATTGCGGCAGAATTTGAGACAGGGTCGTACTGAGCTGAGTATAATGTCTTTACGGTCTCTCTACTCTTTGCTGATTGTTGCGTTGTGGGGCAACAGTAGGTCTTAATATTACCATCACATTCACTTCTTGGCGGCACTCAGGTCGGTTTTGGCTCCTCGAGCTGTAAACTGCACTAGCTTCTTTCCAGAAAGGCTTCTTTTCTGTACTTGATAAAGCACCTTTCTGTATTTTGCCACTTCTGATACCAGCCTCTACTCTCTCCACAGTCATAATCAATTCAGTGAACCCAGACGATGAACTACCGATCAATTGATGGAAATATGGACCAGACAAAGTCCCAAGAAACATATCCACCAACTCCCTATCAGATAGAGGGGGTTGTACTCTTCCAGCCAGATATCTCCATTTCTGAGCGTAGTCCTTAAAACCTTCGCTCGCACCCATGGACATACTCTGAAGCTGAGTATACGTGGGAGCAAGGTCGGCATTATACTAGTATTGCTTGTAAAAAGCAGCAGCAAGGTCCTCCCAGTTGCAGACATTAGCTCCCTCTAATTGATAGAACCATTCAGGCTGAGTCCCTGACAGACTATCTTGAAAGAAATGAACCCAGAGATTCCTATCAGCAGTGTATGGTTGAATCTTTCTGACGTATGAGCGGAGGTGTAGCTTTGGGCGGGATGCTCCATCATACTTAGAAAAAATCGGAGCCTTAAACTTGTGAGGGATCACTACCCCTGATGCTAGCCCCAAATCTCCAAAATCCAAACCAGGAACCTTCAGAATCTCCATTGCACTCAGACGGTCTTCAAGTTGCTTATGCATATCCTCAGCAGGAGGATACTGTTCATCATTAAAATCAATGTCATTATCAGAGACCACAAGACTAGGAGCCTTCCTTTCCTATTGATTCTCTCCCCCTCCCGATGAATGAGACAGATCAACTTCCTCTCGTAACCTATTCCCAAATCTATAACCCATATTCAGTAGAACCGCCTTCTTCTTCTTCTTCTTCTTCTTCTTCTTGTCCTTCAAGATAAGAGGCTTCAAATCTTGTTGTCCTTTAGCCAAGTTCAGGAACATCTCCTGAAATTGAGCATTTTGTGCTTGAATAGCCTTAATAGCTTGATCGTTAGATGTTTCAGCAGACATTTTATGCTGAAATAAACAACGAAGAAGATAAGAGACCTGTAATAGTACCTGTGATGAGGTGCATGGTAATGGAATGCGTATGAAATGATTTGAAATACATTGGGAGATTCAAATTTGTAAACCAAAATAAAACACACTTTATTAGATTAAAACTTGTAACATTGTTTAACAATGCCTTTAAGGCGTTACAAAAGAAATACTGAAAAGAAAATCTAAACTAGAAACAATAAAAGACATCAGAAATCCCATGGTCGTTTTCCCTTCGTGCTGACATAATCGTTGATTGTCCTCTCATTCTCAAGCTGCCTTGTAAGCTTCAAGATCTTCTGTTCCTGCTCATGATACTTCTCCCTATAGGTATCCCTTTCTTCCTTTAACTGGATCCAATATCTCTTTATTGCCCCAAGATCAGTAGGCATATAGGGATGGAGGACTGTATAAGGAACCCTTTCTTCATCAGTATGCTCTATAATCACCGGCAAAATAGCTTCATAGGGCATCCCCAGATTTTGAGCACGGGCTCGAACCCACTGGAGATAAGGTTGCATCAGGAGAGAAGTATTTAGTCCTAGCTCATGTGAGTCAGACCTGTTCACCCTGCCCCAGGCTCGTATAAACCTGCGGCGATGCCCGTCAACGTCCCCTTTATAGTCAAAGACTATATCTGTAAGCAGCAACTCGTGAGGACCATCCCTCTGAGCTCGTCCAAACTGTTGTAGAGCCAAGCAAGGGTTGTAGGTTATTCCTCCTATAATTCCAAGCAATGGAACATTGGGGTATTCCCCACATCGATCAATGACAACTACTCTTTCCATATCTTTAGAACTCCAAAGGATATCCGTATGAGCAAGGGACATGATTCTGTAAGCCCAACCTACACCTTCCTCATTCTTTAATACAAATTTGGGGAGATGCAAAATAAACCACCTTGCCAACAACGGTGTACAACACATGAGAGTTCCCCTTCTTCTCACAGTACGGGTATAAAGCGCATGTATAATGTCACCTAGAAGAGTAGGCAGCGAGTTACGAGACATGAAGATCTTAACTGCATTCACATTGATGAAAGAATCTGGATTCAGGAAAAGAACCAAGCCATAGATGAGGAGAGCCAAGATGTCTTCAAATGCTTGAAAATCCAAGCTATTCCAGAACTGTTGAGCTTGATCGATCAAAAACTTAGCCAAGAAACCTTTAACCCCACTCCGAGTCTCCTAGTTAGACACTACATCAACCCTTTTTAGATGTAGGACTGGAGCAATATCCTCTGGCCTAGGAGCTATCTCCAAACCTGTAAAGGGTGTCTGCTCGAGGATAGATATGCCTAAGTAAATCAGAAAACTCCTTCAAAGTAGGGACTAGCTGATAGTCCGGGAAGGTGAAACAATGATGCAACGGATCAAAGAACTGAAAAAGGATGCTCATCATTTGCTCATCCAACTTTTAAGTGACCAGGCTAAGGAGATGACCATGTCTTCTAACAAAGGAAGAAGTATCAGGAACTTTTGAGACTAACTCTCTGAGCTGAGCAGGGATTTGTACGAAGTTGACTCGAGTAGTATTTTTGCGCATAGAAGCCATAATCTGCAAAACAGAACAAATATGAATTCCCTCGGTCTTTGAAATGGTTAGTCTGATGAAATATGTATGCTATGTCATGATCCATGATGTCATGATAAACACACAACATGTATAGTAGGTATCAAACATGGTAAAGGAAAACAAGTCACACAATAGCCCTTAAATTTCAGGCTTGCATGGAGTCTAGATACTACCCTCTTGCAGTTTAGTTGGTTCAACCTGTCCTAATAATAGTAACCGGGTTCTAGACGTTCTCAATATCACTGACCATCCTCCATCAGTCATAGTTTCAGCTCACGCACTATTTTCTTGCGGCCGGAACCATCTCAAGAGTATGATCTCAATGAGCGTAGCATCGAGTATCAACCAGTTCCCATCTCTACATCGAGACCGGCTATCTCACTACTTCCTATGGCTAAGTTGGTCAATTATAGGTTCTAAGGTCAGTTGATGCTTAACGACCCATATAGAAGCCCTGTATTCTCCTTGTTCCTCCACAAGGGATACCGGTACCAACTAATGTGCCACATCAACGTAGCTACTGCTTCAACCGTATCGGTCTACACCGTACAGTTCCCTCACAATTTATTGCTACTTACCAAAAAGGTGTTCCCCAGATCCGGCTTAGGATCTATAGTAACTCCGATACAAAGCCCACAAAAATAAAGCAATCAAATCAAACAATAGAAAGCAATATGATGAACTAATCCTAAGGTACACCCCACTTATTAATTCCCCAGCAGAGTCGCCAGTTCTGTGATACGGTTGCCAGAACCGGGACTGTTTTTTAGGAATTCCGGTTTGAGTTTTGCATTTGTGTTTACAAAATGTCGCGGTAAGAAAGACTCGCCACCGACTTTTATTTTATCCAACAAGGAAAGGAAAAAAGCAAAGAAGAATTCCTTTTTCGAGATTATTCTGAGTACGGGGTGTATATTATAGAAAGGGAAGGTATTAGCATCCTTTCTATCCGTAGTTATCTACGGGATCTTAGGTACTTGCTCATTTTTTCAAAATTGCTTCTTTGTGTTTTTGGGTGATTTGAAAAGTTTTTTGTTTTGACTTCGATTTAACTCTTGCTTCTGTCTTCAAGAGTGTAATGAAGTATTGTTGAAAACTTTGTTTGAAAGGAGTGTAAGTGTGAAAAAATTTGTTTTGATTGAGCAAGTACTTAAGAACTAATCTACCTACTCGAAAAAAGAATCATTCTATGTTCGTTTCCTTTAGACAGTGCTATCCCACTATTAGTGAGTAGGTAGCACCGTCGTTGGAGTTTTGAGGGTCAATTCAAAAGGGATGTACGATCACTAAAGCAACATTAGGACGTCTTAGTAATAACCCTAATGCCTTACATCAATTATCCGAGGCAACAATATCCGAGGCAACCATTCCGAGGCAACTTTGATCGTTGAGACAAAAGGACGTCCACTAAAACATCCTATACTCAATGACCGTTTACCGAAGGCAACCAAAGTGGGAGTGTACACTCAGGAGTGTGCATGTGCGAGTGATTCAATTTCAAATTATTTATCTTTGCACATTTTAGGGTTATCTAACTGTTTTAAAGTTTTACATACATTCTTGTCATGCATCCTAATATCATACATCTAACAGTTTAATGTTTTGCGGAATTTAAAGTGCGGAAATTAAACTACGCTAATACAAGGCTTCAGGTATTTACCTAGCCAAAAACAAACCCTTAAAAAATAAAGCGATAAATGAAAACAAAGACCTAATTAAGCTATTACAACTTGTGAGCAATTACATTAATAGGATAAAAATAAATAATGAAACGCGCGCGAGAAAAATTAGATCGGGAGAGAACTAGGATTTTTGACCCTTTCTAACCTAATTAAAAGAAAAATTGTTTTTTTGTTGTTTTTAATTGTTTTTTAAGAAAAAAAGAATTAAGTTTTTAAATTAAATACACAATTAATTAGCTAATTAAATTAATTAATGAAAATAAATAAATGACCTATTTTTTATGTTTTTGGTTATTTTTAAGAAAAAGGAAAATATTATTAAGTTAGAAATAAAACCCTAATTATTCTAATTAATTTTAATTTATTTACAAAACAATTAAAGTTACCTAAAATTAACAACCTAATTAAATTAATTGAATTTTTGTATAAAAAATACATATCCTAAATTTAATTGGATGAAAAATATTTTTGTGATTTTTTGATAAAAAGAAAATAATTAATTTGTTAGTAAAATATAAATAAAATAAATTAATTAAAACAAAAGTAAAAAAGAAAAGATAAAGAGATTGGGCCTGAAAACAACAATTTGGGGAGGTGAAGATAGCAAGCTTGGGCCCATGAAGATAAAGTCCATGTTTGACTTCCAAGATCTCTTGTCATGCGTTGATTGGGCTTCATGGTGTTCCTCCATTGATGGCCTTTGGATCTGGCCATCTGGCCACTTGGCAGGCTGGATGATGATGGACCATGGTGGTCATTGGCCTTATGTACGTGCTGGATCCTGAAAAGGAAAATAATATGAAGAATATGGGGACCTGGGATTCGAACCCAGGCCCTGAAACACTTTCCAACGCTCCACTTACCAACTGTGTTGGCTGCTTTGTTTGTATATAAGATAAATAATAAGGATAATATATAATAATGGGCGTTAGTGGAGAGAGAAAGCGACAAAATTCAAACAGGCCAATTCCATGGTGCCAGCTAATCATCTTCTTCCTTTCTCCATTGGTAAAAGTCCCAGACTTTTACCTACGGACGTTCGTCCATAGCTACAGGCTGTGCTCGTTCCAAAATCCTCCATGAGCAATATAAATGACATCTAATGCCATGGATCGAACCCTCTTGTCATCCTGAACATCATGGTACCCTTTATAGGGGCAAATTTTGCCTGCATACAAAAAGCCTAAAACGAAACCACAAACCCTAACAATGGCAATTTTCAATTCAGTCCACAAAAATGCAATTGGATGATATGGATAGCTTGCAAATGTGTTAAGGAACAAGAATCTATAATTATTTTGTGCTATAAGTGACATAATTACACAATTCAATTTCAAGAAAGAAACAAGATCGTGGATGACTTACAACGCGTTTTGGTATTGGAAAAGCCTTGTTCTTGATTGATTTCACTTGCTTACACTCCCAGGAAGCGATTGGGATAACTAGAAGGCCTTGAGGATGCCTGGAAGTATAAATTCGTGTCAGCACTTTTTATGTTTTTTTCCAAGTTTTGTTCTTGTTGTTGCGCCTCTCTATAGCCTTCTTTTGGGTCTGCACACGTTCTTTATGTACTGGGGAATGAATTAGGGTTGTCAATGTGATCATAATCTTCCTCCATTATTGAATTTGATTTGGATTTGATTCACTTTGAATATCTTTCTAAAATTAGGCAAATTCAATCTTGTTGTCCACACCAATGCTTTGAACGATTTCAAATGCTTGCCAACTGGATTTGAGACCTGAAACAAGTACAAAATCTTGAGTTTTCAATGCTTTAGATTTTTTCATGATTTGTTTTAATTTAAATTGATTTAATTCAAATAAAAATAAAAATAAATAATAAAAACAAGATAATGACAAGTGGAAAAGGCTAGGGCTCGTGGACCATGTTGCCAACTCAAAACAAGTGCAAAAGATTGGGCCCATTTGGCAAAAAATGCAATTTGAGGCATAGTTGACTATTGGCAATTTTGCAAAAAAGGTCAACTTCACCAATGCATAACTTCCTTAATTTTTACTCTTTGAAGGTGTGCTTTGACTTTTTAGAAATCTTGAGATTTCCTATAAGAAACCCTTTTGGTCTCATCTCAATTTGGTATTCCATGTTCATGTATGAAGCTTTGACAAAAAAGGTGTTTTTGTTGACTTTTCAAAATGACCTATAATGTCCATATTCATAACTTTTTGTGAGTGCATATTTTGAACTTGGGAGATGAATATGGATTACATAGCATGGTATTCTCTTCAAAATGAGCTTTTGATGTCTCATTTCTCATAAAGTATGAGAAAGTTATGCTTGGTCAAAGTTGAGTTGACTTTTCCTGCAAAACCCTAATTTAACAACTTTTGGTTCTTGATGAATTGTGAGCAATCCTTGATGAATCATGATCAACCCTTGATCAAATGATTAAATATACTTCAAAATGAGAATGTTGATAAAAAATATTGAAGTTTGACTGTATGTGGGCCACAGTTGACTTTTGCCCTAGCACAGTCGATTTTCAGGCCTTTGAGCAATTGACTGAGCAAATTTTCTATGCAGAGCTTAAAACTTGGCATGGATGATCTTTAGAACATATTAGGACAATGGTGAGCATTTAGGATCCCTTGTACTCAAGTATATTGATGCAATATGAAACCCTAATTTGAGGTAGACTGCCTTAGGAGAGAGCTTGTCTGGTCAACCATTGGACTACCTTGAGCAACTTGATGATCTTTCTTGAAATGTATTGAGAGATATGGGAGGGAAAAATTTGGGGTAAAAAACATGAGATGCGGGATATGCAAATGACTGAATGATAAAATGATGCAACTGGAATGCAAAGTTCAAAGCTAGACCAAAAATAAAAAGATAGGATCAATTTAGGGTACGACAACTGCCCCTATTTAATCGTCTTAAACCTGAATGTGAGATTGGCGTCGACCTTTCATAAGTTCAAGGTGGAAGACGATTAAATACCAGGGCCCGAAATTTTCCCTAGAGAGATGGTGTGAGTGTTATTCACTAGTGTGAATGTCTGCTGGGGAAAAGACAAACTGGTCTTCTGGTGGACTGGTGATGATGGATAAACATGGTTGAAAAAGGGTAGCTTGTACTGGGGTAATGGTGCCGATACAAGGTTTTTGAGGGAATGAGTGGCAGGGTGACTGAAAGGATATGGTTGACAATATCGCGGTGACTGGAGGTAAGAAACTTTAAAGATAACACGAAGGTAAAGTCTGCGGAAGACTTAAGACCCTAAGAGGATAGCGTGAGGGTGAAACCTACGAATGGCCCACAACCCTAAAAAGAGATAACGCGAAGGTAGGACCTACGGATGATCTTCGACCTTAAAAACAAGACGAGGAGAGGGTAAAGCTAAGGTAAGATCTACGAACGATCTACGACCCCTAAAACATAACACGATGGTAAGATCTACGGACGATCTACGATCCTAAAAACATAACGCGATGGTAAGATCTATGAACGATCTACGACCTTAAAATGCGAAGGTAAAACCTACGGACGGTCTACGACCTTAAGAGGATGAGAGGGTAAAGTATACGGACGACCTACGACCCTAGGAAAGATAAAGTTAAGATAAAATCTTCGGACGATCTACGACCCTAAAAAGACACCACTATGGTAAGATCTACAGACGATCTACGGCCTTAAAAGACAACTCGACGGTAAGATCTACGAATGATCTACAACCTTAAAAAAAGATGATGCAAGGGTAAAGTCTACGGACGACCTACGACCCTAGGAAGATAAAGTGAAGGTAATATCTATGGGCGACCTATGACCTTAGAAAGATAAAGCGACGGTAAGATCTATGGACGATCTACGATCCTAAGAAATATGACGCGAAGGTACGACCTTAAAAGAGGTAAAGAGGAGAAGGTAAAGTCTACGGACGACCTACAACCTTAAAAAAACATAACGTGATGGTAAGATCTACAGACGATCTACGATCCTAAAATGCGAAGGTAGAGAGGGTAAAGTCTACGGACGACCTACGACCCTAAGAGAGATAAAGTGAGTATTGAGAGTTAGGGAGCATGACGTACTGGCACCATGGTTTATTTTAGTTGGTAATGTAATAACAGATGTTAACTGGGAATTATGAGGATGAAATTTTGGTGAGGATGTTTTGTTGACTTGGAGATTTATTTGGGGCTTTCAAGCGAGATACCAAATATGGCTCATGCTTCAAAATGCATTTGAAGTGTGACATGATGATCCATGGATATGCTATGCGTTTGAGGATGCAATGCAGTATGTCGTGATGATTATTGTATGCAAAATGTTAAAAACTCATTGGGATCTGTTGCTTGTCATCTTGAGGTACCAATATGGACTGGTGCCTGAAATTTGAGAAGAAAGAGTTAGCCTTGTCGAGTTCACTGGGGAATTAAATCTTGCTGAGGAGAAAAGACTTGACCTGACTTCCTTCATGTGTTGGACTTTGTGAATAACTGAAAAAGAGACGTGGATCTCAACCAATGCCCCAGGACTCTCTGAGTGGGAGAATCGGTCGACTGTAAGGAGATGACGAGGATGACATCTTGGTCCAGGTGACCGTCATGACTTTCTACCTGCACAGAAGGACGAACACTTGAACCCCACAAAATTCCCTTGGGATGCCTTCATATCCATGTAATGTAGTGTTTCACATCTTAGCTCGTGATTATTATTTACTTATTGTTTTCAATGCAATGCTTAACAAAGAATTTAAATCACAATTCGCATACGAAAAATAAAGTAAAAGAGCATAACAAAGATTTTTAATGGAAGGGAAAATTTTTATTAATGAGTTCGGCCCGTGAATGGGCATTCATACATAGAAACAACTCTTAAATGAGGAAGTTGCAGAAAAGAAAAGAAATACAACGATTAAAATGGCAATAAGAAAATCTCAAACTTCCGTTAAAACTAATATTGCTATAGTTCTCATATCCCGGGTCATCCTAATGCCGTGCTTCCAAAGGATAATAGTTAGATCGATCCATCCCGCATTAGGAAGGTGTACGTGAAGAATCTTCAGACTGCAGTCTCTCGCTTTCTGTCCCTAATTTTTACCTGGATCGCCCTTTCGGGTTTTCAATCCACTGGGACACCCATTTTTTCCTAAGCCGCCCTTTCGGGTTTTCGACTTAGCGGGTTATTATTTTTTTTTAGCCCTAATTTTTGCCTAAGCCGCCCTTTCAGGTTTTCGACTTAGAGGTTCCTTTCATGTGTAATAATTTTTGAATGAGTCTGAATTGACTGGAAGCGAAACGTCTTCCCCATCCATGTTTGTCAGGATTAGAGCACCTCCTGAGAAAGCTTTCTTCACGATGTACGGTCCCTCATAGTTGGGAGTCCACTTGCCTCTTGGATCAGTGTGGATTGGGAGAATCTTTATTAAGACCAGGTCACCTGAGTGGAATTCTTGAGGCTGAATCTTCTTGTCAAATGCCCTCTTGAGACGCTGTTGGTATAACTGACTGTGACAAATGGCTGCCAGGCGCTTTTCTTCGATGAGATTGAGTTGGTAGAGTCTCGTTTGAATGCAATCTGCTTCATCAAGTTTAGTATCCGTTAGAACCCTTAAGGAAGGAATCTCCACTTCGACCGGGAGTACCGAATCCATACCATAAACTAGTGAAAATGGAGTTGCCCTAGTGGAAGTACGCACCGAAGTTCGATAGCCATGCAGGGAAAAAGGAAACATCTCATGCCAATCTTTGTATGTTCTCACCATTTTCTGGACAATCTTCTTTATGTTCTTGTTAGCGGCTTCAACTGCCCCATTCGTCTTTGGCCGATAGGGTGATGAATTATGGTGCTCGATCTTGAACTCTTCACACATTTCCTTCATCATATTGTTGTTGAGATTTGACCCTTTATCAGTGATGATCTTGTTAGGAGTTCCATACCGGCATATGATCTCTCTCTTGATGAAACGAGTGACAACTTGCTTGGTCACATTCTTGTACGGTGCCACTTCCACCCACTTGGTGAAGTAGTCAATAGCAATAAGGATAAACCTGTGTCCATTTGAAGCGCTCGGCTCGATGCGTCCAATCATATCGATACCCCATATTGCAAAGGGCCATGGTGAAGCAATTACATTCAAAGGAGTGGGAGGAACATGTATCCTGTCTGCGTAAACCTGACATTTATGGCACATTTTGGTATATACACAACAATCACTTTCCATCGTCATCCAGAAATAACATGCTCGTAGGATTTTCTTGGTCATAGAATGCCCACTAGCATGAGTCCCAAAAGAGCCCTCATGTATTTCTCGTATAATGGATTCTGCCTCATGTCTATCCACGCATCTGAGCAGAACCGAATCATAGTTTCTCTTGTACAGAACGTCTCCTGACAATAAAAACTTAGACGCCAACCTCCTGAGAGTCCGCTTGTCACAAATCGTAGCACCTTCAGGGTACTCTTGCTTTTCAAGATATCTTTTGATGTCGAAATACCACGGCCTTTCGTCTGATACATCTTCAGTTGTGAGACAATGAGCAGGGAAAATATGTGCTGGCTCCTTGTAATGACAAATCCTTATACTAGGTGCATGATTCGGGTAACTGACTTTGAACATTGCTGCTAAAGGGGCCAGAGCATCTGCCAGTTGATTCGCTTCTCTAGGAATGTTCTCAAAGGTGACCTCATCGAAAGTGGGCAACAACTCAACTATGTAATCCCTGTATGGAACCAAATTAGGGTGCCGTGTATCCCAATCACCCCGTACTTGATGTATCACTAAGGCAGAGTCCCCATAAACTTCAAGAATCTTGATCTTCAAATCAATGGCGGCTTCAAGGCCCATCACACAAGCTTCGTATTCAGCGACATTATTCGTGCAATCAAAACATAATCTGGAAATGAAAGGTATGTGAGTATCGCGTGGAGAGGTCAGAACTGCCCCAATACCATGACCCATAGCATTTGACGCACCATCGAACGTGAGAGTCCATCACTCCCCTAGTTCAGGTCCTTCATTGTCATCAAGTTTCATAATATCCTCGTCTGGAAAGTCGAACTTTATAGGCTGATATTCTTCCAATGGTTGGTAAGCGATATGATCAGCAAGAATGCTACCTTTGATGGCCTTTTGTGTGACGTACTGGATGTCATACTCAGACGAAAGCATTTGCCACCGAGCCAATCTGCCTGTAAGTGCTGGTTTATCGAAGATGTACTTTATCGAATCCATCTTAGAGATCAGAAGTGTAGAATGTGTCAACATATACTGCCTCAAACGTCGGGTTGCCCATGTAAGAGCACAACAAGTCTTCTCAAGTAAGGAATACCTTGATTCACAATCAGTAAACTTCTTGCTCAAATAGTAAATGGCGTGTTCTTTTCGTCCAGTATCATCATGTTGTCCGAGCACACTAACCCATAGATCCTTCAAGCACAGTCAAATACATAATGAGAGGTCTCCCGGGAACTGGTGGTATGAGTATTGGTGGTTCTTGAAGATACTGCTTAATCTTCTCGAAAGCTTATTGACAACTCTCATCCCAACAAACATCTTGATTCTTGCGTAACAATTTAAAGATGGGTTCACATGTAGAAGTAAGATGGGAAATGAACCTGGCTATGTAAATCAACCTTCCAAGGAAACCTCGTACTTCTTTCTCATTTTTCGGCGCCGGCATATCTTGTATTACTTTTACTTTGTCTGGATCTACTTCAATTCCTCGTTGACTCAAGATAAAACCAAGTAACTTTCTCGACCGAACCCCAAAGGTGCATTTGTTGGGATTAAGCCTTAACCTGAACTTTCGCAAACGATCAAAAAACTTCTTCAAATGAACCAAATGTTCTTCCTCAGTCTGTGACTTCACAATCATGTCGTCCACATAAACCTCGACTTCCTTATGAATCATGTCGTGAAAGAGAGTCACCATAGCTCGCTGATATGTCGCACCAGCGTTTTTAATACCGAAAGGCATGACTCTATAGCAAAAGGTACCCCAAGGAGTTGTGAAAGTTGTTTTGTCCATGTCCCCCGGAGCCATCTTTATCTGATTGTAGCCAGAGAATCCATCCATAAAGGAGAACACCGAAGACTGAGCAGTGTTATCAACCAATACATCAATATGAGGCAACAGGAAATCATCCTTCAGGCTTGCTCTATTCAAGTCTCGGTAGTCAACATACATACGTACCTTACCATACTTCTTAGGTATGGGCACAATGTTAGCAATACAAGGCGGGTAATTTATCACAGATAGAAAACCTGCTTCAAGCTGTTTCTGAACCTCTTCTTTGATCTTCAAGGCCATGTCGGGTCTGGTTCTTCTTGGTTTTTGCTTTACAGGAGGACATTCTGGCTTGAGTTGCAATCTATGCATTACTATATCAGTGTCTAAGCGCGACATGTCTTCATACGACCAGGCGAAGATGTCAGCATACTCTTGAAGCAATTCAATCAACCCCTTATTTTCTTCACTTTGCAAGGCGGCCCCTATCTTGACTTCTCTCTTTACTTCTTCGGTACCGAGATTGACGACTTCTGTTTCCTCTTGATACGAATATATGACCTTCTCTTCCTGTCTCAAGAGCCTGGCTAGTTCTTCAGGGACCTCACAATGTTACTCACTATCTTCGTTAGCACGACCGACTGAATTCTCAAGGATATAAGGAGCCATAGCATTATCATTTCAAACGGAGTCTGAGACGGATATGCATGATCGATGATTTTATGTTTTATTTTTAGAAAGTGCAAAAGAATATTTAGAATATGAAAAGAAAAGTATTGCCATTTTTATTTTGAAAAAGTAAAAGTAAAAGAAAAGACAGAGAACAAAATTCTATGCGAAAGTGCGATTTTTTCATTCAATGTTAAACGAAGATTGAAACATAAAGGGCCCCTTCTACTAGCTGTCAGTATGCCTTGGGCAGGACATACAACTTAAAATGGAAACAGAAAATTACACATCAAGGAAAACAACTTCAGGGATGTCCATGGCAGTCCAATTGCTGAGCTCCTGGTTTGGCGCAACTTGATAGATAAATCTTGAAATATCTTCATCATCACCTTATGCATCTGTGGAGAGTACTTGTCCTTCTTTGCTTACACCAGCACTGACGAACACTTCAGAAATTGGGGGAACCTGATGTCCTTTGAGAGGAACCCAACCAGCTTGCACGGAGGATAATGGCTGATACCCAAGACCAAAACGATCTTTCTTCTCTGGAACTTCAATCAATTTTCCCCAACTGTCATGGGGAGGTCTAGCTTCTATGACGGCTTTGGCATCCTTCAAAGAGGCCAGGGGTATCTCAGACTTCTTACATTCCACGACGAGGATTTTGTCAACAGTAATAATCTCCAGAGCTTGAAAGGGCAACTCTTGTACCTCGCCTTCCACTTCCACAAAACGGTAAGTAGTCAGATTATTAATCACTATGTCTTCTTCCCCACAAACAACGACAACTTGGTCATTCACAATGAACTTCAGGCGTTGATGAAGGGTAGATGTCATAGCTCATGCTACATGAATCCATGGACGACCCAAAAGGCAAGTATAGGATGGACGAATGTCCATAACATAGAATGACAAATAGAAAGTGTGGGGACCAATCTTGACAGGAAAATCCACTTCTCCATCCATCGATCTTCTCGAACCATCAAATGCTCGAACATTTAGAGTGGAGGGCCTCATCATTACTCTTTCCATATTCAGCTTAAACAAGGTAACCTTAGGCATCACATTGAGTGAAAACCTGTATCCACCAAAACTCGAGATAAAATATTGTCCAAAGACTTCATAGAAACATGCAGTGCTTTATTGTAGGATCTGCCTTCAATTGGGAGTTCATCATCGTAGAAACCCAAACAATTTCCCACAACAATATTGGTGACTATTCCTTCAAACTGGGCCACAGAGATGTCTTGGGTAACATGAGAAAAACATAAGGTCTTCAATAAGGCGTTGCGGTGGGCCTCTGAACACAAAAGGAGAGACAAGATGGAAATCTTGGATGGTGTCTGGTTGAGATGGTCCACTACTTTGTAATCACTCCGCTTGAGAATTCTCAAAAGTTGATCCGCTTCTTGTCCTACAGAAAGTTCGGGTTGATTATCCATCACTTGCTTTCCCCTGATCTTAGCTAGAGCTTCACTGTTAGTTTCCTTAGGAGGTGGTGGTGGAGGAGAAAAGATCTGACCACTGCGAGTCATGTTACTTGTTCCCGCAATGTTGGTAACATTCTTGTCACCAACCGGAGGGCACTCATACCTCTTTCCATGAATATAGACTACATTATACTCTCATGGAACTTCCTTCGAGTCGTTTCTTACAGGAGGAATAGGAGCTTGAATCATTATGGGGGTAATAGGAACCTGAATTGTTAACGGGATACTAGGGGTGGCTGAAAAGCTTCTCGGATAGTAGGGGATTTTCAAGACATCAATCTCTTCTTCTAGGAACACTTTCTCTATCTGTAAGACACCTTCATCGATCAACTGTTGGATGGCCGTCTTCAAATCAGCACACTCTTCTGGTTTAGAAGAACAAGTTAAGCAGAAGTCATGGAGTTCTTGTAGCACCTCATGCTTCAACAAATTTTCTCTGGCAGTTTCCAAAGATATCTTAATTTCATCAACCTTTGATAGCAAAACCTGTTCATTAACTTCTTCAATAGCATTGACTGTTCCCCCTTGATGAGGAGGCATGGGATTATTTCGAATATTCGGACCAACAGGATTGAAGTTGATGGATTTTGCATCGATGAGATCTTGAACTTTGAACTTGAATGCTCTATAATTTTCAATTGTATGGCCTTGGGCCCCATAATGGAATTCACAATGAGCATTAATATCATATCCCCTAGGGAGAGGATTTGGCGGTGGACCAAGTTCGCGCAATTGAACCATTTGACTAGCAAGTAACTGTGGGAGAAGCTGAACGTAGGACATGGGAATGAGATCAAATCTTCTTTCAGGGGCTCTCTGTCTTTGAGGAGCTCTCGAAACTTGGAGATGTTGATTCGGTTGTTGATAAGTAGTAGGAGGTGAAAACTGTTGTTGTGGAGCATAATGTGGTTGCGGAGAGAAAGGTCGTTGTTGGGCCATCCAGGGTGTTGGAGTTGTAGCAGCATATACTTGAGGAACAAATTGGTTAGGAACAACAGCAGGTGTAGGAAAATAAGGGAATCAGACTTGAGGAAATGTGGGAGCTCTTCCTTGGTTGACAGTGATGGCACTGGTCTCTCCCTATTTCTTCTTGACAAGACCAGAAAATGGTTTCCTATTAATGCCTGTATTGTTGTTAGCATTGTTAGGAACACCTTGAATCATCCCGGCCTTAATACACGTCTCAACACGTTCACCAATAATGACCATATCTAAGAAAGAAGTAGAAGTGATACTGAGCATATGCTGGAGATAAGGGCATCGTAGAGTACCCATAAACAGATCAGTCAATTCACTATCCAAGAGAGGAGGTTGGACCCTTGCAGCCAGTTCACGCCACCTCTGAGCGTATTCTTTGAAAGACTCTTCAGGTTTTTGTACCATCCCTTATAGCTGAGTACGGCTAGGAGCCATGGCAGTATTGTAATGGTAATGTTTCAAAAAAGCATCAGCGAGCTCTCCCCAAGTACTGGCATGAGATCTTTCCAATTGCATATACCAATCCAACGATGCCCCGATCAAACTGTCTTGAAAGAAATGCATGAGTAAAGGTTCATTTTCAGCATAGGCCGCCATTTTGCAACAATAGGAACGAAGATGTGTCTCTGGGAAAGAAGTGCCTTTGTATTTGTCAAACTCTGGGACTTTGAACTTGGGAGGAATAACTACCCCAGGCACGAGGCACATTGCAACAGTATTGAATTCGGAAGCCTTGATACCCTCCATGGCCCTAAGTCGCTCTTCGAGAGCATGATACATTTTCGCAGTTTTGGCAACCCCGACAGCTAGATTCACTTGGGGTTCATTGAGATCAATAACATCATGATGATCGTCGACATCATTCCTAGGAGCACCGATAGGAGTCTCAACATTTGCATTGTCATTTCTCCCATTAGCAGAAGTGGAAGGAGCAGCAGGAGTAAGCTTGGCAACACTTTGGTGTAGTTCTCCTTGACCCTTGATCACGACATGAAGAGTTTCCATGAGTTTATCCATGCGAGTACCCATAGTGTCCATAACCCGACGGAGTGCATTCTGATTCTCTTCAAAAAGATCCATTAGCCTTTGTTGGTTGCCTCTGGTACGGTAAGAATGTGGATGAGTCGTCTTTGTTGTTTAGTGGATTCTGAGAAAGGGGACCCCAATGAGTTTTTGTTGTGAAAAAAATGAATGCATGGTAATATGGATGAATGCTTTATCTTCATTTCTAATGAGACCCAAAGACTCGTCTATCTTTTTTAAAATTTCCTTTTTTGAAAAGCTATATCAACAAGACTTGTATTTGGATTTCTCTAGATATGAGATATATATACATGATGATATGATGTCAGGGTATGCTATGGCATGAAGTCTCAGCTCCGCATATTCTGGATAACCATTGCATAGTTCGTTGCACAGGCTGAAAGTAACAGGATCAAAAGTTTGATGTCACAAGCATGGAGTCAAAGTAGCCACCCATGAGGTATGTACTAGGGGTTTATCACCTTCCGAACAAGGTTCTAAAGAGTTCTCGAAGTCTACCCTCTTCCTTTGGATATTACCAGCGTCCCAATTACTTGGTAATCAGTAATATTCGCAGGAAAAACTCGTCCGAGTGTAATATCGTGTGACAACTACTTCTGGATTACTCCGTTACAGTCTCCGCATTGCACCTAAAAGGCCAAGATGGGTTAATGGTTCCACGGCCCTCATCTTCTCGAGCTCCCAGGTCGAAAGCAACGACGTCTTCCCGATTACTCGGTAAACATCACTACTTTCAAGGGGACCTCCACTGAGTGGGGGATTTTCATGCCTCCTTCTTCGGGATTACTCCCTCAAAGTTAACATGACTATACCGCCCTTCCTAATCCTATGGGTAACCCAAGTCCGGGTATAGGACTTATCAAAAGTAAACACCAAACCCAACATCACAATGTATCCAGAATATGTGAGTAGTAACAATATATGCAATATATACAAAAGAATAAAATAAATGAAGAAATAAAATAGTAAAGCAAGATAAAGAAAATAAATAAACACCCAAAAAGACAAATAAACAAAACTAGGAGAGACTCGCTAAAGTTCCCCAGCTGAAGCCACCGGCAGAAAACGCAGAGCCGCCACCGAACTTTATTTATCCCGAAGGAAGGGGAAATATAGATAAAACCACAAGGGAGTGGATAAGATGGTCTTGCGACCAAGAGAAAGGGTAAGGGAGTTGGTTATGCGAGGGGAAGGTATTAGCACCCCTCACATTCGTTGTACTCAACGGGATCCGTTTTATTTGTTTGTCTTAAAGAGTGTATTTATCTACAACTATGCTTACTTAAGGAGAAATGAATGGTTTTTTGATTATTGTGTTCGTGAGGGTTTTGCGACCCTTTTCCTACGTATCAAATGAAGGAATCAGAACACCGTAGTTCCTCTGGAAAAAGGTTGGTTTGTTTGTGTTTTTTAGTGGGTGACATTAACGCACACATTCTAGCAATAAGAACCGCCAGTATCGCGGTAGAACGGAGATAACATTCCCTTTGGGGGCGTTTTGATTTGTTGAGTGTTTTGCGAGTTTTAAGATAAATTCAAGTAATGATTAAAGAGTGTTTTTGGATTTTTGGTCTGTTTGGTCAAAATGAGTGTGAATGAGATTTCAAAGATACGACCACCTAGTGTCGAAGTTTTGACTTAAAAAGTGTGAGTTTTAAAATTACAGAGATATTTAAATACAAATAAAAGAGAATGTAACTAATTATCTAAAGAAGTTATTTGAACTAAATTAAAATTTTAAGATTACTTACTAAAATAATTCTAAACTAACTACAAATTCTAAGGTTGTAAAAAAAGTTCTAAAATTACTAAATTAGATCTAAACTAAATTAAAATTTTAAAGTTATTAAATTAAATCTAAATCAAATGAAAATTATAAAGTTATTAAATTAAATCTAAATCAAATAAAAATTCTAAAGTTATTAAAGCTATAAAATTACTAAATTATATCTAAACTAATTTAAATGTAAACTAAGTTAAATATAAATTTCTAATTTAAATCTAAGCCATTATAAAAATATTAATCTAAACTAAATTAATCCTAAAAATTTCTAAAAAATTATGTTTTAACTAATTTATTCTATGATTAATAATTTAAAATTAAATTAAGTTATTTAATGAGAAAAAAGGGCGTGGAAACAGAAAATTGGAGGTGGAGATGATAGTTTTGAATGGGCTTAAGAAATTTGGTTGAGCTGAAGCCCAAAAATGCTATAGAAACAAATAAATTTAAAAAAAAAACAATATTTCTTCACACAAGTATCGAACCCAGGTTCTCACGCGTTGCACTTACATGCTACAACCACTACACCAAATAGTTCATTCGTTATATTCTATTAATAAAAATTATAAAACACAAAACTTGCGAAATGGGTTGGGCTAGGCCCAAACCTGGATCCAGGTTACTAAGAGGGAAGGGAAGAATTTCTAGAACCCTAATTTGGAACAGGCGGCGCCGCTGGCTAAATCGTCGGGAAGAGGAAACAAACAAAAATTAAATTTTTAATTCCCCAATTAATCTCACTTAAATGTAAATCAACTATTAAAACTAATCTCTCTCTTGGCTTCTCTCGGTCTTGTTTTCATGTCTTCATCTTTGTTTCATCGTTTTCAATGATAACAACAATGAACCTTCATCCATCTCAAGTTCTCATCTCTCGGTCTCTCAATATTACTCTTCTCTTCACTGATTCTTTATCTTTTTCTATTTTCAATGAAACAACAACTAAAACGTTACCTCACTCTCTCGATTAAATGCTATTATGTCGGTTTTCATTTTCCGAATAACGACAAAAACAAAATTGCTCAGTACGTGGTTCAAATCAAACTTAAGAACAAATAAAATTCCAAAAAGAAAATGCCAATATTGAAGTAAGATAGCTACCAACAGAGATGATGGTTTCTCCAGTAGTTAATCAGGTACGATGCATCGTTGTTTCACTTGTGCTCCTCGGTTCTTCTATACTTCTGAAGTCATGTTGATTGTTATGGTTTACATATTTTCAGGTTATGTTGAATGGTGTAAAACTTGATGGAATAAAGGGATAATGTGATGAATGGACTCAACAGAAGCTTGGTGAGTTTCTTGAGTTTTTTGTGTGATACTTTTTCTGTTGTTTTTGTATATTCAATAAGAGGGTTTAGACAGAAGTTCCTGAGTGAGTGTATTTTTATTGTTTGGTTATTGTATTTTGTGGAAATTCTATTGATGATTTTGATTCTGTTGGATTTTAGTGTTTTTGTTTTTCATGTGATTTGAGGGATAACTGTGTATAAGTAGCTGAATTGGAACATATTGAATCTTCTTTGTTTATGTTTCTATGGTATTTCAAAGGTTATAGAGAAATCAACTCAAAATTGAAGCCTGGTTCTTCTTGCGGTATTGATTCTGGTGTGAGATTTTGGTAAGGAACTTATTGAGCTTTTTTTATGTTTTCCCTAGACCGATCTCTTTCCTCCAATCTCAGTGGACCCTTGGTTGGTGGCTCTCATAATAACAACAATAACTCACTGTTGAAGTCCTCTTAGTGACAACAACACACAACAATATGGCAATGGAAATCGAAATTGGATACAGATATGAAAATGAACCGTAATGAAATAGCATGAGTTATAGCAAAAAAACCTGGTATGTTTTTCTTTGATCTGTTTCTCTTTCTGAAAAAGTTTTTGGAAAAGAAAACCCCTTTTCTGTTTTCGATCTTGCTCTTGTTGAAGAATTTTTTTGGAACTAAATCTCTTTTCTATTTTCAATTTTGCTCTTGCTGCCTCCAAAAGAAAAATCCTCTTTGTTTGGTTTTAGGCTGTGTGTCCAGGATTTCCTTAATGAAACAGTGGTTTGTTTCTTTATAGTGAAATAGCAGTAGGAATTGGGAGGGAAATCAGAGAAATTTTGAACATATTGGTATGCTGTCTTTGAGTACTTTTTGGTTCAGGTGGCTTTGCCTATTTTTGTGCAATGTTACAACAGTTTTTTGGATTGTTTTGGGCAAGTTTAATGCAGGTTGTATCTTTCCTCTTTCTGTGATGTAAAGCTTTGGCTTTTTTTCTTAAAGTTTTGAAGGGTTTGCCTCTTTTGGAAAATGATGAAGCACTAGGGTGTTTGGGCTAATGAGCTTGCACTATTGTTTTGTTTAATATTTGCTGATTATTTATGTTGCTTGTTATTTGAGGCGCTACCTGTTGCTATTGCCTAGGCAGCATGCTGCCTTGTTCTGCAGCTTAGTTGTTTTGCTGGTTTGTTGTAACGTTGTGGGCCTGCTGTTGTTGTTTTTGCATTGTTCTGCTATGCTGCTTATATTTTTTGCTATTCTTGACTTTTCTTTGCTATTTTTTAGTAGCGCTGCTGGTTATTTGCTTTAGCAACAGGAAACATTTGCAATTTTTTTCTTTCTCCTTTTTGTGAACCAAAGAGAACAACTCTTTTTGTGATTTGCAATTGGGAGAAAATAAACCATGATAAAAATAACTCCCTGACTTATTCCAAACGCAAACCCTTATGATGACATTTTCTTTTAACAAATAATTGTTTGGATGTTTTCATGAATTAGTTGCTTGCTAATTTTTGTCTTCTTTGTTTCATGAGCACGAGTATCGTACCACAAGCGGGATTGTAAGAACATGGACGATTCTCTTGAAGAAGAAGCAACAACAATTAAAGGAGAAATAATTGATTCCCTTTTTTGTTTTTGTAAATAGCAATTGTAGCTTGTAATTCGTGACATGCCTTGTAACTCGTCTCAAAAATGTAATGAACACAAGTTTGAATGAATTTATCAATTATGAACTTCGTTTGTAGAAATCAAATAACTCTTGCATCTTATTTAAATTCTGAATATCTCTCTTGAATAATTCGAATGCACCCTTTGACTTTGTAACTTAAAATTCAAGAAATTGTGAGCAATTGTTATAACTTGTATTCCAAACAATCACACGCCTTATCTTTCAAAATCTAATCAAACTCTCAAACAAAATAAATTCTTAAGAATTTAATTCCACTGCTTAATTCGAACCCAAAACACCAGTCCCTTGAACCTTGATCTTCAAACCATGATTGAACCAAACTTGCATTTCTTAAACAGAACTCGAACTTTGACGTTCAGATCGCGAGTAACTTGCAACCTAAGTAACCCAAAAACATGTCTTGATCATCATGAACCCTCAGCCTCATTTCTTGTGCCCAAACTCCACATTTGCCAATTTAAACTTCAAACTCTCGACTCAATGGTTTAGAGACTTTAAGAACAAAACTTGAAATGCGAGGAGATGACACTCTTGACCTAATACACTGAGCTTTGAGCCATCTTCGAGGAAGGCGAGAGAAACATCTTCACAGAAACCAAAAACTCGAAACCCTAGCATCTTGATCGACACACATAGGGAAATAAACCCTAATCCAGGCTCTGATAAATTTAAGCGAGAACCAACCTTGTAACGTGATGACAAAATTCATTCCACGATCCAATAATCAAGAACCAGATGCGTTTCCTTTTTACCTGATAAGAATACCTCAAAACAAGATTAGACATAAAGATGGCGCAACCCTAAAACTTCAAACCAAAGCGCCTGATTCCCTGAGATGCGGGATATGCAAATGACTGAATGATAAAATGATGCAACTGGAATGCAAAGTTCAAAGCTAGACCAAAAATAAAAAGATAGGGCAAATTTAGGGTACGACACCAAGGTATAAAAAAAATTACACAACCTGGTTGGATGAAACGACCTAATTTGATACTATGTAACACCTTAAACCCCGAAACTTATTTAAAAAGATTTAATCTGTAATTTAAGATGTCACAGTGGAAAACATCCAAAAATGTTTCAAATCATTTAACAACATGCAGCATAAAATTATATCATAACAAATTCAATTTAAACCTCTCAAATGAAGTGTTAAACTTTAAACAATATTATTCAACATTTACTCAAAAATCATATATGCAATGTGACTCATGACACGACACTTATGTATGTGGTACCAACTCAACATTTGGTTCTCTCTGGAACCGGGGGGCCCTTATGAACATAAGCCACCCCTTTTGAGCTTGGGAGCGGCCCCTAGTTTCCTCTTCTGAACTAGCGAGTATGCCTCTTTCAACGACACGAGACAAATGATGTATGGTATACAAATCGATGGAAAAACAATAACAACGTTTAGGTCAACTTTCTAACCATAAACAATCATGCATTGACACACAATAGTAATTCCCCCTTCTGAACTATTATCCTACAATCACCACAACAATTCATATTAGTATACAAATAGTCCCCCTTTCTGAATTATTTATCACAATGTTAACAAAACATAATTAATTACCACATAATCATGTATCACCCAATAATTCTATTCATATTAACATCATATAACATCACAAAATATAATCATATGCATCCATACAATTGCTACACACTTAGATAACATCATTTAAATAGAATCAATTATTAACCAACACTGATAATCCACCACGATTAATTAGCCTCGTAATAATTGATTAACAATACCAAACACAACCAAACAATAATTAAGTATCGACTAAACAACAAAACAACAACAAAATTATGACCCGACAACTTGAAATACATAAACTGTGCAACTATCACCCTTTTGGACAGCGGATGGGCAGCCCGTCACCAAAATGCCGCCTATCATCCCCTCAAAACCCCAACTCATTATTCCAATGATGACTGACTTGTAAAATTAAGTCTAGAGACCATGACGGTCTCTCTGTCATCTAGGTGACACCCATCACCTATTTGGAATGCAGGACAACCATGTCATCATACGCATGACGATCGTCATGCTATTAAAGAATGCAAAATTTGCATTTTCTACAACAAAGTCTATTTTGGATTCCAATCTTGACATCTTATAATCCAATTCGAACAGAAAAACATATTACAAATTGCCCACTGAGATTACACTAATACAACACCTATTTCTCATTTTAATTAATTAATTATCAGAATTCATGTTCATGTTTCAAAGCTTTTCAACACAACAATGGAGGAAAATCTAAAACATACATAAACATAATTTTTCACCATATAATCCATACAAAAATCAATATCAATCATAAAATCATATTAGGACAACAATCATGCATAAGAATTCAGGTTTACATACATCAACAATAATTCAAAACAAAATCACAAACCATAACATAATCCTAGAAAGGGTAAAGGTCTACCTTCTACCCTTTCATGCAAAACACCAATATAAAAGCACTTCTCCCCCCTTTACCTCAGATTCCCAGCAGCAAATATGAAGTTGTTTAAGGTTGGTGGTTGGTGCTCTTCCCTCTTCAAGCCCTATCCTCCTTACCTCTTTAACGCTTGCCTCTTTTTCTCAAAGTCATAACTTTTCTTCGTATCTCAATTCTAGGTTAGTACTTACCTTAAATAATTAGATTAACCTAGTTATTCCATCTTACTAATAATTCTACTTCTCTCCCCTCAACCATTCTCATCATACTCTTATTCCTCTTATTTTCCCTTTATCTCATTTTGAGCCATAACTCTCCATATTCCACTATATTACCTATTTTATTCTAATTAATTAAAAATACTAATATTTCTAGCTATTCCAATATTTCTACCAAAAACCCATACTCTCACTACACCCCACCAATTACTCTACAACCCACCTTAACCCACATACACACATATAATCATTATTCATTTAATTAAAAGCATATCACATACTAAATAATCAAACTAAAACACAAATAAGTCGATTAAATAAATTAGTCAAATTTCAGGGTGTTACAACAGACATGCAAAATCAAACAACACAAACATTATATGGAAATGCACTTCAGACAAACAAATTTAGAAAAAAAATATGAAAGTACGCTGTTGTATTTTCCTGAAATGCAAAAAGACATAAATTAAAAAAATGTCTTATGCCCTATGCTCTAAATGTCAATGCATGCCTCAATAAACTACATATTATGAGTGTAACTACAACCTAATTTAACTTTTACCATCTATTTACTAATGCATACATCACAAATAAAAAAAAAAGAGAAATGAAAAAACTTACCAAATATGAGAAGTGGAAGCTCTTGGATTGAATGGACTTGAGTAGTGGTTGATAAAGCTCATGGATTAGATCCAATGTAGTAGAAAGTTTGAGAAAGGTTAAAAAATAGTGGATTTAGGGTTTCTCACCACATTTTTTATTTCAAAGGAAGTTCAACTAGAATGAGAAATGAGGAAGGTTTGATGTGATAATATGGATCAAAATGAGTCTGGAGGTATACTTTCGTAAATTTTACGAAGATGTATCGTCATACTAATTTATGACAAAATGAGGATGACTCACTTACAAATTGAAGTGGTGTGATATTTTGATACATATGATAAGTGCAAAATTATCGTTATTTTATGTATATAATTTGTGGCACCTATCGGTTCTTTTGTTAATATTCTTTGAATAATTTCCCACTTTGTGTGTAAATATGTATACTTTGCATATTATTATGTTTTCGATTCATTTATGTACCATTTGATAGTTTAATGTCTTTTTGTAGGTATTTTAGCGTATTTGGAGCATCGAGGAATAAGGTGTCGAAAGCACGGCTCCGGATAGACATTTTTGGAAAAATTCAAGAAATAAAGTTGTTTCAGGTCGCGCTTAGTGCACTCTTAAAGCAGGTTCTGGAGCACAAGCAGAGGCGAGCATGCTTAACATGATATTTGGCGCTTAACGCGATATAAGGCAGTTTAGTGAATAAATGAAGGCGCACTTAGTATGGTATTTGGCGCTTAGCGTGGTCTGCGTATTTCATATTTGTATATATAGTTTAAAAACATATTTTGTTAGGTTTTATCAACTCTTTCCCTCATGGAGGAGCTCTGATTTTATTTTCTATAGTTTAGAGGTTTACCCAACATCATTGGGTGGTGCATCTTGTCGATTGGTTATGGGTTGTCTCGGATCGTGTTGACACTAAGAAATTTCCTATTCATCTCCTTCCCTATGTACCATTCTAATGGTGGGTGTTGTATGTATACTTTAATTTATTGTATGTACATTTATTGATCATGGGATTGTATGAAATCTCTTTTACAAATTAATATCGGTGTTTTTTCTTGATTTTTGCTTTATCGTGGAGTTTTGGTTTGTCGTAGAAATATGCATTCCAAATATCTTTCTTGAATGAATATCTATTAGGTCCTAGACTCTAGACATGAATTTAGGCTTAATATTCATGTGGGTATCGGTTATGAAATGCATTCGTGTTGTTTGAGTTGTGTGTGAAATCTCCTTCGAGAGCAATACATGTGATGTCTCACTTTGTGTTAGAAATAGCCTTAGTTTGAGCGATGCATGATGGTATTGACGAGTGATTTAGTTTTCATGCAATTGATCCACAAGTTTAAGTATTTGGCGGGTAGAGTGAAATGCAATTCCAGAATGAATTCTCTTAGATTACAAATGATTATTTATCGCTTTATTTATTTTTCCTACACTTTTTCCGCAAACCCTTTTCCAAACATAGAAGGATTGAAACTATTGAACAATAGTTTTTCCCTCTCACTAATCCCTATGGAGAAGATACAATATAACCTATATATAACCCTTATAAAAATACTTACTTTTGCTTGCCGCTTTTTCGCTCCAGCAAAATGGCACTGTTGCCAGGGATTGGTGTTAATATTAACTACATCGCAATAGTTTTTCTTCCTAAGTTTCGTAAATATGTCTATTTTGTGCATAAACGTGATTTAAGCATGTATTATCATTTTTTGTTCAGTTGTTACTTTTTCGTTTTAGCTTAGGTAGTGTGGTGAATATTTATTAAACAAGTTGTACTCAGATTGTTCGTAAAATTATCAAATCTTCACTTTACAATTTGTTTAATCAATTTTTACCCATTCTTTTAGTATGTTTCTATTAGTTGTTTTATGTTGTTATTCTTTGTGGTTTTCCACAAGCTTGTTGTGTTTAACTTGTGGAAGTGTGTATGTGTTGTAAATGTTGTTTAGATGTGTAAATGATAGTAGTGTAAGTGATTGTGGAGGTTGTTTTAGGACTGCATGTTATTGTCCTATTTTTCTGCTACTGTTGTAGCACGCTTAGCGCATGTTTTGGCGCTTAGTGCGCTCTGTTGTGATCATGTAGTGAATTATTTTTGTTTAACTTGACCCTCTTTTTTCCCCCTTTCACCAAGGTTTTATAGTAGTAAACATTAGTATTATTTTAATAATAATTTTTATTGTTTTTTGGACTCCAATTTTGGTCTGGTAACTTGAAGAATTTCGAGGTGATTTTCTGATTTTGATTCAACTTGCAGATGTATGATAATGATAGTTTTCAAAGTTTGATACATGTCAGGTACTCGTTTATTGCTTTCTATAGCATAACATGTTTAGTAAATTTATCATTTGTATAATTACTATACCATTCATACTTTTTGCATTACTTGCTTTTTGATTGAATCATTTTAGTTCTCTTTTTACCCCCAAATATGATAAAGCTTTCCAATATTCATATATGTTGGAGGCCACAATTTTTTTTTGGACTGAATTTCATTATATTTAATCTTTTGTTTGTGTTGATTATATGAAAGCATGAAATGGATCAAGGAATTTTTGTTTCATTTTGAGCACAACTAACTTAACCAAATAGTTTATTCACCTTGTAAGTGTGTGATCATTTGTAACCCCTTTGAGCCTTTGGTCATTATCCATGTTCTTTGAACTTGATACTTGTCTAAGAGTATCAAATTCAATTTTTGTATGGATTTTGATTGTTGTTTTTTCTTGAGCCCTCAACTTTGTGTTGTCGTATGAATTTTTACCTTGCCTTAGAAAGTAGGGAGTATTCACATGATGATGTGGTTGAATTCAAGTTAGGGAGAGAATGATAGTTCACTTATTGGTTGATTTCTATGAGGTTGAAAAAATAAAACAAAAGAAAAGGAAAATTTGAAAAAGAAAATAAAAGAAAAGAAAAATGTGAAAAAGAAAAGAAAAGAAAAAGAAAGAAAAAAAATTGAAAAAGCTTTGAAAAATAAAAACAAAAAAGAGCTCAAATAATTGTGCAAATAAGTATGGTGTTTTGGTGTGACAATTGAGAATGTGGAAGAAGTTTGATTGAAATTGTGTTGCTTGATTCTTTGGTGAATTGATCACTCCCTTAGGTTTAGGCATGTTTTTGTTTCAATTACCTTTAAATATTGTCCCTTGTTTGTTAATCAAGCCATGTTACAATCTTGAAAAGCCCTTGTGATTCTTGCATTTATATTTTCAATGTTAATTTTTTGATGGATGCATAATTTATTCTTTTGTTTGCAAGATTGTGGATGAGTCTTGTTGTTTTTCACCTTTGTGTGTTCTTCATCTACCGATGAATTTTTGCTAGGTGTGATTCATGATTAAAGTTGTTTTGTTTTAGAATGTTTTGTATGATTTTTGTACTTAGGATTTATTTCGTTTTCATATTGTCATTGTAGGATGGTGGTAAGTATTTACTTTACTTGTACATTTTTATTTGAACCATACATTTGATTTTCATTTTAAAAACATGTTGATTCATGATTCTTTGGTTTGTTACTTTTATTCTTCGAGTTGTTTGGCCTAGTTTGACGAAAAACAAGTTCAAGTTGGGGAGAGTTTGACAAGTTAAAAAATGTCATTATTTTGTGTATATAATTTGTGACACTTATCGGTTCTTTTGTTAATATTCTTTAAATAATTCCCCTCTTTGTGTGTACATATGTATACTTTACATATTATTAAGTTTTCGATTTATTTATGTACCGTTTGATAGTTTTAATGTTTTTTGTAGGTATTTTTATGTATTAGAGCATCGAGGAATAAGGTGTCAAAGGCACGCCTCCGGATAGGCATTTTTGGACAAATTCAAGAAATAAAGTTGCTTCAGGTTGCGCTTAGTGCACTCTCAGTGCAGGTTCTGGAGCACAGGTAGAGGAGAGCACTCTTAGCGCGATGTATGGCAGTTAGCATGCCCTAAGGCGGTTTAGTGAATAAATGAAAATGCGCTTAGCACGGTATTTGGCGCTTTGCGCGGTATTTGGCGCTTAGTGCGGTCTACGTATTTCAAATTTGTATATATAGTTTAAAAATGGATTTTGTTAGGTTTTATCATCTCTTTCTCTCATGGAGGAGCTCTGATTTGATTTTCTGTAGTTTAGAGGTTTACCCAACATCATTGGGTGATGCATCTTGTCGATTGGTTATGGGTTGTCTTGGATCGTGTTGACACCGCGAGAATTTTCCTATTCATCTCCTTCTTCTCTATGTATCAATCCAATGGTTGGTGTTGTATGTATATTTTACTCTTATTGTATTTATATTTGTTGATCATGGGATTTTATGAAATCTCTTTTACAAATTAATACTGATGTTTGTTCTTGATTTTTGCTTTATCGTAGAGTTTTGGTTTGTTGTAGACATATGCTTGCCGAATATCTTTCTTGAATGAATATCTATTAGTTCCTAGACTCTAGACATATATTTAGGCTTAATATTCATGTGTATATCGGTTATGAAATGCATATGGGTTATTTGAGTTGTGTGTGAAATCGCCTTCGAGAGCAATACGGGCGATGTCTCACTTTGTGTGATAGATAACCTTAGTCTGAGCGATACATGATGGTATTGACGAGTGATTTAGGTTGCGTGCAATTGATCCACAAGTTTAAGTATTTTGCGAGTAGAGTGAAATGCGATTCTAGAATGAATTCTCTTAGGCTACAGATGATTGTTTATCGCTTTATTTATTGCTTTATTTACTTTTCCCGCACTTTTTCCGTAAACCCTTTTCCAAAATTAGAAGGATTGAAGCTGTTGAACGGTAGTTTTTCCCTCTTACTAATCTCTGTGGAGACGATACGATATAACATATATATCACCCTTATAAAAAACTTACTTTTGCTTTTCGCTTTACTGCTTCAACAACATCCGAAAATACTCTCCACATTTTATAAGCATTTTTTAATTTTCATAAGGTTGTGCGAGCATTAAAGTAATCCCCTATTTTTAAACGGGCAACCCATAATAAAAGAGAATTGCTTATTCCAATCTAAGTGGTGGAAAATTACCGTAAGGAAATCCCAAAATTCCCCTCTAATCCAGAAATTCATTTTCAAACGCATCCTACGTATCGCAAAAATACGCCCACTTAAGACTTACCCCATATTTTTTCATAAATTAATCCAGAGGTGCATATACGTATTCACACCAGATAGATTTCAGAGATGCTTCTCCGGAACCATACAAGACAGTAATTTTTAAATTTGTTTTAGAGACGCTCATATGAAACTGACAATATATTATTACTATACTATCTTTTTAAATTTTGTATAAATTAAGCCATACAATTTCAGAATAATATGAAAATGACATATATAACTAAATAAATTTGGAGTACACAATGAAGTCATAATAAAATAGAACGAAAAATAGTTCTTCTAATACAAATACTATAAAATACTGTGTATGACGGACTCGAGCTCTCATGTTCCTACAATGTCTCCTCTACTACATTGCCTCCCATCATGACATCTAGAATGTCCCTCACCTTAAAGCCATCCGAAAAGAGTCATTGTCTATACTCGCCTTCCCAATCTCCATGATACAAAAACATTTAGGAAACAAACAATAACATGATATGCCATAGCCTACTCCTCCACTAGTATCTCTTGATGAGCTGGTCTAGATGGATCTCTTGGAGCATCCAATGTCATATAAGGATGTGATATCCTAAAATACCACTCGATGTATCCGTGTACAACACTCTAGTCTCAAGGAGCTATGGTACTTTATGCCTCATTTGATACTAGATGATAAGGTAATCATCATACATGGCACACATATCTATACGTGTCATAGAGGGAGGAGCATACTCTAAAGGGTCTTTGGGAATAAATTGCATGTTAATGAACTGCAACATAACATACTCAGGAAGATAAGGATACATCATATGTTAACCGCAAGCCAACCAGTAAGACTAGAAGGCAATATCGTCCAAGGGATACATCTGACAGGTGAAGAAACTTTAAAAATATAAAAAAATGAAGTCGCCATTGAACTTTATTTATCCCAAATAGGGAAATAAAAATAACAAGAAAACCTCTAAGATTAGAAAGAACATGGTCTTGCAACCAAGAGAAGGGTACGGAAGTCGATTACACAAAGTGGAGGTATTATCACCCCTCACGTCAGTGGTACTCCACGAGATCCACTCTTGTTGTTATAATCAAAGGTTGTATGTATATAAAGACTTACTTGCTAAGGGGAATGAATGAATGAATTATTAAAGGAAAAATAAAATGTTTTTTATTTTTGAGTTCGCCTCGGTTGTGAAACTTCATGCCTACGTATCCCTAAGGAATCCAAACACCATAGTTCTTCTTGAAAATGTTGGTTTGTTGTGTGTTTTTTATGGACGGTGTTAAGTTCGAATTCTAACAGTTAACGTTTGTCACTCGACCTTTGGAGAATCACGTGTTATTATATTATGAAGAATGGAATTAACATGTCCTTTTTGAAAATTTTAAAGAGAAAATCCATGTAGAAAAAGGATTTGGATTTGGTTTTAGGTTTTGTTAGGAGAACTATCTCAAGTGATACTTGAACATTTCCTCCTTTAATTTTTAAAGTGTTTGAAATTGTTAAGTGTTTTTGGATTTTGATTAGGAAAGAAGTATTTTGTTTTAAAGGGAGGCAATGCAAAAGAAAGAAAGAAAATATAATGGAAACTTGATCCTAATGTTGTCATGCTTGGATAAGAGTCCTACTATCTGTCTTAATTCAAACCATCAAATATAGATTTTAATCAATAAATCCTAAGGTAACATGTGAAGCACAAGGCGAACGTGAAAGCATTAAGAAGTAATGGTTTGAACAAAAGGCAAGTGATAAGTATCAAGACTCAAGCACATATCATAAACCAAACACAAACTGGGACTCAACCAATACATGCATCACATTATAATTCAACGCGAGAAGTCAATATCAGATCAAGGAGATAAACAAGTATCATGGAAAAAATCATTCAAGAGCATATAAATAAGTATGTGGACATGTTATCATCAAGAATCAATTGAGGTATGGCAAAGAAAATAATGCAAGTCCATAAAAGAGGCAACAATCAACACATCACAACATCATGGTAAGAATCAAGAAAATAATATCAATCACCAAAGATAACATCACAAAATGGCAAGGCATGAATATGCACCAACAAAATAACAAGAGATCATGAATGAATCAAACAATGAACATAAGTGTGGAGTGATAAGTTCATATTTGTAGTTATTTTGTATATATATTTGTGGAACTTATCAAATCTTGTTTGTTAATATTAGTTAAATAAACCCTACTTTGTTTGTAAATACATTTAATTTATGTATATTTGTGTTATTATGTACATAGTGTATTGATTGATATTTTTCCATTCATTTTGTAGGTATTTGAGCATGGTTAGAGCATTCAGTAGTAAAAGCTCCAAGATGCATTTTTAGAATAGTAAAAGAATAAAGGCAAAGAAAGAAAGCCAAGAAAAGAAACTGAGTTTTATTGTTTTGTCACGTGCGCCGGGCAAAGCCAGGGTAAGCTAAGCGCTAGATTAAGCGTCAGGCGGTGATAAGGTGAGTTGAGCGCCAGGCTAAGTATCAGGCGAGGCAGGAGCGACGTGAAATGATAAAAATCCTGATGCTTCTGTCTTGGCCTCGCGTGTGTAGCGTTGGGCGAGACTTGAAGGCAGCGCCAGACGATAGAAGATATTTTTTTCCATTTTTTCTTGTGTTGCACAGGATGAGTGGATGAATAAAAGGCACCGCCGAGCGGTGGTCTGGAGCATCTGGTTGTGCATGTCTGATCCAATTTTGTATTTAGGTTGTAAAACATATTTTTAGGGTTGGGTTTTGGGGTGTTTTTGTTCTCCAAACTCCACCAACTCATTTTTTGTTATATTAGCTTAGAAATTAACAATAGAGCTTACATACGGATGATCTGAGGTGGATTTCTCATCTATCAGCGCTGACAAACTGGGAGATTTGTGGTTCATTTCTCTTCTTCTTTGTGTATTCTTCATTTGTTGGGTTTTGTATATGTATTTGAACTCATGTATATTTTTCTCCCATGGCATTGTATAAAGCTTGCTTTATAAATCTTTGTCGATTATTATCCTGAATGTTTGCTCCGTGCTTTGGGGTTTAGGTTGCTATAGACATATACTGCTCGAATTCTTATCTAGGGTGATTATCTAAGTGTCTAGATTGTAGAGATAGATTTAGAGCTATTATTCACTTGGGTGTATGTGATTAATGCCTCTGTTGGTTGTGTTGTGCTGAGAGATCGTCAACACGAGTAACACAATTGACTTTTATGTTGTTGAGGTTGGTTGAAAGATTGCCTCCGAGATGATATAGTGGGTGGTGTGCTTTATACATGATGACATTGATGAGTATTGTAGGTTGAGTATAATTAGTCGATATGTTTAAATGTGTGAGAAGTGGATTATATGCCTGCTTGATAAGTCTCTTCTTCGAAGAATGAATTCTTTTTCTGTTCATAACTTTTAATTCCCATATTTACCACTTTAAACCCATTCAAACAAAACTCATAAATGCGAGACGTATCAAACGATAATTCAGTAGCACAAATCCCTATGGAGACGATATGATATAACCTATAAAAATACTTAATTTTGCTTGCTGCTTTACCGCTTCAGCAAAATGGTGATATTGTCAGAGATTAGTGTTTTTATTAGATTGCATTGCGATAGTTTCTTTCTTTTTGAGTTTTGCACATACTGTTCATATTGACTATATGATGTAAATAGACTTATACATGTATGCTTGTGCATTTATGTGTTCTTGTTTTCGATACTTGTAAATTTAGTGTATATGTTTGTTTCTCTTCACGTTTGCTAAGTGTTTGGTTAGGTGTCACCATCAGTGAAAATAACCGTGTATAAAGGAAACTTGGAGAAGTGTGTATAAATAACAGGTTCCGAGATTACGACGTAAAACAAGCATGTTTTATTATTTTTCATAGTATTAGTTTAGGTAGTGGTGATTTTTGTTTAAACAAGTTGAAATCATTCTAGTTCTTAAATTTTCAAATCTTCACTTTTCAACTTGTTTAATTCAATTTCACCTGGTAGTTTAGTTGTTTTGATTCTTTTGTTGTTGTTTGGACTCAAATTTTTGTTTGATAGCTTGAAGTGCATTTGGTGATTTTCCAAGTTTGAGTGTTTCAACTTGCGGATGTATGCTAATGATAGTTTTTGAAGTTGGTACACGCCAGGTACTCGTTTATCACTTTCTATAGCATAACATCTTTAGGAAACTTTTCATTTGTATAATTACCATACCCTTCATTCTTTTTTGCATTGTTTGCTTTTGATTTAATCACTTTGGTTCCCTTTTTACCCCCCCCCCCCCCCCCCCAAATGTGAGGAAGCTTTCTATTGTTCATATATGTTGGAGGCCATAATTCTTGTTTTAACTTAATTTTATTATGTTTAATATTTTGTTTGTGTTGATTATATGAAAGCATAAACATGATCAAGACATTTTGTTTGATTTTGAGCACAACTACCTAGCCAAATAGTCAATTCACCTTGTGAGTTTGTGAACTTTTGCTAACCCTTTTTGAGCCTTTGTTGAATGGATGTTAATTCTTTGTTTTCTTGAACCCTCAACCATTTTTATGGTTTGCATTTTTACCTTTCCTTAGAAAGAAGGGAGTATTCACATTAATGTTGGTTGAAAAGGAGTTGGGGAGAGAAATGTTTGCTCTCTCATGTGTTAATTGTTATGAGGTTGTGAAAGATAAAAAGAAAAAGAAAAAAGAAAGAAACAAATTGAAAAAGATTTTAAAAATAAAAACAAAAAGAGTATGGAATAATGTTGTGTTAAACAGTTTTGTGATTGGTGTGAAATTTTGGATGAAAGAAGAAGTTGATTGGAATTCTATGTTTGAAGCTTTCTGAGTTGATCACTCCCTTAGGTTTAGGAAAGTTTTTGTTTCGATTAGCTTTAGGAATTATCCCTTGTTTGTTAATCAAGCCACATTACAACCTTAAAAAGCCCTTGTGATTCTTGTCTTTGTATGTTCAATGTGAATTTTTGGATGAATGCCTAATTTAGTCTTTTGTTTGCAAGATTTTTGGATGAATGTCAAATCCTCACCTTTGTGTGTTTTTCACCGCTCAATAAATTTTTCCTAGGTGTGATTTATGATTGAGCATGTTTTGTTTTAGAATGTTTAGTATGATTTTTATACTTAGTATTAGTTTCATTTTCATGTTGTCGTTGTAAGATTGTGGTAAGTTTTGCCTTGCGTGTGCGTATATGTTTGAACCATACATTTGTTTTCGTGATTCTTAGGTTATCGTCTTTTTTTTCTTTAGATTGTTTGACTTTGTTTGAGGACAAACAATGTTATAAATTAGGGAGAGTTTGATAAGTGCATATTTGTAGTTATTTTGTATATTGTTTTGTGGAACTTATCGACTCTTGTTTGTTAATATTCGTTAAATAAACCTCACTCTGTTTGTAAATATGTTTAGTTTGTGCATATTTTTGTTCTTATGTACATAGTATATCAACTGGTAGTTTTCCATTCATTTTGTAGCTATTTGAGTATGATTGGAGCATTGAGTAATAAAAGATCCAAGATGCATTTTTGTAACAATAAAAGGAAGAAGGCAAAGAAAGAAATCCAAGAAAAGAAGCTGAGTTTTGTTGTTTTATCGCGTGCGTCAGGTGAATCCAGCGTGAGCTAAGCGTTGGGCAGTGACAGAGCGAGCTGAGCGTCAGACGGTGACAAGTCGAGCTGAGTGCCATGCTGAGCACCAGGCAAGGCACGAGCGGTGTAAAATGATAAAAATTCTGATGCTTTTGTCTTGGCCGCACGTGTGTAGTGTCGGGTGAGACTTAAAGGGAGTGTCGAGCAGTGGTTGTGTGCGTCGAGCAGTAGAAGATATTTTTGCCATTTTTGCTTGCTTGGCACATGATGAGTGGATGAATAAAAGGCAGCGTCAAACGGTGGTTTTGAGTGTCGGGCGGTGTGTGTCTAATCCAATTTTGTATTTAGGTTGTAAAAATATATTATTGGGATGTTTTTATTCTCCCAACTCCATCAACTCATTTTTTGGTAGATTAGCTTAGAAAACAACAATGGAGCTTGCACACGGATGATCTGGAGTGGATTTCTCATCGATTAGTGCTGAAAAATAGGGAGATTTGTAGTTCATTTCTCTTCTTCTTTATGTATTCTTCATTTGTTGTATTTTTTATATGTATTTACTTTGAACTCATGTATATTTATTTCCCATGGTGTTGTATAAAGCTTGCTTTACAAATTTTATCGATTATTCTCCTAGATTTTTACTCTGTACTTTAGGGTTTGGGATTCTATAGACATATACTGCTCAAATTCATATTTAGGGTGATTATCTAATAGTGTCTAGATTCTAGATATATATTTAGAGCTATTATTCACTTGGGTGTTTGTGATTAATGCCTCTGTGTTGGTTGTGTTGTGCTGAGAGATCGTCAACATGAGTAGCATAGTTGACTTCTGTGTTGTTGAGGTTGGTTGAGAGATCTCCTCCAAGATGATACAGTGGATGTTGTGTTTGATACATGATGACATTGATGAGTATTTTAGGTTGAGTATAATTGGTCGATAGGTTTGAGTATGTGAGGAGTGAATTATATGCATGCTTGATAAGTCTCTTCCGCGAAGAATGAATTCTTTTTCTGTTCATAACTTTTAATTCCCACATCTACCACTTTAAACCCATTTAAACCAAACTCATAAATGCAAGACTTGTTGAATGAAAATTCAGTAGCACTAATCCCTATGGAGATAATATGATATAACCTATAAAAATACTTACTTTTGCTTGCCGCTTTACCGCTTCAGCATGGAGACTAAAAATCAAACATCAAAAGCAACATTTCAAAAGAGCATCACAACATGGCAAAGAATTAAGAAAACATCACATGTGTAATACGGCCGGAGAACTGACTTGGTTATTTTGCGTTTTATCGCAATTGTTGCGGATAGCATGAGTCGCTACCGAATTTTCTTTTATCCAGTAAGGAAAGGGTGAAAAGAACAGGAAAGACCTTTAAGATATTTTCTTGAGTTCGGGGGGGGGGGGGGGGGGGGCAGGTTATGAAAAGGGAAGGTATTATCACCCTTTTCATGTGTAGTTATCTACAGGCTCTTAGTTGCTTGCTAGATCATTTTTGCTTTGTTTGAAATGTGCTTTGTGGTGTAAGTTTGAAAATAATTTGCAAAATGCCTTTGTTGCGGCTAACTTTGTAATGATTCTTGTCTCTATAAGAATGTGTACAAAGCGTTGGTTGTGAAAATAGTTCAAATGGATGTTTGTTTTTGAAGATGTTTTGAATGTGTAAGTGTGGAAATGGTTTTAGTTTAAGAGCAAGAAACTACGAGTGTCCTACCTACTCAAAAGGTCCATGTTCTTTTCCTCCTCCTTTAGATGTTGCTATCTTACCATTGATTGGTAAGAAGCCCCATCATTAGATGTGAAGGGACGGACGTGGGTCAATTGTATAGTCACAGAAGGTAACTTATAAGACGTTTTAGCAATTTTCATAAGGGACTAGATCGTTTACCGAAAGCAACATCGATGGACATTGAGGGACTACGATCTTTTTATCGAGGGTCTTTGCTAAAATGTCCATATTCGAGGGACATGACTATTTTCCGAGGCAACAAGTGATATTACCCTAGAGGTCCACATGTGTGAACTGTGTGTTTGATTACATTCATTTTGTCTTTGAAATTAGGGTTTTCTACTTGTTGATTTTATCTTGCCATACACACCTTAATTACTAACAATTTATATTAAAGCGGTAAATTGCGGAAATGTAAGGTCCTAAGCTATTACATCACTTTAAGGGATGGGGGATACAAATGTAAAAATGAGGGTGGAAAGCAATAAAAATCATAATTATTACAACCATATTGAATAGTAATAAAAGAAAATATATTGAAAAATATAAAAACAAAAATAATGCAAAAGAGAGAAAGAAAAAAAATCTTGGATCGAAGCATGTGTCCTTCGATTCACACCCCTTTTGTTTTCTTTCATTTGGGCCTGCAACCAGTGTGTATCAAAGCCTACATCCTTTGATTCACACACCTTTTTTGTTTTCTTTCGTTTGGGATTGGATAGCAGTATGGGTCGAACCCATGCTAATATTGTTTTATGGTCTTGAAGGTTACTTCTTAACATGTATTTGGACAAAAAAAGAAAACAAACGAAAGGGTAGAAACGAAAAATAAACAAAAGGTTATTTACATGTTACGCCTGAAACAAAAGGTTTATAGTAAAGAATACTTACCTTGAAGCTGGAATATGTTTTGAACTATGGGTTTCTGCCCTAAATATTCTTGAATTCGAAGGAATGAAGGGGTATTGTGTTCTTTGATTCTGGATTCGAAAGCAAAGAAAAGAAGAGTTGTGTTTCTTTGGTTCTAGATTCGAAAGAAAAGAAAAGAAGTGTTGTGTTTCTTTGGTTCTGGATTCAAAAGAAAAGAAAATAAGTGTTGTGTTTCTTTGGTTCTGGATTCGAAAGAAAAGAAACAAAGGCGTGGGTTTTTAGTTCTGAGTTTAAGAGTGTATTAAATGTTCGCTCCTCTCTTTGCCTTGCCAACAAACCTCTCTCCAGCCACTAAAAAGCCACACCTAGATGTGTTGTGAAACATCTTATTTATAGAAGAGTTTGGCTGAGATTTGGGGGGGGGGGGGGGGGGGGGGAGGGAAACAAATGAAATTTGACCAGTTTGGGTATGTTGTTTTCATAGCTTTCGAGGTGCAAATCTTATATTCTAGTTCGGTGCAAAGTAGAAGCAGCATAGCAGGACTGCTTTGCAGCATTTTTGGAGTGTTGTGGAAGCATGGTGCAAGATTGTTTCATAGCAGTACATCAGACTTGGGCTTGGCAGTATATAGGACTTTGTTCAGCAGCCTTCAACCAAGTTCAACAAAATACAAAACAATACTTGTTTCCACTAATTATGTGTTCTTCGAATGGACCCATTGTGTGTCCTTCGAATGGACCAATTGAATGTTCTTCAAATGGACCATATTGTATGTCCTTTGAATGAACCAAATTGTAGGTTCTTCAAATCCCCCAAATTCATGTTCTTCGAATAGGAAACCCAATATGTGTTCTTCGAATCCACCAAATTCATGTTCTTCGAATGTGCCTTTTGTATACTCTTCGAATCCACCAATTTGGTGTCATAGTGTAGAAACTATGTGTGTTGAAGGGTTTAGAAGTGGAGTCAAAGCTACCATGAGGGAAGCCACTGCTTTGTGAATCGAAGCAAGCATGAAAGAATCCACGGCTTTGTGGGTGCTAGCATGAAGGAAGTCATTGCCTTATGGGTGCTAGCACGAGGGAAGCCATTGCCTTGTGCATGCTAGCATGAGGGAATCCGTTTCCTTGTGCATGCTAGCATGAGGGAAGCCATTTCCTTGTGCATGCTAGCGTGAGGGAAGCCCTTTCCTTGTGCATGCTAGCATGAGGGAAGCCCTTGCCTTGTGAATCAAAGCATGATGGAAGCCCTATTCCATTCGAAGCTTGGGAAATCGAAGCAAACTTGAAGGAGACCAAATTCCAATCGAAGCAAACTTGAAGGAGACCAAATTCCAATCGAAGCTTGGGAAATCGAAGCAAGCTTGAAGGAGGCCAAAGTCCAGTTGAAGCTTGGGAAATCTAAGTAAGCTTTCTCTTATTCGATTCGATGCTTTAAAGCCCAATGTGATCCACGGGGCATTAAAAAATCCAATTGTACTTGTGAAAACTTAAACTTTTGAAAATCCTTGCTAGAAAAGTCTTGAAAAGAGAGAGGGAAAATTTTGGGGTACAACAACTGCCACTGTTCAATATTCTTAAATCTGGAACACAAGGATGGCATGTCGTCGTTCATAGCTTGAAGGTAGAATATGATTGAACACTAGAGTGCCCTGAAATTTGCACTCGGATATGTGTTAGTTGATTGTGTAGGGAATGAGCTTAAAGATGCCATTTGGAGAGATAATGGAGAGTTGTCGGAGATGGGCTTATAGATGCCATCCAAAGGGGATTGTTGATAGAAATTAGACCAAGTGTAAACTTGATTGTAACTGGGAGAAGTATCAGAATAAATCTTTTGGTCGATTTATACTGAAACATCAGATGTCCTTTACCTGTTTTTAACTGGAAGAAATAAATCTCGCCAGAAGAGGTCTTTGATTCATATGTCTTTAACTGGAAGAAATAAATCTAACCAGGAGAGGTATTTGATTCACCTGTCTTTAACTGGAATAAATAAATCTAACCAGAAGAGGTCTTTGGTTCGTCTGTCTTTAATTAGAAGAACTAAATCTAACCAAAAGGGGTATTTGATTCGCTTGTCTTTAACTGGAAGAAATAAATCTAACCAGAAGAGGTCTTTGATTCGCCTGTCTTTAACTGGAAGAACTAAATCTATCCAGAAGAGGTCTTTGGTTTGCCTGTTTTTAACTGGAAGAAATAAATCTAACCAGAAGAGGTCTTTGATTCGCCTGTTTTTAACTGGAAGAAATAAGTCTAACCAGAAGAGGTCTTTGGTTCACCTGTCTTTAACTGGAAGAAATAAATCTAACTAGAAGAGGTCTTTGATTCGCCTGTCTTTAACTGGAAGAATTAAATCTATCCAGAAGAGGTCTTTGATTCACCTGTCTTTAACTGGAAGGAATAAATCTAACCAGAAGAGGTATTTGTTTAGCATGTCTTTAACTGGAAGAAATAAATCTAACCAGAAGAGGTATTTGTTTAGCATGTCTTTAACTGGAAGAAATAAATCTAACCAGAAGAGGTCTTTGATATGAATTTTTCTATAAGGAAGAGGGTTAGTTTCATGCAGAAGTAAGCATGGCGTGATGATGTTCTCAAAATAAATGAGATTATGTTTTATGTGTATGTTATATGATGTATGAATGTGAAATGTTATTGAAGTGTATCTTTTTCTGGGAAAATAAATCCTTGACAAATGCCGGTGAGCCTTGGGAAATGAAATCCTGGACTGCTGCTGGGGATGATGAGTATGCACACCTTCAGATTTTGTTTGTTTTAGAATGTTTCTGCTGGGGATTCCTATTTTTTTGTTTAAGGAGAATTCTACTGGGGAATATTGACTTTGCTTGAGGGAAACTCTGTGGAGAGTGTTGATCTCTACTTGAGGGGAAAAGAGTTCAGGAGTTTTAGTTGTTTGTTGCTCTACCGTGGATTTATCTCTTGATTGGAGAGAATGAGAGGTAAAAACTTGTTGGGGATAAAGAAGTTAACTGTTATCTGGTCGGATTTCAGGCTTCGCAGCAACTTGTTGGAGATAGTGGAAAATTCTACTAGGGAAGAGGAGCTTTTAAACTGTTATCTGGTCGGGTCCAGGTTTCAGCAATTTGAAGAAGTTAAACTATTACCTGGTTGGATCCATGCTCTAGTAACATAAAACTGAGATTAATTGTTATACAGTCGGGTCTAGGTTTCAGAAACTCAAACTATTATCTGGTCAGGTCCGGGTTTCAGCAATTGAAGAAGTTAAACTATTATCTGGTCAGATCCAGGCTTTAGTAACTTAAAGTTGAGATTAACTGTTATTTGATCAGGTCTAGGTTTCAGAAACTGAAACTGTTATCTGGTTGGGTCCAGGTTTCAGCAATTGAAGAAGTTAAACTATTATCTGGCCGGGTCTAGGCTTTAGTAACTTGGAATTTAGATTTACTGTTATCTGGTCAGGTCCAGGTTTTAGAAACTCAAACTATTATCTGGTCGGGTCTAAGTTTTAGCAATTGAAGAAGTTAAACTATTCTCTGGTCGGGTCCAGGCTTTAGTAACTTGGAAATGAGATTTACTGTTATCTGGTCAGGTCCAGGTTTTAGAAACTCAAATTTTTATCTGGTCGGGTCCAAGTTTCAACAATTGAAGAAGTTAAACTATTATCTTGTCGGGTCCAGGTTTTAGTAACTTACTTGAAAGGATGAAGTTCACTGTTATTTGGCCGGGTTACAGGCTTTACAACAACTTTCGGAGATAGTAATGATTCTGTTCGCGACATCACTGGGGATTACGGGTTGTGATCCCTTAATTTGTAATAGTCTAAGAGGCAAACTCAAGTTGGGGAATATGTAGTTTGTTGAGGAAATAAACCTTGTTAAAGAGAATATTTGATGAAATGATGGGGAGGTGTTTTCTTTTGGTAGAACTCCTCGAGGATTCTTTAGATCAACTCAGCTAGGGAGAGGCTTTCCAGAGACTGAAACTCTGGTTGGGGATTACATGGATCCAACTTTGTAGATATCCATGAATTTGGCTTTGTGGGGTTTGTACCCTTATTTGTGAAGATTATTCTGTGGGGATAACCTTATAGAGGTGACTCTGGTGACTTCACTGGGGATCACCTTATGAAGGGGTCTTTGTGGGGATTTGTCACTGCCCCTAGTAGTAAGTATTGTAGTACTGTCGGAAAATGTGTGATTGGTCGTACATGACCCTTTGTTGGAATTCAAGTTCAATGCCCTAAGTGATTCAGATGGAGATCTGCCCCTTGTTATTCAGCACTCTTTGAGAAATTTCTTGGAATCTTGACTTCACTTTCACAGATGAGCTGGACAGTGACATGTCATGCCCCCTTCCTTATAGGAGATTTGTCATTGGAAGTGTCTTCCCATTTGAAGTGATTCTGTTTCTTGAGATAATTTCTGTTTATTGGATATTCGTCGTGAGAATTTCTCTGTTGTCAAACAAATAGCCATATGCAAACAACGATATTCAAACAATGCAAAGTTTATGTTTGTCTTGAAGTTTTGAAAATGAATTTTAGCAAATAAAAGAATTTTGTAAGAATATGAATTCAACTTAGGATTTACAGTAAGCCATACAGGAGTCAGGATACCTTTTGTAACAATATTCTTTTGAACTAACCTATGCTTCAATTAGGACTTTTAAAGATTTATAGCGTGGCTTGGTTCACGGTTTAAGAAAAAAAGGATAAGTTTCAAAGTGTATTTATACCCAACCCGTTCTCCATGATGTTCTTCAGCCCTATACTCAGTTAATTGCGCGTTTTGAATTCCAATTGAGTCTGGAATGTTATTTTGGGTGATGGTTCGGATATTGGAAATTTATTTGAGAAGGAAGTCATTTTGTAACATTTTTGTCTTTAAGGGTTTGTAACAACCTCTTTTTTTATTTATTGTCCCTAATTTTTTCCTGACTGCTTTTGTTTTGAGATTACAGCCAGCGGGATGCCCCAGTTTTTCTTAAGTCTCCTTAATAGGTTTTGACTTAGTGGGATTTTCTTTTGAGAGATAATGACTGCCTATTTGATAGGGAACCATCACCGTATTTTGATTCAGAAGGATGTTCTTGATGTCATTCGTTGTTTATGAAGTGAAAACTTGTGACTGAACGCGCATTTGAATTAACTGAGAAACTACCTTGCCCTAGGTTTTGATTAAAGGTTTCAATTTGTGTGAAAAAGAAAACTCCTAATTATTTGGCTCAAAGGGGTTGGCTAGGGATTATCTTCCTTTTAAATCAACTGTTTAGGAATTGAAAGAACGCATGTACATCGTTAGCAAGGTCTGTCCAAAAGCATACTGTATGAGATTACGGTATTGTTTTCATCATCCTCCCTATAAAGGCTTACAACTTTTAACGAGAGTTGAATATCACAAAAGGGAGTAAAAATCGCAGTTTGAATATAGTGAAAATGAATGGATTAACTCAAGACAAACATATACAATGCATTAATGAGAATAACCAAAGTCTGACATAAAGATAAGTGTTTGAACAAACAAAAGAAATTATAATTGAAAATTCAAATGAACAAAAATTTCTCTGCCTAAATTTGTCACTTCAGAGGGTGTGTCTTTGAGGGATGACAGAAAAATTCAATCTGGCCATCATGTGCAAATTCCAACGCTCCTTCATCGATCAGGTCTTGAATCTTATATTTCAACATCCAACAGCTATCAGTATCATGCCCCGGACTGTTGGACTGATATGCACACCTTTCATTGGGATGGTAACTAGGAGAGGAAGTATTAGGATTATGAGGAGGATCCTTCAATGTGACCAAATTCAATTTCAACATGTGTTGCAAGACTTGGGACATCGGCATGTTGAGTTTGGTATATTTCCTATTGGATGTATCATGCTTACGCTGATTACCCTATCGTTGTTGGCAAGTTTGTTGTTGGACTCGTGATGTAGCAGCAATTTGGAAAGGTCTACTCTCCACCAAGCCAACTTCTTGTCTCTTTGGGGGTTGATTAATGACTTGATCCCCAGCCTCGATTGTTTATTTCATACGGTTGCATCCATCTTGATGAAGCTTATTGACAAGAGTTCTCAACTCTTCTTCTCCCCGAGCTAAGTTTTGGATAAGAGCCATTTGTCCCAATATCTGGATTCTCATCGTTTCTATCTCCGCTTGCAATTGTCTTATCTAAATTTCCTTGTCGTCTTCAGGATTATCATTGGTCATGCTCTCAATGAAAAGTGTTTTCAACTCTTCTTGCCCCTTGGATAGATTCAGGAACACTTATTGAAGCTGAGAATTTTGGGTCTGAAGATCCTTGATAGTCTGTTCTAGAGCCATTTTTACTGAAATAAACAGTAAGCGGATGAGGAAACCTATATGGAGAAAACCTATTATGATGTCATGCATGTTAATGTGTGTGTAAATGCTTTCAAGGACTTAGAAGATTTAAATTTGTTTAGACAAAAGGAACAAACATCAATTGCATTAATAAGTTCAAGTTTATTACAACCAAGCCTCTTGGGCTTACAATGGAGGAAATAAACACAAAATAAACTCCTAAGAGAAAAAGGTCGAGCGCATCCTTTTTGGCGCAATGTAGGCGTTCAAACTTCGCTCTTCATGAAGCTGTCTCATAAGCTCCAAAACCTTCTTTTCACTCACGTAGAATTGGGCTTCGAAGGTGTCTCGCTCTTCCTTTATCTAAATCCCAGCTCTTTGCAAATCTTTAAGAGAAGTACGCATGTTAGGATAAAGGATAATATACGGAACATCTCCTTCGGCAACAGGCTCCATGATGATAGGTAGGATGGCTTCATAAGGCATCATGAGGTTTTGGGCACGAGTTTGTACCCACTTGAGATAAGGCTCCAAAGGAATGGAGTTATTATGCCCCAACATCTTGCTATCAACCTTTTTAATCATGCCCCAAGCTCGTATGAATATTTGACGATAACCTTGGACATCGCTCTCATAGTTAAATGTAATTCCTTAGACAAGTATATCATGAGGGCCATACCTCATAGAATACCCAAATTGTCATAGAGCCAAACAAGGATTTTAAGTGATACCTCCCCTAATGCCAAGTAGAGGGACATTAGGGAATTCCCCACAATTGTCAATAATAGTAATATCCTCCATATATCGAGCACACCAATAAATATCAGAATGTGTGAGTGACATCAATCTGCTAGACCATATTAAGCCTTGATCGTTCTTCACAATAGATCAGGGTAGGTGTGACATAAACCACCTAGCCAAAAGAGGATTATAACACATAAGAAGTCCTCTTCTCTTCATGGTGCGAGTGTGAAGAGAATGCAAGATATCCCCAAGTAAAGTGGACACCGGATTACGAGATAGAATTTTTTTGACTGTGTTCACATCTATAAGTTAATCTGGATTGGGAAACAGAACCATCCCATAGATGAGGAGAGCCAAAACTTCTTCAAAGGCTTGTAAATCTAGATCATCCCAAAAATCTTGAGCCTTCTCCAACAGAAAACTGGCTAGGAACCCTTTGACACCACTTCTCGTTTCCCAATTGGCCACAACGTCGGATCATTGCAAATGTAGAGCTCGAGCAATCTCCTCGGGTCTTTGGTCTCTTTCAATACCTTTAAAGGTTAGTTGATCAAGGATAGGGATTTCTAAGAGTTGAGAAAATTCTTCCATGGTGGGCACAAGTTGGTAATCAGAAAAAGTAAAGCAATGGTGCAAAGGGTCGAAGAATTAGAATAGCACTTTCACCATATCTTCTTCAAAGCTTGTTGTAACCAAGTTGATGAGACGACCATATTTATTGGTTAAAGGAGAATCATTAGGGACCCTTGATGCCAATTCCTTGAGTTTAGGAGGCACTCTTACAAGGTTGACTTGGATAGTATTTCTACGAGCGGAAGTCATGTCCTATAAAACAGAACAAAAGTAAATCTTTAGGTCCTTGAAATGGTTAGTGCAAAATGCCATGGTATGATGTCATGATGTTATGTACAAACAAACATATACACACAAAGCAAACAAGTCCTTAGGTTTAGGCTTGCACGAGGTTCATAGGTAAGCACCCTTTTGAAGTTTAGTCGGTTCAACCTGTCCTAGAAAGTAACCAGGTTCTAGGGGATCTCAATATCATTGATCTTTCTTCATCAGACATTGTTTCAGCACAAGCCTCTTTATTGGCGATTGAAATATCCTGAAAGTTCGATCTCAATGAGCGTAGCATCGAGTATCAACCAACTTCAGATTGCACCAAAGCTGGATATCTCACTACTTCCTAATGGCCAAGTTGTTCAATTAAAGGTTCTAAGGTCAGTTAGTGCTTCATGACACCACACAACGGCCCCGTATTCTCCTTGACTAAACTCAAGGGCTATTGGTACCAACAAATGTGTCACACTAACGTAGCCATCACTTCAACCATATCGATATACCTCACACAATTTCCACAATCTTTTTCTACTTACCTGATGGTGTTCCTCGATCCGGGTAGAGGATAAATACAAACCCAAACAAGGACCCATAAATGTAAAGCAAACAAATAAAACAATGAAAGCAAGTAAATGTGATCTAGCTCTAAGGTAACCCCACTTTTAAGCATCCCCAACAAAGTCTTCAGTTATGTAATACGGTGGGAGAACTGACTTGGTTGTTTTTCATTTTATCGCAATTGTTACGGATAGCAAGAGTCGCCACCGATTTTTCTTTTATCAAGTAAGGAAAGGGTGAAAATAACAGGAAATACCTTTGAGATATTTTCTTGAGTTTGGGGGGTAGGTTATGAAAAGGGAAGTTATTAGCACCCTTTTCATCCGTAGTTATCTACGGGCTCTTTGTTGCTTGCTAGATCATTTTTGCTTTGTTTGAAATGTGCTTTGTGGTGTAAGTTTGAAAATATTTTGCAAAATGCCTATGTTGCGGCTAACTTTGTAATGATTTTCGTCTTTATAAGAATGCGTACAAAGTGTTGGTTTTGGAAATAGTTCAAAGGGATGTTTGTTTTTGAAAATGTTTTGAATGTGTAAGTGTGGAAATGGTTTTAGTTTAAGAGCAAGCAACTACGAGCGTCCTACCTACTCAAAAGGTCCATGTTCTTTTCCTCCTCCTTTAGATGTTGCTATCTTACCATTGATTGGTAAGAAGCCCCATCGTTGGATGTGAAGGGACGGGCGTGGGTCAATCCTATAGTCATAGAAGGTAATTTATGAGACATTTTAGCAATCTTCATAAGGGACTAGATCGTTTACCGAAGGCAACATCGAGGGACTACGATCTTTTTATCAAGGGTCTTTGCTAAAACTTCCATATTCGAGGGACATGACTATTTTACGAGGCAAGAAGTGAGATTACCCTAGAGGTGCACGTGTGTGAATAGTGTGTTTAATTACATGCATTTTGTCTTTGAAATCAAGGTTTTCTACTTGTTGATTTTATCTTTCCATACACACCCTAATTACTAACAATTTATATTAAAGCGGTAAATTGCGGAAATATAAAGTCCTAAGCTATTACATGACTTTAGGGGATGGCGGATACAAATGTACAAATGGGGGGTGGAAAGCAATAAAAGTCCTAATTATTACAACCGTATTGAATAGTAATGAAAGAAAATATATATAAAAATATAAAAACAAAAATAATGCAAAAGAGAGAAAGAAAAAAAATCCAGGATCGAAGCATGTGTCCTTCGATTCACACCCCTTTTGTTTTCTTTCATTTAGGCTTGCAACAAGTGTGTAATGAAGCCTGCATCCTTCGATCCACACACCTTTTTTTATTTTCTTTCATTTGGGATTAGATAGAAGTATGGGTCAAAGCCATGCTAATATTGTTTTATCGTCTTGAAGGTTAGTTCTTAACATGTATTTGGACAAGAAAAGAAAACAAACAAAAGGGTAGAAACGAAAAATAAACAAAAGGTTATTTATATGTTACTCCTGAAATGAAAGGTTTAAAGTCAAGAAGACTTACCTTGAAGCTGGAATGTGTTTTGAACTTTGGGTTGCTTCCCTGAATATTCTTGAATTCGAAGTAAGGAAGGGGTATTGTGGATTCGAAAGAAAAGAAAAGAAGTGTTATGTTTCATTGGTTCTGGATTCGAAAGAAAAGAAAAGAAGTGTTGTGTTTCTTAGGTTCTGGATTCGAAAGAAAAGAAAAGAAGTGTTGTATTTCTTTGGTTCTGGATTCGAAAGAAAAGAAACAAAGGCGTGGGTTTTTGGTTCTGAGTTTAAGAGTGTATTAAATTTTCTCTCCTTTTTTTTCCTTGCCAACAAACCTCTCTCCATCCACTAAAAAGTCACACCTAGATGTGTTATGAAATATCTTATTTATAGAAGAGTCTGGATGAGATTTGAGGGGGAAACAAATTAAATTTGAACAGTTTGGGTATGTTGTTTTCATAGCTTTCGAGGTGCAGCTCTTATATGCTATTTTGGTGCAAATTAGGAGCAGCATAGCAGGGCTGCTTCGCAACAGTTTTAGAGTGTTGTGGCAGCTTGGTGCATGACTGTTTCATAGAAGTACATCAGACTTGTGCTTGGCAGTATATAGGACTTTGTTCAGCAGCCTTTGACCAAGCTCAACAAAAGACAAAACAATACTTGTTTCCACTAATTATGTGTTCTTCGAATGGACCCATTATATGTCCTTCGAATGGACCAATTGAATGTTCTTAGAATGGACCATATTATATGTCCTTCAAATGAACCATATTGTAGGTTCTTAGAATCTACCAAATTCATGTTCTTCGAATATGCCATCTAATATGTGTTCTTCGAATCCACCAAATTTATGTTCTTCGAATGTGCTTTTTGTATATTCTTCGAATCCACCAATTGTGTGTCATAGTGTAGAAACTATGTGTGTCGAAGGGTTTAGAGGTGGAGTCAAATCTATCATGAGGGAAGCCACTGCTTTGTGAATCAAAGCAAGCATGAAAGAAGCCACTGCTTTGTGGGTGCTAGCTTGAAGGAAGTCATTGCCTTGTGGGTTCTAGCATGAGGGAAGCCATTGCCTTGGGCATGCTAGCATGAGGGAAGCCCTTGCCTTGTGCATTCTAGCATGAGAGAATCCACTGCCTTGTGCATGATAGCATGAGGGAAGCCCTTGCCTTGTGCATTCTAGCATGAGGGAAGCCCTTACCTTGTGAATCGAAGCATGAGGGAAGCCCTAGTCCAGTCGAAGCTTGGGAAATCGAAGCAAACTTGAAGGAGGCCAAAGTCCAATCGAAGCTTGGGAATAGAAGCAAGCTTAAAGGAGGATAAAGTCCAGTCGAAGCTTGGGAAATTGAAGCAAGCTTGCTCTTCTTTGATTCGATTCTTGAAAGCCCGATGTGATTCATGGGGCATTAAAAAATCCAATTGTACTTGTGCAAACTTGAACTTTTGAAAATCCTTGCTAGAAAAGTCTTGAAAAGAGAGAGGGGAAATTTTGGGGTACAACATCATGAAGTTAGGGTTTACATGTAATTAGAGTTTCAAATGAATGCATCAATAAAAAAGGGAACATGTATTTATGGTTCATAGTAGAATACTGAAAGACCTAATCTAGCATCAAGTAAGCATGGCATCAAGAGGGACTAAATCATCACACAAGAATTAATGTGGAAAACCCTAATTTAAAATAAATTATATAGTGAGCAACTTAATAAGTGGTTCATGAGTCAAACAAGTATGTTAGACCAAAACAAACATTAAAAACATGCATCAGTTCATGATGAAGTAAAATGCTCAATGCATTTACATATAAGTCCATAATGACACATCAAGAGAAAGTCAAAATGTTGCATCATTCAATCAAAAAGGATAACTAAAAAATAAAACCTAATTAAATAAAACATATTTTGATATTTTTTGTATTTTTTAACATATATTGAAAATAAAATAAAACTAAAATATTAAGGGAAAAGAATAAATAAAAACAAATGAAAAGAATCATGTCTATTTTTTTCTTTGTATTTTTATGTGTTAAAATGAAATTAAGATAATAAGTTAAATCTAAATCAAAACAAAATTGAAATAAAAATCAAAATAAAACAACAAATGAGGAGCAAAAGGGGTACATGGCTTCAGGATAGGGTGAGTTCAGAAAAGCTGGCCAAGCCCAAAACCATCTAAGGATAAAAAAACAAACAAACAAAAGCAAAAGAAACTAAGAAACAAAAGGTCTGGGGTGAGGGGGATTCCAACCCCAGACCTTATAATGACATACCAAGCGCCTTACCACTCTTCCAAACAACTCATGTGTTTAACAATCAAGTTTCATTAAAAATAACATAAAATAAAAAAAATTCAAAAATCAAAAACCGATGGTTACTGTTTATTATCTTCATCGTGAAAACTCAACTTTCAACTCATCAATGGCAAAATCATGTTTTCTCATTTTTTCATAAAAAAAACTACGAATGGATACATCATTCTGCTCATAGTTTCATGAGGAATTTAAATATGCCAATAAATTTTATTGAAAAATCAAAGAATAACACAAATTTAAAGAGGAATCGTAAAAACCCTATAACTCAAAAATGAAACTAAATTACATGATCAATCAATTAATTCCCATTTCTATGGGGCTTTCAATCCTTACATCATAACTAACATATTTGCATCAAGAATGAGTACAAATGATGCTCAAATGAGGAGTTCCAAGTTAGCAAAAACTTACCTAACAGAGGAAGTATGTTGCTCTTTTACAAGTATCTTTAGAGAAAGATAGTGATCAAGTTAGCTTCCTTGAGCGCCCAGGAGTGTATTGCAATGCATTCTTTGCTTTGAAATTGTCTGAATCTTTCCAACCAAGTAAACTTGCAAGGTGAAAGAGTGAGAGTTGGATGGCTCGGATCGGGTGTTACAAAATTAATCTATTGCATACTGATGGTTGTATGAAACTTGCAAGAAACTTGAAGGAATTGGAAATTTCGAAGATAAGGTTTTTGAGTGGAAAAATGGAGTTTCTCTGTATAACTCAAATATGTTGAATGAATGAGCATGTGTTGGATTTTATAGAGATTGAATTGATATTATTGAAGAAGTTTAGATCCTAAGAAGAAGTTTATAGCTTCTCATTGGTGTAATTCAAATAAAAATTGCCAAAAAGGTGTCTTATGCCTTATGTTTGGATGAACATATTTGGGAAGACTTATTGTTATGTCATTGCTTGGAGTGTTTCTGATGTTTAGATGGAGTAAGATCGGAATAAAATTGTGTTCATAAGGCTCAAGAATCATAAATTGGCTTTTTAAAATTTTTGCAAAATGAACTTTTCACTTTTTATCCATTAATGGTATTATGCAACTTTGGCAAATGAGGGTTTCTTTGTGTAATGCAATGTTGAGCATACTAAACATCAGAAAATTATGAGTATTAAAGGTGAAATGAAAGGATTTTGGGAATCATGAGGCCAAGCTTGTGGTTGGGCATGAAAAGTGGCATACAAATCTGCCGTACAAAATAGCTCTTCCATGGTCACTTTACTCCATCATAACTTCATGCTCAAAACCAAATTATTTTATCTTGGTATCAATGGAAATATGGGATCATGAACTTTAACTTTGATGTTGGACACATGAATTTAATCATCTTGGATCATGGATAAAACTAACCATCAAAAATCAATGTTGAGACAGGTTGACAGTTAGAAAATTTTCTAAGTGTTTTGGCAATTTTTCACAATTTGACATCTAATATTTCCTTGTTGATATAAGAAATTGAGGAATGCTTTTGAATCCAAACTTTTAACCATTATGTAGTATCATATGAAATATTTAATTTTAGCCCTTGTTTTCTCAAAATGGATGCTTGAGGATGAAGTTACAACCATGAAAAGTCACCTACTTAAATATGAAATTTTGGTACTTAATAAACTTTCTAAAACCCAAATTTTGCAATTATGATCCCTTTCTTGATTTTCCTGATTTAACTTGATAAAATTCATCCATAATCCATATTTTTCATGAAATTTGACTTCATATGATCATGGTTAACCAAAAACATCAAAAGTCAATGTTTGACTTTAGGCCATTCAGTTGACTTTTTGCAGTTGAATCCAATGACTTCAAACCAATTGAAACTTTGTGATCACGGGGTAATGTTGAACACCTTGAGAAATTTTGAATACAATAAAATTATGACCTTGATGATTCCCTGTAGTGTTGTATCTTAACGCCTTAAACCCTAATTCTGGTTTTATCTAATGAATGGTCAAAACCTTAATCTTCACACACAAAAGTCTTAATGATCAAATGACTTGAGCGATGAACATATTAAGGTCCTTGAAGACTATAATCTCAATAAAAAATGGCTTGATTCCTTGATGAAGTCAAACCCTAGTTCCATAGAATCATCTGATGAACCAATTGGTGAAACCCTAACACTGAGGAAATGTTAATCCTTGTGCTTTGATGATGATGATCATCATGATAATGATCCAAACATTGGGAGATAAACCTTCTTCTTTTAAATGTAAAACCCAAATCACCAAAAAGTTTGTGATCCCATACCTCATGTGCATGATTGTGAGATTGTTGACCTAATGGATAAATGTAGATGAATGTGAACCATAAGTCAATTATGATTGAAATCAATAGGGAAAATTTTAGGGTGTAACAATTGTCCCTATTTAATCATCTTAAACCTAAAAATGAGACTGGCTCTCTCCTTTCAAATGTTCGAGGTGTAAGAAGATTAAATACTAAAAGAACCACGAAATTTGACTTTAAGAGAAGATGTGTGCTTATGATATCTACTAGAGATTAAAGAAAAGATCGACACGGACGAGTATTAGAAGGAGATACAGACGACCACTAAAGAAAGGTTAAAACGGATGAGTGATGGTATTCAATACAGACGAGTATCAAAAATAAGATATAAACGAGTATTATAGAAAATATTAACACGGACGAGTGTTTGAGAAAAAATTAACACATACGATTGTTTGAGAAAAGGTTAACACGGACGAGTTTTGAAATCAATACCTTTGAGTATCGAAATGAAATATCGATGAATATTAAAGTAGGATACTGACGATTATCAAAATAGGATACAGATGAGTATCAAAATAGGAAACTAATGAGTATGAAATAAATTATTAACACAGACGAGTTTTTGAGAAAAATATTAAAATTGACGAGTGTCGAAATCAATACGAATGAGTATTAAAATGAAATACAGACAAATATCAAAATAAGATATGGCTGAGTATAAAAAAGGTTAACACAAACAAGTGTTTGAGAAAAGTTAACCCAGACGAGTGTTGAAATCAATATGGACGAGTATCAATATGAAATATAGATAAGTATCAAAAATAGGATATAGACGAGTATCAAAGAAAGTATTAACACGGAAGAGTGTTTGAGAAAAATATTAACTCAGACAAGTGCTTGAGAAAAGGTTAACATAAATGAGTGTTTGAGTGAAAGAGAGCCATAAACGAGTGTTTGAGGGGTAATTTTTCATCTTGTATGACACGAACAAGTGTGGAAGAGCAACTCTTTTGAGAGATGTATCTTGGGGAATCTGTTGGAGATATCAACCTGAAGATTTGTAGGGATAATATCCTCTTAGGAGATGTTCCATCATTTTGATTGAGGATTGATTCTAGATTATGCTCCCCATGCATGTTTGAATTTTCCACGATGTAATGACCCTTTTATGGGATATGCTACACACTTTGAGGATGTAATGTGATGCAATGATTACAATATGCAAAGATGTATGACAGGGAAAACTTTGGGGAAAAGCATGGTGATCTGATCTCTGTGGGGAGTAACAAACTGGATTATTAATAACCATCGGGTTTCAAGCTCTGTTGGGGACCCATAAAATATATTGCAAAATTTGGGGTGGGGGGGGGATATGAGACCTATGACTTCTCACCATCTTCAAACTGCTTGGGGAACGAATTCATCCTAGCCTGTAGTTGGGGATAAGAAAACCTTTTAAGAGAACTTTGGCTTCTTGGTGACAATAGACTGATGAACTACGACTCTTCTAATTCACAATTTGTGCCCCAGACTAAATTGTCTATGAAGAAATTTTCCTCAAGAGAACCTCTCGTACAATAGTGACATGTAATATTCTGCCTCAGTATCTTCTAGCTTCGAAATAATTCCTCTGATTGGCAGATCTTTAAAAAAGTTTGTTTGAGTATCTAACACCTGGAGTGTTTTTACCAATCCTGAAGTGACTCCTTCTGATTGCCTGGCTCTTTGAGATATTCGTTGAATTTCGACTTAACTGCCCCAGATCAAGAGATTTGAATCTCGACTTGATTGCCCCAGATTAGTTGAACTTGGCATATACTTTGCTTAATGGAGATTTCAAACTCCTCCCTTTTTAGGGTAATTAATCTGTGAAAGAAACTTTCTCATGCTCAACGGGGTCCCCAGGCAACATGCCCCCTTGTTGTAATTGACTCTCTACTTAGCAGAATCATGCTTTTCAACTGATGTTTATTATGTAAGCTCCTTTGGCATTAAGCAAATGTTTGCAAACAAAAAAAATGTTTATTCTAAGAATGATGATTCTAATGTAACACTTATGAAAGTCTTGAAGTTTTTATTGAAAAGATGTTGTGACACTTCTTGTGAACGAATCACTAGTTAGAGTGTAATACCGACTTTTTTGTATGAAAGATAAAGTGAGCATACGATACCAACACAAACTTTTTAGCATACATCTTAGGAGTCAGTTAAATGTTACCTCGTTGTAGCATGCTTTCAAAATAAACCCTTCTTCAATTGAGGGTTATAACTTGGTCTGGTTCACGATTTTAGAAAAAAAGGATTTAAGGCTCGAGGTTTATTTGTACCCACACATTCTCCTTGATGTTCTCCAGCCCTATTTTCAACTAATTTGGCACAAGTGCTCATATTTCAAAAGGTTTTTTGTGATGGTTAAGGAACCGATGAGGTTTTCGAAAAGGTAGTCACTCACCTTTTGTTTTTGGTGTCTGATTACACAACTTTGTTCTTTGCTTGAGGATTTTTGTGTTGTAATGCTTTCTCGCTTTTCGCACTTTCATAATTTCCCTAATTTTTCCTGGACTGATTCTTTTTTTTTATTTGAATTTTCAACCCAGTGGGATGCCCTAATTTTTCCTAAATCAATTGTTTTGAATTAACAAACTTTCTTTTCTTTTTCCTTTTTGATTTGTGAACAAATCGCCTGACTTTGGCTTGTCTTGATTGTTTGAAAGGATTGTGATTGCCTCGTTCCTTGGTTGGTGAGGGTTACGATTTCCATTGTGGTTTCACATCCTTTCAGCCTTCTGATGCACACTCGTTTTGAAATTTTGAACACTCGGTCAATGTTAGTTGAAGACTACCTTGCCCCAGGCTAAAATGTGAGGGTTTTCTGTATAAAAACAAAACTCCTACTTCAAGGCTCAAAGGGAATAACGAGGGTCTATCTCCCTTATATCTCCGGTGTTTGGGGATATAAAGCAATGCATGTACATAATCAGCAGGGTCTTATTCAAAAGTATATTGTTGTACCCCAAAATTTTCCCTCCCATTTTCCCAAGACATGCTTTCAAGGATTCTCAAATACTCAAGAATCTCATGGGTTGACCAGTCTAGAAGCTCCTCCTAAGCCAAGGGTCTAGAACTAGGGTTTTGAGTTTCTCAAGGAAATTTGGGTTACAAAGTTCTTAATTGATTTCCAAGGTTCTCCATAAGCATCCAACAAGGTTCGTGTCAAGTTTCAAGTCCTACATCACAAGTTTGCTCAGTCAATGGCTCAGATGATTAAAAATCAATTGTATTGGGTAAAAAGTCAATTGTGGTCAACATATAGTCAAACTTTAAGATTTTAGGTCAACATCAACATTTTGAAGTTACATTCATCATTTGATCAAGATTTGATCACGATTCCTCAAGGAAAGTTCTCAAATCATCAAAAGTCCAAAATTGCCAAATTAGGGTTTCCTTATGAGAAGTCAACTGAACTTTGACCAAACATAACTTTCACTTGCTTCATCAACTTTTCCCAAAAAGAATCCAATTTTAAAGGGAATTCAATTATATATAACTTCATATATATATATATATATATATATATATATATATATATATATATATATATATATATATATATATATATATATATATATATATATATATATATATATATATATATATATATATATATATATATATATATATATATATATATTCTCAAGTTCAAAAAATGCTTCATGTAGAAGATATGAGCTAATACAGTATAGGTCATTTTCAAAAGTCAACAAAAAGACACTTTTTGTCAAGGAAACTTACATCAAGATAAATTCTCCAAATGAAAAAATGATCAAAAGAGAAATTGTAGAGGACATCTTGAGATTTTCAAAAAGTCAAAGATCACCTTCAAAAGATACAATTTGAGAAAGTTATGAGTTGCACAAGTTGGGAAATTTTGAGGAAATACATGAAATGCAAAATGTGCAAATTTGAAATTTTGGACTTGTGGCCTAACTTTTTGGGCTTCAAACATATCCATGACCTTATGAGAGACTCCTAAGCTCACTCCTACCATGTCTTGTATTTTATTATTATTTTTATATTTATTTTTCTTTTATTCAAATAAATGCAAAAATAAATTAAATAGAGTATAAAGCAAATGGGCCAGGCGCATGGAGTGGTTTCTTAGAGCCCAATATAGCTTATGACAACCCAATAAATATGACATATTCGTTCGAGGTTTCAAAATGGCAAGAACAAACTCAAAATGGAAAGTTTTAAAATGTTTGATTCTTGTTTTAAAACATGGCTTGATGACTTGATTCTTGCCATATTATTGAACCCATTCCATTCCTCTATATATATGCAAGCCAAACGGATGCAAAGTACACGAATCATTTCTTAAGAAAACCTCTCAAAAATCACCAAAAAATTCAAAAGTTAGGGAAAACAAAAATTGCAGTTTCCATCAAGCTTCAACCAATTTTGGGCATTCAGTCTCCTTTCTGAGGGTACCAGGGATCCAGCTAGGTCCTCATTCAAGCCTAAATGTGACCATATATCGTCCCTACAATCCCACCGGTGAGGTAAGGATTTTTGCTTTCGTATCCGAATCTTTGTGTGCTCTTAACATGATCTTTCTGTCCAAATGTGTTTGCTAGATCATATAGAACAGGTTGGCACGATCACATGCGAGGTTAGACATCCCCTATGTTAGATGCCATCGTTAGGGATTTGAGGAATAGGTTGCTCGTATCGTTGTAAATACTGGGTTTCAGACCAAAACAAAGCCATGGTTGAATTTGCAACATATGATTTAGGGGGGGGGGGGGGGGTAGGTTGAACTTTGGACTTTGATCTTATTTATTTCGCAGGTTTGCTTTTTTTGCCAATCGGAGAAGAAGGAGTTGACCACCATGAGGGGTGGTCAGACTCACCTGAGAGTTTGTGTGGCATCAGGCCATATTGTGATTCGTTGGTTAAAAAATAATAAGGGCCCGCTGAGCGCGCATTTGTTTGATTGGCCAATATTAATTTCATTTTTTAAATATAAAGTTTGGAATTGATTCATGTACCGGATGATACAGCCGTCCCAATGGTAGGAGGAAACGTGCAAAGTATTTGGTGTACTAGGGCAGGGGTCGATCCCTGCCTCTGGCATTTTATTTTCTAACATTTTCCTTGCAGATTGAGTATGAATAAGCCCAACACACGCACCATGCATCTCCAGTCTTTGACCATCAGATCTCATCAGAGACAGATCCAACGCACCAAACGCACACCCCATGGTGCACTTTCTGAAAGCCACCCTCACTGGATCCAGCACAGACCTAGGCTTTGTCCAGTTTGGGCCTATATTTTTGCTTCTTTCTCACCCCCATTTTACTTGTTTGCAGGCCTATTTTAATTTCCTTTATTTTGTTTTAATTAACATTTTCTTTTTTTAATCAGTTTTATTTTAATCAACAAAAATCATAAAATCATAAAAAAATTAGAATTAGGTTTTTAATAAATTAATTTAATTTTTGATAAATAAAATATTAATTTAATTATTTTGATTTTATTTTGTTAATTAAAAATTAACTAGAATTAGGTTTAATCACTAAAAATATTTTTCTAAACAAAAAAGCAACAAAAATAATTTCTTAAACCCTTAGAATTTTTTAGGTCTTAAAAATCTTCTCGTCTTCACCATCTTCGCGCGTTCATTTATTTTTTTGCATTAATATAATTTTGTAACGGTCGAAGGGATGTAATAGTTTAAATTAGGGTTTCTTTACCTTTTCCCTATTTTATGGTTTGTACTCCCCTTCCCTAAAGCGATGTAATAGCGTAGATTATTTCCCGCATTTTTATTTTTCGTACTTGTATATATTTAACTGTTAGATTAATTAGACGTGCACGGTAAGACATAAAAAATAAACATTAGAAAACCTAATATCAAGATAAATAACTGAAAATAAAATACCTCGCACACGCGCACCTATAGGGTGACCCTCACCTGTTGCCTCAGATTTAAAACAGTCATATCCCTCGAACGCGAGACGCTTTAGCAAAGATCCTCTGGTTAAAAGATCGTAGTCCCTCGTTGTCCCTTAGGTGCTTCCTCAGTAAATGACCTTAGTACCTTAGGATAATTTCTAAAGTGTCCTACGAGTTGCCTTTGTGACTGTACGATGACCTGCGCCTATCCCTCAAAACATCCAATGATAGGGCTACCTACTAACTAATGGTAGGATAATACTATCTAAAGGGAAGGAAGAAAAGAACAAGGATCTTTTGAGTAGGTAGATAGCTCGTAGTCCCTTGATCGCAAACAAAAACTTTTCTCACATACACACTCTTTTTTCTAAAAAATATTTTCAAAGACAAAACACTTTGTATGTGTTCTCAACGATACGAGAATCATTACAAAGTTCGCCGCACTAAGGCACTTTTCAAAAATATTTTTTCAAACATACATACACAAAATCATTTTCAAAGTGAGCTAACGATTAAGATCCCGTAGATAACTACAGATGAAAAGGGTGCTAACACCTTCCCTTTTCATAACCTACCCCCCTTACTCAGAAAAATCTCAAAATGTCTTTCCTGTTCTTTTCACCCTTTCCTTTATTGGATAAAAGAAAAGTCGGTGGCCACTCTTGCTAAACCGCGACATTTATGATAAAACACAAAACCAAAAGTTAGTTCTCCCACCGTATTACAGAACTGGGGACTCTGTTGGGGAATAAAACTAAAAGTGTGGTTACCTTAGAGATAGTTCACATTTTAATGCTTTCTTTGTTTGATTTTCCTGATTTATGTTTAAGGGTTGTTTGAGTTATTCTTGTATAGATCCTACACCCGGATCTGGGGCATTTTAGGTAAGTAGTAATAGATCGTGAAGACTGTACTATGTACACCAATACGGTTGAAGTGATGGGTATGTTATTGTGACACATTGGTTGGTATCAGTGTCCCTTGAGTTAAGTCAAGGAGAATGTTGGGCTTCCGCGTGGTGTCATAAAGTACTAACTGACCATAGAACCTTAGTTGACACAACTTAGCCATTAGAAAGTAGCGAGATATCCGACTTTGGTGCAGACTGAAGTTGGTTGATACTCGATGCTACACCCATTGAGGTCAGACTCTCGGGATATTTCGGTCGCAAATCAGATGCTTGTGCTAAAACAATGCCCGAGAGAAAGATCAGTGATATTGAGACTCCTAGAACCCGGTTACTTTCTTTTAGGACAGGTTGAGCCAACTAAAACTTCAAGAGGGTACTTACCTACAAACTCCATGCAACCTTAAACCTAAGGCCTTGTGTGTTTTGCTTGTGTTTGATTAATTGTTCGAACATAACATCATAGCATAATAAACATCATAACATATCATTTTCTAACCCTTTCAAGGACCAAGGAATTTATCTATCTTCTGTTTTGGAGGCTATGGCCTCCGCTCACAGAAACAATATCCAGGTAAACTTTGTAAGGGTTCCTCCTTAACTTAAAGAGTTAGTCTTGAGGGTTCCCTAAAGTTATCCATTCATCAAAAGGAATGGTCGACTACTCAGTCTGGTTAGCTCAGGTTTTGACGAAGATATGATGAGTGTCCTATTCTAGTTCTTTGACCATGCACATCACTGCTTCACCTTTCCTGATTATCAGTTGGTCCGCACAATGGAAGAGTTCTCTCAACTACTAGGGATTCCTTTTCTTGATCAGATACCTTTCACCGGTTTAAAGGAAGCTCCAAAGCCAGAAGTTATTACAGCAGCTTTACATTTGAAGCGGTCCGACATTGTATCTAATTGGGAAACGAGAAGTGGAGTCAAAGGTTTTCTGGATAAATTTCTGATAGAGAAGGCTCAACTGTTTCTAGATGCTATGAGTTTTCAGGATTTTGAGGAGATCTTGGCTCTTCTAATATATGGGTTGGTACTATTCCATAATCTAGACCAACTCATAGATGTGAATGATGGCAAAATTTTCCTTGCTCGTAATCCTGTGCCTACCTTGCTCGGAGACATTTTGCATTCTCTTCAAACTCGTACTATGAAGAGGCGAGGAACTCTCATGTGTTGTATACCTCTATTATCCAGGTGGTTTATTTCTCACCTTCCTCACTCGGTAATGAAGAATGAACAAGGTTTGAGGTGGTCGTAAAGAATAATGTCACTTTCTCATACAGACATCTACTGGTGTTCCTAATCTCATTAGGATATCACTATAATTGATCGCTGTGGGGAACCTAATGTTTCACTCTTTAGCATTATGGGAGGTATTACTTACAACCCTTCTTTGGCTCTACGTCAATTCGGTTATCCTCGAAGAGATGGTCATCATGACACACCTATCCAGGGTATCGTGTTCGATTATGAAAATGATCCTCAAGGTTATCGTTGGAGGTTTATACATGCTTGGGGCATGGTTAGAAAAATTTATAGTAAGACTTTAGGGAAGAATAATTCCATCCCTCTGGAGCCTTATCTCAAATAGGTATGGGCTCGCACTAAAAAACTCACAATTCCTTATCCATCTGTCTTACTAGTGATCATGGAGCATGTTTTCGAAGGAGATGTTTCTCGCACCATCCTCCATCCAGACATTCCCACTGACCTTGAAGAATTGCTGAAGTCCTAGATTCAACTCAAGGAAGAGCGGGATACTTTTGAGACACAATTATATGCAAGTGAAAAGAAAGTGTTGGATCTCACAAGGCAACTTCACAGGGAGTGGAGTATTAATGCATACATCAACACGAAGAGGAAGAGTTATTGGGAAACTTGAAGTCTTAGATTTTAGGATTTCATTTTGTTGTCTCTTTGAGACCCTTTGTTTTCATTGTAAGCCTAAAAGGAAATTGTAATTTTGAATTTACTAATAAAAACTTTGTTTATGTTTCCTCTTGGTTAGAAAATTTAAATCTCCTAAGGTCCTTGAAAACATGTGCATTTACATAACATGCATCATTACATGACAGGTTTTTCATACAAGTTTCTCATTTTCTCGCTGTTTATTTCAGCAGAAAAATGGCCCCCGAACAAACTGTTAAGGATCCCCAGGCTCATCATGCACAGTTTCAAGAGACTCTTCTGAATATGGCACAGGGGCAGAAAGATCTAATGGCGCTCGTCGCCAAGAAAAAGAAAACCAAGAAGCCGACTTCTGCCCTCAATATGGGGAGAAGGTTCAAAGACCCTGCTCAACCTTTTCAAGTGGATGATATCTCTTTTGAGGAAGATGACAACCAGGATGAAGATGGTAGAAGCATTAAGAATTACAGAAGAAATAATCAAGGTTATAAGAATGTTCCTGAAGATGAAAACTACTATGACGAACAATACCCTCCTACAGATGACAAGTATAAGCAGTTGGAAGACAGACTCAAGGCTATAGAAATCCAAAAGGTGCCTGGATTGGATTTTGGTGAACTAGGTATAGTCTCGGGGGTGGTCATCCCACATAAGTTCAAGGTCCCCGTCTTTGCTAAATGGGGTCTCTTGTCCTAAACTCCATTTGAGGTCGTACATCCGAAAGATTCAACCTCATACGGCTGACCCAAAATTATGGGTCCATTTCTTCCAAGAGAGTTTAGCTGACACTCAAATCGAATGGTTCTATTAGCTCGAAGTAACCAACATTCATACATGGGAAGACTTGTCTACTGCTTTCTATAAGCAGTATCAATATAATGCTGACCTGGAACCGACTCGAGTGCAACTGTAGAATATGTCCATGGGCTAGAATGACGGGTTCAAGGAATACACACAGAAATGGAGGGATTTAGATGGAAGGGTGCAACCTTATTTTACCGATCGGGAAATGGTAGATATATTCACGGGCACTCGAACATACCCGTTCTTTAATCTGTTGATTGGAAGATCATTGTCTGGTTTCATGGAGTTGATTATGACTGGGGAAAGAGTGGAAAGTGGCATTAAAAGTGGGAAGATTCTGATGACTACATCTTCTAATGCTATGAAGTATCAATTTGGAGGAATAAAGAAACCAATGTTATCTATGGCCAGAAGAGCCGTAGGAAAAATGACTGCCATCAGTCTGTAGGAGCGGTATTGATTTCCAATATGGCGCCTATTCAACAACAACAACAGGGGAACCGACGAAAGCCAGACGCTCCACCAAGGTAGTTTACCAAAATTGGCATGCCTTTATATCAGGCATTACAACATTTATTGAAGGCTGAACTCATTTCACTGCGGGATCCTCCTCATAATCCCAACACATCCTCTCCCAAGTATAATCTGAATGCGAGGTGTGTGTATCATTCGAACAATCATGGGCACGACACCAATAATTGTTGGGCTTTGAAAAGCAAAATTCAAGATCTGATTGACAATAAAGAGATTGAGTTTGATCCTCCGGAGATCCCGAATGTGATTACCGCACCTTTGCCGAAGCACAACAAAGGTGTAAATGCAATTGATGTTGTTTCTGATGAAGAGGATGCTGATAATAACTTTGATAGCTGTATCATTCCCACTACCAACAACGAGCTCTATAATTGTAAGACTGAAGATGTTATCTCAATCTCTTTCAGCCAATAGTAAATGCCATTTTTTTTTTCTTATTTTAGTGACTTTAACCCTTGTGTCTTACCCTAAGCACAATGGTCCATTTGTTAAGGGTTGATAATTCATAAACACTTCTCATTCGATAAAAACATTGGACGTTTTGCATGCAAATTTTGTGATCTCTGTCTTTATTTCTTACACACACCCACTACTACATTGCAGATCCTCATCCACTCTAGATCTCATTGATAATATTTATGCTATTGCCGCATATGACTTTGAAAATCCGATCTACCAAGCCGAGGACGAAGGTGAGGAAGATGGTGAAATACCTGGAGAACTTGCCAGACTCTTAATACAAGAAGAAAAGGCTATCAAACCACATGAAAAGCCGATCGAAATGGTGAACTTGGGTTCTGAGACAAACAAAAAGTATGTCAAGATAGACGCCAACCTAGAGAGCAGTGTCAAGAACAGGTTAATCCAGATGTTTTATGAATATGTTGAAATCTTCGCTTGGTCATATGAAGACATGCCAGGGCTCGATACTGATATTGTGGTTCACCATCTGCCGATGGAAGAGGGTTATGCATCGATAAAGCAAAAGGTTCGTCGCATGCGTCCTGAAATGTTAGAAAAGATCAAAGCCGAGGTTATGAAGCAATTCAACGCAGGTTTCTTAGCAGTGACATCATATCCTTAATTGGTTATGAACATGGTTCCGGTACCAACGAAAGATGGCAAGGTACGTATGTGTGTAGATTACATGGATTTGAATAGGGCAAGCCCCGAAGATGACTTCCCACTGCCACATATTGATGTTTTAGTCGACAACACCGCTCAGCACAAGGTATTCTCCTTTATGGATGGTTTCTCAAGATATAATCAGATCAAGATGGTGCCTGAAGACATGGAGAAAACTACCTTGGTCACAGATTAGGGAACTTTCTGTTACAGGGTCATACCTTTTGGGTTGAAGAATGTCGAGGAAACTTATCAGCATGCCACGGTAGCCTTATTTCATGACATGATTCACCATGAGATAGAGTTCTACGTTGATGGCATGATAGCAAGATCACAGACTGAAGAAGAGCATCTCGATCATCTGTACAAACTGTTTGAAAGACTGGGGAAGTATAAACTGAGGTTAAACCCGAAAAAGTGCACCTTTGGGGTGAGATCCGGTAAACTCCTAGGTTTCATCGTCAGCGGTAGAGGTATTGAGGTTGATCCAACAAAAGTTAAAGCTATTCAAGAAATGCAAGCTCCTCATAACGAGAAGGAAGTCAGAGGTTTCTTAGGACGACTAAATTTCATTTCTTGTTTCATTTTATTTGACTATTACTTGTGAGCCAATCTTCAAGCTACTGAAGAAAGATCAAGTAGTAAAATGGAACGACGACTTACAAATAGCCTTTGATAAAATTAAGGAGTACCTACAAGAACCTACGATTTTGATGCCACCAATCGAAAGAAGGCCTCTAATCATGTACCTAAAAGTGATAGAGAACTCAATGGGGTGTGTACTAGGGAAACATGACGAGTCTCGTCGAAAAGACCATGCAATATACTACCTTAGAAAAAAGTTTATTGATTGTGAAACAAGATATTCACTGATCGAGAAAACTTGTTGTGCTTTGGCATGGGCTTCTCGCTGACTAAGACATTATATGTTGACCATACTACGTTGTTGATCTTTAAAATGGATCTTATCAAGTACATATTCGAGAAGCCAGCTCTCTCCGAAAGAATAGCCCGGTGCAAATGGTCTTAAAATAATATCACATTCATTACACCACTCGAAAAGCCATCAAAGGAAGTGTAATGGCATATCATTTAGTACATCAAGCTGTAGACGACTAAGAGTCTATGAATTTCAAATTCCGGACGAGAACATTATGCTAGTTACAAATTATGAAGAACCTGGACCGTATGAAGGACCTGAGCTAGGATCCCAATGGACTATGGTTTTTGATGGAGCTTCCAATGCACTTGGTAACGAAATCGGTGTTGTAATTATCTCTCCTCAGGGTTATCGCACGCCCTCCACTTCCAGACTTTGCTTTGACTGCACCAATAATATGGTTGAATATGAAGTGTGCATCATGGGCATTAAAGCTGCTATTGACCTAAGAATCAAGTTCTTAAGCATATATGGAGACTCAGCCTTGGTGATCAGTCAGTTCAAGGGAGAATGGGATACAAAGCATCTGAATCTTATCCCTTATCGGGAACATGTGCTAACCTTGATTCTGTATTTAGAGGAGATTACTTTTGATCATATACCAAGAGAAGAGAATCAGCTGGCAGACGCATTGGCTACCATGTCATCCATGTTTAAGGTATGATGGGACAATGAATCTCCCAGAATTACCATTGAAAGATTCGACTAGCCGGCACACTACTATGAGATTGACATTAATGGAGTAGAGGAAAAGCCTTGGTTTCATGAAGTGAAAAGGTATCTTAAAGCTCAGGAATACCCTGAAGGGGCATCAATCAATGACAAGAAGTTCCTATGGAGGTTGTCGGCTAAATTCTTCCTGAGCAATGGAATTCTATACAAGTGCAATCATGATTTGACTCTGCTTCATTGTATGGACAAGAAGGAAGCAGAAGAAATTATGCAAGATATGCACAAAGGTGTCTTTGGTACTCACTCCAGCGGGCATACTAAGGCTAAAAATATTCTAAGAGTTGGTTACTATTGGTCGACTATGGAAACCGACTGTCACCACCACTCGAGAACTTTTCATAAGTGATAGATCTATGCTGATAAAGTTCATGTGCCTCCAGTGCCTCTGAACGTCTTGACTGCTCCTTGGCCATTCACAATGTGGGGCATTGATATAACCATATAAATCAAACCCACGGCCTCTAACAGACATTGCTTCATCCTCTTCACCATTGATTACTTTACAAAGTGGGTTGGAGCAGCCTCGTTCGCCTCCGTTACTAAAAATGTGGTTGCCCGATTCATCAAACATAACCTTATCTGTCAGTATGGCATCCCTGAGAGAATTATTACAGACAACGGTACCGATCTCAATAACACCATGATCACTAAACTTTACACACATTTCAATATCAATAACCACAACTCTTCTCCGTATCGACCAAATATGAATTTCACAGTGGGAGCCACCAATAAGAACATAAATAAGATTGTACAGAAAATGGTTTTGACCTACAAAGATTGGCACGAGATGTTACTGTTTGCTCTCTGTGGCTATCTCACTTTGGATAGAACATCAACTGGGGAAACCCCATTCTCTTTGGTCTACAGTATGGAAGTTTTACTACCTGTTGAAGTTCAGATTCCTTCTATGAGAATCATGAAAGATGCATACTTGGAAGAAGACGAGTGGATTCAGACCAACTTGGATCAGTTAAATATAATCGATGAAAAAAGGCTTACGGCTTTCTGTCATGGTCAAATGTAGCAGAAGCGCGTGATTAAGGTGTTGTATCCCAAACTTTTCCCTCCCATTTTCACACAAGACATACTCCTAGAGGTCCTCAATTGCTCAAGGTTGACCAAGAATTGATCAGACAAATTCTCCTCCTAAGCATTGGCCTTCCAACTAGGGTTTCATTTTTCACCAAGATGTGTGAGCTCCAAAGGTCTAAAATGTCTTCCATTGTCCTAATATGTCTTCAATATTATCCATCACAAATTTCATACCTTGCACTACAAGTTTGCTCAGTCAATTGCTCAAAAGCTTGAAAACCAACTGTACTAGGTCAAAAGTCAACTATGGTCTATATACAGTCAAACTTCAAGATTTTTGGTCAACATCAACATTTTGAAGTGATATCCATCATTTGATCAAGGGTTGATCATGATCCCTCAAGAAATGCTCCTAATTCATCAAAAGTCAAGAATTGTTAATTAGGGTTTCTATAGGAAAAGTCAACCAAACTTTGACTAGGCATAACATTCTCATACTTAATCCATTTTTCCCAACCAAAGCTCATTTTAAATATAATCCAATTCCTTACAACTTATCTTCAATCCTCAAGTCCAAGAAATTCACCATTTGAAAGATACAAGCTTATACATTATAAGTCATTTTCAGAAAGTCAACAAAAGACACTTTTTGTCAAGACCATTTACATCAAGATAAAATCTTCAAATGCAAAATTGATCAAAAGAGGGATTGAAGTAGATATCTCGGGATTTCCAAAAAATCAAAGATCATTATCATGAGATAAAAATTGAGCAAGTTATGGCTTTCCCAAGTTGGGAAGATCTTGGAAATTTCAAGAATGATGCATTGAGCAAATTTGAACTTTTGAGTCAATGGCCTAACTTTTTAAGGTTCAAATATTTTCCTAAGTTTATAGAGGACCTCTAATCTTATTTTTGCATGCCCTTGCATTTTCTACCTATTTCTTACATATTTATTTTAATTTATTTCAAATAAATATAAAATAAATTGTACAAAATGTTTGGAGATGGGCCTTAACCTTTGGGCTATTTATTTGGCCTGCCTAGAAGCCCATTATTTCGTGCCAAAGTGTCCAGGTACATTCAAGCATGGAAAGGGAAAGATTTTCAAGTTTTAGAAACTATTAAATTTGTTTGATTTTGACATAAAAGCATGGAATTATGGTGAAGATTCTTGCCATGAAAGCTTATCTCTTCCCTCTCCACTATAAGTATAAGCTATTTCCCAACCAAACACAAAAAAAAAATGCTTGAGAAGAACCACACAAAAATTGCCAAAATTCTCAAAGTTGTGAAATTCAAAACTGAATTTCTAGCCATCAACCATCCAAACCAAGCATGCTATCTTCTTCCTGAAGATCCCATGACTCATTCCCAGCCCTCATCCAAGCCATCACATGCCCAGAAGAGGCCAAACCACAATCTCCGATTTGGTAAAACTTGTTGCATCCAAAATTTTATATTCGTACATTGTTTACTAATATTTTGCGGCTAGATGTGATCAGGGTGATGTTTAGGACTGAAATGAGTCTTTACATACAAGCTCAGACATACGCATGGTTATTTTCCATTTTTAACCGTGCAATTTTCATTTGTATCGTAACTGTGACGCCCCGAATTTAATTAATTATTTACTTAAATTAATTAAGGATTTAATTATTGGAAATTGTCGAAGTTGAGAATTATCAGTATTATTCTGAGAATCATAATTGGATAAATATGTTGAGTTGAGCGGTAAGTTGATAGTCGAATAAATTAGAAGGTTTAGTCGGAGAACTATTATTAGAATATTATTTGCGAGTTAGTATTATTTAAAGTGTGGATCGATAATAGTTGAAGAATATTATTGGAAATAATATTAGATTATATTATGTGACTATTTACTTAATTGGGCTTATGTTGTGATAGTAGTAATAGTGGGGTGTGTATGTAGGCCCACTAAGACAAACACCATTATTTGGAATAGAAATAGAGGAGAAAGAGAGGATGGTGTATCAGGAAAAGAAAAAGAAGAGAAAGAGGAAAACAGGGTTTTTGGAGAAGAAGAGAGCTACGCGAAGTTGAACCAAGAGGCCATGAGGAGATTCAATCAAAGACACATAGAGTTGTCATCAAACCAAACCAGGTAAGGGTGGGGTTTCTTATCCTATAATGGGGTATATGATATTTTGTATGTGGGATTATTATTGTTGATTTGTGTTGGTTTGTGTTGTCTTCATAACATTATTAATAATTGATTTGATTAATGAATTGGTGTATTTACTGTGTTATATGCTTGTCTGGATTGGATTTGGAATAGTAGATAGCAGGAAATCCGCTAAAATAGAGAAGGAAAACTGTGTCTGGAATACTGCCGAACGGCAGCTTGTTGTTGAATGGATGCTGCCGAACGACAACTTGTTGTTGTTATGGGAAGTTCCGATCGGCACTATCAGAGGAAGTGAGAGGGTGTGTCGTGTGGCACCCCTTTGGGCAGGGGCACTTGTTTTTGTTTCTGTGGCACTATGCTATATAATTTTTATATGGTATCAATATAGAGTTTATTAATACAAAAGCAGTTAGGGAACTAATTAAATTATTCTTATCATTAGTATGTTATAGCAGAAGGAACATTAATAGAAGTTGTATATTTTTGTAGAGTTGTTTTATGTGATAGAGGATAATAGCAGAAATAATAATAAGTAGTAAATTTAGAAGAACAGAAGAATAAAGTAGCTGAGTTAATAATTAGCAGAATTATGTTAGTAGTAGTCCTAGAAAGTAAAATAACAGTGATGGTTTTAGTTGCTGATTTGGTAATAAATGATTTAGCAGAGTAGTATATTAGTGGTAGATGTAATAATTTAGCAGAGAGTTATCGGTAGAAGTTGTAGATAGCAAACAAGTAGTTTTGGCAGAGAGCAATAATAGCAATGAGCTAAATAGAAGAGGTAGCGTAATTTAGTAGAATAAATTGATTAGTAGTAGTATAAATAAATAGTAGTAATAACAGTATATAAAACAGTACCGATTAGACGAATTTGTAGATTTAGGCGGTAAAAGTAGTTAACCGGAATTAGTTAAAATTGTCAGAGTAAGTCGTATATACGTATAGGTATTTTTAGTTGGTCTGTTTTGTTAGAATTATGTAGAATAAAGTTTATTTGCAGGTGAAGTCAAATTTAGTTTAATGGTTCTGGGTTATGGAATTGCATTGTTGGTTATTGCTGTGAATAAGTCGTTGTCGAATACATTGTTATTATTGAATATGTTGTTGTTTATATGTTGTGATTGATAAGTTTATTAAGTTGTAGGCCTATGTCCAATGTTGAAGCGATGATGAGTACCTCTAATTATTGGTAAAGTGATGATATAGGCTTATGCCTTTATGATGGTGATTATTGTTGTTGTATGTGATTGTTGCATTCATTGAGTCACATACATTTGCGTTATTAATTTGGCCTGGATTGGCACCACGTTGGCTTGGATTGGCAAAATATTAAGTTGGAGGCTTATGCCTTGTTGTTGCCTCTATTAATTGGCAAAGTTTTTAAGTTGGGAGTTTTGCTCCAATGGTACCACATGCATGTGAATTGTAATTGAGTCGTATTCGGTGTTGCATCTTGACTTGTGGTACATATAGATTTGTTGTTGCTTTATGTTGGTGACTTATTGTGACAGGTATCATTTAAAGGTTGTGAATTAGTTGTTATGTCGTGTTGATGCCTTATTGAGATTAAAGATGTTTGAAAGTTGTGAAGTGGTGATTTTTGCATGACCTGATTCTAATATATGATTTATCATGCGCTCACTTATATGATTTAAGAATCTCATCACTTACTGTTTGAATGTTTCCCTCTGTTGGTAACGTGCAGGTAATTAAGAATGAAGATTTGCTTAGCCTTATTAGTTCAAAGTCGGTTGGTCGCTCTAATACGTAGCACTCGGGGGGGGGGGGGGGGGGGGGGGGATGAACGAATAATTGTTTACTTGTTGAAATTGTTTTAGTTGTTGAATCCTAAGTTGAATTATGTGAAATGATATGTTGCCTCTCAAGTTGTTTTTTTTAAGCGAAACATATGATGCTACTTGAGGTTGTAATTATGATTTTGCTGCGTTATTAATAAAAGAAGTGGTTTTGTTTTAAAAGCTGATGTAAGTTGTTATATGATCCTCCGAAATTAAAGTGTTATGTATCTGTTTATGTCTTATAACATGTTGAAATGTGATATCCCAAATGTGTTGGAAGCTTTTAAATACTCTGATTTTCATTATAACTACCGGATATAATTTGGGGTGTTACAGTAACTCTCTTTCCATTAGTTTCCATCCAGTTTTGACCCCGGATTCGGACTCAGGGTGAAATTTCATGCCGGATATGGCCTTTTCTTTTTCAATTTAACACGTTTTTACAAGTTTGACGTTGAAGGCTGCCGAAGAAGACGGTGGTTTCTACCATCTCCATTTGTTTTTATTTTTATTCTCTTAATTTTGTTTATTTTATTTAATCAGTAATTTTTTTTAAATCAAATAAAAAAATCAACAAAACTTAGGATTAGTTTTTCTTTTTAGAATAATTAATTTCTGAAATTAATTAATTAATTAACTTTAACATTTTTAATTAAAATAAGTTAGAACTTAGGGTTTAATTTGTGTTTAAATTATTTTCTCAAATAAAAGTACAAAAATATTAGCATTAAGCTTTAAATTCATTTAGCAATTATCTTTTTAAATTAAAATTAGATTTAAGTTAATTTAATTATTTTCTTAAAATAAACAAAAACCAAAAAAAAAAAATTATTTTACTTAGCTAAATTCTTAGGTTTTCTTAGACGTTTCTTTATTTCACGCGCGTTATTTTATTTTCGCATTTTTACATTATTGATGTAATTGTTATTTGGATTGTAATAGTTATAAATATGACTTTTTATCGATTTCTTTATTTTTATTCCCCTAATTGCTTATACATTGTAAATACCCCCTCCCTGAAAGCCATGTAATAGTCTAGACTTACGCTTTCCGCACTTTATTTTTTGTACATATTAACTGTTAGTAACTAGGCGTGTATAGAAAGACTAATAATCAAATGTTAGCAAACCTAATAACACAAGATAAAAACTTGAACTAAATCAATTGCACATGTGCACCTCTAGGGTACCCCACTTCGGTTGCCTTCAAAAATGGTCACAATTCTCGAAACATGATAATCTTTAGTGGCTGTCCTTTAGTTCAAGAGATCACAAGTCCCTCAATGACCCTTTCGATGCCGCCTCGGTTAAAAAGTGATCTTAGAACTTTAGGACAATTATTAAAACTTCTTACCCAGTTGCCTTAGTGACCGTAAATGTCCCTTCGATAGTCCCTCAACATCCAAATGATAAGGCTACCTACTCACTAATAGTAGGATATCACTATCTAAAGGAAATGAGGAAAATAACACCTTTTTCGAGTAGGTAGATAATTGTTAGGTACTTGCTCAAAAATAATCTTTTTCGCACCATACTTTCAAAACATTTTTCAAAAACTCTTTATCAACACTCTTGAAGACTGATACAAGAGTTAGCATAAAGCAAACAAATTTTTCAAAATACAAAAACACGAAAGCATTTTTCAAAAATGAGCAAGTACCTAAGAGCCCGTGGAAAACCACAGATGGAAAGGGTGCTAGCACCTTCCCTTTCCATAATCTACCCCCCTTACTCAGAAAATTCTCGAAAAAGGACTTTTTTGTTCTTTTCACCCTTTCCTTTGTTGGATAAAAGAAAAGTCGGTGGAAACTCTTGCTTATCGCACATTTGAAAACACAAACGTAAAACTAGTATAACAGTCGGTTCTGCCACCGTATCACACAATGCATTTAACAAAAATATCAAGCACCGGGTATATCTGGCTGGTGACTTGGTAATAAAGAGCATAATTCTACTTCAAGGTGATCCCAGGGGAAAATGTACTCCCTCTTACAAAGGGCCATTTGTAATCAAGAAAATATTTTCTGGCAGAGCTATGATACTGACCACTATGGACGGTGAAGATTTCCTGCACCCTGTGAATGCGAACATAGTCAAAAGATACTACGCATGAAAGCAACCTACTAGGTTGACTGGCCTAGGCAAAAATAAGGGCATCACGGCGAACCAAAAAGGTTCAGGAAAAATTAGGGATATATATAAAAGATTGTACACCTGGTAAGTCGAAACCTGAAAAGGCGGCTTGGGCAAAAAAGGGTATACCGGTGGATTGAAAACCAGAAAGGGCGTTCAAGGAAAAAGTTGGGGATTAAAGTGTATGACTATGTTCCTATTGGATCACTTACAACAAGCTTTACTACCCAAGTCAAAGTTCAAATGGTACAAATCAATTTAATCGCCTTCTTCCGACAGCAAGGGATGAGATGCTTGAAGACATAGGGGAAATAGTAGAGATGGAACCAGACGAGATTATTTCCACATAGCTATATATCTTGTTTTCACTTTGTACTCTTTTCATTTCACGAGAATTTCCTCTTACCGGGATTTATGTCTCTTTGTACAAAATCTCCTGTTTATAGGAAAACTATCAATAAAAATACAAAAATTCACAATTCAAACTTTTTGTTTTTACTTTTTCTGTTTTGTTTGCCAAAACGTCCAATAACTAAAATTTAATGAGCATATGCATATGAATACAATTAACTGTTAACAAATATATGCATAAAAACAGGAATAAATATTTACTCAAGACTTTAGGAGTTGGGATAACGTTCAAGTTGTTCAAAAATCCCCACAGAGCCACTTCCATGGGATTATCCACACAGTAGTCTTATTATACTCACCAGTAAAATTCCCCCCAACAGACAAAAGAAACATGATCTTTTTCCCGGCAACATCGCTCACCTACAGAGTCCCAATCATTACAGTTTACGAAAATTCTCTTCCCCATCTGAGTTTATTCCTCCAGAATTGTGAAATCCCTTGCAGATTTCTTCTCTCCAACATAGCTCATTTCCTCAGCAAAGGTGATTCCTCAACAGAGTATTCCTCCGTCAAAAGGGTTTATTTCCCCAACAGGGTTTATTTCCCCAACAAGGTTTATTTCCTCAATAGAGTTTACTTTCCCAATAGAGTTCAATCTCCCCAGCTTGAGTCTTTTTCCACCACAAATCACCTGTAGATTCCCACTTCCAGCAGAGAATAATCCAGGTTGCTATCCCCAAAGAGTTGCTACAAAATATGAAATTGGACTAGATATCGTTCAACTTTATTCTCCCAGACGAGTCGGCATCCATATCAGAAGCTCGATCATACAGCACCTCGAAAGGATATCCATCTCTTTTTTGCCCAGTCAGGGTACACAAGAATTATAATCCCAGTAGAGCAATGAACAACTAATGTTCTTGAAGTCTTCTTCCCAAGTAGGAATAAACATTCTCCAGAGGAGTTTCCTCAAGCAAAGAGTAGAAATCAATGTTCCCCAGCGAATTTTCCTCAAACAAGAAAGCAGGAGTCCCCGGTGGAAACAATCCCCATTGTTGTACCCCAAAATTTTCCCTCTCATGTTTTCCAAGATCTTCTCTTGCCTGGGTGGTTACAAACACTTTTTTAAAGAAAATAAATTTTTTAAGATGATCAAGTGTCTTCCGATTGGAATCTTAATAAGGTACTTTGATTGGGCATCTAAAACCCTTCGATCATGCTTGATTCATAAGCTTCAATTGGGTATTTGGCCCCCTTCGATCAAGCTTTGGTCCACCAGCTTCGATTGGGCATTGAGTCTCCTTCGAGCAAGCTTTGGTCACAAGTTTCATTCCAACAGTTCCTCCTCTGTGCTTGCCTTCAACACATAAGGAAAAGACCTTCTCTTCATGCTTGCCTTCAATTCACAAGGAAAGAGCTTCTTTCATGTGTGCTTCGACCCACAAGGAAATGACTTCTTCTGTGCGTGCCTTCAGCGCACAAGGCAAAAGACTTCCTTCAACTTGGCTTTGATCCACAAGGCAAAAGGCTTCCTCAGAATTACCTTCAAACTAATAGGCAAAGGCTCATTCAACTTTCCTTCAATCCACAAGGCCAAAGTCCCCTTCAACTTGTCTTCGATCCACAAGGCCAAGGCCCCTTCAACTGGTCTTCGATTCACAAATAAATATCTATCTACATGCAAGCTTCGACTGGGCAATGTCTATCTTCAGGCCTACTTTGACTCCACCTCTAAAACCCCTTAACATAGTTTCTACACTTTGACACATAGTATAGTCCATTCGTAGAAACATTCTAAAGGTTCATTTGAAGAAACATACAGATGGTTCCTTCGAAGGACATAGATGTGGTCCATTCAAAGGATACACAATTGTTGAAAACAAGTTTGTTTTGCCTTTTGATGAGTTTAACTCAAGATGCTTGCTGCCCAAGGTCCAACATGCTGCCAAGCCCAAGCATCCTGTGCAATTGCATTAGAAGGAAATGACAAAAGAAGCTTCGACTGGCTAGAGTGAAGTGTTCGATTGGGCTAGTTAGATATTTTCAGATCCATCGAAAGGAGCAGTTCAGAGCCAATCGAAGAACCAGGTGTGGGGGAATTCGAAAGAGTCGGGGAGTGAAACATGTCTAGGTTCACTCAAGATTTCAAAATGGCAAGATTATCCAAATATGGCAAACTTTCAATATGTTAGATTTTTTGTCTCATGGCCTTGAAAGCCTTTGTCTCTTGCCATACTTGCTTTTCTCCTAACTCTATAAATACAAGGCTAAGGACACATTTCCAAGGACACGAAAAGGGAACAAAAACATTTTGCCATAGAAATACTCTTGCAGAGATGCAAACATGCTGCTAGCAGGAGGAGACAGACTGCATCACGCAGAATACCAATAGAAGTTGTAGAAACATTGCCAAACGAAGGTGTTCTACCCCAAAATTTTCCCTCTCATTTCTCAAAGATTATCTCACAAGATCTTCCATGACATCAAGTTTGCAGCTCTGATACATCAATTTAGATTTGGAATTAGCACAAGGGCAAAATGGTCAATTACACACTAAAAAGTCAAACTTTGACTTTTGGATCAAAATCAAGTTTCAAGAATCATATTTCATCAAGACATGTTAGAATATGAAGTTTCTTTCATCAAGAAAATCAAAAGTTAAAATTACTTTTAAAAAGTCAAAATTCTAAATACTTTGAAATTTTTCTAAAGTGTTAGGAAATATGATAAGTTCAGAACTTCTGGCCAGATTTTCACCATGATGCAAGTTGATTCTGGAAGAACTTATAACACAAGATTTGTAGACATCAATGAGATCTAAAACATTGCAGAACATAATTTCTTCTAGAAGTGCTGGGATTTCAAGTTATAAATCCTTGAAGTCACGTCCATGAAACTGAAGCATTCAGTAAATTCTGGGCATTTCCAAAACAGAATTTGGTTAGAACTTCTGGACCAGTTTTCACGTAGGTTCAATCAGAATTTGTAAGAGTAATTCCAAGAGGGTCTGTAAAGCATGTTACAAGCTTTTTGAAAAGTCTGAGAACTCCTTCAGAACATGCTGGAGCAAGGAGATTCAAAGATAAGAAGTTGGAAATTTGTTCTAAGTTATGTTGATGTTGAACTTCTGATCCAGAGTAAGCTATGATACATAATATCATATTGCAGGTTTGATGTTTTGATAAATATCATCATCATTTAATGCTCACACCCACTTTTGAGTCTTTATCCAAAGGATTTTCCCACGTGTGACATAGAAGTACCATTGTTGTCCTTGAAAAGCAAACTTTTATACAAGTTTATGTTGGGCCCATGCTTTGATTTTTATTTTGAAGGTACTAATTCAGATTAAACGCGGCTAAACCAGTTAACCACCCTACTTTGTGCCTCGAACCATACTTGTTTAAACTTGCTTCAAGAACAAGTCAGCGCCCTAACATATGATGGTTGTACTCTTGACTTCTCCAAGCTACTAAATCTTTTACTATAAATTGAACTTCATTTGCAAATGTAAAGAGGTCGAGAATTTGAGAAAAAAACCTTGAAACTTTGCTGAAATTTCAAAGAACTTGAAACTGTAAACACAAAATACAAAACCTGCTAGTTTCTGGTTTTTTGCGTCTAAGTTCTAATCTTCCTTGTGCATTTCCCAACCAAATCATCCAAACAACTTCTGATACACATTTAGAAGCCATCCCAACTTCTGTATTCATACTGTAACAAAGTCTTCATCCATCTCCATCTCAAAAAAATAGAACATTGCTTCTTGACTGCTCCAGAATTTTCCAGCCATCCATAGTTCAGGGTTGTTCTAGCTTTCTGAGAATTGAAGGAAGTTGACCAGAACATCACAACAGTCAGAACCAGACTCTAGTTCACAGAATGTTTTCCAGCTGCAAGGTAAGTTTCTTCTGACTTTTATCTCATTACTTAGGCATTAATAGTCTTGCCTGCTCAAAAACACAATGTAGACATCCTGGCTCTGATCTTGTACATATTCATAGATTTCATGTATTTTTTGCCTAAGTAGAGAGAATTTCATTTCAGAACTTCTTGAGGAAGTTAGGATTCAGAATTAGGATTAGAAAAATTCATGCTTGATTCTGATTTACAATTCTGATACTTTATATTTCTGAAACCATGATGAAACCTACCATAACTGCTATGTATGCATTTTCTATTTTGTTGAGAAATGGCTAAGTTGCAGATGCTCTGACTGGCGTGATGAAGGAGATAAAGGTCATCATCAGAACTTACTATATAATATGTGTTTATGTTTTTGCTTCTAATACCAGATGTATAGCCACCCCAGTGGTAGAGAACGCACACATAAGACATTGGTGTTACAGGTCCTGAGTTCTAGTCCCAGAAACACATTTTTTAATGTTTATTTCCTGACATTTTTACCCCTTTAGTTCGACCAGAACTTATAGATCAATCCTCTTTAATTGCTTGTCAAAATAGTGATCCTGGACCAGAACTTCTAAACGTTCCCATCCAACAACATTGACACCTCACATACCCATCATCATAACTTCTAGCTTGCCAGTGACACTAGAACTTCTAGGTTTCCAGCTACATTAGAACTTCCAGACTCTCAACAACCAGCACTTTTGACCTTCCAGTAACATTAGTACTTCTAGGCTTCCAGTAGAATCAGAAATTCTAGGATTTCCCTTGTTCCCAGCAACCCCAGAACTTCTGACCTTCCCTTTTTCTGCTAGCATTTTATTTCTGACTTGCAACGCACCAGAGTCGGAACTTCTGTTCTCTCCTATTTCAACAACGCACTGATTCTGACCCCTTTTTCCTATTATCATTTTAATCATAATTTTATTTTCATTAATCAAAAACACCAAAAATATTCTTATATTCACATACTTTATTTTGTTTTATTTAAAACCAGAAGATTAAAAATATTTTCTTAAGCAAATTTATCTCTTCTCTTAACAAAAACAAAACAAGTCCATTTTACATTTCTTGTACATTATTTCAATATGGTTGTAATAGATAATTAGGACTTTAATTTCTTGCAATCCCCATTTGTAAATTTGTACACCCCATCCCCCTAATGATTGTAATAGTGTAGAACATTTACTTTCCGCAATTTATCGCTTTCATATAAATGCTAATAATTAGGACTTGTATGGAAAGATAAAAACAACAAGTAGACAACCCTTAATCAAAGACTAAATGCATGCAAATCAAACACTATTCACACATGCACCCTTAGGGTAATTCCACATGTTGCCTTATAAAAATGGTCATGTTATGCATGTAAGAATTGATCAAATGATGTTTATGGCTTCAAAATGAGGTGTTGACCAAAAATTTGAACTTTTGACTGTCAAATGACCATTTTGCCCCTGCAGTTGACTGTAGAGCAATTAGGGTTTTTAACTGTGCAATTTTGTGCTGTAAGTCTTGAAACTTGGTATGAGGATGCTTGACCATGTTTGTAGGCATGTGGGACTTGATTGGACCCTTTAAAACTTCAATTTCTTTGCTAGAACCAAAACCCTAGTTTTTGACTGCTAGGAGGCCCTTGAACTGTGCAACCCTTGGGAAGATTTTGAAGCTTGCTCTTTGCAAATCTTGAAGAATATGGGAGGGCAAATTTTGGGGTACAACAGTTGCCCCTGTTCAATCTTCTTAGACCTGAGGATGCAGATTGGCTGACGTGCCTTTCGTAATCCGAAGGTGGAAGATGATTGAACACTAGAGTGCCCAGAAATTTGCGCTCACATAGTTGTGTGATGATGGGAATGGGCTTATAGATGCCATTTGGAGATTGATGGATAGGATGATGGGCTTATAGATGCCATGCTGGGAGATGATGGATGGGGGATGGGCTTATAGATGCCATCTAGATGTTGACCGCGTAAGAGATTCCTTAGCGAGAGCTTGCGTACCTGAAAAAGAAAATGATTACCTGGCCTGTTACAGGAGCTGGTCTTCAAATTCTTTGTATAGATGCATTCTGTCTAGCTACAGGAATTGGGTCTGGAGCTTCAAAAGATTATGAATGAACCGGGGATGGTTACTACCTCAACGGGACGGTGAGAGAACCTTGGACGATTACTGCCTCAACAGGGACGTTGAGAGAATCTTGGGGCGATTACTACCTCAACAGGAACGCTGAGAGATTCTTGGACGATTACTACCTTAACAGTAACGCTGAGAGAATCTTGGGCGACTTCAACCTCAACAGTAACGCTGAGAGAATCTTGGGCGACTTCAACCTCAACAGTAACGCTGAGAGAATCTTGGATGTCTTCTATTGAATCTTCATCAGAAAAATATTTTAGGGATCGATTTAACTGGACTAGAGAAGGCCTTTGACTGGATAAGAAACAGAAAAATCTTAGGGTCGACTTAACTGAACCGGACAAGGTCTTGAAATCTTCAACTGGATAAGAAACAGGGAGATCTTAGGGTCGATCTGGCTGAACCAGAGAAGGCCTTTGACTAGATAAGAAACCGAAAAATCTTAGGGTCGATTTAACTGAACCGGTCTAGGTCTTGAAATCTTCAACTGGATAAGAAATAGGGAGATCTTAGGGTCGATCTGACTGAACCAGAGAAGGCCTTTGACTGGATAAGAAACAGGAAAATCTTAGGGTCGATTTAACTGAACCGGTCTAGGTCTTGAAATCTTCAACTGGATAAGAATCAGGGAGATCTTAGGGTTGATCTGACTGAACCAGAGAAGGCCTTTGACTGGATAAGAAACAGGAAAATCTTAGGGTCGATTTAACTGAACCGGTCAAGGTCTTGAAATATATCTGAGCACCTAACTGGATCTTTCCTGAAAGGTAAAGGTCAGTCATATGCAATGCATGATATGGATCAAGCAATGATATTCTCAACATAAATGAGATTAAGGTATGATGCATATATGCATGCTATAATGTATGAAAATGTGATGTTTATGAACGTATGTTTTTCGTCTAGGAAAGTAAATCCTTGACGGGTGCCGGGAAGTTAAATCTTGGGCTGATGTAGAGCTTTTGTTTCCACTGGGGATGATAGTTGCAAGAATACCGGCAGGAGAAGATAACTCCGTTAGGGAATAAACTTGGCGAATGGATTACTTTGCGGGGAGAAAATTGTTCTAGCGATCTTACTGGGAAGCAATACTCTGTGGGGGGGAGGAATACTTTGTTGGGATATTGATGGTAACTTTGCCGGGGATACCATTGTTGTGTTGGAAGTGTTAATAGACTCTGCTGGGGATAAGAAGACTTTGCCGAGGACGATCTTCTCATGGCTTTTGGCTGAGGATAACCCAGTTATATCCTGGTAGGGAAATAACCTCTGAATAAAGCCGGGGGACGCATTCGTTCTCTACGGGGATAAGTTTCCAAAATCTACTGGGGATAAGCTTACTGCTTGGGGAGATGGATTCCAACTTTTCCTGGGGAAACTGGATTGGACTCTCCTGGGGAATTTTTGAACTGTATCGGGGAAATGACTCCATTGAATGTTTGATATACCGCCGGGGAACAATCTTTAGGCCAAGACTGCCGGGGATGCTTGTTAAGAATACATGTATGCTGCGTTGGGGAATGTTGAGATCTGCTGGAGGATACCCAACTTCCTTAAGGTTGACTGTAACTCTGTTGGGGAGAGTGTATTGACTTGCTGATTCACTCTCTGGGGAATTAAGATGCACTGGTTATGTTCTTCAGCCGAACCTACCTTGATACCTTGGTGGACAGAACTATTAGACCGTTCAGACCACTCATTATTGCCCCTGTTTCTGAGGTGGGAGAGAAAGACCTGTGAGGTGCTGATAATTGTTGATGGACAAACCTTCTTCTGGTAGGCAGGTGACAAGATGACAAGACATAGTCGTACGCTTTGATCCCTAACTTTTTCCTAGACCGCCCTTTCGGGTTTTCGGTCCACCGGGATACCCATTTTTTCCCAAGCCGCCTTTTCAGGTTTTCGAGTTGCCGGGTGTACAGATTTTTCATTTCATCCCTCATTTTGCCCGAACCCTTTTGGTTCACCGGGAAGCCCTTACTTTTGCCTAGGTATGTCAACCTAGCGGGTCCTTGATTTTGCGTAGTATTTTTTTCGACTATGTTCGTGCTTTCAGAAGGTAGGGAGTTGCCCCTGTTAGAAGTGTTTTGCTATGCCACCAGAAGATGTTTGATCAGACAAGATTCGTTGCTGGAATGTCCCAAGTGACTCAGGTGGAGATTTTCCCCAGGCTGTTTGGCCTTTTGAGAGATTCTCTGAATCTTGACTTAACTGCCCCAGATGATGGACAATAGTCATGCCATGCCCCTTGATTGGAAGTGCTTCTGTTCATTAGGCATTCGTCGTGCGAATTTCTATGCTGTTCAAACAAAAAGTCATATGCAAACAAAGTTATGTTAAAAATGCAAAGCTTATGTCTGTCTTGAAGATTCTGAAAATGCGTTCTTTTTCATAAAACAAATGAATGTTTGTAAAACGTGATGTCAACTCCGTATTTACCGTAGGCCTTAAGGAGTCAGGATACCTTTTCGTAACAGTATGCTTTCGAACCAACCCATGCTTCAGCTAGGACTTTTAAGGGTTATAATGTGGCCTGGTTCATGGTTTAAGAAACAAAGGATAAAGGCTCAAATTATTTGTACCCACCCGCTCTTCGTGATGTTCTTCAAACCTAAACTCGGCTGATCGTGCGTTAGACCTTATTTGAGTCTTTGCTTTGATATACCAATGATGGTTCGGATATTGGCAATTTATTTTGAATGGGCAGTCATTTCCTTTTTTGTTGAGAGTTTGTATGACCTCTTTTTTTTTCTTGATTTTGTTATCCTTGTTTTTTGTCTGAGCTGTTTCCTTTTTGGAATTACAGTCAGCGGGATGCCCCAGTTTTGTAAGTCTCCTTCATAGGTTTTGACTTATTGGGTTTTTATTTCTGAGAGATTATGACTGCCCATCTGTATGATTGTTCGGAACCATCACTGTCTTTTGTTTTGTAAGGACCTCTTTGGTGCCATTCGTTATGCACTTGGATCAGCTGAGAGACTACCCTGCCCCAGGTTATGATTAAGGGTTTTAAATTTCGAAAAGAAAAGCTCCTACTTCTTTGGCTCAGAGGGGTTGACGAGGGATTATCTTCCTTATAACTCCAGTGTTTAGGGATTAAAACAATGCCTGTACCTCATCAGCGGGGTCTGTTCAAAAGCATATTGTAGATCGTGGTATCGTTTTCGTCATCCTCCCTCAAGAGGCTTAGAACTGTTAACCGGGCGTTGATCGTCAGAAAAATATGAAAATAATTTGCATATAGTGAATACGAATATATTGTTTCAAAACAGACATATGTGATGCATTAATGAAATAACAGCGTTTAACATGAGTAAATGTTTGAACAAAAGAAAATTACAACTTGAAAATCCTAATGAACAAAAGTCCTTTCATCTTCAGGGCTTGTTACTTCAAACGGTGAGCCTTGGAGGGATGGTAGAAAAACTCAGCCTGACCATCTTGTGTAAACTCCAATGCTCCTTCATCAATCAGGTCCTGGATCTTGTTCTTCAGAGCCCAACACTCATTTGTATCATGTCCTGGACTGGCAGAGTGGTAGGCACACCTTTTATTAGGATCATAGATAGGAGATGATGTGTTGGGGTTTCGGGGATGATCCCTTAATATGATCAGATTCAACCTCAACAAGCGTTGTAAAGCTTGAAACAGCGACATGTTGAGCTGGGTGAACTGCCTCCTGAGCTTGTCTGGCTGAAGATGGTGAGGTTGATGCTGAATTTGTGACACTGGAGCCATTTGAGGAGCTCTCCCCTTACCTCCTTGTCTCAAAGGTGGTTGAATGATGACTGGCCTTTCAACCTTAGATGTTTGCCCCAGTTGGTTACCCCGAAGCAGTTGGTTGACGAGAACCCCAAGCTCATCTTGTCTTTGAGCTAAGTCTTGGATGATGGTCACCTGCCCCAGCATCTGGGCTTTCAGTACATCTACTTCAGCTTGCAGATGTTTCAGCCGTTCGTCCTCAGCGCTGTTCCTGACCAAAGTCTCCATGAGAAGTGTCCTTAGCTCCTCCTGCCCCTTGGATAGATTCAGGAGGATTTCCCCGAACCGAGTCTCTTGAGCAAGAAGGTCCTGGTTATCTTGTTGGGAAGCCATTGCTGAAATAAACAGCGAGAGAGGTAAGTGACCTGTCAGAAGGGTACCTGTTATGCGGAAATGTGTATGTATGCATGCAATGTTTTCAAGGATCTCGCGGGGTAAACAAGAAAATTTGTTAGCATTTGGATCCGGTAGCTTGATTGAAAGAACTTCATATTTGTTGAGAGTCTTTCTTCTAAGGGTCAAAGGCTCACCATATCTAGTGGGTCAAAGCCCCTGACCACTTTGGCTCGGGGAACTTTCTTCAAGTGTCAAAGCTCACCATATCAAGTGGGTCATAGCCTCTGACAACCTTGGCTAGAGGAAAATAAATCCTCTTTGCCTCTTGCTAGATGTTTGATTTATCATGACCTGCATCACAGACCCTTGAGATCCTTGAAATGGGTTAAGATGTATGCAATGGTATGATGTTATGGTATGCATGGGGTAATATAGGTAACCCTGTTATGAGTCCCAATTAAGGACTGCAAACCAAGACCTGCAAGAAACTCAAGTAAAACCTGTCATGAGTCCCAATTAAGGACTATCAACAAAACCTGCAAGGAACTTAGTAAACCCTGTTATGAGTCCCAATTAAGGACTATGAACGAAACCTGCAAGTAGTTCATGTGTCAGATAACAAGCATGCAAGTAGTCAAGTTGGAAGGCACACAAGTCACACAAGACAAGCCCTTAGAGTTTAGGCCAGCATGGGGTCCGGGTATTACCCTCTTGAAGTTGGTGGGTTCAACCTGTCCTATTAGAAGTAACCGGGTTCTAAGGGTCCCAACATCACTGGATTGCTTTCACTGTTCATCGTTTCGATTTAGCCACTGAACTGGCGACCGAAATATTCCAGGAAAGCAACCCTCAATTGAGTGTAGTATCGAGTATCAACCAACCTCGGACTGCACCAAAGTCAGTTATCTCACTACCCTAAAGAGGCCAAGATAGTTCAATTAAGGTTCCTAAGGTCTGTTGATGCTTCACGACACCACGCGGAGGCCCCGTACTCTCCTTGACTGAACTCAAGGGTTACCGGTACACACCAAAGTGCCACATCAACGTAGCAGACTGTTTCAACCATGTCGGTATACCCCGCATAGTTCCCTCACAGCCTTGTTGCTACTTTCTAAGAAGGTATCCCCAGATCCGGGTTAGGATCTATAGAACTCCCAAGACAGTCCCACAATTTAAAGCAAGCAAAGAAAGCAATTGAAAACACAGTGATCTTAGTCCTAAGGTACACCTCACTTTCAGTTTAATCCCCAGCAGAGTCGCCAGTTCTGTGATCGGTGGATCTGGAACTGACTGTTTAACGCTGGTTCGCGAAATGTCGCGGAAGCAAGAGTCGCCACCGTCTTTTATTTTCTCCAAATGGAAAGGACAAAAGCACAGAAAAATTCCTTATAGAGATTTCTCTCGGTTCGGGAGGTAGATTTATAGAAAGGGAAGGTGTTAGCACCCTTTCTATCCATGGTTATCCATGGGCTCTTAGATACTTGCTCATTGTGTTTTCAAAAATGGTTTGTTTGCTTTTCAACTGTGGGTTTTAAAAAGTTTCTTTGAAAATTCCAGTTCGACTCTTGTATCAGTCCTCAAGAGTGTTTGAAAAATTGCTTTCGAAAGCTTTTTGAAAAGGTGTCGGTGTGAAAAGTATTTTTGAATTTGTTTGGAAATTAGAGCAAGTATCTAGAGTCGTCTACCTACTCTAAGGAATTCGTTTGTGTAAATGTCCTTAAAGTAGTGCCATCCCACCATTGAGAGGTAGGTATCACCACCGTTGGAGGTGTTCGGGTCAATTCGAGGTTCGGGACATGGTGATCACCAGAGCAATAGGAAGATACCTTAGAAGCTACCCTCATGCCAGGTTCCCGGATCATGAGGACTTACTAAAATATCCTCTACTCGACGATCACCTTTCGAGAGGCAAGGCAACAGTGAGGCGTACCCTAGGGGTGGTGTGTGATTTGCGTGTCGTTTTCAGATATTTTTGTCTTGTCATGTATTGGTGATCTACGCTTTTGTTTTATTTTGACATTCATTCTTGCATGCAAATTTATTAACAGTTAAAAAGATGCGGAAAATTAAAAGTTCTACGCTATTACAAAGGCGCGGGTCCACATCACCAAATTAAGTCCAGGACCCGATTTAAAATAAAATAAAGTGCGAGAAATATAAATGTCTGATTTACACGGCTTTGGGAGAATTACATGAATATTATAAGAAAGGAAATAAAATGTGCGAAACGAACTAATAATCGAAAGCGAGGGCGTTGGACCCTTTTTAATGAAATTAAATTATGATTAACAAATTAATTAAATTAAAATAAAAAGAAAATATTTTTTGAGTTTTTGTATTTATGGATTTTTATGAGAGAATTATGGAATTTAAAACCTAATTCTAGTTATTTTTAATTTATTAAGAAAATCATTAAAATTTAATCTAAAATTAACCTAATTAATCAATACAATTTTATTTACAAAAATAAATAATCAATTATTAATAATGAGAAAAGAAAAGGATAAAAGTCTTTTAAAACCCTAATTCTACAAATTTTTAGTTTGTTAGAAAATATTAAAATCAATCCTAGAATTTAAAACTAAATTAATTGATACAATTTATCTACAAAGATATTAAAATAAAATATATTTTTGTTTTTTTGTCTTTTCTGGTTTTTATATTTTATGAAAATAAATTAATTTAAAGAATTAAATTAAAACTAATTAAAACAAATAAAATAGAAAAATATGAAAAAGAATGAAAAAGCAAACCAATGGGGGGTTCTGTCCCCAAAATGGAGGTTAGGTTGTAGCAATCAGGCCCAATGATTTGAGGCCTTTGGTTGACTTTTCAGCGCGCATGTGGCACCTCTGACTCATGCCCATGGTACTCTTCCAATCAGGGCCCTTGGATTGAGGTTATAGGCCATGTGGCAAGCTGAGATTATGGAGCGCATGGTGGTCTTTTGGACTGAAACTACATAGGATGATATTAGAAAAAATAATATTGAAGGGATAGGGGGACCTGGGGATCGAACCCAGGTCCCATTGCTTACCAAACCATGTGCCTTGCCACTGAGCCATTCACGCGCTTTGGATATAGTATAGAAAACAAATAACATAATGCAAAACAAGGGTTAGTGGATGATTTTCGCGCGAAATTCAAACGAGCCAACCATGCCTTGACACCTGATCTTCTTCTTCGTTGTTTGCATTTTTACCTGAAACAAAAAAGAATTAGCGGGTGTTTTAAACCCCCCAAAATGCACTCTTTTCAAAAATAGCGAATAGCCCGTCTTGCTATATAAATTAGGCGCGATTAGTGGGTTAAGTTCGTCCAAGCATCCTGATTCTGGCCATGGTACTGGGATGTCTTAATTTTGCAGTATACGTAAACGCCCAATTTGGAGCTTGAAGAACCCTAGCGAGCTTCAATGGTGAAATCGTGTATGAGGCACAAAAACTCAATCAAACTACATGGTTAGCTTCAGAATGAATCAACTAACACAAATCAAACATTAAAACTTAAAAATAATGCATGAATCCTGATACATGAATGTGAAAAAAAGTATGGACAGGACAAGGTCGTTCTACCAATTCTTTGCGTTAGAGATGATGGTTTTGATCCAGAAACCTTCCTTGAAGCCTCAGGAATGCAATGGAATCAATGTTTTGCCTTGAAACTCCTTGGAATCGTGTTTTCAGTTTTGGAATTTTCTTGAAAAAATGCAAAGTTGTTTATGGTGTTTTGGCGCAGCTTTTTGGTCTCTTGCACTAGGTCTAGCATCTGGCTTATGTATGGAGTGAATTAGGGTTGAGTTTTCAATCAAAAGATCAATGCAATCATGAATCAAATATTGGATTTAATGGCATATTTTTTTCAATCTTTTTCCATGTGATTTTGATGTCAATCATAGCCAATCTTCCCCATTTGAGTTGTGCACGAATCTTGAGCCTTTAATGAATGATTACACTGCATGAAAAGATTCACATACATTTGTTTGGTATTTTTCCATATTTTATTTAATTTAAATGAATTAATTGTAATTAAAAATTCAAATAAATAAATAAAAATGATGAATAAATCCCCTTTGGGCCAAATGGTCGTGCATATGCTTAGGATGATGAATCTTGGAAGAAAATGAGGCCCATTAGCAATTTTAAGGCATTTGAAGCAAAGTTGACTTTTCAAATTACCCAAACATTTCCCAACTTCCACAAGGCATATCTTGCTCAATTTTTAAGCTTTGATCATGTTCTTGGACATTTTGGAAAGGTATTGAAGTCCTCTAACCAATGTCTTTGGTCCCATGTCATTTTGATTTACCAATCTCAAGTTATGGTCTTTGACTTAAAGTCCCTTTTTGTTGACTTTTGAAAATGACCTATAATGTTGAAATTGATAACTTTTTGTGAGAGCATTTATTGGACTTGAAGTGTGAAGAGGAGTTGTAGGAAATTTCTTTCTCTTAAAAATGAGCTTTGGATGGAATTTCTCTGATAAACCATGTGGAAGTTATGCCTTGGTCAAGTTACAGTTGACTTTTTCAATTGTCCAAATATGGAAACTTTTGCATCTTGAGACTTTTTGAGCCATGCCTTGAAAATCATGATCAAGAATTGATCAAATGATGTTTATGGCTTCAAAATGAGGTGTTGACCAAAAATTTGAACTTTTGACTGTCAAATGACCATTTTGCCCCTGCAGTTGACTGTAGAGCAATTAAGGTTTTTGACTGTGCAATTTTGTGCTGTAAGTCTTGAAACTTGGTATGAGGATGCTTGACCATGTTTGTAGGCATGTGGGACTTGATTGGACCCTTTAAAACTTAAATTTCTTTGCCAGAACCAAAACCCTAGTTTTTGACTGCTAGGAGGCCCTTGAACTGTGCAACCCTTGGGAAGATTTTGAAGCTTGCTCTTTGCAAATCTTGAAGAATATGGGAAGGAAAATTTTGGGGTACAACAGTGTGTCCACTGGAAAGAGTTCCGAAAGTACCTTCATGTAACTCTGCCATGATCCGTTCTGCCTCGTTCTTATCCACACATCGCAGTAGGGTCAAATCATGGTTACACTTGTAAAGGATGCCATTGCTGATGAAGAACTTTGTTGCGAACCTCCTCAAAAACTTCTTGTAATTAACAGATGCACCCTCGGGGTATTCTTGAGCTTCAAGATACCTCTTCACCTCATGAAACCAAGGTTTATCTGCTACTTCTTCAGTCTCAATGTCACAGCAATGTGCAGGTTCGTCCAATCTTTCAATGATAATCCGGGGAGCTTCGTTGTCCCAATTGACTTTGAACATAGAAGACATCATAGCCAGCGTGTCCGCCAACTGATTCTCCTCTCTAGGGAAGTGTTCAAAGGTTATCTCTTCGAAGTGGGGAAGCAATGTCAATACATGCTCCTTTTAAGTAATAAGATTTGGGTGTTTCATATCCCACTCGCCTTTGATCTGACTGATCACGAGAGCGGAATCTCCAAAGACACTCAAGAACTTAATCCTTAGGTCAATAACTGCTCGAAGACCCATGATGCACGCTTCATACTCCGCCATATTGTTGGTGCAGTTGAAACATAGTCGGGCGGTAAACAGAGTATGAGAGCCTTTAGGAGATATGATCACGGCACCAATGTCATTGCCCAAAGCGTTCGAAGCTCCATCAAAGTACATATATCATTGGGATCCTTCCTCAAGTCCTTCATCTGGTCCAGGTGTCTCACAATCAGTTACCAACATGATATTCTCGTCCAGAAATTCAAAGTTCATAGACTGGTAATCATCCACTGCCTGATGTGCCAAATGGTCTGCCAACACACTTCCCTTGATTTCCTTTTGGGTCGTGTACTGGATGTCATACTCAGTCAAGATCATATGCTATCTCGCTATTCTTCCGGACAATGCAGGCTTTTCGAAGATATACTTGATTGGATCCATCTTTGATATCAACAGAGTAGTTTGAGTCAACATATACTGTCTCAGCCGGCGAGCAGCCCATGCCAAAGCGCAGCAAGTTTTCTCGAGTAGTGAGTATCGGGTCTCACAGTCGGTAAACTTTTTGCTAAGGTAATAAATAGCATGCTCTTTTCGGCCAGACTCGTCATGTTGTCCCAACACACACCCCATTGAGTTGTCAAGTACTGTCACGTATAAGATCAGAGGTCTCCCTTCAACTGGAGGAATCATGATAGGTGGCTCTTAGAGATACTCTTTGATCCTTTCGAAAGCGGCCTGGCATTCATCGTTTCAACGTACTACTTGATCTTTCTTCAGCAGCTTGAAGATTGGCTCACAAATAGCACTCAGGTGTGAGTTGAATCGGGCAATGTAATTCAGTCTTCCCAGGAAGCCTCTGACTTCTTTCTCTGTTTGGGGAGATGGAATTTCCTGTATAGCTTTCACCTTTGCTGGATCCACTTGAATACCTTTATCACTTACGACGAAACCCAACAACTTACCAGATCTCACCCCGAAAGTGCACTTGTTCGGGTTTAACCTCAGCTTGTACAACTTCAACCTGTCAAACAGCTTCTGAAGGTGGTCAAGATGTTCTTCTTCAGTCTGGGATCTTGCAATCATGTCGTCGACGTATACCTCAATCTCATGATGGATCATGTCATGAAACAAAGCAACCATGGCACGCTGATACATTTCCCCAGCATTCTTCAATCCAAAGGGCACGATCTTGTAGCAAAAGGTACCCCATTGAGTAACAAAGGTTGTCTTCTCCATGTCTTCGGGAGCCATTTTAATCTGATTATAACCGTAGAAACCATCCATAAAGGAGAAGACTTTATGCTGAGCGGTATTGTCAACTAAAACGTCGATATGAGGTATAGGAAAGTCATCCTTGGGGCTTACCCTGTTCAGATCCCTATAGTCACCACACATTCGAACCTTACCATCCTTCTTCGGCACAAGAACTACATTGGACACCCACTGAGGGTAAGAAGTAACTGCTAGAAAACCGGCGTCAAACTGTTTCATAACTTCAACCTTGATTTTCTCAGACATCTCTGGGCACATTCGACGGACTTTCTGTTTCACTGGAGGACATTCTTCCTTGGTAGGCAGGTGATGAACCACAATATCAGTATCCAAACCAGGCATATCTTCGTAAGACCAGGAAAACATCTCAACGTAGTCATGCAGCATCTGAATCAACCGTTGCTTCGTACTAAGCTCCAGATTTGCACCAATCTTAACTTCCATTTTTTCTATCTCTGTACCCAGATTTACAGATTCCACCGACTCTTCGTGCGGCTGAATATCCCTCTCTTCTTGAAGTAGCAGTCTAGCAAGTTCAAGAGGCACTTCGCAACCATCTTCACCTTCGATTTCGGCTAAGTTGATCAGATTTTCGAAGTCATAACTGGCAGTAGCAGAGTCATTACCAGTGAGATCCAGAGTGGATGTAGACCTGTATATGTGAGTGTGTGTAAAGTAGCTGTTTTGTAATATGTAATAAAAGAAAAACAAGGAGCGCAAAATTTGAAATGCAAGAAACGTCCAATGCTTTTATTTATGATATATGAAAATGACACCCATGAAGCCCTCACAAATGAAGCCACGGTGCCCCGGGTAAGACACCGGGCCGTAAAGTTTAAAACATTGTCTGTTACAAATTCAAAACAAAAAGTTTCATTATTGGGTAACAAAAGAAATAGGGATGAAGTCCTTTGCTGTCCAGTTGCTTGGTCCACCGTCAGTCGTAGGATAAATCCAATTGTCGAACTCAGACTCTTCAACCTCATCTTCAATTGCATTCACTCCCGAGTTGCTGATGAATAGAGGAGGTCTTCCGATCCGCGCATTCCGAAGAGCCTTTTGAGCCTCTGCAGTGAAACCCAAACCAAACTTGTTAGTCTTCTGTGTAAAATCAGGGAGTTAGCCCCAATTCGCACACCCACCTTTCTCAACAACAGCCCGGGCATCCTTAAAGGAAGCCATCTTCATAGGAGAATCTTCAACAACAGTCTCAGTTGATGCCAGCGTTTGGGGAACCTCTTCAAAATGATGAAATGGGGTCTCAATGAACTCCCCATCCATCTCTACATATTGGAAAGAGTTGAGGTGGATCACCATGTACTCCTCCTCTCCTTGTACTGTCACAATCTTCCCTTTCACTGGGTATTTCAGCTTCTGGTGGAGTGTTGACGTTACTGCCCCAGCTTTGTGGATCCATGGACGGCCCAGCAAACAAGAATAAGACGGCCGAATGTCCATCACATAGAATGTAGAGTTGAAAACCTGAGAACCAACCTTAATCAGAATATCCACTTCTCCATGCACCATCCTCTTAGACCCATCAAAGGCCCTAACAACAATGTTACTTGGTTTCAACTCCAACCCTTCACAGTCCAATCGGTCTAGAGCTTTCTTAGGCAAAACATTCAACGAGGAACCAGTATCCACCAATACATGAGCAAGAGTGGTGCCCCTGCATTCAATGGAGACATGCAGGGCATCATTGTGATTCTTCCCTTTAGCAGTCAAGTCGGCGTCAGAGAAACTCAACCCATTATCAACAGTCAGACTAGCCACGCAATCTTTAAACTGATCAGCTGATGTCTCTTGTGGTACGTGTGCAGTCTTCGGGAATGCAATCAGAGTCTTGGCATGGGCCTCTGAGCATAACAATAGTGACAACATAGAGATTTTGGACGGGGTTTTCCCCATCTGCTCGACTACATTGTAGTCGCTCTTTTTGATGATCTTTAAAATCTCTTCCATCTCTTGTCTAGAAGCTTCAACAGTAATTGTCTTCGGTGCCTCCGTCTGGGAAGGCTCACTGGTAATCCCTTTGCCCCGAGTGTTAGATGACTCGGCGACAGGGGTAAGAATAGGAACTTGAAAAGGAATAGTAGCAGGTACACTGGAAGGTGTAATAACAACAGGTTTTCGGGCAGTTGGTGGAGAGATATCAGGTGAGAAAAGTCTTCCGTTGCGGGTGACTTTGGCAGGTCCAACAATATTGCCGATGTCAGTATCAGCATCCAGATCTTGTTTAACTCCATGAAAATAAACATCAGCCCCATAATGCCAAGGGGCAGCTTTATTAGAGGTGTAGGGGATAGGCCCCGGAACAGTGATGATCAATGGTGTGATTCTTGGAACAAATGTAATTTTAACAGGCTTTCTCGAGGAAGCCTTGGAAGAATTGTTGAGAATGGTGATAATAGCAACTTCTTCAGTACGAACTAAAGGAACAACAGTCTTCTCAAACAGAATTTCTTTACTATCCATCAGGCGTTGGACACCATATTTCAAAAGATGGCAACCGGTTGGTAGGGCAGAACACATACGGCAACCTTCGTCACATCCCGGAAATAAACCGGCTAGAAAATGGTTCTTCTTCACAGTCATCAAATGGGTAGCAATGTCGTTCACAGAAACCACAAACGAGTCTTCATCTATAGCATTCACTCCATGCTTGGGCATAGGAGCAGTCACAACATTAGGTCTTTCGGGCGCCTCGAACTCAATCTCCTTAGCATCAATTAAGTCCTGTATTTTGTTATTCAAAGCCCAACAATCATCTGTATTATGCCCCAGGCTATCAGAGTGAAAATCACAGCGGGCATTAGGGTTGTACTTTGGTGATGTTGTATTTGGGTTCTTCGGGGCCTCCCTTGGAATCACCAAGTTGGTTTTCAGTAACTGTGGCAGAATCTGAGACAGTCATGTTGAGATGGGTGAATTTCCTTCGAGGTCTCTCGGCCTTTGACTGATTATTGTGCTAAGGAGCACCAGCAGGTCTTGAAATAACAACCGCATTAATAGCTTGGAGGCGTTCAGGTCTATTCTGGCTTTTCGAACTGTAGACAGCACTAGAGTCTTTCTTGAAAGGCTTTTTCTCGGTGCTTGATGAAGCACCCTTTTGTATCTTACCAGCCTTAATACCAGCCTCAATCCTCTCACCGGTCATGATTAGCTCTGTAAACCCAAACGAAGAGCTCCCAATCAGATGGTTGAAAAATGGACCAGACAAGGTCCCTAAGAACATATCCACAAGCTCCCGATCAGCCAAGGGTGGCTACACTCTTCTGGCAAGGTCCCTCCACTTCTGAGCATAATCTTTGAAACCTTCACCCGTTCCCATTGACATACCCTGGAGTTGGGTACGGGTGGGAGCGAGGTCGGAATTGTATTGGTACTGCCTGTAGAAAGCAGTAGCCAAATCTTCCCAACTGCGGATACTGGCTCCGTCCAACTGGTAAAACCATTCAAGCTGAGTCCCTGAGAGACTGTCTTGAAAGAAGTGGATCCATAGGTTCTTATCAGCGGTGTACGGCTGAATCTTCCTTACATATGACCGGAGGTGCAGCTTCGGACAAGAAACTCTGTCATACTTAGAAAAGGCTGGTGCTTTGAATTTATGGGGAATCACCACCCCAGATGATAGACCTAGATCACCAAAGTCCAGACCGGGCACTTTCTGTACCTCCATCGCACTCAACCGGTCCTCCAGTTGTTTGTATCTATCCTCGGCCGGAGGATACTGGTCTTCGCCGAAGTCCGTCTCATTGTCTGAGACCACAGGGCTAGGAGCCCTCCTCTCTTCCTGACTATCTTTCCCTCCAGATGAGGTGGTCAAATCAACTTCATCCTGTAGCCTGTTTCCAAACCTGTGACCTGTGTTAAACAGGACTATCCTCTTCTTCTTCTTCTTCTCTTTCAGAATCAGGGTCTTCAGATCTTGCTGACCCTTAGCTAGATTCATGAATAGCTCTTGGAATTGGGAATTCTGGGCCTGTAAGGCCTTGATTGCTTGCTCAATTGATGATTCAGCAGACATGATGAGAGCTGAAATAAACAATGAAGAAGATAAGAGACCTATAATGGGTACCTGTTATGAAGTGCATGGGATGAAATGCGTATGATATGATTTCAAAGACATCGAGAGATTGAAATTTGTAAACAAGAAATGAAACACACTTTTATTAGATAAACTTTGAAATTCAAATTGTTCAACAGATGCCCTTAAGGGGTTACAAGAAAGGAAATACTGAAAAGTAAATAAAAACTGGAAAGGAAATAATCAAAAGGACAATTATTGCTCCCATGGTCGCTTCTTGTCGGTGCGGACATAGTCATTGAGGACCCGCTCGTTCTCCAGCTGTCTAGTCAACTTCTGGATCTTCTGCTCTTGATCGTTAAACTTTTCTCGGTAAGCATCCCGCTCTTCTCTCAGTTGCATCCAAGACCTTTTCAGTGCCCCAATGTCAGTGGGCATATGAGGATGGAGGATGGTCGGAGGAACCCCTTCTTCATTAGCAACTTCAACAATGATAGGCAGGATGGCTTCATACGGCATACCCAGCTTTTGGGCACGGATACGAACCCATCTGAGATATGGCTCCATCGGAAGTTCATTCTTTGGACCCAGCTCATGTGGATCAGATCTGTGAACTCTATCCCAAGCCCTTATGAATCTGCGGCGTTGCTCGTCACTATCCCCTTGAAAATCAAAGATGATACTAGGCATTAATAGCTCATGAGGTCCTTCTCTTCTGGCTCTCCCAAACTGACGTAAGGCCAAGCATGGATTGTAGGTAATCCCTCCATTGGTTCCTATCAGTGGAACATTGGGGTACTCCCCACATCGATCAATAATAGCCACCTCGTCCATACCCTTGATAGTCCAGATGATGTCAATATGGGAGAGAGACATAACCCTATAAGCCCAGCCCATGCCTTCTTTGTTCTTCAGCACTGATTTGGGGAGGTGCGAAATAAACCACCTCGCCAATAATGGAGCACAGCACATCAAGGTTCCCCGCTTTTGAGCAGTACGGGCATAAAGCTGATGAAGAATGTCACCCAAGAGAGTGGGTACAGGATTACGAGAGATGAAGATTTTCACCGCATTCACATCAACAAAGGAGTCAGGGTTCGGAAACAATACCAAGCCATATATCAGATTATCTAGAATATCTTAGAATGCCTTGAAGTCTAGACTATCCCAGAAATAATTAGCCTTACTAACAAAGAACTTAGTCAGAAAGCCCTTTGCTCCACTTGTAGTCTCCCAATTAGCCATTACCTCATCCTTTGTCACATGAAGGGTTGCAGCAATCTCTTTCGACCTAAGGATCTTCTCCCAACCAGTAAACAGGGTCTACTCCCGAATAGAGATACCAAGAAGGTCAGGGAACTCTTCTAAGGTGGGGACCAGCTGGTAGTCTTGAAAAGTAAAGCAATGGTACAGTAGATCATAGAATTGGACCAAAACAATCATCATTTGCTCGTCCAATTTGGAGGTAACCATGCCTCCTGATGAATGAGGTGGTATCTGGCATCTTTGCAATCAATTCTTTAAGCATAGTGGGAACCTGGACAAAGTTGATCCGGATGGTATTCCTACGCATGGGCATCATGGCCTACAAAACAGAACAAAGATGAATCCCTCCTGTCTTTGAAATAGGTTAGTCTAATGCAAGATGTATGCAATGTTATGATGTCTTGATGTCATGATAGAAAGCACATCACAAGTATCCACAAATAGAAAACATGGTAAAGGCATACAAGTCACACAGAGAGACCTTAGATTTCAGGCTGGCAAGGAGCTTAGGTACTACCCTCTTTCAGTTCAGTTGGTTTAAATCTGTCCTAAAAATAGTAACCGGGTTCTAGAGGATCTCAATATCACTGACTACCCTCGATCGGTCATAATTCCAGTTTAACAACCTTTTCTTGCGGCCGGAATCATCGCGAGATTTTAGTCTCAATGAGTGTAGCATACTGCTACTGTTCTATGGCCAAGTTGGTCAATTTAAAGGTTCTAAGGTCAGTTGGTGCTTAATGACCCCTTAGATGACTCATATTCTCCTCGTTCTAACACAAGGGATATCAGTACAATCTAAAGTGCTACACCAATGTAATTACTGCTTCAACCGTATCGGTCTACGTCGTACATTTCCCTCACAGTTTATTGCTACTTACCTAAAGGGTATCCCCAGATCCAGGTTAGGATCTATAGTAACTCCGATACAAGCCCACAAATATAAAGCATACAAAGCAAACAATTGAAAACACAATGATCTAATCTTAAGGTACACCCCACTTATTAAGCGTCCCCAGCAGAGTCGCCAGTTCTGTGATACGGTGGGAAAGAACTGACTATTTTTTAGAATGCTGGTTTGCGTTTTGCGTTTTTTGTTCTCAAAATGTCGCGGTAAGCAAGAGTCGCCACCGACTTTTATTTTATCCAATAAAGAAAGGAAAAAGCACAGAAAAATTCCTTTTTCGAGATATTTCTCGGGTTCGGGGGGTAGTTTATAGAAAGGGAAGGTGTTAGCACCCTTTCTATCTGTGGTTATCCACGGGCTCTTAGGTACTTGCTCAAAGTGTTTTCAAAATTGCTTTTCTTTGTGTTTGTGGGTTTGAAAATAGTTTTTTTGTTTGAAAAGGAGTGTAAGTGTGAAAATTTGTTTCGTTTTGAAAGAGAAAGTATTTAAGAACCATTTACCTACTCGAAAAAAGAATCAATTTGTGCTAATGTCCTTTAGACAGTGCTATCCCACTATGAATGAGTAGGTAGCACCATCGTTGGAGTTTAAGGGTCAATTCGATTAAGGGACGTGCGGTCACTAAAGCAATGTTAGGACGCCTTAGCGGTAACCCTAATGTCTTAGATCATTTTTCCGAGGCAACCGTTTCGAGGCAACTATGATCTTTGGACAAAAGGGCAACCTCTAAAACTTCCTATACTCAATGACCGCGTACGAAGGCAACCAAGTGAGGTGTACCCTAAGAGTGTGCATGTGCGAGTGTATTGTTTTCAGTTTATTTTATCTTTGTACATGTTAGTGGTTATCTATGTTGATTTTAGGTTTAACATTCGATCTTGTCATGCATTCCCTATTATCAAACATCTAACAGTTTATAAGTTGCGGAAATTAAATTGCGGAAATTAAACTAACTATTACAAGGCGTCAGGTATTTACATCGCCAAAAGCAACCCTTGAAATTAAAATGCGGAAAATAAATAATGCGGTAAAAATAGTAAAGTCCTATTAAGCTATTACATTCCGGAAACAGATACAATATTGAATAAAATGGATCACACGCGGGAAATTAAATCGGGAGCAAGTTTTTTAGGGTTTTGACCCTTTGTTATCCAAGAAAATATTTTTTTTGTTATTTTGAATTTATGGAAGAAATTAAATTGGATTAATTATTAAATTAATTAATTAATAAAAATAATTTTTTTGGATTTTCTGGTATTTAAAGAAATAAAAAATTAAATTTGATCAAAGTTAATAAAACCTAATTATCTAAGTTGATTTTAATTATTGCAAAAAGATATTAAAGTTTTTCCTAATTAAAACTAAATTAATTAAACTAATATTTATTAACAAAAATAAAATGCTGAAATTTAATTTTAATAACAAAATATTTTTTTTTTTTGGGTTTTTAATTTATTAAGAAAAAGTTTTAATTGGTTAGTTAGTAATAAAATAATAAAACAAAAACAATTAAATAAAATAAGAAAAGAATGAAATAGAAAAAACTCAGGGGGGTTTTGGGCCCAATTTGGAGGCTTGTTCAGCAATTCAGAGGCCCAATAGGCGCTGGCCTTGGTTGACTTTTCTAATTCCATGTGGCGCTTTGACTCAGTAGCAGGGTGGACATTCCATCTGGACCACCAGATCTGGCCTGGGGCCATCTGGCTAGTGATTGGTTGAGAGACCATGTTATGCTAAAATTCCTGAAACGCGCTGGAATACCTGAAGAAAAATAATAATAAGCATATGAGGGGACCTGGGATTCGAACCCAGGTCCTGTTGGATTTTGAACATACGCCACTACCACTGCACCACTGCTTCTCAATTGTTAACTAAATACAAACAAAACATAATATATAAAACGCGTTAAAATTCCAGAAAATAAAAAAACAAAGCGCGCGAATTATGAATCATCAATTGGGGGAGGGCCACGTCTTCACCCCTAACCTCCAGCCCTATACATTTTTCCCGCGGATTCATATCCGCAACTGAATTTGTAGGTTAATCCTAAAACCCACTATAGGCTATGAAAACGACCCCCAAGACCCTAGTTATGCTTGTCTGGGCATCCTGAGTAAACCTATACCCTTCTTGAACCTTGATTTCCCCTGAAAAAGAAAACCCTAAAATCTAATGCAAAACCCTAGCCATACGGTTATGGGGTTAGATTCCATATCAATGCAATCAAATAATGCCAAAAGTCCAGAAACTTCATAAGCATCATGAATATGTCAACGATTTGCCAAGAAAATGCAAGAACATGGAGTTACGATTTCAAACGAAAAGCGGTTTTTTGAGATACTTACAGAGCTTTGGGGCGTGTATGGAGATTGGTTTTGGGTTGGTTCTGCTTCAGGGATTGTCCCACAATTGATTAGTGTTGAGTTTTGCCTTTGAAAACGCCTCCAAGCTCGATTTCAGTTTTGCACTTTTTGTCAATTTTTCAAGTTTGGTTCTTGACGATTTTGCAGCCTCTAGGTCTCAAATTCGTGTGCCTTCACTTGTATATGTATGCTTCATTGTATTAGGTCAACAATTTGGTCTTGAATCTTTGCACATCAATGCTTTGAGATTGGATTTGATCCTCCATTGAAAACTTGCTTTATTTGCCCAAAAATTTAATCTTTTTGCACATGGAATGATTGATACGAATTTGATCATGACATTGATGATGATTAGGTCCTGAAAATAGAAAAAGATCTCATGTAATCAAGTTTTGGGATTTTATTTGATTTAAATTGATTTAAAATGAAATAATTCAATAAAAAATAAAATAAAATAGAAAAGTTGATAAATGGACACAAGGCTGAAGCTAGGACACATGTGTAATGTGGAAAGTCCAAATCAAGTGGAAAGGAATGGGCCCCTTTCACAAAATTTGAAGTTTTGGGGATAGTTGACTTTTGGCAATTTTGCAAAAATGCCCAACTTGAACAATACATAACTTCTTCAATTTTGAACTTTTGGAAGTGTTCTTGGACTTGTTAGAAATCTTGAGATTTCCTCTAACCAACCCTTTTGGTCTCATCGCATTTTGATATTCCATGCTCAAGTTATAAGCTTTGGCAAAAAAGGTGTTTTTGTTGACTTTCAAAAATGACCTATAATGTCCAAATTTATAACTTCTTGTGAGTGCATTTTTTGATCTTGGGGTATGAAGATGGATTGTAGGAAATTTCACGCTCTTCAAAATGAGCTTTGGATGGGTCATTTCTCATAAAGTATGATAAAGTGATGCTTGGTCAAAGTTGAGTTGACTTTTCCTACAAAACCCTAATTTAGCAACTTTTGAGTCTTGATGAATTTTGAGAAATCCTTGATGAATCATGATCAACCCTTGATCAAATGATGAAATATCCTTCAAAATGAGAATTTTGACAAAAAGTCTTGAAGTTTGACTGTATTTGGGTCACAGTTGACTTTTGCCCTAGCACAGTCGATTTTTGGACCCTTTGAGCAATTGGCTGAGCAAACTTCCTCTGCAAGGCTTGAAATTTGGCATGGATGATCTTGATAGAATATTAGGACATTGGGGAGCACTTGAGGTCATTTAGATGCAAGGACCTTGGTACAACACAAAACCCTAATTTGAGGTTGACTGCCTTAGGAGATAGCTTGACTGTCCATCTCTTGAGCAATCTTGAGCCACTTGGAGATTTTTCTTGCAAATTTTTTGAGAAATATGAGAGGGAAAATTTTGGGGTGCAACATCGTGGAACCTGTGGCTGAAGAAGATGTCCCGTACACTGTCTCTATCCTGACATTCCTACTTCTCTTGAAGACCTACAAAAGGGTTGGATTCAGCTAAAGGAAGAGCGAGATACCTTCGAAGCTCAGTTCTACACGAGTGAGAAAAGGGTTTTGGAGCTTACAAAGAAACTCCATGAAGAGAAGAGCTTGAACACCTACCTTGCACCAAAGAGGATGCGTTCGACCTTTTTATCTTAGACATTATTTTGTAAGACCAAGAGGCACATTGTAACCATTTTGAACTAATTAATGAAATTTGACGTTTGTTCATTCTTTGTCTAGAAAAATTTAAATTTCATAAATCCTTGAAATCATTTGCATGCACATCTTCCATGCATCATAACATAATAAGTTTTCCATGATAGGTTTCCTTATCTTTCTGTTGTTTATTTCAGCAAGATGGATATCGAGAAAACAGTGAAAGACCTACAAGCACAAAACTCCCAATTTCAAGAGAGTCTACTGGCCCTGGCCAAGGGGCAACAAGAGTTGATAGCGTTGTTGGCATCCAAAAATAAACCAAAGAGGAAATCCCTAGTTAATATGGGTAAGAGATTCAAAGAACCGATTCGTCAGATATCGGTAGTGGAAGATTCGTCTGAGGAAGACGAGAATCAAATTGGAGAAGCAAGGAGTACCCAGGCAGGGTGTATCAATGATCAAGCGTCCGATGATGAAGATTATTTTGACGAGAAGTATCCTCCTGCCGATGTTAAGTACAAGCATCTAGAGGACAGATTGAAGGCCATTGAGATTCAAGCCATCACTGGCTTGGATTTTGACAAGTTGGGTTTATTATCTGGGGTTGTCATTCCCCACAAATTCAAGATACCAGTCTTCATCAAATACGATGAGGTTTCCTGCCCAAAGCTTCACCTGAATTCTTATGTGCGCAAGATACAACCGCACACCGCTAACAAGAAACTTTGGGTTCACTTTTCTCAAGAAATCTTGACTGGGATTCAACTAGAATGATTTTACTAGTTGGAGGGTTCCCGTATCCATACATGGAAAGACTTAGCCACCAGTTTCTATCACCAATACATGTACAATTCTGACTTGGCACTGACAAGAGTTCAACTGCAAGACATGACAATGGGGAAGAATGAAGGGTTCAAAGAGTATGCCCAAAAATGGAGGGATCTTGCTAGTAGGGTCCAACCGCCATTAACAGATAGGGAACACATTGATATGTTTATGAGCACTTTATCTGGTCCATTTTTCAACTTATTGGTTGGTTGTTCTTCATCCGGTTTCACCGAGCTGATCTTAATCGGTGAAAGAGTTGAAAGCGGTATCAAAAGCGGGAAGATTCCTATAGCATCTGCTTCCACCTCCAATCCCGTAAAGAAACCCTTCACTGGGAAGAAAGAAACCAATTTTGTGTATGGCACAAGGGCCCGTACCAAGAAGGATGGCCGTCTGTCCGTTAATGTTGTCCGAATTTCCATCCAACTCCTGTTCAAAGACCATCGTCCAATTATCAACAATTCGAGGCTCCACGAAGACAATACTCAAGGATAGGCATGTCGTTATCCCAAGCCTTACAACACCTATTAAAGGCTAATTTGGTGACACTGCGTGATCCTTAGACCAATCCAGACACCTCCTCATCTAAATACAATTCGAATACCAAGTGTTCATATCAGTCAAATAGTCTTGGGCATGAGACTGACCAATGTTGGGCACTGAAGAATAAAATTCAAGACTTAATAGACAACAAGACCATCAAATTTGATCTGCCTCCAACTCTCAATGTGATAACGGAACCAATGCCAAACCATGGAAAAGGTGTCAATGATGTTGAAGACACCATTTGTATTTCCTCCGTCAAAGACTTGACTACTCTGTTAACCATTATCAAAAAGAATCTGCTGAAATCCAGGATTTTCCCTGGTTGTTTAAAGGATTGTGATTGCTGCACCACACAACTCAATGGATGCAAAGGGCTGAAGGAAGGCATTCAACACCTAATGAATAGCCATGAGATCTTATTTGAGAAGACTCTGTCCGCCAAAAGTTTGACCAATAAGATTGAAGACCTCTCCATCATAACAATTTCAAACAAGCCTCTTAGGATCTCCTCTAAAGGTCCTATCAGGATTTCAAATGAACCAACTGTTTCTCCTCTGATAATTACCGCCCCGGGCCAATACCATACTCTTCCAATAAAGCAGTGCCATGGAACTATGGTGCTGAGGTGTTTTACCATGGAATAAAGCAAGATGCTTGGATTGAAGAAAGAAAAGCTGATAACATTGGTAACATTACTGGATCTAGTAAGGTGACAAGAACTGGGAGAATATTTTCACCTAACATCTCACCACCAACTACTACAAAGGCACCCGTCTGCCTCACCACTGCTAAGCCTAGTGCTGACACGAGGGGAAAAGAGAAAGTAGTTGAGCCTGCTGAGACAGAAATACCCACAAAAGACATTGCTACTGAGGAACCTTCCGCTCGAGAAATGGATGAGATCTTGAAAGTTATAAAAAGGAGTGATTTCAAGATAGTGGAGTAGTTAGGGCAAACCCTTAAAAGATTTCCATGTTATCTTTTCTACTTTGTTATGATGCTCATGGCCGGGCGTTAATCAAATTCTTGAAGAAGGCTCATGTCCCTCATGAGACTACAACTGACTAGTTTAAAAATTGGGTGGCAAGCGGCTGACAATGGTTTAGGGTTCTCAGATGCTGATCTGACACCACTTGGAAAGAACCATAACAAAGCTCTGCATGTTTTTGTTGAAAGTAAGGGGACTACCCTAGCACATTTTCTGGTTGACACGGGCTCTTCTTTAAACGTGCTACCCAAGGGGGCCTTAGACCATTTAGACTGTGAAGGATTGGTGTTGAAACCAAGTGATATTATTGTGAGGGCTTTCGATGGGTCCAAATGGACAGTTCATGGAGAGGTGGATCTCCCGATCAAGGTGGGCTCACAGATTTTAAACTCTACTTTCTACATCATGGATATCCGTCCTACTTACTCCTATTTGCTGGGTCACCCTTGGATCCATGGAGCAGGGGCAATAACGTCAACCCTTCATCAAAAGCTCAAGTATCTAGTCAAGGGAAGGATCATCATTGTCTATGTTGAGGAGGAGTTCATGGTAAGCCACCTCAACTATTTGAAATATGTGGATATGGATGGCGAATTTATAGAAACCCCGTGTCAAGATTTTTAAGTTGTGACACCAATGGTTGCTGCTGCCAAATTTTCCTCTGATGTGTCTAAAGCTGGTAAGGTTGTGCCAAAGATGGTTTCATTTAGAGATGCTTGTGCTGCAGTCAAAGAAGGAAGTTGTGATACTTGGTGGAAACTCCCCGAGATCCCATTCAAAGCAGACAAATGTCGTTTGGGTTTCACTATCAAGGCTCAGAAAGAAGTGAGGCGTGCTCGTGCGGGGAAACCCCCTCTCCGTAATGGAAGTCACGAAGTAAATGCGGTGGAGGATTCAAATGATGAGTGTGCATTTGAAGAATGGGTATACCCTACTACAACAGAGCTTAATAATTGGCGCGCAAAGGACTTCGTTCCCATCTCCTTCTTTTGAGGAGTAATTACTTGTTTATTTACTTTCTTTTGATTCAAGAACCTTTTGTCTGTAATATTAAACAATGACTTTTAGGCCATATGCCTAGCCCGGGGCACTATGGTCCATTTTTCAAGGGTTTTATTTATGTTCATTTTATCATATGATCATTTAATACAAATCATTGGAATTTTTTTGCATTCAAACTTTTGTGCTCATTGTCTTTCTTTTTCTTCAATGCATTTTTCAAAATAGACATGTATCTTACATGCACACACACACTCTTGCAAGTCCTCATCCACTTCGGATCTCATTACCAATGACTCTACTATTTCCAACTATGATTTCGAACATCCAATTAACCAAGCCGAAGACGAAGGCAAGGAAGATTGTGAGATACCGGGAGAACTAGCCATACTTGTATTATAAGAGTAAAAAGCTATTCAACCGCATGAAGAGTCAGTTGAAGTCATCAATCTAGGTACTGAGACAGACAAGAAAGAGGTCAAGATCGACGCTAACCTAGGAAGCAGTGTCAAGAGCAAATTGGTTTAGATGTTGCATGACTATGTGGAAGTGTTTGCTTGGTCGTATGAAGGTATGCCAGGGTTGGATACCAACATTGTGGTTAATTGTCTTCCGACAAAGGAAGATTGTCCTCCTGTCAAACAAAAAGTTCATTGCATGAGGCCTGACATGTCTGAAAAGATAAAAGCTGAAGTGATGAAACAATTTGATGCCGGATTCCTAGTTGTGACATCTTATCCCCAATGGGTTGCAAATGTGGTTCCAGTGCTGAAGAAATACGAAAAAGTTCGTATGTGCGTAGATTATAGAGATCTGAATAGGGCAAGCCCCAAGGATGACTTCCCTCTACCTCATATTGACGTCCTGGTCGATAATACTGCTCAGCATAAAGTCTTCTATTTCATGGATGGTTTCTCTGGCTATAATCAAATTAAGATGGCTCTTGAAGACAAGGAGAAGACCACCTTTGTCACGCAATGGGGCACCTTTTATTACAAGGTCATGCCATTCGGGTTGAAGAATGCAGGGGCAACATATCAAAGGGTTATGGTGGCTTTGTTTCATGATATGATCCATCATGAAATAGAAGTATATGTGGATGATATGATTGCAAGGTCACAAACTAAAGAGGAGCATTTCAATCACCTATACAAGCTATTCGAGAGGCTGAAAAAAGTACAAGTTGAGGTTGAACCCTAATAAGTGCACATTCAGTGTACGATCTGGAAAGCTTCTAGGTTTTGTTGTCAGTGGTAAAGGCATCGAAGTTGATCCTGCCAAGGTGAAGGCCATCCAAGAAATGCCAGTCCCCCACTCTGAAAAGGAAGTTAGAGGATTCTTGGGTCATCTTAACTACATCGCCCACTTCATATCTCACTTAACTGCTACTTGTGAACCAATCTTCAAACTCTTGAAGAAAGAGAAAGTAGTCAGATGGAACAATGAATGGCAGGCCGCCTTCGATAAAATCAAAGAATATCTACAATAACTTCCTATCCTCATGCCTCAAGTTAAAGGAAAACCTTTGATCATGTACTTGACGGTGCTAGAGAATTCTATGGGGTGTGTGTTGGCCCAACATGACGAGTCTGGCCGAAAAGAGCATGCTATTTACTACCTGAGCAAAAAGTTTATCGATTGTGAAACCTGATATTCACTACTAGAGAAAACTTGTTGTACTCTAGCATGGGCTTCTCGCCAGCTAAGACAGTATATGTTAACTCATACCACTTTGTTGATTTCTAAGATAGACCCCATCAAGTACATCTTCGAGAAACCCGCTTTTTCCGAATGGATAGCTAGATGGCAGATGATCTTTATTGAGTATGATATTCAAAACACAATGCAAAAGGCTATCAAAGGAAGCATATTAGCAGATCATTTGGCCCATCAAGTTGTTGATGATTATCAGTCTATGAACTTTGACATCTCGGATGAGAATATCATGCTAGTAACCGACTGCGCGAAACCTGGACCATATGACAGACCTGAACAAGGATCCCAATTGACTATGGTCTTCAATGGGGCTTCCAACGCTTTGGGTAACATAATTGGTGAGGTGATAATCTCCCCTAAAGGTTTCCACACTCCTTTCACTGCCAAACTATGCTTCGATTGCACGAACAACATGACTGATTACGAAGCATGCATTTTGGGTCTGAAATCTGTCATTGATTTGAGGATCAAGCATTTGAATGTGTTCGGGGATCCCGCTCTAGTGATTAGACAAGTAAAAGGAGATTGGGATACTAAACACCCTAATCTTATTCCTTACAAGGATCTTATGCTATCTCTGATTCCTTACTTCGAAGAGATCACCTTTAAACACTTCCTAGTGTAGCGGTATAACTGTTTAAGACTAAGCCATTGGATTGACTAGACTTATACAGATAAAAATAAAAATCACCACCGCACTTTATTGTTTCCAAAGGAAATGGAAAAGAGAGAGTAACCCAAAAAGAGGGGAAAATATTCGAGGTAAGGGGGTTGGTTATGCAAAGGGAAGGTATTAGCACCCTAAACATCTACGTTACTCCATAGGAACCTCTTTGTAAAATCTGTATATTTTGGCTATAAAATGTTGTATAAAGAATAGATGGTGGAGGTGAGAAAAGAAGTATTTTTTATGATTTTTTGCACCCTCCGCGGTTGTGAACCCTTAGTGCCTACATACCACCTTCCGTGCAATAAGGGATTAGGGTACACGTAGTTCACCTTTTAAAAAATTTAAAACACAAGGCTGTTAGTTAATTTTATGAGATAAGACATTATCATCATTGTCCGTGTGGAAAATATACTTACTACCCACAATTATGAGAAAGGAGAATTTGAATCATCTCAGAGTAGAGGATATGACTTGGATTTTTAAAATCTACAATGCCTCACTCAACACCAAAGTGGAAAATATATCTCTTTACTACATATTGTAGAAGTATAGTTGTTTTCATCACTACAAGGATTGACAAGAGTCCAATCTTTTGAGGAAAAGTTTTAAAGTAAAAAGCCAAAGTGGAAAAATGGTTTGAAATGAGATTAGTTGACTTTTAATCTTCTCACAAAAATGTCAATGTATTATTAAGTTGATTGGAGTTTATTTATGAAAAGGGTTTGAAAATGCATGGACCTAGGTCTAAGTTTATCATGAAAGTGGTTCAAGTTTTAAAAAAACAAGAAGAGTTTTCAAAAGGAGGAAGAATATTTTTTTGAAATTAAAGAATATGGGAGGAGAAGAAGAGACTATCCTAAAGCATAAGGTAAAAGCTAGGGTTAAGAACCATCTAACTAACAAGAAGCTAATACTAGACATTATGAGTCATGATAGAATTCACATTCTTTGGTTTGAAACCAAGCAAGCAAAGATACTAGACCTCTTGAGAGAAGAAAACTTCATGTGTATTAAGTCTTCATAAAAATTAGGCAGAGTAACGACTGTATACGGGTGAATTCCAGATTACAAACAAAGTATGTAATCATAATAACCTGCACATAAAACAAACAAACAACCCAATGTCTTGAGTTAAACCTTAAGAACTCTAGATAAAATATCAATTAAGGTCACAAGGTCTCCAACATAGGTCAAGGTTTCTAATCCTAAGTCGAAGAAGTCCAATACTCCATTATACCAAGGATAGTAACCAAATAGTCCAAGTATCATTAAAGCATTTTATGGTTCATGTTGGTTATTAGGTGTCTTAAAAGAAAAGAAAAGCTCAAGTGAGCAAAATAAAAATAACAAGAATATAAATGCTCAAGTGAGCAAAATAAAAATGGCATGAAATGTAATGCTTAAAGTAAATGATACACAAAGTATAAAAATAAAAAGCATAAAATAAAAACAATTTAATAATTAGTAGTTAGTTGGATGACCATCTTGAAACTTGCATTTGGAACTCATTAGAGGATTGGTAGAACCAAAGCCTCCACACAACAAGTTGAATTTGCTTTTTTGTCAAGTATATCATCCATTTGGAATTCTCAAAAGTATCATTTAATGATCAATGATGTTTAAGTGATCCACGTTGACCAAAATTAATGAAGATCCATTAGAGGATTGGTAGAACCAAAGCCTCCACATATTGAATCTCAAGGTTATTGGATTAAAGAGATCAAATTAACATATTTAGGCTTACAAACATAGGTTTGGGCCACTAATGATCATTTACTCGAATCGGGACAAAATTTAGCGCTATGTTAAGCAATTGTAAATAGACTTATATAGAAGTCGCACCTATTTTGAGACCGGTCAATAGCAATATATGCACCATTTGTTTTAAGACATGATATAAATACCATGCTCCAATAACACTTAGTGCAATAAGAAAGGGATGAGATGAAGAGGAGTGGGAAAAATATACAAACCACTTTTGAATTAAATTTTAATCAAACTATTATTAAAATCATTCATCCATTTTTGTGGAGTTAGACTCAACACCATGGATCCAATGATGTTAATAAAGTCCATGATCAAAAATTCAACCCAAGATCAGCCAGAAAATAATCACAAAATAATATTGCATTTAATATATACATTAAAAAAGGTTTTTAAAATGTTTTAAAATAGAAATAAAAGAGAAAAATATCAACTATAGTCAAATTAATCAAGAAATAAAAAGTAAGACCATAGAAAAATCAGAATTGAATTAAAATATTTTTTATAAAATTTTTGGTAATTTTTTAAAGTCAGAAACTATTTAAAAATTAAAGGAAATGAGTAAAATAAACCAAAAATAATGAAAAATAGCAAAGTCAGAAATAAAAAATAAGTAAGGTCACCAATATTTGTCACAATATCATTGGATGATTCCATATTTTTTTCAGAATTTAAAAATGCATAAAATTATTTTTAAACATTTAAAACAATTCAAATAAAGTGAAAATTTATAAAAATTATCAAAACATAAAAAAAAAATTTTAAAAAAAAATCAGAAAGAGAAAAATCAAAAATATTTTTTATAGTTTTTTCAGATTTTTTGGACTAAAAATGAATTTTCTATGATTTTTTGAAATTTAAAACAATTAAATATAAAAATAAAAAATAAAAAATAAAGTCAAAAATATGTGGACCATTGGATAAGAGTCAAAACGCGTTAGTAATCAAATTCAAGGGATGTGGCATGTTGTGCATATCATGGTCATTAGTGAATAATGCACTAAATCAAATGTAAAATCAGATTTAAAAAAAAACAAGTGGCAAGCTATCATTGGTTGGAAGATGACACATTGGTCATCTTCAACCTCCAGTCAACGTGAATTGTAGGTCTCTCAAACTGTAAAATCAGAAGCTCATACTTGTGTCATTCGCTCCATCTCTTCAAGACGAAGACAACCACATCATCGCGGCAAATTTATATAAATTGTAGCTCAAGTAATTTGGAAGGAAAGTTTTGAAAACGAATTTGAAATTTCATGGTCGAAACGTGTTTACATATAAAAGCAAGTTTTGCAACTAGAACCAGGGCAATGAGAGCTTCACAATGATATCAAAGTTTTGAAGAATTTATGGAGAAATCAACCTATTGAAGTTGAGTTGCAGAGCTCTGAAACTGGACTTCTATGGAGCAATATAGGGCACGATTCTTGAAGGTAATTGTATGGTTAGCTTCAGGGAAGATTAAGGAAGGTGAATTGATAGAAAAATTAGATTGAAAAAGGCTTGAACATTGATTTTGAAGTTACAGAAAATTGAGTTATAGAGCAAGTTTGGCAGGGTGATTCTGGCTATTTAAGCTTGAGGAAATGAATGAGGGATGACCCTCTATTTATAGAGAATAAAATGGAATGTTCAAGCGTGTGAAATGATGAAGTTTGGAGAGAAATCATGTGAAGTTGCAAACAAGAAAAGTGTGACCTCTACTTTGATCAAAACTCATCCAAAACGCGCGTTTTGCTATGCTAATCACTTATGGAAGTTCACTAAACATGTTTAGAAGCATAAATGCGCAGAAACAAAGTGTTTAGAAGCTAAATCAATGATTTCAAATTCTGACTTTAGAAGAAACTTCAGTTTCAAGTTACCAAATCAAATCAATGGCATTCTCAGCTCAAGGGGTCTTAGGGCATGATTCTTGATGCTTTAGAAAGATGAGGTTACAAGCTTTGCAATGGGATAAGAATGGAATCAAATGGATGTTTGAGGTGAAAGTTGCAATGAGTCAAAGTTGGGAAAAAGAAGTTGACTTTCCATACTTAGAAATATTTCAAGTTTTTCTTCAAAAGTGACCTATAATGTTTTGCATCCAAACATGGTCTTCCACTTGTAATTTTCTCTTGACCAAAAAAGATGGCATGAAATAGACTTCTTGAATGACATTTTAAAACTTTAACCATTCAAAATATCCAAAAATTGAGAGAGTTATTAATTGTTGAAGTTGGAAAAAAATCATGAAATGACCTATAATCTTTTGTATCCTTAGGGCATCTTCCATCCATTTTATCCCTTTGCACATAAAAGAAGGAATAAAGTTCACATAATAAAGATCATTATGGAAAAAGAGTGGTCTCAAGGTGATAAAAATTTACCAAGTTATGATCATTTGAAGTCACTCATGGAAAATTGGGGGTTCATCTAGAGGACTTGTAATCTTTCTTCATCATCAAGATTCTTCCACATGAAAACTCCTTGAAAATTTTGAAGTGATTTGTTAATAACCCTTTAAAGAGAAGGATGTCTTTAGAATCACTCAAAAATGACAAAAGATGAGCAAAATATGCTTCTTTAAAGTTCAAAACCCTAGCTCCTAGATCAAGAAAATGCTTTGAGGAACTTTGACAATTTTGAACAAACTTCTTGTACCAACACCCTTGCTTTGTAAATAGAAGTTGTTGAGGATGATAACAAGAACTCATAGAAACCAACATTACTTCCATATCTTGATAATTGAGAGAAATATGCACTTGTGACCAATGGGAACAAAGCCTTGTCCAAACATGACAACTTCTTCAATCAACCCCCTTGTACTTTTGAATCAATCTTGATAACTTTGAAAGGTGGTGAACCAAGATAAAACTTTCCATTTCCTCCAACATAACTTCAATGATGAGGTTTTAACTTCTCAAGCCTTATTGACTAGGGCATAGAAATAAAATCATGAGCCCATGAATCAACTTGCTAAGCCACATAGCCTTTACCTACATTATTAACAAGTAATACAAACCAACATTGCATTTTATTAATTAAAAGGAAAATCAAAACAAAACATGCATGATCACAAAAGAAAAACAAGTTAAGGTGCTTGGTGATTCCTCAAAGAGAAAAGATAGAGATAGGGAGAATAACCAAAAAACCCTAATATGATCTTGTTGTGATTGAATCAATATGGTATGATGAAGGGATCTTAGGGGGAAAAATTGGGATACAATAAATGCCCTTATTTAAATTTCTTCTAACCGGAGATACGAAGGTTAATAATCTTCGTGTCGACGCGATCGAAGATATTAAATATAAAACAACCCCTATTTTTACCTTAGATGCCACGCAATGCTTATGTGTATGAATGCATATGAACAACTTCAAAAGGAACGCAAAACACCACTGGGGATGTAGAAAAGCAAATAAGGATCAATAGAGAACCCAACCAGAAAAATAAAACACTGGTGAATCAAAAAGACCCAACTCAAAGAGGATAGTAAAAGGCCAAAGGATACACCAACTTTTACTGAAGGCGAAACTACCAACATTCACTGAAGGTAGTAAGAGAAAATATAACAACAATGGCGTTCACTGACGGTGAGCTACCAACATTCACTTAAGGTAGAGGAAAAAGATATATCATAGCATCACCGTTCACTGATGATGAACTACCAACGTTCACTGAGGGTAGAAAAAGATAACAATTACCAACTTTCACTGATGGTGATCTATCATCTTTCAGTGAAGGTAGAAAGAGAAAATATATCATACCATTGCCGTTCACTGACGATGAACTACCAATGTTCACTGAGGGTAGAAAAAAGATAACAATCACCAACTTTCACTGATGGTGATGTACCAACTTTCACTGAAGATAGAAAGAGAAAATATATCATAGCATCGTCGTTCACTGATGATGAACTACCAACATTCACTGAGGGTAGCAAAAACATAATAATCAACAACTTTCATTGATGGTGATCTACCAACTTTCACTGAAGGTAGAAAGATAAAATATATCATAGCATTACCGTTCACTGACGATGAACTACCAACATTCACTGAGGGTAGCAAAAAGATAACAATCACCAACTTCCACTGATGGTGATCTACCAACTTTCACTGAAGGTAGAAAGAGAAAATATATCATAGCATCGCTGTCCACTGACGATGAACTACCAACGTTCACTGAGGGTAGAAAAAAGATAACAATCACCAACTTTCACTAATGGTGATCTACCAACATTCACTGAAGGTAGAAAGAGAAAATATATCATAGCATCACCGTTCACTGACGATGAACTACAAACGTTCACTGAGGGTAGAAAAAAGATAACAATCACCAACTTTCATTGACGGTGATCTACCAACTTTCACTGAAGGTAGAAAGAGAAAATATATCATAGCATCACCGTTCACTGATGATGAACTACCAACGTTCACTGAGGGTAGCAAAAAGATAACAATCACCAACTTTCACTGATGGTGATCTAACAACATTCACTGATGGTGATCTACCAACTTTCACTGAAGGTAGAAAGAGAAAATATATCATAGCATCGCCATTCACTGACGATGAACTACCAACGTTCACTGAGGGTAGCAAAAAGATAACAAGTTTTCCCCAAAATTCTGGCGTTTCACCTAGAACGGGTCTTAAACTTCTTCTTTAACCAAGGCATTCTACCTGGAAAGGGTAATATATAAGTTGTCTCAAATAAAGAGACTACCACTTAAAAAGATTTCACGATGAACTGTCTCTGCGATACTGAAAGGCTTGCCATCCACTGGAGTAATTTGAAAATGAACTTCAAACTATCCACTCATAGAGAAGATAGCAAAAAAAAAAAGTAACATCGACTTTTACAGGGAAGTACGAGTTGCTCAAAGAAAGAGGCCTTCTACTTGCTGTTATGAAGGATTGTAAAAAATGACTTCCTGGGGAAATATTTTGGCTTCCTGGGGAATAAATCATGACTTCTTGGGGAAATTCCGATATATTCCTGATGAGGAGATAAAGTCTTCTCGTGCAAAATAAATGCACACTCTCAAACCAATGCTTAAAGCTTGCAGAATTCCAAAGTAATAATATTGTTGGGAACCAAAAGATTTAAACTAGAGATAAACTGGAATGATACAGTCAACTAAAATACATACTTTGAGAAATAAACTCAAGAGGGAAACCCAAATCGTCCAGACAAAGAGCTACACAGGAAGGCTAAAACAAAATACTCCACGAGGGATAATTTAGTGGGGAAATGGAAAGAATATACACTTTCTTCTTAAATCTAACACTCTGTTGGAGAGAGGACAACGAAAATTCTAAAAACAGGGTAATATGTCAACAAAATATTAATGAATGTGAATGAACAATGATTTGTTAATTTTAACTATGCATGATGTATGTATGAATGTATGAGTGTTATCATGTATATGCTGACAAGACAGACATAACACTAGGGATAAACAAGCAAAGCCAACTTGAGCACCAACAACACTCGACTAAATCTCATCCAGGATGAACATCCCGTAAAAATAAACACCAGTTGAGGAAACAAAATCCTATTTCGAGGCTTAACTTCACTGGGGAGGAACATAATCCGGGAGTTAACAAAACATAGCGACAAAATAGTACAGATACATGGATACAACATCCTTCTCCAGGCTCCATCGGGGAATAGCTTTCAGACTTCAATGGAGAAAACAAATGCTTTCACAGTCCCCACTTCTACTGGGGATTGCAATACTGATTTCAAATAAGGCAGATGAAAACCACATCGGCAAAACATCAAATGAGGATTTCTAACTAACTTTAATGGAGAAATATCATACAAACTTCACTACGGGAGATAGCGCCTCATCATTGAGACACCAACTGGGGACCTCGTGCTGACTTCATTGGGGAGGCCAACACCCCATTAAAGGGAGAAAACCAAAATACGTTCTCTGCTAGAGAAAACAGATATATGTTCTTCAATGTTGAAAGTAAGCATTACAACAACTTCTTTGGGGAAAAAGCATGAAACCTCATGGGGACAATAACTTGGAGAATTAAGAAGTCAAACATTATTGCAAGAAATCAATATTATGGGGATTTTAAATCAAACCCAACACTTGGCAAGTGAAAACCCCAAAAAATGATAACCAATTCAACACTTCTTAAAAGAATCAATGCCCTTGCCTGATTATCGGGAAACAAACCGAATGCAAGTACATCCGAAAGGGAGATGCTTCACAAATTAATCAAATCTCAGCATGCACAGCGAGAAAATACTTCTATCAAATAAGCGAGGTCTTCACTGGGAAATTTCAGATTGAGTCTTCATATCATGCAAACTTATTTCAACAAAAGATGCCCTGGGATAGCCTTCCTGGGGAATCAAGAAGTCAACATATAGAAAAAGGTCAAACTCTTTGAGATTTTAAATCAAACCCCACACTGGGCAGGTGAAAACCCAAAAGTTGACAATTGTCTCAACACTTCTTAGAAAATATACTGCCCTGATCCAGTTACCTGGAAAATAAATACCAACAATAATGCCAACACTGCCAAAAAGAGTAATATTTTGAAAATAGTTCCATCTCAGCACACCAAGGGAACAAGACCTTTCGTCATATGAGAGAAGTCTTTGCTAGGGAATCTGGGAGAGAGGCCTCAAACCAAGCAAACCCAAAAAATCAGAAAATGAACCAACACTTGACTGGAGACACTGGGATCGCAAATCCGATATTGCACCTTACTCCAATTGGTATCGTCATCAGTATACAATAAACACACGCATACCAGCGAAAATGACCTGAGAAAACTTTCCTGGAGGAAACAAAACTTCTCAAACTTACTAGAGTTCATCCGTTCCTGGGATCACCACTTTTGTTTTCCTCTTGAATCACAAAAATCTAAAGCAAAAGTAAGTTGTAAATTCTTTTCGAAAAACAATTTTGTTATTTAATCCCTTCGCTTTGAAAATTATTATCAATAATAAATGGAGTCTTTGTAAGCTGAATAAAAATAAGAACTACAAAGAATTGGGGTAAAAGCTCAAATTTTATTGATGGAATGGTAGTCTCTGAATGGCGAGACTCCATGGATAATTACAAAGTTTTGGAAAATAGTAACATATAATGGAAAAGATACACTGAGATACAATGACCACTATTTCTTCTAACAATATTGAAATCCTGAGCAGCAGTTTTGGTGGAAGTATGGTGAGGATCCAAGAAGATTGTTGCTTCAATGATCAAGTCTCGTCTGATGCAGTTACTTGCCAAGAAAGTCCCTAACTTTTGCCTAAGCTTCCCTTGCGGGTTTTCAACTTAGCAGGATATTTTATTCTGTTTATGTCTCTAATTTTTTCCTAGATCGCCCTTTCGGATTTTCGGCCTACCGAGATGCTCTTTTTTTCCTAAGCCTCCCTTTCGGGCTTTCAACTTAGCGAGCTGTTCTTTTATTTCTTTAGGCAAAGTATTTCTTGACTGCATCAGCATTCATGGGACGTGGGAACTCCTCGCCATCCATAGTTTCAAGATTAATGCACTGCCAGAGAAGGCTTTCTTGACAACATATGGGCCTTCAAAATTGGGAGTCCACTTGCCCCTAGAATCAGCGTTAAAAGACATGATATTCCCGAGCACGAGGTATCCTTCTCTGAATTCATGAGGTTTGACTTTCTTATCAAAATCTTTCTTCATTCCCTTCTGATATAACTGCCCATGACATAAAGACGTCATTCTCTTCTCTTCGATCAAATTCAACTGGTCAAACCTTTTGTGGACCCATTCAGCATCTGACAACTTGGTTTCCATTATCACATGTAAAGAGGGAATCTCAACCTCGATTGGGAGCAATGCTTCCATTCTATACACAAGGGAGAATAGGGTTTCTCCAGTTGAAGTGTGGAGAAATGTCTTATATCCATGTAAAGTAAAAGGGAGCATTTCATTCCAATCTTTATGAGTAACAACCATCTTCTGGATAATCTTATTGATATTCTTATTAGCAGCTTCAACGGTCTCGTTCATCTTCGGCATGTATGAAGATGAATTATGATGGACAATCTTGAATTCTTCACAAATTTCCGACATCATCTTGTTGTTCAGATTCAATCCATTATTAGTCATGATTTTGCTCGGCACACCATGCCGACATATGAGATTATTCTTAATGAAGTGCACAACCACCTGCTTAGTAACATTAGCATATGAAGCAGCTTCCACCCATTTGGTGAAGTAATCAATTGCTACCAAGATAAAATAGTGACCATTTGAAGCTTTGGGTTCTATCATCCCGATCATGTCAATACCCCACACAGAGAAAGGCCACGGGAAAGAAATAACATTGAGAAGTGTCGGAGGCACATGAATCTTGTCTGCATAAATCTGGAATTTATGGCACTTCTTTGCAAATTTGTAACAGTCAGATTCCATTGTCAGCCAATAGTAACCTTCCCTTAGCATCTTTTTAGCCATCGAATGTCCATTGGCATGAGTGCCAAATGAACCTTCATGAATCTCATGCATCAACATGTCTGCTTCGTGTCTATCTATGCATCTGAGCAAGACCATGTAATAATTTCTCTTGTACAACACATTTTCACTGAGGAAGAAGCTGCCAGCCAATCTTCTCAATGTCTTTCTAACTTTATTCGATGCACCAATCAGGCATTCATGAGTCTAAAGAAAATGCTTGATATCATAATACCACAATTTCTCATCTGCTACCTCTTTTGTTGTAAATGCATGAGCAGGCCTATCCAGCTGTCGGACTATGATTCGAGGTATATCATTCCAAGTATTCACTTGATACATAGAAGCTATAGTTTCCAGAGCATCCTCCATTTGATTTTTGTCTCTAGGGATGTGATGTAATTCAACTTTATTAAAGAATGGTAACAATCTTCTAGCATAATATTTTTAAGGGATCAAGCCGGGGTGACGAGTATCCCACTCTCCTCTAATCTGATTTATTACCAAAGCTGAATCACCATACACATCAAGAAGTTTAATTCTGAGATCAATAGCTTCCTCGAGACCCATGATGCAAGCCTCATATTCTTCCATATTATTAGTACAATCAGATGTCAACCTTACAGTAAAAGGAATGTGTGATCCCTGTGGAGTAACAATCACGGTACCAATTCCTTTACCATAAGCATTCACAACTCCATCGAATATCATACTCCAGTGAGATTCAGGATCAGGACCTTCCTTAGGCAATGGTTCATCATAATTTTTTACTTTCAAAAACATCACATCCTCATCAGGGAAATCATACCTCACAGACTGATAATCTTCAACTGGTTGGTAAGCAAGATAATCTGCCAACACGCTGCTTTTAATATCTTTTTGAGTGTGGTATTCAATGCCATATTCAGATAACAACATTTTCCAGTGGGGCAATTCTCCCAGTAAGAGTAGGATTTTCAAAAATGTACTTGATTGGATCCATTTTGGAGATTAACCAAGTAGTGTAATTAAACATATACTGCCGCAAATGTTTTGCTGCCCAGGCCAGAGCACAACATGTCTTTTCCAGCATGGAATACCATGATTCACAATCAGTAAACTTTTTACTGAGATAATAAATGGAATACTCTTTCTTCCCTATTTCATCTTATTATCCCAGAATACATCCCATGGAATTATCTAACAATGTCAGATACATAATCAATGGTCTTCCTTCAACAGAACGGAGCAAGATAGGAGGTTCAAGAATATATTATTTAATACTTTCAAATTCCCTTTGGAAGTCACCTGTCCACACACAACCTTGATCTTTCTTTAACAACTTAAAGATCGGTTCACACGTTGCAGTCATGTGGGAAATGAATCTGGAAATGTAATTCAAACGCCCGAGGAACCCTCTGACTTGCTTTTCAATTCTTGGCGCTGGCATTTCTTGAATTGCTTTAACTTTATTAGGTTCAACTTCAATCCCTTTCTGGCTAACAATGAAACCCAACAATTTCCCTGACCGAACACCGAAGGTACATTTATTTGGATTTAAGCGGAGACGATACTTCCTCAAATGCTGAAACAAATTCAACAAATCTTCTACATGCCCTTCTTTAGTCTGGGATTTAGCAATCATATCATCAAAATATACCTTAATTTCCTTGTGCATCAGATCATGGAATATAGTTGTCATAGCCCTCTAGTACATTGCACCAGCGTTCTTCAACCCAAAGGGCATCACTCTGTAACAGAATGTTCCCCAGGGTGTGATAAACATTGTTTTTTCCATGTCCTCAAGAGCCATCCTTATTTGATTATACACGGAAAATCCGTCCATGAACGAGAAAACTTTGAATTTTGTTGTGCTATCCACTAACATATCAATGTGTGGCAATGGGAAATCATCTTTTGACTAACTTTATTTAGATCTCTCTAATCTACGCACATGCAAACTTTTCCGTCTTTCTTTAGTACTGGGACAATATTGGCAATCCACGGAGGGTACATTGATGTCACAAGAAAACCGGCATTAATCTTATTTATAACTTCACATCAGGATGCAGTAATGCTCCAATCTTGACTTCCTTCGGATCTTCTTCTGAACCCAAATTGATTACTTCCAGTGGCTCTTTATATGGCTGAATGGCGTTCTCCTCGCGCTCAGGCAACCGTGATACCTCTTCTAGAATCTCATCATAGTCTTCTTCTTCGGCCCCATACACAGGACATTCAAAGTTGGGAGAAGGTGCGGGGTCATTCTATTCAATGAGTTTTTTAATTAATCTGCACATATGATTTATTATTGCTTTTAGAAACTGACACATATAATAAGTGATCATGCAGATTGAATTTCAGTTATTATTTATTTTGAAAGGTTTTTTTTCTGATTACCATTTTCTAAGAAAAAAGCAAAAAATAAAGACACGATTTGGGAAACAAAGACAACTTTTATTATTGATTTAAAAATCACAGCAAATAGATAAGTGTTGTACCCCAATTTTTTCCCTAAGATTCCTTCATCATACCATATTGTTTCAATCACAACAAGATCACATTAGGTTTTTTTTTTTTGGTGTTTCTCCATATCTTTAGCTTTGCTCTTTTGAGGAGTTACCAAGCACCTTGACTTGTTTTCTTTTGTGATCATGGATATTTTGCTTTGATTTTCTCTCTAATTAACAAAATACAAAATTGGTTTGTTTTACTTGTTAAAAAAGGTAGGTAAAGGCAACGAGGTTTAGCAAGTTGCTTCATGGGTTCATGAGTTTATTTCCATGCCCTAGTCAATAGCTTGAGAAATTCAAAGCTCACCATTGAAGTTGTTTTGGAAGAATTTGTATTGAAGTGGTTTTGGTGGACATGAGTCCTTATCATCACCCTCAACAATTTCTATTCATAAAGGAAGAATATTGGCACAAAAAGTTTTTTCAAACTTGGCAAAGTTCCTCAAAGCATTCTCTTGATCTAGAGGCTAGGGTTTTGGACTTCAAAGGAGCATATCTTTCTCATCTTTTGGTATTTTTGAGTGATTCCAAAAACATCCTTTTCTTAAAAGAGTTACCAACAAATCACTTCAAAATTTCCAATGAGTTTTCATGTGGAAGGAACTTGGTGAAGAAGAAAGATTACAAGTCACCCAGATGAATCCCCAATTTTCCATATGTGACTTCAAATGGTCATAACTTGGTCAATTTTTATAACCTTGAGCCCATTATTTTTTCATTATGATCTTAAGGATGTTTAATTCATGCCTTCTTTTATGTTCAAAGTAAGAAAATGGATGGAAGTTGCCTTAATAATGCAAAAGATTATAGGTCATTTCACGATTTTTGGTCAACTTCAACAAGTCATAACTTGCTCAATTTTTGGAGATTATGAGTGGTTCAAATTTCAAAATGTCATTCAAGATATTTACTTCATTCCATATTTTTTGGTCAAGAGCAAATTCTAAGTGTAAGGCCATGTTTGGATTTAAAGGATTATAGGTCTTTTTTAAAGAAGAATTTGAAATATTTCTAAGTATGGAAAGTCAACTCTTTTTCTTCAACTTTGACTCCATGTAACTTTCACCACAAGAATCCATTTGATTCCATTATTTTTCCATTGCAAAGCTTGTAACCTCATCTTTCCAAAGCATCAAGAATTATGTCCTAAGACCCCTTGAGGTGAAAATGCTATGGATTTGAATTTGGTAGTTTGAAACTGAATTTTGCACAAAGTCAGAATTTTGAAATCTTTGTTTTGGATTCTAATCACAATATTTCCACGCGTTTTTGTTTCTAATTATTTTTAGAAACTTTCCATAAGTGATTAGAATCATGAAACGCATGATTTGGCTGAGTTTTGATCAAGATTGAGTCACACTTTTTTCATGATACAAACCCACACGAATTCCATCCAAAACGCATCATTTGCTATTACTTTTGATCCTATTTGCTTCCCTATAAATAGAGGCTAATCCCCCATTCAATTTCCCAAGCTTAGATAGCTAGAATCACCCTGCCAAACTTACTTCACAACCCAGAATTCAGTAACTTCGAATTCTATTCTCAAGCCTTTTTCAATCTATTTTTCCCCTCAATTCACCTTCCTTGATCTTCCCTAAAGCTAACCATATAATTACATTCAAGAATCGTGCCCTATATTGCTCCATAGAAGTCCAGTTTCAGAGCTCTGCAACTCAACTTCAATAGGTAGATTCCTTCATCAATTCTTCAAAACTTTGATATCACTGTGATTCTCTCATTGCCCTAGTTCTAGTCACAACATTTTCCTTTAACTGGAAACGCGTTTTGGCCATGAATTTTCAAATCCCTTTTCAAAACTTTCTTTCCAAATTACTTGAGCTACAACTTATATAAATTTGTCGCGGAGGTGTGGTTGTCTTCGTCTTGAAGAGACGAAGCGAATGGCATAGGTTTGAGCTTCTGATTTTACAGTTTGAGAGACCTACAATTCGTGATGGCTGGAGGTTGAAGATGAACAACGTGTCATCTTCTAACCAATGAAGGCGCGCCATCTGTATTTTTCAAATTCTGATTTTATTATTGATTTTGTACATTATTCATTAAAGACCATGATATGCACAGCGCGCCAGATCCTTTGGATTTGATTACTAACGTGTTTTGACTCTCATCCAATGGTCCACATCTTTTACTTTTATTTTCTTTTTCTGATTTTTATATTTTAATTGTTTGAAATTTCAAAAAATCATAGAAAATTAATTTTTAATCCAAAAAATCTGAAAAAATTATGAAAAATATATTTGATTATTCTCTTTCTGATTTTTTTTTTTCACAATTTAATTTTGTGTTTTGGGATTTTTTATGAATTTTACACTTATTTGATTTGTTTAAAATATTTAAAAATACTTTTATACATTTTTAAATTCTGAAAAAATTATGGAATGATCCAATGATATTATGATAAATATTGGTGACCTTATTTTATTTTTGTTTCTGACTTTACTATTTTTCACCATTTTTTATATTATTTCACCCATTTTTTTTAATTTTTAAAAATAGTTTCTGACTTTTAAAAATTCCCATACATTTTGTAAAATTACTTGGTCTCTTTTTTTATTTTTCTATGGTCTTATTTTTCATTTCTTGATTAATTTGAATATAATTGATATTTTCCTCATTATTTCCCATTTTTTAAAACATTTTTAAATCTTTTAAAGTATATATTAAATATGATATTATTTTGTGATTATTTTCTGGCTGTCTTGGGTTGATTTTTTGATCATGGCTTTATTAACATCATTGGATCCATGGTGTTGAGTTTAACTCCACAAAAAATGGATGAATGATTTTAATAATAGTTGGATTAAATATTAATTCAAATGTGGTTTCTCTTTTTACCCTAATTCCTCTTCATCTCACCCCCTTCTTATTACACTAAGTGTTGTTGGAGCATGATCTCTATATCATGTCTCAAAATAAATGGTGCATAAATTGCTATTGACCGGCCTCAAAATAGGTGCGACTTCTATATAAGTCCACTTACGATTTCTTAACGTAGCACTAAATTTTGTCCCGATTCGAATAAACGATCATTCATGGTCCAAACTTATGATTGCAAGCCCAAGTATGTTAATTTGAGCTCTTTGATCCAAAACCTTGAGATTCATTGTGTGGAGGCTTTGTTTCTACCAATCCTCTAATGGATCTACAACACTTTTGGTCAACGCGGATCACTTAAACATCGTTGATTATTAAATGGTACTTATGAGAATTCCAAATGGATGATATACTTGACAAAAAGCAAATGCAACTTGTTGTGTGGAGGCTTTGGTTCTACCAATCCTCTAATGAGTTACAAATGCAAGTTTCAAGATGGTCATCCAACTAACCACTAATTATTGACTTGTTTATTTTATGCCTTTATTCTTTTATGCTTTATGTACTATTTATTTTTTAGCATTTTTCATTTTCATGCCATTTTCATCTTTGCTCATTTGAGCATTTATCTTCTTGCCATTTTTACTTTGCTCACTTGAGCTTTTCTTTTTCTTTTCCTAAGATACTTAATAATCAACTTAAACCCTAAAAAACTTTTAATGGTACTTGAACTATTTGGTTACTATCCTTGGCATTATAGAGCATGGGACTTTCTCTTGGACTTAGGATTAGAAACCTTAGACTATCTTGGAGACCTTGTGGTCTTATCTGATTATTTTTGTCTGGAGCTCTTAAGGTTTACCTCAAGACATTGGGTTGCTTGTTTGTTTTTGTGTGCAGGTTTTTGTGATTACATCCTTTGTTTGTAATCTGGAATTCACCCGTATACAGTCGTTACTCTGTCCAATTTTTGTGAAGACTTAATGCATTTGAAGAGGTCTAGTATATTTTCCTGCTTGGTTTCAATCCAAAGAATGAGAATTTTATCTTGGCTCATAATGTCAAGTTTTTTTTGGCTTCTTGTTGGTTAGATGGTCCTTATCCTTAACTTTTACCTTATGCTTTAGGATAGCATCTTCTACTCCTCCCATATTCTTTAATTTCAAAAATCGTCTCCCTCCTTTTGAAAACTCTTCTTGTTTTGAAACTTGAAACACTTTCATAATAAACTTGGATTTAGGTCCATGCATTTTTAAAACATTTTCATCAATAAACTTCAATCAATTTAATAATACTTTTACACTTTTTGTGAGAAGACTAAAAGTTAATCAATCTTATTTCAAACCATTTTGCCACTTTGGCTTTTTTATCTTTAAACTTTTTCTTAAAAGATTAGACTCTTGTCAATCCTTGTAGTGATGCAAACAACTATACTTCTACAATATGTAGTGAAGTGAGATATTTTCCACTTGGGTGTTGAGTGAGGCATTGTTGATTTTTAAATCCAAGCCATTATCCTCCACTTTGAGATGATGCAAATTCTCCTTTCTCATGATTGTGGATAGTAAGTATGTTTTCCACATGGACAATGACGATGATGTCTTATCTCTTAAAATCAACCAACACACTTGTGTTTCAAACTTTTAAAAGAGGAACTACGTGTACCCTGATCCCCTATTGCACAAAAGGTGGTACGTAGGCACTAAAGGTTTGCAACCGCAGCGGGTGCAAAAATCATGAAAAATATATTTCTTTTCTCACCTCCACCATCCATTTTATATACAACACATTTTATATAGCCAAAATATACAGATTTTTCAAAGAGGTTCCTGCGGAATACCGTATATGTTTAGGGTGCTAATACCTTCCCTTTGCATAACCAACCCCCTTACCTTGAATCTTTCCCCCTTTTTTGGTTTATTCGCTTTTTCCCATTCCTTTGACAACAATAAAGCGCGGTGGCGATTTTTATTTTTGATTTGTATAAAGTATAGTCAATCCAATGGCTTAGTCTTGAAACATTTCTACCGCTACAATAAGCCCGTACAATATTAATACTTTCACCTTGGGCAGAGTGAAAGCTTTTCAAAAAGATTAACAAAAACAAATTACTTTGAAACATGTATGCAAGAGGGAACATCAATGGTGATCTAGTTATAAACCCTAACTTCGTGCGTCACATAATTTGGCATTTCTGACTCTGCTTCATCTTCCATAATGGCATTAATCTCGGAAACAGTTGGATGAAGATAACCCCCGCTACGAAAGATGTCTTGATACTTGCCTGCAGTAGCCTTCGGCTTCATGCTCTTACCCTTATCATCCTTCATAGAGAGTCCCAAGCTAGCTCTATTCTTGTTTACAGGTGGATCAACAATCTGCCCCCATACGTCACTACAGCCTTTATGCACAACCTGCTACACATCCTTAAACGAAGCTATAAAGTTCTCATATCCTCTTATGTTATCAATGGATAAACTTGGAACTGGGTACCAACAACAGCTTCATCCTCCTCCACAATGCTGAAAGAGGACAAATGAGATATCAATAATGCTTGTTCTCCATTTATAATTACCACTTTTCCTTCACGTACAAACTTCATCTTCTGGTGTAAAGTCAAAGTGACAGCCCCTGCCTCATGTATCCACGGCCATCCCAACAAGCAGCTATAAGTGGGTATAATATCCATGACTTGGAAAGTAATCTGAAACAAATGTGGGCCTATATGAATAGGCAAGTCCACTTCACCAATAACAGATTTCCTTGATCCATCAAACGCTTTCACAATAATGCCACTTGGGCGCATGGGCGTTCCTTGATATTTCAACTTCATAAGTGTGCTCCTTGGCATAACATTCAATGCGGATCCATTATCAATCAGCATATTGGATAATGAATCATTCTTGTAGTTCATAGAGATGTGGAGGGCTAGGTTGTGATTCCTTCCTTCATCGGGAAGTTCATCGTCACAAAAACTCAGGTTATTACATGATGTAATGTTCACTACACTGCTGAATTGGTCTACAAGCATGTCACTCGCCACGAAAACTTGGTCCAATACCCTCATTAAAGAATCTCTGTGAGCAGAGGAGTTCATCAATAAGGCCAAGATAGATATTTTTGAAGGAGTCTGCAATAGCTGATCTATAATTCTGTATTCGCTCATCTTGATTATCTTTAAAATATCATCCACCTCTTTTTCTAGTGTAGCTCCACTAGATTCACCCACTTCTTTCATGGATTCAACATCTTCAACAATTTTCTTTCCAGTACTAACATCTCCACGAACCACTAGTTCAAATACACGACTGTTACGGGTCACTCTGCTAGTCTCAGCAATATTTCCAACATTAGGCATTGGCTGGATGGGAACTTCCACACCATCCTCTAAGATTATAGCATTATATTTGTAGGGTACATCCTTATCTGACTTGTAGGGGACATGACCCAGCAAACTAATTACTAATGGAGTAATAGCTTGCTTATAATATTCAACTTCAAAATGAGTAAGCGCACCAAAACAAGGTACAATAACATTTACTCTTTCTTCAACATATTCAGTCATTACAGAGTCATCTCTGGAAAATAAATCTTCATCTGAGGAGAAGAACTCATCTGCAGAGGCATACTCATCATCTGACTCTTCTTCATCCAAACAGACCTCAATCACATCAACTTCATGGTAATCATCCTTTGACCCGTAACCTTGATATTTCCATTATCCAACAATAACTGAACACCTTTCCTAACAATTGAACATCCTCGGGAGTCCCGACAGTAAATTCGGCAAGATCCATACTGATGTTCTTCCTAACCAGTCATGTGGCAGAAAGTAGCATGCAATTGTACAAGATCCTCATTCATATATTCCACATCAAAGATTCTAAACTACCTAGGATATCTAAAAACCATGTTTACTTCCTCTTCATACTCTTCCCTAGGCCTGATTATATGGATGAGGCCCTCATCCATCATCTCCTGCAAATAAGCTTTTATCGTGTCACAACCCTGTATATATATATACTACAAATAGCATAATCGGCATGGTCATACGTATAGTTGCTAAATTCACTGAGGTCTACATGCATTTTCACCAAATCTCCTCTAACCAAATTAACATAAAAAATCCAGAAGTCGCGTGGACAATCGGCCACCATGTTCACAGCATTTGCTCCTTCATGTTTTGGTAGAGGAATGTCTTTCACATTAGGGCCCATATCCTTGAAAGATAGGATACCATAATTCAACAATTTTTGTACTTCAGTCTTCAAAGGATAGCAGTTCTCAACATTGTGCCCTGGTGCTCCCTGATGAAAACCACATGTTTAGTCCGCCTTCTAATACCAAGGCAACAATGATGGTACAACGGGAGGTGGTCGGGTCTGAACCAACTTCTTTTGAATTAACGTCAGGAGTAATTATATATAGCTCATAGGAATAGGCTCATAACTCTCCCTTCTTTGATTATACCCTTGATTCTCCTGATGGGATGGTTTCTGATAAGAAATGGTAGTTGGAGCTACACCAACAACTGGAGTTACTCAGGCGACTTGTTGATGATGCTGATAACTTCTTCTAGGAGGATTAACCCTCCTCTCTTGAATAACAGTGTTTGTATATACTTCCTTCTTATTGGCAAACCCATAAGATGGCTTCTTCACACATTCGGAACTTTCACTCTTCGTTAAACGGCCCTCTCTTACAGCCTCTTCTAAGCTGGTGTCCATGTCTACCATTTCAGTAAAGTCACTTGGCGCACTCGCTACCATCCTCTCATAGTAGAAATCACCCAGAGTCTTCAGGAAAATGTTAGTCATCTCCTTTTCTTCCATGGGAGGAATCACTTGGGCGGCTACCTCATACCATCTATATGCATATTCTTTGAATGATTCCTTATCCTTCTGGACCATGGCCCTGAGTTGATCACGGTCAGGTGCCATGTCCATGTTGTATTTGTATTGTCTGATAAATGCTTCTCCCAAGTCATTCAAAGTATGGATATTGACATTGTCCAAACTCATATACCATTTCAGCGCAACACAAGTCAAACTATCCTGAAAAAAGTGAACCAGCAGATGATGATCATCATTATGGGTAGACATTCTCCTTACATACATCACAACATGAGCACGAGGACAAGTGTTTCCCTTGTACTTCTCAAATTCTGGGACCTTAAACTTTGCAGGTATCTTGATGTTCGGAACCAAGCATAAATCATTCACATTTTTCCTGAACAATTCCTTTCCCTTGAGGGCCTTCATCTCCCTATGCATCTTGTCAAACTGCTCTTGAAAATCATCCATTCTATCATAGAGTCCCAAGTCTTCACTTGGTGGAGGAAAAGGACGAAACATGTCATCATTAGCAAATGGAACTAAATTTACCGAAGGAGGCACATCAGGAGCAACATGCACCACAGGAGGTGCAGGAGTAACAGTAGTCTGAACAACTGGAGTATCTTGAGGACCAAGATTGAAACCTTCAAACACACAGTTCTCTGGCATTCCTCATGGATAACCTTGAGGCATGCGATTCTGAATAACAGTTGGAGTAGCAGACACAGGTAGAATCGGAGGCTGCTAAACAGCCACCAGAGATTCCATCAGAGCAGTAAAATTGGCCATGCTGGCCTTCAAAGCAGAAACTTCCTTGCGCAGCTCGCGATTCTCTTGTTCTAAGTTGTCCATCTTCCTTTTGAAATTAGCTCGAGTGTTGTAGTGGTGAGACAACTTGCTAAACGAAGTAAAGAAGCTTGGTAAGACACCTGGATATGCATAACAAATGCAAGAAATATATGCAATATGATGCATGATATGCAATGCACATGATTTATTTTATTATTAATATTTCAAGGGACTTAAAGATTTATTGACATATTGTAAATATCAAAGTAATGACATATTTGAAATACTGAAATTTTTTATTATAATAACATCAAAATGTATTACAAGTTTCAATGATCCCAAGTTCAAGATGAAAATAAAGTCTAAAACCCTAAGAAGTAAAGCTGACGGAGATTACTCTATACGCTCGCGCTTCCCTGTAAGCCTGGAAATCTGAGCCTTCAACCTCTGGTTTTCTTCCGCATATCTGGTTGCAACCTCCTTCCAATCTCCTGAATCATGAAGTGAGAAACTAGCATCTGACTGAGGCTTAGGAGAAAATAAATCCCCTTGCCTCTCTATTGTCTCTACAGACCGACTCTCAAGAATCTCAATCAAGTCGTCTTTCTCCTTCAAGTCTGCTCTATAGGAAATCTCTAAAGTTTGGCACTTATTCTTCCAAGCATCATTTTCCTGTTGCATCCTGACCAAAGCAAGATGCAGCTCTTCTACATCATCCAATAAGGTAGAAGTGGTCTTCACAAACAAAGCATGCATGGTTGTTTCCCGAGAATACGACATCTTCAACTGAATAGCTCTCGCTTGGACCCACTGAAGATATGGCTCCAAATAAACAGCCCCCCTAGGTCCTAAGTCTTTACTACTCTTCCTATGAATGTGACGCCAGACCTTCACAATTTTCTCCATAGCTTCTTTATGGTCTTCTCCCTCCTTCAGGAAGAAACTACTCAAATGAATACTATTTGGTTTATCCCTCATCGGATAACCAAGTTGTCGTCGTGCAAGAACATGGTTGTAGTTAATTCCTCCCTTTGTACCAAGAAAAGGTACATTGGGAAACTACCACAACTGTCGACAATCTCTACATCATGGTAAGCCCGATGATACCAATCAATATTTGAGTGAGTAAGTGCCATGATCTTAGGAGCCTAACAGGGTTCCTTCCTGACATCCCCGAAAGCATTAAACTGAGGCATATGAGAAATAAACCAACGGTACAACAGAGGCGTGCAACAGATAATCATCCCTCCATGATAAGAATTCCGAAGATGAATAGAGTAATAAGCATCACCAAACAATGTAGGAATTGGGTTTCCAATCATGAAGACCCTGATAGCATTAATGTCAACAAATTTGTCCATATTAGGAAATAAAAACAACCCGTAAGTAAGTAGAGCAAAGATGTCCTCAAAAGCGACTGTACTCTTCATCTTGGCAAAATAACGAGCTTTCTCCAATAAGAACTGAGTCGGTAACCCTCTAATCCCTCTTTTAGTAGTCAAATGGGCTTCAACCTCAGACTTCCCCAGATGGATCAAAGCAGCAATATCATGTGGTTTTGGCTCACCCTCCAAACCATTAAAAGGAACACGATCGGTAATAGATAAATCCAACAGATAAGAATACTCCTCTAGTGTAGGCATCAACTGATAATCGGGGAAAGTAAAGATATGGTACATCGGATCATAGAACTGGACCAAGGTCGAGAGAATACCCTCCTTCATCCTAAGCTTCATGAGAGGAATGAAGGATCCATACTTCTTCCGAAAATCTGCAGAACACTCGATCTCGAGAATTAGATTGATCAACTCATCTATCTTGGGTTCTTTGAAACTGTATTTTCCGGTCTTTCTTTTTCCAGAATCCATGGTCAAAAGGTATCTGATATATTCACAAATGGTCAACTTTCAAGTCCCTTGAAATAAAATTTCTTCAAAAGATGCTTATGAGTGCATGGATGCATGATGCAACAATCACACACAAGATCACAAACATAGGGTTCATAGGTTCAACACCACGAGGATGAGGTCGAAGGTACTACCCATAAGGTATTGGTCTAAAATTTATCCCCTTCCGAACAAGGTTCTAGAGGTTCCTAGAGTCTACATCCTTCCTTCGGATATTACCAATTTCTCGATTAACTCGGTAATTAGTAATATTCTTAAGAAAAATGTGTTCCAAGCGTAGTATCGTGTGACAACGTTTTCCGAATTACTCCGTCATAGCTTCCGTACTACACCTAAAAGGCCAAGATGGGCTAGGTATTCTACGGTCCTCAGCTTCAGCAGGCTCCCAGGTCAAAATCAGTACGTCTTCCCGATTACTCGGTAAACAACACTATAGTCAGAGGGGCCTCCACTGAGTGGGGGATCTCATGCCTCCTTTTTTGGGATTACTCCCTCAAAGTTAACATGACTATACCGCCCGTCCTATATTACAGTTTTCCCAAGTCCAGGTATAGCACTTATAAGTAATCACCAAGCACCCTGAAAACTGAAGAAAACCAGGCAAGCATATATACAACATATAACACATATACAACAATAGCACATATACATATATAAACAAAGATAGTTTTAACTCAATTAGGGATGGAGCAACAAGAGGTCAATATTTCCCCAGTGAAGTCGCCATTTTTTCTGTAGCGGTAGAAATGTTTAAGACTAAGCCATTGGATTGACTAGACTTATACAAATCAAAATAAAAATTGCCACCACACTTTATTGTTTCCAAAGGAATGGGAAAAGAGAGAGTAACCCAAAAAGAGGGGGAAATATTCGAGGTAAGGGGGTTGGTTATGCATAAGAAAGGTATTAGCACCATAAATATCTACGGTACTCTGTAGGAACCTCTTTATAAAATCTGTATATCTTGGCTATAAAATGTTGTATAAAAAATAGATGGTGGAGGTGAGAAAAGAAGCATTTTTTATGATTTTTTGCACCCGCCGCGGTTGCAAACCTTTAGTGCCTACATACCATCTTTCGTGCAATAGAGGATAAGGGTACACGTAGTTCACCATTTAAAATTTTTAATACACAAGTGTGTTAGTTAATTTTATGAGATAAGACATCATCGTCATTATCCGTGTGGAAAATATACTTACTACCCACAATTATCAGAAAGGAGAATTTGCATCATCTCAAAGTGGAGGATATGGCTTGGATTTTTAAAATCTATAATGCCTCACTCAACACCCAAGTGGAAAATATCTCTCTTTACTACATATTGTAGAAGTATAGTTGTTTGCATCACTACAAGGATTGACAAGAGTCCAATCTTTTGAGAAAAAGTTTTAAAGTAAAAAGCCAAAGTGGAAAAATGGTTTGAAATGATATTAGTTGACTTTTAATCTTCTCACAAAAATGTCAAGGTATTATTAAGTTTATTGGAGTTTATTTATGAAAAGGGTTTGAAAATGCATGGACCTAGGTCCAAGTTTATTATGAAAGTGGTTCAAGTTTAAAAAAAACAAGAAGAGTTTTCAAAAGGAGAAAGAAGATTTTATTAAAATTAAAGAAGATGGGAGGAGAAGAAGAGACTATCCTAAAGCATAAGGTAAAAGCTAGGGTTAAGAACCATTTAACCAACAAGAAGCTAATACTTGACATTATAAGTCAAGATAGAATTCTCATTCTTTGGATTGAAACCAAACAAGTAAAGATACTAGACCTCTTGAGAGAACCAAACTTCATGTGTATTAAGTCTTCACAAAAATTGGGCAGAGTAACGGTTGTATACGGGTGAATTCCAGATTACAAATAAAATATGTAATCACAATAACCTGCAAACAAAACAAACAAATAACCCAATGTCTTGAGGTAAACCTCAAGAACTCCAAACAAAATATCAATTAAGGTCACAAGGTCTCCAAAATAGGTTAAGGTTTCTAATCCTAATTCCAAGAAGTCCAATACTCCATTATGCCAAGGATGGTAACCAAATAGTCCAAGTATCATTAAAGCATTCTATGGTTCATGTTTGTTATTAGGTGTCTTAAAAGAAAAGAAAATCTCAAGTGAGTAAAATAAAAATAAAAAGAATATAAATGCTCAAGTGAGCAAAATAAAAATGACATAAAATGTAATGCTTAAAGTAAATGATACATAAAGCATAAAAATAAAAAGTATAAAATAAAAAAAATTTAATAATTAGTAGTTAGTTGGATGACCATCTTGAAACTTACATTTGGAACTCATTAGAGGATTGGTAGAACCAAAGCCTCCATACAACAAGTTGCATTTGCTCTTTTGTTAAGTATATCATCCATTTGGAATTCTCAAAAGTACTATTTAATGATTAACAATGTTTAAGTGGTCTGCTTTAACCAAAATTTATGAAGATCCATTAGAGGATTGGTAGAACCACAACCTCCACACAATGAATCTCAAGGTTATTGGATCAAAGAGATCAAATTAACATACTTGAGCTTGCAAACATAGGTTTGGGAAACTAATGATCATTTATTCGAATCGGGACAAAATTTAGCGCTATGTTAAGCAATCGTAAGTGGACTTATATAGAAGTCGCACCTATTTTGAGGCCGGTCAATAGCAATCTATGCACCATTTATTTTGAGACATGATATAGAGGTCATGCTCCAATAACACTTAGTGCAATAAGAAAGGGATGAGATGAAGAGGGGTGAGAAAAAATATACAAACCACTTTTGAATTAAATTTTAATCAAACTATTATTAAAATCATTCATCTATTTTTGTGGAGTTAGACTCAACGCCATGGATCCAATGATGTTAATAAAGTCCATGATCAAAAATTCAACCCAAGATCAGCCAGAAATTAATCACAAAATAATATTGCATTTAATATATACATTAAAAAAGGTTTTCAAAATGTTTTAAAATAGAAATGAAAGAGAAAAACATCAACTATATTCAAATTAATTAAGAAATAAAAAGTAAGACCATATAAAAATCAGAAATGAATTAAATATTTTTTATAACATTTTTGGTAATTTTTTTAAGTCAGAAACTATTTTTAAAATTAAAATAAATGATTAAAATAAACCAAAAATGATTTAAAAAAATAGCAAGGTCAAAAATAAAAAATAAGTGAGGTCACCAATATTTGTCACAATATCATTGGATCATTCCATATTTTTTTTAGAATTTAAATATGCATAAAAGTATTTTTAAACATTTAAAACAATTCAAATAAAGCGAAAATTTATAAAAAAAATATTAAAACATAAAAGAAAATTGTGAAAAAATAAAAATCTGAAAGAGAAAAATCAAAAATATTTTTCATAATTTTTTCAGATTTTTTGGACTTAAAATGAATTTTCTATGATTTTTTGAAATTTAAAACAATTAAATATAAAAATAAAAAATAAAAAATAAAGTCAAAAATATGTGGACCATTGGTTGAGAGTCAAAACGCATTAGTAATCAAATCCAAGGGATCTGACGCGTTGTGCATATCATGGTCATTAGTGAATAATGCACTGAATCAAATGTAAAATCATATTTCAAAAAAAACAAGTGGCAAGCTATCATTGGTTGGAAGATGACACGTTGGTCATCTTCAACCTCCAACCAACATGAATTGCAAATCTCTCAAACTTTAAAATCAGAAGCTCAGACCTATGCCATTCGCTTCGTCTCTTCAAGACGAAGACAACCACACCTTCGCGACAAATTTATATAAATTGTAGCTCAAGCAATTTGGAAGGAAAGTTTTGAAAAGGGATTTGAAATTTCATGGTCAAAACGTGTTTACAGATAAAAGCAAGTGTTGCGACTAGAACCAGGGCAATGAGAGTTTCACAATGATATCAAAGTTTTGAAGAATTGATGGAGAAATCTTCCTATCGAAGTTTAGTTATAGAGCTCTGAAACTGGACTTCTATGGATAAATATAGGGCACGATTCTTAAAGGTAATTGTATGGTTAGCTTCAGGGAAGATCAAGGAATGTGAATTGATAGAAAAATTGGATTGAAAAAGGGTTGAATGCTGATTTCAAAGTTACAGAAAATTGAGTTATGGAGCAAGTTTGGCAGGGTGATTCTGGCTATTCAAGCTTGAGGAAATGAATAAGGGATGACCCTCTATTTATAGGGAATCAAATGGAATGTTCAAGCGTGTGAAATGATGAAGTTTGGAGAGAAATCGTGTGAAGTTGGAAACAAGAAAAGTGTGACCTCTACTTTGATCAAAACTCATCCAAAACGCTGGTTTTGATATGCTAATCACTTCTGGAAGTTCACTAAACTCATTTAGAAAAAAACGCACATAAATAAAGTGTTTAGAAGCTAAGTCAATGGTTTCAAATTCTGACTTTTGAAGAAACTTCGGTTTTAAGTTACCAAGTTCAAATCAATGCCATTCTCAGCTTAAGGGGTCTTAGGGCATGATTATTGATGATTTAGAAAGATGAGGTTACAAGCTTTGCAATGAAAAAATAATGGAATTAAATGGATGTTTGAGCTAAAAGTTGTAATGTGTCAAAGTTGGGAAAAAGAAGTTGACTTTCCATACTTAGAAATATTTCAAGTTATTCTTCAAAAGTGACCTATAATGTTTTGCATCCAAACATGGCCTTCCACTTGGAATTTTCTCTTGACCAAAAAATATGGCATGAAATAGACCTATTGAATGACATTTTGAAACTTGAACCATTCAAAATCTCAAACAATTGAGAGAGTTATGAGTTATTGAAGTTGGTAAAAAATCATGAAATGACCTATAATCTTTTGTATCCTTAGGGAATCTTCCATCCACTTTCTCACTTAACATATAAAAGAAGGGATAAAGTTCAAATCCTTAAGCTCATTTTGGAAAAAGAGTTGGCTCAAAGTGATAAAATTTGACCAAGTTATGATCATTTGAAGTCACTTATGGAAAATCGGGGGTTCATCTGGAGGACTTGTAATATTTCTTCATCATCAAGCTTCTTCCACATGAAAACTCCTTGAAACTATTTAAGTGATTTGTTAATAACCCTTTGAAGAGAAGGTTGTCTTTGGAATCACTCAAAAATGCAAAAATATGAGCAAGATATGCTTCTTTAAAGTTCAAAACCCTAGCTCCTAGATCAAGAAAATGCATTGAGGAACTTTGAAAATTTTTAAAAAAATTCTTGTACCAACACTCTTTCTTTGTAAATAGAAGTTGTTGAGGATGATAATGAGAACTCATAGAAACCAGCATTACTTCCATATCTTGAGAATTGAGAGAAATATGCACTTGTGACCAATGGGAACAAAGCCTTGTCCAAACATGACAACTTCTACAATGAACCCCTTGTACTTTTGAATCAATCTTGATAACTTTGAAAGGTGGTAAACCAAGATAAACCTTTCCATTTATTCTAACATAACTTTAATGATGAGGTTTTAACTTCTCAAGCCTTATTAACTAGGGCATGGAAATAAACTCATGAACCCATGAATCAACTTGCTAAGCCACATAGCCTTTACTTACATTATTAACAAGTAATACAAACCAACATTGCATGTTATTAATTAAAAGGAAAATCAAAACAAAAAATGCATGATCACAAAATAAAAACAAGTCAAGGTGCTTGGTGATTCCTCAAAGAGAAAATATGGAGATAGGGAGAAGAACCAAAAACCCTAATGTGATCTTGTTGTGATTGAATCAATATGGTATGTGAAGGGATCTTAGGGGGAAAATTGGGATACAACACCTAGGGAAGAAAATCAGTTAGTTGATGCTTTGGCCACAATGTCTTCTATGTTCAAGGTTAAACGGGACAAAGAAGCGCCTATGATTACAATCGATAGATTCGACGAACATGTGCATTGCCATGAGCTCAACACTGACATAGAAAAGCCATGGTACCATGAGGTGAAAAGATACCTTGAAGCACAAGAGTACCCTGAAGGAGCTTCCATCAATGACAGAAAGTTCTTACGAAGATTCTCAGCTAAATTCTTCTTGAGTAATGGAATCTTGTACAAACACAACCATGATTCTACTCTACTCTGTTGTGTGGACAAGAAGGAGGCAGAGGAAATTATGGAAGACATGCATGATGGTCTCTTTGGGACTCACTCTAGCGGACATACTATGGCCAAGAAAATCCTGAGAGCTGGTTATTATTGGTCAACAATGAAGGCTGATTGCCATCACCACTCAAGAACTTGCCATAAATTCCAAGTCTATGCTGATAAGGTCCTGTAATTGCAAGCTTCTCAAGTCATATTTAAAGCATTAGTTTTGATGAAGACAACATGGATATCAACATTCATAGGATGTGCAAAAATCTTATCAACATCTATACAAGTCTGGAAGATTAGAAGAAGAATTATTGAAGAATCAACAATGTCAAATGGTATAAATAATTCTTAATCTTGAATATAGATGTTCACAAAATATGCATTCATAATCATATACATATCCCACATTTTTAATGTTAAGAAAAACTTTGTTTGAAACCTTTTTCAAAAAGAATTTTTGAAAATTAACTTTCAGGAACCGATTCCTCCCTAACAGGGAACCGGGTTCCAAACTTGTTCAAAAAACATGTCTCTGGATTTTGTACCAGGAACCGGGTTGTACCAATAGGGGAACCGGTTCCTGCGTGATATTTTTGAATTCTGACTTATAACGTTCACTAAGAACCGGGTTCTGCCTGTGTCGGAACCGGTTCCCAGCGAACCAGTGCAACTTTTTCTTTTGGTTTTTGAACATTTTTCAAATGGTATTCTTTCATGAATGCATTGCAACTTTTCATATGAATTGGCATGAATGAAGAGGTTCTTGTGACTTTATAAAATGTGCAGATCTTCAGATTTTAAAATAACTATCATAACTTTCATATACAACAAAAAACCTTCTTCATATTAACAATTTTCTCATTCATTCAAATTTGTGCTTAAACTTTCATGTGTTCATAAATTTTGTGAAACTTGCCATATACATTTTCATTAAGAAATCATTACAAGTTTCATACATACATTGTGAACATTTATAATCATTGCTTGAGAATTGTTTACATCTTGAAGAATAAGATCAATTGAAGATTGATAGTTCTATCCATATCTTACAAATTAATCATTGTATTACTTAAAGAAATTATTCCCTTACTATCCAGGATTGTTGGAAGTAAGTGTTGTGATTTGAAGAGGATTATTCTTCATTCACATTAGTGTTTGTTTGGTCTTAAAGGTGTTAAGAACCTTTGATCACCCTATAGGTTAGATAGTAAGCATAGGTTGTACAATCATTCTAACTATAGTGAAATCTCTTTCGTGTTGGAAAGGGGACTGGAGTACTCTCGGATTGTGAGGGGAACCAGGATATATCATCGTGTTCTTTACTTTTCCGCTTTTATCGCTTTCATCACCATAATCAAGGAAAAGATAAGATATAATCAAAACCTTCAAACACTTAACCAAAAAAGCACTTCAAGTATTCTCATAATACCGAATAAATTTTTATAGACCTAATTCACCCCCCCCCCCCCTCTTAGGCACTCTGAGACTTACAATTGGTATCAGAGCAAGTTATAGGTAACTTGTTCCTAAAGATCCAGAATGGCTTCCGCAAATCCAAATCCGGTTTTCAAAGATGGTGGTAGTAACAACAAGCCTCCATTATTTTGTGGTGAATACTTTGACTTTTGGAAAATTCGCATGAAGGCTCATCTTGAAGCGCAAGGAGAAGAAATATGGAATGCTGTTGAGAATGGTCCATTTACTCCGGTGTGTGTTGTCAATGGTGTTGGGTCATCAAAGCCTAAAGCATCATGGGATGACGATGACAAGAAAAAAGTTCTCTTTGACAAAAAGGCAATCAATATTCTCCAAAGTGCTCTTAGTATGGATGAATTTTTCCGAGTATCAGCATGTACAACGGCAAAAGAAATTTTGGATACTCTTGTAGAAACTCATGAAGGAACCGCCGAAGTCAAAAGGTCTAGATTGAACACTTTGAGTCAAGAATATGAATTATTCAGAATGCTGCCCGGAGAATCCATCCTTGACTTGCAAAAGAGATTCGTTCACTTGACAAACCATTTGAAGGCACTCGGTAAGACTTTAAGTAACGATGAATTAAATCTTAAAGTGCTTAGGTCTTTAACGAGGGAATGGCAACCAAAAGTGACGGCAATATCCGAAAAGAAAAGCCTAGCAACTATGACTTCCGCAACACTTTTCGGAAAGCTTCAAGAATATGAGACGGAACTTGGAAGACTTGAAAAACATGAGAATCATGAGAAGAAATCCAAAGGCATTGCTTTGAAAGTTGATTCAAAAGAAAGTCAAGATAAAGATGCATCAGAGGAAGATGAAAATCTCTTGCTTCTTGTAAAAAAGTTAGGAAAATATTTTGGTCCTAAAAATAATCTTCATAATGCTAACTTTGTCAAAAGAAAGAAATTCTATAAGCATAAAGATAAAGAAGCCTCCACATCAACACAAGATGTCACATGTTATGAATGTGGAAAGCAAGGTCACATAAAGTCGGATTGTCCAAAACTCTCCAAGAAAAATGGATTCAAAGGCAAAAAGGAGTTCAAGTACAAAAAGGCTTATGTTGCATGGGAAGATAATGAGATAAGTTCTTCATCCGATTCGAAAAGCGACGAATGTGAAAATATAGCATTGATGGCTTCACATCACTCCGACTATGAAGAAGAGGTTAATAATGAATTTAATCTTTTTGATGATGATGTTCAAGGTGCTATTGATGAACTCTTGGAAGAATGCAAAAGTTTATACAAAAAGGTGTCAAATCAAGAAAAATAACTTCTAATTTGTCTAGAAAAAATTGACACCATGACTAAAGATTTTGATCTTCAAAAACAAAATTTTATTAAAGAAAAGGAAAACTTTGCATGCTCCAAGTGTGAATCAAATGTCTTTCAAATTGTTCAACTGAAAAGAGTCATTGAACAATATGAAAAAGGACAAATAGGATTGGAAGGATTACTAAGCCAACAACGTTATCCAAATGATAAAAGAGGTCTTGGTTATGTGAAAACTAAAAAACCAAGTTATAACAAAATTATCTTTGTTAAGGCAAGTGATCAATCTTCCAAAGAGAAAGTGAACAAACCTAAAATAGTTCGTCACTATCCGAAAAAGAAAACATTTCCTAAGAAGAAATCTTATCCTTCTAGATATAGAAGTAACTTTGAACCTACTTGTTTTTATTGTGGTATTAAAGGCCATACACCTAATGCTTTCTATGTTAGAAACTTTAGTATGGCAAGTGGGCATTATGTGTGGGTGAAAAAGGGAACTAACTATGAAGGACCCAAGGCAACTTGGGTACCTAACAAAGAATAATTTGTTTTTGTAGGTATGCTTGAAATCCACATCAAATGTTTGGTATCTTGATAGTGGATGTTCAAAGCATATAACAGGAGATGTACACCAATTTTGATATGTAGTACATAAAGCCAAAGGGTATGTCACCTATGGAGACAACACCAAAGGAAAGATTCTTGGCATTGGAATAGTTGTCACACCTCCATCCATTAAAATTAAGGATGTTTTCTATGTTGAAGGATTAAAGCACAATCTTCTTAGCATAAGTCAACTTTGCGATAGAGGGTTCAAGATCAAATTTAACAAAGAAGAATGTCTTATTATGGATGAGGCAACCAATGAGGTAAAACTCAAAGGTATAAGAACTAATAATATTTTTATGATTACTTTAGATGATTTGTCTATGAAGGTACAATGTCTTATGGTAAACAACAATGACGCTTGGTTATGGCACAAGAGGATTGCTCACATTCACATGGAGCACTTGAACAAATTGGTTAAGCATGACTTAGTTATTGGTCTACCAAAGATGAAGTTCATCAAAGACAAATTATGTAGCGCATGCCAAAAGGGAAAACAGAACAAATCAACTTTCAAATCTAAGAATGTGGTGTCTACTTCAAGGCCACTACAATTGTTGCACATGGATCTCTTTGGTCCATCAAGAACAAAAAGCTTCGGAGGTAATGTATACGCTTTGGTCATTATTGATGATTTTTCTAGACATTCTTGGACTTTGTTTCTTGTGCAGAAAAGTGATGCTTTTAAAGCCTTTAAGAAGTATGCTAAACAAATCCAAAATGAAAAATCACTAAAGATTGTATCCATAAGAAGTGATCATGGTGGAGAATTCCAAAATGCACAATTTGAAGAATTTTGTGAAGAACATGGTATCTCTCATAATTTTTCAGCACCTAGAACTCCACAACAAAATGGAGTAGTTGAAAGAAAGAATAGGTTTCTAGTGGAACTTGCAAGAACAATGCTTAGTGATGCAAATCTTCCTAAATATTTTTGGGCGGATGCGGTTAGTACGGCATGTTATGTTGGAAATCGAGTTATCATTAGACCTATAATAAAGAAGACTCCATATGAACTCTTCAAAGGAAGAAAGCCAAATATTGCTCACTTTCACATTTTTGGATGCAAGTGCTTTGTTCTTAACAATGACAAAGACAATCTCGGTAAGTTTGACGAGAAATCCGAAGAAGGTATATTTATTGGTTATTCTCTTTCTAGTAAAGCATATAGAATTTATAATAAAAGAACTTTAACTATTGAAGAATCTATGCATGTATCTTTTGATGAAACTAACACCTCTAAAGAGGAAGTAGTAGTGTGTGATGATGATGATCCTATAGATTTACCCCCAGAAGATCTTTCAAATGATCAAGTTGTGAAATCACCGGAAAATCAAGAAAACATTGTACAACAAGATTCAAACATCAATGATCTACCAAAAGAATGGAGAACTCATAGAGACCATCCTATTGACAAAATTATTGGTGACATTAGCCAAGGAGTATCAACAAGATTAAATCTAAAAGATGCTTGCTTAAACATGGCGTTTGTTTCTCAAATTGAACCTACCAAAGTTGATGAAGCCTTAGGAGATGATCAATGGATTATTGCTATGTAAGAAGAATTAAATCAATTCGAGAGAAATCAAGTTTGGGAACTTGTTCCTAGACCAAGTGGTAAACACATCATAGGTACCCGATGGGTGTTTAAGAACAAACTTGATGAGAATGGTCTAATTGTTCGAAACAAAGCAAGGTTGGTTGCCCAAGGTTATAATCAAGAGGAAGGAATCGACTTTGAAGAAACATTTGCTCTGGTTGCAAGGTTAGAAGCTATACGTCTTTTACTTGCTTATGCTTGTTCATTAAATTTTCAGCTTTTTCAAATGGACGTCAAAAGTGCATTCTTGAATGGATACATCAATGAAGAAGTCTATGTCAAACAACCACCGTGATTTGAAGACTTCAAACATCCTACACATGTCTTTAAGTTGAGAAAGGCTCTTTATGGCTTAAAGCAAGCACCAAGAGCATGGTATGATAGACTTAGCAATTTTTTGTGTGAAAAAGGTTTCGAAAAGGGTAAGGTTGATAAAACTTTGTTCATTAAGAAAATCCAAAGTAACACTTTATTGGTTCAAGTTTATGTTGATGATATCATTTTTGGATCGACTAACAAAGAAATGTGTGAGGAATTCTCATTGATGACGCAAGGAGAATTCGAGATGTCTATGATGGGAAAGATGAACTACTTTCTTGGACTACAAATCAAGCAATTAAAAGATGGAATCTTCATCAACCAATCTAAGTATTGCAAAGAATTATTGAAAAAGTTTGATATGGACAATTGTAAAGCAATGAATACTCCAATGGGCTCCGGTACATATGTTGATCAAGATGAATCCGGTACTCCAATTGATATTACAAAATATCAAGGTATGATTGGTTCCTTATTGTATTTGACGGCAAGCCGTCCTGACATCATGTTTAGTGTTTGTCTTTGTGCTCGCTTTCAAGCAAATCCAAAGGAATCACACCTCATGGCAGTTAAAAGGATCATGAAGTATCTTAAAGGAACAACCAATGTCGGCTTATGGTATCCTAAAGGTAGTATTTGCACTTTAATTGGTTATTCTAACGTGGATTATGCAGGTTGTAAAACTGATTGTAAAAGCACAAGTGGTACTTGTCACATTATTGGAAATGCATTAGTATCATGGGCTTGTAAAAAGCAAGCATGTGTTGCTCTTAGCACGACCGAAGCAGAATACATAGCAGCGGGTAGTTGTTGTGCACAAATTCTTTGGCTCAAGCAACAACTCCATGATTACGAACTTGATCTCGGATGCATTCCTCTTCGATGCGACAATACAAGTTCTATCAATATTACAAAGAATCCGGTCATGCATTCAAGAACCAAACATATAGATATTCGACATCATTTTCTCCGTGATCATGTACTTAAAGGAGATGTCGAAGTCATTTTTGTGGATACTCATAACCAACTCGCAGATATCTTCACAAAACCGCTTGCTCGAGAACCATTCTTCAAAATCCGAAGAGAACTTGGTATTTTGGATGAAGGTGATCTCTAAAAGTTTCTCATAAGATGCACGTCTTATTTTTTAAATGTATTTATTTCACTCTTTTTCCCCATCCTTTTTTATGTTAACAAAGGGGGAGAAGAATATGCATATGTGTTATTTTGTTTCAAAGAAATTGCAGGCCCAAATAACTATCAAACTCACTCCAAAATTCAAAGAATCATGGACTTAGGGGGAGCATACAATTTAGGGGGAGCCTTGCATTTGCTTAACATTTGTGCTACACAAAACAACATAAACATTTCAAGAATTGTTTTCAAGACTTGGTTGTCATCATCAAAAAGGGGGAGAATGTAATTGCAAGCTTCTCAAGTCATATTTAAAGCATTAGTTTTGATGAAGACAACATGGATATCAACATTCAAAGGATGTGCAAAAAGCTTATCAACATCTATACAAGTCTTGAAGATTAGAAGAAGAATTATTGAAGAATCAACAATGTCAAATGGTATAAATAATTCTTAATCTTGAATATAGATGTTCACAAAATATGCATTCATAATCATATACATATCCCACATTTTTAATGTTAAGAAAAACTTTGTTTGAAACCTTTTTCAAAAAGAATTTTTGAAAATTAACTTTCAGGAACTGGTTCCTCCCTAACAGGGAACCGGGTTCCAAACTTGTTCAAAAGACATGTCCCTGGATTTTGTACCAGGAACCGGGTTGTACCAATAGGGGAACCGGTTCCTGCGTGATATTTTTGAATTCTGACTTATAACGTTAACTAAGAACCGGGTTCTGCCTGTGTCGGAACCGGTTCCCAGCGAACCAGTGCATCTTTTTCTTTTGGTTTTTGAACATTTTTCAAATGGTATTCTTTCATGAATGCATTGCAACTTTTCATATGAATTGGCATGAATGAAGAGGTTCTTGTGACTTTATAAAATGTGCAGATCTTCAGATTTTAAAATAACTATCATAACTTTCATATACAACAAAAAACCTTCTTCATATTAACAATTTTCTCATTCATTCAAATTTGTGCTTAAACTTTCATGTGTTCATAAATTTTGTGAAACTTGCCATATACATTTTCATTAAGAAATCATTACAAGTTTCATACATACATTGTGAACATTTATAATCATTGCTTGAGAATTGTTTACATCTTGAAGAATAAGATCAATTGAAGATTGATAGTTCTATCCATATCTTACAAATTAATCATTGTATTACTTAAAGAAATTATTCCCTTACTATCCAAGATTGTTGGAAGTAAGTGTTGTGATTTGAAGAGGATTATTCTTCATTCACATTAGTGTTTGTTTGGTCTTAAAGGTGTTAAGAACCTTTGATCACCCTATAGGTTAGATAGTAAGCATAGGCTGTACAATCATTCTAACTATAGTGAAATCTCTTTCGTGTTGGAAAGGGGACTGGAGTACTCTCAGATTGTGAGGGGAACCAGGATATATCATCGTGTTCTTTACTTTTCCGCTTTTATCGCTTTCATCACCATAATTAAGGAAAAGATAAGATATAATCAAAACCTTCAAACACTTAACCAAAAAAGCACTTCAAGTATTCTCATAATACCGAATAAATTTTTATAGACCTAATTCACCCCCCCCCCCCCCCCTCTTAGGCACTCTGAGACTTACAGGTCCATGTGCCTCCTATTCCTCTGAACGTCATGACTGATACGTGGTCGTTTGCAATGTAGGGCATTGATATGATTGGAGAGATTAAACCTACTGCTTCTAATGGGCATCGATTCATTCTGGTCGCTTTCGATTATTTCACCAAATGGGTTGAAGACGCTTCATTTGCCTCAGTCACCAAGAATGTGGTAGCCAGATTCATTAAACATAACCTCATATGCCTCTATGGTATCCCCGAAAGGATCATCGCCGACAATGGGACTAACCTCAACAATGTTATTATTAGCGAACTTTGTAATCAGTTCAAAATCAAGCATCACAATTCTTATCCTTATATACCTAAAATGAATGGCACAGTGGAAGCGACCAACAAGAACATTAAGAATATTATGCAGAAGATGGTGGTGACCTACAAAGACTGACATGAGATGTTACCATTTTCTCTTCATGGCTACTATACTTCGGCTCGGAAGTCAACTTGGGCAACCCCCTTTTCTTTAGTCTATGGCATGGAAGTTGTCTTACCAGTGGAAGTTCAGATCCTCTCACTAAGGATTATGAATGAGGCAGGCCTAGGCAAAGACGAGTGGATCTAGACAAGATTTGATCAATTGAACTTGATTGATAAAAAGTGACTAACTGCCGTTTGTCATGGTCATATGTACCAAAAACGCATGATCAAGGCTTTCAACAAAAGATCAGACCTCAAGTATATCAAGCTGGTGACTTGGTGATTGTGATACAGTGGGATAACTGACTTGAGGTTTTGTGTTTGTGTTCGCAAATGTTTCGGTTTAGAAAGAGTTGCCACCGACTTTTATTTTCTCCAAAAGGAAAGGTCAAAAAGCACAAGAAAGACCTTTGAGATGTTTTCTTGAGTTCGGGGGTAGATTATGAAAAGGGAAGGTGCTAGCACCATTTTCATCCATGGTTTTCCATGGGCTCTTAGTTACTTGTTTAGATAACTTGCTTTTCTTTTTCAATTGTTTGAAATGGTGCTTTGTGTGGTTTTGAAAGTATTTTGAAAAGAGGCCATCGTTTTGGCAATATTTGTAATGATTCTCGTTCGTAAGAATGTATACAAAGATGTTTGTCTTTTGAAAAATGTTTCAATGTTTTGAAAGTTGTTTGAAAATGTTTTGAAATTGTGTGTGTTTGTTTGAAAATAGCAAGGATGGTTTGAAAATTGATCAAGTAACTAGAAGCATCTACCTACTCAAAAGTCTTTCCTACACATTTTTATTCCTTTGACATTGTTGTTTTACCATTGCATTTGGTAAACAACCCTATCTTTGGATGTTAAACGGGACGGACGTGGGTCATTGTATGACCATGATAGCAATGGTGCCAAGTATCTTAACAAGTTTAGGGACTAAGATAATTTGTTTAGGCAACTTTTGATAGCGTCATCGAGGGACTATGATCTTTTGTTTTGATTAATTTTGCCAAGATATCTAGCATGCATACCATGGCCATGTTTTAAGGCAACAAAGTGGATGAAACCCTAGGGGTGCTTGTGTGCAATGTGTTGTCATTTTTCATGCATTTTTTCTTGTATTTATGTCATGCTATTTGTTTGATTTTTGGTCTTTGCATACAAAACCCTAGTTTACTATCATGGTATATGAAAGCAATAAAATGCGTAAAGTAAATCTAGACTATTACAATAATATTATGGGGAGGGGGATACAAGTTTTGAATGGGGGATATTTGCACAAAATAAAACCCTAAAACTATTACAACCAAATTGAATTTATTGTACAAATAAATAAATAAGCAAATAATTAAATATGGAATAAATCGTAAATATGCAAAAAATGTTTTTTGTATTAATTTTATGTATGTAAAAATAAGTTTATTTATGTCTTAAAAATAAGAAAATAAAATGATTATTTTTGAAAGGGGTGAAAACCCTAATTTTTGTTTAATATAAAATATATTCTAATATTATTCCTTTTATTCATTTTGTTCAAGAAAAAAATAATAATAATATATACAAAATGTTACAAAATTGAATATTGTATCAAAATATTATTTTAACTGTATAAATAATAAAAATAAAAATATATGATATTTTTATATTATTTACAAGTTTTTCTTTAAGAAAATAAAGTATATTATTCTGGATTGGGCCCGACAGGCCCAAAAGCATTTCTAAGGCCCAGTCCAAAGGGACTCACTAAGGACCACACTGGGCAAAGGGGGTCACATCCATGACCGACACCCTGATGTCCACCTCGACATCCCGATGTCCAACCCCACGCGGTGAAGTCGTGCTCGACACCCTGCCGTCCAGCTCCATGTCCTGGCGTCCAGCTCGACACCCGCTATCTGGCTCGAGGTCCTGACGTCGAGCTCGGCACCGTGCTGCCAGCTCGACATGGTCTCGAGCTACCCGGCTAGGGCAGACTCAGTCCACCGTTCCCCCAACGATACTCCGGAAAGACCGCGTCTCCGTCCGCCCGCACTTCACGCAGCACATCCAGGAAGGGGACCACATACGGGTCCCCACTACCCACGTAGAACCTGGCAGTTCCTCCATTGGGCCAAATCCGCCCGGCCCAATGAAGGAACCTTGGCCCAGCGCTGGGGGCTATAAATACCCTCTGTTTCCAGAGGGTCAGGTAATCGGCATTCTAACCTCAACTCTATTATCTGCTGGTACTCCCACTGACTTTAGCATCGGAGTGCCTTGCAGGTACCCCCCCCCTCCTCGTTCAAAAAGCTTTCTGCTCGAAGCCAGCCGTGACGGTCCAAACCTTCTGATCAGGTCAGATCAGTGGCGCCGTCTGTGGGAAACAGCTTCCCCGTCTAACGAACAATTCCAAAGACCAAAGCTCAATTCAATTACCTGTCATGGCTGATCCAGCACGTGAAGAACAGCACACCCGCGTCACCGACACCAACAACGGTCCCGCGGACAAGAATGGACACCTCGACAATCTCGGTGATCCCGGCCGCAATGCCACCCCTGCGACAACCGCCCCTGGACCTTCCACCCGCAGAGACGGGAACACTGCGTCTTCCTTGACGACCCCTCCAGCACTCGAAGACGACCCGGAAGCTCTCGCCTATCGCCGAGCTGCCCGGTTCTATGAAGTCCAAGTCTCTGCCGGGTCAGATGCCACGACTCAGGCACTGTTCGCGGCCATCAACCAGACAAATTATCTCCTATTCGCCCAAGGAGAAAGACTAAGGGCACTTGAAAATGATCGACGACCCCCGAGGAGGCATCAGAGGCCACCATCTCCACCTCCTCGGGTCGAAGAAGTTCGACACCCTACTACCCCGCAGAGACATTACAGGGAGAACTCTAGGAGCCCCTCTCCCCCACCAAGGCAGAGGCGGCCCCAATATGAAAGACAGCCCGTCATCCCTACCGAAGAACCCAGTCGCGACCCATCAAGGCACGACAGGAGGCACAATAGAGACGGGCGTGTGACCTTCAACCACCGAGCATCACGCTCGAGGGAATCTCAGCACGACCATCGTGCCCGGCATAACTACAGGACCCCTTCTCTTTCTCCGGAGAGGAGCGACGAGGACGACCCCCGCGGTCCCCTGTCGCAGGCCATCATGGACGCACCTATTCCCCCGGGCATGGAGAAGCCCCCACTTCTGAAGGAGTATGATGGAGTAGCGGACCCAGTCGACCACATTGACGGGTTCGAAGCCATGCTCCACTATCATAATGTCGGGGGGCCCATCAAGTGCCGTCTCTTCCCCACAACTCTCAGGAAGGCGGCCATGGACTGGTATAAAGGACTCGCCCCGGGCTCCATCACCTCGTGGCGGAACTTGAAGAACCAGTTCATCAGTTCCTTCACAGCTTCTCGGCGCCATCCGAAGACCGAGGCGGCCCTTGAGGCCATCATCCAAAGACAGGATGAGACCTTGAGGGAATTCATCAACCGCTTCAACCGGGAAGCAATACAGGTCCCCTACGCGGACCATATGAAAAGGTACTTGCTGGAGAGGGGCCTCCTCCCCGGCACAGAATTCAGAAAGGCTGTGGGTATTGAGCCACCTGCAACTTTTGATGCTCTCCTCGACAAAGCCCGGGCATACATGGACTACGAGGAGAGAGAAGCTGCCAACAGGGCACGAGACTCCAGGGCTCGCAATCATGGCAGCAGCTCGAGACAAGACCCTCCTCCCCGACGGACCGGAGAGAAGAGGAAGGAAGATCGACCCCGGGAGGTCCGGGAACAAAGGGGCCCCTCGGGCCGTTTCACCGAGTACACTCCGCTCACGGCTTCCCGCGAGCGTATCTTGGCGGAGTGTGCTAGCACAGATTTTAAAGACGGTGGCGTCAAGCGTCCCCGTCCAGCTCCTGCCAAGCCAGGAGTAGACAAAAATAAATACTGTCAGTACCATAGGAGTCATGGTCACTTGACAGAGGACTGCGTCCACCTGAAGGACGCCATTGAAACCCTCATCAAAGGAGGGAGGCTTGCACAGTACAGGCGAAACGGCGCTCCCCGTCGTGACGCCCACGAAGCAAAGGAGCCCGAAGAAGATGCCCGACCATCTGACGAGTCGGTGCCAATCCAGACCGCCTTCTCGGTAACCAGGCCCGAGGATTTCGAACTTCCCGAGCTCCTGCAGGAGCCCCTGACGACACACAGCAGGTGGGAATACTTCCCCTCCGCCATGGTCATCAACGGGGGCGGGTTCAACAACCTCACCATCAACTCAGCCAAGAGGAAGTTGGACGAACTGGTCGACGCAGCTCCTCCACAAACTATGACTTTCGAAATAGTGAAGGGCAGATCAGAGCCCATCACCTTCTACTTAGAAGAGCTCCCCGGCGGAGCCCCGAACGCAGTCATCCCCTTGCTGATAAGGGCAAAGATGGCCAATTTTGACGTGCATCGCATCCTGGTCGACGAAGGGAGTTCCGTCGACGTGATGTACACCCAGCTGTTCCGGACCTTGCAACTGGACGACTCACATCTGTCTCCGTATATAGGTTCAGACCTTCAAGGCTTCAACGGCTCGACTTCCAAACCTTGGGGATATGTCGAGCTCCTCGTGACGTTCGGGGAAGGAACTGCTACAAGACAGGTGAAGGTCCGCTTCCTCGTCATTGACTGCCCGTCCCTATACAATTGCATCTTGGGGAGGCCGACATTGGCGGAGCTGACAGCGGTCCCCTCAACTGTCCATCTAAAAATGAAGTTCTATACCAAAAGGGCGAGGGTAGCCACCATCCAGGGAGACCTCGCCGCTGCCCGCAGGTGCTTCAACGCCGCTTCAAGAGGCCGGGATACCGTCGACGTGGGTACTAGCACCAGACCCATCAAGAAGACAAAGCAAGAGCCCGACAGAGCATCTCCCGAGGTAGAAGTTCAGAAGGCTCCACCAAAGGTCGACTCTATAGCCCTCGACGCCCGCTTCGACCAAGACGAGCCACCCAGCGGCGAGCAAATCCCCCTCCGACCTATTCCGGACGGCGATTTCAAACTCGTTCCCCTCGGAGCAGACCCGACCAAGGGAGTGAAGATTGGCAAGGACCTCCCCGACTTGGCCAGGAAGCAAATCAAGGCCTGTCTGCGCGAGAATGCTGATCTCTTCGCCTGGAGCGCTGCAGAGATGCCCGGACTCGACCCTGAGGTCGCCTGTCATCACCTCGCCATTGATCCAGCCGCCAAGGCCGTAGTACAACGTAGGCGTAGGCAGTCTCCAGAAAAAACAGAGGCTGCTGAAAAAGCTGTAAAAGACCTCCTAGAGGCAAATTTTATTTCTGAAGCCCGGTACTCCACCTGGCTGTCAAATGTTGTACTTGTTAAAAAGAATAATGGAAAATGGAGAATGTGTGTTGACTATACCGACCTCAACCGGGCTTGCCCGAAGGATGCTTTTCCTCTACCTAACATTGACATGCTGGTCGACAATTCGGCCGGCTACAAGACTTTGTCGTTCATGGACGCCTACTCGGGATACAATCAAATCCCAATGGCCCTAGGCGACAAACGCTGCACGGCGTTCATGACCAGCTCGGGCAACTATTACTACAATGTAATGCCCTTCGGACTAAAGAACGCCGGCGCGACGTACCAACGCATGATGAACAAAGTATTCAACAAACAGATCGGCGACATGCTCGAGGTATATATGGACGACATGATCGTCAAATCTCGAGCAGACACCGATCACGCAGCTCATCTCAAAACAGTCTTCGCCCAAGCAAGACAGTGCAAAATGAGGTTCAACCCCGAGAAGTGCACATTTGGGGTTAAGGCAGGAAAATTCCTCGGATTCTATCTAACAGAGCGAGGGATTCAAGCCAACCCCAACAAGTGTCGAGCATTCGCCGACCTCCCGACTCCAACGTCGAAGAAGTCGATACAGATCATGAACGGCATGTTGACGTCACTGTCACGCTTCGTCGCGAAGTCCGCTCAACACGCCCTTCCCTTTTTCAAACTCCTTCGAAAGGAAGCAGCCTTCGAATGGACCGAGGAATGCGAACACGCACTTCGCCATCTGAAGCAGAGCCTGTCTCAACCGCCCGTGTTGTCTCGACCAGATGACGATGAGCCACTTTACCTATACTTGGCAGTTTCAAACGAAGCCATCAGTGCAGCTCTTGTCCGCGAGACTCCCGACGGGAAGAAACCTGTCTACTTCACGAGCAAAGCCTTACAAGGCCCCGAGAGCAGGTATCAACAGATAGAAAAGGTTGCTCTGGCCCTCGTCTACGCTGCGAGGAGGCTCAGACACTACTTTCTAGCGCACACCATCATCGTGCGAACCGATCAACCGGTGAGGCAACTCCTGGGTCGGCCAGATATGGCGGGCAGAATGCTGAAGTGGTCCCTGGAACTCTCTGAATTCGACATTCAGTACGAGAGCAGGAAAGCCCTGAAAGCACAAGCCTTGGCCGACTTCGTCGCCGAGATGACCACTAACGACATTCCCCCGGGAAAGGAACACAAGTGGACCATCTTCGTCGACGGAGCCTCCAGCTCGTCCGGAAGCGGCGCAGGGATCCTCCTGGAAAACGAAGAAGGGGTGGTAATCGAGCACTCCTTGGTTCTCTCCTTCCCGACATCAAATAACCAGGCGGAATATGAAGCCCTGCTCGCAGGACTGAGATTAGCCGAGGACCTAGGAGCCCGCGAAGTTCAAATTTACACCGACTCCCAGCTCGTCGCTTCCCAAGTACAAGGAAGCTACCAGGCCAAGAATGACAACCTCATTGAATACTTGAACTTAGTCAAAAAACACATGGCAAAGTTCGTACGTGCAGAAATCTCTCATGTTCCCCGCGAGCAAAACACGAGGGCGGACATATTGTCCAAACTCGCGAGTACACGAAAGAAGGGCGGGAATAAATCTGTCATCCAGGAATCTCTGGCACGTCCGAGCATCGAGCCACCCTCGACTACGGTCGAGGTCCACGCCATCGGGGATGCCACGTCTTGGATGACCCCGGTTTATAATTTCCTAACAAAGGGAGAACTCCCGTCGAACCAGGCCGAAGCTGCCACAATCAAGCGACGAGCATGTTCCTATGTTGTTCTCGAGCAGAAACTGTATCGAAGAGGGTTCTCCATTCCCCTCCTGAAATGCATCGACGAATCCGCCATCCCCGACGTACTGCGGGAGATACACGAAGGGATCAACGCCCAGCACATGGGCGGCAAATCCTTGGCAAGGAAAGCCCTTCGAGCAGGATACTACTGGCCGACGATGCAACAGGACACCAAGGAACACGTGAAAAAATGTGACAAGTGCCAGAAGCACGGGGATATGCACCTCGCTCCCCCGCACGAGCTGAATACGTTGTCGTCCCCATGGCCGTTCGCCTGGTGGGGCATGGATATCCTCGGGCCCTTCGTGCAAGGGACCTATCAGAACAAATTTCTAATCGTCGCCGTGGATTACTTCAAGAAGTGGATCGAGGCCGAGGCACTCGCAAAAATCACCTCACACAACATCCTCCGTTTCTACAAAAGAAACGTGCTCGCCAGGTTCGGAATTCCGCAGGCACTGGTGACCGACAACGGTACCCAGTTCACCGACCACGGATTCCGAGACTTCGTCACCAAACTGGGGACCAAACAACACTTCACGTCGGTCGAACACCCTCAGACCAACGGGCAAGCTGAAGCCGCGAACAGAGTCATCCTCCGAGGGCTCAAACGTCGACTCGGCGAAGCCAAAAGAGGATGGGTCGAGGAGCTCCACAGCGTCCTGTGGGCATACCGCACCACACCCCACTCAACGATGGGGGAAACACCATTCCGACTGACCTACGGCACCGAAGCCGTCATCCCGGTCGAAATCATGGAACCATCCCGTCGAACGGAGGAGCCCCTCGACGAAGAGATGAATGACGAAGCACTAAGGGATGAACTCGACCTAGTCGAGGAAATCCGATCGGGGGCTTCCCTGCGCGAAGCCACCCTAAAACAACGAGTGGCTCTACGCCACAACGACAAGGTCATCAAGCGCGAGTTCGAAATAGGCAGCCTGGTACTACGCAGGAACCAGAAAGACTCCCGCGAAGGGAAATTGGCCGCGAACTGGGAAGGACCTTACCGCGTCCACGGCACCACGGGTACCGGGGCGTACTACCTCGAGCAGTTAGACGGAGAGCCATTACCAAGACCCTGGAATGCTGCTAAGTTGAAGCAGTACTACAGTTAGAAACTGTCAACACCTAGGACCCTCGACCAGCAGCAACCACGCTCGGGCATAGAGGAAAAACGTCCAATTTCGTTTAAGGCTAAGGTACAGGCCCGACACACGACCAAAATGGCACGGCATCGCGCGGTAAACGATGACGATCGATAGTGCCCGACGTGGACAGCTGTACCGAGCCCCACCGTCGTTGTACCCATAAGGCAGAACACCCAGCTCGCGATGGGCAGTTCACGCCAAGGGCGAATCGTCCCTAACGGGCTCCACGCCCGATTGAGCAACCTCGCTCTGAAATGCCCGACATTCCATCAAGAATAACGGGACATCTACAAGGGTCAAAAGAAAATCTCTCCCCTCGAGCGCAACACCTAGGCAACCCCGGCCAATCAAAATAGGGCCGAGATTGCATACAAGTGGAGACGAGCATATTCGCTCGCCAAATCAAAGCCACCTACGGGCACTCCTCGAGCCCGGGACTTAGGCTAAATTCATACAAGCACGTGATTTCAAACAAGGGAAAAAAATCCAAAATGAATAACAACGTATAAACGCCCGAAGGCAACAAAGCAATATTAAACCGACCAAGAAGGCCGGTGATGTTTATAACATACAATAAACGGGCACGCAGGCCCAAAGAGTACAAATATCAAGAGCACGCAGGCCCGCTATCCTACTCAAACTTCTACAGAATCATCATTGTCGACGCCATGAGAGTCGGGCGGAGGAACGATCATGCCGCCTACAACCTGGTGTGTGTGACCGATACCCTCAGTGACCAGACCGGGGTTTAGCAATGAGAGCTGATCAACTGCAGAATTGAACCCGTCCTCCAGAGCACCGACGCAGTCCGCCTCGAGGAGCCGGATGTGGGCGACCAGCTCCGCCCGACTCTTCAAAGTCACTATGTCCTCGGGCTCATCTTCGGCAGGTTGCAGGACAGCATTCATTTCCTCGACCTGCTTACCCAAGCGTTCGACTTCGGCCGCCAGGCGATCCCTGTCGGACCGAAGAAGCTCCCCTTCCTCAGTCAACCTCCCCGACTTCTCCTTTTCCAGGGTCAGCATCTCCCTCTCGGCATCAAGTATCGCGGTCTGCTCCCGGAACATCTCCTCGGAGCGTTCCAGAGCGACCTTCAGCTTCCGCGAGCTCGCAGTCAGGGTCGCCTTCTCCTGCTCGAGCTCTTCAACACGAGCAGCATCCCCTGCATCCTCAGATAACACCAAAGCCATTTCGGCCATTTTTACCAGCCCGTCCACGCTGGCGGCCAGATACGCCTTCCTTTCCTCTTTACTCATCTTCTTTATGGCCTCAGCTTCATGGGCGACCACTGTCGGAGGGAATCGCTCGAAAAAGCCCGCCTCTTCAAAGCAAGGGGGGAAGGCAAAAGATTGAACAGCACCGGCATCCTCCCCGACAGTCGAACCGCCTTCCACGCGGGTCCTCTTACTCTGCGTCAAAACGGCGCTGGGGTCAATCTCCTCGACCTCTGGATCTGACGCGGGTCCCGAGCTCGACGTCAAGTCCACCCTCACCGGCTGAGGTGCGTTCGGACTTTGTGGTGGTCCCATTCTCGTCGTCTGCGGGGCCTTCACGACCCTCCTGCCTCGCCTCTGGTCGGTTGACAATTTCAGGAGCCTTTCATGTCGGCTAGCCATCGTACCTGCACGAAATAAAGGAAAAGTCAGTATCGAGCAAACTGCATGAATAAATGACGAATAAAGAATTTCAAGCAAACAACCTAACAGGCGGGCAGCCTGCCTATATGTCGGACATTCCACCAGCGCCTTGGTGTCGATCGGGCGAGACTCGAACGTCGGGTAACCGTCTTTGTCTAGGATATCATCCCCTTCCCGCGTAACCCATCGGGCGGGATGAAAACTGTCGACAAACCGACAAAGAACGTCGTACGCCCGCTGATCTTCCGAGCACATGTCCCCGACAGCGGTATGGAAATAACCTGTCCCGTGCTCGTAATGTCGGGACATCCAGTACACCGGGAACTTAGCCCTACGACCTAACACGGGGCTCCCGTCGTCGGCCACCATCGCTTCCCCATCATCGTCGCTCACTGGCCCCTCCTCCTCGAAAAGGGAATCTAAAGCAGAGTCGGTAATTGGGCGTACCACGTACCACTTGTCTTTAAACCCCCTCACGGAGTCCATATACATCTTAAACAGTCTCCTCGACTGCTTCAGGGACACCCAGCTGTGCTTCCCTCCTCGGGACTGACGCTGCAGGTGAAATACCCGGAAGAAAAGAGGGATGGTCGCCCCGATCCTCAGGTAGCGACACGTCAACTCAAACGCCCGGATAAAGGCGAGCGAGTTTGGGTGCAGCTGGGAAGGGGCCAGCTCCAAGTGCATAAAGACCCCGGTCTGAAAATCAGTGAACGGCAGCCGCAGCCCTAAGTCTTTAAACGCGATCTCATACATCGCGAGGCTGTAGTTCGGATACACCGAGCAAATTCTTGCATTGGTCGACGGAAGCATGACCACGAAGTTCTGCTGGAAGTCGGGCTGGTCTTGACCCTCTTCAATGACAGTGAATGGATGTCGGTCATCCCGGCTATATATCGACGCTGTCCCCCGAGGCTTGACACCCACCCATTCCAGCAATGGGTCGGTCACGGTATCTATCAGGGTGGCCGACTCGTCGGCACTCTGTTCTTCGTGATCACGACGTCCGGAGGAGCTCGGCTCGTCCGCCATGGTTACCTGCAGAGCACAGGAAACCAATCAGTTGAGCACGAAGTCTTATGCTCGACATAATCATGTCGTCCATACACGACTACACAAGTCCGTTTTCACAAGTGGATGCCTCCCCGACTCTCCTGAACCCAGTGTTCTTCCTCAAACCAACTGCGCGGCCACTCTTCAAGCATGTCGACCCGAGGTATGAACATGGCGAGCCGCACTATGAAGCCCACGGCCACGACCATAAACATACCGGGCAACGTCATGAATCAGGCGCCCCGGATCATGAAGACCCCGGGCAGCTCTGAAGTTTTTCACCTAAAACTATGAATGTGTCGGCCACAAGTATGCGTTTGCCGGTCCTAGACATGAATACGTCGGGCAAAACACGAGTTTACCGGGCTAATCCCACGCGCACGGTCCTAAAACATCTACAATTTCCAGGAATCATGCATTCTAAAACGGAAAAACGAAGAAAATAGATCACTTACTTGGATCAAAGTTTGGGATTTGGCTAAGAAATGGAAGAATCTGAGACGGGAAGTCGCAACTGGAGAAAGTGTTAAGAGCGGCAACGGAGAGAGCACGGAGAACGGAAAACGTATTATGGGGCCCAAGGATCCTATTTATAGTGATGACGTGGAATACCAAACGTCACCTCGTTCAACCACGGACTCCATCTCCTCGACGCGCTGCTCCCAACGCAATGATGGCCCTACCCCCCTAGGGTGGCGGCACAGCTCCCGAAAGATGCCTCGTGTGCTCGACCGACGCGCCCGGTACGGATCCTCCACGCATCCACCACCGAGGACGTCTCCGAGCACGACACGAGGAGGCCCCTCGAGGGCCCACACCTCCATCCCGGGCACGAGACCTCAACGACGGAACAACTTGGTTTCAAGTCATGGCTCCTCACAAAGGAACCACGACTTGGGGGGCTCCTGTTCTGGATTGGGCCCGACAGGCCCAAAAGCATTTCTAAGGCCCAGTCCAAAGGGACTCACTAAGGACCACACTGGGAAAAGGGGGTCATATCCATGACCGACACCCTGATTTCCACCTCGACATCCCGATGTCCAACCCCACGCGGTGAAGTCGTGCTCGACACCCTGCCGTCCAGCTCCATGTCCTGGCGTCCAGCTCGACACCCGCTGTCTGGCTCGAGGTCCTGACGTCGAGCTCGGCACCGTGCTGCCAGCTCGACATGGTCTCGAGCTACCCGGCTAGGGCAGACTCAGTCCACCATTCCCCCAACGATACTCCGGAAAGACCGCGTCTCCGTCCGCCCGCACTTCACGCAGCACATCCAGGAAGGGGACCACGTGCGGGTCCCCACTACCCACGTAGAACCTGGCAGTTCCTCCATTGGGCCAAATCCGCCCGGCCCAATGAAGGAACCTTGGCCCAGCGCTGGGGGCTATAAATACCCTCTGTTTCCAGAGGGTCAGGTAATCGGCATTCTAACCTCAACTCTATTATCTGCTCGTACTCCCACTGACTTTAGCATCAGAGTGCGTTGCAGGTACCCCCCCCCCTCCTCGTTCAAAAAGCTTTCTGCTCGGAGCCAGCCGTGACGGTCCAAACCTTCTGATCAGGTCAGATCATATATTATTATTAATAAACTATTTTTATGCCAAAAAATAATAAAAATAATAAAATAAAATGCAAAAAATTAAGAAAATATTTTTGGGTTTTTTTAAATGTTCAGAAAAAAATAATAAATTCAAAAATATAAAGGAAATGAAAAATATGCAAAAATATAGAAAATGGGTCAAGGGGGTGCAAAAAGGAAACTGGGGGGTGCAAAAAGTAGGACAAACAGGCCCAAGGTGCACTAGGCCCAAGACCTATCGTCCCTGTCCTCCATCCAGAATAAAACGCACGCTTCTGCCTTCAAAACCTATTCTTGCTCATGCTTGCATAAAATCAAAACCTCATAACACAAAAATTATAGCTTATGAACTCACGATTCTAATGATATAAAATTCATGACCTAACTCTCAAAGACCAGGGAGAATTTTAATGGCCCTAATTTCTGACCTAGTTTTCTTCATGAACTTCAACAATCAAATACTCTTAGCTCAGTTAATATAAATGGAAACTAAGCATATGTACAGCTCAAGCATGTTAAAGACTACATTTTTGCTTCACAAACCTAAGCTTAACGATACCTAAATAAGAGATAGAAACTTTACAAATACCTTATTCAGTTGAGTTTGGATATGGCAATGTGGGAACTTTGAGTGAGGCCTGAAGTTCTTGTGAGCTTGCTTGAAGTTCCCTCAAGCTTTCCCAATGCTCAACTTGCCTTGAAGTAGCTTGAATCTCCTTGTAGAAGTCAACCTGCAAACTCAAAAAATAGAAATGGTGAAGCTCGAAATAGGGGTTACAGTTGCTTGACAAAGGCCTGGAAAGCTTAGGTGTGATGTATGGAATGTGTTTGAAGTGATTCAAAGCAAAACGCACGAGGAAAATGGAAATGGCTTGGTGTTTGCAGAAGCTGCCCTGTTTTGGGTAGAAATATGGGATTTTTGTGTTTGAGGGAGTTTTGGAAGCTATGAATTCGTGTATTTTGCTCGATACAATGTTCTGAACTTGTTTGAAATGATTCTAAGGCTTGCTCTTATCAGATATCCAAGTTGTATTGACTTTTGCCAAATTGCTTGCTTTTGAAGAAAAGTTGCAAGTGACAATGCCAAAGCCTGTACAGGCTAGCTTGAGGTCTGATGAGAGTTGGTACAAGTTTCCTGATGTTTGTGGATATTGTTTGCAGCAAAATATTAGGTCCATGGCTCAAGATTTGCAAATTTACATAAAGCATGCTTTATCAAAGTAGCAATGTGAACTTTATGCCATAAATGGAATAATTCAATGTACAATGCTCCAAAGATAAAAAATAAAGCCATTGTCCACTGAATTAGCATTAAATTTTGGAGTGTAAAAAGGATTAGGATCTGTAATGCAAGTACAAGAATGTTTGAAACTGATTTGCAAGTTGTAACATTGTGAAAATGCCCTGGACAAAAAGTGACAAATTGCCATTTTCATTTCTTCGATTCTCCCTAACCATGAATGATCTTGGAGAGTTCTTGGACATTTTGGAAAGCTTGTAACATGCTATACAATCCATATTTGAAATGGATTTTTATATTCCTCTTGGAACTAGGTGAAAAGTTGCCATGAAGTTAGGTCAAAAATCTGCCTAAACTAGGGCAAAATTTCACTAAGTTAAAAAGTTTATGGACCATTATTCACAAAATAATAACTTGAGATCCAAGCATCTTTTGGGAAAACTTTGTGATTCAAAGTTGTATATTTTGTGGAGGACTACAACTTTCATGTTGGAAGTTTTCTTTCAATCCAATTGCATCATGGTGAAAAAGTTGGGAAAAAATAAGAAACTTTCATAACTTAGAAAATTTCTTAGTTATGAAATTTTTCAAACTTAAACCCTAATTTTCAAATTTAGGTTTCTTGGTAAAAAAGTTGCACATTTTGCTACAAATTGATGAAATATGACCCTTGGCACTTGATTTTGACCAAAAAGTCAAAGTTTGACTTTTCAGTGTACAATTGATTTTTGATCAGTTGACTGGAAAATTCATCTGTCAATCCAATGCATTTGAGATCTTTTGAACCTTGTGATTAGTTCAAGATGATCACATTGAGTCCTTGAAGCCATGCTTAAACCCAATTGGCCACTGGCTTCAATCATGATCTGTTCAGCTTCAATCTTGTCCACACAACGGAGCAGAACACAATCATGATAGCGCTTGTACAAGATACCATTGCTCAGGAAGAACTTGGCAGAGAATCTCCTCAAGAACTTTTTGTCGTTGACCGAAGCTCCTTCAGGATATTCTTGAGCCTCAAGATACCTTTTGACTTCATGAAACCAAGGTCAGTCCACTACTTCTTCGGTATTAATCTCGTGACAATGTGCAGGTTCGTCCATCTGTTCAATGGTGATCTGGGGAGCCTCATTATCCCAGTTAAGTTTAAACATGGATGACATTGTAGCTAGAGCATCTACTAGCTAATTTTCTTCTCGCGGGAAGTGCTCGAAGGTAATCTGCTCGAAATGTGGTAGCAATGTCAAGACATGTTCTTTGTAAGGGATGAGATTTGGATGCTTAGTATCCCACTCTCCTTTGATCTGGCTGATGACCAAAGATGAGTCCCCAACCACAATCAAAGATTTGATTCCCAAGTCTATTGCAGCCTTGAGTCCAAAGATGCAAGCTTCATATTCGGCCATGTTGTTGGTGTAGTTGAAGCAAAGTCTGGCGGTGAAAGGTGTATGGCAACCTTCTGGGGAGATGAGTACCGCGCTGATACCGTTTCCAAGTGCATTAGAGGCCCCATCAAAGTACAGGGTCTATCGGGATCCTTGTTCAGGTTTGTCGTATGGTATAAAATCTTCAATGTTGTCCAATATCATAATGTCTTCGTCAGGGAAGTCGAACCTCATGGATTGGTAATCTTCGACAGCTTGATGAGCCAGATGGTCAGCTAGCACACTCCCCTTTATATCTTTTTGGGTCGTGTACTGTATATCATACTCAGTGAGGATCATCTTCCATCTAGTTATCCTTCCAGACAAAGCAGGATTTTCGAAGATGTACTTGATCGGATCCATCTTATGTATCAGCAGAGTAGTATGAGTCAACATATACTGCCTTAGCCGGTGAGCAGCCCATACCAAAGCACAACAAGTTGTCTCAAGCAGTGAGTATCGGGTCTCACAGTCGGTAAACTTTTTGCTAAGGTAATAAATGGCATGCTCTTTTTGGCCAGACTCGTCATGTTGGCCCAGTACGCACCCCATTGAGTTATCCAAAATAGTCAGATACATGATTAGCAGTCTTCCTTCGACGGGTGGCATCAAGATAGGAGGTTCTAGCAAATACTCCTTGATTTTATTGAAAGCAATTTGACAGTCATCATTCCATTTAACTACCTGATCTTTCTTCAACAGCTTGAAGATTGGTTCACAGGTAGATGTTAGGTGAGAAATGAACCTTGCAATGTAGTTTAGGCGTCCCAAGAAACCTCTGACCTCCTTCTCAGTGCGAGGAGCGGGCATTTCTTATATAGCTTTGAATTTGGAAGGATCAACCTCGATGCCTTTGTTGCTGATAATGAAACCCAAGAGTTTACCAGACCTGACTCCGAAGGTACACTTGTTAGGGTTTAATCTGAGCTTGTACTACTTCAACCTGACAAACAGCTTTTGCAAGTGGTCGAGGTGTTCTTCTTCAGTTTGTGAACGGGCTATCATGTCATCCACGTAGACCTCTATCTCATGATGTATAATATCATGAAACAAAGCTACCATGGCACGTTGATAGGTTTCCTCGGCATTCTTCAGTCCGAATGGCATCACTTTATAGCAGAACATGCCCCACTGTGTAACAAAAGTAGTTTTCTCCAAGTCTTCAGGTGCCATTTTGATCTGGTTGTAACCTGAAAATCCGTCCATGAAATAAAATACCTTGTGATGTGCTGTGTTGTCAACCAAGATGTCAATGTGCGATAGTGGAAAATCATCTTTAGGGCTAGCCCTGTTTAAGTCTCTATAATCTATGCACATTCTCACTTTGCCGTCCTTCTTAGGCACGGGCACAATGTTAGCAACCCATTATGGATAGGAAGTAACAACAAGAAATCCAGCATTAAACTGCTTCATAACTTCTGCTTTGATCTTTTCAGACATGTCGGGCCTCATGCAGCTGACTTTCTGTTTAATTGGTTGACAGTCTTCTCTTGTGGGTAGAAGGTTTACCACAATATCTGTATCGAGTCCCGGCATGTCTTCGTATGACCAGGCTAAGATCTCAACATATTCATTCAACAGCTGAATTAGGCGCTCCTTGACACTTGGCTCTAGGTTGGCACCCACTCTGACTTCTTTTCTGTCTTCCTCAGTACCCAAGTTGATTGTCTCTAACAGCTCCTCATGAGGTAGAATAGCCCTTTCTTCCTGTTGTAGCAGTCTAGCCAATTCTCCCGGCACCTCACAATCTTCCTCACCTTCGTATTCGGCATGGTAGACCAGATCTTCAGAGTCAGTAAAGGCCATAGCAGAATTGTTACCCATGGAATCCAGAATGGAAGGGTACCTGCATTTGTGTGTGTGGGTGTGTGTAAGGGATAGCCACCTTTAAACAAATAAAATGTAAAAAGAAAGACAATGAACACAAAAGTTTATATGTGAAAATGTCTATGATTCATTAAAATGGCATATGAAGATGAAAAAAATCAAACCCTTACAAATGGACCTATGTGCCTAGGGTAAGGCACAAGGTTAAAAGTGTACGAATTGTTTGAGAATTATTACAAACCAACAGAAATGTTTGAAAGATAAGTTATTGCGGTATGAAAGTAATCGGAACAAAGTCTTTTGCTTCCCAGTTGCACAGTCCTCCGTCAACAGTAGGGAAAATCCAGTCTTCCAGGTTGCTCTCCTCTTCACTATCCTCCAAAGCATTGACTCCATGATGGGTGATCTTCACTGGTGGCCCTCCAGCACGGGCGTGGCGTACAGCCTTTTGAGCAGAAGAAGTTAACCCCAAGCCAAATTTATCTGATTTGTAAGGAAAGTCTGGAAGCTGCCCCCAGATTGTGCTTCCTCCTTCTCCAATCACAACTTTTGCATCTTTGAGAGACGACATCCGAGGCGGAGGTCTGGTAATCATGGGTACAGAAGACACTGTCTTGGTTTCCTCAATCTCCTGAGCTACCTCTTCAAAATGCTGAAAAGGGGTTTCGATGAATTCGCCATCCAATTCTACATAGCGGAAAGAATTTAGATGGCTTATCATGTATTCCTCATCGCCATGAACAGTTATAATTTCCCCCTGGACAGGGTAGTTGAGCATTTGATGCAGAGTAGGAGTAACGGCTCCAGCATTGTGAATCTAGGGTCTTCCCAACAAGCAAGAATAGGAAGGACGGATGTCCATCACATAGAATGTGGCGTTGAAGGTTTCAGTTCCCACTTTAATCGGGATGTCCACCTCCCCGTGGACCATCCTTTTAGAACGATCAAAGTCTCTGACAATTATATTGCTAGGCTTCAAGGTTAAACCTTCACAATCCAGTCTATCCAAGGCTTTCTTCGGCAAGACGTTCAGCGGAGAACCAGTGTCTACCAGTATGTGTGCTAGAGTAGTCCCTCTGCATTCCATCAAGACATGCAAAGCGTCATTATGTTTTCTCTCTTTGGATGTTAAATCATCATCGGGGAATCCTAGACCATTGTCAGCTGTTAAGCTAGCTACACATTCCTGGAACTGATCCGCGGAGGTTTCCTGTGGCACGTGGGCCGTCTTCAAGAATCTGATCTGAGCTTTTGCATGAGCTTCTGAACAAAGCAGCAGCGCCAACATAGAGATCTTTGAGGGGGTTTTCCCCAGTTGTTCCACAACATTATAATCGCTTTTCTTGATTATTTTCAAAATCTCTTCCATTTCTTTTTTAGAGGTTTCAGGGATGACCAATGGCTGAGCCCTCGTCCTGACGGGCTCTTCTTGGATCCCTTTCCCTCTATCATCAGCAGCAGCAGAGGGGACAACCACAGGAGTTACAACTTCTTCAATAATTGGGGTTCTCGCATATATGTTTATCGGTACAGGGGTAACCTTAGGAGCAGCTGAGGGTCCAAAGATTTCCTTTGGAGGGGCAATCTCTGGAGAGAAAATTCTTCCACTGCGGCTGATTTTTCTTGTTCTAGAAATGTTTCCAATATCGGAAGTCTCTTCATCATAACTCTCTTCAGTTGATTTAATTTGCTTAATATTGTTGTAGTAGATTTCTCCACCATAGTTCCATGGTACTGATCTGTCGGACTTGTACGGGACAGGCCCGGGCATGGTTATCTTCAAAGGTGCAGTCTTTGGAGCGGATGTAATCTTAACAGGTCTTTTGGAGACCTTAGAAAGATTGGCGGATATGGTTATTATTGAAACGTCATTGACAGGAGTCGGTGTAACAAGAGTCTTTTCAAAAAGGATTTCTTGGTTATCCATTAGGCGTTGGAGGCCTAACTTCAACAATGGACAGTCGGTTGGTAAGGATGAACAAAGGCAGCAATCTTCTTCACAACCTGGGAAAATCCCAGCCTTCAGCAAATTCAACTTGATTATCGGTAGCGGAGTTATCAAATCATCAATAGTAGCAACAAACAGATCCTCTTCGATAGCATGGGCATTGTGGCCATGCTTTGGCATAGGAGTAGAGATTACATTCGTCTTTTCAGGGGCGTCGAATTCAACTTCTTTAGCGTCTATCAAATCCTAAATCTTAATCTTGAGGGCCCAACAATTGTTGGTGTCGTGCCCCAGACTATCTGAATGATAAGCACACTTGGCGTTCGAATGGTAGTACGGAGAAGCAGTATTCGAATTCTTCGAGGCCTCTTTCAAACTTGCAAGGTTTAACTTCAAGAGATGGGGTAGAACCTGAGCAGGAGTCATGTTTATCCGGGTGAATTGTCGTACAGGCCTTTCCACCCTTGTTTGGTTGGTTCTGGGTTGATTGTTTCTAGGCTGATCAGCTGCAGACTTCTGAATCATTACGGCCCCCACTGCTGGCCGGCGCTCAACTCTTCCTTGACCTCTTTGGGAGTAGACATCTGACACTTCCTTCTTTGCTGGAAAAGTCTTTTTGATGGCAGCGGAAGCAGATGCATCTTTTTGAATTTTCCCACTTTTTATGTCGGCTTCAACTCTCTCACCAGTTAGAATCAACTCAGTGAACCCCGCAGACGAACTTCCAATCAGGTGATTAAAGAAAGGCCCTGACAGAGTCCCCAAGAACATGTCTACTAGCTCTCTCTCAGATAGAGGTGGTTGTACTCGTCCTGCCAAGTCTCTCCATTTCTGGGCATACTCCTTGAAATCTTCATTTGAGACCATGTCCATACTCTGTAATTGAGTACAGGTTGGTGCTAAGTCAGCATTGTATTGATACTGCTTGTAGAAAGCAGAAGCCAAATCTTCCCAATTATGCACATCAGACCTCTCTAACTGGTACAACCAATCCAACTGCGTCCCCGACAAACTATCCTGGAAAAAGTGGACCCACAGGTCTTTGTCAGAAGAATGTGGTTGGATTTTCCTGACATAAGATCGTAGGTGCATCTTGGGACAAGACACCCCATCGTACTTAGCAAATAGAGGTACTTTAAACTTATGAGGGATTACAATTCCAGATACCAACCCTAACTCTTCAAAGTCTAGCCCAGGCACTCTTTGTATCTCCATGGCAGCTAGACGCTCTTCCATATTTTTGTATTTGTCATCTGTATGAGGGTACTATTGTTCTGAGTAGTCCTCATCTTCCTCTTATTCAGCTTCAGAATCTAAGGGCACTGCAGTCTCTTTACCCTTTCTCTCCCCTTCCTCAGAGGTTGATGGAAAATCTAGGAACCTTCTGGATTAACCTTCAAATCTTCTGCCCAAGGTAGCCACACCAGCTCTCTTCTTCCTCTTTTTCTATTTTTCCTTCTCTAGCAAAGTTTTGAGCTCCTCCTGCCACTTGGCCAAGGTCAGGAGTAGCTGTTGGAATTGTGAATTCTGAGCTTGTAAGTCTTTGACCGTTTGTTTAATATCCATCTTGTTGAAATAAATAGCAGAGAGATTAGGAAACTTGGTGTGAAGACCTGTTTATGCATATGATGAATGATATGTATTCATGTAATGAATTCAAGGATTCAGAAATTCAAATTTGTTTAAAACAAAAAGGAAACACACGTCATATTAATAAGATAGAATTGTTAGTACATCAATGCCCCATGGGCAAAATAATACAAAATTCTAATGTAAAAAGACGTTGCACATCCTCTTTTGTGTAATGTAGGTGTTGAGAGTCTGCTCTTCGTGAACTTGACGAGTGAGTTCCAAAACCTTCTTCTCGCTGGCGTAGAATTGGGCTTCAAAAGTATCGTGTTCTCCCTTGAGTTGTATCCAACTCCTTTGCAGATCTTTGAGTGATGTTGGCATGTCAGGATGTAGGAGGGTGTATGGAACCTCTCCTTCCATAACAGGCTCTATAATCACAGGGAGAACAGAGGGGTAAGGCATCATAATACTTTGGGCGCGGGTTTGTACCCACTTGAGGTAAGGCTCAAGAGGGATCGAATTCTTGTGTCCCAAGGTCTTACTGTCTACCTTGTTGGGCATCCTCCAAGCTCGTATAAACCTTTGTCAAAGTCCTTGATCGTTGTTGTCGAAGTCAAAGACCAAGTCTGGAATCAGCATGTCATGTGGGCCATCCCTTCAGGCATACCCAAACTGTCTCAGAGCCAATCAGGGGTTATAGGTAATGCCTCCCTTAATGCCAAGTAGTGGGACATTAGGGAATTTCCCACAACGGTCAATTATGATAACATTTTCTCTGGACCGAGAACACCAATGAACATCTACATGTGTAAGAGTCATCAATCGTTATGACCACCTCAAACCTTGCTCATTCTTCAAGACTGATTGGGTAAGATGAGAAATAAATCATCTTGCCAGTAGAGGAGTGCAACACATGAGAACACCTCTTTTCCTCATTGTTCGAGTGTGAAAAGAGTGTAAGATGTCCCCAAGTAAAGTAGGCACAGGATTCTGAGACATGAAGATTTTGACAGCATTCACATTTATAAGCTGGTCAGGGTTTGGGAACAAGACCAACCCATATATGAGAAGAGCTACAATCTCCTCAAAAGCTTGCAGGTCTAGATAATTCCATCATTCTTGAGCTTTCTCAAATAGGAACTTTGCCAAGAAACCCTTGACACCATTTATGGTTTCCCAATGACTTATGAAATCTGATGGTTGCAAGTGCAAGGCTTGACCAACATCTTCAGGCTTTGGATCTCTTTCTGTACCGTTGAAAGGTAGTTGATGGAGAATAGGAATCCTCAGGAGTTGAGAAAATTCCTCCAAAGTAGGCACTAGCTGGTAGTCAGGAAATGTGAAGCAGTGGTGTAGGGGGTCAAAGAACTGGAAGAGAACTTTCACCATGTCTTCCTCTGTGTTGGAGTTAACCAAATTGATAAGTCGACCATGTTTCTTAGTGAATGGAAAATACCCTGGAATCTTGGAAACAATCTCCTTTAGTTGTGGAGGAATTCTCACAAGATTGACCTGAATAGTTTTCTTGCGAAGTGATTCCATAGCCTACAAAACAGAAACAAAGATGAAAATCCAAAATCCTTGAAATGGTTAGTGGATGCAAATGATGCTTCATGATGTTCATGATGTTATGCACAAGTATAAATGTACAAGCAAGTCACACAAGTTCCTAGTTCAGGCTTGCATGGGGTTTCATAGGTAAGTACCCTCTTGAAGTTTAGTTTCCTTAACCTGTCCTAGAAATAGTAACCAGGTTCTAAGGAGCTCAATATCACTGGATTATTTTCTGTGTTCATTGTTTCAATTTAGCCACTTTACTGGCAACCGAAATATTCCAAGAAAACAACCCTCAATGAGTGTAGTATCGAGTATCTACCAACTTCAGACTGCACCAAAGCCGGTCATCTCACTACATCCTAAAAGGCCAAGTTGGTCAAGTAAAGGTTCTAAAAGTCCATTAGTGCTTCATGACATCACTCAGCGGCCCCGTATTCTCTTTGATTGACTCAAAGGCTACTGGTACCCACAAATATGTCGCACTAATATAGCTATTTTTTAGACCGTCGGTATACCCCGCACAGTTTCTACAACATATTACTATTTACCTATGAATGTTTTCCCCAAATCCGGGTAGAGGATTCAAACCCAAACAATAGAACCAGAGTGTAAAGAAAACAAGTCACGCAAGATAAACATGTAAAGGTGATCTAAACCCTAAGGTAATCCCACTTTTAAATCAAATTCCCCAGCAGAGTCGCTAGTTCTGTGATACGGTGGGAGAACTGACTTGAGGTTTTGCGTTTGTGTTCGCAAATGTTTTGGTTTAGCAAGAGTCGCCACCGACTTTTATTTTATCCAAAAGGAAAGGTCAAAAAGCACAGGAAAGACCTTTGAGATGTTTTCTTGAGTTCGGGGGTAGATTATGAAAAGGGAAGGTGCTAGCACCCTTTTCATCCATGGTTTTCCATGGGCTCTTAGTTACTTGTTTAGATCACTTGCTTTGCTTTTTCAATTGTTTGAAATGGTGCTTTGTGTGGTTTTGAAAGTATTTTGAAAAGAGGCCATCGTTTTGGCAATCTTTGTAATGATTCTCATTCGTAAGAATGTATACAAAGATGTTTGTCTTTTGAAAAATGTTTCAATATTTTAAAAGTTGTTTGAAAATGTTTTGAAATTGTGTGTGTTTGTTTGAAAATAGCAAGGATGGTTTGCAAATTGATCAAGTAACTAGAAGCATCTACCTACTCAAAAGTCTTTCTTACATATTTTTATTCCTTTGACATTGTTGTTTTACCATTGCATTTGGTAAACAACCCTATCTTTGGATGTTAAACGGGACGGGCGTGGGTCATCGTATGACCATGATAGCAATGGTGCCAAGTATCTTAGCAAGTTTAGGGACTAAGATCATTTGTTTAGGAAACTTTTGATAGTGTCATCGAGGGACTATGATCTTTTGTTTTGATTGATTTTGCCAAGATACCTAGCATGCATACCATGGCCATGTTTTAAGGCAACAAAGTGGATGAAACCCTAGGGGTGCTTGTGTGCAATGTGTTGTCATTTTTCATGCATTTTGTTTTGTATTTAGGTCATGCTATTTGTTTGATTTTTGGTCTTTGCATACAAAACCCTAGTTTACTATCATGGTATATGAAAGCAATAAAATGCGTAAAGTAAATCTAGACTATTACAATAATATTATGGGGAGGCGGATACAAGTTTTGAATGGGGGATATTTGCACAAAATAAAACCCTAAAACTATTACAACCAAATTGAATTTATTGTACAAATAAATAAATAAGCAAATAATTAAATATGGAATAAATCGTAAATATGCAAAAAATGTTTTTTGTATTAATTTTATGTATGTAAAAATAAGTTTATTTATGTCTTAAAAATAAGAAAATAAAATGATTATTTTTGAAAGGGGTGAAAACCCTAATTTTTGTTTAATATAAAATATATTCTAATATTATTCCTTTTATTCATTTTGTTCAAGAAAAATAATAATAATAATATATACAAAATGTTACAAAATTGAATATTGTATGAAAATATTATTTTAAGTGTATAAATAATAAAAATAAAAATATATGATGTTTTTATATTATTTACAAGTTTTTATTTAAGAAAATAAAGTATATTATTATTAATAAACTATTTTTATGCCAAAAAATAATAAAAATAATAAAATAAAATGGAAAAAATTAAGAAAATATTTTTGGGTTTTTTTAAATGTTCAGAAAAAAATAATAAATTCAAAAATATAAAGGAAATGAAAAATATGCAAAAATATAAAAATGGGCCAAGGGGGTGCAAAAAGGAAACTGAGGGGTGCAAAAAGTAGGACAAACAGGCCCAAGGCGCGCCAGGCCCAGGACCTGTCGTCCCTGTCCTCCAGCCAGAACAAAACGCGTGCTTCTGCCTTCAAAACCTGTTCTTGCTCATGCTTATATAAAATCAAAAACTCATAACACAAAAATTATAGCTTATGAACTCACGATTCTAATGATATAAAATTCATGACCTAACTCTCAAAGACCAGAGAGAATTTTAATGGCCCTAATTTCTGACCACGTTTTTTATGAACTTCAACAATCAAATACTCTTAGCTCAGTTAATATAAATGGAAACTAAGCATATGTACAGCTCAAGCATGTTAAACACTACATTTTCGCTTCACAAACCTAAGCTTAATGATGCCTAAATAGAGAGATAGAAACTTGACAAATACCTTGTTCAGTTGAGTTTGGATATGGCAATGTGGGAACTTTGAGTGAGGCCTGAAGTTCTTGTGAGCTTGCTTGTAGTTCCCTCAAGCTTTCCCAATGCTCAGCTTGCCTTGAAGTAGCTTGAATCTCCTTGTAGAAGTAAACCTGCAAACTCAGAAAATGGAAATGGTGAAGCTCGAAATAGGGGTTACAGTTGCTTGACAAAGGCCTGGACATCTTAGGTGTGATGTATGGAATGTGTTTGAAGTGATTCAAAGCAAAACGCACGAAGCAAAATGGAAATGTCTTGGTGTTTGCAGAAGCTGCCCTGTTTTGGGCAGAAATATGGGATTTTTGTGTTTGAGGGAGTTTTGGAAGTTATGAATTCGTGTATTTTGCTTGATACAATGTTTTGAACTTGTTTGAAATGAGTCCAAGGCTTTCTCTTATCAGATATCCAAGTTGTATTGACTTTTGTCAAATTGCTTGCTTTTGAAGAAAAATTGGAAGTGACAATGCCAAAGCCTGTACAGGCTAGCTTGAGGTATGATGAGAGGTTGTACAAGTTTCCAGATGTTTGTGGATATTGTTTGCATCAAAATATTAGGTCCATGGCTCAAGATTTGCAAAGTTTCATAAAGCATGCTTTATCAAAGTAGCAATGTGAACTTTATGCCATAAATGGAATAATTCAATGTACAATGCTCCAAAGATAAAAAATAAAGCCATTGTACACTGAATTAGCATTCAATTTTGGAGTGTAAAAAGGATTAGGACCTGTAATGCAAGTACAAGCATGTTTGAAACTGATTTGCAAGTTGTAACATTGTGAAAATGCCTTGGACAAAAAGTGACTAATTGCCATTTTCATTTCTTCGATTCTCCCTAACCATGAATAATCCTGGAGATTTCTTGGACATTTTGGAAATATTTTAACATGCTCTACAATCCATATTTGAAATGAATTTTTAGATTCCTCTTGTAACTACGTGAAAAGTTGCCATGAAGTTAGGTCAAAATTCTGCCTAGGCTAGGGCAAAATTTCACCAAGTTAAAAAGTTTATGGACCCTTCTTCACAAAATCATAACTTGAGATCCAAGCATCTTTTGGGAGAACTTTGTGAATCAAAGTTGTATATTTTTTGGAGGAATACAACTTTCATTTTGGAAGTTTTCTTTGAATCTAATTTCATTATGGTGAAAAAGTTGGGAAAAGTTGGGGAAAAATAAGAAATTTTCATAACTTAGAAAAATTCTAAGTTATGAAAATTTTCAAACTTAAACCCTAATTTCCAAATTTAGGTTTCTTGGTTAACAAGTTTCACATTTTGACACAACTTGATGAAATATGACCCTTGGCACTTGATTTTGACCATAAAGTCAAAGTTTGACTTTTCAGTGTACAGTTGATTTTTGATTAGTTGACTGGAAAATTCATCTGTCAATCCAATGCATTTGAGATCTTTTGAACCTTGTGATTAGGTCAAGATGATGACATTGAGTCCTTGAAGCCATGATTGAACCCAATTGGCCACTGGCTAGGTGAAAAATAAAAAATTGCCCTTTTACAGTCAAAACCCTAATTTTGACCATTTTGCCCTTTTGATGATCTGATCAAATTTCTTGAGGAGTTGTGGTCCAAACTTGATCAAATGGTATGAGTCTATAATGTTGATGTGGATCAAAAATTATGAGGTTTGACTGTAAATTGGCCATGGTTGACTTTTTCCCCAATACAGTTGATTTTTAGGTCAACTGTCCAATTGACTGGGCAAAAAAGTGATTCAAGGCTTGAAACTTGGTATGAGCAATCTTAGAGGTCCAACATGAAGTATGAAAGTTACATGAGGCATTGGAAGTCCAAAAATCCATGTGCAAACTCAAACCCTAATTTCACGCTATCAGTGCAAGGAGATGTCTTGAGCTGAGCAAACCCTAATCTGGTCTTGAATCCAAGAACTCTTGTGAGGAAAATCTTGATAAAATGAGAGGGAAAATTTTGGGGTACAACAGTGATAAAACACATCATTCTTCCACAAGGATACCCCAGGGGCAAATGGACTCTCACCTACGAAGGGCCATTTGTTGTCAAGAAAGTTTTCTCTGGTGGTGCCATGATGTTGACTACCATGGACGGTGAAGACTTCCCACATCCTGTGAATGCGGACATAGTTAAAAAATACTACGCATAAAATATCCACTAGGTTGACACACCTAGACAAGATAAGGGCATCCCGACAAAACAAAAGGATTAGGAAAAAATTAGGGATATATGCAAATGATTGTACACCCGGCAAGTTGAAAACCCGAAAGGGCAACTTGGGCAAAAATGGGTATCCTAGTGGGCTGAAAACCTGAAAGGGCGGTCCAGGAAAAAGTTAAGGATTAAAAGCGTATGACTATGTCTCGTGGGATCACCACAGTCGACTTTATTACCAGGGTTCGAGTTCAAACGGTCCAAAATCAATCCAATTAACTTCTGTCAACGGCAAGGGACATTCGAAGACATTGGGGCAATAGTAGAGTTGGAACGCAATGAGATCACTTCCACATGGCTATTATCTTTGTTTTTAAGTTTGTTTTCCTTTCGACGATTTCCTCTTACTAGGATCTCCGTCTCTTTGTACAAAAATGCCTATTCATGTGTAAAATATCAATACAAATATACTTTAAAGTGCAAATTTTTCGTTTTTTGTTTTGAATGCAAAGAAGTCCAATGACAAAAATTGAATGAACATATGCTTGTGAACATAATTAAAACTATTTAGCACGTGTGTCCTGCCAGGCAACAACAAGCATCCCTTTAATATATACAGGATATCCCCACAGAGTTATCTCATTAGCATTATCCCCACAAGGTCGGCTACAATAAACCTTTCCCAACAGAGTTTCCCACAAAGTCCCTTTTCATAGGTTGGTCCCTAGCCAGAGTCTCGATCTCTGGACAGCCTTCTCCCCAGCTAAGTTGGTCCTAAAAGAAGAAGCCTAGTGGATCTCTTCCTAAAAGAAGAAGCCTCGTGGATCTCTTTCTAAAAGAACTCACCTCGTGAGTGGTTCATCAAGTATTCCTCAATATGGTTTATTTCCCAAGCAGGGTTTATTTCCCCAACAGGATTTATTTCCCCATCTTAGTTTATTTCCCCAACTGAGTCTGTCTCCCCGGCCGAGTCTATCCTCTCCATCTTAAACTTTCCTCTCAGCCTATTACAAATCAGAGGACCACAACCCCTGATCCCCAGTGATGTCACCAACAAAGTCATTGCTATCTCCGAAAGTTACTGTGAAGCCTGGACCCGACCAGATAATAGTTTAACTCTAGTAACTATGAAGCCTGGACCCGACCAGATAATAGTTAACTTCTCAAGACACTATAAACTTGGACCCGACCAGATAATAGTGAAACTGTTCAAATACTATGAAGCCTGGACCCGACCAGATAATAGTGAAACTTTTCAGATACTATGAAGCCTGGACCCGACCAGATAATAGTGTAACTTCTCCAAGTACTATGAAGCCTGGATCCGACCAGATAATAATACAAATTTCAAATACTATGAAGCATGGACCCAACCATATAATAGTTTATCTCCTTGAGATATTGGAAAAACCCGGACTCAAGCAGACAAGGGTTTAACTTCTTTTCCCTAGTAGAGTTTTCCTCTGCCCCGACAAGTTACTGTAAAGCCTAGACCCGACCAGATATCAATTCAACTTTATCTTTTCAAGCGAGTTATTGTGAAGCCTGGAATCCGACCAGATATCAATTAACTTTATTCCCTCAGAAATTTGTTGCGAAGCTTGGAATCTGACCAGATAACAACTAATTTCAAGCAAGTTACTGTGAAGCCTGGATCCAACCAGATATCAGTTCAACTTCATCTTTCCAAGAAAGTTATTGTGAAGCCTGGACCCGACCAGATAGTAATTAAATTCATCCACCTCGAAAGTCTGCGAAGCCTGGAATCCGACCAGATAGCAGTTTAATGTCAGTAAGTCACTGTGAAGCCTGGAACCCGACCAGATAACTGTTCAACTTTAAGAAATTTTCTATGAAGCCTGGAATCCGACCAGATAACAGTTAATTTATTCTTCCCCAGTAAGTCACTGTGAAGCCTAGAACCCGACCAGATAACAGTTCAACTTCAAGCAATTTTCTGTGAAGCCTGGATTCTGACCAGATAACAGTTAATTCAGATCTTACCCTGCAAGTTACTGCAAAGCCTGGAATACGAACAGATAGCAGTCAACTTCACTGTCCCCAACAAATTTCTGCCAAGCCTGGATTTTGACTAGATAACAGCCAGTTTTTGATGCTCTTCAGTCAGGAATAATTCCCCAGTAGAGCATTGAACAATCAAAACTCCTAAACTCTTTTCCCAAGCAGAGTTCAGCACTCTCCACAAAGTCTTCTTAAACAAGCCAGTATTCCCCAACGGAGTTTCTCCTCAAACAATGGAACAGGAATTCCCAGTAGAAACATCCTAAACCAAGAGGAGCATACTCTTCATCCCCAACGGCAGTCTAGAAGCTCATTTCCCAAGACTCATCAGCATGATATCAAGGATTTATTTTTCTAGACAAAGACACACTGCAAGAAATGCATCACATTCATAAACCATAACGCATACATGACAAATGCATACAACATAATCTCATTTATTTTGAGAACGTCTACACCATGCATACATTTGCATACAACTAATCTTTTCTCTTGCACGACAAATATGCAGACAAAGACATCTACCATGCCAATTTAAATCAACCAAAAGATTTATCCTGATACTTTCCCCAGTCACTCTGAATGGCATCTCTAAGCCCATTCCCTACACAGTTAACTAACACATCCTCGAGTGCAAATTTCCGGGCACTCTAGTTTTCAATAATCTTCCACCTTCAACTCACGAATTGCAGGCATGCTAATCTAACTCTTCAGGTTTAAGAAGATTTAACAGGGGCAGCTGTTGTACCCCAAAATTTTCCCTTTCATTTATCAAATATTCTCTCACAAGATCTTCCATGACATCAAGTTTGCAGTAGTGATACATCAATTTAGATTTGGAATTAGTACAAGGGAAAAATGGTCAATTTGCACATTGAAAAGTCAAACTTTGACTTTTGGATCAAAATCAAGTTTCAAGAATCATATTTCATTAAGACATGTTAGAATATGAAGTTTGTTTCATCAAGAAAATCAAAAGTCAAAATTACTTTGGAAAAGTCAAAATTCTAAATACTTAGAAAATTTTCTGAAGTGTTAGGAAATATGATAAGTTCAGAACTTCTGGCCAGATTTTCACCATGATGCAAGTTGATTCTGGAAGAACTTATAACACAAGAGTTGTAGATCTTAATGAGATCTAAAACATTGCAGAACTAAATTTCTTCTAGAAGTGTTGGGATTTTAAGTTATAAATCCTTGAAGACACGTCAATGAAACTGAAGCATTTAGTAAATTCTGGGCACTTCCAAGACAGAATTTGGTGAGAACTTCTGGACCAGTTTTCACGTAGGTTTAATCATAATTTGTAAGATTAATTCAAAGAGGGTCTGTAAAGCATGTTACAAGCTTTCTGAAAAGTCTGAGAACTCCTTCAGAACATACTGGAGCAAGGAGATTCAAAGATCAGAAGTTGGACATTTGTTCTAAGTTACGCTGATGCTGAACTTCTAATCCAGAGTAAGCTATGATACATAATCTCATATTGCAGGTTTGCTATTTTGATAAATCTCATCATCATTTAATGCTCACACCCACTTTTGAGTCTTTATCCAAAGGATTTCCCCATGTGTGGTATAGAAGTACCATTGATGTCCTTGAAAAGCAAACTTTTATACAAGTTTATGTTGGGCCCATGCTTATCTTTTTCTTCTGAGGGTACTTTTCCATAATTCATGCTTACAAATTCAGATTAAGCACGGCTAAAGCTGTTAACCACCCTACTTTGTGCCTTGAACCATACTTGTTTAAACTTGCTTCAAGAACAAGTCAACGCCCTAGCATATGATAGTTGTACTCTTGACTTCTCCAAGCTACTAAATATTTGCCTATAAATTGAACTTCATTTGCAACTGTAAAGAGGTCGAGAATTTGAGAAAAAAGCCTTGAAACTTTGCTGAAATTTCAAAGAACTTGAAACTGTAAACACAAAATACAAAACCTGCTAATTTCTGGTTTTTTGCGTCTAAGCTCTAATCTTCCTTATGCATTTCCCAACCAAATCATCCACATGGATTCTGATACACATTTAAAAGCCATCCCAACTTCTATTTTCATACTGTAACACAGTCTTCATCCATCTTCATCTCAAAAAAATAGAACATTATTTTTTGTCTGCTCCAGAATTTTCCAGCCATCCATAGTTCAGGGTTGTTCTAGCTTTCTGAGAATTGAAGGAAGCTGACCAGAACACCACAGCAGTCAGAACGAGGCTCTAGTTCACATAATATTTTCCAGCTGCAAGGTAAGTTTCTTCTGACTTTTATCTCATTTCTCAGGCATTGATAGACTTGTATTCTAAAAAACACAATGTAGACATCCTGACTCTGATGTTGTACATATTCATAGATTTCATGTATTTTTTTGCCTAAGTAGAGAGAATTTCAGTTCAGAACTTCTTGAGGAAGTTATGATTCAGAATTAGGATTAGCAAAATTCATGCTTGCTTCTGATTTACAATTCTGATACTTTATATTTCTGAAACCATGATGAAACCTGCCATAACTGATATGTATGCATTTTTTGTCTTGTTGAGAAATGGCTAAGTTGCAGATGCTCTGACTGGCGCGAAGAAGGAGATAAAGATCATCATCAGAACTTACTTTATAATATATGTTTATGTTTTTGCTTCTAATACCGGATATATAGCCACCCCAGTAGTAGAGAACGCACGCATAAGACATTAGTGTTAAGAGTCCTGAGTTCTAGTCCCAGAAACACCTTTTTTATGTTTATTTCCTGACATTTTTACCCCTTTAGTTGGACCAGAACTTCTAGATCAATCCTCTTTAATTGCTTGTCAAAATAATGATCCTGGACCAGAACTTCTAGACGTTCCCATCCAACAACATTGACACCTCACATACCCATCATCAGAACTTCTAGCATGCCAGTGACACTAGAACTTCTAGGTTTCCAACTACATAAGAACTTCCAGACTCTCAACAATCAGCACTTCTGACCTTCCAGTAACATTAGTACTTCTAGGCTGCCAGTTGCATCAGAACTTCTAGGATTTCCCTTATTCCCAGCAACCCCAGAATTTCTGACCTTCCCCTTTTCTGCTAACATTTTCTTTCTAACTTGCAGTGCACCAGAGTCAGAACTTATGTTCTCTCCTATTTCAGCAACGCGCTGATTCTGACCCTTTTTTCCTCTTATCATTTTTATCATCATTTTATTTTCATTAATCAAAAACACCAAAAATATTCTTATATTCACATACTTTATTTTGTTTCTTTTAAAACCAGAAGATTAAAAGTATTTTCTTAAGAAAATTTATTTCTTCTCTTAACAAAAACAAAACAAGTCCATTTTACATTTCTTGTACATTATTTCAATATGGTTGTAATAGATAATTAGGAATTTAATTTCTTGCAATCCTCATTTGTAAATTTGTACACCCCATCCCCCTAATGATTGTAATAGCATAGGACATTTACTTTCTGCAATTTGTCACTTTCATATAAATGCTAGTAATGAGGATTTGTATGGCAAGAGAAAAAAAACAAGTAGAAAACCCTTAATCAAAGACTAAATGCATGAAAATCAAACACTATTCACACATGCACCCTTAGGGTAATTCCACTTGTTGCCTTATAAAAATGGTCATGTTATGCATGTGGGATGTCTTAACAAAAAAACAATCAAAATACAAGATCGTAGTCCCTCGATGACGCTACAAATGTTGCCTTACAAATGATCTTAGTCCCTCAAAGAAAAATGCTAAGATATCTCACAACATTGTTATCATGACTATACGATGACCCACGCCCGTCCCTTTACATCCAAAGATAAGGCTTCTTACCAATCAATGGTAAGATAGAAATATCAAAGGAAGAGATACATGAACAAAAGACTTTTGAGTAGGTAGAAATGTTCCTAGTTGCTTGCTCACTTTCAAAACAAACATCCTGGAAAATGCACACCAAACACTTTCAAAACATGAAATATTTTCAAAAGTCCAACACTTTGTATACGTTCTTATAAGACAAGAACCATTGCAAAGTTTTCCTTAAAAAAAGGTGCCTTTTCAAAAATACTTTCAAAAACCACCACAAAGAACATTTTCAAACAAAGCAAGTGATCTAGCAAGCAACTAAGAGCCCATAGATAACTATGGATGAAAAGGGTGCTAACATTTTCCCTTTTCATAATCTACCCCCCGAACTCAAGAAATAATCTCAAAGGTCTTTCCTGTTCTTTTCACCCTTTCCTTATTTGGATATAAGAAAAGTCGGTGGCGACTCTTGCTAACCGCAACAATTGCGATCAAATGAAAAACATCCCAAGTCAGTTCTCCCATCGTGTTACAGAAGGCATTTTTGCAACACATGCATGTTTCCCCACAAGAGCTCTACAAAACTTCCAATGTTCCAACAAGGTTGTCAGAATCGAAGTACCCCATTGGTAACAAACCTTAGATCTTCATTTAATTTCATATGTAATTTAATTTTTATTGTATATTCATGTTGCATAACATTTATGATGGTTAATGTGTTACATGTAAAGTTCAAAGTAACAGGATACCTTTACTGAGGCATGAGAAATGGATTCCTTCGAATCTTAAATTCAACTCAAATGGTGGAGAAGGATGTGTGTTGTCGAAAGGACCTAGGTTCGATACCAAGGCCTTGCAATTTTGTTTTCTCTAACATTTTATGCAGATTCACTATTTCCTGGCTATACACGCTCACTATACACCATCAAGTCTAGGCCATCATGTGCACATCTAATCCGGATATAACGCCTTGAGCGCACAGCCTCACCATAGGCCCTGCTGAGGATCCCAACACCATATCCAATGCCAGCCTGGGCCGTCTCCTGATTTGGGCCTAACAAAACCCAATTCACACCCCCTTAACTCTTCTTGAGTCCCGAGCCCATTTTTATTTATTTATTTATTTCATTTACTGTTTTGATCCTTTTTTTTAGTTATTTAATCAGTAAATCAAACATAAAAATAACAAAAATAGATTTTAGGATTTTCTTAATTAACCTTAATTTTTGTAAATTAATTTATTTTGACTTTTCTTATTTTAAAATCAATTAGAATTAGGACTACTTAGTTTCAATTCTTTTCATAAATAAAAAAAGCCAAAATGCTAGATTTATTTTAGATTTAATTTTTGTTAATAATTTTACTTTCTTTCTCATTTTTACTTAATTAGATTTAATGTAATTTAACATTTTTCCCATAAAGCGAAGAAAAAACAACAAAAAGATTTTCTTTCAACTTAATAACTTTTAGGGTTTTAGATGTTATTTCCATTACGCGCACATTTATTTACTTTCGCATTTTTTCATATTATTGTAACTTCCTACTGGGATGTAATAGACAATAACCAGGACTTTTAAATTTTTGCTGCTTTACTTTTCCCTTTTTTGGACTATGTAATTAATCCCCCTCCCCGAAGCCATGTAATAGCGTAGCTTTAATTTCCGCACTTTAATTTCCTGCATAGGTATCAATTGTTTAGATGTATGTTAATAGGATTGTATGGAAAGAACATAAAATAAAACACTAGCAAACCTAACATCAAAGACAAATAACTGAACATAATCCACTCTCACATGCACACCTTTAGGGTACCCCCACTTTGGTTGCCTTCGGAAAAATAGTCACGACTCTCGAGACGTGAGAGATTTTAGTGGCTATCCTCTGGTTTAAAAAGATCATAAGTCTCTCGATGACCCTCTCGATGTTGCCTCGGTAAAAAAATGATCTTAAAACCCTAGGGTAGTTACTAAAACTTCTTGCCCAATTGCCTTTGTGACTATAAAACGTCCCTTCGAATGTCCCTCAAACATCCAACGATAGGGCTACCTACTCACTAATAGTAGGATAGCACTATCTAAAGGAAAAGAGGAAAAGAACGACCCTTTCGAGTAAAGTAGATAGTTCTTAGATGCTTGCTCAAAAATAAACTTTTACACATACACAAAACACTTTCAAAAAACATTTTCAAAACGCTTTATAAACATTCTTGAGGACTGATACAAGAGTTATCATAAAGCAAATCGCCTCATATGGCATTTCAAAATACTTTTCAAAACACACAAAGTACAAGGTATTTCAAAATGAGCTAAGCATTTAAGAGCCCGTAGAAAACTACAGATGGAAAGGGTGCTAACACCTTCCCTTTTCATAATCTACCCCCCTTACTCAGAAATATATTGAAAGGTCTTTTTCTATTCTTTTCACCCTTTCCTTTGTTGGATAAAAGAAAAGTCGGTGGCGACTCTTGCTTACCGCAACATTTGCGAACACAAATGCAAAACCAGTATAACAGTCAGTTCTCCCACCGTATTTATAGAAGTGGCGACTCTACTGGGGAAATAAAAAGTGGGGTTACCTTAGAGTCTAGTTTATTTTAAATTGCTTTACCTTGTATGCTTTGTCTGCTTTACTTTTGAGGGCTTGTTGGGGTTATTTGTTAAAGATCCTACACCCGGATCTGTAGCATCTTTTTAGGTAAGTAGCAATAAATCATGGAAGTTCTACGGCGTAGACCGATATGGATAAAGTGATAGCTACGTTAGCGTAATACTCTGGCTTGTACTAATGTTCCTTGAGTCAGTCAAGGATAACATTAGGCTTCCTTATAGTGACATTGAGCGCTAATTGACCTTTATAACCTTTAATTGACTCATCCTAAGCCATTAGAAAGTAGTGAGATGGCCGGCTTTGGTTCCGACTAAAGATTGGTTGATACTCGATACTACACTCATTGAGATTAGACTTTTGGGATATTCTGGCCGTAATACTTTGGTGCTTGAGCTAGAACAATGCCTAAAAGAAAGTTCAGTGATATGAGACTCCTTAGAACCCGGTTACTATTAATAGGACAAGGTGAGCCAACTGAAACTTCAAGAGGGTACTTACCTTTAAAACTCATGCAAGCCTTTAAACATGAGGTCTCTGTGTGACTTTCTTGTGTTTGATATACTTGGGATTTCATAACATCATAAACATCATAACATGGCATGTACACTAACCATTTCAAGGGCCTGTGGATTTACCTCTTTTCTGTTTTGTAGGTCATGGATTTAGCTCGCAGAAAAACCATCCGAATCAATTTTTTAGAGATCCTTACCAAACTCAATGAAATGGTATTAAAAGTTCCTGAGAGCTCATCATTCAACAAGAGATATGGTCATTTGATCAGTTTGGTTACTACCAGTTTTGACGAAGGTTTGATGAGTTTCTTATTCCAATTCTTCGATCCTAAGTATTGTACCCCAAAATTTTCCCTCATGTTTTCTCAAGACATTTTCTCACAATGATTTTCAAAAGTCCAAGTTCACACAAATATAATTGGATTTTTGGCTTTCAGGCATCAAATCAAAGAGGAGTAAGTAGCCTTTGATTTCAAAGTCTTCGATTTCATCTGAAATCCTTCAAGTTAGCCTTGAATTCAAAGTCTTCGATTGCATCTGAAATCCTTTAAATTAGCCTTGATTTCAAAGTCTTTGATCAAGCTTTGGTCCACAAGCTTCTATTGGGAATTGAGCCTCCTTCGAGCAAGCTTTGGTCCACAAGTTTTATTCCAGTAATGCCTCTTATGTGCTCAACGCATAAGATAAAGACCCATCTTCATGCTTTCCTTTGATCCACTATGCAAAAGCTTCCTCATGCCTGCCTTGGATTCACAAGGCAAAGGCCCGTCAACTTTCCTTTAATCTACAGGGCAAAAGGCCCCTTTCACTGGTCTTCGATTCACAGAGCAATGACCTCCCTCATGCTAGCATCCACAAGGCATTGGCTTCCTTTATGCTAGTTTCGACTGGGCAATGGTTCCCTTTGAAACTGCTTGCATCGACTCTATCTCTGAACCCTTCAGCATATGGTTGCTACATTATGAGCACATATTGGTGGCCCATTCAAAGAAGGAACAAGGCATACAGGTGAGCTATTTAAAAGACACACAAAAGGGCCATTCGAAGGATATACATGTGATCCATTCGAAGGAGACACATAATTATTGAAAACAAGTTTGTCTTATGATGAGTCTTGGTCTAAGATGCTTGCTGGACCAAAATCTAACATGCTTCCAGGCCCAAACCTCCTGCACAATCACATTCATGACAAAAGAAGCTTCGACTGGTCGGAAAAGATTTTTTGATTGGGTAAGTTGAAAAGTTTCAGATCAAGCTACCAAGGCAAATAGGGGCTCAATAGAAGAAGTCAAAATGATGAGGATATGAGCCATTCGAAGGAGGAAACTCTGGGCCAATCGAAGAGCAAGGATTGAGGGTATTTGAAGGAGTCAAACATGTACAAGTTCATCATAAATCTCAAAGGGGTAGGAATTCATCAAAAAAGGCAATTATTTAATGTGTCTGATTTTGCCTTCAAAGCCTAGTTAATGGTTGTCCCTTGCCATTTCCATGCTATGACCCTCTCTCTATATCCTATAAATACACAACACTTCTACAATCCAGGGACTACACGCACGTGCTGCCTCATAAGCCACACCAAAATTCTCAAAAATCTCATAAGTGATCCAAAATCGAAGCAACCTTCAACAAGAGCTCCACTCACTCCATGAAGTTTGCAGGAGGCTATCCCAAGCACTAGGCAGGTCCAACATACACTGGAGCATCACTCATACAAACTACCCGTTGGTAATTTTCTTTCGATCTCAAACTAGCTAAGTATGCAATTTTTAAATTCATGTTAATCATACATTCGTGTTATTGCTAATGTTTGTTATTGCTTTCATGCGTTACATGCAAGATTAAGCGTAGGGGTGAGATCGTGCCATTGCTTGGGCACGATCTATATTTTCTTTCGAATCTCAGGATTCATGACGTTGCAAGATGAAATGTCTTTCGATTCAGACCCAATGGATTCGAATTAGGATGATACAGCCATAGGCTGTCGAACCCAAGACTACATTCGATCCAAATCTGGATTTTTGTTTTATTTCTCTAATAGATTATTTTTTTGCAAATCGAAGGAATATATTATACACCTTCGACCAGCTTCCACATTGGATCAAAAGGCAGCTCTAGGCTCCTTTTTGATCCATGCCTGCATGCTACAATATGCATAGTCTCATGCACCATCCTCCCCTTTTGAATTTTGTTTTGCGTTATTTCCTTTTATTTAGTTTTATTTACTCAGCAAAATATTTATAAAAAAATAATAAAAATTAGGATTAGGTTTTATTAATTAAATTAATTTCTGAATTAATTAATTAATTAATTAATTTTAACATTTTTTTTTAAATTAAAATAAATTATAATTTAGGTTTAATTTTATCTTTTAATTTATTTTCTTGTCATAAAAAAGGTAAAACAAAAACAAAACAAAAAGATTTTATTCTTAGGATTTTAGACGTCTTTTCAAATTCGCGCGTTATTATTCTTTCGCACTTCCTTTTATTACTGTAACTGTAAATGGGGATGTAATAGATGATTAGTAGGACCTTTTACTGCTTTCGTTCTTTTTCCCCCAACTTTTTGGACATGTAAATATCCCTTCCCTGAAGCTTTGTAATATCGTAGGATTTACATTCCCGCATTTTATTTTTTGTACAATATTAACTGTTAGATGTATGGTAATAGGATTGTATGGAAATAAACTAAAAGAAACGCTAGTAAAATTAATGCAAAAGATAAAAATAACTGAATATAATGCACCTTCACATATACACCTCTAGGGTACTCCCACTTTGATTGCCTTCGGAAAATAAAACAGTCATGTCCCTCAAAAGTGGGGACGCTTTAGCAAAGACCCTCGAATCAAGAGATCATAGTCCCTTGATGACCCTTCGGTGTTGCCTTTGGGTAAATGATCTAATCCATTAAACAAAATTGCTAAAATGTCTCTATATGTTGCCTTTATGACTGTGCAATGATCCACGAATGTCCCTCATACATCCAACGACAAGGCTACTTGCTCATTAATAGTAGGATAGCATTGTCTAAAGGAAGGGAGGAAAAGAATAAACCTTTCGAGTAAAAGTAGATAGTTGTTAGATGCTTGCTCAAAAACAAACTTTTACACTTACACAAAAACAAATTTCAAAAACATTTTCAAATTCTTTATCAACACTCTTGAGGACTGATACAAGAGTTATCATAAAGCAAATCGCCGCACTAAGGCATTTTCAAAAATACTTTTTCAAAACACACAAAAGCATAAGGTATTTTAAAATGAGCTAAGAATCTAATAGCCCGTAGATAACTACGGATGGAAAGGGTGCTAACATATTCCCTTTCCATAATCTACCCCCCTCACTCAGAAAACTCTCGAAAGGTCTTTTTCTGATCTTTTCACCCTTTCCTTTGTTGGATAAAAGAAAAGTCGGTGGCGACTCTAGCTTACCGCGACATTTTCAAATACAAAGGCAAAACCAGTATAACAGTCGGTCCTGCCACCGTATCACATAACTGGTGACTCTGCTGGGGAAAAATAAAAAGTGGGGTTACCTTAGAGTTTACTTAATTTTTAAATTACTTTACATTGTGTGTTTTGTATGCTTTACTTTTGAGGGCTTGTTTGGCATGTTACTAAAAGATCCTACACCCGGATCTGGGGCACCTTTTAGGTAAGCAGAAATAGATCGTGGAGACTGTACGGAGTAGATCGATATGGTTGAAGTGATAGTTGCATTAGTGTGACACATTTATTGGTACAGGTATCCCTTGTGCTAAATCGGGGAGAAGACAGGGCCGCTGTGTGCTGTCATAGAGCACTAACGGACCTTAGAACCTTAGTTGAACATACTTGGCCATTAGAAAGTAGTGAGATAGCCGGCCTCGGTATAAATCTGAGGATTAGTTGATACTCGATGCTACACTCATTGTGATCGGACTTTCGGGATATTTCGGTCGCGAGAAAATATCGGTTGAGCTGAAACAATTCCTGATAAAGAAAGATTATGATATTGAGACTCTTTAGAACCGGTTACTTTTCTAAGACAAGTTGAACCAACTATACTTCAAGAGGGTATCTGCCAATAAACCCCATGCAAGCCTAAACCTAAGGTCTTGTGTGTTTTTCTTGTGTATGATTAAATTGTTCAAACATAACATCATGCATCATAACATTCATATTCATTTCACTAACCATTTCAAGGACCAAGGAAATTTATCTTTGTTCTATTTTGCAGATCATGGCTTCTGATCATAGAAACACCATCTGAATCAACTTTGTGAGAACACCTCTCCAACTCAAAGAACTAGTATCAAGGGTCTCTGAGACCTCCTGATTCACCAAGAAATATGGTCAACTTCTCAACCTGGTTACCTCAAGCTTTGATGAGAAGATGATGGGAGTACTCTTCCAGTTCTTTGACCCTAAACACCATTGCTTCATATTTCCCGATCATCAGTTGGTAACTACCATGGAAGAGTTCTCTCAATTATTGGGTGTACCCATTTTGGATCAGATGCCTTTCACTGGTTTAGAAAAGGCTCCAAAACCAAAGGTCATTGCAGCAGCCTTACATCTGAAACGGTCTGAAATTATATCCAACTGGGAAACAAGAAGCAGAGTCAAGGGTTTCTTAGTCATGTTCCTATTAGAAAGGGCTCAATTGTTTTGGGATGATTTGGATTTCCATGATTTCGAAGAAGTCATAGCTCTTCTAATTTATGGGTTAGTATTGTTCCCCAATCCGGACTTGCTCATAGATGTGAATGATGTCAAGGTATTTCTCTCCCGTAATCTTGTGCCTACTTTACCCGAAGATATCTTGCATTCCCTCCATACTCGTACTATGAAGAGAAGAGGGGTTCTTATGTGCTACATGCCATTGCTGTCTAGGTGGTTTATTTCACACCTCCCTCAATTAGTATTGAAGAATGAATAAGGTCTGAGTTGGTCACAAAGGATAATGTCACTTTCTCACTCAGATATTCTTTGGTACTCCTAGTCTATGGGAGATATTTCTATCATTAACCGCTATGGGGAATTCCCTAATGTCCCACTCCTCGGTATTAGGGGAGGTATCACTTATAACCCTTCTCTGGCTCTACAACAGTTTGGTTATGCTCAGAGGGATGGTCCCCATGATATGCTTATCCAAGACATTATGTTCAACTACGAGGATGATGTTCAAGGGTATCTTCAAAGGTTCATACGAGCTTGGGGAATGGTAAATAAGGTGGATAGCAAGACGTTGGGAAACAAGAATTCCATTCCTATGAAGCCTTATCTCAAATGGGTACGAGCTCGCGCCCAAAACCTTATGATGCCATATACAGCCATCTTACCAGTGATTGTGGAACCGGTCACCAAAGAGGATGTTCCTTATATATTTATCCATCCTGATATGCCCACTGATCTTGAAGAGCTTCAGAGGTCTTGGATTCAGCTGAAGGAAGAACGGGATATCTTTAAAGATCAATTATACACTAGTGAGAAGAGAGTGTTGGAACTTACAAAGAAACTTCAAAAAGAGGAAAGTCTTAATGTCTACCTCGGCACAAAAAGGAAGCGCCCATGGGAAACCTGATGTTTAGATTTTAAGAAATTTTTAATTGTAAGCCTAAAAGGCAGTTGTAATTTGAATTCTACTAATGAAATCTTTGTTTCATTTTAGCTCGCAGATTTAAATTTCCCAAAGTCCTTGAAAACATTTCATAAACATTATCATATATATCATTACATTAAGGAGGTATTTCGAGACAGGTTTCTTATCTTTTCGTTGTTGTACCCCAATTTTTTCCCCTAAGATCCCTTCATCAGACCATATTGATTCAATCACAACAAGATCACATTAGGGTTTTTGGTTCTCCTCCTTATCTTTAGCTTTGCTCTTTAAGGAATCACCAAGCACCTTGACTTGTTTTCTTTTGTGATCATGAATATTTTGTCTTGATTTTATTTTAAATTAATAAAATTCAATGTTGGTTTGTATTACTTGTCAACAATGTAGGTAAAGGCAGTGTGGCTTAGCAAGTTGATCCATGGGTTCATGAGTTTATTTCCATGACCTAGTCAATAAAGCTTGAGAAATTCAAACCTCACCATTGAATTTGTTTATGAAGAAATGGAATTGCAAGGTTTATTTTGGTTCACTACATTTCAAAACTATCAAAGTTGATTCAAAAGTACAAGGGGTTGATTGAAGAAGTTGTCATGGTTGGACAAGGTCTTGTTCCCATTGGTTACAAGTGCACTTTTCTCTCAATTCTCAAGATATGGAAGTGGTTTTGGTTGCTATTAGTTCCCATTATCATCATCAATAACTTCTATTTACAAAGCAAGAGTGTTGGTACAAGAAGGTTGTTCAAATTTTTCAATGTTCCTCAAATCATTTTCTTGACCTGGGAGCTAGGGTTTTGAACTTCAAAGAAGTATATCTTGCTCATCTTTTGGTATTTTTGAGTGATTCCAAATAAATCCTTATCTTAAAAGGGTTATTAACAAATCACTTCAAAATTTTCAATTAGTTTTCATGTGGAAGAAACTTGATGATGAAGAAAGATTACAAGTCCTCCAGATGAACCCCCAATTTCTCATGTGTGACTTCAAATGATCATAACTTGTTCAATTTTTATCACCTTGAGCCCACTCTTTTTCCATAATGATCTTGAGGATATGAACATTATTCCTTATTTGATATGTAAAGTGAGAAAATGGATGGAAGATTCCCTAAGGATGCAAACGATTATAGGTCATTTCAAGATTTTTTTTCCAACTTCAATAATTCATAACTCTCTCAATTTTTGGATATTTAGAATAGTTCAAGTTTCAAAATTTCATTGAAGAGGTCTATTTCATGCCATATTTTTTGGTCAAGAGCAAATTCCAAGTGGAAGGCCATGTTTGGATGCAAAACATTATAGGTCACTTTTGAAGAAAAATACGAAATATTTTAAAGTATGGAAAGTCAAACGTTTTTCTCCAACTTTGACTCAATGCAACTTTTAGCTCAAGCATCCATTTGATTCCATTATTTTTCCATTGCAAAGCTTGAAACCTCGTATTTCTAAAGCATCAAGAATCTTGTCCTAAGACCCCTTGAGTTGAAAATGCCATTGTTTTGAAATTGGTAACATGAAACTGAAGTTTCATCACAAGTCAGATTTTGAAATCTTTGTTTTGGCTTCTAATCACAAGTTTTCCACGCGTTTTTGCTTCTAATCATGTTTAGCAACATTCTAAAGGTGTTTAGCATCATGAAACACACGATTTGGCTGAGTTTTAGTGTTAAACAAGTCACATTTTGTTCATGCTGCAGACCTCCCATGATTTCCCTCCAAACTTTATCATTTCACACGCTTAAGGATCCCATTCATTCTCCAATAAATATAGGGTCATCCCTCATTCATTTTCTCAAGCTTGAATAGCCAGAATCACCCTGCCAAACTTGCTCCATAACTCAATTTTATGTAACTTCGAAATCAGTGTTCAAGCGTTTTTCAATCAAATTTTTCTATCAATTCACCTTCCTTGATCTTCTCTGAAGCTAACCATACAATTACCTTCAAGAGTCGTGCCCTATATTGCTCCATAGAAGTCCAGATTTAGAGCTCTGCAACTCAACTTCAATAGGTATATTTCTACATCAATTCTTCAAAACTTTGATATCATTGTGAAGCTCTCATTGCCCTTGTTCAAGTCGCAACACTTGCTTTTATCTGGAAACACGTTTTGACCATGAAATTTCAAATCCCTTTTCAAAACTTTCCTTCCAAATTTCTTGAGCTACAGTTTAATAAATTTGTCGCGAAGGTGTGGTTGTCTTCGTCTTGAAGAGACGAAGCGAATGGCATAGGTCTGAGCTTCTGATTTTACAATTTGAGAGACCTGCAATTCACCCAGAAGACAATTTACCCGGATCAACATGACCTTATCCCAGGTTTTGCCACATTTGCTGAAGTCCAATCTGGTGACCCTAAAGGAAGCTCCTAAGAATCCTAATATTGCACCTCCCCGCTACAACCCAAATGCTCGATGTTCCTACCATTCCCAAACTCTGGGGCATGATAAAAATGATTGTTGGGATCTGAAAAACAAGGTGCAGGTTCTTATCGAGGCGATGGAGATTGAATTTGACCTTCCAGAGACACCTAATGTAATAACTGTGCCAATTCCCAAACATGGCCAAGGTGTCAATGTTGTTGATGAGGATCGGTTTGTTTCTTTTGTGGATGATTTAGCTACTCTTCTTCTAATTTCTAAAGAGAATCTATTGCGAGTCGGTTTATTTCCGGGTTGTGGTGAAGGTTTCCAATTATGTATGTCTCTACCAGATGGTTGTTTGTTATTGAAAATGGGTGTCTAACGCCTGATAATTAACAAAGAAATTATGTTCTAGAAAGTTCCCCTTGCAAGAAATTCGTGTGAAGATGTCTCAATAATTACCATTTTTGACAATCCTCCCAGGGTCTCCACCAAAAGACCCATCAGGATTACATCCGTTCCCAAGTTTGCTCCCTTGATCGTCACCCTTCTTGGGCAAATACTGTATTCCTCTGATAAAGTTGTTCCCTAGAATTATGGGGTTGACGTCTATTACCATGGCGTCAAGCAATACATATTGGTTTTTAAAGATAAAGTTGCTGAAGATACTGATCCTAACATCTACAACATCATTGGGACCAATAAAATTACAAGAAGCGGAAGAGTTTTATTTCCCAAAACCTCTCTGAAGACTGTTTCTAATCCTGTGATTATTCCTGCTGCTACCCCTGTTAGTACTCCCATTGCTACTCCTACTGTTATGCCTACTGTTATCCCCGCTACTTAGTCGGTCGAGACTCGAGGCAAAGAGGTACTGGTTGAGCCTGTCCGGGCGAAGGCCCATAAAGAAGTCATCCTTGAGGCTTCTAAAAAGGAAATGGAAGAGATATTGAAGATAATAAAGAAAAGTGATTATAACATTGTGGAACAGTTGGGGCAGACCCCTTCAAAAATCTCAATGTTGACCTTACTTTTATGCTCTAAAGCCCATGTTAAGGCTCTAGTAAAGTTCCTGAAGTCTGCTCATGTGCCTCAAGAGACTTCTGCTGATCAATTTGAGAATTGTGTTTTCAGCCTGACTGCTGATAATGGACTGGGTTTTTCCGAGGCTAATTTGACATCCAAGGGAAGAAAGCATAATGATGCCATGCATGTTTTCATTGAGTGCAGGGGCACTACCCTAGCTCATGTTCTGGTGGATACAGGTTCGTCGTTGAATGTCTTACCCAAGAATGCTCTGGACAGGTTAGATTGCGAAGGAATCACACTGAAGCCCAGTAATATTGTGGTGAGGGCCTTCGATGGTTCTAAAAGAATGATGCGTAGGGAGGTGGACATCCCTATCAAAGTTGTTACTCATACTTTTGACTCCACTTTCTATGTGATGGACATCCTCCCGTCTTACTCTTGTTTATTGGGTCGACCCTGGATCCATGGGGTTGGTGTTGTTACTTCTACCCTACATCAGATGTTGAAGTACCCAGTCAGTGGAAAAATTATCAAAGTCCATGGCAAGGAGGAATACATAGTGAGCCACCTGAACTCCTTCAGGTATATTGAAATGGACAGTGAGTTCATTGAGACCCCCTGTTAGAACTTTGAGGAGGTTTCACATACAGTTTCTGTGACCAAGACTGCTACTAGTGTTCCAAAGACTGTTAGACCTCCGTTAAAGATGGCTTCCTGGAAGGATGCCAAAGCAGTAGTTGAAGAAGGTGGGTGTACCATTTGGGGCCAACTTCCGGATATTCCCTACATATCTGACAAGTTTGGTTTGGGTTTTACTTTAGGAGCCCAGAGAGCTGTTCGTCATGCTCGCGCCAGGGGACCACAACTACGTATCAGCAACCATGGAGTCAATGCTCTGGAAGAAAATGATAGCGACTATGACATGGACAAGTGGGTCTTCCTAACTATCAGCGGTGGACTCCACAATTGGGAGGCCAAAGATTTTGTTCCTATTACTTTTATTCAACAGTAATTGTCTTTTTGCTTTTTTGGGATATGTAATATTTAAACAATTGAAACTCTAAGGCCTTGTGCTTTACCCGAAGCACAATGGTTTATTTGTGAGGGTTATCACGTCATATTCATATGTCATTAATAAATCATTGGACGTTTTGCATACAATTTTTATGCTCTCTACTTTTATTTTCTACTTTTTACTTTATCAAAATAGTTATGTTCTCTTACACACACCCACATATCAAAACTGCAGATCCACATCCACTCTGGATCCCATTGATAACGGTTCTGCTATTGCCAATTATTACTATGAAAATATGATCTACCAAGCCGAGGACGAAGGTGAGGAAGATTGTGAGGTACCAGGAGAACTTGCCAGACTGTTACAACAGGAAGAAAGGGCAATAGATTCTCATGAAGAGCCAGTTGAGACAGTTAACTTGGGTACTAAAGAGGACAGGAAAAAAGTCAAGATAAGTGCCGATCTGGAGCATAGTGTCAAGGAGTAGTCAATTCAGATGCTACATGACTATGTTGAGGTTTTTGTCTGGTCATACAAAGACATGCCAGGACTTGACACTGATATCGTGGTTCATCACCTACCGACAAAAGAGACATGCCCTCGAGTGAAACAGAAGGTTCCTCGTATGCGCCCTGAGATGTCAGAAAAGATCAAAGTCGAAGTCATGAAACAGATTAACGTCGGTTTCTTAGCTGTTACTTCTTATCCATAATGGGTTGCTAATGTCATTCTGGTACCTAAGATGGACAGTAAAGTACGTATGTGTGTGGATTATAGAGACCTGAATAGGGCAAGCCCTAAGGACGACTTTCCGCTTCCCCATATTGATGTTCTGGTTGACAAAATTGCACAGCATAAGGTATTCTCCTTCATGGATGGTTTCTTCGGGTACAATCAGACCAAAATGGCACCTAAAGATATGGAGAAAACGACCTTCGTCACACAGTGGGGCACTTTCTGCTATAAAGTTATGCCATTTGGGTTAAAGAACATCGGGGCAACCTATCAACGCGCCATGGTAGCATTGTTTCATGATATGATCCATCATGAGATAGAGGTCTACGTTGATGATATGATAGCCAAGTATCAGACTGAAGAGGAGCACCTTGATCATCTACAAAAGCTGTTTGAAAGACTGAAAAAGTACAAACTGAGGCTGAACCTGAATAAGTGCACCTTTGGAGTAAGATCCGGTAAGCTCTTAGGCTTCGTTGTTAGCAGAAAAGGAATTGAAGTAGACCCTGCAAAGGTTAAAGCTATACATGAAATGCCAACTCCTAGCACTGAGAAAGAGGTTAGGGGATTCTTGGGACGTCTGAACTACATTGTCGGATTCTTTTCCCATCTAACCGCTACATGTGAGCCAATCTTCAAATAACTGAAGAAAGATCAAGAAGTGAAGTCAAATGACGATTTCCATAATGCCTTTGACAAAATCAAAGAATACCTTCAAGAGCCTCTAATTTTAATGTCTCCAGTTGAAGGAAGACCTCTGATTATGTACTTAACTGTATTAGAGAACTCAATGGGGTGTGTGTTGGGGCAGCATGACGAGTCTGGTCGAAAAGAGCATGCAATATACTACCTTAGCAAAAAGTTTACCGACTGTGAAACAAGATACTCACTGCTCAAGAAAACTTGTTGCGCTTTGGCATGGGCTACTCGCCGACTAAGACAATATATGTTGACACACACTACCTTGTTGATATCTAAAATGGATCCTATCAAATACATCTTCGAGAAGCCCTCTCTATCCGGAAGAATAGCAAGATGGAACATGATCTTGACCGAATATGACATTCAGTATACAACCCATAAAGAAATTAAGGGAAATGTATTAGCTGATCATTTGTCCCATCAGGCTGTGGACGACTACCAATCCATGAATTTTGAGTTCCCGAATGAGAACATCATGTTAGTAACGGATTGTGAAGAACCTGGACCGGATGAAGGACCTGAAAAAGGATCCCGATGGACTATGGTTTTTGGCGGAGCTTCCAACTCACTTGGAAATGGCATCGGTGTTATGATCATATCTCCCGAAGGCTGTCATACTCCTTTAACTTCCAGGCTATGTTTCAATTATACCAACAATATGGCTGAATATGAAGCATGCATCATGGGTCTCAAAGCTGCTATCGACTTTAGGATCAAATTCTTGAGTGTATTTAGAGACTCAGCCTTAGTAATCAGACAAATCAAAGGAGAATGAGACACAAAGCATCCTAATCTCATCCCTTATAAAGAGCATGTGTTGACACTGATTCCACATTTTGAAGAAATTACCTTTGAGCATTTTCTACGAAAGGAAAATCAACTAGCGGAAGCGCTACCTACTATGTCATCCATGTTCAAGGTCAGGTGGGATAATGAAGCTCCTCAGATCACTATTGAGAAAATGGATGAACCCGCATATTGTCATGAGATTGATACCGAAGAAGTAGTGGATAAACCTTTGTTCCATGAATTCAAAAGATATCTCGAAGCCCAAGAGTATCCCTAGGGAGCTTCCATCAATGATAAGAAGTTCCTAAGAAGGTTCTCTGCCAAGTTCTTCCTCAGTAATGGGATCCTCTACAAGTGCAACCACGATTCTACTTTGCTTCGGTGTGTGGACAAGAGTGAGGCAGAAAAGATTATGGATGATTTGCACGGAGGTACCTTTGGAACCCATTCTAGTGGGAACACGATGGCTAAAAAGATCCTACAGGTAGGATACTACTGGTCTACTATAGAAGCAGACTGTTATCAGCATTCCTGAACTTGTCACAAATGCCAGGTCTATGCTGATAAAGTACATGTGCCTCTGGTTCCCCTAAACATCTTGACTTATCCCTGGCCATTCGCAATGTGGGGCATCGACATGATTGGGGAGATTAGACCTACAACTTCTAATGGGCACCGCTTTATCTTGGTTTCCATTGATTATTTCATGAAGTAGGTTGAGGCAGCCTCATATGCTTCTGTTACCAAGAACGTTGTGGCCCGATTTATCATACATAACCTCATTTGTCGGTACAGTATTCCAGAAAGAATCATTACGGATAATGGTACAAATCTCAATAATATTATGATCACCGAGCTCTGCACGCAATTCAAGATCCAACATCATAACTCTTATCCTTACCCGCCAAAGATGAATGTCGTTGTAGAAGCTGCTAATAAAAACATCAAGAAGATCATACAGAAGATGACGGTGACATTTAAAGCCTAGAACGAGATGTTACCATTTTCTCTTCATGGTTACCGCACCATAATGCGCATATCAACAAGGGAAACTCATTTCTCTTTGGTATACAGTATGGAAGTTGTCCTACCCATAGAAGTCCAGATCTCTTCCTTGAGAATCATGAAGGATGCAGGTTTGAATAAAGATGAATGGGTTCAGACTCGATTTGACCAATTGAACCTAATTGACGAGAAAAGGCTCGCGGCGGTCTGCCATGGCCAAATGTATCAAAAACATATGATTAAAGCTTTTAACAAGAAGGTCAGACGTCAAGTATATCAGGCTGGTGACCTAGTAATCAAGTGCATCATACTGCCGCAAGGTGAATCCCAGGGGGAAAATGGACTCCTATGTACGAAGGACCATTTATGATCAAGAATATATTTTCTGGTGGAGCCATGATCTTAACCACTATGGACAGTGACGACCTTCTGCACCCTGTAAACGCGAACATAGTTAAAAGATACATGCATGAACAAAGATCCACTAGGTTGACTATCCTAGGCAAAAATAAGGAAATCCCGGCGAACCAAAAGGGTTCGGGCAAAAATTAGGGATATACACATGAAAGAAATTTGTACACCCGGCAAGTCAAAAACCTGAAAAGGCGGCTTGGACAAAAAAGGGTATCCCGGTGGACTGGAAACCGGAAAGGCGGTCCAGGAAAAAGTTAGGGATTTAAAGCGTATAATTATGTCTCGTTGGATCACCTTACAACCAATCTTTAGTAACAACTATCAAGCTCAAGTGGTACTAATCAATCCAGTCAGCTTCAGACAAGCAGCAAAGAGATGAGACGCTCAAAGACAGAAAGGAAATAACAGAATGGGAACCCATTGGGATCATTTAACATAGCTATTTTTCTTTGTATTCTATTTTTGTATAGTTTTTATTCTTACAACGACATTCTCTTACTAGGATGTTCGTCTACCTGTACAAAAAATGCTTATTCAAATTAATACAAAGCTACCACTTTGAAAGTGCAAAACTATTTGTTTTTATTTTTCTGTTTTGTTTGCAAAAACGTCCAATGATTATTTTTGAACATATGCATTTGAATGTGATTACTGCTTACAAATATATGCATAAAAAACAGAAAGACAATTACTAGTGGCTTTAAGAAAAAGAGTAATGTCTAAAGGCCATCCACAAAATCCCCGCAGATATTGACTCCAACAGGTACAGAAGAAGAGGCATCTTACTATAAAAGTCACTGCCATATCCACAAAATATAGCCTAATGACGTCAGGTGTTCTTATATCCCCGGCGGAGCAAGAATCTCCCACTACTACTCCAACATCTAAGAAAGATTCCCCAGTGAAGTCGCCAAGCTTCTCAGGATTACCCAGCAGGATTTCACAAAATCCCCAAGCAGTTCACAGAGTTTCCCTTCCCCAACAGAGTTTATTCCTCTAATAATGGAAGATCTTCTCCCTGCAATTCAACTTCAAAAAAATTTGAATACCTACATTCTTCACCCCTAGCAACAATCAGGGATTTATTCTCCCTAATTCAACAACACTGCCATAGAACAACTGATACATTCATACATTGCATTCATACATCATTTTACAAACATCATAGCATATGCAGTACAAATGCATATATCACAATCTCATTTATTTTGAGAGCATCATGCAATTCATACATCATGACATCGCATGAAACTGGTTTTACCTTTTCAAATTAAATTAGCAGATAGACAAGCAATATCAACTTATACAGCAAGTCAAAGATTAATAGCTAAAAACAGACGGGGAAACTATCTATATGACCAACATTGCCAAGTTCCAGATTAATACTTGTAACAAGACAGGACAACTATCTGTGAACGATCAATTGTAGATTAATACCTGTAACAAGTTAGGACAACTATCTATGGATGATTGATTATAGATTAATGGCTGAAACTGGACAGGAAAACTATCTACATGAGCGGATCGAAGATTAATACCCGAAACCATCCGGGAAAACTATCTTTCTTTCTCATATGTCGGAGATTAATACCTGAAACATGCCAGGACAACTATCTCAACGACAAACAAAAAAAAGTTCCAGATTAATACATGTAATAAGCCAGGATAACTATCTGTGGACGATTGATTATAGATTAATGCCTGAAACCAGAAAGGAAAACTATCTACATGAGTGAATCAAATATTAATACCCGCAAAACAGTCGGGGAAACTATCTTTCTTTCTCATAGGTCAGAGATTAATACCTGAAACCAGCCAGGACAACTATCTTAACGACCAACAAAAACAAGTTCCAAATTAATACATATAACAAGCAAGGATAACTATCTGTGGACGACTGATTGTAGATTAATACCTGAAACCAGACAGGACAACTATCTACATGAGCAGATTGAAGATTAATTCTCGAAGCAAGATGGGAAAACTATCTTTCTCTCTCTTAGGTCAGTGATTAATACCTGAAACCAGACAGGAAAACTATCTACATGACCAGATGAAGCAATCCTACATGGGTTCCTTTTCAATCTCCAGATGCAGCTTTACATGGGCTCATCCTGAAGGAATCTTACACGGGTTTCTTCTCACAATCTCTAGGTGAAGTTCAGCACAGACTTGTCCTGAAACAGCCCTACACAGGCTCCTTCTAATATATTTCCAAATAACAGTTAACTTCATCCTCCCCGACAAGTTACTGTGAAGCCTGGAGTTCAACTAGAAAATAGCAAACTTTTCCAGAGATGATTCCTCAGTAGATCCATTGACAACTGAAGTTCCTAGACCCTATTCCCCACAGAGTTTTCCTCAAGCAGGAGAACAACAGAAATCAACATTCCCCAGTGGATTCCTCCTCAAACAACAGGAACAGGAATCCCCATAAAGAGACCTCTTATAAAGTGAGCATCTACTTTTGATGGCATCTTTAATCCCATCTCCGACAACTCTCAGTCATCTTCTCCAAATGGCATCTTAAAGCCCATTCCCTACAAAGTCAATGCTCACATCATGCGAGTGCAAATTTCTAGGCACTCTAGTGTTCAATCATCTTCCACCTTCAGATCGCGAAAGGCGAACAAGCCAATCTAAATCTTCAGGTTTAAGAAGATTGAACAGGGGCAGCTGTTGTACCCCAAAATTTTCCCTCCCTTTTTCTCAAGACATTTTCTCACAAGTATTTTCAAAAGTCTAAGTTCACACAAATACAATTGGATTTTTGGCTTTCAGGCATCAAATCAAAGAGGAGTAAGTAGCCTTTGATTTCAAAGTCTTCGATTGCATCTGAAATCCTTCAAGTTAGCCTTGAATTCAAAGTCTTCGATTGCATCTGAAATACTTCAAGTTAGCCTTGATTTCAAAGTCTTTGATCAAGCTTTGGTCCACCATCTTATGTTGGGTATTGAGCTCCTTCGAGCAAGCTTTGGTACACAAGATTTATTCCAGTAATGCCTCCTATGTGCTCAACGCATAAGACAAAGACCCATCTTCATGCTTGCCTTTGATCCACTAGGCAAAAGCTTCCTCATGCCTGCCTTGGATTCACAAGGCAAAGGCCCATCAACTTGCCTTCAATCTACAAGGAAAAAGGCCCCTTTCACTGGTCTTCGATTCATAGAGAAATGACCTCCCTCATGCTAGCATCCACAAGGCATTGGCTTCCTTTATGCTAGCTTCGACTGGGCAATGGTTCCCTTCGAAACTGCTTGCGTTGACTCTATCTCTGAACCCTTCAGCATATGGTTGCTACATTATCAGCACATATTGGTGGCCCATTCGAAGAAGGCACTAGGAATACAGGTGAGCTATTCAAAAGACACACAAAAGGGCCATTCGAAGGATATACATGTGATCCATTTGAAGGAGACACATAATTGTTGAAAACAAGTCTGTCTTATGATGAGTCTTGGTCTAAGATGCTTGCTGGACCAAAATCCAACATGCTTCCAAGCCCAAACCTCCTGCACAATCACATTCATGACAAAAGAAACTTCGACTGGCCGAAAAAGAGTTTTCGATTGGGTTAGTTGAAAAGTTTCAGATCAAGCTTCCAAGGAAAATAGGGGCTCAATCGAAGAAGCCCTAATGATGAGGATAGAAGCCATTCGAAGGAGGCAACTCTGGGCCAATTGAAGAGCAAGGATTAAGGGTATTTGAAGGATTCAAACATGTCCAAGTTCATCCAAAAGCTCAAAGGGGTAGGAATTCATCAAAAAAGGAAATCCTTTAATGTGTCTGATTTTGCCTTCAAAGCCTAGTTAATGGTTGTCCCTTGCCATTTCCATGCTATGACCGTCTCTCCATCTCCTATAAATACACAACACTTCTACAATCCAGGGACTACACGCACACGCTGCCTCATAAGCCACACCAAAATTCTCAAAAATCTCATAAGTGATCCAAAATCGAAGTAACCTTCAACAAGTGCTCCACTCACTCCCTGAAGTTTGCAGGAGGCGTTCCCAAGCACTAGGCAGGTCCAACATACACTTGAGTATGACTCATACAATCTACCTGTTGGTAATTTTCTTTCGATCTCAAACTAGCTAAGTATGCAATTTTTAAGTTCATGTTAATCATACATTCATGTTATTGCTAATGTTTGTTATTGCTTTCATGCGTTACATGCAAGATTAAGCGCAGGGGTGACATCGTGCCATTGCTTGGGCACGATCTACATTTTCTTTCGAATCTCAGGATTCATGACGTTGCAAGATGAAATGGCTTTCGATTCAGACCCAATGGATTCGAATTAGGATGATACAGCCATAGGCTGTTGAACCCAAGACTAGATTCGATCTAAATCTGGATTTTTGTTTAATTTCTCTAATAGATTACTTTTTTGCAAATCGAAGGAATATATCATGCACCTTCGACCAGCTTCCACATTGCATATAAAGGCAGCTCTAGGCTCCTTTTTGATCCATGCCTGCATGCTACAATATGCATAGTCTCCTGCACCATCCTCCCCTTTTGAATTTTGTTTTGCGTTATTTCCTTTTATTTAGTTTTATTTACTCAGCAAAATATTTATAAAAAAATCATAAAAATTAGGATTGGGTTTTATTAATTAAATTAATTTCGGAATTAATTAATTAATTAATTTTAACATATTTTTTAAAAAAATTAAAATAAATTAGAATTTAGGTTTAATTTTATCTTTTAATTTATTTTCTTGTCATAAAAAGGGTAAAACAAAAACAAAACAAAAAGATTTTATTCTTAGGATTTTAGACGTCTTTTCAAATTTACGCGTTATTATTCTTTCGCACTTCCTTTTATTACTGTAATTTTATATTAGGATGTAATAGATGATTAGTAGGACCTTGTACTACTTTCTTTCTTTTTCCCCCAAGTTTTTGGGCATGTAAATATCCCCTCCCCGAAGCTTTGTAATAGCGTAGGATTTACATTCATGCATTTTATTTTCTATACAATATTAACTGTTAGATGTATGGTAATAGGATTGTATGGTAACAAAATAAAAGCAACGCTAGTAAACTTAATGTAAAAGACAAAAATAATTGAATACAACATACCTTCACATATACACCTCTAGGGTACTTCCACTTTGGTTACCTTCGAAAAATAAAATAGTCATGTCCCACGAAAGTGGGGACGCTTTAACAAAGACCCTCGAATCAAAAGATCAAAGTTCCTCGATGACCCTTCGGTATTGCCTTTCGGTAAATGATCTAGTCCCTTAAACAAAATTTCTAAGGCGTCTCTATATGTTTCCTTTATGATTGTGCAATCACCTAAGAATGTCCCTCATACATCCAACGACAGGGCTACTTACTCATTAATAGTATGATAGTACTGTCTAAAGGAAAGGAGGAAAATAACCAACATTTCGAGTAAAAGTAGATAGTTGTTAGATTCTTTCTCAAAAACAAACTTTTACACTTACACAAAATCAACTTTCAAAAACATTTTCAAATGCTTTATCAACACTCTTGAGGACTGATACAAGAGTTATCATAAAGCAAATCGCCGCACTAAGGCATTTTCAAAAATACTTTTTCCAAACACATAAAAGCACAAGGTATTTCAAAATGAGCTAAGCATCTAAGAGCTCATAGATAACTACGGATGGAAAGGGTGTTAACACCTTCCCTTTCCATAATCTACCCCCCTTACTCAGAAAACTCTCGAAAGGTCTTTTTCCGTTCTTTTCACCCTTTCCTTTGTTGGATAAAAGAAAAGTCGGTGGCGACTCTTTCTTACCGCAAAATTTGCGAATACAAATGCAAAACTAGTAGAATAGTCGGTTTTGCCACCGTATCTCACTAAGCACCATTGCTTTACATTTCCAGACTATCTGTTTGTGCCTACACTGGAAGAATTCTCCAAGATACTTGGTTTTCCTATATTGGAGCAGGTACCTTTCACCGGTTTAGAATGAGATCTAACCTCTGAAGATGTTGTTGTAGCCTTGCATTTGAAGCCATCTAACATTGAGTCCAACTAGAAAAAAGGAGTGGAGTTAAGGGCCTCCTTACAAGTTTTCTAATGAAGAAAGCTCAGGTGTTCCTAGACGCTATGAATTACCATGCCTTTGAAGATGTCTTAGCTCTCTTGATCTATGGGTTGGTTTTGTTCCCCAATTCGGACCAGTTTATATATGTTAGTGCCATCAACATCTTCCTTGCTCACAATCCAGTGCCAATATTGCTCGGGGATATTCTACATTCACTCCACACTCGTACTATGAAGAAACGAGGAACTCTTATATGTTGTACGCCTTTGCTCTATAGGTGGTTTATTTCACACCTTCCTTGGTCAGTAATGAAGAATGAGTTAGGCTTAAGGTGGAACCAAAAGCTAATGTCTCTCTCTCACTCTGATATCTATTGGTGTCATCGCTCTCAAGAAAACATCTCTTTTATTGATCGCTGCGGAGAATTTCCTAATGTGTCACTCCTTGTCACTAGAGGAGGCATCACCTACAATCCTTATTTAGCTCTACGTCAGTTCGGTTACGCCTGGAGGGATGGTCCTCATGATATGCTCCTCCAGGGTATTGTGTTCAACTATTCAAATGATCCGTAAGGTTAGCACCAAAGGTTCATCCGCGCTTGGGGCATGGTTAAGAAGACTGATAGCAAGACTCTAGGGCGCAAGAACTCCATCCCTTTGGAACCATACCTCAAATGGGTGCGAGCTCGTGCTCAAAATCTTATGATGTCGTATGCTGCTATCCTAACAGTGATTTCAAAGCCTATTGTTCAAGGGGTTGAGTCTCGCATCATTCTTCATCCTGATATGCCAAAAAACATCAAATAATTGCAAAAGTATTGGATACATCTCAAAGAAGAATGAGATGCCTTTGAGTCCTAATTTTATGCCAGTGAGAAAAAGGTGTTGGAACTGACAAAGCAGCTTCAAGAAGAGCAAAATCTCAATGCCTACATCAACACCAAAAGGAAGGGTCCTTAGGAGACTTAGGAATCTTAGAAGTTTCTTATTTGTTATTGCTTTATAAAATTTGATTTCATTTTAACTTAATAATAAAAAGCCTTTGTTTCTATTTTGGTTAAAAGAGTTTAAATCCTATGAGGCCCTTGAAAACATTGCATAAGCATATCATGCATATCATCGCATAAACAGGTTTCAAAACAGGTTTCTTATCTTTTCGTTGTTTAATTCAGCAAAAAGAAATGGCTCTTGAACAAACAGTAAAGGATCTTCAAGCTCAAAACGCTCAGTTTCAACAAATGTTCCTGACTCTAGATAAGGGACAAGAAGATCTGAAAGCTCTTATCGTCAAGGAGAATACAAAGAAGGCAAAGAAACCGGCTCGTGTCTTAAATTTGGGAAGAAGGTTCAGAGGACCGGCTACGCGAGCCCTAGATTTCACAACCCTATCGAATGAGGGGTACAATCAAGAAGAAAAGCCAATAGAAGAAAACAACAACCCTGGGACTGATAAGGAAGAGGCTGACTACTCTGAAGAATAGTATCCTCCTGCTGATGATAAATACAAACAATTGGAGGATCGCCTCAATGCTATGGAGATTTAGAGGGTACTCGGGCTAGATTTTGAAGACCTAGGACTGGTCTCAGGAGTGGTAATCCTGCAAAATTTCAAGGTCCCCACATTTGCTAAGTATGACGGTGCTTGCTGTCCTAAGCTGCACTTAAGGTCATATGTCAGGAAGATTCAACCCCACACCACTAATAGGAATCTGTGGGTACATTTTTTCCAGGAAAATTTGGCAGGGACACAGTTGGAATGGTTCTATCAGCTGGAGGGAACCAATATCCTCAATTGGAAAGATCTGGCTGCTGCTTTCTACAAGTAGTACCAATATAATGCTGACCTCGCTCCAACTCATACACAATTGCAAAGTATGTCTGTGGGTTCCGGCGAAGTTTTCAAAGATTATGCCCAGAAGTGGAGGGACCTTGCGAGAAGAGTCCAACCTCCTTTGTCTAATAGAGAGATGGTGGACATGTTCTTGGGCACTTTGTCTGGTCCATTTTTCAACCATCTGATTGGAAGCTCTTCAGCTGGATTTACTGAGCTAATCTTGATCGGTGAGCGAGTAGAAGCTGGTATTAAGAGTGATAACATTCAGAGGGATGCATCCTCTAGTATAGTAAAGAAACCCTTCATTGGAAAGAAGGAGGTCAATGCTTCTTATGGCCAGAGAAATCAATACAAAACTGAACTTCGTCTGACGGTAGGGGCTGTTATAATCTCCAATCCTGCATTAAACCAACAACGAAACAATCAGTGCAGGCTGGATGCACCCATAAGACAGTTCGCCCGGATTAACATGACCTTATCCCAGGTTTTCCACACCTGTTGAAGTCAAATCTGGTGACTCTAAAGGAAGCTCCTAAAAATCCCAATACTGCATCTCCCCGCTACAACCCAAATGCCCGATGTGCCTACCACTCTAAAAGTCTGGGGCATGATACAAACGATTGTTGGGCTCTGAAAAACAAAGTGCAAGATATCATTGAGGAAAAGGAGATCGAGTTTGATCCTCCTAAGACCCCCAATGTTATAAATGCACCAATGCCCCAGCATGAATCGGGAATCAGTGCTATAAATGTTGTTTTCGCTACAGAAGATGCTGACAGCAATTATGGCCTGGATAAGTGGATCTTCCCAACTATCAGCGGTGCACTCAACAATTGGGAGACCAAATATTTTTTCCTATTACTTTTATTCAAGAGTAATTGTCTTTTGTTTTTTGGATGTGTAATATTTAATCAATTGAAACTCTAAAAGCCTTGTGCTTTACCCGAAGCATAATGGTTTATTTGTGAGGGTTATTAATTCATCTTCATATGTCATTAATAAATCATTGGACGTTTTGCATAAAAATTTTACGCTCTCTGTTTTCTTTTCTACTTTTTACTTTATCAAAAATAGCTATGTTATCTTACACACACCCACATATCAAACTGCAGATCCACATCCACTCTGGATCTCATCCGTAATGGTTCTGCTATTGCCAATTATGACTTTGAAAATCCGATCTACCAAGTTGAAGACGAAGGTGAGGAAGATTGTGAAGTACCGGGAGAACTTTCTAGACTGTTACAACATAAGGAAAGGGCAATACAGCTCATGAAGAGTCGGTTGAGACAGTAAACTTGGGTATTGAAGAGGATAAGAAGGAAGTTAAGATATGTGTCAATCTGGAGTATAGTGTCAAGGAGAGGTTAATACAGATGTTACATGATTATGTTGAGATCTTTTTCTTGTCATACGAAGACATGTCGGGGCTTGACACTGATATTATGGTTCATCGCCTACCGACAAAAGAAGATTTCCCTCTAGTGAAATAGAAGGTTCGTCGTATGCGCCCTGAGATGTCAGAAAAGATCAAAGTCGAAGTCATGAAATAGTTCAACGCCGATTTTTTAGCTATCACCTCTTATCCATAATGGGTTTCTAATGTTGTTCCAGTACCTAAGAAGGACGGTAAAGTACGTATGTGTGTGGATAACAGATACCTGAATAGGGCAAGCCCCAAGGACGACTTTCTGCTTCCCCATATTGATGTTTTGGTTAACAACACCGTACATCATAAGGTATTCTCCTTCATGGATGGTTTCTCCGGGTACAATCAGATCAAAATGGGACCTGGGGACATGGAGAAAACAACCTCTGTCACGCAGTGGGGAAATTTCTACTACAAAGTCATGCCATTTGGGTTAAAGAACGCTGGGGCAACCTATCAGTGTGCCATGGTAGATTTGTTTCACGACATGATCCATCACGAGATAAAGGTCTACGTGGATGACAAGATAGCCAGGTCTCAGACTGAAGAGGAGCACCTTGATCACCTACAGAAGGTGTTTGAAAGGCTGAAGAAATACAAACTTAGGTTAAACCCGAATAAGTGCACCTTTGGAGTAAGATCAGGTAAGCTCTTAGGCTTCGTTGTCAGCGGCAAAGGTATTGAGGTATACCCTGCAAAGGTTAAGTCTACAAGAAATTCCAACTCCTCGCACTGAGAAGGGGGTCAGGGGATTCTTGGGACGCCTAAACTACATTGCCGGATTCATTTCCATCTGACCGCTACTTGTGAGCCAATCTTCAAATTACTGAAGAAAGATCAAGAAGTGAAGTGGAATGAAGATTTCTAGATTGCCTTTAACAAAATCAAGGAATATCTTCAAGAGCGTATAATTTTAATGTCGTCGGTTGAAGGAAGACCTCTAATCATGTACTTAACACTATTAGAGAACTCAATGGGGTGTGTGATGGGGCAACATGACGAGTCTGGTCGAAAAGAGCATGCAATATACTACCTTAGCAAAAAGTTTACCGACTGTGAAACAATATATTCACTGCTCGAGAAAACTTGTTGCGCTTTGGTATGGGCTGCTCGCCGACTGAGACAGTATATGTTGACTCACACTACCTTGTTGATATCTAAAATGGATCTTATTAAATACGTCTTTGAGAAGCCTGCTCTCTCCGGAAGAATAGCAAGATGGAAAATGATCCTGACCGAATACGACATTCAGTATACAACCCAGAAAGCAATTAAGGGAAGTGTATTAGCTGATCATTTGGCTCATCAGGCTGTGAACGACTACCAATCCATGAATTTTGAGTTCCCAGATGAGAACATCATCTTAGTAACTGATTGTGAAGAACCTGGACTGGATGAAGGACCTGAAAAAGAATCTCGATAGACTATGGTTTTCGATGGAGCTTCCAATGCACTTGGCAACGGCATCGGTGTTGTGATCATATCTCCCGAAGGCTGTCATACTCCTTTCACTGCCAGGCCATGTTTCAATTGTACCAACAATATGGCTGAATATGAGGCATGCATTATGGGTCTCGAAGCTGCTATCGACTCGAGGATCAAATTCTTGAGTGTTTTCAGAGATTCGGCCCTAGTAATCAGTCAAATCAATGGAGAATGGGACACGAAGCATCCTAATCTCATCCCTTACAAAGAGCATTTTTTGACACTGATTCCACACTTTGAAGAAGTTACCTTTGAGCATTTTCCCCGAGAGGAAAATCAATTAGCAGACACACTAGCTACTATGTCATCCATGTTCAAGGTCAGGTGGGATAATGAAGCTCCTCAGATCACTATCGAGAGAATGGATGAACCAGCATATTGTCATGAGATTGATACTAAAGAAGTAGTGGACAAACCTTGGTTCCATGAAGTCAAAAGATATCTCGAAGCCCAAGAATATCCTAAAGGAGCTTCAGTCAATGATAAGATGTTCCTAAGAAGGTTCTCTGCCAAGTTCTTCCTCAGTAACGAAATCCTCTACAAGCGCAATCACGATTCTACCTTACTTCGGTGTGTAGATAAGAGTGAGGCAGAAAAGATTATGGCTGATTTGCATGAAGGTACCTTTGGCACCAATTCTAGTGGGCACACAATGGATAAAAAGTTCTTACAAGCAGGATACTATTGGTCCACTATGGAAGCAGATTGTTATCAGCATTCACGAACTTGTCGCAAATGCCGAATCTATGCTGATAAAGTACATGTGCCTCTGGTTCCTCTAAACGTCTTGACTGCTTCCTGGCCATTCGCAATATGGGACATCGATATGATTGGGGAGATTAGACCTACAACTTCTAATGGGCACCGCTTCATCCTGGTTTCCATTGATTACTTCACGAAGTGGGTCGAGGCATCTTCATTTTCTTCTGTTACCAAGAACATTGTGGCCCAATTCATCAGACATAACCTTATTTGTCGGTACGGTATTCTAGAGAGAATCATTACAGATAATGGTACCAATCTCAATAATACTATGATCACTGAGCTCTACACGTAATTTAAAATCCAGCATCATAACTCTTCTCCTTACCGGCCGAAGATGAATGGCGATGTAGAAGCTGCTAATAAAAATATCAAAAAGATCATACAGAAGATGATGGTGACATATAAAGACTGGCATGAGATGTTACCATTTGTTCTCCATGGTTACCGTACCACAATGTGCACATCAACAGGGGCAACTCCTTTCTCTTTGGTATACAGTATGGAGGTTGTCATACCCATTGAAGTCGAGATCCCTTCCTTGAGAATTATGAAGGATGCAGGTTTGAATAAAGACGATTGGGTTGAGACTTGACTTGACCAATTAAACCCAATTAACTAGAAAAGGCTTGTGGCTATCTACCATGGTCAGATGTATCAAAAACTTATGATTAAAGCTTTTAACAAGAAGGTCTAACGTCAGGTATATCAGGCTGGTGACCTAGTAATCAAGCGCATCATACTACCGCAAGGTGATCCCAGTGGAAAATGGACTTCTACATACGAAGGACCATTTGTGATCAAGAATATATTTTCTTGCGGAACCATGATCTTAACCACTATGGGCGGTGACGACCTTCTGCACCTGGTAAATGCATACATAGTTTTAAAGATACTACGCATGAACAAAGACCTGCTAGGTTGACTGGCCTAGGAAAAAATAAGGGCATCCCGTCGAACTAAAAGGGTTCGGGCAAAAATTAGGGATATACACATGAAAAAATATGTACACCCGGCAAGTCGAAAACCTGAAAAGGCAGCTTGGGCAAAAAAGGGTATCCCGGTGGACTGAAAACCCGAAAAAGCGGTCCAGGAAAAAGTTAGGGATTTTAAGTGTATATCTATGTCCCGTTGGATCACCTTATAGCCAATCTTCGGTAACAACTATCAAGCTCACATGGTACTAATTAATCCAGTCAGCTTCGGACAAGCAGCGAAAGAGATGAGACGCTCAAAGACATAAGGGCAATAGAAGAATGGGAACCCATTGGGATCATTTCACATAGTTGTTTTTCTTTGTATACTATTTTTTATAGTTTTCATTCTTATGACGGCATTCTCTTACTAGGATATTCGTCTCCTTGTACAAAAAACGCTTATTCAGATTAATACAAAACTATCTCTTTGAAAGTGCAAAATTATTTGTTTTTATTTTTCTGTTTTGTTTGCGAAAACGTCCAGTGATTATTTTTGAACATATGCATTTGAATGTGATTACCGTTTACAAATACCCGCATAAAAAACAAAAAGATAGTCGCTAATGGCTTTAAGAAACGGGATAATGTCTAAAGGCCATCCACAAAATGCCCGCAGATACTTTCTCCCATAAATACTTTCTCCAGTGGGTACAAAGGCAGGGGCATCCTACTATAAAGTTGCTGCCATATCCTCAGCATACAACCTAATAATGTCAAGTGTTCTTATATCCCCGGCGGAGCAAGAATCTTCAATTACTGCCCCGACATCTTAAAGAATTCCCTAGCCTGATTCACAAGCTTTACAGGATTCCTCAGCAGGATTTTAACAAAATCCCCAAGCAGTTCACAGAGTTTCCCTTCCTCAACAGAGTTTATTTCTCTAACGACAGAAATCCGCTTCCCAGCATTTCAACTTCAACAAAATTTAAAGACCTACATTCTTCACCCCTAACAACAATCAGGGATTTAGTTTCCCCAATTCAACAACACTGCAATAGAACAGCTGATACGTTCATATATTGCATTCATGCATCATTCTACAAACATCATAGCATATGCAGCACAAATGCATATATCACAATCTCATTTATTTTGAGAGCATCATGCAATTCATACATCATGACATCACATGAAACTAGTTTTACCTTTTCAGGTTAAATTATACAGCAGGTCAAAGATTAATGCCCGAGATCAAACGGGGAAACCATCTACACAATCAAGTGGTATGAACTCCTGAAACAAGACAGGTTTACCAACAAATACTGCAGGCCACAGATTAATGCCTGAAACTAGATGGGGAAACTATCTATGTGACCAACATTTCCAAGTTCCAGATTAATACTTGACACAAGACAGGACAACTATCTTTGAACAACTAATTATAGATTAATAACTGAAACCAGACAGGACAACTATCTACATGAGCATATTGAAAATTAACTCCAGAAATAAGTTGGGGAAACTATCTTTCTTTCTCTTAGGTCAGAGATTAATACCTGAAACCAGACAGGACAACTATCTCAACAACCAACAAAAACAAGTTCCAAATTAATACCTGAAACCAGACATGATAACTATCTATGGACGACTGATGGTAGATTAATACCTGAAACCAGACAGGACAACTATCTACGTGAACAGATTGAAGACTAATAGCCGAAACAAGATGGGAAAACTATCTTTCTTTCTCTTAGGTTAGATATTATTACCTGAAACCAGATAGGACAACTATCTCAACGACCGACAAAAGCAAGATCCAGATTAATACTTGAAACAAGACATGACAACTATCTGTGAAATAGCTGATTGTGGATCAATTCCCGAAACAAGACGGGGCGACTATCTACATGACCATCCTGAAGCAATATTACACGGGTTTCTTCTTATGATCTTCAGATGCAGTCTAACACGGATTCATCCTGAAGCAATATTACACAGGTTTCTTCTCATGATCTCCAGATGCAGTCTAACACGGACTCATCCTGAAGCAATCTTACATAGGTTTGTTCTCATATATCTCCAGATGCAGTCTAACACAGACTCATCCTGAAACAGTCCTACACAGGTTCCTTTACTACATTTCCAGATAGAAGTTAATTTCATTCTCCCCAGCAAGTTACTGTGAAGCCTGGATATCAACCAGAAAATAACAAACTTCCGTCTCTCCAGTAGAGCCTTGGACAACTGAAGTTCCTAGACTCTATTCCCCACAGAGTTTTCCTCAAGCAAGAGAACAACAGAAATCAACCTTCTCCAGCGGAGTCCTCCTCAGACAACAGGAACAGGAATCCCCACAAAGTGACCTCTTATAAAGTTAGTATCTACCTTGGATGGCATCTTTAAGCCCATCTCCGGCGACTCTCAGTCATCTTCTCTAAATGGAATCTTTAAGCCCATTCCCTACACAATCAACCATCACATCATCGTGTGCAAATTTCTGGGCACTCAAATGTCCAATCATCTTCCACCTTTGGATCACGAAAGGCAAACAAGCCAATCTAAATCTTCAGGTTTAAGAAGATTGAACAGGGTCAGCTGTGGTACCCCAAAATTTTCCCTCTCATGTTTTCCAAGATCTTCCCTTGCCTGGGTGGTTACAAACACTTGCTTAAAGAAAATAAAAATTTTGAAGATGGTCAAGTTTATTTCAATTGGCATCTTAATAAGTTACTTCGATTGGGCATCTAAAACCTTTCGATCATGCTTGATACATAAGCTTCAATTGGGTATTTGGACCCCTTCGATCAAGCTTTGGTCCACCAGCTTCAATTAGGCATTGAGTCTCCTTCGAGCAAGCTTTGGTCCACAAGTTTCATTCCAGAAGTGCCTCCTCTGTGCTTGCCTTCAACCCATAAGGCAAATACCTTCTCGTTATGCTTGCCTTCGATTCACAAGGCAAGAGCTTCTTTCATGTGTGCTTCGACCCAGAAGGAAATGACTTCCTCTGTGCGTGCCTTCAGCGCACAAGGCAAAAGGCTTCCTTCAACTTGCCTTTGATCCGTAAGGCAAAAGGCTTCCTCAGACTTGCCTTTGATCCAATAGGCAAAGGCTCCTTCAACTTGCCTTTAATCCAACAGGCAAAAGACCCCTTCAACTTGTCTTCGATCCACAAGGCCGAGACCCCTTCAACTGGTCTTCAATTCACAAAGCAATATCTATCTGCATGCAATCTTCGACTGGGAATTGTCTATCTTCAGGCTTGCTTTGACTCCACCTCTAAAACCCCTCAACATAGTTTCTACACTTTTACACATAGTATGGTTCATTCGAAGAAACATTCCAAAGGGTCATTCGAAGAAACATACAGATGGTGCCTTCGAAGGACATACATGTGATCCATTCGAAGGATACACAATTGTTGGAAACAAGTTTGTTTTTCCTTTTGATGAATTTGGCTCAAGATGCTTGTTGGCCAAAGTCCAACATGCTGCCAAGCCCAAGCCTCCTGCGTAATTGCATTCGAAGGAAATGAAAAAAGAAGCTTCGACTGGCCATAATGAAGTGTTCGATTGGGCTAGTTGGGCATTTTCAGAGCCATCAAAAGGAGCAGTTCAGAGCCAATCAAAGAACCATACATGGGGGAATTCGAAAGAGTCGGGGAGTGAAACATGTCCAGGTTCACTCAAGATTTAAAAATGGCAAGAATTATCCAAATATGGCAAACTTTCAATATGTTGGATTTTTTGTCACATGGCCTTGAAAGCCTTTGTCTCTTACCATACCTGCTTTTCTCCTAACTCTATAAATACAAGGTTAAGGACACATTGCCAAGGACACGAAAAAGGAACGAAAACATTTTGCCACAGAAATATTCTTGCAGAGACGCAAACACGCTTCCAGCAGGAGGAGACAGACTGTATCACGCAGAATACCAATCGAAGTTGCAGACACATTTCCAAATGAAGGCATTTTTTCCACACACACACGTTTCCCCACAAGAGCTCCACAAAACTTCCAAAGTTCCAACAAGGTTGTCAGAATCGAAGCACCCCATTGGTAACAAACCTTCGATCTTCATTTCAATTCATTTCATATGTACTTTAATTTTTATTGTATATTCATGTTGCATAACATTTATGATGGTTAGTGTGTTACATGTAAAGTCCAAAATAATAGGATACCTTTACTGAGGCATGAGAAATGGATTCTTTCGAATCTTCAATTCAGCTCAAATGGTGGAGAAGGATGTGTGCAGTCGAAAGGACCTGGGTTCGATACCCATTGTTGTACCCTAAAATTTTCTCTCTCATTTTACTCAATACATGTCCATTAAGATCCTCAATTTGCTCAAGGTTGCCCAAGAGTTGACCAGACAAACTCTTTCCTAAGGTAGTATACCCCAAATTAGGGTTTTTATTTTCATCAAGATGGGTGAACCACAAAGGCCAAATATTCTCTCCATGATATTAATAAGTTCTCAAGACCCTACATGTCGAGTTTCATGCCTTGCACAAGAAGTTTGCTCAGTCAACTGCCCAGATGCTTGAGAATCGACTATATTAGGTCAAAAGTCAACTGTGAACCACATACAGTAAAACCTCAAGATTTTTGGTCAACATCAACACTTTTAAGTGACTTCCATCATTTGATCAAGGGTTGATCATGATTCCTCAAGGAATGCTCCAAATTCATCAAAACTCAAAAGTTGCTAAATTAGGGTTTTGTAGGAAAAGTCAACCCAACTTTGACCAAGCATAACTTCTTCATAATTTATCAGAAAGTTTCCATCCAAAGCTCATTTTGAAGAGGATACAATTCCCTACAACTCATATTCAGCTCATAAGTTCAAAATATGCACCCACAAAAAGATATGGATTTCTACATTATGGGTCATTTTGAAAAGACAACAAAAACACCTTTTGGGTCAAGGCTTCATACATGAACATGGAAGATCCAATTGAGATGAAACCAAAAGGGTTTTTTAGGGGACATCCTAATATTTTTAAAAAGTCCAAGAACACCCTCCTAGGGTCAAAATTGAGAGACTTGTGCATTGTTAAAGTTGGCAATTTTTGGAAAATTGTCAAAAGTCAACATTGATCAAATTTGCATTTTTTCCAAAGGGGCCCAGGTTTTCTTTCTTGAAACATGTTTCTAATAGGACCCACGACCCCTGAGCTTTTCCACCTATTATTTTATTACTTTTATCATTTATTTTGATTTTTAATTCATTTAAATCAAAATAAATCAAATTAAATGGTAAAATAATGAAAACAAACCAAATCTTGGGATTTTTGTGCACATTTGGAGTCCATATACAGCTAGCATGATGATCAATACATGCAAGGCTCATTAGGGTTGGAAAAGATTGGATTGAAGCTTGTTTTAGAAAGATATCATACATGAACCAAATCAAATAACATTTTCATTATTTCTCAAGATATGATGCAATTTTGTTGACCTAATTCGTTCTCTTATATGTATTGAACAATTCCAAATCATAAGAACAAGGTTTGCAGCCGTGAAAAGCCAGGAAGAAAACTCAAAAATTTGGACAAAAGTGTGAGATCAACATCCATCTTAGAGCCATCCTCGGGGAGTTTCAAGGCTAGCAATACGTTCCTGGATATCTCAGGAAGCTCCTCCATTCATTTACAAGCCTCAAAGCATCAAGAATCATCACATTACAGTATCATGGTTTGCCACCCAAACTCAAATTCGATTTCTATCTTTTACGCATGATAAGTCCATTCTATCCATATATTCTTGTTCATAATCATGTTTGCAAGCTTTTTGTATCACTTAATTGTACTAATAGTGCAGGAATCCATATCCAACATTGTTAGGGTTTAAGAGCACGATTTGGGGATTTCTGATACAGGAAAAATTGGGCCATGAATGAGGTACCATGATACTCGTGAGACCAAGACGAGTTGATTGGTACCATCACAATTAATTTATCATGCTCGTACGAGATTTTTGAATTTTTTCAGGGCTGTAGTTACAGCAAACGTCCGTAGGTATAAGTCTTTAACCTAAGACGACGATTGCAGTGAAGAAGGTGATGCATGGCAGCCCATGACCGGTTGATTTGAATTTTCACACATTTTTCTCGACATCGTGCATTTTTATATAATATTATATTTTGTTTACTTGTATTAACAAAGGAACCAGCAGCGCAGATGGTTAGGAGGCACGCCTTTGATGCACACGTCCTGGGTTCGATCCCAGGCGTGTGCATTTTATTATTTTCCTAATTATTTCAGGCAAATCCAATGTGTCACTCCCTCACACGCCTTCCATGCAACCTCAATGCCCAACCATTGGATGCACTACTAGCCAGATCTCACGCTTCACCCCTGAATCTCCTTGGTACACCTCAGGTCAACGCTTGCACAAAATCTAGCGTGGTTGACTGGGCTTGGAGCTTAATGAGCTTGGAATTTCAGTTCCACACCCCCAGAATTACTAGTATACAGGCCCATATTCTTCTTTTCTTTATTATTTTCTTTTATTTTAATTGTTTGTTTAATTATTTTTTTCACCAAGTTAATTACCTTTTTTAAAAATCATAAAATCAATAAATCAAAAAATACCAAAAAAAGTTTTTTTTTATATAAGTATTTATTTTAATTTAATTAGAAATATAGGTTAAGTTAATTAAAATCATATAGAAACTAGGTTTTAATTTTACAATTAAATTTATTTTTTTCAAATACAAAAAACCAAAAATACACAAAATCTTGTTTTCATTGTAAAATATTTTATTTTCATGAAATTATTTAATTTAGCTAGATTAGGTTAATTTCAATTTCTTTTTCATAATTAAAAAGATTAGAATTAGGGTTTTAGGCGTACATAATTTAATCAATTCTTTTCTCAAAAATACAACCCAAACTATTTCTCAATTAGATTTTAGGGTTTTCAATTTTTCCTCGCATTTAATTTGTCGCGCGCTTGTTAATTATTTGTCCATTATTTTGTAACTGTTCAGGGTTTGTAATAGTTAACCTAGGGTTTTTATTTACTGTTTAAATCCCCGATTTTTGGTTATGTAATTAATCCCCCTCCCCGAAGCCTTTAATAGCTAGGGTTTTTTTTGCACTTTAAATTCCCGCAATCTTTAACTGTCTAGATGTATGGCTAATAGGATTGTATGGCAAGAATGTCTGAAAAATTAAAACGTTAGATCACCTAATGTGAAAATATTAAATAACTGAAATGAATCATATGCACATATTCACTCCTAGGGTTTACCTCACTTCGGTTGCCTTCGGTAAACAATCATTAAGCATAGGAGATTTTAGTGGTTTCCCTCCAGTCTAAAGAGATCAAAGTGTCCCGTTCGAATGTTGCCTCGGAAATGTTGACTCAGAAATGTTCCCTCGGAAAGATCTTAAGACTCTAGGGTTACTACTAAGGTTTTCTAACTATTGCTTTAGTGATTGTATTTGTCCCTCTCGAACGTCCCTTACAACTCTAACGACGGTGCTTCCTACTCCTTAATAGTAGGATAGCGCTGTCTAAAGGAAATAGAACGAACCATCCCTTTTTCGAGTAGGTAGAATCTTAAGTACTTGCTCAACAAAAACTGTTTCACACAAACACATTTTAAAAAAATATTCAAAACAAACTTCGTCACATCCTTGAGGACTGATACAAGGGTTATCACGAAGTAAAAATATTTTCAAGACAAACACACACAAGCAATTTGAAAAATGAGCAAGTACCTAAGAGCCTGTAGATAACTACGGATAGAAAGGGTGCTAACACCTTCCCTTTCTATAATCTACCCCCCGTACTCAGAAATATCTCGAAAAAAGGTTTTTTTTGTTCTTTTTCCTTTTCCATGATTGGATGAATTAAAAGTCGGTGGCGACTCTTGCTTACCGCGACATTTTGCAAACAAAAAACGCAAAACACAAAACCAGTATTAAACAGTCGGTTCTGCCACCGTATCACAGAACTGGAGACTCTGATGGGGACCAAAATAAAGTGGGGTTTACCTTAGGATCCAGGTCATTAAATTGCTTCTCTTGATTGTCTTGATTGATTTACTTTTGAGGGTTTTGTTTGGGGTTACTATAGATCCTACACCCGGATCTGGGGGCACTCATTAGGTAAACAGCAATAGATCATGGAGATTGTACAGCGTAGACCGATATGGTTTAAGCGATGGTTGTGTTAGTGTGGCACTTTGGTTGGTACCGGTATACTTCATGGGGAAACGAGGAGAATTCGGGGCCGCCGTGTGGTGTCGTAAAGCACTAACGGACCTTAGAACCTTAGTTGAATAAAATTGGCCATTAGAAAGTAGTGAGATAGGCGGCCTCGGCGTAGAGCTAAGAACTGGTTGATACTCGATGCTACACTCATTGAGATTAGACTTTCGGGATATTTTGGCTGCAAGAAAAGATTGAGAGCTAAAACAATGCCCGATAAAGGATGGTCAGTGATATTGAGAATCTCTAGAACCCGGTTACTTTTTAAGACAGGTCTGAAACCAACTAAACTTCAAGAGGGTATTAACTTTAACCTCATGCAAGCCTTAAACCTAAGGACTTGGTGTGACTTGATTGTGTTTGTTATACCTGTGTTTACTATACTTGTGGTTTATCATGACATCATGCATCATAACATGGCATCCATGCTTATTGCACTAACCATTTCAAAGACCAAGGGAATTTATCTTTGTTCTGTTTTGCAGATCATGGCTTCCGTTCGTAGAAACACTATCTGAATCAGCTTTGTGAAGATACTTTCCCAACTCAAAGAGCTAGTATCAAGGGTTTCTGAAACTTCTGCGTTCACTAAGAGACATGGTCAACTTCTCAACCTGGTTACTTCAAACTTTGACGAAAAGATGATGAGTGTACTCTTTCAGTTCTTTGATCCCAAACACCACTGCTTCACCTTTCCAGACTATCAGTTGGTGCCTACCTTGGAAGAATTCTCTCAGCTATTGGATATACCTATTCTTGAATAGGTACCCTTCACAGGTCTAGAAGAAGTTCCTAAGCCAGAAGTCATTGCCTTATTTTTGCACCTAAAATGGTCCGACGTGGTATCCAATTGGGAAACTAGAAGCAGAGTCAAGGGTTTTCTAGCTAAGTTTCTGATAGACAAAGCCTAGCTGTTTTGGGATGATATGGATTTTCTGGATTTTGAGGAGGTCTTGGCTCTTCTTATCTATGGTTTAGTTCTCTTCCCTAATCCGGACTCATTCGTAGATGTGAATGCTATCAAGATCTTTCTCTCTCGCAACCTGATGCCTACTTTGCTCGGAGATATTTTGCACACTCACCATACTCGTACCATGAGGAGAAGAGGGATTCTTGTGTGCTGCATGCCATTGTTGTCAAGGTGGTTTATTTCTCACCTCCCTAAGTCCATATTGATGAATGAAGAAGGTCTGGTTTGGTCACAAAGGATAATGTCGCTCGCTCATACGGATATTCTTTAGTGCTCTCGAGCTATGGAAAACACTGTTATTATTGACCGCTGCAGAGAGTACCCTAATGTCCCATTAATTAGTATCAGAGGGGGTATAACCTATAATCCTTGTTTAGATCTGCGACAATTTGGTCACGCTCTAAGGGATGGTCCCCCATGAGTTACTTATCAAGGGCATTGTATTCAACTATGAGGATGATATTCAAGGGTATCACTGGAGGTTCATACGATCTTGGGGAATGGTAAACAAATCGAGCGTCAGGGATTTTGGGCCAAAGACTTCCATTCCAATGGAACCTTATCTACAATGGGTACGAGCTTGTGCTCAGCAGCTTATGATGCCCTATGTGGCTGCTTTTCCAGTGATTGTGGAACCCACTACTGAAGAAGGCATTCCTTACATGGTTCTCTATCCTTACATGCCCACTGATCTTGGGGAATTACAGAGGTCTTGGATTCAGTTGATGAAAGAGCGGGATACTTACAAGGATCAATTCCATGCTTAGGAGAGGAAAGTTTTAGAGCTCACAAAGCAATTGCATGAAGAAAAAGGACTGAATGACTATCTTGGCACAAAGAGGAAGCATCCATGGGAATTTTGATGTCTTTTATAGTCTTAGATTTGTTTATTTTTAATTGTAACGCCTAAAAGGCATTTGAACTTCAAATTCAGTTAATAAAGTTTTATTTACTTTGGTTTGCAAATTTAAATTTCCCGAAGTCTTTGAAATCATTTCATGCGCATACCATTATCATACACATCATTACAGGTACCATTATAGGTTTCTCATCTCCTTCGTTGTTTATTTCTGCAAAAATTTCTTCCGAACAAAGCATTAAGGACCTACAGGCACAGAACGCCCAATTCCAACAAATGTTTATCAGTTTGGCAAAGGGGCAAGAGGATCTAAAAGCCCTTATTCTGAAAGAGAAGAAGAAAAAGAAGAAGCCTACTGGTATTTTGAACATGGGCCGAAGGTTTGGAGAGCTGTTGAAGTGACAAGTCGACCTGACCTCTTCATATAAGGAAGGGGAGAACCAAGAAGAAGAGAAGGACCTTAGTCCTGTAGTATCTGACAATGATACTGATTATAATGATGAACAATATCCTCCTGCTGAGGATAGATACAAATAAATAGAATACCGTCTGAGTGCCATGGAAGTTTAGAGGATACCTGGACTAGATTTCGAAGAATTGGGATTGGTGTCGGGAGTAGTCATCCCGTAGAAGTTCAAAGCTCCAGTTTTTGCCAAGTATGATGGGGTGTCCTGCCCAAAGCTCCATCTCCGCTCTTATGTCAGGAAGATTCAGCCCCACACCAATGATAGAAAGTTGTGGGTGCATTTCTTTCAAGATAGTTTGTTAGGGACTCAACTTGAATGGTTCTACCAGCTGGAGGGAGCCAATGTCCGAAACTGGGAAGATCTGGTTGATGCTTTCTACAAGCAGTATCAGTATAATGCCGACCTTGCTCCCACTCATACTAAACTCCAGAGTATGTCCATGGGTGCATGTGAAGGTTTTAAAGATTATGCACAAAAATGGAGAGACTTAGCTGGGAGAGTTCAACACCCATTATCTGATAGGGAGTTGGTTGATATGTTTCTAGGGACACTATCTGGTCCATTTTTCAATCATATTATCGGCAACTCATCAGCTGGTTTCACTGAAGTGATCCTAACTGGGGAAAAAGTAAAAGCTGGGATTCGAAGCAGAAAAATACAGAAGGATGCCTCGTCAAGTTCAGTAAAGAAGCCTTTTACTGGTAAGAAGGAAGCTAGTGTCGTTTATAGCCCGAGGGGCCAGAATAGGGCTGAACCTCGTCAGACAGTAAGTGTCGTGATGATACCTAGACCTGTAATTACTCCACAACGCAACAATCAACAAAGGGTGGAAAGACCACAACGGCAGTTTACCCGTATCAACATGACATTGGCTGAAGTTCTACCTCATCTGTTGAGATCTAACTTGGTAACCTTGAGAGAGGCTCCCAAGAATCCAAATACTACATCTCCCCGATATAATCCAAATGCCCGGTATGCTTATCATTCTGAGAGTCCTGGCCACGATACAAATGACTGTTGGGCTCTGAGAAACAAAATACAAGACTTGATTGAAGCCAAGGAAATAGATTTTGATGCTCAAGAGAAGCCAAATGTTATAACTACTCCCATGTCTAAGCAAGACCGTGGAGTCAATGCTATTGATACTGATTTGTTTGTTACCTTTGTCGATGAAGTATCTACTCCTCTCATGATTGTCAAGAAGAATTTTCTATTGGCCGGTTTATTTCCGGGTTGTGGTGAAGGTTGCCACATGTGTTCGCTTCTACCTTCTGGTTGCCGTTTGCTGAAGTTAGGTGTTCAACGCTTGATAGATAGCAAAGAGATTTTGTTCGAGAAGAATATGATTCCTGTTGTTCCAATTGAAAATGTTGCCATTATAACCATTTCCGCCAATCCTTACAAGGTTTCCTCGATAAGATCTGTTAGGATTACATCTGCTCCAAGAATTGCTCCGCTGATAATCATTATTTCTGGTCTTGTCCCGTATGTCTCGGACAAAGCTGTCCCATGGCATTATGGTGCCGATGTGTACTATCATAGCATAAAACAAGATTTGAAAGATGAAGAAGTTGATCCGGATATTGATAACATTGTCGGAACCAGCAAAGTTACCCGAAGTGGAAGGGTCTTCTCTCCCGAGATTTCCCCTAATATTGTTAACAAGCCTATTGTCATTCCACCTACTGTTCCTGCTAGTACATCCACTATTGTTCCTGTTTTTACTCTGGTTATTACTCCTGTCGGCGAATCGTCTGATACCTGCGGCAAAGAGGTTGCAGGTGAGCCTTCCCGGATGGAGGCGCCTAAGAAAGTTGTTGTGGAAGCCTCTAAACAAGAAATAGAGGAAATACTGAAAATCATTAAGAAGAGCAACTACAATGTGGTCGAGCAGCTGGGGCAGACCCCATCGAAGATATCCATGTTGTCTTTATTTTTGTCCTCTTAGGCCCATGCGAAGGCTTTGATCGCATTCCTCAAAACCACGCATGTGCCGCAAGAGACTTCAGTTGATCAGCTCAAAGATTGTGTGGCCGGCCTGACTACTGATAATGGGTTGGGCTTTTCAGATGCGGATTTGACACCAAAGGGAAGGAAACATAATGATGCTCTGCATTTCTCGATTGAATACAGGGGCACCACTATGAATCATCTGATGGTAGATATTGGGTCTTCACTGAATGTTCTGCCGAAGAAGGCATTAGACCGGTTGGATTGCGAGGGTTTGACTCTAAAGCCTAGTAACATTATGGTAAGGGCTTTTGACGGATCAAAGAGAATGGTGCACTGGGAGATGGACATCCATGTCAAAGTAGGTTCTCAGACTTTTGGGTCCACTTTCTATGTGATGGATATTAGGCCATCATATTCTTGTTTGTTGAGTCGTCCTTGGATCCACGGGGTTAGGGCAGTTACTTCCACACTCCACCAAATGCTGAAGTATCCGGTAAAAGGGAAGATTGTCACAGTGCAGGGTGAAGAGGAGTATATGGTGAGCCACCTCAACTCCTTCCGCTACGTAGAGATGGACGGGGAATTCATCGAAACTCCTTGTCAGAATTTTAAAGAGGTCCCTCATATCTTGGCATCAACTGAAACTACTAACATCAAACCTCCTTCGAGGATGGCTTCTCTCAAGGACGCCAGGGCCGCGGTTGAAGAAGGTGGGTGTGCTAATTGGGGTCGGCTCCCCAATTTCACTCAGAAAACTGACAATTTTGGTTTGGGATTTACTGCAGAGGCTCAAAGGGCTGTTAGGCACGCTCGGGCTGGACGACCTCCCCTACGCATCAGCAATCGTGAGATTAACGCCATTGAAGACAGTGAAGAGGACTCAGACATTGACAGCTGGATCTACCCAATTACCAACAGTGGACCGAGTAACTGGACAACTAGGGACTTCATACCTGTTTCTTTTATTCCGCAGTAATTGACCTATTTGTTTTAAGCTTTGTAATAAACAATTTGAAACTTTACGGCCTGGTGCCTTGCCCGAGGCACCTTGGCTTTGCTTGTGAAGACTATTATTTGTCATTTCATATATCATTAATAAAGCATTGGACGTTTCTTGCATACAAATTTTGAGCTCTTTGTTTTTCTTTTCTGTTTTTCACTTTATCAAAACAGTTATTCTCTTACATACACTCATGTATCATAATGCAGATCCATATCCACTCTGGATCCCATTGATAACAGCTCTGCTATTGCCAGTTATAACTTCAAAAATCCGATCAACCAAGCCGAGGATGAAGGTGAGGATGATTATGAGGTGCCTGGAGAACTTGCTAGACTACTACAGCAGGAAGAAAGGGCCATACAGCCTCATGAAGAGCCGGTTGAGACAGTGAACTTGGGTACTGAGGAAGACAAAAAAGAGGTTAAAATAGGTGCAAATCTGGAGCTTAGTGTCAAACAGAGGTTGATACAAATGTTGCATGACTATGTTAAAATCTTCGCCTGGTCCTATGAAGACATGCCTGGTTTGGACACTGATATTGTAGTACATCGCCTGCCGACTAAAGAAGACTATCCTCCAGTTAAGCAGAAGGTTTGTCGTATACGCCCTGAAATGTCAGAGAAGATCAAGGCAGAGGTCATGAAACAGTTCGACGCAGGGTTCTTAGCTGTCACTTTGTATCCACAGTGGGTTGCTAACATCATTCTGGTACCTAAGAAGGACGGTAAGGTACCAATGTGTGTGGATTACAGAGATCTGAACAGGGCAAGCCCCAAGGATGACTTCCCACTTCCTCACATTGATGTTCTGGTCGACAACACCGCGCAGCACAAAATCTTCTCCTTCATGGATGGTTTCTTTGGTTACAACCAGATCAAGATGGCTTCTGAAGACATGGAGAAGACAACATTCGTTACACAGTGGGGCACCTTCTGCTACAAGGTGATTCCTTTTGGGTTGAAGAATGTTGGGGCAACATATCAGCGCGCTATGGTCGCTTTGTTCCACGACATGATTCACCATGAGATCAAAGTTTATGTTGATGATATGATAGCCAGGTCTCAGACTGAGGAAGAGCACCTAGATCATCTCCAGAAATTGTTTGATAGGTTGAAGACATACAAGTTGAGGTTGAATTCGAACAAGTGGAGCTTCAGGGTAAGATCTGGTAAGCTTCTAGGCTTCATCGTCAGTGACAAGGGTATTCAGGTGGATCATGAGAAGGTAAAGGCCATACAAGAGATGTTGGTTCCCCGTACAGAGAAAGAGGTTAGAGGTTTCTTGGGACGTCTGAATTATATCGCCAGGTTCATTTCACATTTGACTGCTACTTGTGAGCCAATCTTCAAGCTTCTGAAGAAAGATCAAGTGGTAAAGTGGAATGATGAATGCCAGACCACTTTCGAAAGAATCAAAGAATACCTTCAAGAACCGCTAATTCTGATGCCTCCAGTTGAAGGAAGACCATTGATATTATACTTGACAGTGCTAGACAATTCAATGGGGTACGTGCTGGGGAAGCATGATGAGTCTGGACGAAAAGAGCACGCCATTTACTACCTTAGCAAAAAGTTTACCAACTGTGAGACCCGATACTCATTGCTCGAGAAAACTTGTTGCGCTTTGGCATGGGCTGCTCGCTGGCTGAGACAGTATATGCTGACTCACACTACCTTGTTGATATCAAAGATGGATCTGATCAAGTATATTTTCGAGAAGCCCGCTCTCTCCGGAAGGATAGCAAGGTGGCAAATGATCTTAACCGAGTACGACATATAATATACGACCCAAAAGGCAATAAAGGGGAGTGTATTGGCTGATCATTTGGCTCATCAGGCCGTGGGTGACTACCAGTCTATGAATTTTGAGTTCCTGGATGAGAATATTATGTTGGTAACTGACTACGAAGAACCTGGACCGGATGAAGGACCTGAGAAAGGATCCCGTTGGTCTATGTATTTTGATGGAGCTTCGAACATGCTGGGTAACAGCATTGGCGATGTAATCATATCTCCTGAAGGTTGTCATAATCCGTTCACTGCCCGATTATGTTTCAACTGCACCAACAATATGGCGGAGTATGAAGCATGCATCATGGGTCTTCGAGCTGCTATTGACCTGAGGATTAAGTTCTTAAGTGTATTTGGGGATTCTGATCTGGTGATAAGTCAGATCAAAGGCGAGTGGGATACGAAGCACCCGAATCTCATTCCTTACAAAGAGTATGTACTGACATTGTTCCCACACTTTGAGGAGGTAACCTTTGAACATTTCCCACGAGAGGAGAACCAGTTGGCGGACGCGCTAGCTACCATGACTTCTATGTTCAAGGTTAGATGGGACAATGAGGCTCCCTAGATTACCATTGAGAGGTTGGATGAACCAGCACACTACTGCGAGATCGATACCGAAGAAGTGGCAGACAAACCCTGGTTTCACGAAGTCAAAAGGTATCTCGAGGCTCAGGAGTATCTCGAAGGGGCATCTGTCAACGACAAGAAGATTCTGAGAAGGTTCGCTGCAAAGTTTTTCCTCAGTAATGGGATCCTCTATAAACGCAACCATAAATCCACACTATTACGGTGTGTAGACAAGAGCGAAGCAGAGAGGATCATGACAGATCTACATGAAGGCACCTTTGGAACCCATTCCAGTGGACACACGATGGATAAGAAAATCCTACGAGCAGGATATTATTGGTCCACTATGGAAGCCAATTGTTATCAGCACTCTCAAACTTGTCATAAGTGCCAAATTTACGCTGATAAGGTGCATGTGCCCCCGGTCCCCTTAAATGTCTTGACAGCTCTGTGGCCCTTTGCGATGTGGGGCATCGACATGATCGGAGAGATCAAACCTACTGCGTCTAATGGACATCGTTTCATTCTGGTAGCTATTAATTACTTTACGAAGTGGGTTGAGGCAGCTTCCTTTACAATAGTAACCAAGAACTTCGTGGCACGGTTTATCCGACATAATCTGATCTGTCGATATGGTGTGCCAGAGAGAATTATTACTGACAATGGTACGAATCTCAAAAACACAATGATCACTGAGCTCTGTAAATAGTTCAAGATACAGCACCATAATTCGTGTCCTTACCGGCCAAAGATGAATGGCATTGTCGAAGCAGCTAACAAGAACATCAAGAAGATTGTACAGAAGATGACAGTGAAATATAAAGACTGGCAAGAGATGTTACCATTCGCTCTTCATGGGTATCGTACCTCAGCACGGACATCGACAGGGGAAACACCCTACTCTCTGATATATATGGCATGGAGGCAGTCCTACCCATAGAAGTCCAGATACCTTCTCTCAGGATTATGAAGTATGCGGGTTTGAACAAAGACGACTGGATCCAAACCCGGCTTGATCAACTGAATCTAATCGATGAGAAGAGACTTACTGCTATCTTTCATGGTCAGACGTATCAAAAGTGAATGATCAAGGATTTTAACAAGAAAGTCAGACGCCAGGAATATCAAGTTGGGGATCTGGTGATCAAGCGCATCATACTACCGCATGGTGATCCCAGGAGAAAATGGACTCCCACATACGAAGGGCCATTTATGGTTAAGAACATTTTCTCATGAGGAGCTATGATTCTAACCAACATGGATGGTGACGAGTTTCCTCACCCTGTCAATGCAGACATAGTGAAAAGATACTACGCATGATCAAAGACCCGCTAGTTCGACTGGCCTAGGAAAAAATAAGGGCTTCCCGGCAAACCAAAAGGGTTCGGGCAAAATTAAGGGATGGAAATGAAAAAATTTGTACACCCGGCAAGTCGAAAACCCGAAAGGGAGGCTTGAGCAAAAAAGGGTATCCCGGTGGATTGAAGACCCGAAAAGGCAATCCCGGAAAAAGTTAGGGATTAAAGTGTATCACTATGTCTCATTGGATCAACTTTCGACCAGACTTCGGTATCAGCTATCAAGCTCAGACAGCGCCAATCAATCTGATCAACCTACGACTAAGTAGCAAAGTGATGAGACGCTTGAAGATATAAAGGCAATAGCAGAGTTGGAACCCAATTGGGGTTGTTTCACATAGCTATTTTTCTTTTTTTACACAAATTGTATAATTTCTATCTTTCGGCGGCATTCTCTTACTAGAACGTCAACCTATTTGCACAAAACTCCTATTACAGGCCGACTTCAAAATCAATACAAATCATTTTCACAAGAAACTTTAATCTCTTTTTCTTTTCCTGTTTTGTTTTGCAAGAACGTCCAATGATTTATTTTCGATATATGCATTTGAAAATGATTTCTATTCATAAATATTTACATAAGAAATAAAAGACAATTACTTGTAATTCCAGAAACAGGGAAAATAAGAAGTGCCAAACCCGACGGTTCCTCTACCCAGCAGGTATCGGGATAAAGTCATGATGGGGGACATAATTATGGGTATGTGCATTCCCCACAGAGTAAAAGTATCCAAAGGCATTGATGTCAGCTTTCCCAAAACAGGACGTAACTATCCCCAACTGAGGCTCATAATCGCGGGTGAGTCTATAAATTTCATTCACCAAGTAGAGTTTATTTCTCCAAGAGAGCTCGTTATCTCCAGCAACGGAATTTCATCCCCAGCTGAGTTTATTTCCTCTAGACCGGAAGGTCTACCAATAGAGTATCTCTTCCCCCAAAGTCTGGCCCCGCAGAGTTATTCTCCAGCATCTCTTCTCGGGAGAATATTCACAAATCTCAAGTAACCGTCAGAGATTTATTTTCCCAGACACGAGCATACCCCGATAGCATTTCATGAACATACATCATGAAAGACGCATACATATCATATACAGCACAATCTCATTTATTTTGAGAACATCATTTCGCCCTACATTTCATACATCGCATATAATTAACCCTGATATTTTTTTTCAGGAAAAGACGATTAGCTTCAATGAATCCAGTAGTTATACAGATCACATCTACCGACAACTAATGGAAACCCAGTTCCTGAAATTAAATTGGTCAACTAATCTACATTATCATATCGAAGCAACCTTACCCTGGTTCCTCCTGAAGTTTTACACAAACTTATAACCTTACCCCGGTTCATCCTGAAGTTTTACACAAACTTATAACCTTACCCTGGTTCATTCTGAAGTTTTACACGAACTTATCACAAAGTAACCTTACCCTGGTTCCTCCTGAAGTTTTACACAAACTTATCTCAAAGTAACCTTACCCAGGTTCATTCTGAAGTTTTACACGAACTTATCTCAAAGTAACCTTACCCTGGTTCCTCCTGAAGTTTTACATGAACTTATCCCAAAGCAACCTTACCCAGGTTCCTTCTCGGTTCAGATGTAGTTTTACCCAAACTCCTCACAAAGCAACCTTACCCAGGTTCCTTCTCACAGCCCTACTATCCTTTTCATATCGAAGTAACCTTACTACCCAGGTTCCTTCTCACAGCCCTACTATCCAGGCTTTTCATATCGAAGTAATCTTACTATCCAGGTTCCTTCTTGTAGCCCTACTACTCAGGCTTTCATATTGAAGTAACCCTACTATCCAGGTTCCTTCTTGCAGCCCTACTACTCAGGCTTTCATATCGAAGTAACCCTACTATACAGGTTCCTTCTCGCATCCCTACTATCCCAGCTTTCATATCAAAGTAACCCTACTATCCAGGTTCCTTCTCACAACCCTACTATCCAGTTTTCATATCGAAGTTACCCTACTATCCAGGTTCCTTCTCGCAGCCCTACTATCCCGACTTTCATATCGAAGTAACCCTACTATCCAGGTTCCTTCTCACAGCCCTACTATCTAGGTTTTCATATCGAAGTTACCCTATTATCCAAGTTCCTTCTCATGACCTTACTATCCAGGTTCCTCATCTCCTATCTCCAAACAGCAGTCCACAACACTATAAGACCGGGACCTAATCAAACACGATTGGTTTCACATTTCCCTAGTAGAATAACGGACAACTGAAGCTCCTAAAATTCCATTCCTCTCAAGACAAATACCAACATTCCTCAGCAGATTCTTCCTTAAACAATAGCAACAGGGACTCTCGTCAAAGGAATATCTCAGGAAATCCACATTCTCTAGATGGCATCTTTAAGCCCATCTTTAAATCAAAATAAATCAAATTAAATGGTAAAATAATGAAAACCAACCAAATCTTGGGATTTTTGTGCACATTTGGAGTCCATATACAGCTAGCATGATGATCAATTCGTGCAAGGCTCATCAGGGTTGGAAAAGATTGGATTGAAGCTTGTTTTAGAAAGATATCATACATGAAGCAAATCAAATTACATTTTCATTATTTCTCAAGATATGATGCAATTTTATTGACCTAATTTGTTCTCTTATATGTATTGAACAATTCCAAATCATAAGAACAAGGTTTGCAGCCGTGAAAAGCCAGGAAGAAAACTCAAAAATTTGGACAAAAGTGTGAGATCAACATCCATCTTAGAGCCATCCTCAAGGAGTTTCAAGGCTAGCAATACGTTCTTGGATATCTCAGGAAGCTTCTCCATTCACAGTTTTCCTCCCAAACTCAAATTTGATTTCTATGTTTTACGCATGATAAGTCCATTTTATCCATATATTCTTGTTCATAATCATGTTTGCAAGCTTTCTGTATCACTTAATTGTACTAACAGTGCAGAAATCCATATCCACCATTGTTAGGGTTTAAGAGCACGATTTGGGGATTTCTGATACAGGAAAAATTGGGCCATGAATGAGGTACCATGATACTCGTGAGACCAAGACGAGTTGATTGGTACCATCACAATTAATTTATCATGCTCGTACGAGATTTTTGAATTTTTGCAGGGCTGTAGTTACAGCAAACGTCCTTAGGTATAAGTCTTTAACCTAAGATGAAGGTTGCAGTGAAGAAGGTGATGCATGGCAGCCCATGACCGGTTGATTTGAATTTTCGCGCATTTTTCTGGGCATCGTGCGTTTTTATATTATACTATATTTTGTTTACTTGTATTAACAAAGGAACCAGCAGCGCAGATGTTTGGGAGGCCCGCCTTTGATGCACACTTCCTGGGTTCGATCCCAGGCGTGTGCATTTAATTATTTTCCTAATTATTTCAGGAAAATGCAATGCTTCACTCCCTCACACGCCTTCCATACAACCTCAATGCCTAGCCATTCGATGCACTGTTGGCCAAATCTCACGCTTCTCCCATGAATGTCCATGGTACACCTCAGGTCAATGCTTGCACAGAATCCAGCGTGGTTTACTAGGCTTGGAGCTTAATGGGCTTGGAAATTCAGTTCCACACCCCCAGAATTGCTAGTATACAGGCCCATAATCTTCTTTTCTTTATTATTTTCTTTTATTTTAATTGTTTTGTTTAATTATTTTTTTCACCAAGTTAATTACCTTTTTTTAAAATCATCAAATCAATAAATCACAAAATACCAAAAAAAGTTTTTTTTATATAAATATTTATTTTAATTTAATTAGAAATATAGTTAAGTTAATTAAAATAAAATAGAAACTAGGTTTTAATTTTACAATTTAATTTATTTTTTTCAAATACAAAAAACCAAAAATATACAAAATCTTGTTTTCTTTGTAAAATATGTTATTTTCATGAAATTATTTAATTTAGCTAGATTAGGTTAATTTCAATTTCTTTTTCATAATTAAAAAGATTAGAATTAGGGTTTTAGGCGTACATTATTTAATCAATTCTTTTCTCAAAAATACAACCCAAATTATTTCTCAATTAGATTTTAGGGTTTTCAATTTTTCCTTGCATTTTATTTTCCGTGCGCTTGTTAATTATTTGTCCATTATTTTGAAACTGTTCAGGGTTTGTAATAGTTAACCTAGGGTTATTATTTACTGTTTAAATCCCCGATTTTTGGTTATGTAATTAATCCCCCTCCCATTAGCCTTGTAATAGCTAGGTTTATTTTTCGCACTTTAAATTCCCGCAATCTTTAACTGTCTAGATGTATGGCTAATAGGATTGTATGGCAAGAATGTCTGAATAAATAACTGAAATGAATCTTGTGCACATATTCACTCCTAGGGTTTACCTCACTTCGGTTTCCTTCGGTAAACAATCATTAAACATAGGAGATTTTAGTGGTTGCCCTCCAGTCTAAAGAGATCAAAGTGTCCCGTTCGAATGTTGCCTCGGAAATGTTGCCTCAGAAAGATCTTAAGACTCTAGGGTTACTACTAAGGTTTTCTAACTATTGCTTTAGTGATTATATTTGTCCCTTTCGAATGTCCCTTACAACTCCAACGACAGTGCTACCTACTCCTTAATAGTAGGATAGCGCTGTATAAAGGAAATAGAACGAACCAACCCTTTTTCGAGTAGGTAGAATCTTAAGTACTTTCTCAACAAAAACTGTTTCACACGAACACCTTTTCAAAACAAGTTTTCAAAACAAACTTCGCCACATCCTTGAGGACTGATACAAGGGTTATCACGAAGTAAAAACATTTTCAAGACAAACACACACAAGAAATTTGAAAAATGAGCAAATACCTAAGAGCCCGTAGATAACTATGGATAGAAAGGGTGTTAACACCTTCCTTTTCTATAATCTACCCACCGTACTCAAAAATATCTCGAAAAAAGGTTTTTTCTTTTATTTTTTCCTTTTCCATGATTGGATGAAATAAAATTCAGTGGCGACTCTTGCTTACGGAAATATTTTGCGAACAAAAAACGCAAGTCGCAAAACTAGTATTAAACATTCGGTTCTGCCACTGTATCACACCTATGCCTTGCAATTTTGTTTTCTCTAACATTTTATGCAGATTCAATGCTTCCTGGCTACACACGCTCACTATACGCCATCAAGTGCAGCCCATCAGATGCACATCTGATCCGTATCTAATGCCCAGAGCGCACAACCTCACCATAGGCCCTCCTGAGGATCTCAACACCATATTCAACGCCAGCCTGGGCCATCTCCTGATTTGGGCCTAACAAAACCCAATTCACACCCCCTTAACTCTTCTTACGTCTCGGGCCCATTTTTATTTATTTATTTATTTCATTTACGGTTTTGATCCTTTTTTTATAGTTATTTAATCAGTAAATCAAACATAAAAAAACAAAAATATATTTTAGGATTTTCTTAATTAAACTTAATTTTTGTAAAATAATTTATTTTGACTTTTCTTATTTTAAAATCAATTAGAATTAGGACTAATTTGTTTCAATTCTTTTCATAAATAAAAAATGCTAAAATGCTAGATTTATTTTAGATTTAATTTTTGTTAATAATTTTACTTTCTTTCTCATTTTTACTTAATTAGATTTAATATAATTTAAAAATTTTCCCATAAAACAAAGAAAAAACAACAAAAAGATTTTCTTTCAACTTAATAACTTTTAGGGTTTTACATGTTATTTCCATTACGCCCGCATTTATTTACTTTCGCACTTTTTCATATTATTGTAACTTCCTACTGGGATGTAATAGACAATAACTAGGACTTTTATATTTTTGCTGCTTTACTTTTCCCTGTTTTGGACTATGTAATTAATCCCCCTCCCCGAAGCCATGTAATAGCTAGCTTTAATTTCCGCACTATAATTTCCTGTACATATATCAATTGTTTAGATGTATGTTAATAGGATTGTATGGCAAGAACATAAAATAAAACGCTAGCAAACCTGTGATACGGTGGAAGAACTGACTGTTTTTGGAATGTTAGTTTGCGATTTGCGTTTGTTTTTGCAAAATGTCGCGGTAAGCAAGAGTCGCCACCGACTTTTATTTTATCCAACAAGAAAAGGAAAAAAGCACAGAAAAATTGCTTTTTCGAGATATTTCTGAGTACGGGGGTAGATTATAGAAATGGAAGGTATTAGCACCCTTTCTATCCATGGTTTTCCATGGGCTCTTAGGTACTTGCTCATTGTTTTCAAAATTGTTTTCTTTGTGTTTGTGGGTTTGAAAAAGTTTTTGTTTTGACTTCGATTTAACTCTTGCGTTTGTCTTCAAGAGTGTAATGAAGTGTTTTTGAAAACTTGTTTGTAAAAGAGTGTAAGTGTGAAAAAAAGTTTGTTTTGGATGAGCAAGTATCTAAGAACTAATCTACCTACTCAAAAAAAAGAACCGTTCTATGTTTATTTCCTTTAGACAACGCTTTCCCACTATTGGTGAGTAGGTAGCACCGTCGTTGGAGTTTGAGGGTCAATTCGAAAGAGGGACATACGGTCACTAAAGCAATGTTAGGACGTCTTAGTGGTAACCCTAATGTCTTGGATCATTCATCTGAGGCAACGATATCCGAGGAAACCTTTCCGAGGCAACTTATGATCTTTTAGACAATAGGGAGACCTCTAAAATAACCTATACTCAATGGCCGTTTACGAAGGCAACCAAGTAGGGTGCACCCTAGGAGTGCGCATGTGCGAGTGTGTTGATTTTAGATTATTTTTATCTTTGCACATGTTTTGGGTGATCTAACTGTTTTAAGATTAAGCATTCATTCTTGTCATGCAAGCCCTATTATCAAACATCTAACAGTTGAATATTTGCAGAAATTAAAGGTGCGGAAATTAAACTAACTATTACAAGGCGTCGGGTATTTACATCGCCAAAAAAACAAACCCTTTGAAATTTAAAAGCGGAAAAAATAAATAAATGTCCTAATTAAAATTATTACAAACCGGGAGCAAATACAATAATTGAATAAAAAAATAAAGCGCGTGAGTAAATTGAATCGAATGCGAAATAAGGATTTTGACCCTCCTAATTAAAAGAAAATATTTTTATTGTTTTTATTTTTTAAGAAAAGAAATTAAATCCTAAAGTTAAATGCTAAATTAAATTAGTTATTAAATTAATTAATGAAAAATAATTAAATGTCATATTTTTTTGGATTTTTTGATTATTTTAGGAAAGAAATAAAATAATTAAATTAGTGTTAAAACCTAGTTATTCTAATTGATTTTTAATTATTTGCAAAATAAATGAAAGCTGTCTAAAATTAACCTAATTAAATTAATTGATTTTTTTACTAAAATAAATATCCTAAATTTAATTTAACATAAAAATATTTTTTGTGATTTTTTTGATAAAAAGAAAATTAATTTTGGTTAATAAAATAAATAAAAAGATAATTAAATGAAAATAAACAAAATATAAAAAAGAGAGAGATGGGCCTGAAAGTGGTGTGCCAATAGCAAGAATCTGGCCCATTTGTGTTGGTCCATTTTGACTTTCTGCAATTCGGTGCGTTGCGTTTGACCGGCCCTTTGGTGCACCCTCAGTGGTAGCCACCAGATTTGGCCATCTAGCCATATGGCGTGTGGATGACGAAGGAACATGATGGACGTCAAACTCATGCACGCATTGGATTTCCTGTAATAAAATGAAATAGAGAAATAGGGGGACCTGGGATTCGAACCCAGGTCCTGAAGGGAATTTCCAATGGCTTGTAACCAGCTGGGCTGTTGGTTGTTTTTGTATATATGCCAATAATCAAATATAATATAAGAAAAAACGTTAGAGGACAATTGCAACAAAAAAAAACGCGCCAGATTCGAATAAGCCTATGGGGGAGTGACACGCCTTCATCCATGTTCTTGGATCGTGGCTAAAAGTTCAAAGACCTATACCCACGGACAGTGTCCGTCGCTACAAATCATGTTCGTTCCAAAATCTCCTACAAGCCATGAAATGATATCTAAGACCATGGTTGAGGTCGTCTCATCCTCCTGATTGCAACCATGCCCATTATGAAGGCTAATTGTTCCTGAAATAAAAAGCCCTAAAACCAAATACGAAACCCTAACAATGGTGGATTTCGTTACAGACCATTAAAATGCAATTGGGTGATGCCAAAAGTTTACAAATGCTTCATAGGTTAAAAATATGTCATTAATTTACACTATGGATGCAAGCATAAAGTTATTCGAATTCAAGAAGATAGTGATACAGTTGCGGACTTACAGTGCATGGGAGGGCTTGAAAACACCTGCTTTGGATTGCTTTCGCTTGTGGAGACTGCCAGGAAACGATTGGGAACGTTCACAACCCTTGAGAATGCTTCTAAGTGGGACTTTGATCTCACACTTTTCTTTGATTTTTTCGAATCTGATTCTTGCTCTGAGCTTGATTTCTAACCCTGATTTTGATCTGCACGTAACCCTTATGTAACAAAGAATGAATCCAAGTCCATAATTGATCCAAATCTCACTCCTTTAATCCTTTTTGATTTGATTTGATTTGCTTCTTTAAATCTTTCCAAAATTGGTCCAAATCCAATCTCTTTGTACACATATGGCTTGATGAGAATTTGATGATGGATAGCTGTGATTTAAGACCTGAAATCATCATAAAATCTCTTGTTATCAATGTTTTGGATTTTTATTTGATTTATTTTGATTTAAATCAAATTAATTCAAATAAAAATCAAAATAATTAATAAGAATATGATATGGACAAGTGGCAAAGGATAGAGCACGTGGGCTATGATTCCAACTCAAAACAAGTGAAAAAGAATGGGCCCATTTGGCAAAATTTGAAGTTTTGGGGATAGTTGACTTTTGGCAATTTTGCAAGAATGGTCAACTTCAACAATGCATAACTTCCTCAGTTTTGACTCTATGGAGGTGTTCTTGGACTTTTTAGAAAGCTTGAGATGTCATATAATCAAACCTTTTGGTCTCATCTCATTTTGATATTCCATGCTCAAGTATGAAGCTTTGACAAAAAAGGTGTTTTTGTTGACTTTTCAAAATGACCTATAATGTCCAAATTCATAACTTCTTGTGAGTGCATATTTTGAACTTGGGAGATGAAGATGGATTGTAGGAAATTTCATGCTCTTCAAAATGAGCTTTGGATGGGTCATTTCTCATAAAGTATGAGAAAGTTATGATTGGTCAAAGTTGAGTTGACTTTTCCTACAAAACCCTAATTTAGCAACTTTTGAATCTTGATGAATTATGAGCAATCCTTGATGAATCATGATCAACCCTTGATCAAATGATGAAATATACTTCAAAATGAGAATGTTGACAAAAATCTTGAAGTTTGACTGTATGTGGGTCACAGTTGACTTTTGCCCTAGCATAGTCGATTTTTGGACCTTTTAGCAATTGACTGAGCAAACTTCCTCTACAAGGCTTGAAACTTGACATGGATGATCTTGAGAACATATTAGGACATTGGTGAGCACTTGGGATCATTTGAACTCAGGTATCTTGATGCAACATGAAACCCTAATTTGGGGTAGACTGTCTTAGGAGAGAGCTTGTCTGACTAACTCTTGGACTACCTTGAGCAACTTGGAGATCTTTCTTGCAATGTTTTGAGAAATATGGGAGGGAAAATTTTGGGGTACAACAAAACCTAACATCAAAGACAAATAATTGAACATAACTCACTCTCACATGCGCACCTTTAGGGTACCCCCACTTTGGTTGCCTTCGGAAAAATAGTCACGACACTCGAAACGTGAGAGATTTTAGTGGCTACCCTCTGGTTTAAAAAGATCATAAGTCCCTCGATAACCCTCTCAATGTTGCCTCGGTAAATAATGATCTTAAAACCCTAGGTTAGTTACTAAAACTTCTTGCCCAGTTACCTTTGTGACTATAATACGTCCTTCGAATATCCCTCAAACATCCAACGATAGGGCTACCTACTCACTAATAATAGGATAGCACTGTCTAAAGTAAAAGAGGAAAAGAACGACCCTTTCGAGTAAAGTAGACAGTTTCTAGATGCTTGCTCAAAAATAAACTTTTACACATACATAAAACACTTTCAAAAAACATTTTCAAAACGCTTTATCAACACTCTTGAGGACTGATACAAGAGTTATCATAAAGAAAATGGCCTCACTATGGCATTTCAAAAATACTTTTCAAAACACACAAAGCATAAGGTATTTCAAAATGAGCTAAGAATCTAAGAGCCCTAGAAAACTACGGATGGAAAGGGTTCTAACACCTTCCCTTTCCATGATCTACCCCCCTTACTCAGAAATAATCTCGAAAGGTATTTTATGTTATTTTCACCCATTCCTTTGTTAGATAAAAGAAAAGTCGGTGGCGACACTTGCTTACCGTAAAATTTGTGAACACAAACGCAAAACCAGTATAACAGTCAGTTCTCCCACCGTATTACACCCAAGAAGGTCGAAGATACACATACTCTTCATCCCCAGTAACAGTCAGGAATTTATTTTCCCCAAACAAAGATGTTTCTCGAGTTTACAAATACACTTCAACAACATTTCACATTCATACGTCATTTACGAACAACATAGCATATGCATAAAAAACGCATATAGCACAGTCTCATTTATTTTGAGAACATCATTATGCAATACATTTCATACATCATGACATTTCATACAACTAACTCTTTACCTTTTCAGGAAAGATCAGTCAACAGGAAAACATCATCAACTACTTATATGACCAGACAATCTTCTTAAAGGCTACATCTGACAAATGGCTACTTAAGCAATTTTCTCAGAAGTTCTTTCTCAAAGAAAACATTTTCTGGCTCAGTTTAAATCAAACATAGATTTATTCTGATACTTCTTCCAGATAATAACGAGCGTGGATATCTTATGGCTCATATTAGATCGAGCGTAGATCTATTCTGATACTTCTCCCAGTTGAAGATGGTCGTAAACACTTTCTGGCTCAGATTAAATTGAGTGTAGATTGATTCTGATAATTCTTCCAGTTAAAGTTAAGCATGGATATCTTCTGTCTCATATTATATCAAGTGTAGATCTATTCTGATACTTCTTCTAGTTGAAGACATTCATAAATATCTTCTGGCTCAGATTAAATCAAGTATAGATTTATTCTGATACTTCTTCTAGTTGAAAGTGATTATAGACATTTTCTAGCTCAGATTAAATCGACCATAGATTTATTCTGATACTTCTTCCAGTTAAAGTTGAACATATACATTTTCTGGCTCAGATTAAATCGACCATAGATTTATTCTGATACTTCTTCCAGTTAAAATCAGACGTAAACATCTTCTGGCTCAATTTAAATCAAGCGTAGATTTATTCTGATACTTCTTCCAGTAGATACTTTCTGGCTCAGATGAAATCGGCCATAGATTTATTCTGATACTTCTTCTAGTTAAATTCGAGCATAAAAATATTCTGGCTCAGATTAGATCGAGCATAGATCTATTCTGATAATTCTTCCAATTGAAGATGGTCGTAGACATTTTCTGGCTCAGATTAAATCGAGTGTAGATTTATTCTGATACTTCTTCCAATTGAAGTCTACGGTTAATTTGGATGGCATCTATAAGCCCATCTCAAACGACTCTCCATCATCTCTCTAAATGTCATCTATAAGCCCATTCCAGGTGCAATCTACCAACAACATTACTTCTTGCACATGCGAGTGCAAATTTCTGGGTACTTAGGTGTTCAATCATCTTCCACCTTCAAGTCACAAATGGCGCACATGCCAATCTAACACTTCAGTTTTAAGAATATTGAACAAGGGAAGTTGTTGTACCCTGAAATTTTCCCTCCCATTTTCTCAAGACATGCTTTCAAGGGTTCTCTAATACTCAAGAATCTCAAGGGTTGGCTAGTCAAGAAGCTCCTCCTAAGCCAAGGGTCTACAACTAGGGTTTTGAATTTCTCAAGGAAATTTTGGTTACCAAGTTCTAAAATGATTTACATGGTTCTCCATAAGCCTCCAACAAGGTTCATGTCAAGTTTCAAGTCCTACATCACAAGTTTGCTCAGTCAATGGCTCAGATGATTGAAAATCAACTGTATTGGGTAAAACGTCAATTATGGTCAACATACAGTCGAACTTCAATATTTTTGGTCAACATCAACATTTTTAAGTGATATTCATCATTTGATCAAGAGTTGATCATGATTCCTCAAGGAAAGTTCTTAAATCATCAAAAGTCCAAAATTGCCAAATTAGAGTTTCCTTAGGAGAAGTCAACTGAACTTTGACCAAGCATAACTTTCAAATGCGTCATCAACTTTTCCCCAACCAAAGGCCATTTTGAAGGAAATTCAATTCACTACAATTTTGTATTTATTATCAAGTCCAAAAAACGCTTCATGTAAAAGATATGAGCTAATACATCATAGGTCATTTTCAAAAGTCAACAAAAAGACACTTTTTGTCAAGATAACTTACATCAAGGTAAAGTCTCTAAATGAAAAAATGATAAAAGATAAATTGTATAGGACATCTTGAGATTTTAAAAAAGTATAATATCACCTTCAAAAGATGAAAAATTAGCAAGTTATGAGTTTCGCAAGTTGGGAAATTTTGAGGAAATACATGAAATGCAAAATCTGCAAACTTGAAATTTTGGACTTGTGGCCTAACCTTTTGGGCTTCAAACATACCCATGTCCTTATGAGAGACTCCTAAGCTCACTCCTACCATGTCTTGTATTTTCTTATTATTTTGTTTGTATTTATTTTTCTTTTATTCAAATAAATGCAAAAATAAATTAAATAGAGTATAAAGCAAATGGGCCAGGTGCATGGAGTGGTCTCTTAGATCCCAATACAGCTTATGACAACCCAACAAACATGCCATATTCGTGCAAGGTTTCAAAATGGCAAGAACAAACTCAAAATGGCAAGTTTTCAAATGTTTGATTATTATTTTCAAATATGGTTTGATGACTTGATTCTTGCCATATTATTGAAGCCATTCCATTCCTCTATATATACGCAAGCCAAACTGATGCAAAGGACATGAATCATTGCTTAAGAAAGTCTCTCAAAAATCACCAAAAAATTCAAAAGTTAGGGCAAACACAAATTGTGGTTTCCAGTCAGCTTCAACCATTTTTGGGCATTCAGTCGCCTTCCTGAGGGTACCATGGATTCAACCAGGTCCTCATTCAAGCCTAAAGGTGACCAGATACCGTCACTACGATCCCACCAGTGAGGTAAGGATTTTTACTTTCAAATCTCAATTTGTATGTGCTTTTAACATGATCTTTCTGTCCAAATGTGTTTGCTAGATCATATAGAACAGGTTGGCATGAACACATGCGAGGTTAGATGTCCCCTATGATAGATACCATCATTATGGTTTTGAAGAACAGGTTGCTCATATCTCTGTAAATATTGGGTTTCATACCAAACAAATGCCATAGTTGAATTCGCAACATATGATTTAGGGGGGTAGGTTGAACCTTGGACTTTGATCTTATTTTTTTCGCATGTTTTCTTTTTTTGCCGATCGGAGAAGAAGGAGTTAACCACCGTGAGGGGTGGTCAGACTCGCCTGAGAGTTTACATGGCATCAAGCCATATTGTGATTCGTTGGTTCAAAAACAACAAGGGCCTGCTATGCACGCGTTTGTTTGATTGGCCAATATTAATTTCCTTTTTTAAATATAATGTTTGGAATTGATTCATGTACCGGATGAGACAGTCGTTCCAACGGTAGGAGGAAGCATGCAAAGGCTTTGGTGTGCCAGGGCAGGGGATCAATCCCTACATCTGGAATTTTATTTTCTAACATTTTCCTTGCAGATTGAGTATGAACAAGCCCAACACGCGCACCATACATCTCTAGTCTTTGACCGTTAGATCTCATTAAAGATAGATCCAACACATCAATTGCACACCCCATGGTGCACCTTCTGAAAGCCACCCTCACTGGATCCAGTGCAGACCTGGGCTTTGTCCAGTTTGGGCCTATATTTTTGCTTCTTTCTCACCCCCATTTTACTTGTTTGCAGGCCTATTTTAATTTCCTTTATTTTGTTTTAATTAACATTTTCTTTTTTTAAACAGTTTTATTTTAATCAACAAAAATCATAAAATCATAAAAAATTAGATTTAGGTTTTTAATTAATTAACTTAATTTTTTACAAATAAAAAATTAATTTAATTACTTTTATTTTATTTTATTAATTAAAAATTAACTAGAATTAGGTTTAATCACTAAAAATATTTTTCTAAATAAAAAAAAACAACAAAAATATTTTCTTAAACCTTTAGAATTTTTTAGGTCTTAAAAATCTTCTCTTCTTCACCATCTCCGCGCGTTCGTTTATTTTTTTTGAATTAATATAATTTTATAACTGTCAAAGGGATGTAATAGTTTAAATCAGGGTTTATTTACCTTTTTCCCATTTTATGGTTTGTACTCCCCATCCCCAAAGCGATGTAATAGCGTAGATTATTTCCTGCATTTTTATTTTCTTTACTTGTATATATTTAACTGTTAGATTAATTAGGCGTGCATGGTAAGACATAAAAAACAAACGTTAGAAAACCTAATATCAAGACAAATAACTAAAAACAAAACACCTTGTACACACGCACCTCTAGGGTGACCCTCACTTGTTGCCTCAGATTTAAAACAGTCATATCCCTCAAACACGAGACACTTTAGCAAAGATCCTCTGGTTAAAAGATCGTAGTCCCTCGATGACCCTTCGATGCTGCCTCGGTAAATGATCTTAGTACCTTAGGATAATTTCTAAAGTGTCCTATGAGTTACCTTTGTGACTCTACGATGACCCGCGTCTGTCCCTCAAAACATCCAATGATAGGGCTACCTACTAACTAATGGTAGGATTGCACTATCTAAAGGAAAGGAGGAAAAGAACAAGATCTTTTGAGTAGGTAGATAGCTCGTCGCTGCTTGCTCACAAACAAAAACTTTTCTCACATACACACTCTCTTTTTTAAAGAATATTTTCAAAGACAAAACACTTTGTATGCATTCTCAACGATACGAGATTCATTACAAAGTTCGTCGCACTAAGGCACTTTTCAAAATATTTTTTCAAACACACATACACAAAAGCATTTTCAAAGTGAGCTAACGATTAAGAGCCCGTAGATAACTATGGATGAAAAGGGTGCTAACACCTTCCCTTTTCATAACCTACCCCCCTTACTCAGAAATATCTCAAAAGTTCTTTCCTGTTCTTTTCACCCTTTCCTTTATTGGATAAAAGAAAAGTCGGTGGCGACTCTTGCTGACATTTGCGATAAAACGCAAAACCAAAAGTCAGTTCTCCCATAGTATTACACATATAACCAGAGATTTTGTATTTTTCAATTGTCATCATCCTCCCTCAAATATTTGCCTTAGCAAGTGATTTTAAATAAAGTTTGCTATCATAATGCGGGAAAACAAAATTATTATGAGTGAAACTAATGGATTACTTCAAGACAAACATACTCATTGCATTAAGATTTTCATTTCAAAATAAACAGGTTTTAACAAGAAAGTAGTGCAAAACAAACAAGAAAAATTACACATAAATATGCTGAAATACAAGGATAATCGATGTTGAAGAGGCTTGACTCTGTCTGGACTTGTTCGTTCTTGAGGCTCACTTAGGCAAGGACTTCAGTTTATGCGTAAAACACATGCAGTGAATGTGATTGTCTTGGAATCAATGAGGTCTTGAACTTTGTCTCAAAATACTCTACAATCCTCAATTGAGTGTCCAGATTTCCCAGAATGGAACTCGCATCTGATGTTGACTTCATATCCTAAAGGAATTCCCTTATCTCAACCAACTAATGGTGGAGAAAATGAGGAAGTAATTATTGATATGGAATGGGAACTAGGTCCCACTTTCTTTTCAGCTTTCTTAGCCTCTGATGTTTCTTCTAAGAGCAGTTCTATTCACGCATCTTCCTCTTTTGATTTGGCTGAGGAATAAGCAGAGCTTGATAGTGTGGAGGCTCTAGAACCTAAGATTGTGGAGCGAGTTGAGGTGGACCCTGGATAGAAGACGAAATTAAACTTTTCTCCTGCAGCAGTAGGAGTAGGATTGTTTTGCATATCTTTGGGCGTGAACTCAATTACCTTTGAATCAATAAGATCTTAGACTTTATACTTTAAACCTATGCAGTTCTTAATATTATGCATAGGTTCCCCAGAGTGGAATCCACACCTAACGTTAATATCATAACTAGAAGGCCATTTTGCTAGTGGAAGTGGTGCAAGATTCCATAGCTCAACCAATTGAAGCTTGGGCAAGTGAGGAAGCAGCTGAGCATATGACATGAGAATAGGATCAAACTGCTTCTCAGGCTTCTTCTTCCTTTTTTTATATGTATTTCCCCTTGGATCTACTTCGGGAACAAGAATTGGTTGTTGACAAGGAGGTTTTAGAACACAAGGTTGTGGAAGAGATCCACGAAGTAGCCTTTGATCTGAAGGAGATCCCAAAGGATGGTGAAAAGCAACAACTTTGTTGCAGCAGGAAGTATAGGATTACCTTTCTTCTTTAACATTGTCCTCGGAATTTCCATGACCATGCTCATCTGAGTCTTGAATTGATTGACTTCCTCCTTCAGAAGTTCCTGACCATAGCCCATATTTTGCATGTCTATCATAAAATGACCCAACTGGGTCCTTATCTTAGACAGTTCCCCATGTAGTTTCTTCATTGCTAGTCTTTGGTTGTTGTTTCGAGTAGTGTATCAGTGAGAAGTCAGGTTGCCATTTTCTAAAGAGAAAACCAAAGATCAGAATAGAACTCCACTTGTTATGAATGTGTGCATGAAATGTATGAATGTATATGGAAATGGCATATTCAAGTTTTAAGAAAGAGATAATTAACAAAAGGTGACATTTAAGATTTTAGTACAAAGTCAAGAGTTTAAATGCTACAAAATACAAAGAAAAGAAATCTCAATCAACAAGCCTGACAGTGATCATTAAAAATACAAAGAACAAAACCCTAAGATGTTTCCCTAAAATCTACATTAGGAAGGGTACCCCAACCTAGATTATCATACTCCACTTTGGGCTTCTTTGAAGAGCTCCTTTGTTGCTTTGTTTTTTGGCTTCTCAATCAGCTCTTGATGAGTATATCTCTTCTTTTGATAATACTTTTTAGATGATCAATCTCTTCTTAAAGTTGAAGGCTGTAAAAATCTTATTTTTGAGCTTCATCTCTAGACTTCTTGATCTTAGCTTGAATTGGCGTCTGAACATTGTAGCTTATGGTGTCCTTCTTTGTAGTGTCCATCTCTTAGGAATAAGCTTAATACAAGAATCAAAGTCAAGGTTCCCTAGATAACAACTTGGCACAGTCAGGATAACGGTTGTATTGAATCTCTGAATAGGGTGAATAACACGGGTTCAAAAGTTCCCCTTTGTAAGAAAACTAGAAAAACAGGGTAGGGTGAAGGCCAAGGTTTCCTGTCAAACAACCCAAACTCCTCTCACAGGTGGGTTCTGGTCTTAGAGGAGGTTCCTAAAGGTCTCCCAGAGTCTCCAATCCAATTGAAAAGTACAGTGTCATAACACATCTATGCATAACAACAATACCCCCAAATGGACCTAGTCTTGGTGTGGTTCTCAGAATTCACTAGTAGGGAATCCACCCCCTAGGCGACATGATTATTCGTTCTAATCATGTGGTAAAACTCAAGCATGGGTATTGGGCTTATCATTCAAAGTGTCATCCCATCCCAACAAAGACAATAAAATATCATTATCCAGGATATATAGGAAAAATAAACAATGCAATAAATGAAAATGAAAAAGAAAGTAAAGAAAATAGACAAACACCCAAAGAAAATAAAACAAACAAGAGCTAGGACTAACTTGCTTAGGTGTCCTCCAGTGAAGTCTCCAGCTGTAGCAACTCTAAAAATATAAAACAATGAAGTCACCACTAAACTTTATTTATCCCAAAGAGGGAAAGGAAAATATCAAGAAAACCTCTAATATGGGAAATAACATGGTCTTGCAACCAAGAAAAGTGTACAAAAGTCTATTATGCAAGGGGGAGGTATTAGCACCCCTCACGTCCAAGGTACTCCATAGGATCCACTCTTGTTGTTATAATCAAAGGGTGTGTATATCTAAAGACTTACTTGCTAAGGGAAATGTATGAATGAATTATTAAAGGAAAAACAAAAGGGTTTTTACTATTTAGTTTGCTTAGATTTTGAAACCTTGTACCTATGTATCCCCAAGGAATCAGAACACTGTCGTTTTTTTGAAAATGTTGGTTTGTTGTGTTTTTTTATGGATGATGCTAAGTTCGAATTCTAATAGTTAATATTTGCCACTCGACCTTTAAAGACTCACGCGTTGTTGTATTGTGGACAATAGAATTAACATGTCCTTTTTAAAAATTTTAAAGAGAAAATCCAAGTGGAAAACGGATTTGGATTTGGTTTGCGGTTTTTTAGGAGAACTATCTCAAGTGATACTTGAACATTTCCTCCTTTAATTTTGAAAGTGTTTGAAATTGTTAAGTGTTTTTGGATTTTTGATTAGGAAAGAAGTTTTTTGTTTTAAAGGGATGCAATGCAAAAGAAATAAACAAATCTAAGGGAAACTTGATTCTAATGTTGTCATGATTAGATAAGAGTCCTAATGTTCATCTTAATTGAAAACATCAAAGATAGAATTGAATCAAGAAATCATAAGGGAACATGTGAAGCACAAGGCGAACATGCAAGAATTAAAAAGTAATGATTTGAACAAAAGGCAAGTGATCAAGTATCAGACTCAAGCACATATCATAAACCAAGCACAAAGTGGGACTCAATCAATACATGCATCACATTATAAGTCAACAAGAGAAGCCAAGATTAAATCATGGAGATAAACAAGTATCATGGCAAAGATAACTCAAGAGCATATGAATAATTATGTGGACATGTTACCATCAAGCATCAATCCAGGTATGGAAAGGAAAGCAATGCAAGTCCATAAAAAGGCAACAATCATCATATCATAACATCATGGTATGAATCAAGCAAATAGTCTCAATCACCAAATACAACATCACAACATGGTAAGGCATGAATATGCATAAACAAAATGACAAGAGATCATGAATAAATCAAACAATAAACACAAGTGTGGAGACCAAAAATCAAACATCAAAAGCAACATTTCAAAAGGGCATCACAATATGGCAAAGCATTAAGAAAACATGACATGAAATTTGGGTTTACATGTAATTAGAGTTTCAAATAAATGCATCAACAAAAAGGGAACAAGTGTTTATGGTTCATGGTAGAATGTTGAAAGACCTAATCTAGCATCAAGTAAGCATGGCATCAAGAGGGACTCAATAATCATATAAGCATTAATGAGGAAACCCTTAATTCAAAATAAATCATCTAGTGAGCAACTTAAGAAGTGGTTCATGATTCAAACAAGTATCTTAGACCAAATCAAACAATGAAAACATGCATCAGTTCATGGTAAAGGAAAATGTTCAAGGCATTTACATTATAAGTCCATAATAAAACATCAAGAGAAAGTCAAGACATGACATCATTCAATTAAAAATGATAGCTAAAAAATAAACCCTAATTAAATAAAACATATTTTGATATTTTTGTATTTTTTAACATATATTGAAAATAAAATAAAACTAAAATATAAAGGGAAAAGAATAAATAAAAAGAAATGAAAATAATCATGCCAATTTTTTTTCTTCATATTTTTATGTGTTAAATTAAAACTAAGATAATAAATTAAATCAAACAAATAAAATCAAAACAATGTTGAAACATAAAAATAAAAATAAAACAACAAATGAGGAGCAAAGAGGGTATAGGGCTTCAGGATAGGGTGAGTTCAGAAAAGTTGGCCAAGCCCAAAACCATTTAAGGCCAAAAAAACAAACAAAAACAAAAGAAACTAAGAAACAAAAGTCCTAGGGCAGGGGGATTTAAATCCCAGACCTTATAGTAACATACCAAGCACCTTACTACTCTTGAAAATGACTCATTTGCTTAACAATCAGGTTATATTAAAAATAACATAAACTAAAAAATTCAAAAATCAAAAACCGCTGGTTACTGTTCATTATCTTCATCGTGAAAACTTAAGTTTCAACTCATCAATGGCAAAATTTGTTTCCTTATTTTTTCATAAAAAATTACAAGTGGATACATCATTTTGCTCATAATTTCATGAGGAATTCAAATATGCCAATAACTTTTATTGAAAATTAAAGAATAACACAAATTTAAAGAGGAACCATAAAAGCCCTAAAATTCAAAAATGAAATTAAATCACATAATCAATCAATTAATGCCCATTTTCACAGGGCTTTCAATCCTTACATCATAACTAACATAGTTGCATCAAGAATGAGTAAAAATGATGCTCAAATGAGGAGTTCCAAGTTAGCAAAAACTTACCTAACAGAGGGAGTTTGTTACTCTTTTACAGGTATCTTTAAAGAAAGATAGTGATCAAGTTAGCTTCCTTGAGTGCCCAGGAGTGTATTGCAATGTTTACTTTGCTTTGAAATTGTATGAATATTTCCAACCAAGTCAACTTTCAAGTTGAAAATGTGAGAGTTGGATGGCTCGGATCGGGTGTTACAACATCAATCTATTGCATACAGAAGGTTGTATGAAGTGTATGGATGGTGAATGAGTGAAAAAATTGCAAGAAACTTAAAGGAATTAGCAATTTTCAAAGATAAGGTTTTTGAGTGGAAAAATGGAGTTTTAATGGAGTTTCTATGTGTAACTCAAGAGTTGATAGCTTCTTATTGGTGCAATTCAAACAAAAATGGCCAAAAAGGTGCCTTATGCCTTAAGTTTGAATGAACATTTTTGGAAAGACTTGTTGATATGCCATTGCTTGGAGTGTTTATGATGTTTAGATAGAGTAAGATCAGAAGAAAATTCTGTTCACAAGGCTCAAGAATCATAAAGTGGATTTTTGGAGTTTTGACAAAATGAACTTTTCACTTTTGATCCATTAATGGTATGCAACTTGGACAAAGGATGGTTTCTTTTTGTAATGAAATATTGAGAATACTAAATGTAGTAAATTGAATATTTGGTGAAATGATTGAGTATCTAAGCACTCAAGTGATTTCATTATATACACTCAAAAGAATAATTACAAGATAAGATTGAAGCTATTTCCTAGGTACATGTTTGTAATTTACAAGGCATAGATTCCTAGACCCCTAGATACATGAACATACTCATAAATACAGAACTATAATTCCAATCATTTGTAATTCCAATAATTAGAATAATTAGAATAATTCCAACACTCCCCCTAAAGTTTGCAAGTCATTTGATTGAAACAATCAGGTGGAAAGCCCTTTATCAACACATCTGCTAGTTTATGTCCAGAAGGAATATAGGATGTAGCTATTAAACCACTATCTATTTTTTTCTTGATGAAATGACGGTCAATCTCTACATGTTTGGTCTTGTCATGCTGAACAGGATTATAAGCAATATTGATTGTCGACTTGTTGTCACAAAATAACTTCATAGGCCTTTCACATTGTATTTTTAGATCATTTAGAATGATCCTTATCCAAAGTAACTCACATATTCCTTGAGCCAAAGATCGAAATTATGCCTCAACGCTTGATCAAGCCACTACATTTTGGTTCTTACTTCTCCATGTGACAAGGTTCCCACACAAGAGGGTGCAAAATCCCGAATTGGATCTTCTATCTCTTATTGATCTTGCATAATCAGCATCGGTGTAGGCTTCTATATTTAAGTTTCCACCTATTTTGAATAATAGTCCTTTCCCGAAGTAGCCTTCAAGTATTGCAAGATACGATCAACAAATTGTAAGTGTCGCATTCTCTGGTCATGCATAAATTGTCTCACTACACTAATAGCATAAGTCAAGTTAGGCCTAGTGTGTTCCAGGTAAATCAACTTTCCTACCAACCTCTGATATTGGACTATATCAACTTTGGCACTTTCTTCTTTGAGGCTTAACTTATGGTTTTGCTCTAAGGGAACATTAGAATGTTTGCATCCTAGTTTCCCAGTTTCTTGTAAGAGATCGAGTATATACTTCCTTTGAGATATGAAAATTCATATGCCTTGGTTTTAGTAAGAAGCCTCAATTACCAAAAAATACTTGAGTTTCCCAAGGTCCTTCATCTCGAATGCTTCCAATATTTTTTTCCTTTAGCAATTGTTTCTCTTCCAGGTCATCTCCTGTAATAATAATATCATCAACATAAATAAGAAGGATAATAAGTTTTCCTTCATGAGAGTGCTTAAAGAAAAGTGTGTGATCTCATTGGCTCTGCTTGTAGCCTAAGTGCACCATTACTTTTGTAAATCTTCTCAACCATGCTCTAGGAGGTTGTTATAGCCCATATAGGGCTTTCCTCAATCGACACACCTTATTGGATCCACATGTTGGGACAAATCCCGAAGGGATCTCCATGTACACCTCTTCTTCTAAGTTTCCATGTAAGAATGCATTTTTGACATCAAATTGTTGTAATTCTCGTCCGGAGTGAGCAATAAGAGATAATAAGATCCGATCAGTGTTCATTTTTGCAACAGGAGCAAATGTTTCCTAATAATCTATGTCATATGTATGTGTTATCCTTTTGCCAGTAGTCTAGATTTGTAACGATCAAGAGTACCATCTGATTTGTGTTTGATTGTATAAATCCACTTGAAACCAACAAGTTTATTGCCTTCCCGTCTATAAACAATCTCCCAAGTTCCATTTTTTCAAGAGCTTTCATTTCGTCATCCATCGCTTAGACCCGATTTCTATCTTTCAATTCCTCTTGAACGAATGATGGAATGACCACAAATTCAACTGCAGAAAGATTTTTAGTGGAGACATATTGAGATATAAGGTATTTGGTACATGGTCTTTTCCCTTTCCTCAAAGCAATGGGCAAATCATATGTATTAGTGTCACAAGTGTCAGAGCTATGGGAATCACTAATAGGACTATGAGTTTCAACACTTACCTCCGATTTTGGAAATTGAAGTTGTGTTTGGAGCAGGTCGGGCTTACTTATTTTGTGATACACCAAGGTTGGCTTACCAGCCTTAGTTTTCTTGGTGTGGAAGATGATGGTTCTTGCAAAACAGACGACAAAGGAGGGACCAAAATAGAAGTAGGATCAATAATAGAAGGATCAATAATAGGACTTGACATGGGATTAACAGTCAACTCGGGAGACTCAATTATATGACCGGTAATAAGACTTAAGAGAGGAGTCACAAGCAACTCAGGTAGGGAAAAAACTCATAATCAGATTCTACATTCTGAATGCTCTCCCTTGAAGCTGAGGACGAGTAAAGTAGGTCAAATTCTCATGAAACGTGACATATTTAGAGACAAAGTACTTATGACTAAGAGGATGATAGAATTTATATCCTCTCTTGTTTGGGGGATAGCCAACAAATATGTATCTGACTGCACGGGGGTCCAACTTACTTCAGTGCTGTTTATGGATATGGACAAAGGCAACACAACCAAATACTCGAGACTCAAGACTTTTCAAAATAGGAACAGAAGGAAACCATGAAGTCATAAATTGAACATGACTGACATTACCTAACATGCGAGATGGAACCCTATTAATCAAGTAAGAAGTAGTAAGAATAGCTTTTCACCAATATGAGTTGGGAACTACCATTTGGAAGAGGATGGTTGGAGTAAAACTTCAAGTAAATGGAGACTCTTTCTTTCTGCAACACCATTTTGTTGTGGGGTGTCGACACATGTTAATTCTTGAAGTATTACCTGTTGAATGGTAAAATTTAAAAGGGTGTGATTGGCATACTCTTTTCTATTGTCAAAGCGGATTCTTTTAATCCCCATGCCAATTTGTGTTTGTACCATGTTATAAAAACTAATAAATATTTTCGGTACTTCTGACTTATCCTTCATCAAGAAAATCTAAGTTGCTCGAGTATAATCATCAACAAATAACACAAACCATTTAGCACCCAAAATATTAGAAATAGGTGCAGGTCCCCAAACATCAGAATGCATGAGATCAAAAGGTTCAACACTTCTACTGGAACTAGGAGTAAAATAGACACGATGATTCTTAGCTAACTCACAAATGTCACATTTAAAAGATTCAACTGAATGATGTAAAAACAAAGAAGGAAACATAGACTTAATTAAAGAGAATGGTGGATGACCAAGACGCTTGTGCTAAAGCCAAATTTATGCGGCAGAATGAGAAGAAAACAGGGAAGACTCAGTCTGCAAGTAGGAATCCAACACCTTCGAACAATTTGGTTCATCAGATAGGTAGTACAACCCTCCTTTTTCCTAAACAACTCCAATTGTCTTCCCCATGGTAAGATCCTGAAAAACCAAATAAGAAGTGAAAAATATTACTTTACAATTATAATCACGGGTGAGTTTATGAAAAAATATTAGGTTGTGAGAGAGTCTGGGAACATATAGCACGCCTTGTAATTGAAGTGGAGATTGCAAGTTAACACTCCCAAAACCATCAATACGAGCATAAGAACCGTTAGCAATCGTAACATAACGGTTCTTCTCAGAGGAAGTGTAAGAGGAAATCAAACTAGGAATGAATTTCATATGGTTGGTGGCACCAGAGTCCAAAATTCAAGCATTCTTAGAGATTTTACCGCAAACACTAAAGGATTGAGAGCATACACTCAAGTCGGTCGTCGGTAGAGAACAACTTCCAGAAGGCATACTGAGAGAGTCAAGTATAGCCTTTAAACGATTCACCTCATCCTTGGTGAATGATAAATAGTAATCAACATAAATGTTTTTAGCCATTTCTAGCAAGCTAAAAAAACAACAATAAGATGAGCCAAACAACAGTAAAAAAAGGATGAAATAGGTGTTTTTGGATGGTTTTTTGACAGAAAAACGGAAATCAAGGGTAACAAGGCTGAAATGAAGGCAACAAAATTGCCACAATGAAGTTGACTTAGGGTTTACCATATGAAGATGACTAGGGTTTATGCGGAAGCAAGTCTCTCAAGATCGATAGTTCTTGATACCATGTTGTAAATTGAATATTTGGTGAAATGCTTGAGTAACAAAGCACTCAAGTGATTTGATTATATACACTTAAGAGAATAATTACAAGATAATATTGAAGTTATTTCCTAGGTACGTGTATGTAATTTACAAGGCATAGATTCCTAGACCCCTAGGTACATGAACATACTCATAAATACAGAATTATAATTCCAATAATTGGAATAATTCCAACACTAAACATCAGAAAATTCTGAGTATTAGAGGTGATATGCACGTATTTTGTGGATCATGAGGCCAATATTATGGTTGGTCATGAAAAGTGGCATACAAATCTGTCATACAAAACAACTCTTCCATGGTCACTTTTCTTTATCATAACTTCGTGCTCAAACAACCAAATTATTTGCTCTTGGTATCAATGGAAACATGGGATCATGAACTTAAAATTTGATGTTGGAAACTTGACTTGAATCATCTTGTATCAAGGATAAAACAAGCCATCGAAAATCAATGTTAAGACTGTTTGTCACTTTGAAAATTTTCTAAGTGTTTTAACAATTTGACATCTAGTTTTTTCCTGTTGTTATAAGAAATTGAGGAATGTTTTTTAATCCAAAATTTTCACCATGATGTAGTATCATATCAAATATTGAATTGTAGCCCTTGTTTTCTCAAAATGGATGCTTGAGGAAGAAGTTAAAACCATGAAAAGTCACCTACTTAAACATGAAATTTTGGTACTTAGAAAAATTTCTAAAACCCTAATTTTGCAATTTTGATCCCTTTTTTGATTTTCTTAATTTAACTTGATAAAATTAATCCATCTTCCATATTTTCATGAAATTTAACTTGATATGATCATGGTTGACCAAAAACCTCAAAAGTTAAAGTTTGACTTTTGGCCATTTAGTTGACTTTTTGCAGTTGAATCAAATGACTTCCAACCAATTGAAACTTTGTGATCATGAGGTAATGTTGAAAATCTTGAGACATTTTAAATCCCATAAAATGACGACCTTGATGATTCTCTAGAGTATTGTATCTTGATGCCTCAAACCCTAATCCTAATTTTATCTGATGAATGGTAAAAAACCCTAATCTCCACACACAAAAGTCTTGATGATCAAATGACTTGAGAAATGAACTTCTTGAGGTGCTTGAAGACTATAATCTCAATAAAAAATGGCTTTGATGAAGTAAAACCCTAGTTCCATAGAATTATCTTATGAACCAATTGGTGAAACCCTAGCATTGAGAAAATGTTGATCCTTGTGTGTTGTTGATGATGATGATCCAAACTTTGGGAGACAAACCTTCTTCTTTTAAATGGAAACCCAAAATCACCAATATTTTTTATCACATACCTTATATGCATGATTGTGAGATTTTTGACCTAATGGTATATGCAGGTCATTGTGAAGCATAAGTCAATTATGATTGAAATCAATAGGGCAAATTTTGGGGTTCACAATGGTGATTGGCATACCTAAGGAAGTGCAAATCCTCTACTACCATGCACTCAAGATACACTTTATATGACTATGTATCCTGATTCCTTCTAGGCATGATAAATTTAGAAGCTTATGACATATCCTCAATGTAGGTCGGAACACATAACCAACCTGGATATGCGTGGAAAGTGCTGGAGGATCCACGCTTAAAAAGGGAACATATGAATTATGTTGAAATAATGTTATGAAAATGACACATAAATAATAAAAGATAAAAAAATATTTCTATCAGCAGTGTGATGTTGTCTATCATATGTTTCTTCTTCCACATGCAACCTTCAACAAACTTGAAGTACAAGTAGACCAAACAAGCACCCCTTGTTATACTCATGGATCTGCTTCAAGTTAGCAAAGTATCTCAAGTTGATCACATCCACATAAGTGACACTCTTGTCCATAAAAATAGATGTGTCAACTAAGTACAACATGTATGCTCTCAATGTGTATGCTCTATGCTAAGTAACCTGCTTATCCTCAGCAGTGGCCTACTCTACATCATGAAATTGTTGTGTGAACCTCTCTAGGAACCAAAACCTAGCATGAGCCCCTCTGGACACTTCTAACTGCTTTTGGGCATCCCCTGGGTCAACTCCTAGATATTCTACCATCACCTTATATGTGTCATCTATGTTAATCCTGCTATGATCTAACAGTATCCCCCTAATCAAAATATGTAGCAGGCATGATACATCGTCTAGTGTGACAGATATCTCACCGTGTGAAAGATGAAGTCTCTGAATGTTGATAACACGAAAAGATATAACATTTTCCGCCCTATTTACATAGATTATATTTCCGATTCTTCGATTATTATGTCAAATTTTACCTCTTTTTGTAGTATTTGTAACATATTTTAGGTACTTAGCTTTTGCAAGGCATAAATGAGAAAAGGAAGAAAAATAATGGAAAAATGAAGAAGAAATGGCTATTAAACAGCAAAATACATCATTCTGTAAACAGAAGCGTGCCGCCCGCCACAAAGGTGTTATGACCGGTACAAGCTTAGTTTTTGTGCCCCTCGGCACATCTAATGTTACAACTAGGACATATATGAATTATGTGCCCCACGTCACAATACACACCACGCTCATCACGATCTATCACAGTTATGAACGTTTCTCCACTAAAGCACATTAAACGCACGTTCACTTGTATTTTCTCCACGCTTTATGAACGAGAATTATGGGACGTTTCCTATTTTCTCTCACCATTTAGAATGCATATATATGGTAGTAGTTACCAAATATGACTCTTTCTCTCTATCGCACCTTGAACAATTATTACGCAATATTATTACTTTCAATTTCACTTTCTCTGTTGAGCATTATTTTATTTGTATTCTATTTTGATATTTTCCAGTTTAGATTTCCAGCATTAATTTTCCACTTTTAGCAGTATTCTGTAAGCAATAAAAAACCCACCACCAAAGCAGTATTTTTCCACATCGGTGAAATATTGCAACACTAGTTTGTTTCCAGACTTCCAGAATTTTCTTAGGATTACTTTAATTTAATTCGAGTTATTTTTACTACAAGTCAATCCTGCCGGCTTGTGGAGGATACGCATTACTCGGAATGAATTGCTTTATTATTCACTTTCAGGTTCTTATTTTTATAAGCATAATTTATTTATTTCCTACCATGCATGTGTTGTTGAATTTACGTTTCAATTTTATGTTGTTCTGCGATAATATTATGTCTGGCTAGATCCGGTATGTAAAACTTAACCAAAAGAATTAGGTAATTAATTGGCATTATTAATTTTTACAAAAATACTTTTCTGGTTTTAATTTCCAATTGAATATTTAATTGTTTTTGTATGGAAGTAAGATACAATCTAAGGTTAAAATCAACAGAACGGGAGTTTGAGGTTTTAACCAGATAGTGGTTATTAAAATATTAATTTTAAAAACAACGAAAGCACTTTAAAGTTAATTGGACCTTCTTTGTTTTCAAAAAATACTTTTTATTTTTAAATGAAACAGCGGAAGCGCTCATTTCCAGCTTAACTGATATGATCTGATTCAATAGAACGGAAGTTTGAGATGAAGGTTTTTAAACGAATAGTTTTACCAAAACCGTGTTTTAATACTTGTGATATGGTGGGAGAACTGACTTGAGGTTTTGCGTTTGTTTTCGCAAATGTTTCGGTTGAGCAAGAGTCGCCACCGACTTTTTATTTTATCCTAAGGAAAGGTTAAAAAGCACAGCAAAAACCTTTGAGATGTTTTCTTGGGTTCGGGGAGTAGATTATAGAAAGGGAAGGTATTAGCACCCTTTCTATCCATGGTTATCCATGGGCTCTTAGTTACTTGCTTAGATCAACTTGCCTTGATTTTCAATTGTTTGAAATGGTGCTTTGTGTGTGGGTTTGAAAAATGTTTTGAAAAGAGGCCAATGTGGTGGCAACCTTTGTAATGACCCATGTTTGGATGTATACAAAGGTGTATGTCTTTTGAAAAGTTTTCAATGTTTTTGAAAGTTGTTTTGAAAGTGTTGTGATGTGTGGTTTTGAAAAATAGGCAAGTGTTTTTGTTTTGCAAGTTGGCAAGTAACCAAGAGCTATCTACCCTAAATTTCTCAAAGATCTTTCCTATGTTTTTAACCCTTTTAACAGTTTTGTTCCACCATTGTATTTGGTGGACAATCTTGTGTTAGGATGTTAACGGGACGGGCGCGGGTCATCGTTTAGACCATGATTGCAATGGTGCCAAGTGTCTTTGGGAAATTTTTACTTTAAGGGACTTGATCATTTTTAGGCAACTTTCAAAAGCGTCATCGAGGGACTATGATCATTGTGAATTGTTTTGCTTTGCCAAGAACACTCAACATGCAACATGGCCCATTATTGAAGGCAACAAGTGGAGTAACCCTAAGGGTGCAAGTGTGATTAGTGTTGTCCATTTTCATGCTTTGTTATCTTTGAATTAGGTCAAGCTATTTGTTTGGTTAATTTTTGCATACAAAACCCTAAGTCTATCATGGCATATTTAGAAAGCTTTTAAATGCGAAAAATAAAATCCTAAATTATTACAACACAATTATGGGATGGGGGGTACAAATGTTCAAATGGGGATATTTTAGCAAGAAATTTAAATCTAAACTATTACAATCCAAATGGAATTTACAAGATATTTAATTGCACAATAATTAAATAAAATAAAATAAATATGCAAGATGCAAAAAAAGATTTTTATATGTATGTAAAAATGTTTTTTATGTGTCAAATAAACAAAAATAAAAAGGATTAATTTTTGGGTATTTTTATGTTTTTAGGGCAAAACCCTAATTTGCTCAATAAAATGTATTAATTATTTATTATATACAACATTTATTAATTATGTACAAAAAATAAATAAAAAAAGAAAGTATATTGTAAAAAGAGTATTTTTGAGGTTAAACATTAATGAAAATAAAAATGTATTATTTTTATGTTTTTTTTTCTAAATATTATAATAAATATATAAGTATTTATAATATTTACTAAATATATTAATTATATATACAAAAATAAGATATTTATTATTTACAAAAAAAGTATATTTTTTATAAAATGTTTTCAAAAGATAAAATAAAATAAAATCAGAAAATAAAATGTATTTTGGATTATTTTAGTATTTTTTGAATAAAAGGATATATATGTTATTTATATGTATAAACTTCAAATAAAACAAATAAAATTCAAATAAAATGCAAAAATAGTTGAAAAAAAGTTTTTAATATTTTTTATGTTTTGTCAAAAAATAACAAGTCAGAATAAAAAAGAAAAAGTCAAAAATGATTAAAAAATAACACAATGGGCCAAGGGGGTGCAAGTGGAAAATGAGTGGTGCAAATAGAAAGAACAACACAGGCCCAGCCCAAAGAGGTTGTCTTCAACCTCCAGACAGTTTTGTTTGAAAATTTGCACGCTTCCTTGCCTCAACAACAACTCCTGATTCTTTGATTTTTAGCACAAACTCATAACATAAAAAATGTCAAGCATCAAACCACGAATCCATACATACCAAGAACTTGATCTAACTCTCAGAAATGAGAGAGAATTTCTTCTCCCCCAATTCCTGACCTAGTTTTTTCCTAATGTTCAGGTTCCAAATACTCTTAGCACACATAATATAAATGAAAAATAACTATATGGATGGCTCCAGGGCTATAATTAGAACATGTTTTCTTCACAAACTTAAACCTAACTATGCCTGGATAGAGAGATAGAAGTTCAAAAACTTACCTGTTCAGCTTGGATCGTGTATGACAATGGAGGCACTTTCAAGGCAATGTGAGGACTTGTACAGCTTGCTTGAAGTTCAGGGATGCTTCTCCAATGCTTGGTGTGCTTTGAATCTTGCTGAATCACTCCATGGAAGTCAACCTGCAAGAGAGAAAAATGAAAATGGCAAACTATGCTATGACTGTTACAGTCTGTATCTAAGGTTGGGGATAGCTTGTATGGATGTTATTGAATGTGTTTGAGGAGGTTTGGATGAAAACGCACGAGGGAAATGAACTGTGGAAGTCAATATGCAGAAGATACCCTGTTTTGCCACAAAACTGTGTTTTGATGGATGAGGGAGTCTTGAGGATGGCTTGGTCGTGTTTTAGGTTACTTGAGGAGTATGGAATGTGTTCACAATGTTTGCTTAGGCTTGTCTTGACAGGAATGTGTGTTGTCGTTCAATATGCCAAGTTTCTTCTATGATAAGCAAAGTTTGTCAACTTGGTTTCTAGGCTACCACATGCCCCTCAAGCATGCTGCACCTTTTAGTCTTGATCAGTGGGATTGGTTCCTGAACTTGTGTCCAAAGATATGCATTGTACTTCTTGGATTGCAAACTTGACATAAAGTGTAACTTTACAAGAATGGATAATTTGCTTTTTCTAATTATGGACTAATCCTTCATGTAATGACCAAATGCATAAAATAACATCTTGGCACAATGGTTTAGCATTTAATTTTTGAGTGTAAATAAGATTAGAGGCCTGTAGTGTAGCTTGCACATGCTGATTTCAAAAATGCACAAGTTATGAACATGTACATGGCTTATGAACAAAGTGACTTTTGCCCATCTTCACAAATTCGATTCTCCCTAACTACAAGGGTGTTTGAGAAGTTCTTGGACAATTTGGAAAGCTTGGAATGTGTACTACAATCCATCTTTGTAATGCAAGTTGAAATTCCAAGTGGAAGCATGTGAAAAGTGGCCATGAAGTTAGGCAAAAATCCTTCCTAAAATAGGTCAAAATATTTCTAAGTTAAGAATGTTTTGCACCCTTGTTCCAAAAATCATAACTTGAGCTACAAGCTTCTTTTGAGGAAACTTTGTGAATCAAAGTTGTAGATTTTTCAATGGACTATAACTTTCATGTTTTGAGTTTGGCTTGAATCCATTTTCATCTTGATGGAAAGTGGGATAAAGTTTGGGAAAAATTAGGGATTTTCATAACAAAGAAAAATTCTAAGTTATGAAAATTCTTCATTTCAAACCCTAATTTGTGATTCTTGATTTCTTGATGAACAAGTTTCATAATTTGACATGTTTTGATAAAAAATGAATCTTGACACTTGATTTTGACCAAAAAGTCAAAGTTTGACTTTTCAGTATACAGTCAAATTTGGCTTAGTTGACTGGAAAATTCATCTGTCAATCTTGTGAATTTGGGATCTTTTGAATTTGTTGAACATGTCAAGACAATGCCATTGGGTCCTTGAGTCCATATGTGAGCTTGGTTTGCCATTGTCTAGGTCAAACAGTCAAAAATTGTCTTTGTGCAGTCAAAACCCTAAAAATGACCATTTTGCCCTTTTGGTGATCTGATCAAATTTCTTGTGGAATTGTGATCCAAACTTGACCAAATGGTTCATATGAGTTCATAATGTTGATGTGGGTCAAAAATAATGAGGTTTGACTGTCAATTGACCATAGCTGACTTTTTCCCCAATACAGCTGATTTCTAGGTCAACTGTCCAATTGACTGGGCAAAGATTGGAATCAAAGCTTGAAACTTGGTATGGATAAACTTGTGAGTCCAACATGAAGCATGAAAGTCACTTTGGGCCTTTTAGGTCAAAACATCTTTGTGCAAACTCAAATCCTAATTTGGGTCAACAGTGCAAGGAGGAGTCTTGAGCAGAGCAAAACCCTAACTTGATCTTGAGCTCCAAGGGTCTTGTGATGAGAAAATGTTGAGGAAATGGGAGGGCAAATTTTGGGGTACAACAGTTGCCCATGTTCAATCTTCTTGAACCTGAAGAGTTAGATTGGCAGGTTTGCCTTTCGCGACTCGAAGGTAAAAGGAGATTGGACACTAGAGTGCCCGGAAATTTGCACTCGCATAATGGAGTATCAGCAATGTGATGGCGGGAATGGGCTTATAGATGCCATTTGGAGATAGGATGGATGGGTTTATAGATGCCATCGGGGGTGTGACATAGCCTTGTCGGGAATGGGCTTATAGATGCCATTTGGAAGTGTTAATCGCGTAAGAGATTCGTTAGCGAGAACTTGTGTATTTGAGAAAGGAAGATGGTTTTCTGGCCTGTTACAGGTGTTGATCTTCAAACTCTTCATGTAGACATGCCCTGGCTAGATACAAGAGTCGAATCCACAGTCAAACGCTCACAGATATGCCCTGGCTAGATACAGGAACCGAATCCGGAACTTCAAAAGGTTGCTTACAGACGTGCCCTGGCTGGATACAGGTATCGAATCTCCAAATTGTTCATGTAGACGTGCCCTGGCTAGATACAGGTATCGAATCCACAATCAAATCACTCACAGATATGCCCTGGCTAGATACAGGAATCGAATCTGGAATTAGTCGTCTACAGATGTGCCCTGGCTGGATACAGGAGTCGAATCTAGAATTTGTTGTCTACAGATATGCCCTGGCTGGATACAGGTATCGAATCTGGAATTGAAAAAGGTTGGTAGAGATAGCTTTCCTGGCTGGATATAGGTGTAAACCTCTGACCTGAGAATGAAAGATAATTTCCTGGCCTGTTACAGGGGTTGATCTTCAAACTCTTCATGCAGATATGCCCTGGCTAGATACAGGAATCGAATCTACAATCAATCACTCACAGATGTTCCCTGGCTAGATACAGGAATCGAATCTGGAATGGTGACAGTTGATAGTAATCATCTTTGGATTGACCTTTTCCTGAAAAGGCAAGACATTAGTTGTATGCAATGTCATGATGTATGAAATGCATGATGTCATGATGCTCAAAATGAGATAGTGTTGTATGCCCTTTATCATGTATGTATGAAATGTGAAACGTCTATGAATGTATTTTCGTCTAGGAAAATAAATCCTTGACGACTGCCGGGAACTTGTTGAATCCTGGGCTGATGTTGAAGAGTGGAGTTCTTCGTTTCCGCTGGGGATGTTGGTTGCAAGAATAAACCGGTAGGAGAAGATGACTCCGTTGGGGAATAAACTTGTTGGAGAGATTACTCTGTGGGGAATTACTCTGTGGGAAGAGATACTTCGCTGAGATTCTGATGAGAGCTCCGTTGGGGATTCCACTGATGAGTCATGTTGGGGGAATTTGATGAACTCCACTGGGGATAGGAAGAACTTTGCCGAGGAAAAACTTTCCGTGGTGATCAGCTGAGGATAACCCAATTATACCCTGGTGGGGAAATAACCTTTGAATAAAGTCGGGGAGAGACATTCGTACTCTGCAGGGGATAAGCTTCCAGAATCTACTGGGGAGACTGGTTCGACTCTTCTGGGGGAATTTTTCAGACTGTACTGGGGTGTTGGTATTCTGCCGGGGAACAATCTTACATTAAGACTGTCGGGGATGCTTGCTGAGGAATGTCTATACTCCGCTGGGGAATGTTTAGATCTTTCGGGGATACCCAACTTCCTTAAGGCCGACAGTAGACTAACTCTGCTTGGGGAGAGTATCGCTGACTTGCTAGGGGAACAATGTGCCTTTTTAGGGCTGATGAGAAACCAACTCTGCTTGAGGAGAGTATTGCTGAATCTTGCCTTACTCTGTGGGGAGTTGAGGTAACTGGGTTACGTTCTTCAGCCGAACCTACCTTGGTACCTTGGTGGACAGAGCAACTAGATCGCTTAGACAATTCTAAATTGCCCCTGTTTCTGATGTCATCTATAATTAATCCTTTGTTTCGCATGCAACTATTCATGATTAGCAATTAATGTCAAATGCATATATCAAAAATGAACATTGGACGTTCTTCGCAAAACAAAATAGAAAAAGGAAAAACAAATGGATAATTTGTCTGAAAAATTGAGCCTGTATTAATTTTTAAATTTGCCTGAAAATAGGCGTTTTTGTACAAGAGGCTGACGTCCTAGTAAGAGAACGCCGCCGAGAAACATAGAGTTTATAAAATTTTGTGAAAAGGAAACAAAACAGCTATGTGAAAATAATCCCACTGGGTTCCAACTCTGCTATCGCCTTTATGTCTTCAAGCGTCTCATCACTTTGTTGCTTAGTTGAATATGAAGTTGATTGATCGATGCCGTCTGAGCCCGATAATTGATGCCGAATTCTGGATGCAAGGTGATCCAATGAGACATAGTATTACGCTTTATCCCTAACTTTTTCCTGGACCGCCCTTTCGGGTTTTCAGTCCACCGGGATACCCATTTTTGCCCAAGCCGCCTTTTCAGGTTTTTGACTTGCCGGGTGTACAAATTTTTTTCATTTTCATCCCTTATTTTTGCCCGAACCCTTTTGGTTCGCCGGGAAGCCCTTATTTTTGCCTAGGTGTGTCAACCTAGCGGGTCCTTAATTCTTGCGTAGTATCTTTTTACTATGCCTGCATTGGCGGGGTAAGGAAGGTCGTCACCATCCATGGTGGTTAGAATCATAGCTCCTCCTGAGAAGATGTGTTTAACCACAAATGGCCCTTCGTACGTAGGGGTCCATTTTCCCCTGGGGTCACCTTGAGGAAGAATAATGCGTTTGATTACCAGGTCTCCGACTTGATACTCTTGTCGTCTGACTTTCTTGTTAAATGCTCTGATCATCCGTTTTTGGTACGTCTGACCATGACAAATAGCAGTGAGTCTCTTTTCATCGATTAGGTTTAATTGATCAAGCCGGGTCTGGATCCAGTCTTCTTCGCTCAAACCTGCATCCTTCATTATCCGGAGAGAGGGTATCTGGACCTTAATAGGCAAGACTGCCTCCATGCCGTAGACCAAGGAAAAGGGAGTTGCCCCTGTTGACGTCCGTGCTGAGGTACGGTACCCATGAAGAGCAAACGGTAACATCTCGTGCCAATCTTTGTAGGTCACTGTCATCTTCTGCACAATCTTCTTGATGTTCTTATTCGCTGCTTCTACAGCTCCATTCATCTTCGGCCGGTAGGGAGAAGAATTATGGTGTTGTATCTTGAATTACTCGCAGAGCTCAGTGATCATCTTGTTGTTTAGATTGTTACCATTGTCCGTAATGATCCTCTCAGGTACACCGTATCGACAGATCAGGTTGTGATGAATGAACCGTGCCACGACGCTCTTGGTTACGGTGGCGTAGGAAGCTGCTTCAACCCACTTTGTGAAGTAATCAATCGCTAACAAGATGAAGTGATGCCCGTTGGATGCTGTAGGTCTGATTTCGCCGATCATATCAATGCCCCACATTGCAAAAGGCCAAGGCGCTGTCAAGATGTTCAGAGGAACCGGAGGAATGTGCACCTTATCAGCATAGATCTGGCATTTATGACAAGTCCGAGAATGCTGATAACAGTCGGCTTCCATTGTGGACCAGAAGTATCCTGCCTGAAGGATTTTTTTTGCCATGGTATGTCCATTGGATTGTGTTCCGAATGTACCTTCATGTAGCTCTGCCATGATCTTTTCTGCTTCAGTCTTATCCATACAACGCAGTAAGGTCGAATCATGGTTTCGCTTGTAGAGAATGTCATTGCTGAGGAAGAACTTTGCCGCAAACCTTCTCAGGAACTTCTTGTCATTAATCGATGCGCCTTCGGGGTATTATTGAGCTTCAAGGTACCTCTTTACTTCATGATACCAAGGCTTTTCAGTTACCTCCTCGGTCTCGAGATCGCAGTAATGTGCAGGTTCATCCAATTTCCAGATAATGATCCGGGGAGCCTCGTTATCCCATTTGACTTTGAACATAGAAGACATCGTAGCTAGAGCGTCCGCTAACTGATTCTCCTCTCTTGGGAAGTGTTCAAAAGTTATCTCCTCGAAGTGGGGAAGCAATGTCAGCACATACTCCTTGTAAGGAATAAGATTTGGGTGTTTCGTATCCCACTCTCCTTTGATCTGATTGATCACGAGAGCGGAATCTCCGAAGACACTCAGAAACTTGATCCTTAAATCAATTGCAGCTTGAAGACCCATGATACATGCCTCATACTCTGCCATGTTGTTGGTGCAGTTGAAACATAACCGAGCGGTGAGCGGAGTATGAGTGCCTTTGGGGGATATGATCACAGCGCCGATACCATTACCCAAAGCGTTCGAGGCTCCGTCAAAGTGCATGGACCATCGGGATCCTTCCTCAGGTCCTTCATCCAGTCCAGGTACGTCACAATCAGTCACTACCATGATATCCTCATCTGGAAATTCAAAGTTCATCGACTGGTAATCGTCCACTGCCTGGTGTGCCAAATGGTCTGCCAATACACTTCCCTTGATTGCTTTCTGAGTCGTATATTGGATGTCATATTCCGTCAAGATCATTTGCCATCTTTCTATTCTTCCAGACAGAGCAGGCTTTTCGAATATGTACTTAATTGGATCCATTTTTGAAATCAACAGAGTAGTGTGAGTCAACATATATTGTCTCAGCCGGCGAGCAGCCCATACCAGAGCACAGCAAGTTTTCTCGAGTAGTGAGTACCGAGTCTCACAGTCGGTAAACTTTTTGCTAAGGTAATAAATAGCGTGCTCTTTTCGGCCAGACTCGTCATGCTGCCCCAGCACACACCCCATTGAGTTGTCAAGTACTGTCAAGTATAGTATTAGAGGTCTTCCTTCAACCGGTGGCATAAGAATGGGTGGTTCTTGGAGATACTCTTTGATCTTTTCGAAAGCGGCCTGACATTCATCGTTCCAACGTACTACTTGATCTTTCTTCAGCAGCTTGAAGATTGGTTCACAGGTAGCAGTTAGATGTGAGATGAATCGGGCAATGTAGTTCAATCGTCCTAGAAAGCCTCTGACTTCTTTCTCTGTCTTGGGAGTTGGAATCTCTTGTATGGCTTTCACTTTGGCAGGGTCCACTTGGATACCTTTGTCGCTTAAGATGAAGCCTAGCAATTTTCCAGATCTCACCCCAAAGGTGCATTTGTTTGGGTTCAACCTCAGCTTGTACAACTTCAGACGTTCAAACAGCTTCCGTAGATGGTCAAGGTGTTCCTCCTCAGTTTGGGACCTTGCAATCATATCATCGACATACACTTCTATCTCGTGATGGATCATGTCATGAAATAAAGCAACCATGGCACGTTGGTAGGTTTCCCCAGCATTTTTCAACCCAAAAGGCATGACCTTGTAGCAAAAGGTGCCCCACTGAGTAACAAAAGTGGTCTTCTCCATGTCTTCAGGAGCCATCTTGATTTGATTATAACCGGAGAAACCGTCCATGAAGGAGAATACTTTATGCTGAGCAGTGTTGTCGACCAGAACGTCGATATGAGGCAGAGGGAAATCTACCTTAGGGCTCGCCCTGTTCAAATCCCTGTAATCAACACACATTCGGACCTTACCATCCTTCTTCAGCACTGGAACCACTTTGGCAATCCACTGAAGGTAAGAAGTCACTGCTAGAAACCCGGCATCAAATTGTTTCATAACCTCAGCTTTGATTTTCTCAGACATTTATGGACGCATACGGCGGACCTTCTGTTTAACCGGAGGGCAGTCTTCCTTGGTAGGCAGGTGATGAACCACAATGTCGGTATCCAACCCAGGCATGTCTTCGTAAGACCAGGCAAAGATTTCCACATAGTCATGCAGCATCTGAATCAATCGTTGCTTCACACTGAGCTCTAGATTGGCACCAATCTTGACTTCCTTTCTGTCTGTCTCAGTACCTAGATTTACAGTTTCCACCGGCTCTTCATGTGGCTGAATGGCCCTCTCTTCCTGGAGTAGCAGTCTTGCAAGTTCACCAGGCACTTCGCAATCATCTTCACCTTCGTCTTCGGATAAGTTGATCGGATTTTCGAAGTCATAACTGGCGGTAGCAGAGTCGTTACCAGTGAGATCCAGGGTGGATTGGAACCTGTATAGGTGAGTGTGTGTAAATATAGCTGTTTTGCAATATATAATAAAGAAAGAAAAGGAGCGCAAGATTTTGAAATGAAACAAACGTCCAATGTTTTTATTGATGATATATGAAAATGACACACAAAAGCCCTCACAAATGAAGTCTCGGTGCCCCTGGTAGGACACCGAGCCATAAAAGTTTCAACATATTGTTTGTTACAAATTGAAAACAAAAGAGTTCATTACTGAGCGACAAAAGTAATAGGTTTGAAGTCTTTGGCAGTCCAGTTGCTTGGTCCACTGTCGGTTGTTGGGTAGATCCATCTGTCGAATTAAGATTCCTCCACGTCGTCTTCAATAGCATTCACTCCCAGGTTGGTGATGAACACAGGAGGTCTTACAATCCTTGCCTTACGAACAGCCCTCTGAGCTTCTGCAGTGAAACCCAGACCAAACTTGTCAGTCTTTGGAGTGAAGTCAGGAAGTCGGCCCCAGTTTGCGCACTCACCTTTCTCAATCACAGCCCGGGCATCCTTTAAGGAAGCCATCTTCAAAGGAGGGTCTTCAATCAAAGTTTCAACTGATGCCAGTGTCTGAGGCACCTCTTCAAAGTATTGAAAGGGGTCTCAATGAATTCCCCGTCCATTTCTATGTACCGAAACGAATTAAGGTGGCTGACCATATACTCTTCTTCCCCTTGAACTGTCACAATTTTCCCTCTGACCGGGTATTTAAGCTTCTGATGTAGTATGGAGGTCACAGCTCCAGCCTTGTGGATCCATGGACGACCCAGCAAACAAGAATAGGAGGGTCGGATATCCATTACATAGAAAGTAGAATCAAAAACTTGAGAGTCAACCCTGATCGGAATGTCAACTTCCCCATGTACCATCCTTTTCGAACCGTCAAAGGCCCGGACCACAATGTTACTAGGCTTGAGCTCTAAACCCTCACAATCCAACCTGTCTAGGGCCTTCTTGGGCAATACGTTCAATGAAGAACCGGTGTCTACCAACACATGGGCAAGAGTAGTGCCCCTTCATTCAATGGAGACATGCAGGGCATCATTATGGTTCTTTCCCTTGGCGGTCAGATCGGCGTCAGAGAAGCCCAACCCATTATCAGCAGTCAAGTTGGCCATACAATCGGTAAATTGATCAGCAAACGTCTCTTGTGGCACATGGGCCGTCTTCAGGAAGGAGATCAGAGCCTTGGCGTGGGCCTCTGAACACAACAACAGTGATAGCATAGAAATCTTTGATGAGGTGTGTCCCAACTGCTCAACTACATTAAAATCACTTTTCTTGATAATCTTGAGGATCTCCTCCATCTCTTGCTGGGAAGCTTCAATAGTGGTTGTCTTTGGTGCCTCCGTCAGGGCAGGAAAATCAGTAGCAATCCTTTTGCCCCGAGCGTCAGATGACTCGGCAGCAGGGGTAGAAACAGGAACTTGATTAGGAAGGGGGACAGGCACACTTGCAGGTGTGATGATAAGAGGTTTCTGAATAGCTGGTGGCGCAATATCTGGTGAGAACAGCCTGCCACTGCGAGTAATTTTGGCAGGCCCGGTGATGTTGCTAACACCGGTATTTGTATCGAACTCTTGTTTAACTCCAAGCACATAAACATCTTCCCCATAGTGCCATGGGACAGCTTTGTCGGATGTATAGGGGAGAGGTCCCGGAACAGTGATGATGATAGGAGCAATCTTTTGAGTGGACATGATTTTGACAGGCTTCTTTGAAGGAGCCTTAGGAGGTTTGTTGAAAATAGTGACAATAGAGACTTCTTCAGCAGGGACAGCAGGAACGGCAATCTTCTCAAACAAGATTTCTTTGCTATCCATCAGGCTTTGGATACCTGATTTCAGCAAGGGACAACCAACAGGTGAAACAGCACATAGAAGGCAACCTTTACCACATCCCGGAAATAAACCGGCTAGCAACAGGTTCCTTTTGACGGTCAATAACGGAGTAACAATCTCTTCCACGGAGGCTACATACCGGTCTTCTTCCACAACATTCACTCCATGATGGGGCATGGGAGCAGTCACAACATTGGGTCTTTCGGGCGCCTCAAACTGTATTTCTTTAGCATCAATAAGGTCTTGAACCTTATTCCTCAGAGCCCAGCAATCGTCCGTAGTATGCCCCGGGCTGTCAGAGTGATAAGCGCAACGGGCGTTGGGGTTTTACTTTGGAGAAGCTGTGTTCACTACCTTCGGAGCTTCTTTGACAGTTACCAGATTGGTTGACAGTAGTTGCGGCAAAACCTGAGACAGGGTCATGCTGAGTCGAGTGTACTTCCTTTTGGGCCTCTCACCCCTTGGTTGGTTGTATTGCTGAGGAGCAGCAGCAGGCTTTGAAATTACCAATGCATTGATAGCTTGGCGACGTTCCGGCTTAATTTGTCTTCTGGGACCATAAACAGCACTGGCTTCCTTCTTGAAGGGCTTCTTTTCAGTACTCGCGGAGGCACCTTTTTGTATCTTCCCCGACTTGATACCACCTTCTATCCTCTCACCAGTCAAGATCAAATCTGTAGACCCAGCAAAAGAATTTCCAATCAGATGATTGAAGAATGGTCCGGACAGGGTTCCTAGGAACATGTCAACAAGTTCACAGTCAGTCAAAGGTGGCTGCACCCTGCCAGCCAAGTCTCTCCACTTTTGCGCATACTCCTTGAATCCTTCGCCCGTCCCAAGTGACATACCCTGGAGTTGGGTACGTGTAGGAGCAAGGTCAGAATTGTACTGATACTGTTTATAAAACGTAGTAGCCAAGTCCTCCCAGTTTCGGATACTGGCTCCATCCAGCTGATAGAACCACTCGAGTTGAGCCCCTGAAAGGCTATCCTGAAAGAAATGGATCCACAGGTTCTTGTCTGCAGTGTAAGGTTGGATCTTCCTTACATATGATCTGAGATGCATCTTTGGGTAGGATAGCCCGTCATACCTTTCAAAAACTGGCACTTTGAACTTCGGGGGGATCACAATTCCAGCAACTAATCCCAAATCTTTGAAATCTAAGCCGGGAACTCTCTGCAGCTCCATAGCTGCCAACCTGTCTTCCAAGCCTTTCTACTTATCATTGGCAGGCGGGTATTGTTGCTCAGAGTAATCTTCGTCTTCTTCAACCTCTCCTTCTTCAGCTTCGGATTCGGAAGGTACCACAGCCGCATTCCCTTTACTGGTTCCCTCTTCAGATGTAGGGGGAAATTCAAGAACTCTTCTGGCTTCACCCTCAAACCTTCTTCCTAGGGTAGCCACCCCGATTCTTTTCTTCTTCTTTTTCACTTGCTCTTTGTTCCCAAGCACGGCTTTCAGATCCTCCTGACCCTTTGCCAAGGTCATCAGGAGTTGTTGAAACTGTGAGTTCTGAGACTGCAAGTCCTTGACCGTCTGTTCGAGATCCATATTACTGAAATAAACAGCAGAAAGATAAGGAAACCTGGTGTGGAGACCTGCTTATGCGCATGATGAATGATATGCTTATGTATGCAATGCATTCAAGGATTTAGAAAATTCAAAATTGTTGCAAACAAAAAGAACGCACGTCATATTAATAAGAAGAAATTTGTCAGTACATAAATGCCCCATGGGCCAAATATTACAAAAAACTTCTCAAGGTAAAAAGACGTTGCGCATCCTCTTTGGTGCGATGTAGGTGTTGAGGGTCTCTTCCTCATGGAGTCGGCGGGTAAGCTCCAAAACCTTCTTCTCACTGGCGTAGAAGTTGGCCTCAAAAGTGTTCCGTTCCTCCTTGAGTTGGATCCAACTCTTCTGCATTTCTTCCCACGATGTAGGCATGTCAGGATATAGGATGGTGTAGGGAACCTCTCCTTCCTTAACGGGCTCTTTAATCACAGGGAGAACATGAGGATAAGGCATCATTAGACTCTGGGCTCGGGTTCGTACCCACTTGAGATAAGGCTCAAGAGGGATGGAGTTATTGTGCCCCAGTGTCTTGCTGTCTACCTTGTTAGGCATCCTCCAAGCTCTGATGAATCTTTGGCGAAGTCCTTGCGCATCGTTGTCGAAGTCAAAAACTAGGTCAGGAATCAACATGTCGTGAGGGCCATCCCTCCGTGCATATCCAAATTGTCTCAAGGCTAGACAAGGGTTGTAGGTAATGCCTCCTCTAATGCCAAGCAATGGAACATTGGGAACTCTCCACAATGATCGACAATGATGACATTTTCTCTGGACCGAGAACACCAATGCACATCAGAGTGAGTAAGGGTCATCAATCGTTGTGACCACCTTAAGCCTTGGTCATTCTTCAAGACAGATTGTGGAAGGTGCGAAATAAACCACCTTGCAAGGAGAGGAGTACAGCACATGAGAACACCCCTCTTTCTCATTGTTCGTGTGTAAAATGAGTGAAGAATGTCCCCAAGCAAAGTTGGTATTGGATTTCTGGATAAGAAGATTTTGACGGTGTTGATATCCACAAGCTGGTCAGGATTTGGGAACAAGACCAACCCATAAATGAGGAGTGCCACAATTTCTTCAAAGGCTTGTAGATCCAATGAATTTCAACACTCTTGTGCCTTCTCAAACAAGAATTTTGCCAAGAAGCCTTTGACACCGCTTCTAGTTTCCCAATGCCCCTTGATGTCAGATGGTTGCAAGTGTAGGGCTTGAGCAACATCTTCAGGCTTTGGTTCTTTTTCTGTACCGTTGTAGGGTAGTTGATTAAGAATAGGAATTCTCAGAAGTTGAGAAAATTCCTCCAAAGTGGGCACCAATTGATAGTCGGGGAAAGTGAAACAGTGGTGAAGGGGGTCAAAGAACTGGAACAACACCTTTACCATGTCCTCTTCAATGTTGGTGTTGACTAGGCTGAGCAGTCTACCATGTCTTTCACTGAAGGGAGAGCTTTCCGGAATTCTTGATGTGAGCTCCTTGAGTTGGGGAGGGATTCTCACAAGGTTGACTTGGATAGTTTTCCTGCGAAGAATTTCCATGACCTACAAAACAAGAACAAAGATGAAGATCCAAACCCTTGAAATGGTTAGTGAATGCATATGATGCTTTATGATGTTCATGATGTATGCACAAACATATGTACAAGCAATTCACACAAAAACCTAGTTTCAGGCTTGCGTGGGGTTTCATAGGTAAGTACCCTCTTGAGTGTAGTTGGCTTAAAAACCTGTCCTATAAATAGTAATCGGGTTCTAAGGAGCTCAATATCATTGGATTGTTTTCCACGTTCATTGTTTTGGTTTAGCCACTTAACTAGCGACCAAAATATTCCAAGAAAACAGCCCTCAATGAGTGTAGTATCGAGTATCTACCAACTTCGGACTTCACCAAAGCCGGTCATCTCACTACCCCTAATGAAAGGCCAAGATGGTCAAGTAAGGTTCTAGGTCACTAGTGCTTAGTGACATCACTCAGCGGCCCCGTACTCTCCTTGATTGAACTCAAGGGTTACCGGTACTCACAAATATGTCGCACTAATATAGCTATTGCTTCAACCGTGTCGGTATACCCCGCACAGTTTCCACAACGTATTGCTATCTATGAATGTTTCCCCAAATCCGGGTGTAGGATTGCAAACCCAAACAAGAGAGCCAAGATATAAAGAAAACAAAGCAAACAATTTAGTCATGCAAGAGGGTGATCTAAGCCCTAAGGTTACTCCACTTTAAAAGTTTTCCCCAGCAGAGTCGCCAGTTCTGTGATACGGTGGGAGAACTGACTTGAGGTTTTGCGTTTGTTTTCGCAAATGTTTTGGTTGAGCAAGAGTCGCCACCGACTTTTTATTTTATCCTAAGGAAAGGTTAAAAAGCACAGCAAAAACCTTTGAGATGTTTTCTTGGGTTCGGGGAGTAGATTATAGAAAGGGAAGGTATTAGCACCCTTTCTATCCATGGTTATCCATGGGCTCTTAGTTACTTGCTTAGATCAACTTGCCTTGATTTTCAATTGTTTGAAATGGTGCTTTCAATTGTTTGAAATGGTGCTTTGTATGTGGGTTTGAAAAATGTTTTGAAAAGAGGCCAATGTGGTGGCAACCTTTGTAATGACCCATGTTTGGATGTATACAAAGGTGTATGTCTTTTGAAAAGTTTTCAATGTTTTTGAAAGTTGTTTTGAAAGTGTTGTGATGTGTGGTTTTGAAAAATAGGCAAGTGTTTTTGTTTTGCAAGTTGGCAAGTAACCAAGAGCTATCTACCCTAAATTTCTCAAAGATCTTTCCTATGTTTTTAACCCTTTTAACAGTTTTGTTCCACCATTGTATTTGGTGGACAATCTTGTGTTAGGATGTTAACGGGACGGGCGCGGGTCATCGTTTAGACCATGATTGCAATGGTGCCAAGTGTCTTTGGGAAATTTTTCCTTTAAGGGACTTGATCATTTTTAGGCAACTTTCGAAAGCGTCATCGAGGGACTATGATCATTGTGAATTGTTTTGCTTTGCCAAGAACACTCAACATGCAACATGGCCCATTATTGAAGGCAACAAGTGGAGTAACCCTAAGGGTGCAAGTGTGATTAGTGTTGTCCATTTTCATGCTTTGTTATCTTTGAATTAGGTCAAGCTATTTGTTTGGTTAATTTTTGCATACAAAACCCTAAGTCTAGCATGGCATATTTAGAAAGCTTTTAAATGCGAAAAATAAAATCCTAAATTATTACAACACAATAATGGGATGGGGGGTACAAATGTTCAAATGGGGATATTTTAGCAAGAAATTTAAATCTAAACTATTACAATCCAAATGGAATTTACAAGGTATTTAATTGCACAATAATTAAATAAAATAAAATAAATATGCAAGATGCAAAAAAAGATTTTTATATGTATGTAAAAATGTTTTTTATGTGTCAAATAAACAAAAATAAAAAAGATTAATTTTTGGGTATTTTTATGTTTTTAGGGCAAAACCCTAATTTGCTCAATAAAATGTATTAATTATTTATTATATACAACATTTATTAATTATGTACAAAAAATAAATAAAAAAAGAAAGTATATTGTAAAAAGAGTATTTTTGAGGTTAAATATTAATGAAAATAAAAATGTATTATTTTTATGTTTTTTTTTTCTAAATATTCTAATAAATATATAAGTATTTATAATATTTACTAAATATATTAATTATATATACAAAAATAAGATATTTATTATTTACAAAAAAAGTATATTTTTTATAAAATGTTTTCAAAAGATAAAATAAAATAAAATCAGAAAATAAAATGTATTTTGGATTATTTTAGTATTTTTTGAGTAAAAGGATATATATGTTATTTATATGTATAAACTTCAAATAAAACAAATAAAATTCAAATAAAATGCAAAAATAGTTGAAAAAAAGTTTTTAATATTTTTCATGTTTTGTCAAAAAATAACAAGTCAGAATAAAAAAGAAAAAGTCAAAAATGATTAAAAAATAACACAATGGGCCAAGGGGGTGCAAGTGGAAAATGAGTGGTGCAAATAGAAAGAACAACACAGGCCCAGCCCAAAGAGGTTGTCTTCAACCTCCAGACAGTTTTGTTTGAAAATTCGCGCGCTTCCTTGCTTCAACAACAACTCCTGATTCTTTGATTTTTAGCACAAACTCATAACATAAAAAATGTCAAGCATCAAACCACGAATCCATACATACCAAGAACTTGATCTAACTCTCAGAAATGAGAGAGAATTTCTTCTCCCCCAATTCCTAAGCTAGTTTTTTCCTAATGTTCAGGTTCCAAATACTCTTAGCACACATAATATAAATGAAAAATAACTATATGGATGGCTCCAGGGCTATGATTAGAACATGTTTTCTTCACAAACTTAAACCTAACTATGCCTGGATAGAGAGATAGAAGTTCAAAAACTTACCTGTTCAGCTTGGATCGTGTATGACAATGGAGGCACTTTCAAGGCAATGTGAGGACTTGTACAGCTTGCTTGAAGTTCAGGGATGCTTCTCCAATGCTTGGTGTGCTTTGAATCTTGCTGAATCACTCCATGGAAGTCAACCTGCAAGAGAGAAAAATGAAAATGGAAAACTATGCTATGGCTGTTACAGTTTGTATCTAAGGTTGGGGATAGCTTGTATGGATGTTATTGAATGTGTTTGAGGAGGTTTGGATGAAAACGCACGAGGGAAATGAACTGTGGAAGTCAATATGCAGAAGATACCCTGTTTTGCCACAAAACTGTGTTTTGATGGATGAGGGAGTCTTGAGGATGGCTTGGTCGTGTTTTAGGTTACTTGAGGAGTATGGAATGTGTTCACAATTTTTGCTTAGGCTTGTCTTGACAGGAATGTGTGTTGTCGTTCAATATGCCAAGTTTCTTCTATGATAAGCAAAGTTTGTCAACTTGGTTTCTAGGCTACCACATGCCCCTCAAGCATGCTGCACCTTTTAGTCTTGATCAGTGGGATTGGTTCCTGAACTTGTGTCCAAAGATATGCATTGTACTTCTTGGATTGCAAACTTGACATAAAGTGTAACTTTACAAGAATGGATAATTTGCTTTTTCTAATTATGGACTAATCCTTCATGTAATGACCAAATGCATAGAATAACATCTTGGCACAATGGTTTAGCATTTAATTTTTGAGGGTAAATAAGATTAGAGGCCTGTAGTGTAGCTTGCACATGTTGATTTCAAAAATGCACAAGTTATGAACATGTACATGGCTTATGAACAAAGTGACTTTTGCCCATCTTCACAAATTCGATTCTCCCTAACTACAAGGGTGTTTGAGAAGTTCTTGGACAATTTGGAAAGCTTGGAATGTGTACTACAATCCATATTTGTAATGAAAGTTGAAATTCCAAGTGGAAGCATGTGAAAAGTGGCCATGAAGTTAGGCAAAAATCCTGCCTAAAATAGGTCAAAATATTTCTAAGTTAAGAATGTTTTGCACCCTTGTTCCAAAAATCATAACTTGAGCTACACGCTTCTTTTGAGGAAACTTTGTGAATCAAAGTTGTATATTTTTCAATGGACTATAACTTTCATGTTTTGAGTTTGGCTTGAATCCATTTGCATCTTGATGAGAAAGTGGGACAAAGTTAGGAAAAAATTAGGGATTTTCATAACTTAGAAAAATTCTAAGTTATGAAAATTCTTCATTTCAAACCCTAATTTGTGATTTTTGATTTCTTGATGAACAAGTTTCATAATTTGACATGTTTTGATAAAAAATAAATCTTGACACTTGATTTTGACCAAAAAGTTAAAGTTTGACTTTTCAGTATACAGTCAAATTTGGCTCAGTTGACTGGAAAATTCATCTGTCAATCTTGTGCATTTGGGATCTTTTGAATTTGTTGAACATGTCAAGACAATTCCATTGGGTCCTTGAGTCCATATGTGAGCTTAGTTTTCCATTGGCTAGGTTAAACAGTCAAAAATTGCCTTTGTGCAATCAAAACCCTAAAAATGACCATTTTGCCCTTTTGGTGATCTGATCAAATTTCTTGTGGAATTATGAGCCAAACTTGACCTAATGGTTCATATGAGTTCATAATGTTGATGTGGGTCAAAAATCATGAGGTTTGACTGTCAATTGACCATTGTTGACTTTTTCCCCAATACAGCTGATTTCTACGTCAACTGTCCAATTGACTGGGCAAAGATTGGAATCAAAGCTTGAAACTTGGTATGGATAAACTTGTGAGTCCAACATGAAGAATTAAAGTCACTTTGGGCCTTTTAGGTCAAAACATCTTTGTGCAAACTCAAACCCTAATTTGGGTCAACAGTGCAAGGAGGAGTCTTGAGCAGAGCAAAACCCTAACTTGATCTTGAGCTCCAAGGGTCTTGTGATGGGAAAATGTTGAGGAAATGGGAGGGAAAATTTTGGGGTACAACAATACTAAAAACAAATACCAATGACTTACAGAATCCCTTAAGTTGACAAAATATATACCGATGTCCCGTTATTAATTATTAAATGTTAGTTAATTCCCGATCAAACCCAAACACCCATTTTTATAATTAGCCTTAGCTTTACATAGTGACCCTAAGATAATAATAGTTTTGACCATCAGTCATTGTGGGTTCCATATCTTTTAAAACTACGCGATAGACTGTGCACTTACTGTCACTACACCCGATAGACCTATAAAGTCATGATCAAGTGTCATCTTTTTACAAATACATACAATATACCATGGTTAACCGTGACAAAATCAACCTTACATAAGTCTATTAGCCCAAATAGTTGTATCATATTTAAAAACCACTGCTGATTAGGTTGTGGTAGACTAGTAATCTTCTGTCCGTGATTTACAATTTTTAAAACATCACGGTCATACATAAAAATATTTCATCATCGAAAACTTTGAATAATATAAAAAATATGTTTTTTAAAGAATGGATACAAATTTTACCTCTTCGACTCAAACATGCCTGCCAGTGTGGTCCGAGTATAAAGACAACAATGATAAGTCATACAAGCCTCCTCTAGACCCCTTGGGTGCCTCAGGTGCCTGTGGAGCCTCGGATGCCTTATGCAAAGACCTGGGTGCCTCATGCGGAGACTCGGGTGCCAGAGGTGCCTCAGGTGCCTGTGGGACATCAGGTGTCACGTGCAGAGACTCGAGTGCATCCTGAGGAGACTCGGGTGTTTGAGGTTCCTCGGGTGCATGTGTGGCCTCAGGTTCCTAATGCATATACTCGGGTGCCTCCTACAGAGACTTAGGTGTTAGAGGTGCCTCAGGTGCTTGAGTAGAACAAAACTATATCCTTCAAGAAGAGGAATACAGAGATGCACGGGCCCCAGAAGTTGATGCATCCACATCAACTGGACTAGAAACAATAGGTGCATGTGAGGCTTGCGCTTTTTCCCTCCAAACAAATCCATGTTGCACAACTCTGTCGTGCCTTAATGCATCTAGCTTCATAGCTAAAATGCCTATAAGTAAACCATACAAGCAGTACATAGATGAAACACAATGAGGTCAAGTCAAAAAATGTAGATTGATAAATTCTAGAGATGCATATTTGGATTTTGATTATCTAAACATTGAAAATTTCTATAGATACATCTATGTAATGTTCTTCTACTCAAATGAACAACAATGACGGGAATTCGGTCAATTCCAACATCCAAAATAGTACATTGATCATTTAAACTACCTATCAAACATATTTCTTATTTAAATAACATATTTAAACTACCTATTACATAATCTTATGCTAAATATCTACAAATATATAAAAAAAATTAAAAAGAAAAGTATAAAAAAAATGCTTGTCGAATGTGAATTTAGTTTGATGTTGAGTTAACTTTTTAGAGCAATGCTACCTTGACACTAAGAATGACACCAAATACTTACACTTGACTACTATTCACTATGAATAGTGTAACAATACTTGTGAACAGTACTCGTGCATAGTGCATGAATATTAACTTTTAGTGATAAAATAAATTTGGTTAATGAATTATAAAAAATTGATTAATGAAGTGATGGAGTTGGTTAATAAACGTCCAAATATTAAAAATAATTTAGTAATAAAATAAAATTGGTTAATAAAAAGCAAAAAGTTGGTTAATGAAATGATGAAGTTGGTTAATAAACACTCAGATATAAAAAATAATTTTTAGTAGTAAATAAAGTTGATTAGTTAAAATTAAAATGTTGGTTAATAAAATAATGAAGTTTCTTAATAAACGTTCATATATTAAAATTGATTTTTAGTAGTAAAACAAAGTTGGTTAATAAAATATAAAATATTGATTAATAAAGTTGGTTAGTCACCCAATTTTATATCGGTATTATTTAATTTAAAAATAAAAAATATTTATTATTATAATATTTCACTGTTCATCGTAATAGTGAACAGTGAAATATGGTGTATGTGTAAAAATTGGTGTCAAAATAGTAATTTTGAACTCTTTAAGATGCATTAAGCAATTACCCAATAAATATAACAAATGAGCCAAATTGTTAGGCCCAACCTATTTTTACAGCTCTAACTGGAAGTTAACACTACTCGTCACACATCAATAAATCTAGGTTATATTTAAAAAAAAAGAGAATTTATTTGTACATATAGTAGTCTTCTTGCAGGCCTCTGACGAAAAACCCAAAGTACTCCCAGAATTCGGATGTGCATATTCAAACACACCACAAATTATTTTTTATTAAACTGATTTCGCATATGCATATCTGAAGCCACCTGATGGCCTATTTAGGATATGTGTAATACTATGGAAGAACTGACTTGATTGTTTTGCGTTTTATCGCAATTGTTGCGGATAGCGAGAGTCGCCACCGACTTTTCTTTTATCCAATAAGGAAAGGGTGTAAAGAACAGGAAAGACCTTTGAGATGTTTTCTTAAATTCGGGGGGTAGATTATTAAAAGGGAAGGTGTTAGCACCGTTTTCATCCATAGTTATCTATCGGCTCTTAGTTGCTTGCTAGATCACTTTGAAAAATACTTTGTTTGAAAATGTGCTTTGTGGTGGGTTTTGAAAGTATTTTTGAAAAGCGCCTTTGTTGAGGCAAACTTTATAATGATTCTTGTCTCTATGAGAATGCATACAAAGTGTTGGACTTTTTGAAATTACTTCAAAGATATGTTTATTTTTGAAGATGTTTTTGAAAGTGTAAGTGTGGAAAATGGTTTTAGTTCAAGAGCAAGCAACTACGAGCGTCCTACCTACTCAAAAGGTCTATGTTCTTTTCCTCCTCCTTTAGATGTTGCTATCTTACCACTGATTGATAAGAAGCCTTATATTTTGATGTAAAGGGACGGGCGTGGATCATCGTATAGTCATAGAAGGCAACCTATGAGATGTTTTAGCAATTTCATTAGAGATTAGATCGTTTACCGAAGGAAACATCGAGGGATATCGAGGGACTACGATCTTTTTATCGAGGTTCTTTGCTAAAACGCCCATGTTCGAGGGACATGACTATTTTCCGAGGCAACAAGTGAGATTACCCTAGAGGTGCATGTATGTAAATAGTGTATTTGATTGCATGCATTCTTGTCTTTGAAATTAGGATTTTCTAACAATTGATTTTATCTTTCCATACACACTCTAAGTTACTAGCATTTATATGAAAGCGGTAAATCTGCAAGAAATTAAATCCTACACTATTACATCATGAAGGGGATTGGGGTATAATTCACAAATGGGGATTGTAAGTAATTTAAATCCTAGTTATCTATTACAACCATATTGAATTTGAATAAATATACAAGGCAAAATGGAAAAAGGAAAGGACTTGTTTTGTTTTGTTTTGAAAAGGTTTTTATCCTCATAAACTAAAAGGAAATAATTAGTTAATAAAAGAAATTTAAACTAATTTAATTTTAAAAAGGAAAATATGTTTGTGTCTTTTTTCTATTAATAAAAATAAATACTAATGATAATAACAAAGAAAATAAGAAAGAAAAGATAAAATAAAGAAAATAAGTCATGGGGTGAAAGTTGAATTTGAGGTGTTTTTGTGTAGAAAATAGTTTTTTTTTTGTTTAAAACTGTTTTTGTGTAGAAAATAGTTTTGTGTTTGGGCTCAGGGACTGTTTGTTAGTTAATAAATAGGGGGTCAGAAAATGAAATCGAAGCCCAAACCAAGTTAGGCCCAGGCGTGCTTCCTACCAACAAAACAGATGCGAGAAAATAAGGAAAAATGACCAAAAGGTCTGGCTGGTGGTTTTGAACCCAGGACCTTTGACATGGCAAGGCTTTAGCGCGTGTTGTTTGTACCACTGGGGTGGTCCGTTTCATCCATTCATGAGATGACTTCAGTCGGATGTAAAGTGAATTTGTTTCTGAGTGTCGAAATGCCCAACTTCTACAGACCATGATGATTCGATTGGCAGACTTCTAAAGGCTCCATTTCCCAATCGAAATAAACAAAATGAAAACATTAAATTGAACTAAAACTTGAACATGAATCGAAACACACAAATTTCAAAAAGCCATGGGTCGAAGGCTAGCATAAATTTGTTCAGTATCAAAAATAAAACCTAACTATACCAACAATGATAATCGAAATTATGGTCAGCATGATATCTACATTTTTTCGAATGATGCTTGAATGAAAAGTTCCAAGTTTGAAGAAACTTACCTCTTGGAGTGAAATTTGAAGGACTTCGACAGAACCTCCAGGAATGGTTTGATGATGGGTTTGCTTCGACCTCCCTGAAGCTATTCCAAATGCTACTTTGCTTTGAGGATGGCGTCAAGAAACAAGGTGTGAGATTGTATGTAGATGGTATTTAGGAATTTTTAAAAGCAAAAGGCCAAGAGGAAGTAACAAGTAAGGTCGAATTCAAAACTCAGGTGTAGTAAGTTTTAAAGTGTTTGAGGATTATGTGTTTGAGAGTGGAGTTAGTTTTGGATGAACAAAGGTTGCCAAGAAAAAGTTTTGTTAGATTTTCTTTCAAAGACTCTCTATTCTCTCTCCCTCTGGCCCCCTGTGTATTGTGAAGAATAGTTTATTTGTAGATAGATATGGCTGAGATTTGGGAGGGAAAACAAATAATTTTCGAACGGTTTGGGTATACTTCCCCCTTGATTTTTTTATGCAACTATTATGTGCTAATTTTGTGCAAATATGGGACTGAGATAATGCATGCTTGGACTGGGTCAGTAGCAGTTTTGAAGTGTTGTGGAAGCTTGGTGCATGACTGTTTCATGGCAGTACAACAGATTGTTTGAAACATGGTTTTGGGGCTTGGTGACTTGCTTTGATCGAAGAGTAGAAAATAAGTCTCCATATGTTGTACAAGCATGGTCTGAAGAGTGAGATTCGAAGGATAAGGTTATGACTTGAAATCAAGGATGAGATTGGAGCAAGTGTTTTTAGTATGGGGTCAAACAGTTTTCAAACATTAAACTTCTGTCGAAGGGTTTAGAGGTGGATCAAAGCAGATTGCTCGAAGGAAAACATTGCCCAGTCGAAGCTTGTGGATTGAAGCAAATCTTGCTCGAAAGAAGTCATTGCCCAATCGAATCTTGTGGATCAAAGCCAACTTTCTCTTCTTCGACTTGTCGAAAGGCACATTAACATCTTCAATTTTTTTCATTTTTCTTTTCCTTCGACCACGACCTTCGATCCATTGAAAGACACATTAACATCTTCAATTTTTTTCATTTTTCTTTTCCTTCGACCATCACCTTCGATCCGTCGAAAGACACATTAACATCTTCAATTTTTTTTCTTTTCTTTCGACCATCACCTTCGATACGTCGAAAGACACATTAACATCTTCAATTTTTTTTCATTTTTCTTTATTTCTTTAAATAGGTGTTTGTAACCACACATGTGAGAGAAATCTTGAGAAAATGAGAGGGAAAATTTTAGGGTACAACAGCTGCCCCTGTTCAATCTTCTTAAACCTGAAAAGTGAGAATGGCTTGTCGCTATTTGTAGCTTGAAGGTGGAAGATGATTGAACACTAAAGTGCCCAGAAATTTGCCCTTGATTGTGTGTTAGTTGATTGTGTTGGGAATGAGCTTAAAGATGCCATTTGGAAAGGTGATGGAGAGTCTGTCGGAGATGGGCTTACCGATTCCATCCAGAGTGACTATTGATAGGAATATTTAGAACGAGTCTATGCTTAACTGTATCTTGAAGAATGCTTTTTAGGATTCTGTATCTGAAGGAGAAATGCTTTTCAGAACGAAACCCTGAAGGAGATATTTTTCAGAATGAAGTGCTGAAGGGGAAACACGTTTCAGGACTCCTTTGAAAGAAATTCTCGCTAGAACTCGGTCTCTGAGGAAAATGCTTTTCAGGATTCTGTATCTGAAAGGGAAATGCTTTTCAGAATGAAGCACTAAAGGAGATGCCTTTTAGAATAAAACTTCTGAAGGAGATCACTTGTTCATGTAGATAGTTGTCTTGTCTTATTTCAGGTATTAATTCAAAACTTATTTTTTTGTTGGCTGTAGAGATAGTTGGCCTGGCTTGTTTCAGGAAATGATCGTGATATTTTCCAAAAGAGGATTTCTGCTGATTGACTTTTCCCTGCAAGGAAGAAGGTTAGTTACACGCAGATTTATGCATGGCTTGATGATGTTCTCAAAATAAATGAGATTATGATGTATGAATTTATCATGTACGTAATATGATGTATGAATGTGAAATATTTATTGAAATGTATCTTTATCTAGGAAAATAAATCCTTCACAAATGCTGGTGAGCCTTGGGAAATGAAATCTCGGATTGTTGTTGTGGATGAAGAGTATGCTCCTCTTTAGACCTTGTTTTAGGATGTTTCCGTTGGGGATTCCTGTTCTGTTGTTTGAGGAGAACTCGACTGGGGAATGTTGACTTGTTTGAGAAGACTTTGTGGAGAGTGTTGATCTCCGCTCGGAGAAAAGAGTTAAAGAGTTTTAGTTTTCATTTTCTCTACTGGGGAGTTATCTCTTGAAAGTTAGTTGTTATCTGGTCGGATTCCAGGCTTCACAACATCTTCCTAAGGATAAAGAAGTTAACTGTTATCTGGTCGGATTCCAGGTTTTTGCAGCAACTTGCTGGAACAGTGGCAAACTCTACTAGGGAAGAGGAGAAAAAATCAAATTGTTATCTGGTCGGGTCTAGGTTTCATCAATTGAAGAAGTTAAATTATTATCTGGTCGGGTATAGGCTTTAGTAACTTAAAAAATTGATATTAACTGTTATCCGGTTGGGTCCAGGTTTCAGAAACTCAAACTGTTATCTGGTCGGGTCCAAGTTTCAGCAATTGAAGCAGTTAAACTATTATCTGGTCGGGTCCAACCTTTAGTAACTTAAAAAAATTTAGATTAACTGTTATCCGGTCGGGTTCAGGTTTCAGAAACTCAAACTGTTATCTGGTCGGATCCAGGTTTCAGCAATTGAAGCAATTAAACTATTATCTGGTCGATTCCAGGCTTTTAGTATCTTAAAAATTGAGATTAACTGTTATCCGGTCGGGTCCAGGTTTCAAAAACTCAAACTGTTATCTGGTCGGGTCCAGGTTTCAGCAATTGAAGCAGTTAAACTATTATCTGGTCGGGTCCAGGCTTTAGTAACTTAAAAATTGAGATTAAGTGTTATCCAATTGGGTACAGGTTTCAGAAACTCAAACTATTATCTGGTCGGTTCCAGGCTTCAGCAATTGAAGCAGTTAAACTATTATCTGGTTGGGTCCAGGCTCTAGTAACTTAAAAATTGAGATTAATTGTTATCCGGTTGGGTCTAGGTTTCATAAACTTGAACTATTATCTGGTTGGGTCTAGGCTTCATAGTAACTTCGGGGATGATGGTGACTCCGTTGGTGAATTCTCTAGGAATTAGGGTTGTGGTCCCTTGATTTGTAATAGTTGGAGAGGCAAACTCAAGCTCGGGAATTTTGCCATTTTGTTATGGAAATAAACTCTGTTGAAAAGGATATTGGATGAACAGCTGGGAAGGATGTTCTTTTTAATAAAAATTCCACAAGGATTCTTCTTGAGACCAACTCAGCTGGGAAGAGGGTTTTCCCGAGATTGAAACTCTGGTTGGGGATTGCATGAATCCAAATTTGTGAGGATAATGTTATTGAGATAACTCTGTGGGGATATCCCAGATGCATTTATGGAGATGCTCGTCACTGTTTTGAAGCATATATTTGCTAAAAGTTTAATCATGTTTATATACATATGTTCATTCAATTTTAGTCATTGGACACCTTTGCACTTAAAACAGAAAACAACAAAAACTTTGTACTTCAAAGTATATTTGTATTAATATTTTGCCCATGAATAGGCGTTTTTATAGAGAGACAGAGATCCTAGTAAGAGGAAATCGTCAAAAGAAATGAAAAGTGTACAGAGCGAACACAAAAGTAATAGCCATGTGGAAGTGATCTCATTGTCCCAACTCTGCTATTGCCTCTATGTTTTCGAGCAAACCCTTGTCGATGAACAAAGTTGATTGGATTGATTTTGGACCATTCGAACTTCTGATTTTGGTAATAAAACTGGCTATAGAGATCCCACGGGACATAGTCATACACTTTAGTCCTTAACTTTTTCCTGGACCGCCCTTTCGGGTTTTCAGCCCACCAGGATACCCATTTTTCCCAAGTCGCCCTTTCAGGTTTTCGACTTGCCGGGTATACAATCTTTTGCATATATCACTAAATTTTTCCTGGACCTCTTTGGTTCACCGGGATGCCCCTTTTTTTCCTAGGTATGTCATCATATGGTAGTTAGCATCATGGCACCACAAGAGAAAACTTTCTTTACAACAAATGGTCCTTCGTAAGTGGGAGTTCATTTTCCCCTGGGACCGCCTTGTGGAAGAATGATGCATTTTATTACCAAGTTGCCAGCTTGATACACTCGAGGCTTGATCTTTTTGTTGAACGCCTTGATCATAAGCTTTTGATACATCTGACCATGGCAGACACCAGCCAGCCGCTTCTCGTCAATCAAGTTTAGCTGATCCAACCTAGTCTGAACCCATTCATCTTTTCCTAGACCTGCTTCTATCATTATCCTTAGAGATGGAATTTGAACTTCTATAGGAAAGACGGCTTCCATGCCATAGACCAAGGAGAAAGGAGTTGCCCCAGTTGATGTACCAGCCAAAGTACGATAGCCATGAAGAGCAAAAGGTAACATCTCATGCCATTCTTTGTAGGTCACCACCATCTTTTGCATAATCTTCTTGATATTTTTATTGGAAGCTTCCATTGCGCCGTTCATTTTGGGTCTGTAAGGAGAAGAATTGTGATGCTTGATTTTGAGCTGAGTACAGAGCTCCATAATCATAGCATTGTTGAGATTAGTTCCATTGTCGGTGATGATCCCTTCGGGGATATCGTAGAGGCAAATGAGGTTATGCTTGATAAACCTAGCTACAATGTTCTTCATGACTGAGGCAAATGAAGCAGCTTCGACCCACTTGGTAAAATAATCAATGGCCACAAGGATAAAGCGATGTCCATTGGAGGCAGTAGGTTTGATCTCTCCAATCATGTCAATGCCCCACATTGCAAACGGCCATGGAGTAGTCGTGACATTTAGAGGAATATGTGGTACATGGACCTTGTCATCATAGATTTGACACTTGTGGCAAGTCCTTGAGTGATGATGATAATCAGTTTCCATTGTGGACCACTAGTAACCAGCCCTTAGGATTTTCTTGGCCATAGTGTGTCCATTAGAGTGGGTCTCGAAGAGGCATTCATGCATGTCTTCCATAACTTTCTCTGCCTCCTTCTTGTCCACACATCGGAGTAGAGTAGAATCATGGTTGCGCTTGTATAGGATTCTGTTGCTTAGAAAGAATTTGGCTGAAAATATTCACAAGAATTTCTTATCATTGACAGAAGCTCCTTCAGGATATTCTTGTGCCTCAAGACATTTCCCCACCTTATGGTACCATGGCTTCTCTCCGTCAGTGTCAAGCTCATAGCAGTGTGCAGGTTTGTCAAATCTTTCGATTGTTATCATAGGAGCTTCGTTGTCCCATTTGACTTTGAACATGGAAGACATTGTTGCTAAGGCGTCGGCCAATTGATTTTCTTCTCTGGGAAAATGTTCGAAGGTGATCTCCTCGAAGTATGGTATTAGGTTTAACATAATCTCCTGGTAAGGAATAAGATTAGGATGCTTAGTGTCCCATTCCCCTTTAACTTGACTGATCACTAGAGCAGAATCTCCGAATACATCCAAGTGCTTGATCCTTAAATCAATAACAACCTTTAAACCTAAGATGCATGCCTCGTACTTCGCCATGTTATTCGTACAATCGAAGCAAAGTCTAGAAGTGAAAGGAGTGTGGCAACCTTCAGGAGAAATTATCACATCACCAATTCCATTAACCAGAGCGTTGGAAGCTCCGTCAAAAACAATAGTCCATCGGGATCCTTGTTCAGGTCCGTCATACAGTCCAGGTTTTGCATAGTCGGTCACTAACATGATATTCTCATTCGGGAAGTCAAAGTTCATGGATTGATAATCATCAACAGCCTGATGGGACAAATGATTTGCCAATACACTTCCTTTGATGGCCTTTTGTGTCATATATTGAATATCATATTCAGTCAGAATCATTTTCCATCTAGCTATTCATCCGGAGAGTGCGGGCTTCTCAAAGATGTACTTGATAGGGTCCATTTTAGAAATCAATAGAGTGGTGTGAGTCAACATATATTGTCTTAGTCGGTAAGCAGCCCATGCCGGAGCACAATAAGTTTTCTCGAGCAGTAAATATATAGTTTCACAGTCGGTAAACTTTTTGCTCAGGTAGTATATTTGTTGTACCCCAAAATTTGCCCTCTCATTTCACTCAAGACATGCCTCTAGAGGTCCTCAATTGCTCAAGGATGACTAAGGATTGACTAGACAAATCTTCCTCCTAAGGCAACAAGCTTTAAACTAGGGTTTCACTCCTCATCAAGATGGTTAAATTCAAAGGGTCCCAAATTCTTTCCATGGTCTCAATATTCTCTCAAGATCATCCATGTCAAGTTTCATGCCTTGCACAAGGAGTTTGCTCAGTCAATTGCCCAGATGCCTGAAAATCAACTGTACTAGGTCAAAAGTCAACCGTGGCCCACATACAGCCAAACTTCAATATTTTTGGTCAACATCAACATTTTGAAGAGATATCCATCATTTGATCAAGGGTTGATCATGATTACTCAAGGAATGCCCCCAAATTCATCAAAACCCAAAAGTTGCTAATTTAGGGCTTCATAGGAAAAGTCAACCAAACTTTGACTAGGCATAGCTTCTTCATACTTTATCAGAAATTTTCCATCCAAAGCTCATTTTGAAGAGGATGCAATTACTTATAACTCATCTTCAGACCACAAGTTCAAAATATGCACTCATCAAAAGATATGAATTTCTACATTATAGGTCCTTTTGAAAAGTCAACAAAAACACTTTTTGGGTCAAAGCTTCTTACATGAATATGGAAGACCCAATTGAGATGAAACCAAAAGGGTTGTTTAGGGGACATCCTAAGCTTTCTAAAAAGTCCAATAACACCCCTCTAGGGTTAAAATTGGAGGAGATATGCATTGTCAAAGTTGGCCATTTTTGGAAAATTGTCAAAAGTCAAATGTGCTCAAAAGTGCATTTTTTGTCAAATGGGCCTAGCTTTTCATGATTGTATCTTGTTTGTGACATGGTCCACGACCCAAATCAGCCTCCATATATTATTTTCTTATTTATTTATTTTATTTTGATTTTTATTTATTAAAAGTTAGATTAAATCAAATAAATTGCAAAAAATATAAAAGATTGATTTTTGATCTGATTTTTGGTAGGAATCAAATTCAATTAGGCTGGCATATCATATCAAATTGTGCAAGGGATGATTGAAGCAAAATTGGGATGATTATGCTTGTTTTGGAAAGATATAATACAAGAGCAAAATCAAATCCAATTTCCATGATTCACAAAGATTTAATTTGTTTTTGTTAACCTAATCAGTTCTACTACATATATAGAACATACCCAAGCCAAAAGGAGAAGGATTACAGTCGTGAGAATACAAGAATAAAACTCAAAAATTTGCAAGAAAGTGGTGGATCGTTCTTAGACCTATAGGGTGATTCAAGCCATTCTAAGACTACCAATAGACTCCTAGACATCTCCAGAACGTGTCTCAATCAATTGCAAGCATTTTCACGCCCAGAATCGCGAGTTACAGACCTACGGTTTGCACCTCCAAGCTTGAATTTGATTTCTTAATTTACGCATAATTAATCATTACTAAACATAGCATTGTGTTTGTACTAACATTTGGAATGTTTTGGTTTACATGATTTTGTGTTTTGATGACTGTATGCATATGTGCCATGGCTAGGGTTTGTTTGGTTGTTTTAGGGTTTTCTTGCACAGGTTAAATTGGCCAATGAAAAGGGTATCATGATGCTCGTGGGTTAAAGGCGAATGGATCCATGTATTCACATTTCATTTATCATGCGTTTTGATGATTTTTGAAATTCATAGATTTATAGCTATGGCAAACTATCTGTAGGTAAAGGTTTTATACCTAACACGACGGATGAGGAAGAAGATGATGATGTGTTCAATCATCATTGGGCCATTCAAATAGTTGGCGCGTGTTTTTGTCTTAATTCATTAATCCACTTGTTTTTTATATATTATCATTTGTTTTCATTATATTAACAAGCAAGACACATGGCTCAGATGGTAAAAAGCGCTTGGTATTGAGTGGGAGGACCTGGGTTCGATCCCGGGTCCCAGCAATTTTCTTTATTTTCTTAACTCTTATTTGCAGATCATGTGCACCATCATCCAAAACGCCTATCATGCGCCCCACTGATCCAGCCAATGGATCACAACCTATTCAGATCTAACGCCTTAAGCAATGAAGGACCATGGTGCATTCTCAGGTTGGCACAACATGGGATCAAGCGTGGGACTGGGCCTCATCTCTTTGGGCCTAAGCAATTCAGCAACACACCCCCCTATCCAGCAATACAGGCCCAATTCTTTTCTATTTTCTCTTTATTTCTTTTTAATTGTTTTATTAATTATTTTCTTTTACAAAAATAACACAAAAATCAGTTTTTTTTATTTAATCAAAAAATCATAAAAACATTAAAAATCATTTTTTTCATAAAATATTCTATTTCTTGAATTAATTAGTTTAAATAAAATTAGGGTGTTGTACCCCAAAATTTTCCCTCTCACTTATCAAGAATTTTCTCACAAGATCTCTTTGACTCAAGACTACATTAGGGTTTGACTAGCTCAAGACATCTCCTCATGCAGTGATGACCAAAATTAGGGTTTGAGTTTTCACAAGTATTTTTGGACTATAAATGTTTCATATGACTTTCAAGGATCATTAGGGACCCCTAAGATTACTCATGTCAAGTTTCAAGTCTTGAATCACACTTTTGATCAGTCAATTGAACAGTTGACCTAAAAATTAGCTATATTGGGGAAAAGTCAACCATGGCCAATTTACAATCAAACTTCATAACTTTTTATCCACATCAACATCTTAGACTCATATGTATCATTTCATCAAGTTTGGACCATAATTCCTCAAGAAATTTGATCAAATCATCAAAAGGGCAAAATAGTCAAAATTAGGGTTTTGACTAAGAAAAGGAAATTTCTGATTTTTAACTTAGAAAATGATCAATTGGTTTGAAGCATGATTTCAAGAGTTCAATTACATCATTTTGACCTAATATAATGATTTAAAACATTACAAATCCATTGGATGGATAGATGAATTTTTCAGTCAACTGATCAAAAGTCAACTGTATACTGAAAAGTCAAACTTTGACTTTTTGATCAAAATACAATACCAAAGATCATAATTCATCAAAACATGTCAAAATGTGAAACTTGTTCATCAAGAAATCAAGGATTCAAGATTTTGTTTTGAAAAGTGGAAATTTCTTAACTTAGAAAATTTTCTAAGTATAGAAAAAAATTTATTTTTTCTCAACTTTGAGCCAAATTTTTACCATGATGCAAGATGATTCAAAGGAAACTTCCAATGTGAAAGTTGTATATCTCCATGAAATCTACAACTTTGCCTCACACAATTTCTCCTAAAAATGCTTGGATCTCAAGATATAATTTTGTGAATACATGCTCATGAGCTAAAATAACTTAGTGAAATTTTGCCCTAGTTAGGCAGATTTTTGACCTAACTTCATGGCAATTTTTCACATAGTTCCAAAGGGAATTTTCAAAAGAAATTGAAAGATGAGTTGTAGAGTACATTGCAAGCTTTCCAAAATGTCCAAGAACTCCTTGAGATCATTCTTTAGTAGGGAGAATCGAAGAGATGAAGTTGGTGATTTATCACTTTGATTTCAAGCCATTTCATGATGAACAAAAACTCAAATCCAAGCCTAGGCTACATAATATTTGCTTTGAAGGCCTCAAACTTGTTTCTCACTCCATAATTAAATGTTTTCATAGATGTTGGAAGCTTTAAGCCAAGCATTGAATGCATTGTACAAGAACAATTCCATTTTTGGCACAAATGTGCCATTTCCATTTTGATAAAGCACTACTTTTGCCTTTGTCAACTTCTTGAGCCTCTCAATTGTTTTCTCTGCACACAAGCAAAGTAAAAAACAAAAGCAACTTGTCTAAGGTCTCTACCAACTCAGATCATGCTTCTACAAACTTAGAGACTTGTCTCCTCACTTTTCTTCAAAATCAAGTTATAGAGCCAAAAGGCTATAACTCAAACCTGGAGTAGAGTTGATCTCTAATCTTTTCCATACATATACACAAATGTATTGTAACATAAGCACGAATGCTAAGACTCCAAAACACTCCCAAACACTCTGCAACTCAGAATCTGTCATAGCTTGACATTTTTGAACCTTACATAGCCATCTCCAAAACCACTCGTGCGTTTTGAGTTTTAACCACCTAAACACTTAATATACCTCATATCTAAGAGATTCAGACCCATGTTCTCTCACTGTAACTCCTCCTCCACCATCCACCATTTTCAAATATTGAGCTTGCAGGTTGACTTGAGTAGGGAGATTCAGGGACTTTCAAGACAAAGTAAGGATTGGAATACACTCAGGGAGGTCCAAGCAAGCTAAACAGACCCTCAGGCCTTCTCAAAACTTGCTCAAACTCCATTCGCGATCCCAGCTGAAAGAGGTAAAAACTCAAACGTCTATCTCTTCATACAAGCATCATTTGGTCCTGATTTGTGAAAGAAAAATGTAGATATCCTTGCCCTAAAGCTATCCATGTTCATAGTTTTCATTTATATTAACTGTGTATAGAAAAAAATTTATTTGAAATTTCTGTAAGAATTAGGTTTAAAATTAGGGAAAGTAAAATTAGCTTTGATCTTTGACTTTTAGTTTACATAAATTATATGGTTGAACTCGTGGGAAGAAACACCATAACTTTCATGTTTGGACTTTCCATTTTTATGGAGAAATGAGAGAGATGAAGGTGTTCCGGCCATGGCTCAAGGTTGAAGATGAAGTTGCCTTCAGGGGGAATTTTCTAATATATATTTATGATTGTGTTTATATAAACGGATGTACAGCCACCCCAATGATAAGGCAGCGCGCGTAAATGCTATAGGTCACGGGTTCGAGCCTTAGCGCGTTGCCTTTTGCAATTTTCTCACATTTTTGCCATTTTTTGTCCCTTTACAGCGCTGGGCTTTTTGTTTCATGGGCCTGTTGATTTTTTCTAACCTCCTACCCCATGTTTGCTTGTGACACCCCTGGCCCATATCATTTTTTATTTATTTATTTCATTTTCATGTTATTTTCTTAAAAAATATTTTTCTTAATATTAAAAAATCATTAAAATATAAAAAATTATAGATTTATATTTTAGTTTATTTTATGTTATTTTTCTCACAAAAAATAATTTTATTTAGTTATATATTATCCATTTTTATTAATTAAATTTGTAAATTAAAATTAGAACTAGTTTAAATATTTATTTTTCTTCACACTCATTAAACATTTTATTTTAATATAAAAAAGACCAAAATATCTCATAATGCCATATATTATTTTCAAGACAAAAAAATATATAAAAATACTTACTTTTTCTTAAAGAAATTTATTTTCTTTTTAATAAAATAGAATTAGGGTTTATTCAAAAATATTTTCTAAAAAAATAATTTCTTTTCTTAATTGATTTAAGTTAATCTTGATTTATTTATTAAGTTTAGGTTAAAACTTTTTTCACATAAAAAAAACCAAACAAAAATCTTCTTTGCATTTACATACCTTTGCATATTTAATTCATCTTGTATATTATTTATTCCAATATTTGTACATATTCAATTTGGTTGTAATAGATTAATTAGGTTTATATTATTGCAATCCCCATTCATAAATTGTATACCTCCCACAAATGTTGTAATAGCGTAGTAACTTTAAATTTCGCAATTTATCGCTTTCACATAACATGCTAGTAACTAGGGTTTGTATGGTAAGATAAAACCAATCAAATAGAAAACCCTAATCCAAGACAAAATCAAGCATGAAAATGACACACTTGCACACAAAACACCCCTAGGGTTATCCCACTTGGTTGCCTTATACAAAAATGGCCATATTACGCATGTAAGGTGTCTTAGCAAAAACAAACAAATACAAGATCATAGTCCCTCGATGATGCTATTCAAAGTTTCCTTACAAAAATGATCTTAGTCCCTCAAAAAATGCTAAGATACTTTGCAACATTGCTAATCATGGCTATACGATGACCCACGATCGTCCCGTTTATATCCAAAGATAGGGTTGCTTACCAAATCAATGGCAAGACAACAATGTCAAAGGAAAAGAAAATGAACAAGAAATACATTTGAGTAGGTAGATTACTTTTAGTTACTTGCTCCCTTTCAAAACAAATATCCTTGCTATTTTCAAAACAAACACACACATTTCCAAACATCTTACAAAATTGAAAACATTTTCAAAAAGATCAACATCTTTGTATACATTCTTACGAACGAGAATCATTACAAAGATTGCCTAAATGATGGCCTCTTTTACAAAATACTTTCAAAACCACACAAAGTACGATTTCAAACAAAAGCAAGTGATCTAGCAAGTAACTAAGAGCCCATGGAAAACCATGGATGAAAAGGATGCTAATACCTTCCCTTTTCATAATCTACCCCCCGAACTCAAGAAATAATCTCAAAGGTATTTCCTGTGCTTTTTTACCTTTCCTTTTTGGATAAAAGAAAAGTCGGTGGCGACTCTTGCTAACCGCAACATTTGCAATAAAACGCAAAATCTTCAAGTCAGTTCTCTCACCGTATCGCCAGAACTGGTGACTCTGTTGGGGATAATTCTAAAAGTGGGGTTATCTTAGGGATAGATCACATTTACTTGCTTACATTGTTTGACTTGTATGCTTTACATTATGGTTCTTTGTTCGGGTTTGAATCCTTTACCCGGATTTGGGGATACATTATAGGTAAGTAGCAGTACATTGTGGAAACTGTGCAGGGTATACCGACATTGTCAAAGCAATAGTTATGTTAGTGCGGCATATTTGTGGGTACCGGTAGCCTTTGAGTTAATCAAAGAGAATATGGGGCCGCTGAGTGATGTCATGAAGCACTAATGAACTTTTAGAACCTTTACTTGACCAACTTGGCCTTTAGGATGTAGTGAGATGACCGGCTTTGGTGCAGTCCAAAGTTGGTAGATACTCGATACTACACTCATTGAGGTTTGGTTTCTTGGGATATTTAGGTCTCCATTAAAGAGGCTTGAGCTGAAACAATGACCAAGGAAACAATCCAGTGATATTGAGCTCCTTAGAACCCGGTTACTATTACTAGGACAGGTTTAAGCCAACTAAACTTCAAGAGGGTACTTACCTATAAAACTCCATGCAAGCCTAAACTAAGGATTTGTTTGCTTTACTTGTATATGCATACTTGTACATAACATCATGGATATCATGAACATCATATACATCCACTAACCATTTCAAGGATTTTGGGATTCATCTTTGTTCTTGTTTTGTAGGATATGGACTCACATCGCAGGAAAACTATTCAAGTCAACCTTGTGAGGATCCCTCCACAACTAAAGGAGATAGCTTCAAGGATTCCTGAAAACTCTCCATTCACCGAGAGACATGGTCATCTACTCAACTTGGTCACCTCTAACACAGATGAGGACATGATGAATGTGCTCTTTCAGTTCTTTGATCCTTTACACCATTGCTTCACATTTTCCGACTATCAACTTGTGCCTACTTTGGAAGAATTCTCCCAACTCTTGAGGATTCCCATTCTCAATCAACTACCTTCCAACGGTACGGAAAGAGATCCAAAGCTAGAAGAGATTTCTCAAGCTCTACACTTGCACTCATCTGATGTCACAACCCATTGGGAAACAAGGAGTGGTGTCAAAGATTTCCTAGCAAAGTTCCTGTTTGAGAAAGCCCAAAGCTGTTGGAATTCCTTAGACTTGCAAGCCTTTGAAGAAATTGTGGCTCTCCTTATCTATGGGATGGTTTTGTTTCCAAATCCTGACCAACTCATAGACGTGAACACCGTCAAAATATTCATATCACGCAACCCGGTGCCTACATTACTAGGGGATATCCTACACTCTTTTCACACTCGCACAATGAGGAAAAGAGGTGTCCTTATGTGTTGCACTCCTCTCTTGGCAAGATGGTTTATTTCTCATCTTCCCCAATCTGTATTAAAGAATGAGCAAGGTTCAAGGTGGTCACAAAGGTTGATGACGCTCAAACATTCAGACATTCATTGGTGTTACCGATCCAAAGAGAATGTTATCATTGTCGACCATTGTGGAGAATTTCCTAATGTCCCTTTACTTGGAATTAGGGGAGGAATCACCTACAACCCTTGCTTAGCCTTAATACAGTTTGGTTATGCCCGAAGGGATGGCCCGCACGAGATGTTGATTCAAGGTTTGGTATTCGACTACGACAACGACGATCAAGGTCTTCGCTGGAGATTTATCCGAGATTGGAGGATGTTAAACAAGGTGGATAGCAAGAATTTGGGACACAAGAATTTCATCCCTCTCGAGCCTTACGTCAAATGGGTATGAACTCGCGCTCAGAGTCTTATGATGCCTTACCCCTCCATTCTCCCGATAATCATTGAGCCTGTTAAGGAAGGAGATGTTTCATACACTATCCTACATCCTGACATGCCCACGTCTCTTAAAGACCTCCAAAGGGATTGGATACAACTCAAAGGAGATCGAGATACTTTCAAAGCCCAACTCTATGCAAGCAAGAAGAAGGTTTTGGAGCTCACAAGGCTACTTCATGAGGAGCAGACTCTGAATGCCTACATTGCACCAAAGAGGATGCACACTACTTTTCTATCTTAGAGTTTTATATTATTTTTCCAAAGGGGCATTGATGTACTAAAACTTTATCTTATTAATATAACGTGTGTTTCCTTTTGTCTAAAACGAATTTGAATATTTGAAATCCTTGAAAACATTGCATATGCATATACCATTCATCATAACATAAGCAGTTCTTTTGCAACAAGTCTTCTCATCTCTCTACTTTTTATTTCAGTAAGATGGATCTTGAGCAAACAGTGAAGGATCTTCAAGCTCAGAATATGCAGTTTCAACAGTTGCTTTTGACCCTAGCTAAGGGACAAGAAGAATTAAAGACTTTGCTGGCTGAAGAGAGGAAAAAGAAAACAAAGAAGGTAATCGGAGTCTTAAACATGGGAAGAAGATTTCATGGGAAGACAAGAAGGACTTTGGACTTTGCAACAACATCCGGTCAAGGAGAGGGGAAAGGCAAGGAAACAGTTATCCCGTCAGAATCAGAAGAGGAAGAGGAAGAAGAAGACTACTCTAAAGAGAAATACCCTCCGGCTGATGACAAGTACAAACATCTTGAAGAGCGTTTGAGCGTGATGGAAATCCAAAAGGTACCTGGCCTGGATTTTGAGGAATGGGGTTTGGTGTCAGGTATTGTGATTCCTCCGAAATTCAAAGCACCTGTATTCACTAAATATGACGGAGTTTCATGCCCTAAGATGCATCTCTGGTCATATGTGAGGAAAATTCAACCCCATACCGCTGATAAAGACTTATGGGTGCACTTCTTCCAAGACAGTCTATCTGGTACTCAACTTGACTGGTTCTATCAACTAGAAAGGGCTAATGTTCATAATTCGGAAGATCTTACCGCAACTTTCTACAAGCAATATCAATACAATGCTGATTTGGCGCCTACCCGTACTCAACTCCAGAGTATGGCCATGGTTTCCAATGAAGGTTTCAAGGACTATGCGCAAAAATGGAGAGATTTGGCTGGAATAGTTCAACCCCCTCTGTCTGAGAGAGAATTGGTGGACATGTTCTTAGGCACCTTATCTGGTCCCTTCTTCAATCATTTAATCGGAAGTTCATCAGCAGGCTTTACTGAACTAATATTAACCGGAGAGAGGATAGAAGCCGGTATAAAAAGTGGAAAGATTCAAAAAGATACATCTTCTTCTACAGTTGTAAGGAAGTCTTTCATCGGAAAGAAGGAGGTGGCTGCTGTATATCCGCAAAGAAACCAAGATAGGGCTGAACACCGACCAATGGTGGGGGCCGTTATGATTCCTAATCCTACGTCTGATCAACAAAGAGGTAATCAACCAAGGATGGAAAGGCCAGTTAGGCAGTTCACCAGAATTAACATGACTCCGTCACAAGTATTACCGCATTTACTAAGATCCAATTTGGTAACCTTGAAAAAAGCTCTAAAAAACCCCAATACAACATCCCCTCATTATCATCCCAATGCCCGTTGTGCATATCACTCTGAAAGTCCTGGTCACGATACTAATAATTGTTGGGCCTTGAAGAACAAAATACAAGACCTCATTGAAGCAAAAGAAATTGAGTTCGATGCGCATGAAAAGCCAAATGTCATTTTTGCTCTTATGCCCAGACATGGCCACAATACTAATGCCATTGAAGAAGATTGATTTGTTACCTCAGTTGATGAGCTCACGACCCCACTTCCGACTGTTAAAATTAACTTGTTGAAAGTCGGTGTATTCCCGGGCTGTAATGAAGTTTGCCATCTCTGCTTGTACTTACCAACTGGATGTCCTTTGTTGAAAGTAGGCATTCAGTGCCTGATAGATAATAAAGAGATTTTGTTTGAAAAGACTCATGTTTCACCTATTCCTATTGAAGATGTTTCTATCATTACCATTTCCGCCAATTCTTCCAGGGCCTCCACCAAAAGACCCGTTAGAATTACATCAGTTCTGAAAGCAGCTCTCTTAATAATCACAATGCTTGGGCCAGTCCCATATACATCAGACAAAACCATACCATGGAATTATGGAGGGGATTTCTATCACCATGGTATCAAGCAGGACTGGCCGGCCGCCGAAGAGATAAATTCTGAGAAAGAAGACTCCGACATCAGTAATATTGTCGGAACTAGCAAAATTACTCGAAGCGGTAGGATCTTTTCTCCAGAAATTGCTCCCCCAAAAGTAGTTTCTGGACCCGTAATTATCCTTGTGGCTGCTTCAAAAGTTGTTCCCGGTTCTACATTTATCTCTTCAAGTACTCCAATTAACAAAGCCGTTACAACCCCTATAATCATTCTTACTGACACTCTTGCAGCCGAGTTAACCGAGGCTCGAGGAAAAGGTGTTATGGTTGAGCCTGTCTCAACGAAGGCTCAGTCATTGACTATCCCTGAGACCTCCAAGAAGGAAATGGAGGCGATCTTAAAAATTATAAAGAGAAGCGACTACGATGTAGTTGAACAAATGGGGCAAACTCCCTCTAAGATCTCCATGCTAGCATTACTACTATGTTCTGAGGCACATGCAAAAGCCTTGGTGAAGTTCTTAAAAATCGCCCATGTACCTCAAGAGACATCTGCTGATCAATTTCAAGACTGTGTAGCCAGCTTGACAGCGGATAATGGTCTAGGTTTTTTGGACGCTGATTTGACGACGAGGGGAAGGAAGCATAATGAGGCATTGCATGTCTCAGTGGAATGTAGAGGCACCACTCTGACACATGTTTTGGTTGACATTGGCTCATCTTTGAATGTATTACCCAAAAAAGCTCTTGATAGACTTGACTGTAAGGAGTTGAATTTGAAGCCAAGCAACATAGTGGTAAGGGCTTTTGACGGTTCGAAGAGGATGGTGCATGGGGAAGTGGATATCCCCATAAAGGTTGGAACCCAAACTTTCAATTCAACCTTTTGTGTAATGGACATCCGCCCTTCATACTCCTGCCTGCTAGGGCGACCATGAATCCATAATGCTGGCGTTGTTACTTCTATGTTGCACCATATGCTGAAATATCCGGTTCAAGGGAAGATTATCACCGTACATGGAGAGGAAGAATACATGATTAGCCATCTCAATTCCTTCAGATATGTGGAATTAGATGGTGAATTCATTGAAACTCCATTTCAACACTTTGAAGAGGTCCCTAAAGAGGTGGAAGTGACTAAGGCTGTTCCCAGGATTACCAGGCCTCCACTCCGGATTTCGTCACTAAAGGATGACAAAGCAGTGGTAGAAGAAGGAGGATGCACTATCTGGGGACAACTCTCAGATATCCCATATAATTCTGACAAGTTTGTCCCAGGTTTCACTTCAAGTGCTCAAAAGGCTGTACGTCGTGCCCGTGCTGGAGGGTCACCCTTGAAGATCAGTAACCGTGAGGTCAACACGGTAGAAGATGGTGAAGATGGTTGCAACCTGGAGGAATGGATCTTCCCGACTGTCAATGGAGGGCTCAGCAATTGGGAGGCTATAGACTTCGTCCCAATCACTTTCATCCCTCAGCAATTTGTCTTTGCATTTTGTTGGATCTGTAATATTCAAAACAATTCGCACTCTTAAAGCCTTGTGTCTTACCCGAGGCACAATGGTCCATTTGTAGGGGTTATTATCTCATTTTTCATATGTCATCAATGAATCATGGACGTTTTCGTATACAAACTTTTGTGCTCATTGTTTTTGTTTTACATTTTACTTTCTTTCAAAGATAGTTATACCCTTACACACACCCACACTCACAATGCAGGTATACATCCATTCAGGTTCCCATGGGTAACGATACTGCTATGGCCTTTTGTGACTCCGAGAATCTGATTTACCAAGCCGAAGACGAAGGTGAGGAAGATTGTGAAGTACCAGGGGAACTTGTCAGACTACTACAACAAGAAGAGAGAACCATTCAGCCTCACGAGGAACCTGTGGATACAATCAACCTAGGTACCGAAGAGGACAAAAAAGAGGTCAAAGTGGGTGCCAATCTGGAACCCAGTGTCAAGAAGCGTCTGATTTAGTTGTTGCATGAATATGTTGAAGTCTTTGCCTGGTCGTATGTGTTACACCCCAAAATTTACCCTCTTGATTTAGGCTTATGTTTCATCATGAATATCATATTGCATTGCATTCATACATTGTGATGGGATCAAAGTAATTTGGTTATCAAGTCTTCCTCAAGCTTTGAAGTTTGATTGCATTGATAGGTTTCTCAATTAGAACCTTATCATCTAAACCTCTGGATCTTTTAAGCTCAAAAGTTATTGCATATATCAGGATATTTTATCCATCTCTTTGAATCATCAGAGGATTGAAGTTTGTGTTTGATTATAAGAGGAATCACTCTTTTGATTCACCAGTTAAATTAGGGTTTTGTTTGATCAAGGCTATTGATCAATGTACAAGTCTTGATTTGGAAGCTACAACATCTCATTGGTATTTGAAAAGTCTTTGTACAAGAAATTGGTCAAGATGACCAGAGGATTTGAAATTTTGGAGATGATTCATCAGTCTCCAAAGGTGTTAACCAAAACTAGGGTTTGGGATTTCATCAAGATTTCTTGAGAATTTTGAAGTTAAACTTTGTACATGGCCTCTATATATTTGGAAGATCATGTGTTTGAAGTTTTGACCATCAATTTTGAAGGGAAGTGGATCAATTGATTCAAAGGGGCAAATTGGTCATTTTGGTCAAAATCAGTCAAAGTCAAGGTTGACCAACTGAACTTTTGGTAAACCATCAATTCAAGGATTTACTTTTCATACTTCAAGTCCATTTTGATCATTGGATCAAAAAGATTGAGGTTTGGGTTGAAACTTGTTCATGAAGAAACCCTAAAAGTTTCTAATTTTGGAAAATGAGGACTTAACTTCAAAAATTCATATTTTATTCACCTTTGATCAAAAAAATGCAAATGAAGTATGCTTGGAAAGCTAATAGGGTGATCTTTCATCTACTTTTTGTCTCATGTCCAAATTTGCAAAGGGTCGAGATTTATGGTCTTTGGGATTTCATGCCTCAAGTTAAAATTATAGGTCATTTTCCAAATTTAGTGAATTTCATGTCAAATTTTGAGGACCTTATTTGATTCAATTGCAAAAACTTAAAACCAATGGATTGTATATATTTTCAATACCTTTCCAAATTATGCTCATTTGTGTCCAAATTCAAAAGTATGAGCAAGTTATAAGCTTTGGAATTTTGAGGCATTTCATTGAATTCATGCACACCATGCAATTTGCAAATTCTTGATAACCTGATTTGTGGCCATTTGTTTCAATTCAAACTTGGCCCATGACTAATTTGCAATGTACTAAGGCCCATCATGCCAAAGTTTGAGCTGCACATGGGCAAATGCAAGGGCAATCCGTGGTTTTGCAAAAAGTGGCATGAAAATGCCTAATCACCAACACTTGATTAATACAAGGAATTAAGCCTTGATCTTTTGCTAATATCTTCCTGAGATAAAAAGACCTGAAATGCACGTGAAAGGCTGTACAAGGCACGAGGGATTTGAGTTCTTCATGTGCACACTTCATTTTTGCAAAAAGGGGGATTCATTCTTTCTAACGGTTTTCAGCGTGAAAAGCTTATCCTACCCTCCTCCTCGTGCTCTATATATTGAGAGGCAAGGTTACTTGGGCCTCATTGATGCTTCATTTTGTACCTGAGCTCAAAAAACTCCATATCCACTTGTTCTGCAAATTTCTTTGATTCTCTCAATTTACTTGCTCATTTTGAGTATTTCTTCTTGCATTCTCTTCTCCAAGTGATAAGGATTGTAGATCGAGGCTTGGTTTGCAACTGGAGTGAAGGAGACAATAGATTCGTTTTTGCCTCAAAGGTTAGAATTCTTAACTTTGGATCTTGATTTCTAGCTGTGCATTATGTGATTTGAGCTCGTAATCATGTTGTTTGAAGTTCATTAAGTGTTTCTGTAGCTTCAGAGCTTTTGATTTGATGAGATGTGCATATATGATGCATCTGAAATTTTATGCTTAGTGAGTTTTTGTCATTTTCATGCGATCCGTTCTTGATCTATGGTTAATTATTTGATGTGATTCGAATTGCATAGTGTAATATGATATGTTAGCTTTAATTTGCACAAAATTTCATGAAAAATGGTGTAGAATTGAGCATGTTATGTTGATCAGAACACGAGGTAGTGGATATGGTCTTGCGCGTGTTTTTGCCCTAGCCAGAGGTTGAAGATGATGGTGTGGCCTTCTCTGGTTGGCTGATTTGTTTTTTTAATTCATTTGAATTTTGTTTCATAACTTGATTTTCATGATTTTATTTCTTGCTCAAAAATGGTTGAAAAATTATGAAAAAATTCAGCAAATTTAAAAATAATATTTATGACCTTGTGCATTTTTTTTTAATAACTTTTGAAAATGTTTTGATTGGTTTAAAATTTCATAAGTTTAATTAATTGTTTATTCAATGATTATTTTTATTTTAATAGTTCTTTTGATCTAAAAATTCCACAAAAAAATGTTTTGGACTCATAAAATAATTTAGAAACTGATTCTGATTTTTGTTTAGCATTTTCTCTATTTTTGATTATAAATTTAATTTGAGAAGTTTATTTGAAATGTTTGCTTCATAATTTTGTTTTAATATTTCCTTTAATTCAAAAAATCCTCAAAAAAATTATATAAGTTTGTTATTAATCATAGAGTCTGAATATAATTTTATTTTGACCTTTTTATGACTTTTGGCTAGGGTTTGCATTTTTGTCATTTAATAATTGTTTAATTGTTTAATTGTTTGTTTGATTTTATTTTAATATTTTCTTTAATTCAAAAATTCCACAAAAAACAGGGATGTGTGTTTTTAATTCTAATATTTGAATATAATTTTGGTAGGATATTTTTTCTGATTTTTTATTAGAATTTTATTTTGAGATGTGATTATTTATTTAATTGATTAATTGTTTGAATTTGATTTTATTTTTGACTTTTCTTTAATTCAAAAAATATGGAAAAATAGGTATTCGGACCTCTTGAGTTTTGTCATGTTTGATGTATATTTGTTCTGAATTTTTTGAATTTTGATCTTATCTAATTAATATTTAAGATTAAAAGTCAAATAATTAGAGTTTTGTTGCTTATTGTGTAAGTTACAATTCAAAAACCATTATGCCCTGGATTTTCAATGGAATTTAGGTCTTGATTATGGTTCATGGATGTATTGAGGATCTGAAAACCATTTTTCTTGAATTATTTGACTTGGTTTGATATTTTTCCATAAATTATTTTGAAAACTTGTCTAGTTTTGATAGTTTGGCCAACTAGTTTTGAACTTTGGGCCTCATTTGATCACCTCCTCAACCATTCATGAACTTAAGACTTGTTTTCTGACTTCTACACACTTCAAAGATGCTAAGAAATTTTTTGTGTGAATTATTGATCCTTGTCTCTATTTTTTATGTATTTTTGAAGTGAAGGTACCCAATTAATGTTGCATATCTTGTTGCAATTTGCTTCATGGCCAATGAACTTGAGTGAGGCCTATAATTGGGCACCTAATGATCATGTTGGTTCTGTTTATCCACATAAACTCAAGCCATTTCACTTAATGCCCCATGTTTGAATGATTGAACTTTTTGATGCATTGTGTGGGATTCCTCTTCTATTATGCTTGTGAGTTGTGATGAAATAATTGAGTATGATTGAATTGTGGTTTCTACTGACCTTCATGGTCTTTGATTGTATTCTTCTCAAGCTCACATGATCCTTGATTGATATTCAATTGTCAACTCAACATGGTGATAGAAAGGAGTAACATTTCTCTAACTTTTGACCAAATTGTGCATATGCCTGTTTCTTTTTATCTATCATATCTAATGTTTTGATAGTTGCTATCATGTTTCCTCACTTCATTATGGTGTCATCATCCATCCCTTATGTGAGTCATCATTCAATTTATGGGAATACTAACTTGGTTGTTGAATGTGCGATGTACATTGAGAAAAGTTTTCCATTCTTGACTTGAGGCTACTGTGTTTCACTTTATTTGTGGAACACAATTTATTATATTGCCACTGCTCTTGTGTTTGGCATACTTGATAGTCTATGCAGGATATATATATATATATATATATATATATATATATATATATATATATATATATATATATATATATATATATATATATATATATATATATATATATATATATATATATATATATATATATATATATATATATATATATATATATATATATATATATATATATATATATATATATATATGTATGTGTGTGTGTGTGTGTGTGTGTGTGCGTGTGTGTGTGTGATTATGAATGCCATACATTGCCTATGGGATCTGTTCATATCTGAAAATCTCAGTACTTATATCCTGACAACGTAATTTCTGACTTGATTTGTCTGTTGATGCCAGCTTGCTTGAAGTTCTCCGGGTTTCTTTTATTCTTGCTCAGTTGCTACGGATAGTTATCGGTTTGGTATTGCACTATTTCCTTTCTTCTATTTTCATTTTTGTATAGTTCTATGATTGCATGATGGGACCTCTGTTGCTGATATATGTCAGGAGGCCCTCTGTTTTTGTTTGATACATGTGTTGTGTTTGTTTCTTTAACTTTTGATCAATGAGTCACTCAATTTAGAAATTGAGATCACGACTTCGCTCTCAGTGCATGTTCCCTATAGGATGTTTATTGTTTTTCTTCTTTAATTGTTGATCGATGAGTCACTCAATTTAGAAATTGAGATCACGATTTCGCTCTCAGTGCATGTTCCCTATAGGATGTTTATTGCTTTTCCTTCTTTAATTGTTGATCGATGAGTCACTCAATTTAGAAATTGAGATCACGACTTCGCTCTCAGTGCATGTTCCCTATAGGATAATTTTGTTAAACTTCCTTTGACATGTTGATTAAGGTAGGAATCCATGTATGCTAACATAGGATAGGAATTTCCTTTATCCTCAACCTTAGGCTCAACCATTGTATGATAACACTAGGGATAATGCTAGGCTAGTTTCCCTTAGTTGTTTTTTCCTTCCTTTGCATTTTGCATTTTAAAACAAAAATTGTTTTCTTGGCAAATCATAAAAAACCTCTAATAAACTCAAACCCTTCTTCAAGGTAAAAGATACAAATCAATCTTATTTATTTGTGCGCCTCTTGGTTTTGTTTTTAAACCTGGTTTGCCGATGTTTCGCCATCGCATATTGTTTGAAGCCGATGTTTCCCCATCGCACATGTTTGTCATCCTACTTTTATTCTCAATATCATTATTAGGTGTGATGTTTTATCATCCGTTTTATTGATGTTTCGCAATCTTTGCCATGATACCTTGTTATCTTTTAGTCGATGTTTCGCCATCGCACATTTGTTTGAAGGCGATGTTTCGCCATCACGCATGTTTGTTACCCTACTTTGATTCTCAATATCATTGTTAGGTGTGATGTTTTGTCATCCATTTTATTGATGTTTCGCCATCTTTGCCATGATACCTTGTTATCTTTTAGCCGATGTTTCTCCATTGCACATGTTTGTTATCCTACTTTGATTCTCAATGTCATTGTTAGGTGTAATGTTTTATCATTTGGTGTTTCGCCATTTTTGACATGTTACTTTGTTATTATTTAGTCGATGTTTTACCATCTCATTGCTTTGTTGTTTTATTTGATGTTTTGCCATCTTGACTGTTTTGTTGTCTTAACTAAAAAACACAAACCAACCAGAATATATGAGTCGAACTACGGCTGCTCTGATTCCTTAAAAGGGATACATAGGCATTGGGGTAGGGCCCAACCGAGCACAACTTTTATTTTCCCTACATTGTTTTCTTTTTCTTTTGCATGCATTCCCTTTTTATCTTTAAGCCATAGACATAGGTTTTGACCACACCCATTAGATTAGATGACAAGAGTGGATACCGTAGAGTACTATGGGCGTGTAGGGTGCTAATACCTTCCCCTCGCGTAACAGACTCCCTTACCTGATCTCTCGATCGAAAGACCGTGGTTTCTCCCTTTTCAGGTTTTCTCGATGTTTACTTTTCCCTCTTAGCGGGATAAAAGATGTTCGGTGGCGACTTCATTGATGTTTCATTACACCAGATGATAGGTTTCGCCAGGCAGTTTCAGCTGGCGACTTCACTGGGGACAGATTGACCTTTTGCTGGTCCATCCCGGAGTCGATCCTAGCTCTTGTTTGTTTTCTTTTTGGGTGTTTATTTTACCGCTTTGCATATTTATCTATTTGCATTGCATCCTATGTGCGCTTTACTTTCTGCATACTGGATTTGGCTGGACTGTTTGGTTTCTGGATTTCTTGGTGGGTGGGTTGTTCCATGAGGTAAAAGGCCTCGTACCCAGGCTATGAGTGAATTTCATAGGAACTAGGAATAGAGTGTCCATGGCAGCTATGAGGCGGATGCTTTGTAGACCTGACCATGAGACCCATGACTTCAGAGGTAGTTCGGATAGGTGTTATCCTATGATAATACCGACAGTCGAGCTCTTGTACTCTGATTTGACTTTTAACCTTACCTTGACCTAGACTACACCCGTGAGAGGGGCGGGAAAACTTTTCTTACATGTACAGGTACTGTTGGTGACTTTGTGTTGCGAAGGTGACTCAGGTTCCCATGATAGTTTTGAAGCTTGGGGATTTTCTTTTGATCTTGAGTGGTGTTGTTCTGTAATGGTCCAGCCATTATCCAGTGTGAAACTTTGATCCTGTCATGGTGCATCATAGCATATTTATTTCTTAAAAATGATGTATAAAAAAAATAACTAGCATGTGCATGTCATCTTCCAGGGACATTCAAGAGTCTTCTTTCCATCAGAAATGGCTGGCCTCCCGTCAGACGAGTTTGTTTCAGTTTGTGTTAAAGAGCCCAACAGGCATACATTCGCTTATCAGATTCCTACTATTGATGTGTCCGAATTGAAGAGGTTGAGTTCTTATCTGAAGGGTGATGTTCTGAATAATTTCAACAAAAATTATGGCAATTTGTTACTAATCCTTAACACTCCAGTTGACCCAATGGCTTTGATCACCCTCTTCCAGTTCTATGACAAGGAATTACGGTGTTTTACTTTTCAAGATTATCAACTGGTTCCCACCCTAGAAGAGTATGCATACCTGCTTAATATCAAGTTGTCTGATGAAGTTCCTTTTGTCCAAGTGCCGGAGAAGCCGAAGTTCGAAGTTATTGCTGAAATTCTTCATTTGAGTTGGAAAGAGGTGAAATACAATTGGAAATCAAGTGAGGATACTACAGGGTTTTATTTGGACTTCTTAGTGAAGAAAGCTGAAGACTGGGCAAATAAAGGGAATTGGAGTGACTTCAGCTCTCTGTTTGCTCTCATGATATACGGGATCATCCTCTTCTCTCGCAAGAGAAATTTCGTGGATTTGATGGCTATTTATGTTTTTAGAAATAAGAACCCGGTACCGACACTCTTGGCAGATACTCTTTACACCATTCATTCCAGGCATAGGAAAGGAGGTAATGTAAGTTTATGTCATTCGATGTTGTATCAATGGTTTAAGATGCACCTACCGGTAAGTGGCCCTTTCGTGGATACCAGACATTCTCTCTGATGGTCATCAAGACTTCTCAACCTTACTTCATTTGATATCTGGTGGAATTATGACATGGGGGAAGTACAAAGTATTATCACTAGCTACGGAGATTTCCCTAATGTTCCCCTCATAGGAACTAAGGGGTGTATTAACTATAATCCTGTTCTTGCTTATCATCAATTGGGATATGCAATGGATGGACCGCCAAAGGTTGAGGAGGTGTCTAAATCAGTGTTTTTTGTTAGAGGAAGTGATCCTGTGATGTTGAAAAGAGTGACAAGTGCTTGGAAGGGAACTCACGAGAAGGATAGAACTACTTTGGGAAAGAAGGTTCCTATTGCTAGAGTTCCTTACTTGGATTGGATTAGAGTCAGGGTTAAGATTTTACGGTTACCATTTGCAAGGTCGGCTCCTTTATGTGAGCAACCTCCCACTGTTCTGAGTAACATGGTGCCTACCGAGGTGTTCACCCAGGTTCATGTTGAGAACATTCAACTTCGTGCAAAAGACCGTGAGGCAGGGATGAAACTTTATTGGGCAAATCAAGAAAGGGCCAACTTAGCTCGCAAACTCAAAGAAGCTCAAGGGAAGACTTCTGATGAAACCAGTTTTAGGAAGAGGTCTCATGCTGAAATGGAAGAAGAGTTGAGTAAGACCTATCAAGAGTGCCAGAAGCTTCAGGCATCTGAGAATAGCTACAGGAAGAAGATTCAAAACTTGGAGAAACAGCTCAAAGACAAGGATGCTCAGCTTAAGAAGGAAGTAGCCCAGAGGCGTGTCGCAGAGGATCGGTTTCAAGAAAGTAAAGTAGTTGCATCACAACTTTTGAAGGAGAAAGCCAGGCTTGAAGAGTATTGTCAACACCTTGAAGCGTGTCTTGTTCCAGAGATTTAGTTTTTGTTACTTACCTTTGGTGTATTTGGTCACCCCCAGGATTGTTGGAAGGGACCATTATTTGTTTTTATTATTCAGTTTTTGTTAAGTTTACTTTGAAACACGTATTTTGTTGTTTATCGCTACACTCTTAAATGTCCGAAGTCACTCAAACATCGTTTCTTTTTTTTTTAATGATTGAAGTGTTTGTCTTTTTGTCCTTTTTTCCCTTTGATTGTATGCTTGATCTTTGGTTGCGCGTCGTGATTGATGAATAAAAAGACTCTTGAATACCGGGAAATGACAAACATATCATGCACATCATGCATTTCATAACATTATAGGTTATCTCAAGACGGTATTCTTATTCTTCTGCTTTTCTTATTCAGAATTCAAGACGTCTACTCATCGGTATTCCACCAGAAATAATTTGCCAAGACAGATGGAACAAGTTCCAGCTGAACTCGCTGAAATGAGAGCCCAGATGGCTACTCAGATGACCCAGTTCATGGAGGTCATCACCAGTGTGAATCGCCGACAGGAGGAACTGGCTGCCATTGTCAACAACCAGCGCCGCTATCCAGAGGATGGTGGAAATCAAGGGCTCTATCAGGACATTTCTGTAGGATTGGGGGATGTGCAAGATCAGCCTGTTGGAAATTTTCACGGGATGCCTGGAAACCCTTTTGTGCGCAACATAGGGAAATTTCCCCCGTCTCCGGGATCTCGTCTTATGGGGAACATAAGAGATAATAAGGGCGGTATAAGGGGATATCAGGAGCAGGATTATGACTTTGACCATGATGAAGATCAGTTTTCTGTTCGGTGTTCAGAGCCGAAAGTTCAGGTCGAGGATAGGAAGTACCGGTTGTTGGAAGAACGTTTGAAGGCTGTTGAAGGGCAAGGAGCCCTTGGTATGGATGTTAATGATCTCAGGTTGGTGTCTAGGGTGAAAGTTCCTCCAAAGTTCAAGCCTCCTGTATTTGAAAGGTACAATGGAACGTCATGTCCTGTTACTCATGCAACTACTTATTTCTGAAAGATGTCGGTACATACTGAGGATCAGGGGCTTTTGATTCACTTTTTCCAGGATAGCCTATCTGGGGCATCCCTGGAGTGGTACATGAAGTTGGAGAAAACTCATATTCGTTGCTGGAATGATCTTGCTCGGGCTTTTGTCAAACATTATCAGTACAATATGGATATGGCACCTAATCACACTCAGTTATAGAATTTGTCACAGGGACCAAGAGAATCTTTCAAGGAATACGCTCAGAGGTGGCGTGAGTTGGCTGCGAGGGTTCAACCTCCACTCATGGAGAGATAACTCATTGATATGTTTATGAGTACCCTGCAAGGGCCGTTCTACGAGCACATGATAGGAAGTACTTTGGTAGGATTTGAAGACTTGGTTATGGCTGGTGAAAGAATTGAGGTAGGTTTGAAATTGGGGAAAATTCAGATTGGAGGTTCTAGTGGCTCATCAGGGGACAGTAAGAAACCATTCAACACTTACCCTAAGAATAGGGAAGGTGACGCATGCGCGGTTTACTCTCATAGAGGAAGAAGAGAGGATCGTCAGCACCAACAAATCAATGATTTTTCTATTCCTATTAATGCTCCTCCGCAACAGAGACCGAATACAGTGCCTCAACAACAGAGATAGCAAGATGCTCCCCGTCAGTATAATAATCAATAGCAGAGACAGTTGAGAAAATTCGATCCCTTGCTAGTATCTCTTACTGAAGCACTCCACCATTTGCTCGATTTGAAGTTGATCGGTTTGAGAAATATGCCACCACCACCCGCAAGACTTCCTCCTAACTATGATGTTAATGCAAGATGTGAATTTCATTCAGGCGGAGTTGGTCATTCTACTGACAATTGCTTTGAGTTGAAGTGTAAGATACAAGACTTGTTGGATGCTAAGGCAATTGAGTTTACTCCAGTGACTGGTCCGAATGTTACTCAGAACCCAATTCCTAGGCATGGAGGGGGTGTTGTTAATATGATTGGTGACAATGGTGAAATGGTGAATTTAATCATGAATGTGGAACAAGTAACTACTCCGTTGTGGTATGTTAAGAGGTATTTTCTTGACAATTCTATTTTCTCGGGTTGTACTTAAGAGTGTGCCCAGTGTAGAGAGAAACCGAAGGGCTGTGATTATTTAAAAGCCGGTATCCAGTTGATGATAAAGTAGGGTTCCCTGCAGATCGATAGAAAACCGAGCTACCGTAAGGTTACCAAAGAAGATGTTGTCGTGGTATCTATTCCTCACACCCCTGTGTGCATTCCTTCCCCATCTAAGGCACCTCCTTTTATGATTACGGTACCTGGTCCCATGTCGTATACCAGTGAGAAGTCCATCCCATGGCATTATGGTGCTGATGTTTATTACCATGGGGTTAAGCAGGAGGTAAGTACCCGTTCATCTGAGGAAGAACGTGCTGAAGGTAATGAAGAGGAAGTTCATAATTTTTCTGGTGTGGGTCGAATGAATAGAAGCGGGAGAATATTTGGTCCTTCCAATGTGCAAGATGTGGCAGATGCTTCTACAAGAGAAAAAGGAAAATAGCAGGCGATGATCGGTAATCCAAGGGTTACGCCAACCAATGTGACTCAACCAATTCCGATACCAGAAGCTTCTTCAGTTCCCGATGAGGTTGAAGAGTTAATGCGAAATATCAGAAAGAGTGATTATAGCATAATTGATCATCTGAGCCATACTCCTTCTAAGATGTATATCTTGTCTCTATTGATTTATTCAGAACCTCACAGAAATGCTTTGATGAAGTTGTTAAAGAATGCGTTCGTGCCACATGAGATAACAGTCAATTAGTTTGAGAATGTTTGTGCTAACATATCTGCCGGGAATGGTCTGGGCTTCACAGATTTTGATCTTCCTCCGGAAGGGCGAGATCATAACAAAGCGTTGCACATTTCAATGGAGTGCATGGGCACTACTTTATCCCGGGTTTTAGTGGATACAAGATCGTCTTTGAATGTATTACCTAAGTCAGCATTGATGAAGATTGATTATTCTGGACTGGAGCTGCACCCTAGTGATTTGATGATGAAGGCGTTTGATGGGTCTCGAAGGTCAATGTTTGGGGAGGTGGAGTTACCAATCAAGGTTGGTCCTCGCACCTTCACGGCTACATTTTTTGTGATGGATATACAGCCAGTGTATTGTTGTTTGTTGGGGCGTCCGTGGATTCATAAAGCAGGGGCAGTCACTTCTAATCTTCATCAGAAACTCTCCTGCAGAGGGAAAGGTGATAACTGTGTGCGGCGAGGAAGAGTACATCGTGAGTCATTTGACATCATTCCGCTATGTTAAAGTTGAAGGTGAGATACATGAGACTCCATTTCAGGCGTTTGAGACAGTTCATGTTGTCAATTTTCCTCCTCCAGAGCAGAAAAGGAAACCTGAAACTGTTATGTCTTCTCTCAAGGATGCGAGAGCTGCGGTGGAAAATGGCAACCCTGAAGGTTGGGGTCAGGTTCTGGACGTTACCCCAAAATTTAATAGATTTGGTCTTGGTTTTAGCCCAGGTCAGCAGAGTTCAACCCCCAGAGCATCTAGTTTATCTACTCCTGTGAAGTTTTCCCGTCCTTGTGCTACTCAAGAAGGACACATCAATGCAGTTGGTGACGATGGGGTTGATGGCTACAATATCGAGGATTGGATTCGTCCGAGTATTCCGGGATAGACACTTAACAATTGGACTTCTGTGGATGTTATCCAAGTTTCAAACGCTGAGGAGTAATTTTCCTGTTTTCTTTTATTATCATATCATAATTCCTACGTTCTGCCCAAGGCGTAGTGGATCATTTGTGTAGGGCCACCATGTTTATTTTCAAAAAGTTTATCATGAAATAAAGGACGTTTTTGCATTCAAAATTTTGCTCCATTTCTTTTTTTTATTTATTTGAATGGCAACGTTTCTCTTTTCACACACTGTCACTAAAAAACGCCAAAATGTCGTTCATGCAGATGCACTTCCACCACCGGTTATATTGATAACGACTCTGCTATGGCTCATTATGACTTTGATACTCCTATTTATCAAGCTGAAGAATAAGAATATGAGGATTGTGGTCTTCCTGAGGAATTAGCAAGATTGTTAAAACAAGAGGAGAAGGTTATCCAGCCGAATCAGGATTCGATTGAGGTGGTGAATATTGGCACAGAAGAGGTAAGAAGAGAAGTCAAGATAGGGGCAGATCTTGAGGAAAGTATAAAGGTCAGATTGATTGAGCTACTCCATAAGTATTCGGATATCTTCACTTGGTCCTATGAGGATATGCCTGGGTTGGATACAGACATAGTGGTGCATCGATTACCGCTCAAAGGAGGTTGTTCCCCTGTCAAGCAAAAGCTCTGAAGAACTCATCCTGAGATGTCTAAGAAGATCAAGGAGGAGGTCCAAAAGCAGTTGGACGCGAATTTCTTAAAGGTCATCAATTATCCGCCATGGATTGCAAATATTGTGCCTGTGCCCAATAAGGATGGTAAGGTCAGAATGTGCATGGATTATAGGGATTTGAATAGGGCCAGCCCTAAAGATGACTTCCCTCTTCCGCATAGATGTGTTGGTCGATAATACTGCTCATTCCAAAGTGTTTTCGTTCATGGATGGTTTTTCGGGTTACAATCAAATTAAGATGGCTCCGGAGGATCTGGAGAAGACAACATTTATCACACCTTGGGGAACTTTTTGCTATAAAGTGATGCTTTTTGGTTTGAAAAATGTCGGGGCAACATATAAGCGCGCCATGGTCACTCTCTTTCATGATTTGATTCACAAAGAGATTGAGGTATATGTGGGCGATATGATTGCTAAGTCTGACACGGAAGAGGAACATCTTGTTCATCTGGAAAAATTGTTCAAGAGACTGAGGAAGTTCTTGCTGAGGTTAAATCTGAATAAGTGCACCTTCGGGGTGAGATCCGGCAAGCTGTTGGGTTTTATTGTAAGTGAAAAAGGTATCGAGGTGGACCTGGACAAGGTAAAAGCGATACAGGAAATTCCTGAACCAAGGACAGAGAAGGAAGTACGTGGTTTCTTGGGAAGGATAAACTACATTTCTAGATTTATTTCTCATCTCACAGCCACCTGTGTACCTTTGTTCAAGTTGTTGAAGAAAAGTCAGACAGTGAAATGGAATGAGGATTGTTAGAAGGCCTTTGACAAAATAAAGGAGTATTTGTAAGAACCTCTAATACTCATGTCGCCAGTGGAAGGAAGGCCACTAATCATGTATCTAACTGTTTTGGAGAGCTCAATGGGTTGTGTCCTCGGTCAGCACGACGAGACAGGGAAGAAAGAGCAGGCTATTTACTACTTGAGTAAGAAGTTTATGGAATGCGATTCAAGGTACTCATTGTTGGAAAAGACTTGTTGTGCGCTTGCCTGGGCCGCCAAACGTTTGAGGCAGTACATGTTAACTCACACCACCTACTTGATATCCAAAATGGATCCAATCAAGTACATTTTCGAGAAGCCAGCTCTTACAGGCAGGGTAGCCCATTGGCAGATGATACTCACCGAATATGACATCCAATACACTACTCAAAAAGCAATTAAGGGTAGTGTACTGGCCGACCATCTTGCTCATCAGCCCATGAACGATTATGAACTAATGAAGTTTGATTTTCCAGATGAGGAAATTGTGTATATTTGGGATTGTAATATGTCAGACCCAGACGAAGGACCCGAGTCGGGATCACATTGGATGCTTATTTTCGATGGTGCCTCTAATGCCATGGGCAACGATGTTGGAGCTATTATCACTTCCCCTGACGGGTACCACATTCCTTTCACGGCTCATATTTGTTTCGATTGCACTAACAACATGGTCGAATATAAGGCTTGCATTTATGGCATTGAAGCGGCGATCGACCTGCGCATCAAATTTTTGAAAGTTTACGGGGATTCCAATCTTGTTATCAGCCAGATTAATGGAGATTGGGAGACTCACCATCAGAACCTAATTCCCTATCGTGAGCATGTTATGAAGCTGATTCTGTACTTCGAAGAGATCACATTTGAGCATATTCCGAGAGAAGAAAACAATCTAGCTGATGCACTGGCAACTTTGTCCTCCATGTTCAAGGTTAAGTGGGCTAATGAGGCACCTTCCATTACCATCAGAAGTTTGAGTGAGCCAGCTTTCTGTTTTGAGGCTAGTTTGGAATCAGATGGTAATCCTTGGTTTTATGATGTTAAAAGATATCTTGAAACACAAGAGTACCCTGAAGAGCCATTCGTCACAGATAAGAAGTTCTTGAGAAGATTTTCAGCCAAGTTCTTTCTCAGTGGCGGTGTGTTGTATAGAAAGCATCATGACGGTTTACTGCTCAGATGTGTTGACAAGAAAGAAGCAGCTAGAATCATTGAAGAGATACATGAAGGTGATTTCGGGACCCATTCCAACGGGCATACCATGGCTAAAAAGATTTTGCGAGCAGGTTATTATTTGTCCACCATGGAGACTGACTGTTACAATCATGCACGGGTTTACCACAAATGTCAAGTCTATGCTGATAAAGTGCATGTGCCGCCAGTACCTTTGAATGTCTTAACTTCCCCTTGGCCGTTTGCAATGTGTGGAATTGATATGGTCGGCAAAATTGAACCGACTGCATCCAACGGGCACCATTTCATTCTGGTTGCCATCGATTATTTTACAAAGTGGGTTGAAGTTGGATCCTATGCCAATGTCACCAAGCAGGTGGTAACTCGGTTCATTAAGCATAATATTATCTGTCGCTACGGAGTGCCTGAAAAGATCATTACCGATAATGGGTCTAATTTGAACAACAAAATGATGAAGGAGCTTTATGAGTCCTTCAAAATCAAGCATCATAACTCTTCCCCATACCGACCAAAGATGAACACTATTGTCGAAGCGGCCAATAAGAATATTAAAAAGATCATACAGAAGATGGTGGTAACCTATAAAGATTGGCATGAGATGCAGCATTTCACTTTGCATGGTTATCGCACCATTGTGCGTACTTCGACTGGGGCAACCCCATTTTCATTGGTCTACGGCATGGAAGTAGTATTGCCGGTAGAAGTCGAGATTCCTTCTCTTAGGATCATGAGGGATGTTGAGCTGGATGAAAGTGAATGGGTACAGGATCGGCTGGATCAGTTGGAACTTATTGACGAGAAGAGGTTGACGGTTGTATGTCATGGTCAGGTATATCAGCAAAGGATGAGGAAAGCTTTTGATAAGAAGGTACGGCCTCAGTGTTACAAGCCATGTGACTTTGTGCTAAAAAAGATAATTCTCCCCCAGGGAGATCCCAGGGGAAAGTGGGTTCTGACTTATGAAGGTCCTTTCGTGGTCAGAAAAATTTTCTCCGGAGGAGCGATGATGCTCACGGCTATGGATGGAGAGTACTTCCCTCTCCCTGTGAATGCTGACGTAGTTAAAAAATACTTTGCTTAAAAAAATATTTAAAAAAAACGCTAAACTGAAAACCCGAAAGGGAGGTTTAGGAAAAAAAGGGTGTCCTGGTGAATTGAAAACTCGAAAGGGCGATTCAGGAAAAAGTTAGGGACTTAAAGCAAATGACTACGCTCAGCATGAGATCCTTTGCTTCTTTCCTTCGTTCTGTCACCTGGCATAAGCTTGAAGCTAATCCAAGAATGATCTGTTTGAAAGCAGGAAGATGAAAGCGCGAAAGTCATAAGAGCCATAGCAGAGTCGGGACTTGACGGATATTCACATTCACATTACCATTTGTAAACACTTGTTTGCCTTGATTTTGTAAATACTTGCTTTCAAATGTAAATGCCTTTTTCACAGGCTGATTTCTCAAAATCATTAGAATATCTTCTTTCAAGTATACGTATACGTTTCTTTTCTCCCTTTTTACTATTTTTTTTGCAAAAACCTCCAATATTTTGATAAGCATGTGCATATAATCTTCGTGGGCCCTACACGGAAATGGTAATTTAAGTCATGGTTAGTTGATCGTTTGAAATACGGATAACAAACACAACTACTATTGTGCAAGGGGCATGTTTGGTTCTCTGTTTGGTGGGGATTCTCATTCACTTTACTGGTGGATGCCTTGCCAATTTTGTTTCGCAGCTCCGTGTTGTTGGTGAAGGTTATGGGTCAGGGTAATATCAAGATTACGGTAGGTCGACGAGATCGGCGAACCTAATTGGAGATATTTCTTCCCCGTAATGGCTTTCATTACGTTTCTTTGCCGCACTTTCATGTGTTATCTTGATTGATTGTTTTAAGCATTGTCTGCATATATGATTTTGTTTATAGTCGAATGTCAGTTTTGATGCGTTGAATATTTTTTCCTTGAAAAAAATTGTTTCATTTTAACTTAATCCATCCAGTATCACTCTTTAATCTATTTTTCGGGCATTTTGATACCAATTGTGCCAATTATTTTGCTTAACCAAGAGTTTGGAGGAGGGAGTTTAGCTAAAAATGATGATTGTAATGGTATGCTTTTGAGTAGAACCCCGTTGATGATTTACAGGCATTATTTCAATCCCCAAACACCAGAGATATAAGGGAGTTAGACCCTCGTTAACCCATCTGAGCCTTCTAAGTAGGAGTTTCTTTTCCGTTCAAAAAAAAACTTTTTTTAACCAGGGGCAGGGTAGATGTTTAGTTAATTTGACCAAGCATTCAAATTTCAGAAGGAATGTCCCATCTGAGGATCACCATATTTTATCTTTCGCATCATGAGATCAGGAAAAATGTTTAAACCACGATGTTTATTTCCTCACAAAGTCCTGAGGTCGAGGTCGAATCGATACAATAATGGCTATCCCTCGCTGACCAAGGAATGAGGCATTTGTTTTCTTCGAAGAAAAAAAAGAGAAAGAAAGAAAAATCTCAAAGACCTAAAGTCACATTGACTTTTTCAAAGTGGAAAGTATGAATAAAAAAAAGGGAAACAAAAAAGCCCTGCTAAGTCGAAACTTGAAAACAAGTCGCTTAGGCAAAAGTTAGGTCATCCCGCTGGACTCCCAAATTTGAAATTCAAAAGATTTTGTCCAGGAAAAACTTAGGGAGAAGAGAGCATAAAGGCCAAAAAGAAAAAAAGATTTTTCAATAAAATTTTCATCAAAAGAAGAGGAACTATAATATCAAAAACAAAAGCAGCAGAAGCTAAGTGACAATCATGTTGGGGAATTTGTCGTGATCACTCAACCATTATAAATCCTTTTGAAAAATGAATGCTTGTGATAAGTCAACTGAACTTAGGACAGGAGAATATCACGAAGGGGGTGGGCACCAAATAACTTGAGCCTTAAAAAACTTTTTTCTAAAAAAACCTCGAACCAGGCCACGTTACAACCTCTAAAAGTCCTAACTGAAACAAGGGTTTAACTTGAAAGCATACTACAACAGAATAACGTTTCCTAAACTCCCAAATATGTGTTGCATATTTATGTTGGTATCTTATCACCCGCATCTTGACTCGTTTTTTTTGAAAAAAAAAGAGAAGGGAAAGAAAAGTTTTGAAATTTTTGCGCTCTATCCAGTGATTCATTCACAATAGAGATGCGACACTTTGTTAAGGTTTTCAACGTCGAGGCTTAAATAATCGTCGCATCAGGTTTGTCATTCCCAAAATAAACATTTTTCTGCATGCAAAACATTTGTTTGACATAAAAAAAAGAGTTTACACGTTGAACACCTGTAAAGAGCTTAATGATTGTCAGGAAGGGAATATTTGGTTTTCTTCTGTTAGACAGAGCCCATGTATGAATAGGACTTTACCTATCCCCAGTGAAGTTTCGTTTCCGCAGCGAAGTTTTTTTGCCCTAGAAATCTCCTTTTTAAAGGCTTCATTCTGAGACTCCGGATTTGAGGATATCGCATATCCCCAACGGAGTTGCCAACAGAGACCCCTCGCCATGACCTCTCATTTCCCAGACGGTTTGTTGATTGGGGCATCCTTATGTTAAGATCTTTCCTTATCCCCAGTGAGGTCGATACTGTGTGACTATCTGCATGATCCATCCAATGGTTGCATTCCAAAAATCTCTCTCCAACAATAATCTTCAACAGAGTTCTGTCTCCCCGGTGAAGTCCCGTCTCCTCAGCAGAGCTTTGTTCCCCCAACAAAGGTTTTCAGCCCTCACGTCGGGTTTGTTGTCTTAGTGTCATCCTCAACACGGTCGCACGCTGTCTTTTCCAGAGATTATAGTCTTGCCCTGATCTTCTCTAGGAGTTTGCAATTTATTTTTGCAGCTCCTCTTAATGTTTGTGGCCCGTTTCTACTGGTTGTTCGGTTGTTATTCCCCGCGAAGCTTCATCTCTTCGAGGTTCCCTCTCCAGTGGTTCCCCATATTTTCTCCTCTCATTTGGATTTTGCAATTTATTTTTGCAAGTCATGTCAGATTTTGACTTCCTGGTTATTGGCTTCTCAATTGGCCATTCCCCAGTGAAACTTTTAAACATGCATCATTACATTGCATCTACCAAAACACGTAGCATTTCCATTATATGGAGAATTGCGCTATATATGAAGAATTCAAACATGCATCAGAACATAAGCCATTATTGTTTTTGTTGTCCCCAGTGAATTTGCTAATACTTCGGATTAAATCCCCAGCAAGGTCTTCGTCCTCATTATCTCAGTTTCCTCCTCATACCAATATCCTTTTAATGTCAATTATTTGTTTGTTTGAGTGTCTACTCTTGACTGTAGTTCAGTTTCTCCCTGGCACGGTCTTCTCGGGTTTAGTCTTCACTACCCTCTTCGGTTCATTCCAATGTTTATTGATGCACCTTTTGAATACCAGTTTTGTCCTGATATTTTCTTTCAGCAGGTTTTTAGGTGTACGCCCTAATCTCCTTGTTTTGGGTTGAGCTCAGAGTTTCGTCTCCTCACCTTGCGCATTGAAATCCAGTTTCGTTCTGGTACTCATCTAGTTTAGTTTCTCCTAACTAGTTATTGAGTCGAGTTTTGTCTCGTTTTTGCTTTCATACCTTAGACCCTTTGACGGTGTTCGTTTACCGAGTGCAGTGTTCGTACTGCGTCCCTGGTTTGAAATCAGTCTCTTTTGTTCCTTGGATTCTTTTATCAATTTTCGTCATTGTTTATCCATTGATCTGAGACCAGTACGTGCTCTGAGAAACATGCACTCTCATCACTCTCGCTTTGGGTCAAGTTTCGCCTTGTGCATGAAATTCAGTTTCGTCCTGGTACTCATCTAGTTTAGTTTCACCTAAATAGTTTTTGAGTCGAGTTTCATCTCGTTTTTGCTTTCATACCTTGGACCCTTTGACGGTGTTCGTTTATCGAGTGCAGTGTTCGTACTGCGTCCCTGGTTTGAAATCAGTCTCCTTTATTCCTTGGATTCTTCTATCAGTTTTCATCATTGTTTATCCATTGATCTGAGACCAGCAGGTGCTCTGAGAAATATGCACTCTCATCACTTTGCTGTGGGTCAAGTTTCGCCTCGTTACACATGCGTGAAATCCAGTCTCGTCCTAGTACTTATCAAGTTTAGTTTCGTCTAACTAGTTATTGAGTCGGGTTTCGTCTCGCTTTTGTTCCTCTTTTCTGGGATTCTTTCAGTTCCTTCATACTGTCTATCTTAGTTGAGATTAGCAAGTGCTCCTAGAATCACGCACTCTAGCCACTTTGCTTTGGGTCGAGCTCAGAGTTTCGCCTCCTCACCCGTGTACTCTTTCTTTTCCAGAGCTTAGTTTCACCTATACTCTGTGGTTTGAGTTTTACCTCAACTTTTTTTTGAATCCCAGTTTTGCCCTGGCACATTTGTCCGGAAGTTTAGTTGCGTCTACTCTTCTTTTTGTTTTCGTTCTGTTTCAACCTGCGTTACAACTTCATTCTGATGCATGTCTTGGGGGGTTTCTTTTTTTTTCTTTCTTCTTCAAGAGTGTAAATCTTCGGGTTCCTTTGTATTCAATCATCTTCAACTCTGAACGCTCGAAAGTTGTCACTTTTCTCACTTATCATGTTGAAGATATTTGAATAGGGGCAGCTGTTGCACCCCAAAATTTCCCCTATTGATTTAGGCTTATGTTTCATCATGAATATCATATTGCATTGCATTCATACATTATGATGGGATCAAAGTACTTTGGTTATCCAGTCTTCCTCAAGCTTTGAAGGTTGATTTCATTGACAGGTTTCTCAAGTAGAACCTTATCATTTAAACCTCTGGATCTTTTAAGCTCAAAAGTTATTGCATATCTCAGGATATTTTATCCATCTCTTTGGATCATCAGAGGATTGAAGTTTGTGTTTGGTTATAAGAGGAATCACTCTTTTGATTCACCAGTCAAATTAGGGTTTTGTTTAATCAAGGCTATTGATCAATGTACAAGTCTTGATTTGGAAGCTACAACGTCTCATTGGTATTTGAAAAGTCTTTGTACAAGAAATTGGTCAAGATGCCTAGAGGATTTGAAATTTTGGAGATGATTCATCAGTCTCCTAAGGTGTTAACCAAAACTAGGGTTTGGGATTTCATCAAGATTTCTTGAGAATTTTGAAGTGAAACTTTTTACATGTCCTCTATATATTTTGAAGATCATATGTTTGAAGTTTTGATCATCAATTTTGAAGGGAAGTGGATCAATTGATTCAAAGGGGAAAATGGTCATTTTGGTCAAAATCAGTCAAAGTCAAGGTTGACCAAGTGAACTTTTGGTCAACCATCAATTCAAGGATGTACTTTTCATATTTCAAGTCCATTTTGATCATTAGATCAAAAAGATTGAGGTTTGGGTTGAAACTTGTTCATGAAGAAACCCTAAAAGTTTCTAATTTTGGAAAATGAGGACTTAACTTCAAAAATTCATATTTTATTCACCTTTGATCAAAAAATGCAAATTAAGTATGCTAGGAAAGCTAAGAGGGTGATCTTTCATCTCCTTTTGGTCTCATGTCCAAATTGGTAAAGGGTCAATATTTATGGTCTTTGGAAATTCATGCCTCAAGTTAAAATTATAGGTCATTTTCCAAATTTAGTGAATTTCATGTCAAGTTTTGAGGACCTTATTGGATTCAATTGCAAAAACTAAAAACTAAGGGATTGTATATATTTTCAATACTTTTCCAAATTGTGCTCATTTGTGTCCAAATTCAAAAGTATGAGCAAGTTATGAGCTTTGGAATTTTGAGGCATTTCATTGAATTCATGCACACCATGTAATTTGCAAATTCTTGATAACCTAATTTGTGGCCATTTGTTTCACTTCAAACTTGGCCCATGACTAATTTTCAATGTACTAAGGCTCATCATGCCAAAGTTTGAGCTGCACATGGGAAAATGCAAGGGCAATCCGTGGTTTTGCAAAAAGTGGCATAAAAATGCCTAATCACCAACACTTGATTAATACAAGGAATTAAGCCTTGATCTTTTGCTAATCTCTTCCTGAGATAAAAAGACCTGAAATGCACGTGAAAGGCTGGAGAAGGCACGAGGGATTTGAGTGCTTCATGTGCACACTTCATTTTTGCAAAAAGGGGGGTTCACTCTTTCTAACGGTGTTCAGCGTGAAAAGCTTATCCTACCCTCCTCCTCGCGCTCTATATATTGAGAGGTAAGCTTCATTGAGCCTCATTGGTGCTTCATTTCGTCCCTGAGCTCAAAAAATTCCATAGCCACTTGTTCTGCAAATTTCTTTGATTCTCTCAATTTACTTGCGTGTTTTGAGTATTTCTTTTTGCATTCTCTTCTCCAAGTGATAAGGATTGTAGATCGAGGCTTGGTTTGCAACTGGAGTGAAGGAGATAGTAGATTCGTTTTTTCCTCAAAGGTTAGAATTCTTAACTTTGGATCTTGATTTCTAGCTGTGCATTGTGTGATTTGAGCTCGTAATCATGTTGTTTGAAGTTCATTAAGTGTTTTTGTAGCTTCAGAGCTTTTGATTTGATGAGATGTGCATATATGATTCATCTGAAATTTTCTGCTCAGTGAGTTTTTGTCATTTTCATGCGATCCGTTCTTGATCTATGGTTAATTATTTGATGTGATTCAAATTTCATAGTGTAGTATGATATGTTAGCTTTAATTTGCACAAAATTTCATGAAAAATGGTGTAGAATTGAGCAGGTTATGTTGATCAGAACACGAGGTGGTGGATCCAGTCTTGCGCGCGTTTTTGCCCTAGCCAGAGGTTGAAGATGATGGTGTGGCCTCCTCTGGTTGGCTGATTTGTTTTTTTAATTCATTTGAATTTTGTTTCATAACTTGATTTTCATGATTTTATTTCTTGCTCAAAAATGGTTGAAAAATTATGAAAAAATTCAGGAAACTTAAAAATAATATTTCTGACCTTGTGCATTTTTTTGAATAATTTTTGAAAATGTTTTGATTGGTTTAAAATTTCATAAGTTTAATTAATTGTTTGTTCAATGATTTTTTTTTAATAGTTCTTTTGATCTAAAAATTCCACAAAAAAATGTTTTGGACTCATAAAATAATGTGGAAATTGATTCTGATTTTTGTTTAGCATTTTTTCTATTTTTGATTAGAAATTTAATTTGAGAATTTTATTTGAAATGTTTGCTTCATAATTTTGTTTTAATATTTCCTTTAATTCAAACAATCCGCAAAAAAATATATAAGTTTGTTTTTAATCATAGACTCTGAATATAATTTTATTTTGACCTTTTTATGACTTTTGGCTAGGGTTTGCATTTTTGTCATTTAATAATAGTTAATTGTTTAATTGTTTGTTTGATTTTATTTTAATATTTCCTTTAATTCAAAAATTCCATAAAAAATCAAGGATATGTGTTTTTAATTCTAATATTTGAATATAATTTTGGTTGGATATTTTTTCTGATTTTTTATTAGAATTTTATTTTGAGATGTTATTATTTGTTTAATTGATTAATTGTTTGAATTTAATTTTATTTTTGACTTTTCTTTAATTCAAAAAATATGGAAAAATAGGTATTCGAACCTCTTGAGTTTTGTCATATTTGATGTATATTTGTTCTGAATTTTTTGAATTTTGATCTTATCTAATTAATATTTAAGATTAAAAGTCAAATAATTAGGGTTTTGTTGCTTATTGTGTAAGTTACAATTTAAAAACCACTATGCCCTAGAATTTCAATGGAATTTAGGTCTTGATTATAGTTCATGGATGTATTGAGGATCTGAAAACCATTTTTCTTGAATTATTTGACTTGGTTTGATATTTTTCCATAAATTATTTTGAAAACTTATCTAGTTTTGATAGTTTCGCCAACTAGTTTTGAACTTTGGGCCTCATTTGATCCCCTCCTCAACCATTCATGAACTTAAGACTTGTTTTCTGACTTCTACACACTTCAAAGATGCTAAAAAAAAATTTGTGTGAATTATTGATCCTTGTCTCTATTTTTGATGTATTTTTGAAGTGAAGGTACCCAATTAATGTTACGTATCTTGTTGCAATTTGCTTGATGGCCAATGAACTTGAATGAGGCCTATAATTGGGCACCTAATGATCATGTTGGTTCTGTTTATCCACATAAACTCAAGCCATTTCACTTAATGCCCCATGTTTGAATGATTGAACCTTTTGATGCATTGTGTGGGATTCCTCTTCTATTATGCTTGTGAGTTGTGATGAAATAATTGAGTATGATTGAATTGTGGTTGCTACTGACCTTCATGGTCTTTGATTGTATTCTTCTCAAGCTCCCATGATCCTTGATTGATATTCAATTGTCAACTCAACATGGTGATAGAAAGGAGTAACATTTCTCTAACTTTTGACCAAATTGTGCATATGCCTGTTTCTTTTTGTCTATCATATCTAATGTTTTGATAGTTGCTATCATGTTTCCTCACTTCATTATGGTGTCATCATCCATCCCTTATGTGAGTCATCATTCAATTTATGGGAATACTAACTTGGTTGTTGAATGTGCGAGGTACTTTAAGAAAAGTTTTCCATTCGTGACTTGAGGCTACTGTGTTTCACTTTATTTGTGGAACACAATTTATTATATTGCCACTGCTCTTGTGATTGGCATACTTGATAGTCTATGCAGGATATATATGTGATTATGAATGCCATACATTTCCCATGGGATATGTTCATATCTGAAAATCTCAATACTTACATCCTGACGGCGTAATTTTTGACTTGATTTGTCTGTTGATGCCAGATTGCTTGAAGTTCTCCAGGTTTCTTTTATTCTTGCTCAGTTGCTACAGATAGTTATACATTTGGTATTGTACTATTTCCTTTCTTCTATTTTCATTTTTGTATAGTTCTATGATTGCATGATGGGACCTCTGTTGCTGATATATGTCAGGAGGCCCACTGTTTTTGTTTGATACATGTGTTGTGTTTGTTTCTTTAACTTTTGATCGATGAGTTACTCAATTTAGAAATTGAGATCACGACTTCGCTCTCAGTGCATGTTCCCTATAGGATGTTTATTGTTTTTCTTCTTTAATTGTTGATCAATGAGTCACTCAATTTAGAAATTGAGATCACGACTTCGCTCTCAGTGCATGTTCCCTATAGGATAGTTTTGTTAAGCTTCCTTTGACATGTTGATTAAGGTAGGAATCCATGTATGCTAACATAGGATAGGAATTTCCTTTACCCTCAACCTTAGGATCAACCATTGTATGATAACACTAGGGATAGTGCTAGGCTAGTTTCCCTTAGTTGTTTTTTCCTTCCTTTGCATTTTGCATCTTAAAACAAAAATTGTTTTCTTGGCAAATCATAAAACACCTCTAATAAACTCAAACCCTTCTTCAAGGAAAAAGATACAAATCAATCTTATTTGTTTGTGCGCCTCTTGGTTTTGTTTTTAAACCTGGTTTGCCGATGTTTCTCCATCGCACATTGTTTGAAGCCGATGTTTCGCCATCGCACATGTTTGTCATCCTACTTTGATTCTCAATATCATTGTTAGGTGTGATGTTTTGTCATCCGTTTTATTGATGTTTCTCCATCTTTGCCATGATACCTTGTTATCTTTTAGCTGATGTTTCGCCATCACACATTTGTTTGAAGCTGATGTTTCACCATCGCGCATGTTTGTTACCCTACTTTGATTCTCAATATCATTGTTAGGTGTGATGTTTTGTCATCTGTTTTATTGATGTTTCGCTATCTTTGCCATGATACCTTGTTATCTTTTAGCCAATGTTTCACCATCACACATTTGTTTGAAGCCGATGTTTTGCCATCGCACATGTTTGTTATCCTACTTTGATTCTCAATGTCATTGTTAGGTGTGTTGTTTTATCATTTGGTGTTTCGCCATTTTTGACATGTTACTTTGTTATTATTTAGTCGATGTTTTACCATCTCATTTCTTTGTATTTTTATTTGATGTTTTGCCATCTTGACTGTTTTGTTGTCTTAACTAAAAAACAAAAACCTACCAGAATATATGAGCCGAACTACGGCTGCTCTGATTCCTTAAAAGGGATACGTAGGCATTGGGGTAGGGCCCAACCGAGCACAACTTTTATTTTCCCTACATTGTTTTCTTTTTCTTTTGCATGCATTCCATTTTTATCTTTAAGCGATAGACATAGGTTTTGACCACACCCATTAGATTAGATAACAAGAGTGGATATCATAGAGTACTACGGGTGTGTGGGGTGCTAATACCTTCCCCTCGCGTAACAGACTCCCTTACCTGATCTCTCGATCGAAAGACCATGATTTCTCCCTTTTCAGGTTTTCTTGATGTTTACCTTTCCCTCTTAGCGGGATAAAAGACGTTCAGTGGCGACTTCATTGATGTTTCATTACACCAGATGACAGGTTCCGCAGGCGGTTTCAGTATGAAGACATGCCAAGACTTGATTAAGATATTGTGGTACATCGTCTGCCTACAAGAGAGGATTGTCTGCCAGTAAAGCAAAAGGTTCATCGAATGAGGCTGAATATGTCAGAAAATATTAAAGCATAGGTCGTGAAGCAATTCAATGTTGGATTCTTGGCCGTCACCTCTTACCCCCAACGGGTTGCCAATGTTGTTCCCGTGCCCAAAAAGGACAGAAAAGTGCGAATATGTGTGGACTACAGATATTTGAATAGGGCAAGCCCTAAGGATGACTTTCCACACCCCCACATTGATATCCTAGTTGACAATACGGCATAACACAAAGTATTTTCCTTCATGGATGGATTCTCAGGATACAACCAAATCAAAATGGCGCCTGAGGACATGGAGAAAACAACATTTGTCACACAGTGGGGCACTTTTTGCTATAAGGTGATGCCATTCAGACTGAAGAATGCTGGGGCAACCTATTAGCGTGCCATGGTAGCTCTATTTCACGACATGATACATCATGAAATAGAAGTCTACATGGATGATATGATATCTAGATCTCAAATAGAAGAAGAGCATCTTGATCACTTACAAAAACTGTTTGAGAGACTGAAGAAGCACAAGCTGAGGTTGAATCCAAACAAATGCACATTTGGGGTACGGTCTGGTAAGCTCCTAGGCTTTATCGTCAGCAACAAAGGTATCGAGGTCGATCCTACCAAAGTTAAATCAATACAAGAGATGCCTACTCCTCGCACTGAAAAGGAAGTCAGAGGATTCTTGGGACGTTTGAACTATATTGTCAGATTCATCTCTCACCTGACAGCTACTTGTGAACCAATCTTCAAACTATTGAAGAAAGATAAAGTAGTAATATGGAATGATGAGTGCCAAGTTGCTTTTGACAAAATCAAATAATACTTACAAGAGCCTCCTGTGTTGATACCACCAGTCGAGGGAAGGTCGTTGATTATGTATCTGACTGTTTTAGAAATTTTAATGGGGTGTGTATTGGGGCAGCATGACGAGTCTGGCAGAAAAGAGCACATTATTTACTACCTGAGCAAAAAGTTTACCAACTATGAAACCAGATATTCACTGCTCGAGAAAACTTGTTGTGCTCTGGCATGGGCTGCTCGTCGGCTAAGACAGTATATGCTGACTCATACTACCCTGTTGATATCTAAGATGGATCTGATAAAATACATCTTCGAGAAGCCTGCTCTTTTTGGGAGAATAGCGAGATGGCAGATGATCCTGACAGAATATGACATACAATATACTACCCGGAAAGCTATAAAGGGCAGTATACTAGCTGATCACCTCACTCACCAAGCCGTAGAAGACTACAAGTCCATGAAGTTCGAATTCTCGGACGAAGACATCATGACATTAGACAACTGTGAAGAATTTAGGCCATATGACGGACCTGAACAAGGATCCCGATGGACCCTATTCTTTGATGGAGCCTCCAATGCACTCGACAATGGTATTGGTGTTGTACTCATATCTCCAGAAGGGTGTCATACTCCCTTTACTGCCAGACTTTCCTTCAATTGTACAAACAACATGGCAGAATACGAAGCGTGCATCTTTGGTCTCAGAGATGCCATAGACTTGGGGATCAAATCATTGGATGTATTTGGAGATTCAGCCTTGGTCATCTATCATATCAAAGGGGAATGAGACACCAAACACCCTAACCTTATCCCCTACAAAGAACATGTTTTGACATTGCTACCACATTTTGAGAAGATTACCTTCGAGTATTTCCTGCGAGAAGAAAATCAGCTAGCAGACGCTCTAGCCATAATGTCATCTATGTTTAAACTTAATTGGGATAACGAGGCTCCCCAGATCACCATTGAACGAATGGATGAACCAGCACACTGCCACAAGATTAATACTGAAGAAGTAGTGGACCAGCCTTGGTTTCACAAAGTCAAGAGGTATCTCGAGGCTCAAGAATATCCAGAGGGAGCTTCAATCAATGATAAAAAGTTCTTAAGGAGATTCTCTGCTAAGTTCTTCCTTAGTAACGGTATCCTGTATAAACGCAATCATGACTCTGTGATACTTTGGTGCATAGATAAGGTTGAAGCTGAAAAGATCATGGCTGAATTGCATGAAGGCACTTTTGGTACCCATTCCAGTGGGCACACGATGGAAAAGAAAATCCTATGGGCAGACTATTACTGGTCTACCATGGAAGCAGATTGTTATCAACACTCTCGAACCTTCCATAAGTGTCAAATTTATGCTGACAAAGTGCATGTACCTCCGGTTCCTCTGAATGTCTTGACAGATCCTTGGCCTTTTGCTATGTGGGGGATTGATATGATTGGGGAGATCAAGTCGACAGCCTCCAATGGACACCGCTTCATCCTAGTGGCCATTGACTATTTTATAAAATAGGTTGAATCAGCCTCCTTCGCATCCGTTACCAAGAATGTTGTTGCCCGTTTCATCAAGAAAAATCTCATTTGTCGGTATGGTATCCCGGAAAGGATCATCACTGACAATGGTATAAATCTCAATAATACTATGATCACCGCATTGTGTGAGCAGTTCAAGATTCAGAATCACAATTCTTCTCCATATCGGCTAAAGATGAATGGTGTTGTCGAAGCTGCAAATAAGAACATTAAAAAGATCATACAGAAAATGACGGTCACATACAAATACTGGCATGAGATTCTACCATTCACTCTCCATGGGTATCGTACCATAGCCCGCACATCAACTGGAGCAACACCTTATTCTCTGGTTTATGGCATGGAGGTTGTCTTGCCTATCGAGTTTTAGATCCCCTCTCTGAGGATTATGAAGGATGCAGGGCTGAACGAAGATGATTGGATCCAGAATCGACTTGGTCAACTGAACTTGATTGATGAGAAGAGACTTACCATTGTTTTCCATGGTCAAATGTATCAAAAACGGATGACCAAGGCTTTCAACATGAAAGATAGGCGCCAAGTGTATCAAGTTGGGGATCTGGTGATCAAACGCATCATATTACCACAAGGTGATCCCAGGGGAAAATGGACTCCTACCTATGAAGGACCATTTGTAATCAAAACATATTCTCCGGTGGGGCGATGATCTTGACGACCATGGATGGCGACGACCTGCCACATCCTGCAAACGCAGACATAGTCAAAAGATATTAAGCATAAAAGACCCGCTAGGTTGACATACCTAGGCAAAACAAGGGCATCCCGGCGAACCAAAAGGTTCGGGAAAAAGTTAGGGATAAAACAAAAAAATCTGTACACCCGACAAGTTGAAAACCCGAAAGGGCGACTTGGGCAAAAAGGGTTTCCCGGTGGACTGAAAACCCGAAAGGGCGGTCCAGGAAAAAATTAGGGAATTAAAGCGTATGACTCTATCCCGTTGGATCACTTACGGACAACCTTTGGCTTCCACTGATAAACTTAGAGTTTCTGATCAATTCAATCAGCTTTGGACAAGGTAACAAATAGACAAGACGCTCGGAGATATGAAGGCTATAGCAGAATGGAAACCCCATGGGATTTTTTGTACACATAGCTATCTTTTATTTGTATCAAAATTTTCATTTTTTACGACAGCATTCTCTTACTAGAATGTTTGTCTCCTTGTACTAAAATACTTACTCAAAGTCAATACAAAGATATCCCTTTGAAAGTGAAAAAACTATTTATCTTTTCTTTACACTTGTGTTTTGTTTACAAAAACGTCCAATGATTCATTGTTGAACATATGCATTTGAACATAATTACTATTTACAAATAAACAAAATAAAAAGAGGAAATTATTGATAGGTTGAAAGGATAGGGAAATATCTCTAGGCTATTCCATAAGTAATCCCCTACAGTATGTCATTTAAATCCCCAGCGGAACAAAGCTTCAATTTGTTGATCCCCAATAGAAGTCGTTAAATTTCTCAGGATTCCCCCAATAGAATTTTACAAGCAGTACATGGCATTTCCCTTACAATAGAGTTTATTTCTCTCGGCAAAAATTCACCAATACTTCAACTTCAAGACGTGATGACTTACATATCCTCAGCAGCAGTCAGGGATTTATTTTCTCTAATCTAACAGCAATGCAACAAATTATCTCACATACGCATACATTGCATCCTTATATCATAAACATTGATAAAGCAAATGCATCACATTATACATTTCATGCAACATGACTTTGCATTTTAGCTAACATTTTACCCTTTTTAGGATAAGATTAACAGCTACCATTAACAATATTCAAAACTTGATATAGTTCAGATACGCTACAAACCCGAATGCCATTCTAATACTCATTCAGATTCAACTTTCAGATATAGTTCAGATACGCTCCAGACCCGGACGCCATCCTGATACTCATTCAGATTCAGCTTTCAGATACAGTTCAGATATGCTCCAGACCCAGATGCCATCCTGATACTCATTCAGATTCAGCTTTCAGATACAGTTTAGATACGCTCCAGACCAGGACACCATCCTGATACTCATTCAGATTCAGCTTTTAGATACAGTTCAGATACGCTCCAGACTCGGACGCCGTCCTGATACTCATTCAGATTCAGCTTTCAGATACAGTTCAAATACGCTCCAAATACGGATGCCATCCTGATACTCATTCAAACTCAAACTTCAAACGCGGTACAAATATGATCTAGACACGAATTCCATTCTAATACTTAATCAAAGCCTCTTCCAGATACAGTACAGATACACCCCAGACACGGACGCCATTCTGATACTCATTCCTTCAGCTTACAAATTGTAATTCAACAAATCACTTTTGGATGGCATCTTTAAGCCCATCTCCCGTAGCTTTATATTACCTCTCTAAATGGCATCTATAAGCCCATTCCTTCTATCGTTGCACCGCCGAGTGCAAATTTCTGGGCACTCTAGTGTCCAATCATCTTCCACCTTCGAGTCACGAATGGCAAAACTCGCCAGTCTAACTCTTCAGGTTTAAGAAGATTGAACAGGGGCAGTTGTTGTACCCCAAAATTTGCCCTCTCACTTATCAAAAAATTTCTCACAAGATCTCTTTGACTCAAGACTGCATTAGGGTTTAACCAGCTCAAGACATCTCCTCATGCACTGATGACCAAAATTAGGGTTTGAGTTCGAACAAGGATTTTTGGACTATCAATGTTTCATATGACTTTCAAGGATCATTAGGGACCCCTAGGATTACTCATGTCAAGTTTCAAGTCTTGAATCACACTTATGATCAGTCAATTGAACAGTTGACCTAAAAATCAGCTGTATTGGGGGAAAAGTCAACCATGGCCAATTTACAGTCAAACTTTATAACTTTTTATCCATATCAACATCTTAGACTCATATGTATAATTTGATCAAGTTTGGACCATAATTCCTCAAGAAATTTGATCAAATCATCAAAAGAGTAAAATGGTCAAAATTAGGGTTTTGACTAAGAAAAGGCAATTTCTGATTTTTGAACTAGAAAATTATCAATTGGTTTGAAGCATGATTTAAAGAATCCAATTACATCATTTTAACCAAATAGCATGATTTAAAACATTACAAATCCATTGGATGGACAGATGAATTTTTCAATCAACTGATCAAAAGTCAATTGTATACTGAAAAGTCAAACTTTGACCATTTGGTCAAAATCAAATGTCAAAGATCACAATTCATCAAAACATGTCAAAATGTGAAACTTATTCATCAAGAAGTCAAGGATTCAAGATTTTGTTTTGAAAAGTGGAAATTTCTTAACTTAGAAATTTTTCTAAGTATAGAAAATTTCTTATTTTTTCTCAACTTTGAGCCAAATTTTCACCATGATGCAAGATGATTCAAAGGAAACTTACAACATGAAAGTTGTAGATCTCCATGAAATCTACAACTTTTCTTAATACAATTTCTCCTAAAAATTCTTGGATCTCAAGATATAATTTTGTGAATACATGCTTATGAACTAAAATAACTTAGTGAAATTTTGCCCTAGTTAGGCAGATTTTTGACCTAACTTCATGGCAATTTTTCACATAGTTCCAAAGGAAATTTTAAAAAGCAATTCAAATATGAGTTGTAGAGCATATTTCCAGATTTCCAAAATGTCAAAGAACTCCTTAAGATCATTCTTGAGTAGGGAGAATCGAAGAGATGAAGTTGGTAATTTATCACTTTGATTTCAAGCCATTTCATGATGAACAAAAATTCAAATCCAAGCCTAGGCTGCATAATATTTACTTTGTAGGCATCAAACTTGTTTCTCACTCCATAATTAAATGTTTTCACATATGTTGGAAGCTTTAAGCCAAGCATTGAATGCATTGTACAAGAACAATTCCATTTTTCGCACAAAGGTGTCATTTCCATTTTGATAAAGCACTACTTTTGTCTTTGTCAACTTCTTGAGCCTCTCAATTGTTTTCTCTGCACACAAGCAAAGTAAAAAACAAAAGCAACTTGTCTAAGGTCTCTACCAACTCAGATCATGCTTCTACAAACTTAGAGACTTGTCTCCTCACTTTTCTTCAAAAGCAAGTTATAGAGCCAAAAGGCTATAACTCAGAAACCTGGAGTGGAGTTGATCTCTAACCTTTTCCATACATATACACAAATGTATTGAAACATAAGACATGAATGATAAGACTCCAAAACACTCCCAAACACTCTGCAACTCAGAATCTGCCATAGCTTGACATTTTTGAACCTTACACAACCATCTCCAAAACCACTCGTGCGTTTTGAGTTTTAACCACCTAAACACTTAATATACCTCATATCTAAGAGATCCGGACCCATGTTCTCTCACTGTAACTCCTCCTCCACCATCCACCATTTTCAAATATTGATCTTGCAGGTTGACTTGAGTAGGGAGATTCAGGGACTTTTAAGACAAAGTAAGGATTGCAATACACTCAGGGAGGTCCAGACAAGCTAAAAAGATCCTCAGGCCTTCTCAAAACTTGCTCAAACTCCATTCATGATCCCAGTTGAAAGAGGTAAAAACTAAAACGTCTATCTCTTCATACAAGCATCATTTGGTCCTAATTTCTGAAAGAAAAATGTAGATATCCTTGCCCTAAAGCTAACCATGTTCATAGTTTTCATTTATATTAACTGTGTATAGAAAAAAATTTATTTGAAATTTCTGTAAAAATTAGGTTTAAAATTAGGGAAATTAAAATTAGATTTGATCTTTGACTTTTAGTTTACATAAATTATATGGTTGAACTCGTGGAAAGAAACACCATAACTTTCATGTTTGGACTTTCCATTTTTATGGAGAAATGAGAGAGATGCAGGTGGTCCGGTCATGGCTCAAGGTTGAAGATGAAGTTACCTTCAGGGGGCATTTTCTAATATATATTTATGATTGTGTTTATATAAATGGATGTACAGCCACCCCAGTGGTAAGGCAGCGCGCGTAAATGCTATAGGTCACGGGTTCGAGCCTTAGCGCGCTGCCTTTTGCAATTTTCTCACATTTTTATTATTTTTTTGTCCATTTGCAGCGCTGGGCTTTTTGTTTCATGGGCTTGTTGATTTTTTTCTAACTTCTTACCCCCTGTCTGCTTGTGACACCCCTGACCCATATCATTTTTTATTTATTTATTTCATTTTCATTTTATTTTCTTAAAAGATATTTTCCTTAATATTAAAAAATCATAAAAATATAAAAAATGATAGATTTATATTTTAGTTTATTTTATGTTATTTTTCTCACAAAAAATATTTTTATTTAGTTATATATTATCCATTTTTATTAATTAAATTTGTAAATTAAAATTAGAACTAGTTTAAATATTTATTTTTCTTCACACTCATTAAACATTTTATTTTAGTATAAAAAAGACCAAAATATCTCATAATGCCATATATTATTTTCAAGACAAAAAAATATATATAAATACTTACTTTTTCTTAAAGAAATTTATTTTCTTTTTAATCAAATAGAATTAGGGTTTATTCAAAAATCTTTTCTAAAAAAATAATTTCTTTTCTTAATTGATTTAAGTTAATCTTGATTTATTTATTAAGTTTAGGTTAAAACTTTTTTCACATGAAAAAACCAAACAAAAATCTTCTTTGCATTTACATACCTTTGCATATTTAATTCATCTTGTATATTATTTATTCCAATATTTGTACATATTCAATTTGGTTGTAATAGATTAATTAGGTTTATATTATTGCAATCCCCATTCATAAATTGTATACCCCCTCCCACAAATGTTGTAATAGCGTAGTAACTTTAAATTTCGCAATTTATCGCTTTTACATAACATGCTAGTGACTAGGATTTGTATGTCAAGATAAAACCAATCAAATAGAAAACCCTAATCCAAGACAAAATCAAGCATGAAAATGACACACTTGCACACAAAACACCCCTAGGGTTATTCCACTTGGTTGCCTTATACAAAAATAGCCATATTACGCATGTAAGGTGTCTTAGCAATAACAAACAAATACAAGATCATAGTCCCTCGATGATGCTATTCAAAGTTGCCTTACAAAAATGATCTTAGTCCCTCAAAATATGCTAAGATACTTTGCAACATTGCTAATCATGGCTATACGATGACCCACGCCCGTCCTGTTTACATCCAAAGATGAGGTTGCTTACTAAATCAATGGTAAGACAACAATGTCAAAGGAAAAGAAAATGAACAAGAAAGACATTTGAGTAGGTAGATTACTTTTAGTTACTTGCTCCCTTTCAAAACAAATATTCTTGCTATTTTCAAAACAAACACACACATTTCCAAACATCTTACAAAATTGAAAACATTTTCAAAAAGATCAACATCTTTGTATACATTCTTACAAACGAAAATCATTATAAAGATTGCCTAAACGATGGCCTGTTTTACAAAATACTTTCAAAACCACACAAAGCACGATTTCAAACAAAAGCAAGTGATCTAGCAAGTAACTAAGAGCCCGTGGAAAACCATGGATGAAAAGGGTGCTAATACCTTCCCTTTTCATAATCTACCCCCCAAACTCAAGAAACAATCTCGAAGGTATTTCATGTGCTTTTTACCTTTCCTTTTTGGATAAAAGAAAAGTCGGTGAAGACTCTTGCTAACTGCAATATTTGCAATAAAACGCAAAACCTTCAAGTCAGTTCTCCCACCATATCACATAGGGCAGTGTAATTCTTTTCATAATTAAAAATAATTAGAATTAGGGTTTAATTTTGTACATAATCTAATTTTTCTCAAAAAATAACCGAAATCTTTTTCAATTAGATTTCTTAGGGTTCTCCAATTATTCTCGCATTTAATTCGCCGCGCGCTTTTAATTCTTTTTATTATTATTGTAACTGCTCCGAGTTTGTAATAGTAATTAGGGTTTTAAATTCCTGATCTTTATTTTCAGTCCAAGATAATTATGTATCTGCAAAAGCCTTGTAATAGCTAGGACTTTTAACTTTCTCACATTTTATTTCTGTAAACTATAAACTGCTTAGATGAATGTTAATAGGATTGTATGGAAAGACAAACTAAAAATTAATAGTAGAAAACCCTAAATGTGCAAAGATAAGTTAACTGAAAACATACACTCGCACATGCTCACTCCTAGGGTTTACCCCACTCTGGTTGCCTTCGGTAAAAGGTCATGAAGTATAGGGTTTATTAGTGGTTGTCCTCTAGCCCCGAAAGATCTAAAATGGCCCATTTGGGTGTTACCTCGGAAAAATAACTTTAAGGCTTTAGGATGATTACTAACATTTCCTAACATTGCTTTTGTGATCGTATTTGTCCCTTCAAATGTCCCTAAAAAAACTCCAATGACGATGCTACCTATTTCTCAATAATGGGATAGCATTATCTAAAAGGAAAAAAAATAGACCTTTTTCGAGTAGGTAGATTAGTTCCTAGGTACTTGCTCAAACAAACAAAAACTTTTTCACACCAACACTTTTAAAACAAAGTTTTCAAAAACAACTCCGTAACACTCTTGAGGACAGAAATAAGGGTTAACACGAAGTAAAATAAAACTTTTCAAAACAAGCACACACAAGCAGTTTTCAAAATGAGCAAGTACCTAAGAGCCCATGGAGAACCACGGATAGAAAGGGTGCTAACACCTTCCCTTTCTATAATCTACCCCCCGTACTCAGAAACATCTCAAAAAAGGTTTTTTCTACTCTTTTTCCTTTTCCTTTGTTGGATGAAATAAAAGTCGGTGGCGACTCTTGCTTACCGCGACATTTGCAAATAAAAAATGCAAACCAGTATTAACAGTTAGTTCTGCCACCGTATCACAGAACTGGCGACTCTGCTGGGGAATAAAATATAAAGTGGGGTAAAGCTTAGGATCTAGGTCATATTTAATTAATTTCTCTTGATTGTCTTGCTTGCTTTATATTTATGGGAACTATTTGGGTTATTTGATCCTACACCCGGATCGGGAAACACCTTTTAGGTAAGTAGCAATAAACTGTGAAGGAGTTGTGTTGGGGTATACCGACACGGTTGAAGCAGTAGCTACGTTGATGTGGCATTTTGGTTGCTACCCGTAACCCTTGAGTCAATCAGGGAGATGTACGGGGCCTCTGCGTGGTGTCATAAAGCATCAACTGACCATAGAACCTTTAATTACACAACTTGGCCAGTAGGACGTAGCGAGATGGCCGACTTTGGTGTATGCCCAAGGTCGACAGATACTCGATGTTATACTCATTGAGGTTTGACTTCTGGGTTTTGTTTGATTACGAGTCAATCGTCGACTGACCAAGGCTTGGGGGAAATATCAGTGATATTGAGATCCCTTTTGAACCCGGTTACATATTTATAGGACAGGTTGAACCAATCCAGCTTCAAGAGGGTATGACCTTAAAACTCAAGCAGGCCTTAAACCTAAGGAATTGGTGTGATTTGTTTGTGTTTGATATACCTGTGATTTATCATGACATCATAAACATCATACCATAGCATATCATACTAACTGTTTCAAGGGTTTATAGGGATCATCTTTGCTCTGTTTTATAGTATATGGCATCCGCCCGCAGGAACACTATTCAGATTAACCTAGTGAAAGTATCTCCCCAATTAAGGGACTTGGTAGTAAGGATTCCCGAAATCTCTCCTTTCACTGAAAAGCATGGTCGGTTGCTCAACTTGGTCACTGCAAAACCTGACGAAGAAATGTTGAAAGTGTTGTTTCAGTTCTTCGATCCTCTGTATCATTGTTTCATATTCCCGGATTACCAGTTAGTGCCTACTATGGAGGAATTTTCTCAGTTATTAGGGATACCCATTCTTGATCAGCTAGCTCTCAGCGGTACGGAAAGACATCCCAAACCTGAAGAAATTGCTAAAGCTCTATCCTTACGACGGTCCGACATAGTGACAAATTGGGAAACCAGAGGTAGTGTTCAAGGAATTCCGGTTAAATTTATGTTCGAGAAGGCTTACTATTTTTGGGATACCCTGGATCTACAAGCTTTTGAAGAGGTTTTGGCGCTCCTTGTCTATGGGATGGTATTGTTCCCTAATGCAGATCAACTCGTAGATGTGAGCACAATCCAGGTTTTTCTGTCTCGGAATCCGGTACCTACATTACTCGGGGATATTCTACACTCTCTGCATGCTCGCACTCTAAAAAGAAGGAGGGCCCTCCAGTGTTGCACTCCTCTATTACCTAGGTGGTTTATTTTTCACCTACCCATATCTACTTTGAAGAATGAACAGGGTAAAAGATGGTCTCATCGACTGATGTCCCTTACGCATTCAGACATTCATTGGTGTTCACGGTTCTCGGAAGATGTTACTATCATCGATCGCTATGGTGAATTCCCTAATATCCCTCTCTTAGGCATTAGGGGAGGAATCACTTATAACCATTGCTTAGCATTATGACAGTTTGGTTATGCGAGAAGGGGTGGTCCTCATGATACACTTATTCAAGGAATCGCCTTCAACTATGAGAATGATGTTCAGGGTTACCGCAAAAGGTTCATACAAGCTTGGAGTATGGTACATAGGGTTGATAGCAAGACACTTAGGCATAAGAATTGTATACCTCTCGAGCCTTATCTCAGATGGGTACGAGCCCGCACTCAAACTCTTATGATTCCTTATCCCCCTATTTAACCTATGATTATGGAACCAGTTGCCGAGGGAGACACTCCTCATCTTGTTCTTCATCCAAATATGCCAACTGATCACGAAGAGTTACAAAAGTCCTGGGTTCAGCTTAAAGAGGAGTGGGATACGTTTGAAGCCCAATTCTATGACAGCGAGAAGAAGGTCTTGGGACTCACTAGGCTACTTCATGAAGAGAGGAATATCAACGCCTACATCGCGCCAAAGAGGATGCGCTCATGGGAAACCTAGTCTTCTTTTTGTTTTATTTTGCTTAATTATACTCTCAAAATACATTCTTTGTAATAATTCAAGTTTACTAATATAATTCGCGTTTATTCCTTTTTGTTTAAGCAAATTTGAGCCTTTAAGAACCCTTGAAAACATTGCATACATATCATACATAGCATTGCATAACAGGATTCATAACAGGTTTCTCATCTCCTCCGCTGTTTATTTCAGCAATGGCTCTTGAACAAACTGTGAAATATCTTCATACTCAGAACACGCAGTTCCAGCAAATGATTGTGGCTCTGGCCAAAGGACGGGAAGAGCTGAAGGCTCTGATTATTAAGAAGAACACTAAGAAGACCAAGAGGACAGCCGATGTGGCACATATGAGCAGAAGGCTCAGAGGACCTCTAAGACGGGTCATTGATTTAGCTTCTTCATCTAAAGAGGGAGAGAATCAAGAGGGTGAAGCCAGAGAAGAGGACTCTAGTCCTAAAGAGTCTGACAATGAAACTGATTATAATGAGGAGCAGTACCCTTCGGTTGATGAAAAGTATAAGCAGTTAGAAGAGCGTCAGAGTTCTATGGAAATCCAAAAGGTTCCTGGGCTGGATTTTGAAGAATTGGGTCAAGTCTTCGGGATTGTCATCCCCCCAAAATTCAAGGCACCGGTATTTGCTAAGTATGATGGGGTCTCTTGTCCTAAAATGAATCTTTGTTCCTATGTGAGGAAGATACAGCCTCATACTGCTGACAAAGACTTGTGGGTTCACTTCTTCCAAGACAGTCTGTCTGGAACACAACTGGATTGGTTCTATCAGCTAGAAAGAGCCAATATTCATAATTGGGAAGACCTTGCTGCTGAATTTTATAAGAAAATCAGTATAATGCAGACCTGGCTCCCACCCGTACATAACTCCAAAATATGTCTATGGGTTCGAACGAGGGTTTCAAGGATTATGCTCAGAAGTGGAGAGATTTGGCTGGAAGAGTTCAACCTCCCTTGGCTGACAGGGAGCTCGTGGATATGTTTCTGAGAACTTTGATTGGGCCATTCTTCAACCATCTGATTGGAAGTTCATCGGTAGGTTTTACTGAACTGATCTTAACAGGAGAAAGAGTGGAAGCTGGAATCTGAAGTGGAAAAATTCAGAAGGATTCCTCTTCTAGTGTTGTAAGGAAGCCATTTGCAGGTAAAAAGGAAGTCAGCCGTCTATAACCAAAAGAATCAGAATCGAACCGAGCGTCGTCCGGCGGTAGGGGCTGTTATAATTCCAAAACCTGCACCTTCTCAGAAAAGAAACAATCAGCCAAGAGCAGAAAGACCAGCTAGACAGTTCACTCAGATCAACATGACGTTGTCTCAGGTCCAATCTGGTTACTCTGAGGGAAGCTCTGAAGAATCCAAACACCACCTCTCCCTACTATAAACCGAATGCTCATTGTGCTTACCATTCAGAAAGTCTAGGCCATGATACCAATGACTGCTGGGCTTTGAAGAACAAACTACGGGATCTGATTGATGCTAAGGAAATTGAATTTGGTCCCTCGGAGACTCCCAATGTTATCACTTCCCCTATACCGAAACATGGTCGGGGTGTTAATTCTGTTGAAGAAGGTGTGTATGTGACCTCTGTGGAAGAATTGGTGGCCCCAATCATGACTATCAAGGGGAATTTGTTGAAGGCCGGTTTATTTCCGGGTTGTGGTGAAGGTTGCCACTTTTGTTCATTTCTACCGAATGGTTGCCCTTTTTTGAAGGCAGATGTCCAGCGCCTGATGGATGACAAAGAGATTCTGTTTGAGAAGACCCCTGTTCCGACTATTTCTTGTAAAGACATTGCTATCATAACCATTTTCGCCAATCCTCTCAGGGCCTCCGCTAAGAGACCCGTCAGGATTACATCAGTTCTGAAGGTGACTCTGTTGATCATAACCATGCCTGGACCAATCCCATACTCCCCGGACAAAGTTGTTCCTTGGAACTATGGGGCCGACGTCTATTACCAAGGCATAAAGCAGAACATGCTAGCCATTAAAGACAAGATTGCTGAAAATGCTGATTCCAACATCGTCAATATTGTCGGAACCAGTAAAATAACAAGAATTGAAAGAGTGTTCTCCCCTAAAAAGTTTCCCCTAAAAACTGTTACCGGACATGTGATCATTCCTGTTGTGGTTCCACCCAAGACTACTACTGCAATTCCAGTAATCACTCCTGTTGACCCTCCCATCACCGAGTCGGCCGAGACTCGAGGAAAAGACATACTGATTGAGCCTGTCTTGACAAAGACCAACTCAGTAACCATACCAGAAGCTTCCAAAAAAGAAATGGAAGAAATTTTGAAGATAATAAAGAAGAGCGACTACAACGTGGTCGAGCAGCTGGGGCAGACCCCATCCAAAATTTCTATGTTGGCTTTGTTGTTGTGTTTCGAGGCCCATGCGAAGGCTTTGGTTAAGTTTCTGAAGATGGCTCACGTGCCACAAGAGACATTTGCTGATTAGTTTGAAGATTGTATGGCTAGTCTGACTACCGATAATGGTTTGGGTTTTTCTAATGCGGATCTGACACCAAAGGGGAGGAAGCATAATGATGCTCTTCATGTTTCCGTTAAATGTAGGGGCACGACTCTGGCCCATGTTTTGGTAGATACTAGCTCCTCGTTGAATGTGCTACCTAAAAAAGCTCTAGACAGATTGGACTGTGAAGGCTTGACCTTGAAGCCTAGCAATATAGTAGTGAGAGCTTTCGATGGTTCGAAGAGGATGGTGCACGGGGAAGTGGATGTCCCTATCAAAGTTGGTTCCCAGACCTTCGACTCCACTTTCTACGTAATGGATATCAAACCATCATATTCTTGCTTGTTGGGATGCCCTTGGATACATGGGGCTGGGGCAGTTACTTCTACCCTCCACCAAATATTGAAGTACCCAGTAAGAGGAAAGATTGTCAATGTGCATGGTGAATAGGAGTATATGATCAGTCACTTGAACTCCTTCAGGTACGTGGAAATGGATGGCGAGTTCATCGGGACTCCTTGCCAGAACTTTGAAGAGGTACCTAAGATTATGGCTACAGCAGAAACTACCGACAGTCCTCCAAAGGTCACCAAATCTCCCTCGAAGATGGCTTCTCTCAAGGATGCACGAGTTGTGGTTGAAGAAGGTGGGTCTACCATTTGGGGTCAGCTCCCGGTTATTCATTACAAGTATGACAAATCTGGTTTAGGCTTCACTACAGGTGCTCAAAAGGTTGTTCGTCGCGCTCGGGCTAGAGGACCTCCCCTATGCATCAGCAATCATGGGTTCAATGCGCTTGAAGACAGTGATGGTGATTCCGACATTGACATCTGGATCTTCCCGACTACCAACGGCGGACTTAGTAACTAGACTGCCAAGGACTTTGTACTGATTACTTTTGTTCAGGAGTAATTGTCTTTCTGATTTTTCGGATATGTAATTTTAAAAAAATATAAACTCTATAGCCATGTGTCTTACCCGGGGCACAATGGTTCTATTTGTGAGGGTTGTCATGTTTCATTTTCATATGACATCAATAAAGCATTGGATGTTTGCATACAAATTTTGCACTCTCTGTCTTTCTTTTCTTTTATTCTGTCTATACAGCTATGCTCTTACACACACTCACGTATCCAAATGCAGATCCATGTCCACTCTGGATCCCATTGATAACAGTTCTGCTACTGCTTATTATGACTTTGAAAATCCGATCAACCAAGCCGAGGACGAAGGTGAGGAAGATTGTGAGGTACCTGGAGAACTTGCTAGACTATTACAGCAGGAAGAAAGGGCCATACAGCCTCATGAATATTCGGTTGAGACAGTGAACTTGGGTACAGAGGAAGACAGAAAGAGGTTAAGATAGGTGCAAATCTGGAGCTTAGTGTCAAACAGTGGTTGGTACAGATGTTGCATGAGTATGTTGAAATCTTCTCCTAGTCATATGAAGACATGTCGGGACTAGACACAGATATAGTGGTTCATCGTCTACCGACTAAAGAAGACTGCCCTCCGGTAAAGCAAAAGGTCCATCGTATGCGTGTTGAGATGTCAGAGAAGATTAAAGCAGAGGTTATGAAGCATTTCAGCGCAGGGTTCTTAGCTATCACCTCCTATCTGCAGTGGGTTGCTAATGTGGTTCCAGTACCTAAGAAAGATGGTAAAGTACGAATTTGTGTGGATTTCAGAGACCTGAATAGGGAAATCACCAAGGATGACTTCCCGCTTCCCCATATCGATGTTCTGGTTGACAACACCGCATAACACAAAGTATTTTCCTTCATGGATGGTTTCTCTGGCTACAATCAGATCAAGATGGCACCTGAAGACATGGAGAAGACAACCGTTGTTACACAGTGGGGCACTTTCTACTACAAGGTGATGTCGTTTGGGTTGAAGAATGTTGGGGCAACTTATCAGCGAGCTATGGAAGCTCTGTTCCATGACATGATTCACCATGAGATAGAGGTTTACGTTGATGACATGATAGTCAGGTCTCAAACTGAGGAAGAACATCTTGATCATCTACAAAAGTTGTTTGATAGGTTAAAGACGTACAAGCTGGGGTTAAATTCGAACAAGTTCACCTTCGGGGTAAGGTCTGGTAAGCTTCTGGGATTCATCGTCAGTGACAAAGGTATTCAAGTAGACCCTGCAAAGGTGAAGGCCGTACAAGAGATGCCGGCTCCCCGTATTGAGAAGGAAGTTAGAGGTTTCTTGGGACGCCTAAATTACATTGCCCGATTCATTTCACATATGACTGCTACTTGTAAGCCAATCTTCAAGCTTCTGAAGAAAGATCAAGTGGTAAAGTGGAATGATGAATGCCAGGTCGCCTGTGACAGAATCAAGCAATACCTCCAAGAACCTCTTATTTTGATGCCTCTGATTGAAGGAAGACCTTTGATAATGTACTTAACAGTGCTAGATAATTCAATGGGGTGTGTGCTGGGGCAGCATGACGAGTCTGGTCGAAAAGAGCATGCAATATACTACCTTAGAAAAAAGTTTACCGACTGTGAAACACGATAATCACTGCTCGAGAAAACTTGTTGCGCTTTGGCATGGGCTGCTCGTTGACTGAGACACTATATGTTGACCCACACTACTTTATTGATATCTAAGATGGATCTGATCAAGTACATTTTCTAGAAGCCCGCTCTCTCTGGAAGAATAGCAAGATGGAAAATGATCTTAACCGAGTATGACATCTAGTACACAACCTAAAAAGCAATCAAGGGAAGTGTGTTAGCTGATCATTTGGCACATCAAGCTGTGGATGACTACCAGTCCATGAATTTTGAGTTCCCGGATGAGAACATCATGTTAGTAATCGACTGTGAAGAACCTGGACCGGATGAAGGACCTGAGGAAGGATCCCGATGGTCTATGTTTTTTGATGGAGCCTCAAACGCACTGGGTAACGGCAATGGTGTTGTAATCATATCTCCCGAGGGCTGTCATACTCCATTCACTGCCCAATTATGTTTCAACTGTACCAAAAACATGGCAGAGTATGAAGTGTGTATCATGGGTCTTAGAGTTGCTATTGACCTAAGGATCAAGTTCTTGAGTGTATTCAGGGATTTCGCTTTGGTGATAATTCAGATCAAAGGCGAGTGGGATATGAAACACCCGAACCTTATCCCATATAGAGAACGTGTATTGACACTGATGTCGCATTTTGAAGAGATCACCTTTGAACATTTCCCACGAGAAGAGAATTATCTAACGGACGCGCTAGCTACTATGTCGTCAATGTTCAAGGTCAGGTGGGAGAATGAAGCTCCCCGAATCACTATTGAGAGGTTGGATGAACCGGCATACTGCTGTGAGATTGATACTGAGGAGGTAGATGATAAACCTTGGTTTCATGAGGTGAAAAGGCATCTCGAGGCTCAAGAATACCCCGAAGGGGAATCTGTTAATGACGAGAAATTTTTGAGAAGGTTTGCTGCAAAGTTCTTCCTCAGTAATGGAATCCTCTATAAGCGCAATCATGACTCTACCTTACTGCGGTGTGTAGACAAGAGCGAAGCAGAGAGGATCATGGCAGACCTACACAAAGGTACCTTTGGAACTCATTCCAGTGGATATACAATGGCAAAGAAGATCCTACGGGCAGGATACTACTGGTCCACTATGGAAGCCAACTGCTATCAGCATTCTCGAACCTGTCACAAGTGCCAAATCTATGCTGATAAGGTGTGTGTACCTCCAGTTCCCTTGAATGTCTTGACAGCTCCCTGGCCCTTTGCAATGTGGGGCATTGACATGATCGGCGAGATCAGACCTACCACGTCCAACGGGCATCGCTTCATCCTAGTGGCCATTGATTACTTCATAAAGTAGGTTGAGGCTGCCTCCTTTGCTACGGTTACCAAGAATGTGGTGGCACGGTTAATCAAGCATAACTTGGTTTGTCATTATGGTATCCCTGAGAAAATCATCACAGATAATGGTACTAATCTCAACAACTCGGTAGTCACTGAACTCTGTAAACAGTTCAAGATTCAGCATCACAACTTTTCTCCTTACCAGCCGAAGATGAATAGGGTTATCGAAGCTGCTAATAAGAATATTAAACAGATAATACAGAAGATGACAGTGCCATACAAAGACTGGCACGAGATGTTACCGTTTGCTCTTCACGGGTACCGTACTTCAGCACGTACGTCGACAGGGGCAACACCCTATTCTCTTGTATATGGCATGGAGGTTATCCTACCCATGGAGGTCCAGATCCCTTCTCTATGGATTATGAAGGATGTGGGTTTGAGAGAAGACAATTGGATCCAGACTCGACTTGATCAATTGAACTTAATCGACGAGAAAAGACTTATTGTTGTCTGCCATGGTGAAATGTATCAGAAACGGATGATCAAGGCCTTCAACAAGAAAGTCAGACAACAAGTGTATCAAGTACGGGATCTGGTAATCAAGCGCATCATACTGCCTCAAGGCGATCCCAGAGGTAAATGGACTCCCACCTATGAGGGACCATTTGTAACTAAGAACATATTTTCGGGTGGAGCCATGATTCTGACCACCATGGATGGTGACGACCTTCCACACCCTATCAATGCGGACATAGTGAAAAGATACTACGCATAATAAAGACCCGCTAGGTTGACATACCTAGGCAAAAATAAGGGCATCCCGGCGAACCAAAAGGGTTCCGGCAAAAATTAGGGATAAAAAATGAAAAAAATTGTACACCCGGCAAGTCGAAAACCCGAATGGGCGGCTTGGGCAAAAAAGGGTATCCCGATGGACTGAAAACCCAAAAGGGCGGTCCAGGAAAAATTAGGGGTTAAAGCGTATCACTATATCCCATTGGATCACCTTGCGATCAGACCTCAGTAATCAGATATCAAGCTCAAACGGTACCGATCAATCCAGTAAGCTTCGGACAAGCAGCAAAGTGATGAGATGCTCGAAGACATAGGGGCAATAGCAGAATTGAAACCTAACGGGATCACTACACAAGCTGTTTTCTTTTTGTACACAATTTCTGTAATAATTTCGATTTTTACGGCGGCATTCTCTTACTAGAGCATCAGCCCCCTTGTAAAAAACGCATGTTATAGGTAAATTTCAAATCAATACAAAGTGTCTTTTGAGTACAAAACTCTGTGTTTGTTTTTTCCGTTTTCTATTTTGTTTTGCAAAAAAAAACATCCAATGTTTTATTCTTGACATATGAATTTGAATATGATTACTGTTCACAAATATTTGCATATAAAACAGAAAGACAGTTACTAAGAACTCAAAGAAACTGGTACAAAGCCTAAATGCCAACAATTACTCCTTCCATCATGGTACAAGGGGCAAAGACGGTTGGAAGAAAAGTCATAATCACATACAAGCCAGTGATACCTATATTCCCCACAGAGCCGAGACAACCAAGGTCCGACCTCCATATCCCCAAGCAGGAATTCCTTCCCCAGCAGGTTCCTTCAGAAAGCTGATATCTGCATTCCCCAATCGAGTTTTATAACCATGAGCAGTTTATAAAGCTATCTCCTGAGCAGAGTTTATTTCTCTGACAGCGGAAGCTCAATCTCCAACAAAGCTCTTCTCTCTAGCAATGGAAGTTCATCTCCAACTGAGTTTATTTCTCCAAATCAGCAGATCTTCCAACAGAGTATCTCTCTTCCCCATAGAGTCATTCCCCCGCAGGATTATTCTCAGACAGAGTCTCCTCCGGCAGAATGTTCTCAAGCAGAATGGATGTAAATCCCCAGCTAATCATCTTCGGTCACTATCCCCAACGGAAACGAAGAACTCAACTCCTTATACTCTCCAGCAGCAGTCCAGGATTTATTTTCCCCAACTAGAGAATATCACAATAGCATTTCATATCCATACATCATGGCACGTGCATACATATTATACAACGCAATCTCATTTATTTTGAGAACATCATTACTCAATACATTTCATACATCATGACATTACATACGACTAACTCTTTACCTTTCAGGGAAAAATGCAATCAAGTTCTCACAAGTTCTCTCTGGTTCAGTCAAACCGAAACCAAGGTTTATATTCCAGTAGAAGATATTCCAACACTTTTCAAGATTTTCTCTGGTTCAGTCAAACCGACACTAAGGTTTCTATTCTAGTTGAATATGTTCTAAGACTTTCGTCTGGGTTAGTCGAATCGCCGCTAAGATTCCCCTGATTTCTATGCCAGTCAAAGTTAATCTGAGACCTCTCCCGGGTTCAGTGAAATCGATACTAAGATTTCTCTCCCAGTTTAAGACAACTCGAGACCTTTTCCCGGTTCAGTCAAATCGATACTAAGATTTCTATTCCAGTTAAAAAAGCTATGAAGCCCGAAAATTGACCAGATAATAACTTGATTTCCCCAAATTACTGAAGCCTGGAGCACGACCAGATAACGGTATAAGACATTGTGAAGTCTGGAGCACGACCAGATAGCGGTAAAAGACACTGTGAAACCTGGAGCACGACCAGATAACAATATAAGTTACTGCAAAGCTTGGAATCCGGCCAGATAGCAGTTTACTCGGCCAATTACTATTGAAGCCTGGAAACGACCGAATGTTAGTATGCCTTAATTTCAAGTTGAAACTCGGATGCGACCGGATAACCACTTAATTCCTTCTGAAGCCTGGAGCACGACCAGATAACAGTTTTTGAGATTGCAAAGCCTGGAGCACGACCAAATAGCAAGTTTAATCTCATCTCCCCAGTAAGTCACTGTGAAACCTAGAGCACGACCAAATAGCAGTCAATCTTATTATCCTTAGCAAATCACTGTAAGCCCTGGGGCACGACCAGATAGCAGTTCATTTTCATCTCCTCGACTAAGAGATGATTCCCCATTAGAGTAACGGACAAGCTGAAATTCCTAAAATTCCATTTCTCCCAAGACAGAGACGAACATTCCTCAGCAGATTCCTCCTCAACGACAGGAACGGGAATTCTCATCAAAGGAATATCTCAGGAAATCAACATCCTCTAGATGGCATCTTTAAGACCATCTCTGACGATTATCCATCATATCTTCCAGATGGCATATTTAAGCCCATCTCCAGTGACCTTCTGTAATCTCCTCTAAATGGCATCTGTAAGCCCATTCCCGATACTACCTACACAGTCTAGCACCATCTCAAACGAGTGCAAATTTCTGGGCACCCTAGTGTTCAATCATCTTCCACCTTCAGATTACGAAAGGCAGACAGCCAATCTACATCCTCAGGTTTAAGAAGATTGAACAGTGGCAGTTATTGTACCTCAAAATTTTCCCTCTCATTTCACTCAAGACATGCCTCTAGAGGTCCTCAATTGCTCAAGGATGACTAAGGATTAACCAGACAAATCTTCCTCCTAAGGCAACAAGCTTCAAACTAGGGTTTCACTCCTCATCAAGATGGTTGAAGTCCAAGGGTCCCAAATTCTTTCCATGGTCCCAATATGTTCTCAAGATCATCCATGTCAAGTTTCATGCCTTGCACAAGGAGTTTGCTCAGTCAATTTCCCAGATGCTTGAAAATCAATTGTATTAGGTCAAAAGTCAATTGTGGCCCACATACAGTCAAACTTCAAGATTTTTGGTCAACATCACCATTTTGAAGAGATATCCATCATTTGATCAAGGTTTGATCATGATTCCTCTAGTAATGCCCCCAAATTCATCAAAACCCAAAAGTTGCTAAATTAAGGTTTCACAAGAAAAGTCAACCAAACTTTGACCAAGCATAACTTCTTCATACTTTATCAAAAAGTTTCCATACAAGGCTCATTTTGAAGAGGATTCAATTCCTTACAACTCATATTCATCCGACAAGTTCAAAATATGAACTCATTAAAAGATATGAGTTTATATATTATAGGTCCTTTTGAAAAGTCAACAAAAACACTTTTTAGGTCAAAGCTTCTTACATGAATATGGAAGACCCAATTGAGATGAAACCAAAAGGGTTGTTTAGGGGACATCCTAAGATTTCTAAAAAGTCCAAGAACACCCCTCTAGGGTTAAAATTGGAGGATATATGCATTGTCAAAGTTGGCTATTTTTGGAAAATTGTCAAAAGTCAAATATGCTCAAAAGTGCATTTTTTTGTCAAATGGGCCTAGCTTTTCATGATTGTATCTTGTTTGTGACATGGTCCAAGACCCAAATCATCCTCCATATATTATTTGCTTATTTATTTATTTTATTTTGATTTTTATTTATTAAAAGTTAGATTAAATCAAATAAATTGCAAAAAATATAAAAGATTGATTTTTTATCTGATTTTTTTGTAGGAATCAAATTCAATTAGGCTGGCATATCATATCAAATCGTGCAAGGGATGATTGAAGCAAAATTGGCATGATTATGCTTGTTTTGGAAAGATATAATACAAGAGCAAAATCAAATCCAATTTCCATGATTCATAAAGATTTAATTTGTTTTTGTTAACCTAATCAGTTCTACTACATATATAGAACATACCCAAGCCAAAAGGAGAAGGATTACAGTCGTGAGAATACAAGAACAAAACTCAAAAATTTGCAAGAAAGAGGTGGATAGTTCTTGGACCTAGAGGGTGATTCAAGCCATTCTAAGACTACCAATAGATTCCTTGACATCTCCAGAACGTGTCTCAATCAATTGCAAGCATTTTCATGTCCAGAATCGCGAGTTACAGACCTACGGTTTACACCTCCAAGCTTCAATTTGATTTCTTAATTTACGCATAATTAATCATTACTAAACATAGCATTGTGTTTGTACTAACATTTGGAATGTTTTGGTTTACATGATTTTGTGTTTTGATGACTGTATGCATATGTGCCATGGCTAGGGTTTGTTTGGTTGTTTTAGAGTTTTCTTGCACAGATTAAATTAGCCAATGAAAAGGGTATCATGATGCTCGTGGATTAAAGGCGAATGGATCCATGTATTCACATTTCATTTATCATGCGTTTTGATGATTTTTGAAATTCACAGATTTATAGCTATGGCAAACTGTCGGTAGGTAAAGATTTTATACCTAACACGACAGATGAGGAAGAAGATGATGATGTGTTCAATCATCATTGGGCCATTCAAATAGTTGGCACGCGTTTTTGTCTCAATTCATTAATCCACTTGTTTTTTATATATTATCATTTGTTTTCATTATATTAACAAGCAAGACACATGGCTCAGATGGTAAAAAGCGCTTGGTATTGAGTGGGAGGACCTGGGTTCGATCCCGGGTCCCAGCAATTTTCTTTATTTTCTTAACTCTTCTTTGTAGATCATGTGCACCATCATCCAAAAAGCCTATCATGTGCCCCCACTGATCCAGCAAATGGATCACAGCCTATTCAAATCCAACGCCTCAAGCAATAAAGAACCATGGTGCACTTTCAAGTTGGCACAACATGGGATCAAGCATGGGACTGGGCCTCAGCTCTTTGAGCCTAAGCAATTCAGCAACACACACCCCATATCCAGCAATACAGGCCCAATTCTTTTCTCTTTTCTCTTTATTTCTTTTTAATTGTTTTATTAATTATTTTCTTTTACAAAAATAACACAAAAATCAGTTTTTTTTTATTTAATCAAAAAATCATAAAAACATTAAAAATCACTTTTTTCATAAAATATTATATTTCTTTAATTAATTAGTTTAATTAAAATTAGGGCAATTTAATTCTTTCATAATTAAAAATAATTAGAATTAGGGTTTAATTTTGTACATAGTCTAATTTTTCTCAAAAAATAACCTAAATCTTTTTCAATTAGATTTCTTAGGGTTCTCCAATTATTCTCGGATTTAATTCACTGCGCGCTTTTAATTCTTTTTATTATTATTGTAACTGCTCCGAGTTTGTAATAGTAATTAGGGTTTTAAATTCCGCATCTTTATTTCCAGTCCAAGATAATTATATATCTGCAAAAGCCTTGTAAAAGCTAGGACTTTTAACTTTCCCGCATTTTATTTCCGTAAACTATAAACTGATTAGATGAATGTTAATAGGATTGTATTGTACCCCAAAATTTTCTCTCTCATTTTATCAAGATTTCCCCTCACAAGACTCTTTGAACTCAAGACCAAGCTAGGGTTTGCTCTGCTCAAGACATCTTCGTGCACTGTTGACCTGAAATTAGGGTTTGAGTTTGCACAAGGATTTTTGGACTTTCAATGCTCAATGTAACTTTCATACTTCATTCTGGACGTTTAAGATTGCTCATACCAAGTTTCAAGCTTTGAATCAAATTTTTGCCCAGTCAATTGGACAGTTGACCTAGAAATCAACTATATTGGGGAAAAAGTCAATTGTGGCCAATTTACAGTCAAACCTCATAATTTTTGATCCACATCAACATTATAGACTCATATGAACCATTTGATCAAGTTTGGACCACAACTCCTCAAGAAATTTGATTAGATCATCAAAAGGGCAAAATGGTCATTTTTAGGGTTTTGACTATAGAAGGGCAATTTCTGATTTTTGACCTAGACAATGGCAAATTGGGTTCAATCATGGATTCAAGGACTCAATGGCATCATCTTTACCTAATCACAAGGTTCAAAATATCTCAAAAGCAATGGATTGACAGATGAATTTTCCAGTCAACTGATCAAAAATCAACTGTACACTAAAAAGTCAAACTTTGACTTTTTGGTCAAAACCAAGTACCAAGGGTCATTTTTCATCAAGATATATCAAAACATGAAACTTGTTCACCAAGAAACCTAAAATTGGAAATTAGGGTTTAAGTTTGAAAATTTTCATAACTTACAAAATTTCTAAGTTATAAAAATTTCTTATTTTTTTGCAATTTTGTCCAACTTTTTCACCATGATGCAATTGGATTCAAAGAAAACTTCCAACATGAAATTTGTAGTCCTCCACAAAATCTACAACTTTGATTCACAAAGTTTTCCCAAAATATGCTTGGATCTCAAGTTATGATTTTGTGAACAAGGGTCCATGAAACTTTTAACTTAGTGAAATTTTGCCCTAGTTTAGGCAGGATTTTGACCTATCTTCATGGCAATTTTTCACATAGTTCCAATTGGAATCTCAAAATACATTTCAAATATGGATTGTAAAGCATGATACAAGCTTTCCAAAATGTCCAAGAACTCTCCAAAATCATTTGTGGTTAGGGAGAATTGAAGGATTGAAAATGGCCATTTCTCACTTTTGTCCATGGCGTTTTTCATGTTGCTACAAGTTGCAAATTCTGTCCAAACATGTTTGTACTTATTTACAGGTCATTAAACCCTTCCACACTCAAAAATTGAATGCAAACACAATGAATTAAGGCTTTGTTCTGAGCTTTAGAAGATTACACATTGAATTAATCCATTTTTGGCAAAAAGGCAACAATGTTATTTACATAAAGCACAACTTTTGCATTTTTGTTTGTCTTGAGCATTGGACTTAATATTTTGCAGCAAACCATATCCACAAAGATAGATAAAAGTATACCAACTATGTGCAGACCCTGAGCTAGATTGTACAAGCCTTTGCATTGTCAAAATCACCTTTTGCTTCAAAACCAAGTCATTGTGCCAAAAGTCCATATCTTGGCAATCTGATAAAACCAAAGCTGGTGAACATTTGAACCAACTTGAATACATTATACTAAGCCAAAAACACGAGCTAGCAACCTCTCAAACACCCTTGTACACTAAAAACCCCATTTTCCGCCAAAATAGGGCAGGATCTGCAAATCATAAGCCAAATCACAATCCACTCGTGCGTTTTGCTTGCAACCAGTTCCAACACACTCCATACAACATACCCAAGCTATCCCAACCATCCCTAAGTCACTGTAACTCCATTTACACACTTCACCATTTTCAAATTCTGACTTTGCAGGTTGAGTTCTACAAGCATATTCAAGTTATTTCAAAGCAGGCTAAGCATTGGGAAAGCTCAAAGGAACTTCAAGCAAGCTCACAAGTATCTCAGGCCTCACTCACAACCCGTACATTACCATACTCGAGCTTGACTGAAACAGGTAAAGTTAAAACTTCTATCTCTCTATTTAGGAATCATTAGGCTTAGGTTTGTGAATAAAAAATGTAGTCCTCATTGCCCTTGAGCTGTACATATGCATAGAATTCATTTAAGTTAACTGAGCTGGGAGAATTTGAATGATGAACTTTCTGAAAAAACTAGGTTAGAAATTAGGGCCAGAGAAATTCTCTCTGGTCTTTGAGAGTTAGATTACGTTTTTTACATGGTTAGAATCGTGTGATCAAGAGCTACAACTTTCATGTTGCAAGTTTTTGTTTTTAAGCACAAATGCAGGAGTTAGCAGTTTGAACCATGGGCGCGCGTTTTCTTGTGCTGGAGGACAGGGATGAAGGAATCTGGGCTGGGCTTTGGTTTGGCTTGCTATGTGCACCCCTTAGCTTGCTGTTTACACCCCCTTGGCCCATTTCATTATTATTTTATATTTTTCATTTCTGACTTTTATTATTTTTTTCTAAATATAAAAAATCACTAAAAATAGTTTTTTTAAATTTTCACATTTTATTTTATTATTTTTTGGACATAGAAACAATTACTATAATAATATACTTTTATTTTCTTAAAATAAATTCATAAGTAATACAAAAATATTATATATTTTTATTTTTATTATTTATATACTTAAATAATATTTTTCTCACACATTTAATTTTTTAGCATTTTGTATATATATTTTTATTTATTTCTTGTACATAAATAAATAATTATAATATATATATTTTCCTAAACCAAAATTAGGGTTTATTACCCCTTCCAAAAATAACCATTAATATTTTTCCTATTTTTAGGACATTAAATAATTTATTTTTACATACATAAAAATAATACAAAAAACTTTTTTGCATATTTATGTTTAATTGCATATTTAAATATTTGTCAATTTGTACAATGAGTTCAATTTGGTTGTAATAGTTGACTTAGGGTTTTAATTTCTTGCAAATATCCCCCTATTCAAACTTGTATCCCCCTCCCCATATCAATGTTGTAATAGTCGTAGATTTACTTTTACGCTTTTATTGCTTTCAAATATGCCATGATAGTAAGATTATGGTTTGTATGATAACCAAAAATCAAATAAATAGCTAGACCTAATACAAAACAAAAATGCATGAAAAATGACAACACAATACACACAAGCACCCCTAGAGTTTCATCCACTTGTTGCCTTAAAAATGGCCATGGTATGCATGCTAGGTATCTTGGCAAAACAAAAAATAAATAAAAGATCATAGTCCCTTGATGACGCTATCTTGGTTGCCTATACGAAAATGATCTAGTCCCTCAAAAATTTGCTAAGATACTTGGCAATATTGTTATCATGGCCATACGATGACCCACGCCCGTCCCGTTTAACATCCAAACACAAGGTTGTTTACCAAATACAATGGTAAAACAACAATGTCAAAGGGTTAAAAATATGTAGGAAAGACTTTTGAGTAGGTAGGGTAGACAACTCCTAGTTACTTGATCAAAACTTGCAAACATCCTTGCTTTTTTCAAAAACACATCACAACACAATTTCAAATCATTTCCCAAAACAAACTTTCAAACAATGAAATATTTTTTAAAAGACAGACACCTTTGTATATATTCAAACAAGAATCATTACAAAGGTTGCCTAGACAAAGGCCTCTTTTCAAAATATTTTCAAAACCACACACAAAAGCACCATTTCAAACAATTGAAAAGCAAAAGCAAGTGATCTAAACAAGTAACTAAGAGCCCATGGAAAACCATGGATGAAAAGGGTGCTAGCACCTTCCCTTTTCATAATCTATCCCCTGAACCCAAGAAAACATCACAAAGGTCTTTCCTGTGCTTTTTGACCTTTCCTTTGGATAAAATAAAAAGTTGGTGGCGACTCTTGCTAAACCGAAACATTTGCAAACACAAACGCAAAACCTCAAGTCAGTTCTCCCACCGTATCACAGAACTGACGACTCTGCTGGGGAAATTCTAAAAGTGGGGTTACCTTAGGGTTTAGATCACCTTTACATGTTTACCTTGTTTGCTTTGATTGCTTTACATTTGGTTCTATTTTTTGGGTTTAAATCCTCTACCCAGATTTGGGAAACATTCATAGGTAAATAACAATATGTTGTGGAAATTGTGTGGGGTATACCGACATGGTTGAAGCAATAGCTATATTAGTGCGACATATTTGTGGGTATCGGTAGCCTTTGAGTCAATCAAAGAGAATACGGGGTCGCTGAGTGATGTCATGAAGCACTAATGGACTTTTAGAACCTTTACTTGACCATCTTGGCCTTTTTAGGGGTAGTGAGATGACCGGCTTTGGTGCAGTCCGAAGTTGGTAGATACTCAATACTACACTCATTGATGGTTGTTTTCTTGGAATATTTCGGTCGCCAGTAAAGTGGCTAAACTGAAACAATGAACATAGAAAATAATCCAGTGATATTGAGCTCCTTAGAACCCGGTTACTATTTATAGGACAGGTTGAGCCAACTAACTTCAAGAGGGTACTTACCTATGAAACCCCATGCAAGCCTGAAACTAGGAACTTGTGTGACTTTCTTGTACATATACTTGTGCATAACGTCATGAACATCATGAAGCGTCATGAAGCATCCACTAACCATTTCAAGGATTTTGGATCTTCATCCTTGTTCCTGTTTTGTAGGTAATGGAATCACTCCGCAGGAAAATAATCCAGGTCAACCTTGTGAGAATTCCTCCTCAACTCAAGGAGCTTACTTCCAAGATACCAGAGTATTCCCCATTCACTGAAAAACATGGTCGACTTCTCAACTTGGTCAACTCCAACATTGAAGAAGACATGGTGAAAGTTCTCTTCCAGTTCTTTGACCCCCTACACCACTGCTTCACATTTCCTGATTACCAGTTAGTGCCTACTTTGGAGGAATTAACTCTTGAGGATTCCTATTCTCCATCAACTACCCTACGACGGTACGGAAAGAGATCCAAAGCCTGAAGATGTTGCTCAAGCCTTACACTTGTAACCATCTGATATCATAGGTCATTGGGAAACCAAAAGTGGTGTCAAGGGTTTCTTGGCAAAGTTCCTGTTTGAGAAAGCTCAAGAATGTTGGAATTCTCTAGATCTACAAGATTTTGAGGAGATTGTAGAACTTCTCATCTATGGGTTGGTCTTGTTCCCAAACCCTGACCAGCTTATAGATGTGAATGCTGTCAAGATTTTTTATATCTCGGAATCCTGTGCCTACATTGCTTGGAGATATCCTACACTCATTTCACACACGAACAATGAGGAAAAGAGGTGTTCTCATGTGTTGTACTCCTCTTCTAGCAAGGTGGTTTATTTCTCACCTTCCCCAACCAGTCTTGAAGAATGAGCAAGGCTTAAGGTGGTCACAACGATTGATGACTCTTACACATTCTGATGTTCATTGATGTTCTAGGTCCAGAGAAAATGTCATCGTCATTGATCGTTGTGGGGAATTCACTAATGTCCCTCTACTTGGCATTAGGGGAGGCATCACCTACAACCCCTGCTTGGCTCTGAGATATTTTGGGTATGCCCGAAGGGATGGCCCTCATGACATGCTGATTCCAGACTTGGTTTTTGACTTCGACAACGACGCTCAAGGACTTCGACAAAGGTTTATCCGAGCTTGGAGGATGCCCAACAAGGTAGACAGTAAGACATTGGGACACAAGAATTCCATCCCCCTTGAGCCTTACCTCAAGTGGGTACGAACCTACGCCCAAAGTCTCATGATGCCTTATCCCTACATTCTCCCTGTGATCAAAGAGCCTGTTATGGAAGGAGAGGTTCCATACACCCTCCTACATCCTGACATGCCAACATCACTAGAATATTTACAAAGGAGTTGGATACAGCTTAAGGAAGAACGCAATACGTTTGAAGCCCAATTCTATGCCAGTGAGAAGAAGGTTTTAGAACTTACTCGTCGACTCCACGAAGAGCAGACTTTCAACACCTACATCGCACCAAAGAGGATGCTCAACATCTTTTTACCTTAGAATTTTGTATTATTTTTCCCATGGGGCATTTATGTACTAACAAATTCTATCTTATTAATATGACGTGTGTTCTTTTTGTTTACAACAAATTTGAATTTCTGAATCCTTGAATGCATTACATGAATACATTTCATTCATCATATGCATAAACAGGTCTTCACACCATGTTTCCTTTTCTCTCTGCTGTTTGCTTTAGCAAGATGGATATAGAGCAGACGGTCAAAGATTTGCAAGCGCAGAATTCACAGTTCCAACAACTACTCATGACCTTGGAAAGGGTCAGGAGGATCTTAAAGCTCTGTTAGAGAAGGAAAAAGAGAAAAAGAAAAAGAAAAGAGTTGGTGTGGCTACTTTGGGTAGAAGATTTAAAGGTCAAACTAGAAGGGTCCTGGACTTCCCCTCAACATCTGATGAAGGGGTAGGAAAAGGAAAGGGAGTTGCAATGCCATCTGAGTCTGAGGAAGAAGAAGAAGAAGAGGAGGATGAAGACTATTCTGAACAGCAGTACCCTCCTGCAGATGACAAGTATAAGAATCTGGAAGAGCGTCTGGCAGCCATGGAGGTACAGAGGGTGCCTGGGCTGGATTTCGAAGATTTAGGATTGGTTTCTGGGATTGTCATTCCCCCCAAGTTCAAAGTGCCTCTTTTTGCTAAGTACGATGGGTTTTCTTGCCCAAAGATGCACCTACGGTCTTACGTCCGAAAAATTCAACCTCGTTCTTCTGACAAGGACCTACGGGTCCACTTTTTTCAGGATAGTTTGTCGGGGACGCAATTGGATTGGTTCTACCAGCTTGAGAGGTCTGATGTGCACAATTGGGAGGATTTGGCTGCTGCCTTCTACAGACAATATCAATATAATGCGGACTTAGCACTAACTCGTACTCAATTACAGAGTATGGGTATGGTCTCCAATGAAGGCTTTAAGGAGTATGCCCAGAAATGGAGAGACTTGGCAGGACGAGTTCAACCACCTCTATCTGAGAGGGAGCTTGTAGATATGTTCTTAGGGACTCTGTCAGGTCCATTCTTTAATCACCTGATAGGAAGTTCGTCTGCAGGGTTCACCGAGTTAATTCTAACTGGTGAAAGAGTTCAAGCCGGAATCAAGAGCGGTAAAATTCAGAAAGATACATCCGCTTATGCTGCCGTCAAAAAGACTTTTCCAGCAAAGAAGGAAGTCTCAACTGTCTACTCCCAAAGAGGTCAAGGAAGAGTTGAGCGCTGGCCAGCAGTGGGGGCCGTAATGATTCAGAAGTCTGCAGTTGATCATCCCAGAAACAATCAACCTAGAACCAACCAAGCAAGGGTGGAAAGGCCTGCATGGCAATACACCTGGATAAACATGACACCTGCTCAGGTTCTACCCCATCTCTTGAAGTTAAACCTTTCCAGTTTGAGGGAGGCCCCTAAAAACCCTAACACTTCATCACCACATTATCATCCCAACGCCAAATGTGCTTATCATTCAGATAGCCTGGGGCACGACACCAACAATTATTGGGCCCTCAGGAATAAGACTCAAGATTTAATAGACGCAAAGGAAGTGGAATTCGACGCCCCTGAAAAGCCGAATGTGATCTCTGTTCCAATGCCAAAGCATGGCCACAATGCCCATGATATTGAAGAAGATCTTTTTGTTGCTGCTGTTGATGATTTGATGACTCTGTTACCGATAATCAAGCTAAATTTGTTGAAGCCTGGGATTATCCCAGGTTGTGAAGAAAATTGCTATCTTTGTTCATCCTTACCAATCGACTGCCCGTTGTTGAAGTTAGGCATCCAACGCCTAATGGATAATCAAGAAATCATTTTTGAGAAGACTCTTGTTATACCGACTCCTGTCAATGATGTTGCTATAATTACCATTTCTGCCAATCTTTCCAAGGTCTCCAAAAGACCTGTTAAGATTACATCTGATCCAAAGATTGTACCTCTGAAGATAACTATGTCGGGGCCTATCCCATACAAGTCCAACAAATCAATACCGTGGAACTATGGAGGAGAGATCTTCTACCACGGTATTAAGTAGATTATATCAGTTGAAGAAAGTTCTGATGAAGAGACTCCTGACATTGGAAATATTGCTGGGGCGAGTAAAATCACCCGCAACGGAAGAATTTTCTCTTCGGAGATTGCTCCTCCAAGGGCAATCTTCGGACCCTCAAATGCTCATAAGGTTACTCCTGTTCCAGTCAACATATCTGTGAGAACTCCAGTTATTGAAGAAGTTGTAACTCCCGTGGTTGTACCCTCTGTTGTTGCTGCTGATAAAGGGAAGGGGATCCAAGAAGCACCCGTCAGGACGAGGGCTCAGCCTTTGGTTATCCCTGAGACCACTCAAAAGGAAATAGAAGAGATTTTGAAAATAATTAAGAAAAACGACTATGATGTTGTAGAACAACTGGGGCAAACCCCCTCAAAAATCTCTATGTTGGCCCTATTGCTCTGTTCCGAAGCTCATGCTAAAGCCCTGATCATATTCTTGAAGACGGCCCACGTGCCACAGGAAACCTTCGCAGATCAGTTCCAAGAGTGTGTAGCTAGCCTAACAGCCGACAATGGTCTTAGCTTTTCTGATGCCGATTTAACATCTAAGGGGAGAAAGCATAATGACGCGCTGCATGTCTCGGTGGAATGCAGAGGGACTACTCTAGCTCACGTTCTGGTTGATATTGGGTCGTCTTTAAATGTCTTGCGAAAGAAAGAATTGGACAGATTGGACTGTGAAGGTTTGACCCTGAAGCCCAGCAATATCATTTTCAGAGCCTTTGATGGTTCTAAAAGGATGGTCCATGGGGAGGTGGACATCCCGATTAAAGTGGGAACGGAAACTTTCAACTCCACATTTTATGTGATGGACATTCGTCCCTCCTATTCTTGCTTGTTGGGAAGACCCTGGATCCACAATGTTGGGGCCGTCACTTCTTCTCTGCACCAAATGCTCAAATACCCAGTCCAGGGGAAAATTATAACTGTTCATGGCGAGGAGGAGTACATGATAAGCCATCTAAATTCATTCCGCTATGTTGAATTGGATGGTGAATTCATCGAGACCCCCTTTCAGCACTTTGAAGAGGTTTCTCCTGAAGTTGCAGCAACCAAGACAGTGACTTTTGTACCCATCATTACCAAACCTGTGTCTCGGATGTCATCCCTCAAAGATGTGAAGGTTGTGATTGAGGAAGGAGGAAGCACAGTATAGGGTCAACTACCAGACTTTCCTTTCAAATCTGATAAATTCGGCTTGGGTTTCACTGCTTCTACTCAAAAGGTTGTACGCCGCGCTCGGGCTGGGGGACCACCAGTGAAGATCACCCATCATGGAGTCAATGCTTTGGAGGATGGTGAAGATGAGAGCAACTTTGAAGACTGGATTTTCCCGACTGTTGAAGGAGGACTAAACAACTGGGAGGCAAAGGACTTTGTTCCCATTACTTTCATAAATCAGTAATTTATCTTTCAAACATTTCTGTTGGTCTGTAATAATTCTTAAACAAATTCGTACACTTTTGTCCTTGTGCCTTACCCGAGGAATATAGGTCCATTTGTAAGGGTTTGATTTTTCATCTTCATATGCCATTTTAAGGAATCATGGACGTTTTCACATATAAACTTTTGTGTTCATTTTCTTTCTTTTTTACATTCTTATTTGTTTAAAGGTGGCTATCCCTTACACACACCCACACTCACAAAATGCAGGTACCCTTCCATTCCGGATTCCATGGGAAACAATTATGCTATGGCCTTCAGTGACTCTGAAGATCTGGTCAATCATGCCGAATACGAAGGTGATGAAGACTGTGAGGTGCCGGGAGAATTGGATAGACTGCTACAACAGGAAGAAAGGGATATTCTGCCCCATGAGGAACTGTTGGAAACTATCAACTTGGGTACTGATGAAGACAGAAAAGAAGTCAGAGTGGGTGCCAACCTAGAGCCAAGTGTCAAAGAGCGCTTAACTCAGTTGTTGAATGAATATGTTGAGATCTTCGCCTGGTCTTATGAAGACATGCCGGGACTTGATACAGATATTGTGGTTCACCGTCTCCCTACAAGAGAAGACTGTCCACCAATTAAACAGAAAGTCCGCCGAATGAGGCCCGACATGTCTGAAAAGATCAAAGCTGAAGTAATGAAGCAGTTCAATGTTGGGTTTCTTGCTGTTACTTCCTATCCATAATGGGTTGCTAACATTGTGCCCGTGCCTAAGAAGGACGGAAAAGTGAGAATGTGCGTGGATTACAAAGACTTAAACAGGGCTAGCCCTAAAGATGACTTTCCACTACCGCACATTGACATCTTGGTTGACAATACAGCTCAGCACAAGGTATTTTCTTTCATGGATGGATTTTCAGGGTACAACCAAATCAAAATGGCCCCTGAAGACATGGAGAAAACTACCTTTGTTACACAGTGGGGTACCTTCTGCTATAAAGTGATGCCATTCGGACTAAAGAATGTCGGGGCAACCTATCAGCGCGCCATGGTGGCTTTGTTTCATGACATGATACACCATGAGATTGAAGTCTACATAGACTACATGATAGCCCGATCACAAACAGAAGAAGAACACCTCGACCATTTGCAAAAACTGTTTGTCAAATTAAAGGAGTACAAGCTCAGACTAAACCCTAACAAGTGCACTTTCAGAGTCAGATCCGGTAAACTCTTGGGTTTTATAGTCAGCAACAAGGGCATCGAGGTTGATCCTGCCAAAGTCAAAGCTATACAAGAAATGCCTTCCCCTCACACTGAGAAGGAGGTCAGAGGTTTCTTGGGATGCCTAAACTACATTGCAAGGTTCATTTCTCAACTAACATCTACCTGTGAGCCAATCTTCAAGTTGTTGAAGAAAGATCAGGTGGTTAAATGGAATGATGACTGTCAAGTTGCTTTCAATAAAATCAAGGAGTATTTGCTAGAACCTCCTATCTTGATGCCACCCATCGAAGGAAGACCTCTAATCATGTATCTGACTGTTTTGGATAATTCAATGGGGTGCATACTGGGCTAACATGACGAGTCTGGCCGAAAAGAGCATGCCATTTATTACCTTAGCAAAAAGTTTACCGACTGTGAGACCCGCTACTCACTGCTCGAGAAAACTTGATGCGCTTTGGTATGGGTTGCTCGCCGGCTAAGGCAGTATATGTTGACTCACACCACTCTAATGATTTCTAAGATGGATCCGATCAAGTACATCTTCGAGAAGCCTGCATTATCTGGAAGGATAGCTAGATGGCAAATGATCCTGACTGAATACGATATCCAGTACACGACCCAAAAAGCTATAAAGGGAAGTGTACTAGCTGACCATCTAGCTTATCAAGCTGTCGAAGATTACCAATCCATGAAGTTCGACTTCCCCGACGAAGACATTATGACATTGGACAACATTGAAGATAACAGACCGTATGACAGACCTGAACAAGGATCCCGATGGACCCTATACTTTGATGGTGCCTCCAATGCACTTGGAAACGGTATCGCGCGTGGTACTCATTTCTCCACAAGGTTGCCATACACCTTTCACAGCTAGACTCTACTTCAACTGCGCCAACAACATGGCCGAGTATGAAGCTTGTATCTTTGGTCTCAAGGCTGCAATAGACTTGGGAATCAAATCTTTGGTTGTATTTGGAGACTCGGCTTTGGTCATCAGTCAGATCAAAGGAGAGTGGGACACTAAGCATCCTAATCTTATCCCTTACAAAGAACATGTCCTGACATTGCTACCTCATTTCGAGCAGATTACCTTCGAGCACTTCCCGCAAGAAGAAAATCAGCTAGCAGATGCTCTAGCTACAATGCCAACCATGTTTAAACTTAACTGGGATAATGAGGCTCCCCAAATCACCATCGAGTGAATGGACGAACCTGCACATTATCACGAGATTAATACCAAAGAAGTAGTGGACCGACCTTGGTTTCACGAAGTCAAAAGGTATCTCGAGGCACAAGAATACCCTGAAGGAGCTTCAGTTAACGACAAAAAGTTCTTGAGGAGATTCTCTGCCAAGTTCTTCCTGAGCAATGGTATCCTATACAAGCGCAATCATGATTGCATTCTGCTCCGTTGTGTGCACAAAGTTGAAGCTGAGCAGATCATGGCTGAACTGTACAATAGTACCTTTGGCACTCACTCAAGCGGACATACGATGGCTAAGAAGATTATACGGGAAGGCTATTACTAGTCTACCATGGAAGCTGACTTCCATCAACATTCCAGGACTTGTCACAAATGCCAAATCTATGCAGACAAGGTACACATACCTCCAGTTCCTCTCAATGTCCTAACAGCTCCTTGGCCATTCACAATGTGGGGAATCGACATGATTGGAGAGATCAAGCCTACAGCATCCAATGGGCACCTCTTCATTCTAGTGGCCATTGACTACTTTACCAAGTGGGTCGAAGCAGCGTCCTTCGCATCCGTTACAAAGAATGTTGTTTCCCGCTTCATCAAGCAGAACCTCATTTGCCGGTATGATATCCCCGACAGGATCATCACGGACAACGGTACAAACCTGAACAACACTATGATCACAGCCTTGTGCAAACAGTTCCAGATTCAACATCACAATTCATCTCCCTATCGGCCAAAGATGAACGGTGATGTCGAAGCTTCGAACAAAAATATCAAGAAGATCATTCAAAAGATGATAGTCACCTACAAGGACTGGCATGAGATGTTACTGTTTACTCTACACGGGTACCGTACCACGGTGCGTACATCAACTGGGGAAACACCCTATTCTTTGGTATATGGCATGGAAGCTGTTCTACCTATCGAGGTTCAGATTCCCTCCTTGAGAATCATGAAGGATGCTGGTTTGAGTGAAGACGATTGGATTCAGACCCGACTTGATCAACTTAACTTGATTGACGAAAAACGACTTACTGTTGTTTTCCATGGTCAGACGTATCAAAAGCGGATGATCAAGGCTTTCAACAAGAAAGTAAGACGCCAGGTGTATCAAGTCGGGGATCTTGTAATCAAGCGGATCATCTTTCCGCAAAGTGATCCCAGGGGAAAATGGACTCCTATTTATGAAGGACCATTTGTGATCAAAAACATCTTTTCTGGTGGGGCAATGATTTTAACCACCATGGACGGTGACGACCTGCCGCACCCTACGAACACAGACATAGTTAAAAGATACTATGCATAAACGACCCGGCAAGTTGAAAACCCGAAAGGGCAACTTGGGCAAAAAAGGGCATCCCGGTGAATCGAAAACCCAAAAGGGCGGTTCAGGCAAAAGTTAGGGATAAATAAAAAAAATTGTACACCCGGCAAGTTGAAAACCTGAAAGGGCGACTTGGGCAAAAAAGGGTTTCCCGATGGATCAAAAACCCGAAAGGGCGGTCCAGGAAAAAGTTAGGGAATTAAAGCGTATGACTATGTCTCGTCGGATCACTTTAAGGACAATCTCTTCATAGACAAGCTACTGGCTTCTGATCAATCCAATCATCTTCGGACGAAGCAACTAATGGACAAGATATTCAGAGTTACGAAGGCTATAGCAGAATGGGAACCCCATGGAATTTTTTACACATAGCAATCTTTCTTTGTATAAATTTTTCTCATTTTTTATGACAACATTCTCTTACTAGGATGTCTGTCTCCTTTGTACAAAATACTTACACAAAGTTAATACAAAGATACTTCAGAGTGCAGAAAATTGTTTTCCTTTTCTTTCTTTTTACACTTATGTTTTATTTGAAAACATCCAATGATTTATTAAATGAGCATATGCATTTGAATATAATCACTGTTTACAAATAAACAAAATGGGAAAGAATAATTACTGACAGGTTGAAAGTATAGGGAAACGTCTTTAGGCTATTCCAAGAGAAATCCCTTGCAGTACATCATCTAGATCCCCCAGCGGAGCTAAAAAACCTTGAAATACATATCCCCAGCGGAGTTAAATTTCAAAATCCCCGTCAGAGTTAAGTCTTCAAACTCCCAATCCCAGCGGAGCAAAAACTTTGAACTACAGATCCTCAGTGAAGATGAAACTTTCTTCCCCAACGAAGTCAAATCTTCAACCTTTAAACCCCAGTGGAAACCATCCAGTTTCCTCCAATTTCCCCGGAGAGTCGCTTTAAAACCAGATAATTCCCCAGAGAGTTATCTTAAAACCTTTTGCCCCAGCGGAGTCAAACTATCAATCCACAATGAAAACCATTCAGCGTCTTCGGATTCTCCAGCAAGTTGTCTTAAAGTCTGAGAATAAATCAGATAACAGTTAACTTTTGTCTTATCCCCAAACTAGGATAATTCCCCAGTAGAGTGGCGTACAACCCAAACTCCTGAACTTTTTCCAAACAGGAATAAGCTTCTTCCCCCAGAGTCCTGAACTTACCCTCCAGTAGGATAGCTTACTCTCCAGCAGTATAACTATTCCCCACAGAGTTTATACTCCCCAACAGATTGAAGATTCTCATTCTTGGCTTCCTAGCATGAAGTCCCCAAGGATTCAAATTCCCCTAGCAGATTGAGGTTTCTCACTCTTAATTCCCCGCATAAGCCATCAGAGTTTCCCTTATTCTCCAGCAGATCAAGGTTTTCCTTTGTTTGATCCCCGGTAGAGATCGCCAGAGTTTTTCCTTATTCCCCATCCGAGTAAGGATTCCCATCATGTAATCTCCAGCCGTAGTCGTCAAAGTTCTCTGGATTCCCCAGGAAAGTCGTGAAGGATTCTCACATCCCCACCGAAGTTGTCAAGTTTTTGATAATCCCCACGAGTTGCCAAAGGTTTTGAATCTCCAGCAGTGGTCAAGGATTTATTTTCCCCGACAGTAGTCAAAGATTTTATTATCTCCAGCTATCAAGGATTTATTTTCCTCAGCAAGACAGCTAATCAGCTTACATGCGCAAACATTACAATCATATGTCCTAAACATTGATAAAACACACATATTGCATCATACATTTCATGCAACATAACTTTGTGTCTCAGCTAACATTTTACCCTTTTCAGGATAAGATTAACAAGCTACCAAAATACAATCATGAAAACAGCTTAGAGATGCTCCAGACACGGATGCTTTTCTATTACTTATTCAAATTCAGAATTTAGAAAACAGCTTAGAGTTGCTCCAGAAACGGATGCTTTTCTATTGCTTATTCAGATTCAAAGCTAAGAAAACAGCTTAGAGATGCTCCATACACAAATGCTTTTCTATTGCTTATTCATATTCAAAGCTAAGAAAACAGCTTAGAGATGCTCCAGACACTGATGCTTTTCTATTGCTTATTCAAATTCAGAATTCAGAAAATAGCCTAGAGTTACTCCAGACACGGGTGCTATTTTATCGCTTATTCAAATACAAGATTCAGAAAACAGCTCAGAGACACTCCAAACACGGATGTTATTTTATTGCTTATTCAGATCCCCAGCTCAGAGATGCTCCAGACACGGATACCATTCTGGTGCTCATTCTCCTGATTTTCAACAAACATTCTTGGATGGCATCTTTAAGCCCATCTCCAACAAGATTCACACTTCCAAATGGCATCTTTAAGCCCATTCTCTCAACTACATTTTGACGAGTGCAAATTTACGGGCACTCTAGTGTCCAATCCTCTTTTACATTCGAGTCACGAAAGGAAAACTCACCAATCTAACTCTTCAGGTTCAAGAAGATTGAACAGGGGCAGCTGTTGTACCCCAAAATTTTCCCTCTCATTTTATCAAGATTTCCCCTCACAAGACTCTTTGAACTCGAGACCAAGCTAGGGTTTGCTCTGCTCAAGACATCTTCGTGCACTATTGACCTGAAATTAGGGTTTGAGTTTGCACAAGGATTTTTGGACTTTCAATGCTTAATGTGACTTTCATACTTCATGTTGGACCTCTAAGATTTCTCATACCAAGTTTCAAGCTTTGAATCAAATTTTTGCCCAGTCAATTGGATAGTTGACCTAGAAATCAATTGTATTGGGGAAAAAGTCAACTGTGGCCAATTTACAGTCAAACCTCATAATTTTTGATCCACATCAACATTATAGACTCATATGAATCATTTTATCAAGTTTGGACCACAACTCCTCAAGAAATTTGATCAGATCATCAAAAAGGCAAAATGGTCATTTTTAGGGTTTTGACTGTAGAAGGGCAATTTCTGTTTTTTTGACCTAGCCAATGGCAAATTGGGTTCAAGCATGGATTAAAGGACTCAATGGCATCATCTTTACCTAATCACAAGGTTCAAAATATCTCAAAAGCATTAGATTGACAAATGAATTTTCCAGTCAACTGATTAAAAATCAACTATACACTAAAAAGTCAAACTTTGACTTTTTGGTCAAAACCAAGTGCCAAGGGTCATTTTTCATCAAGATGTGTCAAAACATGAAACTTGTTCACCAAGAAACCTAAAATTGGAAATTAGGGTTTAAGTTTGAAAATTTTAATAACAGAAATTTTCTAAGTTATAAAAATTTCTTATTTTTTTCCAATTTTGTCCAACTTTTTCACCATGATGAAATTGGATTCAAAGAAAACTTCCAACATGAAAGTTGTATTCCTCCACAAAATATACAACTTTTATTCACAAAGTTTTCCCAAAAGATTCTTGGATCTCAAGTTATGATTTTGTGAACAGGGGTCCATGAAACTTTTAACTTAGTGAAATTTTGCCCTAGTTTAGGCAGGATTTTGACCTATCTTCATGGCAATTTTTCATATAGTTCCAATTGGAATCTCAAAATGAATTTCAAAGATGGATTGTAGAGCATGTTACAAGATTTCCAAAATGTCCAAGAACTCTCCAAAATCATTTGTGGTTAGGGAGAATCGAAGGATTGAAAATGGCCATTTCTCACTTTTGTCCATGGCATTTTTCATGTTGCTACAAGTTGCAAATTCTGTCCAAACATGTGTGTACTTGTTTAAAGGTCCTTAAACCCTTCCACACTCAAAAATTGAATTCAAACACAATTGATTAAGGCTTTGTTCTGAGCTTTAGAAGATTACACATTGAATTAATCCATTTTTAGCAAAAAGGCAACAATGTCATTTACATAAAGCACAACTTTTGCATTTTTGTTTGTCTTGAGCATTGGACTTAATCTTTTTCATCAAACCATATCCACAAAGATAGGAAAAAGTATATAAACTATGTGCAGACCCTAAGCTAGATTGTACAAGCCTTTGCATTGTCAAAATCACCTTTTTCTTCAAAACCAAGTCATTGTGCCAAAAGTCCATATCTTGGCAATCTAATAAAACCAAAGTTGGTGAACATTTAAACCAACTTGAACACATTATACTAAGCCAAAAACACGAGCTAGTAACCTCTCAAACACCCTTGTACACCAAAAACCCCATTTTCTGCCAAAACAGGGCAGGATCTGCAATTCATAAGCCAAATCACAATCCACTTGTGCGTTTTGCTTGCAACCTGTTCCAACACACTTCATACAACATACCTAAGCTATCTCAACCATCCCTAAGTCATTGTAACTCCATTTACACACTTCACCATTTTCAAATTCTGACTTTGCAGGTTGAGTTCTACAAGCATATTCAAGCTATTTCAAAGCAGGCTAAGCATTGGGAAAGCTCAAAGGAACTTCAAGAAAGCTCACAAGTATCTCAGGCCTCACTCACAACCCCTACATTACCATACTCGAGCTTGACTGAAACAGGTAAATTTCAAACTTCTATCTCTCTATTTAGGAATCATTAGGCTTAGGTTTGTGAATAAAAAATGTAGTCCTCATTGCCCTTGAGTTGTACATATGCATAGAATTCATTTAAGTTAACTGAGCTGGGAGAATTTGAATGATGAACTTTCTGAAAAAACTAGGTTAGAAATTAGGGCCAGAGAAATTTTCTCTGGTCTTTGAGAGTTAGATTAAGTTTTTTACATGGTTAGAATCGTGTGATCAAGAGATATAACTTTCATGTTGTAAGTTTTTGTTTTTAAGCATAAATGCAAGAGTTAGCAGTTTGAACCATGGGCACGCATTTTCTTGTGCTGGAGGACAGTGATGAAGGAATCTGGGCTGGGCTTTGGTTTGGCTTGCTATGTGCACCCCTTAGCTTGTTGTTTACACCCCCTTGGCCCATTTCATTATTATTTTATATTTTTCATTTCTATTTTCATTTCTGATTTTTATTATTTTTTTCTAAATATAAAAAATCACTAAAAATATTTTTTTTTAATTTTCACATTTTATTTTATTATTTTTTATTATTTTTTGGACATAGAAACAATTATTATAATAATATACTTTTATTTTCTTAAAATAAATTCATAAATAATACAAAAATATCATATATTTTTATTTTTTTTATTTATATACTTAAATAATATTTTTCTCACACATTTAATTTTTTAGCATTTTGTGTATATATTTTTATTTATTTTTTGTACATAAATAAATAATTATAATATATATATTTTCCTAAACCAAAATTAGGGTTTATTACCCTTTCCAAAAATAACCATTAATATTTTTTTTTATTTTTAGGACATTAAATAATTTTTACATACATAAAAATAATACAAAAAACCTTTTTGCATATTTATGTTTAATTGCATATTTAAATATTTGTCAATTTGTACAATGAGTTCAATTTGGTTGTAATAGTTGACTTAGGGTTTTAATTTCTTGCAAATATCCCCCTATTCAAACTTGTATCCCCCTCCCCATATCAATGTTGTAATAGTCGTAGATTTACTTTTACGCTTTTATTGCTTTCAAATATGCCATGATAGTAAGATTAGGGTTTGTATGATAACCAAAAATCAAACAAATAGCTAGACCTAATACAAAACAAAAATGCATGAAAAATGACAACACAATGCACACAAGCACCCCTAGGGTTTCATCCACTTGTTGCCTTAAAAATGGCCATGGTATGCATGCTAGGTATATTGGCAAAACAAAAACAAAACAAAAGATCATAGTCCCTCGATGACGCTATCTTGGTTGCCTATACGAAAATGATCTAGTCCCTCAAAAATTTGCTAAGATACTTGGCTATATTGTTATCATGGCCATACGATGACTCACGCCCGTCCCGTTTAACATCCAAACACAAGGTTGTTTACCAAATACAATGGTAAAACAACAATGTCAAAGGGTTAAAAATGTGTAGGAAAGACTTTTGAGTAGGTAGGGTAGACAACTCCTAGTTACTTGATCAAAACTTGCAAATATCCTTGCTATTTTCAAAAACACATCACAACAAAATTTCAAAACATTTCCCAAAACAAACTTTCAAACAATGAAATATTTTTCAAAAGACAAACACCTTTGTATATATTCAAACAAGAATCATTACAAAGGTTTCCTAGACAAAGGCCTCTTTTCAAAATATTTTCAAAACCACACACAAAATCACCATTTCAAACAATTGAAAAGCAAAAGCAAGTGATCTAAATAAGTAACTAAGATCCCATGGAAAACCATGGATGAAAATGGTGCTAGCACCTTCCCTTTTCATAATCTACCCCCCGAACCCAAGAAAACATCTCAAAGGTATTTCCTGTGCTTTTTGACCTTTCCTTTGGATAAAATAAAAAGTCAGTGGCAACTCTTGCTAAACTGAAACATTTGCGAGCACAAACGCAAAACCTCAAGTCAGTTCTCCCACCGTATCACATATTGTATGGAAAGACAAACTGAAAATTAATACAGTAGAAAACCCTAAATGTGCAAAGATAAATTAACTGAAAACATACACTCGCACATGATCACTCCTAGGGTTTTCCCCACTCCGGTTTCCTTCGGTAAACAGTCATGAAGTATAGAGTTTGTTAGTGGTTGTCCTCTAGCCCCGAAAGATCTAAAATGACCCATTCGGATGTTGCCTAGGAAAAAGATCTTTAAGGCTTTAGGATGATTACTAACATTTCCTAATATTGCTTTTGTGATCGTATTTGTCCCTTCGAATGTCCCTAAAAAAATCCAATGACGATGCTACCTATTTCTCAATAATGGGATAGCATTGTCTAAAAGGAAAACAAACAAACAATTTTTGAGTAGGTAGATTAGTTCCTAGGTACTTGCTCAAACAAACAAAAACTTTTTCACACCAACACTTTTCAAACAAAGTTTTCAAAAACAACTTCGTAACACTCTTGAGGACAGAAACAAGGGTTAACACGAAGTAAAACAAAACTTTTCAAAACAAGCACACACAAGAAGTTTTCAAAATGAGCAAGTACCTAAGATCCCGTGGAGAACCACAGATAGAAAGGGTGCTAACACCTTCCCTTTCTATAATCTACCCCCCGTACTCAGAAACATCTCGAAAAAGGTTTTTTCTGTTCTTTTTCCTTTTCCTTTGTTGGATGAAATAAAAGTCGGTGGCGACTCTTGCTTACCGAGACATTTGCGAACAAAAAACGCAAACCAGTATTAAAAGTCGGTTCTGCCACCGTATCACAATATTGCATGCTCTTTTCGACCAGACTCATCATGTTGGCCCAACACACACCCCATAGAATTCTCTAGTACCGTCAAGTACATAATCAATGGTCTTCCTTCCACTAAAGGCATAAGGATTAGAGGTTCTTGAAAATTTTCCTTGATTTTATCAAAGGTGGCTTGACAATCATCGTTTCATCTGACTACTTGATGTTTCTTCAAGAGTTTAAAGATTGGCTCACAAGTAGCACTTAAGTGAGAGATGAAGCTAACAATGTAATTAAGACAACCCAAGAATCCTCTAACCTCTTTTTCAGAGTGGGGAACTGACATTTTTTGAATGGCTCTTACCTTTGCAGGGTCAACTTTGATGCCTTTACTACTAACGAAAAAACCTAGAAGCTTTCCAGATCGTACCTCAACTTGTACTTCTTTAGCCTCTCAAATAGCTTGTGTAGGTGATCGATATGCTCTTCTTCGGTTTGCAATCTTGCAATCATATCATCCACATAGACTTCTATTTTATGATGAATCATATCATGAAATAAAGCTACCATAGCTCTTTGATATGTTACCCCGACATTCTTCAATCTGAATGGCATGACTTTGTAGCAAAAGGTGCCCCATTGTGTAACAAAAGTAGTCTTTTCCATGTCCTTGGGAGCCATCTTGATTTGGTTATAACCAGAAAATCCATCCATGAAAGAGAAGACTTTATGTTGAGCGGTGTTATCGACCAAGACGTCAATATGTGGTAGAGGAAAATCATCTTTGGGGCTTGCCCTATTCAGATCTCTATAATCTACACACATGCGAACCTTTCCATATTTGTTTGGCACAGGGACCATGTTAGCAACCCATTGAGGATAAGATGTAACATCCAAAAAACCTGCATCAAATTATTTCATCACTTCAGCTTTTATCTTTTCAGACATGTCGGGCCGCATACGACGAACCTTTTGCTTAACATGGGGACAATCTTCCTTCGTTGGCAGACGATGAACCATAATATCGGTATCCAATCCTAGCATATCTTCATACGACTAAGCAAACTCTTCAACATAGTCATGTAACATCTAGACCAATCTACTCTTGATACAATATTCTAGGTTGGCGTTAATCTTAACCTTTTTCTTATCTGCCTCGGTACCTAAATTGATAATATCGACTAGCTCTTCATGAGGTTGAATAGCTTTTTCCTCTTGCATTAGAAGTCTGGCTAGTTCCCCTGGTATTTCACAATCTTCATCGCCTTCGTCTCCGGCTTGGTAAATTGGATGTTCAAAGTCATAACTGGCAATAGTAGAGTCGTTGGCAATGAGATCCGGAGTGGATGAAGATCTGCAAGTCTGTGTGTGCATGTAAGATACATGGCTATTGAAAAAATGTAATAAAGAAAGAAAAAAAGACAATGAACGCTAAATTTTGAAATGCAAAAGGTCAAATGGTTTATATTAAATGATCATATGATAAATGAACATGAACACAACCCTTAACAGATGGACCACAGTGCCCCAGGCAAGGCACATGGCTTAAAAGTTATTGTTTTGGAAATTAAGATTATAGATAGAAGTTCTTTGAATTGACAAAAAATAGTAAACAGTAATTACTCCTTAATGAAGGATATGGGAGTGAAATCCTTTTCATGCCAATTGTTGAGCTTTCCTTCAATAGTAGGATAGATCCAATCTTCAAAAATATTTTCATCATCAGAGTATTCCACAACATTCACTTCATGATTCCCAATGCGGAGAGGTGGCTTTTCCACACGAGCGCGCCTGACTTCTTTTTGAGCTTTGATGGTGAAGCCCAAACCAAATTTATTTGCTTTAAATGGAATATCGGGAAGTTGTCCATATATAGTACAGTTTCCATCTTCGACCGTGACACGAGCATCTTTAAGCGAGACCATTCTTGGTATAACTTCATGGATTTTGATATGTTGGAGGAGATTTTGGTGGCGGCAACCATGGGAAGAACAATCTCGAAGGCCTGGCACGGAGTCTCTATGAATTCGCCATCCATTTCCACATACTTGAAGGAATTAAGATGGCTCACCATAAATTCTTCTTCGCCGCTAACAGTAATGATCCTCCCTTTGACTGGATACTTTAATTTTTGATGAAGGGTGGATGTTACTTCCCATGCCCCATGGATCCAGGGGAGTTCAATCAGACAAGAATAGGTGGGGCATATGTCCATTATATAAAGGTAGAATTGAAGATCTGTGAGCCAACTTTAATTGGGAGATCCACCTCTCCATGAACCATTCTCTTATACCCATCTAAAGCCCTTACGACAATATCGCTTGGCTTCAGTATCAGTCCTTCACAGTCTAGATGGTCCAAACCACCTTTGGGTAACACATTTAAAGATGAGCCAGTATCAACTAAGACATGAGTCAGGGTGGTTCCCTTACACTCAATAGAGACATGTAAGGCTTTGTTGTGGTTCTTTCCCATAGGAGTCAAATCAGCGTCGGAGAACCCTAATCCGCTGTCAGCTGTCAAACTTGCTACAAAGTTCTCGAACTGATCAGCTGTGGTTTCTTGGGGAACATGGATTTTCTTCAAAAACTTGATTAGAGACTGGGCATGAGCATCAGAATAGAGTAGTAATGGCAACATGGAGATCTTGGATGGGGTTTGCCCCAGTTGCTCAACTATTTTGAAGTCGCTTTTCTTTATGATTTTTAGGATTTCCTCCATCTCTCGAGTGGAGTGCTCTTCAGTATCAGCATCTCTGATAGGTGCCTCTATCCCAACCGGCTCACCTTCTTTTTCTTTGCCCTTAGCATTGGCACTAGACTTGTCATTGGTTATGCGAACGGGAGTCGTTGTAGTAGTGGGTGGTGAGATATCAGGGGAAAAGATCTTCCATGTTCTTATCACTTTACTAGAACCTGCAATATTAATGACATCGGCTTCATCTTTGTTGATCCAAGAATCTTGTTTCATCCTGTGATACGGTGGCAGAACTGGACTGGTTTTAGGAAAATGCTGGTTTGTGTTTTGCGTTTGTGTTCGTAAAATGTCGCGGTAAGCAAGAGTCGCCACCGACTTTTATTTTGTCTAACTGGAAAGGAAAAAAGCACAGAAAAATTCCTTTTTCGAGATTTTGAGTACGGGGGTAGATTATAGAAAGGGAAGGTATTAGCACCCTTTCTATCCGTGGTTTTCCACGGGCTCTTAGGTACTTGCTCATCATTTAAAAATTGCTTGTGTATATGCTTGCTTTGAAAAGTTTTGTTTTACTTCGTTTTAACCCTTGTTTCTATCCTCAAGAGTGTTACGAAGTTATTTTGAAAATTGTTTTGAAATGTGTGAGTGTGAAAAGTTTGATTTGAGAAAGTACCTACTAGCATCTACCTACTCGAAAAAAGATCGTTTATGTTCTATTTCCTTTAGACAATGTTATCCTACTATTGAGAAGTAGGTAGCACCGTCGTTGAAGTTTGAGGGACTATTCGAAAGGGACATATGATCACTAAAGCAATGTTAGGACGTCTTAGTAATAACCCTAATGTCTTAAGATCATATTCGAGGCAACATTTCCGAACGGGACATTTGATCTTTGTTTAGACAAGAGGGCGACTACTAAAACACCCTATACTTAATGATCGTTTACCGAAGGCAACCGAAGTGAGAGTATACCCTAGGAGTGCACATGTGCGAGTGATTTGATTTCAGCTATTATCTTTGCACATTTAGGGTTTGCTAACCGTTTTAAAATTAACATACAGTATTGTCATGCAACCCTATTATCATACATCTAACACTTAATATTTGCGAAAATTAAAATGCGGAAAATAAAACTACATTATTACAAGGCTTCGGGGAGGGGGATTTATTACATAGCCAAAAAACCCGTAAAAACGATAAATAAATGAAAAGGTCCTAATTAATCTATTACATCCCATGAGTAGTTACATTAATATTGTAAAAATAAATAAACGCGCGCGATGAAACGAGAACGAGAGAAAAGTAGGGTTTTGACCCCGTCTAAATCTAGTTAAAAGAAAAAAAATCATTTTTTGTTGTTTTTGATTATTTTGAGAAAATAAGGGTTTTAAGTTAAATAAATACAAACCTAATTACTAATTAAATTAAATTAATGAAAATAATTAATTTTTACCTATTTTTGTATTTTGGTTATTTTAAGAAAATAGAAAATAAAAATTAAATCAAGTAAAACCTAATTTTCTAATTTATTTTAATTTATTTACAAAAAGATTAAAATTACCCTAGAATTAAATTAAACTAATTATTAAATTAATTTTTGATAAAAAAATAAAACCTAAATCTAATTTGATGAAAATTGATTTTATGAATTTTTTTGTAAAAAAGAATTAATTTTGATGTTAGAAAATAATTAAGCAAAATTAAATTAAATAAAGAAAATATGAAAGAAAAGAGAGAATTGGGCCTGGTATGCTAGCAATTGAGGGGTGTCCATAGAAATCTAAGCCCAGTAGCCTGGATCCATGTTTGACTTCTCAGATTCCATGTTGCAGGTTGACTAGGGTGCATGGTAGACCATCACATGCCAAGCGTTAGATTTGGTTTGTTGGACATCTGGCTGGCTGATCCTTGAAGGCTTATGGTGGACATCCTAGAAGCTTGCGCATGGAAACATGTATAGAAAAAAATATATTGAAGAACATGGGGGGCCTGGGGATCGAACCCAGGCCCTTTGGCTTTTTCCTTCGCGTCATAACCAACTGAGCCAGCACGCTTGTTTGTACATGGAATATCAAATGAGCATTATATGAAAAAAACACAAATGCCAATTGTACAGCACACGAATTTTCAAATGGGCCAGGCAGGGGGTGCCACACCACCCTTCTTCTTCCTCTCTCCATTGGTAAAAGTCAAGGACTTTTACCTACAGACAAAAGTTTGTAGCTATAACCCTGCGTGTTTCCAGAATCACCTACAAGCATGATAAACAAAAACTAATGCTATAGACCAATTCGTCTTGGCCTTGTGAATATCATGATACCTCTCTTTTGGGCCAATTTCACCTGCTTAAGAAAAACCCTAAAAACAAAACCTAAACCCTAACAATGGTGGATCTCAATATGGCTAACAAAAACGCAATTAATCATTACCAATAGCTTGCAAATGTTTCACTTAACAAGAATAAATAAATAAATCATGTTATAAATTCCAAAATAATGATATTGGATTTCAAGAAAAATCCAAAGTCGTGAGTCACTTACAGTGAGTTTTCGTGCACGAAAATACTTGCTAAGAATTGGTATGGACTCCTTGAACACCTAGGAAACGAATGAGATTGCTTGGAAGGCTTGAGATAGCCTGGAACTATGAAATCAGATTTCACTTTTTCTTGATTTTTTTGAAAGTTGTTCTTCACTCTTCACGCCTCTAACCCCTGTGCATTTGGTCTGCAAATGTTCTATATGTAGCCTTGAGTGAATTAGGTTTATAAATTTGTTTCAAATCTTCTTCAATTAAGGTGATTGATCAAGATTTGATTCTCTTGTAAATCTTTCCAAAACAAGCCAAAAATCAATCTTTTTGTGTACAAATAAGCCTTTCACGATTTGATTCCCTTGCCAGCTATCCATGGACCTGAAATATGCACAAAATCTCAAGGTTTGAATGATTTGGATATTTTCATGATTTTATTTTGATTTAATTTGATTTAATTGAAATAAAAATAAAAATAAATGACAAAAATAAAATAAAGGCAAGTGGGAAGGGTCATGGCTCGTGGACCATGTTACAAACTCAATACAAGCACAAAAGGTTGGGGCCATTTGACAAAAATTGCATTTTGAGGCATATTTGACTTTTGGCAATTTTGCAACAAAGGTCAACTTCACCAATGCATAACTCCTTCAATTTTGACCCTTTGAGGGTGTTCTTGGACTTTTTAGAAATATTGAGATGTCCTCTAAGCAACCCTTTTGGTCTCATCTCAATTTAGTTTTCCATGTTCTTGTATGAAGCTTTGACAAAAAAGGTGTTTTTGTTGACTTTTCAAAATGACCTATAATGTCCAAATTTATATCTTCTTGTGAGTGCATATTTTGAACTTGGGAGATGAAGATGAATTGTAGTTCATTGCATCCTATTCAAAATGAGATTTGCATAGGTCATTCTTGATAAAGTATGAAAAAGTTATGCTTGGTCAAAGTTGGGTTGACTTTTCTTACAAAACCCTAATTTAGCAACTTTTGGGTTTTGATGAATTGTGAGCAATCCTTGAGGAATTATGATCAAACCTTGATAAAATGATGACTAATACTTCAAAATGAGGATGTTGACCAAAAATATTGAAGTTTGACTGTATGTGGGCCACAGTTGACTTTTGCCCTAGCATAGTCGATTTTCAGGCCTTTGAGCAATTGACTGAACAAATTTTCTCTGCAAGGCTTGAAACTTGACATGGATGATCTTGATAACATATTAGGACAATGTTGAGCATTTGGGATCCTTGGGACTCAAGTATCTTGTTGCAACATGAAACCCTAATTTGAGGTATACTGCCTTAGGAGAGAGTTTGTCTGGTCAACCCTTGGACTTCCTTGAGCAATTTGAGGACCTCACTTGAGATGTATTGAGAAATATGTGAGGGAAAATTTTGGGGTACAACATATCCCATGATGATAAACCTCGGTAGAATAGTTTCATGGAACTGCTTTGTCAGAGGAGTAAGGGATAGACCCGACGGTAGTGATTATTAAATGAGCAATGGTTGGTTCATTTGAAATTATAATAGGACCTTTTAAGGGGATCCTAAAAGACTTGTTGGAAATTGTTATTATGGACAGGTCTTCAACTTTTTTGGTCAAACTCTTGATAGTAGGTGTTGTACCCCAAAATTTGCCCTCCCATATTCTTCAAAGTTTTGACAAGCATCACCTCAAATGGTTCAAAGTCTACTCAAGGGCTACACAGTCAACCATCCTCCTAAGCCAGTCAAATTAGGGTTTTGGCTCTTGCAAAGAAATTGAGGTTTTCAAGGGCTCAATCAAGTCACATATGCTCATATACATTGTCAAGCACCTACATGTCAAGTTTCAAGGCTCACAAGGTCAAGTTGCACAGTCAAAAACCATAATTGCTCCACAGTCAACTGTAGGGGCAAAATGGTCATTTGGCAGTCAAAAGTCAAAATTTTTTGGTCAACATCTTATTTTTAAGCCACAATCATCATTTGATCAATTCTTGATCATAATTCCACAAGAATGGCTCAAAAATCATCAAGGTGTCAAAAGTTTCTATTTTTGGACAGCTGAAAAGTCAACTGTAACTTGACCAAGGCATAACTTTTTCATGGTTCATCAGAAAAATCCCATCCAAATCTCATTTTGAAGGGGATGACATTTCCTACAACTCATCTTCACATTCCAAGTCCAAGAAATGCTCTCACAAAAAGTTATCAATTTCAACATTATAGGTCATTTTCAAAAGTCAACAAAAAGGGACTTTAAGTCAAAGACTATAACTTGAGATTGGTAAATCAAAATGACATGGGACCAAAGACATTGATTAGAGGACTTCAAGACCTTTCCAAAATGTCCAAGAACATGTTCATAGCTTCAAAATTGAGCAAGATATGCATTGGAGAAGTTGGGAAATTTGTGTGAAATGGCCAAAGTCAATTATCCTTGAAACTTCATTTTTGACAAAAGGGGCCCACTTTTTCCACTTGATTCAGCTTGGCCATGCTTCCCACGTGTCCCACAATTTATTTCAAGATTTAAAATTAATTTTTCCATTTTTATTTAATTTTATTTGATATGATTTAATTCATTTTAAATCTTTAAAATTCAAATAAAAATCAAAGAAATTAATGGAGGGATATATTTTGTGATGATTAGCTTTGATACACCTTAAAACACATTCCAAATTGGTGCATGGCCTATTATGGGCATAAAAATTCAAAATTTCACAAATATGGCAAATGGTTCAATGTTGGTTATGGAGGAAATCAAGAACATAATTGCATAAGCTTAATGACCATTATTCTTATTGATACACTTTACATTACTATATATACAAGCCTTCCCAACCTCATTCAAAAAAGAGTGTGTGCATAAACGGCCAAGAGCAAAACCAAAAATTATTCAAAAAGTGAGAGTTCTAAAACATAGTTGCGAGCATCTTCAGATCAAAACAAGCACTGTAAGTATTCCCAGGTCCCCTTATAATTTCCATATTGTTTTTTTTCAATTGCTTTCCTGTGCAGCATTCCAAGCGCTGAACACCATGCACCTCACCCATCCAACAAGCCAAGTGTCATTGGAGGCAGATCCAAGGGCCAAGCATAAGGAACACCATGGTCTGGAGTCAGTGCACGCGTAGGCAACCAAAAAAGTCATACAGGCCTTGTTCAAATGGGCCACAATTCTCAATTCAACACCTTCAAATTTCAGCCACACCCCCCCTTGGTTTTACTTCTTTTTTCATTTTGTTTTGTCATTTTCTATTATCTTAATTTCTAACCTTTTTATTTTATTATTATTAACAAATTAACATAATTAACATACTTTCATAAAAAATCAAAAAAATAGAACTAACATTATTTTTATTATTATTATTTTATTTTTGTAAATAAACAATAATTGAATTAGTTTAATTAGGCCATTTTAATTCCTTTTCTTAAATAATTAAAATAGATCTAGAATTAGGTAAAGTTAACTTTTAATTTTATTTCTTTTATTTCATAAAAACATAAAAAAAACAAAAAAATATTTTCTTTTAATTAAATTAATTAATTAGTCATTAATTAGCTTTAATTTCATTTTAATTACAAAAAAGACAAAAAAAATCAATTTCTTTTCTAAAAGGGTCAACACCCTTAAGACATTCCCGATTCTTCTTTTGCGCGCATTTTAATTTTAATTCCTTATTTTGGATTATTATGTAACTGCCTCCGGATGTAATAGTAATTAGGACTTTTACTGTTTTTATTTACTTTCCGTACTTATTTACTAAAAAACGGGTCTTTGTAATTTTTGGCGATGTATAGACCCGCGCCTTGTAATAACGTAGGATTTATGTTTCCGCAATTTACTTTCCGCACCCCTTAACTGCTAAACTTGCATGAAAGAATGTATGTAAATAAAAACAACTCGTAGCTCACTAATAACATGTACAAAAACATAACATGAAAACAACACACAATACACACACCACTTCTAGGGTACGCCTCACTCGTTGCCTTCGAAACATGGTCGTCAAGTATAGGACGTCTTAGCGGTCCTTATGTCCATGATCCAGTTTCCTCGAAACAGTTGCCCCGAAACAGTTGCCTCGAAACAGTTGCCTCGAACAGTTGCCTCGAAATGGTTGCCTCAGATTAAAAAAGGATCAAGGACATAAGGGTAGCTTCTAAGGTGTCCTAACTGTTGCTTCGGTGACCACACTGTCCCTACACTCGAATTGACCCGAACACCTCCAACGGTGGTGCTACCTACCTCTCAATGGTGGGATGGCACTACCTTAAGGACTTCTACACAGCTTAATTCCTTAGGGTAGGTAGATGACTCATAGATACTTGCTCTTTTCAAAAACAAAACAAAATACTTTTCACACCTTACACTTTCAAAAGCTTTCAAAACAAATTTTTCAAACACTCTTGAGGACCGATACAAGAGTTATTCAGAAATCTTTCAAAGAAACTTTTTCAAAACCCACACACATTTGAAAAGTAAACATTTTGAAAACATAAGAGCAAGTACCTAAGAGCCCGTGGATAACCACGGATAGAAAGGGTGCTAACACCTTCCCTTTCTATAAATCTACCTCCCGAACCGAGAAACATATCTCATAAGGAATTTTGCTGTGCTTTTGTCCTTTCCTTGTTGGAGAACATAAAAGACGGTGGCGACTCTTGCTTCCACGACATTTCGCGAAACCAGCTAAAAAACAGTCAGTTCTAAATCCACCGATCACAGAACTGGCGACTCTGCTGGGGATCAATCTTATAAAAGTGAGGTGTACCTTAGGACTAAGATCACTGTGTTTTCAATTGCTTTGACTTGTTTGCTTTAAATTGTGGGACTGTCTTGGGAGTTCTAATAGATCCTAACCCGGATCTGGGGATACCTTCTTAGAAAGTAGCAACAAGGCTGTGAGGGAACTGTGCGGGGTATACCGACATGGTTGAAACAGCCTGCTACATTGATGTGGCACTTTGGTGTGTACCGGTAACCCTTGAGTTCAGTCAAGGAGAGTACGGGGCCTCCATGTGGTGTCGTGAAGCATCAACTGACCTTAGGAACCTTAATTGAACTATCTTGGCCTCTTTAGGGTAGTGAGATAACTGACTTTGGTGCAGTCCGAGGTTGGTTGATACTCGATACTACACTCAATTGAGGGTTGCTTTCCTGGGATATTTTGGTCGCCAGTTCTGTGGCTAAATCGAAACGATGAACAATGAAAGCAATCCTGTGATATTGGGACCCTTAGAACCCGGTTTCTTCTGATAGGACAGGTTGAGCCCACCAACTTCAAGAGGGTAATACCCAGACCCCATGCTGGCCTAAACTCTAAGGGTTTCTCTTGTGTGACTTGTGTGCCTTCCAACTTGACTACTTGCATGCTTGTTATCTGACACTTGAGTTTCTTGCAGGTTTTGTTTATAGTCCTTAATTGGGACTCACGATAGGGTTTACTGAGTTTCTTGCAGGTTTTGTTTATAGTCCTTAATTGGGGCTCATAACAGGGTTTAATGAGTTTCTTGCAAGTTTTGTTTACAGTCCTTAATTGGGACTCATAACAGGGTTTACCTACGTTACCCCATGCATAGCATAACATCATACCATTGCATACATCCCGCATAAGGACTAATCCGTTTCAAGGATCTCAAGGGCTTGTGATGTAGGTCATGATGAATCAACTATCCAGCAAGGGGCAAAGAGGATTTATTTTCCTCTAGACAAGGTTGTCAGGGGCTATGACCCACTCGATATGGTGAGCCTTGACCCTTGAAGAAGGACTCTCAACAACATGAAGTGCCTTCCATCAAGCTACAAAATGCAAACTCTAACAAATTTCTTGTTTACCCCGCGAGATCCTTGAAAACATTGCATGCATACATACATATCATCACATTACAGGTACCCTTGTTATAGGTCACTTACTTGCCTCGCTGTTTATTTCAGCCATGGCTTGCCAACAAGACAACCAGGACCTTCATGCTCAACAGACTCGGTTCGGGGAAATCCTCCTGAATCTATTCAAGGGGCAGGAAGAGCTGAGGACACTTCTCAAGGGGACTTTGGTCAGGAACAGTGCTGAAGATGAACGGCTGAAAAACCTCCAAGCTGAAATGGATACAATGAAAGCCCAGATGCTGGGGCAGATGACTATCATTCAAGGCTTAGCTCAAAGACAAGAAGAGCTCGGGGTTCTCGTCAACCAACTGCTTCGGGGTAACCAACTGGGGCAAACATCTAAGGGTAAAGAGCCAGTCATCATTCAACCACCTTTGAGACAAGAAGATAAGGGGAGAGCTCCTCAATTGGCTTCAGTGTCACAAATTCAGCATCAACCTCACCAGCTTCAGGCAGACAAGCCCAAAAGGCAATTCACCAAGCTCAATGTGTCGCTGCCTCAAGCTTTACAACAACTGTTGAGGTTGAATTTGGTAACTCTAAGGGACCCTCCTAAGAATCCCAACAGGACACCTTTAAGGTATAACCCCAACGCCCGCTGCGCTTATCATTCTAACAGCCTGGGACATGTTACAGATGATTGTTGGACCTTGAAGAATAAGATCCAGGACCTGATTGATGAAGGAGCTGTGGAATTCACCCAAGATGGCCAGGCTGAGTGCTTCTACCATCCCTACAGGATTCACCAGTTGAAGTAACAAGCCCTGAGATGAAAAGACTTTTGTTCATTAGGATTTTCAAGTTGTAATTTTCTTTTGTTCAAACATTTACTCATGTTAAACGTTGTTATTTCATTAATGCATCGCATGTGTCTGTTTTGAAGCAATATATTCGTATTCACTATATGCAAATTATTTTCATATTTTTTCTGATGATCAACGCTCGATTAATAATTCTAAGCCTCTTGAGGGAGGATGACGAAAACGATACCACAATCTACACTATGCTTTTGAACATACCCCGCTGATGAGGTACAGGCATTGTTTCAATTCCTAAACGCTGGAGTTATAAGGATGATAATCCCTCGTCACCCCCTTTGAGCCAAAGAAGTTGGAGTTTTCTTTAAAAAAATTAAACCCTTAATCATAACCTGGGGCAGGGTAGTTCTCTCAGTTGATCCAAGCGCCCAACGAATGGCACCAAAAAAGTCCTTACAAAACAAAAGACAGTGATGGTTCCAATAATCATAAGGATGGGCAGTCATTATCTCCCAAAAATAAAAGCCCATTAAGTCAAAACCTATGAAGAAGACTTACAAAACTGGGGCATCCCGCTGACTGTGATCATGAAAGAAACAGTTCAGGCAAAAAACAGGGATAACGAAATCAAAAAAAAAGAAAGAGGTCCTACAAACCCTCAACCAAAAAAGGAATGACTGCCTATTCCCTATAAACTGTCAATATCTGAACCATCACTGGAATATCCGAGCAAAGACTCAAACAAGGTCTAATGCACGATCAACTGAGTTTAGGTTTGAAGAACATCACGAAGAGCGGGTGGGTACAAATATAATTTGAGCCTTTTCCTTTGTTTCTTAAACCGTGAACCAGGCCACATTACAACCCTTAAAAGTCCTAGCTGAAGCATGGGTTAGTTCGAAAGCATACTGTTACGAAAGGTATCCTGACTCCTTAAGGCTTCCGGTAAAATAACGAGTTGACATCACAGTTTACAAAATTCACTTGTTTTTACTGAAAAATACATTTGCAAAAAAAAAAAACTTCGAGACAGACATACGCTTTGCATTCTTAAAATAATATTGTTTGCATATGACTATTTGTTCAACAGCAGAGAAATTCGCACGAAGAATATCTAATGAACAAAAGCACCTCCAAGCAAGGGGCATGGCATGATCATTGTCCATTATCTGGGGCAGTTAAGTCAAGATTCAGAGAATCTCTCAAAAGGCCAACCAGCTTGGGGCAAATCTCCGTCTGCATCACTTGGGGCATTGGACGATCAAACGAAGATCTTATGGTGGCATGGTAACACTGCACTACTGACAGTGACAACTCCCGGCATCCTGAGAGCACGGACATAGTCGAAAAATACTGCGCATAATCAAAGACCCGCTAGGTTGACACACCTAGGCAAAAATAAGGGCTTCCCGGCGAACCAAAAGGGTTCGAGAAAAATAAGGGATGAAATAAATAAAAAATCTGTACACCCGACAAGTCGAAAACCTGAAAAGGCGGCTTGGGCAAAAACGGGTATCCCGGTGGACCGAAAACCCGAAAGGGCGGTCCAGGCAAAAGTTAGGGATCAAAAGCGTACGACTATGTTCCGGCATCCCGTCACTTGCCTACCAGAAGAAGATTTGTCAGTCGGTAGTCATCAAGCACCTCCACGGGTATCTTCTCCCGCAGAAACTGGGGCAATAAGAATTGTCTAAGCGATCTGGTTGCTCTGTCCACTGAGGTACCAAGGCAAGTTCAGCTGAAGAACATGACCAAGTTACCTCCACTCCCCGCAGAGTAAGACAGGAGTCAGCAGTACTCTTCCCCGAGCAGAGTTTGGTCTCCCAATCAGCTCTAAAAAGACACAGTATCTCCAGCAAGTCGGCAACACTCTCCCCAAGCAGAGTTAACATACTGCCAGCCTTAAGGAAGTTGAGTATCCCCAGCAGATCTCAACATTCCTCAACGGAGTCTATAAACACCCTCAACAAGCATCCCCGGCAGTCTTGATCTAAGATTGTTCCCCGGCGGAATCTAGACATCCAGCGGAGCCCTTCCCAGTACAGTCTAAAGTCTCCCCAGGAGAGTTAAATCATCTCCCCAGTAGGAAGCTTATCCCCAGTAGATTTTGGAAGCTTATCCTTTGCAGAGCATATCTCTCCCCGTCTTTATTCAGAAGGTTATTCCTCGCCAGAGCTTATAATTGGGTTATCCTCAGCTAATGGCCACGGAAAGATCGTCCTCGGCGAAGTATTCCTATCCCCAGCGGAGTTCCTCAAACCTCCCAAACGTAACTCAACAACGGTATCCCCAGCGGAGTTATCATCAAACCTCAGCGAAGTATCTCTTCCCCGCAGAGTAATTCCCCGCAGAGTAATCTCTCCAACAAGTTTATTCCCCAACGGAGTCATCTTCTCCTACCGGTTTATTCTTGCAACCATCATCCCCAGCGGAAACGAAGAACTCTGTTCTTCAACATCAGCCCAGGATTCAACTTCCCGGCATTCGTCAAGGGTTTATTTTCCTAGGCGAAAATACATTCATAAACATATCACCTTTCATACATCTTGCTTACATACACAATGCATGCACATACGCATCATATCACACAATCTCATTTCTCCCTAAGAGCGTCATGACATCATGCATTGCACAACTGATGTTTTGCCTTTTTCAGGAAAAAGGTCAATCCAAAGACGATTACTATCAACTGTTGCAATTCCAGATTCGATACCTGCATCTAGCCAGGGCATATCTATGAGCGATTGATTGTGGATTCGATACCTGTATCTATCCAGAGCATATCTACATTAAAGAGATTAAAGAGATAGCTGGGAAATGCTCTAGATATGGATGCTGTTCTTTTGCTTATTCAGATTTTCTCTTCAGAGATGGCTTAGAAATGCTCCAGAGATGGACGCTATTCTGTTGCTTATTCAGAGTTACTTGTTCAGAAATAGTTCAGAGATGCTCCAGATGGACGCTATTCTGTTGCTTATTCGGGGCTTCTTTTCAGAGATAACTTAGAGATGCTCCAACCACGAATGCTATTCTATTGTTTATTCAGAGATTCCTTCTAGATATAGTTCAGATGTGACCCAGGCATGGCGACGTTCTGATACTTATTCCAGATTTCCTTTCAGAGATAGCTTGGAAATGCTCCAGATATGGATGCTGTTCTTTTGCTTATTCAAGACTCCTTCTAGAGATAGTTCAGATGTGACCCAGGCATGGCGACGTTCTCATACTCATTCCAGATTTCCTTTAAGAGATAGCTTGGAAATGCTCCAGATATGGATGCTGTTCTTTTGCTTATTCAAGACTCCTTCTAGATATAGTTCAGATGTGACCCAGGCATGGCGACGTTCTGATACTTATTCTAGATTTCCTTTCAGAGATAGCTTGGAAATGCTCCAGATATGGATGTTGTTCTTTTGCTTATTCAAGACCCCTTCTAGATATAGTTCAGATGTGCCCCAGGCATGGCGACGTTCTGATACTTATTCCAGATTTCCTTTCAGAGATAGCTTGGAAATGCTCCAGATATGGATGCTATTCTTTTGCTTATTCAAGACCCCTTCTAGATATAGTTCAGATGTGACCCAGGCATGGCGACATTCTGATACTTATTCCAGATTTCCTTTCAGAGATTGCTTGGAAATGCTCCAGATATGGATGCTATTCTTTTGCTTATTCAAGACTCCTTCTAGATATAGTTCAGATGTGACCCAGGCATGGCGACGTTCTGATGCTTATTCCAGATTTCCTTTAAGATATAGATGGGAAATGCTCCAGATATGGATGTTGTGCTTTTGCTTATTCAAGACTCCTTCTAGAGATAGTTCAGATGTGACCCAGGCATGGCGACGTTCTGATACTTATTCCAGATTTCCTTTCAGAGATAGCTTGGAAATGCTCCAGATATGGATGCTGTTATTTTGCTTATTCAAGACTCCTTCTAGATATAGTTCAGATGTGACCCAGGCATGGCGACGTTCTGATACTCATTCCAGATTTCCTTTCAGAGATAGCGGGGAAATGCTCCAGATATGGATGTTGTTCTTTTGCTTATTCAAGACTCCTTCTAGAGATAGTTCAGATGTGACCCAGGCATGGCGATGTTCTGATACTTATTCCAGATTTCCTTTCAGAGATAGCTTGGAAATGCTCCAGATATGGATGCTGTTCTTTTGCTTATTCAAGACTCCTTCTAGATATAGTTCACATGTGACCCAGGCATGGCGACGTTCTGATACTCATTCCAGATTTCCTTTCAGAGATAGCAGGGAAATGCTCCAGATATGGATGTTGTTCTTTTGCTTATTCAAGACTCCTTCTAGAGATAGTTCAGATGTGACCCAGGCATGGAGACGTTCTGATACTCATTCCAGATTTCCTTTCAGAGATAGCTTGGAAATGCTCCCGATATGGATGCTGTTCTTTTGCTTATTCAAGACTCCTTCTAGAGATAGTTCATATGTGACCCATGCATGGCGACGTTCTGATACTTATTCAGGTTTCCTTTCAGATATAGCCTAGAGATGCTCCAGATCCGGACGCTATTCTATTGCTTATTCAGATTCAAACTTCTAAAGAGAACTTAGAGATGCTCCATCCCGGATGCTATTCTATTGTTCAGTCCAGATACGATCCAGATTCGGATGACATTCTGTTACTCATGCAGTATGGATATACCCCAGACATGGCGGTCATTCTACCATTTATTCAGACGTCAGCAATCAGGCACAGACTAGATATGCTCCAGACATGGAAGCTATTCTATTTCTTATTCAGATTCACCTGTCCACCATCTTTCCAAATGGCATCTATAAGCCCATTCCCGACAAGGTTCTGTCACACTTTCAGATGGCATCTTTAAGCCCATCCTCCCATCCATCATCTCTCCAAATGGCATCTGTAAGCCCATTCCCGCTATCACACTGCTGATACTCAACTATGTGAGTGCAAATTTATGGGCACTCTAGTGTTCAATCATCTTCCACCTTTGGATCACGAAAGGCACACACGCCAATCTACATCCTCAGGTCTAAGAAGATTGAACAGGGGCAACTGTTGTACCCCAAAATTTTCCCTCCCATATTCTTCAAAGTTTTGACAAGCATCACCTCAAATGGTTCAAAGTCTACTCAAGGGCTACACAGTCAACCATCCTCCTAAGCCAGTCAAATTAGGGTTTTGGCTCTTGCAAAGAAATTGAGGTTTTCAAGGGCTCAATCAAGTCACATATGCTCATATACATTGTCAAGCACCTACGTGTCAAGTTTCAAGGCTCACAAGGTCAAGTTGCACAGTCAAAAACCCTAATTGCTCCACAGTCAACTGTAGGGGCAAAATGGTCATTTGGCAGTCAAAAGTCAAAATTTTTGGTCAACATCTTATTTTGAAGCCACAATCATCATTTGATCAATTCTTGATCATAATTCCACAAGAATGGCTCAAAAATCATCAAGGTGTCAAAAGTTTCTATTTTTGGACAGTTGAAAAGTCAACTGTAACTTGACCAAGGCATAACTTTTTCATGGTTCATCAGAAAATTCCCATCCAAAGCTCATTTTGAAGGGGATGACATTTCCTACAACTCATCTTCAGATTCCAAGTCCAAGAAATGCTCTCACAAAAAGTTATCAATTTCAACATTATAGGTCATTTTCAAAAGTCAACAAAAAGGGACTTTAAGTCAAAGACCATAACTTGAGATTGGTAAATCAAAATGACATGGGACCAAAGACATTGATTAGAGGACTTCAGGACCTTTCCAAAATGTCCAAGAACATGTTCATAGCTTCAAAATTGAGCAAGATATGCATTGGAGAAGTTGGGAAATTTTTGTGAAATGGCCAAAGTCAATTATCCTTGAAACTTCATTTTTGACAAAAGGGGCCCACTTTTTCCACTTGATTCAGCTTGGCCATGCTTCCCACGTGTCCCACAATTTATTTCAAGATTTAAAATTAATTTTTCCATTTTTATTTAATTTTATTTGATATGATTTAATTCATTTTAAATCTTTAAAATTCAAATAAAAATCAAAGAAATTAATGGAGGGATATATTTTGTGATGATTAGCTTTGATACACCTTAAAACACATTCCAAATTGGTGCATGGCCTATTATGGGCATAAAAATTCAAAATTTCACAAATATGGCAAATGGTTCAATGTTGGTTATGGAGGAAATCAAGAACATAATTGCATAAGCTTAATGACCATTATTCTTATTGATACACTTTACATTACTATATATACAAGCCTTCCAAACCTCATTCAAAAAAGAGTGTGTGTAGAAACGGCCAAGAGCAAAACCAAAAATTATTCAAAAAGTGAGAGTTCTAAAACATAGTTGCGAGCATCTTCAGATCAAAACAAGCACTGTAAGTATTCCCAGGTCCCCTTATAATTTCCATATTGTTTTTTTTCAATTGCTTTCCTGTGCAGCATTCCAAGCGCTGAACACCATGCACCTCACCCATCCAACAAGCCAAGTGTCATTGGAGGCAGATCCAAGGGCCAAGCATAAGGAACACCATGGTCTGGAGTCAGTGCACGCGTAGGCAACCAAAAAAGTCATACAGGCCTTGTTCAAATGGGCCATAATTCTCAATTCAACACCTTCAAATTCCAGCCACACCCCCCCTTGGTTTTACTTCTTTTTTCATTTTGTTTTGTCATTTTCTATTATCTTAATTTCTAACCTTTTTATTTTATTATTATTAACAAATTAACATAATTAACATACTTTCATAAAAAATCAAAAAAATAGAACTAACATTATTTTTATTATTATTATTTTATTTTTGTAAATAAACAATAATTGAATTAGTTTAATTAGGCCATTTTAATTCCTTTTCTTAAATAATTAAAATAGATCTAGAATTAGGTAAAGTTAACTTTTAATTTTATTTCTTTTATTTCATAAAAACATAAAAAAAAACAAAAAAATATTTTCTTTTAATTAAATTAATTAATTAGTCATTAATTAGCTTTAATTTCATTTTAATTACAAAAAAGACAAAAAAAATCAATTTCTTTTCTAAAAGGGTCAACACCCTTAAGACATTCCCGATTCTTCTTTTGCGCGCATTTTAATTTTAATTCCTTATTTTGGATTATTATGTAACTGCCTCCGGATGTAATAGTAATTAGGACTTTTACTGTTTTTATTTACTTTCCGTACTTATTTACTAAAAAACGGGTCTTTGTAATTTTTGGCGATGTATAGACCCGCGCCTTGTAATAGCGTAGGATTTATGTTTCCGCAATTTACTTTCCGCACCCCTTAACTGCTAAACTTGCATGAAAGAATGTATGTAAATAAAAACAACTCGTAGCTCACTAATAACATGTACAAAAACATAACATGAAAACAACACACAATACACACACCACTTCTAGGGTACGCCTCACTCGTTGCCTTCGAAACATGGTCGTCAAGTATAGGACGTCTTAGCGGTCCTTATGTCCATGATCCAGTTTCCTCGAAACAGTTGCCCCGAAACAGTTGCCTCGAAACAGTTGCCTCGAACAGTTGCCTCGAAATGGTTGCCTCGGATTAAAAAAGGATCAAGGACATAAGGGTAGCTTCTAAGGTGTCCTAATTGTTGCTTCGGTGACCACACTGTCCCTACACTCGAATTGACCCGAACACCTCCAACGGTGGTGCTACCTACCTCTCAATGGTGGGATGGCACTACCTTAAGGACTTCTACACAGCTTAATTCCTTAGGGTAGGTAGATGACTCATAGATACTTGCTCTTTTCAAAAACAAAACAAAATACTTTTCACACCTTACACTTTCAAAAGCTTTCAAAACAAATTTTTCAAACACTCTTGAGGACAGATACAAGAGTTATTCAGAAATCTTTCAAAGAAACTTTTTCAAAACCCACACACATTTGAAAAGCAAACATTTTGAAAACATAAGAGCAAGTACCTAAGAGCCCGTGGATAACCACGGATAGAAAGGGTGCTAACACCTTCCCTTTATATAAATCTACCTCCCGAACCGAGAAACATATCTCATAAGGAATTTTGCTGTGCTTTTGTCCTTTCCTTGTTGGAGAACATAAAAGACGGTGGCGACTCTTGCTTCCGCGACATTTCGCGAAACCAGCTAAAAAACAGTCAGTTCTAAATCCACCGATCACAGTAGGACTCTTCTCAAACAGAATATCGTGACTATTTATCAGGCGTTGCACACCTTCCTTCAGCCGTTTGCACCCATTTATTTGTTGATCACAGCGAACACAATCTTTAGAACAACCAGGGAACACCCTGGCTCTCAGCAAATTATCCTTCATAGTAGTTAATGGGGTTGTTAAATATTCAATGGAGGAAATAAAAGTAGCATCATCAATTGAGTTAACACCTTTGCCATGATTCGGTATTGGTGCGATTATCATATTTAGAGTAGCAGGAGGATCAAATTCAATTATTTTGTTGTCTATCAAATCTTGAATCTTATTCTTCAGAGCCCAACACTGATCAGTTTCATGCCCAGGACTGTTGGAATGGTATGCGCACTTGGCATTCAGATTGTATTTAGGTGATGAAATGTCTGGATTGGATGATAGATTGCGCAATGTCACTAAGTTGGCCTTCAACAGATGTTGTAAGGCTTGGGATAGAGACATGCTTATTCTTGTGAACTGCCTTCGAGTAACTTCGGATCGTTGATTATTGGATGATTGTCTTTGAGCGGGTGGAGGGTTGGATATTAATATAACATTAACAGAGGATCAGGAATCCTTCTTGGTACAGGCCCTTGCCCCATATACAACATTTGTTTCCTTCTTTCCAGTGAAAGGATTCTTTACAGCGTTGGATGCGGAAACATATGTCATGGGAATCTTTCCGCTTTTAATGCCACTTTCAACTCTTTCACCAGTTAGGATCAACTCGGTGAAACCGGACGAAGAAATGCCAATCAAAAGGTTAAAAATGGGTCGGTAAATGTACCCATAAACATGTCAATTAGTTCTCTGTCAGTTAATGATGGTTGGACCCTACCAGCAAGATCCCTCCATTTTTGTACGTACTCCTTGAACCCTTCATTGGTACCCATTGTCATACCTTGAAGTTGGACTCTGGTTGGTTCCGGATCGGTGTTGTATTAATACTGATGATAAAAAGCAGTGACTAGATCTTCCCATGTGTGAATATGGGAACCTTCCAATTTATAGAACCATTCTAGTTGAGTCCCAGCTAGACTCTCTTGAAAGAAATGAATCCAGAGCTTTTTGTCAGTAGTGTGCGGCTGCGGCTCGCCCATATAAGACTTTAGATGAAGTTTCAGGAAAGAAACTCCACCATGCTTGACGAAAACCGGTATTTTGAACTTATGGGGGATGACAACCCCAGGTACTAAACCCAACTCACTAAAATCCAAACCAGGTACGACTTGAATTTCAATAGCTTTTAGCCTATCCTCCAACTGCTTCTATTTATCCTCGGTCGGAGGGTATTGCTCATCAAAATAGTCTTCATCTTCAGAAGCTTGATCATTTGTACCTCTAACACGGGTGTTCCTTGCCTCTTCGTCTGGATTTTCGTCCTCCTCAGATGACTCTTCGACTATCTGTACCTGACGAACCAGACCTTTAAGTCTCCTACCCGTGTTGATGAAGGCCTTCTTTTTAGTTTTCTTTTTGGTTGTTAGCAGTGTCATCATCTCTTGTTGTCCCTTGGTCAGGGTCAGCAAGGTTATTTGGAACTGTGAATTCTGCGCTTGCAAGTCCTTCACTGTTTGTTCGACATCCATCTTACTGAAATAAACAGTAGAAAGATAAGGAAACCTGTTGTGGAAAACTTGTTTATGTTATGATGCATGAAAATGCGTATGCAAATGATTTCAAGGACTTAGGAGATTTAAATTTGTTTTAGACAAAAGGAACAAATATCAATTGCATTAATAAGTTCAAATTGGAGTACAAACATGCCTCTTGAGCTTACAATGAAGGAAATAAATACAAAATAAACTCCTAAGATAAAAAGGTCGAGCGCATCCTCTTTGGCACAATGTAGGCGTTCAAACCTCGCTCTTGATGAAGTTGTTTCATGAGCTCCAAAACATTCTTCTCATTTGAATAGAATTAGGTCTCAAAGGTATTTCATTCCTCCTTGAGCTGGATCCAAGACTTTTGCAATTCTTCGAAGTTTGTTGGCATATCAGGATGGAAAATGATGTGAGACTCGTCCTCTTGAACAATAGGCTCTGAAACCACTGGCAGGATAGCAGTATACAACATCATAAGACTTTGAGCATAAGCTCACACCCATTTGAGGTATGGCTCCAAAGGGATGGAGTTCTTGCACCCTAAGGTCTTGCTATCGGTCTTCTTAACCATGCCCCAAGCACGGATGAACCTCTGGTGATAACCTTATAGATCATTTGAATAGTCGAACACCATACCATGGATGAGCATATCATGAGGACCATCCCTCTGTGCGTAACCAAACTGACGCAAGGCTAAAGAGGGGTTGTAGGTGATGCCTTCTCTAATGCCAAGGAGTGGCACATTAGGAAATTCTCCGCAGCAATCAATAAAAGAGATATCTTATTGAGAGAGAGGGCACCAATAAATATCATAGTGAGAAAGAGACATTAACCTTTGGTTCCACCTTAAGCCTAACTCGTTCTTCATTACTGACCGAGAAAGGTGCAAAATAAACCACCTATAGAGCAAAGGCGTACAACATATAAGAGTTCCTCGTTCTTCATAGTACGGGTGTGGAGTGAATGCATAATATCCCCGAGCAATGTAGGCACTGGATTGCAAGTTAGGAAGATGTTGATGGCACTATCATCTATAAACTGGTCTGAATTGGGGAACATAACCAACCCTTAGATCAAGAGAGCTAAGACATCTTCAAAGGCGTGGTAACTCATAGCATCTAGGAATATCTGAGCTTTCTTAATTAGAAAATTTGCAAGGAGGCCCTTAACTCCACTTCTTCTTTCCTAATTGGACTCAATGTCATATGGTTTCAAATGCAAAGCTACGATAACACTTTCATAAACTGGATCTTGTTCAAACCAGTGAAAGGTACCTGCTCCAATATAGGTGAACCAAGTATTTTAGAGAATTCTTCTAGCATGGGCACCAACTGATAGTCTGGAAATGTGAAGCAATGGTGCTTAGGATCGAAGAACTGGAATAGGACACTCATCAGACCTTCGTAAAAACCAGTAGTAACCAAACTGAGCAAGTGACCATATCTCTTGTTGAATGATGAGCTCTCAGGAACTTTTAAGACCATTTCCTTGAGTTTGGGAGGGATCTCTACAAAATTGATTCGGATGGTTTTCCCGTGAGCTGAATCCATGACCTACAAAACAGAGGAGATATAAATCCCCAGGCCCTTAAAATAGTTAGTGTACATGTTATGATGCTTATGATGTTATGGTTATGCTCCAAAATCACATATATGTCTAACAAGTCACACAAAGACCTTAAGTATAAAGGCTTGCATGAGTTTTAAAGGTAAGCACCCTCTTGAAGTTTCACTTGGCTCAACCTATCCTAGAAATTGAACGGGTTCTAAGGGTTCTCATATCATTGACTTTTCTTTTAGGAATTGTTTTAGCTCAAGCGCCGAAGTATTACGGCCAAAGTATCCAAAAAGTCCAATATCAATGAGTGTAGTATCGAGTATCAACCAATCTCTGGTCGGAACCAAAGCCGGCCATCTCACTACTTTATAATGGCTTAGGATGAGTCAATTAAATGTTCTAAAGGTCAGTTAGCACTTAATGACACTATAAGGAAGTCTAATGTTATCCTTGACTGACTCAAGGAACATTAGTACAAGCCAGAGTGTCACTCTAACATAGCTATCACTTTGTCCATATCGGTCTATGCCATATAACCTCCATGATTTATTGCTACTTACCTAAAAAGGTGCCCCAGATCCAGGTGTAGGATCTTTTAGTAACAACCCAAACAAGCCCTCAAAAGTAAAGCATACAAATCAAACAATGAAAGCAAATAAATGTGATCTAGCTCTAAAGTAACCCCACTTTAAAGTAATCTCCCCAGCAGAGTCGCCAGTTCTGTAATACAATGGGAGAACTGACTTGGTTGTTTTGCATTTTATTGCAATTGTTGCGGATAGCAAGAGTCGCCACCGACTTTTATTGTATCCAATAAGGGAAGGGTGAAAAGAACAAGAAATACCTTTGAGATGTTTTCTTGAGTTCGGGGGGTAGATTATGAAAAGGGAAGGTGTTAGCACCATTTTCATCCATAGTTATATGGGCTCTTAGTTTCTTGCTAGACCACTTTGAAAAATGCTTTGTTTGAAAATGTACTTTGTGGTGGGTTTTGAAATTATTTTTGAAAAGCTCCTTCGTTGAGGCAAACTTTGTAATGATTCTCGTCTCTATAAGAATGCATACAAAGTGTTGGACTTTTTGAAAATAGTTCAAAGAGATATTTGTTTTTGAAGATGTTTTTAAAAGTGTAAGTGTGGAAAATGGTTTTAGTTCAAGAGCAAGCAACTACGAGCGTCCTACATACTCAAAAGGTCTATGTTCTTTTCCTCCTCCTTTAGATGTTGCTATCTTACCATTGGTCGATAAGAATCCTTATTTTTGGATGTAAAGGGACGGGTGTGGGTCATCGTATAGTCATAGAAGGTAACCTATGAGACATTTTAGCAATTTCTTTAGGGACTAGATCATTTACCGAAGCCAACATCAAGGGACATCGAGGGACTACAATCTTTTTATCGAGGGTCTTTGCTAAAACGCCCATGTTCGAGGGACATGACTATTTTCCAAGGCAACAAGTGAGATTACCCTAGAGGTGCATGTGTGTGAATAGTGTATTTTATTGCATGCATTCTTGTCTTTGAAATTAGGGTTTTCTAACGATTGATTTTATCTTGTCATACACACCCTAAGTTACTGTCGTTTATATGAAAGCGGTAAATCTACGAGAAATTAAATCCTACACTATTACATCATGAAGGGGATGAGGGTAAAATTCACAAATGCGGATTACAATTAATTTAAATCCTAGTTATCTATTACAACTATATTGAATTTTAATAAATGTACAAGGAAAAATGGAAAAAGGAAAGGACTTGTTTTGTTTTGTTTTGAAAAGGTTTTTATCCTAATAAACTAAAAGGAAATAATTAGTTAATAAAAGAAATTTAAACTAATTTAATTTAAAAAAGGAAAATATTTTTGTGTCTTTTTTATATTAATAAAAATAAATACTAATGATGATAACAAAGAAAATAAGAAAGAAAAGATAAAATAAAGAAAATAAGTCGGGGGGTGAAAGTTGAATTTGAGGTGCTTTTGTGTAGAAAACAATTTTTTTTGTTTAAAATAGTTTTTGTGTAGAAAATAGTTTAGTGTTTGGGCTCAATGATTGTTTGTTAGTTAATAAACAGGGGGTCAGAAAATGAAATCGAAGCCCAACCCAAGTTAGGCCCAGGCGTCTTCCTGCCAACAAAACATATGTGAGAAAATAAGGAAAAATGACCAAAATGTCTGGCTAGGGGTTTCAAACCCAGGACCTTCGACATGGCAAGGCTTTAGCGCGCGCTTTTTGTACCACTGGGGTGTTCTGTTTCATCCATTCATGAGATGACTTCAGTCGGATGTTAGGTAAATTCGTTTCTGAGATGACTTCATTAGATGATTCGATTGGCAGACTTCTAAAGGCTCCATTTCTCAATCGAAACAAACAAAATGAAAACATCAAATCGAACTAAAACCTGAACATGAATCAAAACACAAAAATTTCAAAAAGCCATGGGTCGAAGGCTAGCAAAAATTTGTTCAGTATCAAAACTAAAACCTAACTATACCAGCAATGATAATCGAAACTATGGTCGACATGATATCTACATTTTTTTCGAATGATGCTTGAATGAAAAGTTCCAAGTTTGAAGAAACTTACCTCTTGGAGTGAAATTTGAAGGACTTCGACAGAACCTCCAGGAATGGTTTGATGATGGGTTTGCTTCGACCTCCATGAAGCTATTCCAAATGCTACTTTGCTTTTAGGATGGCGTCAGGAAACAAGGTGTGAGATTGTATGTAGATGGTATTTAGGAATTTTTGAAAGCAAAAGGCCAAGAGGAAATAAGAAGTGAGGTCGAATTCAAAACTCAGGTGTAGTAAGTTTTGAAGTGTTTGAGGATTCTGTGTTTCAGAGTGGAGTTAGTTTTGGATGAACAAAGGTTGCCAAGAAACATGTTAGATTTTCTTTCAAAGACTCTCTATTCTCTCTCCCTCCGGCCCCTTGTGTATTGTGAAGAATAGTTTATTTGTAGATGGATATGGCTGAGATTTGGTAGGGAAAATGAATAATTTTCGAACTGTTTGGGTATATTGTTCCCTTGCTTTTTTTATGCAGCTCTTATGTGCTAATTTTGTGCAAATATGGGAATGAGATAATGCAGGCTTAGACTGGGTCAGCAGCAGTTTTGGAGTGTTGTGGCAGCTTGGTGCAGAACTGTTTCATAGCAGTACAACAGACTGTTCGAAACATGGTTTTGGGGCTTGGTGACTTGCTTTGATCGAAGAGTGGAAAATAAGTCTCCATATGATGTACAAGCATGGTCTGAAGAGTGAGATTTGAAGGATAAGGTTATGACTTGAAATCAAGGATGAGATTGGAGCAAGTGTTTTTAGTATGGGTTCGAACAATTTTCAAATATTGAACTTCTGTCAAAGGGTTTAGAGGTGGATCGAAGCAGATTGCTCGAAGGAAACAATTGCCCAGTCGAATCTTGTGGATCGAATCAAAGCTTGCTCGAAAGAAGCCATTGCCCAATCGAACCTTGTGGATTGAAGCCAACTTGCTCTTCTTCGACTTGTCGAAAGGCACATTAACATCTTCAATTTTTTCATTTTTATTTTCCTTCTACCACCACCTTCGATCTGTTGAAAGAAACATTAACATCTTCAATTTCTTTCATTTTTCTTTTCCTTCGACCATCACCTTCGATCCGTCGAAAGACACATTAAAATTTTCAATTTTTTTCCTTCGACCATCACCTTCGATCCGTCGAAAGACACATTAACATCTTCAATTTTTTTCATTTTTCTTTATTTCTTTAAATAGGTATTTGTAACCACACATGTGAAAGAAATCTTGAGAAAATGAGAGGGCAAATTTTGGGGTACAACAATATGCATATCTGAATTTATCTATGGGACAGAAGAATCAACATAATTCATCGAAATTACATAAATAGTTCTACAAAAATTTAAAATGACTTATTGTTATAAACATGTAGTTGAGGACGTTGCAACATCTTGATAACATCTTCTCTAGATCTTTAAAGCTTCACATCCACCTCAATCAGACCCTTAGAAGAGTATCGTTGAAAAGTACCCCACATAACCTCTAAACCATCATCGTTCTTAAGCTCAAACAGGGTGAACTTTATGTTTCCTTCAGTGTCAAGTGATGGTGAACGATACTCAAGCTTGATCACCTTTCAGTTCTCTGGATATTACAAGAGAGAATTCAGTATGATAATAAGCTCTACGAACGACGTGTCCTACGAGAACCTAGATTGAAGTGTTGACTGCACACCACTGAAGTAGACAAAAACAAGGTGAGGATATGTTTGAGTCATTTCTGGTTGTGGTTTATGATATTGATGAAATGGTTTTGAGGCACTATTTATAGACTTTATGGAACAATTTGGACCCAATAAATCTTATCCTGCTATTATGACATATTTCAGATATGAACATCTGAATTAACCTAATTCGGATATGCATATCCAAAAACACCATGTTTTTATGAAAATAAGAGGTTAATTCGGAAGTGCATATTCGAAATAAGCCTTGTATTGTTTTTTTTTTTAAATTGAAGGTAAATTCAGAAGTGCATATCCGAATTATGCAGAACCATAATCAACATCATTACTTGTACCAAAGAGACATGGAAAAAATAAACAGTTGTAAAACTAAATATAGATAATATGTTATATATGTATTGAATCGTATAAATTTTACAATGTGTATGACAATACATTCAAAAAATGGTTCGGTTATAAAGTGCACTGAACGAATTATCACTGCTTAAACCTAAAATTGGTTCTTTTTCGACTTCTCCCTATTTGATTCTCTCTTAAGCTCCATAAAATTGGTAAACTCTACCATCCTTTCTAAAAAGTGATCCGGCCAAGTTTCCACCTCTTTTGTGGAATGTGTCGTCCACTCCACTGATGTAGCCAGAATAGAACACCCAAGTTTCAAATAACCTGAACAAAATGGCGTGATCTAAGTTATTCAATACACATAATGGGCCGAATGGATCTCTAGGCGGGGGAGTCTGAAGAGGAAAAAATATTTCTGAAAAACCATATCTCGTCAAGTCGTTACACACCCTCTCATATGCGTTTGCTATAAGATGACCCATTTCAGGGAATCTCATCCACTTTTCAACTGGTGTGTGAATGCTAACACTTGGAACAAGAGCATTGTGAACTTTATTGAATGCTTTCAATGTGACATATAGTCGGGTGTAAAGTTCCCTATGTACCGTCAACTCTGAAATAAGTGTTTGGCGCACAAGAGTGTGATTCTCTTCTCCTTTAATGAGTAACCCGAACATGCCCCGAAACCCGCAATTACTATCACTCCCCACATCCATGATTATTATAATGTGTTTGTGCATAAAAAGCGGTATCTCATCAATGTAGATCATTCGTGTTTTTTTAATTAGAGGTATTTGTGGCTGTTTTTTAATAGGCGGTGTACGAGGTGGTTTAGAAATGTGAGCTCCCTTATTAACACTTGTCTTAGATTTTGGGGTTGGAGAATCCGGGAATATTGAACCAACAACTTCATGGTAAGAAGGAGCCCACTTTGTTGAACTATCATCTTGTGTACTTTTCACCTTTTTAGGCGCACCTTTAGTTTTTAGCGGTTGTGAAAGAGGTTTCAAATTGGTGGTTTCCGGAAAGGAAATTTTTCTCAAATGTTCTTTGATGTGCGATTTCATAGAGTCATCAACTTCATAAAATCTATCCATTATCACTTCCAACTCGGTTGTGATGGTTATGTTGGATGTACCTTTCTTTGTCGGTCTGTAGTCATCAAATTAGAGTCTTTTCCAATGAGTGCAAACCTCATCCATACGTATGGAGGAATTGAGCTTTATTTTTCTTAGAAATAATATAAGCACATGAAAGCCCATAAGTTATCCTAATTGTACACCCACACTTGAAACTATTTGGCCCCGTCGTCTCCGCTTGCTTCACTTCATGAAAAATGAAATTCAATCCCGCCCGGGATATATTGTGAACCAAGTGCAAGTATAGAGTGTTGTATTTGAATCGGTGTTCTAATACAGTTTTTCTCCTACCAAAAGTTGTTTGAATTTCATTATGTTGATTTTGGAGCATTTGGTTCACCGTATCTCATTCTCTACAAAGGTCTCCCTTGCTATCACCCAACCACTTCTTCAACGTTGCATGTACAGATTTCACTCTATTAGTTATTGTGTTACCCAAATGTCTAACTCGGTCCATCCAAGCACATACAAATTTTCTTCCAGCTGATCAAGGATACTAAATTTAACGTATTTCAAGAAATTGGGATATTTGACACACAAGTTCCTGAAGTGTACCACATTACCGGTATATAACTCTTCTGTAGTAGAATTTAGAATATCTGCCCATGCACCTATTATCTTCTCAACCACAACACCAAATTTGATCATGCTTTCGTCTTCATCCTTTTTTCCCTTGTTGCCAACTGCAGGTTTGAGCCGAGCTCTCACATTTTTTGTTATATGATACCGACAAAGTAATGCGGTTGATGAAGGAAACACATTACCAAATGCATTCATAAGGGCGTTATCTCCTTCGGTACCAATGACCTTAGACATATTTTGTGGATCCTTGAACAAAGTCTTGCATATACCCAACACCCAAGTGACATTGTCTTCTTTCTCCCATTCCAAAAAACCAAATCCAACCGAAAATGTCTTGTCCGTAGACGTGACACCAACAATTTCTATAAGCAGAAGCCTATACTTGTTGGTCTTGTACGTCGAATCAATTATAAGGACAATTGGAAATGTGTTGAACAACTTGATACTTCTGGACGAGTTCAAAAAATGTCACGAATACTGACGTTGTCCTTACAAACTATATACCTGGAAACGTAGTGGTTATCGTCCAAATATTTCAATAAATGTTGCATTTCTAATCTCAAACCTCTTTGTGCAATGTGTTGTTTATAACGATAATTGTAAACCAACTTGATATTTGAAACACTTTTGGTATATTCCATTCAAACCGGCAAGTATGTTTCTTGGTGCAACTTTGATTAACGATAATTCTGTAATAGATTCCTTCTCTTCTGACTTAAACCGACATATAATTGGATTCCCTTGTAGCTTGGTGTCCAACACATGATTATGCATATTGGAAATGATATTAAACCGCCACGAAGCATCCACCCTATAATAATCGCACAATTTAAATGGACACTCACATTTCCTCAATCCTGTGTCATCATGTTTTAACTTCTGAAATTTTGGAACATATTTCCCACTTCTCTCGCATGTCATCACTACAAATGGTTGCCTTCTACTAGTGTCATTGTCGGACCTTCCAATCACGATGCCAAACCCAAGTTTGCTAGCTTCCATTCAAATCCATTCAAGCATATATTGACGAGAGGTGAAACTTTTATCATTTGTAAATTGTTGTCTAAAATCTATCACAACATCAATCGTTTTATCAACGCCATTCATCTCATTCGACTTAGCATCTTCATTGACCTTGTCTGAAACCTTTACAATAACTTTGAGAATATTGTCGGGATGCACCATACCTAACACGGCCAAAACAACATAAATTATGTTAAAACAAAATTATGCTTCTGTAACAGACATATTTTCGGATATGCACATCCGGAATATGGTAGGTTGAATTCAGATATGCATATCCGAAGTGACGCTATTTTTTTCTTCCACAAATCATCATTAATACAAGGAATGTAAGATGAAATGAGGAAAATTTACTTCAAATTGCAACTTTCTATGCTCTCTTTGCTATGCTCAAACACTTGAAACTTGGTTTGGAGACGAAAATTTCATTGAGAATGGTTTAAGTTTTGTTAAGGGTTTTGGTTATTGGAGGAAAGAAAATAAATGAAATAGTTGGAATGGATGACCATGCGGCATTCTAATACGACAACTGTAGTTTCGTATATGCATATCCGAAACTACCTCTAAAATTTTAAATCAAACATTTAAGTATTAAAATATAGAAAAATAGTATCTTCGAATGTACATATCTGAAACATACTGAGAGGTACGTTCAGATATACATATTTAAAAGATATTTTCGAATTTTCAAAAGTGTATCTCAACACTAAAAAGTGGAAAAATAAATTCTCTTAAAAATAAATAAATAAATCTATGTCATCAATGTGGTTTAAATCACAAATTAATTGCACACCGTTAAACGATTATCGTACGTTGATTTAGATCAAACGGTTGAGAGTTATATGACATGAGAAATCCATTTCATGGAGCGTATATTACACGCGTATACACTACGCGTGAAGTACCAATCACCATTGTATTTTATTCTTAACGCCAATCTCCCCTCTCCAAGAAACAGTTTCACCCAACGCCTATGGCCACTCTTTTTCTCCAAAATCCCTCGCTGTTTATCAACCCCGCCACTCTATCACCCCAATTCGTTCCAGAATCTTCTTCATCCTTCAGCTGAGAAAAAAAAAGTTCATCACTCTTGGTATAGTTCACTCTTAATCTTCAGATTTTGATTCAGTGTTAGGGTTTTAAACCTGATTCGTTTTTGTGTATTTTTTTTTTTTTGCATGCAGTTCTTGAAGGAAAAATTAATTTTAGATTTTGATATAATGTTACTATGGTTGTTGAAATTGAATTGACTCGTATAATTTCTTGCACTGAGTTTATCAATCTTAGTATCAAAGTCAAGTTAACATGCTTAGAAATGTTTCTGAGTGAAATTGGGTTGATTAATTGCGGAAAATTACTAGTGTGGGTTGTAATTTATTTTTTCTGCTTTCGATCAGGCTGGTGTCTACCTGATCCGTTTTTATTTTTGTTTGCATGCACTTCTTAAAGGAAAAGTCCTTTTGAGTTTTTATGTAATTTAAGTATTGGTTGTTGAAGTCTCGAATTAACTTATACACTCTTTAGTAAATTTGAACCTTTTGATTTGTCAATTTGTCCGTTTTTTGAACTTGTTAGGCTCTTTTTGTGTGCTGATGGTTTGTGAAGTTTGGTCATCAATTTTGAGTTTTGATACCGAGTTCTGGTTTGGTCTGGCTTGACCATCTTAATTTATTTTATTGATTGCTTATAAACTTCATTGTGGTTTGCTTTATTACTAGTAATGTTGTATGAGTCAAAAGAACTCATGATTTATCTTTGTTATTTTCACGTGTATTGTTTTACAGTGTGTAAACGATGGGAGACGCAATTGATTTGTCTGGGGATGGAGGAGTCATCAAAACCATTGTGAGGAAGAGCAAGTCAGATGCTGTGGCTCCAACTGAAGATTTTCCCGTTGTTGATGGTATGCTTATCTGTAATGCGAATACTTTAGAGTTCAAACCTAGTACAGTATATTGTTGTGCATGGCGGATGGCGGTCCATTGCGGGGAGCCAAAATCCCGCCAAACTGGACGCATTGCAGCGTCGTTATAGCGGATTATGGCAGAAAAACCCTCAATATCGGCCGTTATTTACCATTGTGTGAGCCCAAAAACCGCCATGTGTATCTGCCATAGCACCGCAATTCCGGATATTTGATAACACTGGTACAATAATCGTTAGAATATCATTAGTATCTTTTATATTATTTTTTGAGCATTTTACAGTATGCCTCTTAGGATCAGATTTTATACTATTTAATTACATGATTTGTTGTTGATTTATGCTTAATGAGATCAATAATTTTGAAGCACTGCACGCATGGTTTTATTCTTATTGTATTATTGTTTCTCCGATCAGTTCACTATGAAGGCACGCTCGCTGATACCGGTGAAGTCTTTGACACTACACATGAAGACAACACTATATTCTCCTTTGAACTTGGAAAGGGTAGTGTTATCAAGGCTTGGGATATTGCCGTCAAAACCATGAAGGTCAAATAGGGCGTGCTTTTGATAACCTGTATTAAGGTTTTGGATTGGTCTCATTTTTCTTTGGCTGGTTTCAACAGGTAGGAGAAATTGCAAAAATAACATGCAAGCCAGATTATGCATATGGTAGCGCAGGATCTCCGCCAGATATACCTCCAGAGTACTTATCTCATTTCATGCACACAATACTTTTGGTTAGAACAAAGATTTAAAAATGCCAAAAATGACCATTTATTTTCTAAATCTTTAGTAAAAAAATATCAAGATAGATATCCTAATAAGTTCAGGTGAATTTATGCAGTAAATTTGTGGAGCTTGGTTTGTTTCCTATTCTGCTTTCCTTAGTAGTACTTGCAAGAAGTTGAATTGCATTTACCTGTGAATGAAAGTCTCTAATTGTTATTTATTTTTTGGATTCCCTTGCAGTGCAACACTGGTTTTTGAAGTTGAGCTAGTTGCCTGTAGGCCACGGAAGGGCTCTACTACTGGAAGTGTTTCAGAGGAGAGGGCTAGGCTAGAGTAAGTCTAGCACATTTATGCTTAATAATTTTTTTTCTATCCTCCAAAAGTAGAGGGGAGCTGTTATTTTTGTTAGCCAACAAAAGTTGGTATAACGGGTAAGTAAGGATTCTACTTATATCCTAAAAAGACGTGGTTCTGAGTCATGATGTCGATGTGATCTCATTGGTAGGTATAATTTGTTAGTATTTATATATAAGTAGGATCTTTCATGGTTTGGTTCAAGAAGGAAAAATCAAACCAAACTGAACCGTTACAACAATTCGGTAAAATTGAGCTGAACTCTTGATGGTTCTTCCCAAACCAAGCTGGTATAAAGGTTTGGGTGCAATGATTCTTTGTTTTCAGATCAAATTACCGTAATCTTTTTGAACCAAACTCTATCAAATTGCTATTAGGATTCTTTAAAAAAAATAAAAAAACAACCAAATCAAATATTAAGAATGTTCACAAAAACCCAAAACCGAAAGGAAAAGTCATTAACCAAATGTTTTGCGCAGTTTGTGAGCTAACTGCCCATCACAGTTTGATTATTTTTGATGCGGTTCAGCTTTGTAAATTCTCTTTAAGCCTTGGTGCTTTGCCTTAGCCCTAGTGAGCTCTTGCGATTCAACTACGTAAACATTATATATAAAAACTGTTATTTTTGTTTGCTTTGGATATATAGCAATGTGATCCGTATGCTGTGACTTGAAATGAAACACAGGGAGCTGAAAAAGCAGAGAGAGATTGCCGCTGCTGCGAAAGAGGAGGACAAGAAGAAGAGAGAAGAACAAAAAGCGGCAGCTGCAGCTCGTGTGCAAGCCAAGCTTGAAGCCAAGAAAGGTCAAGGAAAGGGTAAAGGAAAAGGAAAGTAGGGACTTCAAGTATCTGCAAAAATTGATGTATGAAAATAATCAAATATCTATGTTCGAAATTCTGAGTCCATTCTAAATAATTGTTGGCATGAGTATTAGATGTTGGATTGCTTGCTATGGAATGAATAGGCAATATCATGTTTTTTTGTTTCATTTGGGTTCTTTATGTTGTCAAATATGGCTCACAACTAAGGTGGCATTTACATATACACCTTAATTACATGCTTGTTCTATGAATAAATGATTACTCTATAAGAGTTCTTATTTACGCTTAAACAATTCTGACAATCAAAGATGAAATTAGGATAAACTTTGGACAAGCTAAAAGATGTGACAAATTTGTAAGAAAATGTGGCAAGTCATGTAGTAATTTTTAGAGAATTTCTTACCTCAACCCATATGGAAAATGGACACTTTATGCAATTCAGAATTTGACCACCTGAAAATTGGAAATGCATTTTCGGTTTGCACCATATTTTGCACAAAATAAACTAAATATGGTTTTACCTTTCAAAATGCAAAAAAATGGTACCGGAGGTATACTTTTAATTTTAAATTAGAATTCTATTTTCGGTTCTATTAGCGGGAAGATTGAATTTTGTTGCAACCTTGACCTTTTATATATAATCGAAAGTATACTTTCAATTTTATGGACAATGCAGGTTATTTAAAATAGTAACCAATATGGTCATGATCAATATGGTCATGTTTGATCAACCAATATGATCATGTTTGATGAGTACTATTTCTTCTTTGTTTAATATGTACTTTTTTTAAATACGTTAATATAAAATTACAAGTAAATATTATATTAAACACAAAGATTCTTAATATTTTTTATAAATAATATACGTAATCAAAATATTTATTAATTGTGAAAGTAAATGATTTTAAAGGTTAATGTACTCTTACTATGTAATTTTTTATTTTATTTTAATGAATGAAATGTTATATTTTTATCCATAAATCAACTATTATTACATATTATTATTATTATTATTATTATTATTATTATTATTATTATTATTATTATTATTATTATTATTATTATTACATATTATTATTATTATTATTATTATTACATATTATTATTATTATTATTATTATTATTATTATTATTATTATTATTATTATTATTATTATTATTATTATTATTATTATTATTATTATTACATATTATTATTATTATTATTATTATTATTATTATTATTATTACTATTATTATTATTATTATTATTATTATTATTATTATTATTATTATTATTATTATTATTATTATTATTATTATTACTATTATTACTATTATTATTATTATTATTATTATTATTATTATTATTATTACTATTATTATTATTATTATTATTATTATTATTATTATTATTATTATTATTATTATTATTATTATTATTATTATTATTATTATTATTATTATTATTATTATTATTATTATTATTATTATTATTATTATTATTATTATTATTATTATTATTATTATTATTATTATTATTATTATTATTATTATTATTATTATTATTATTATTATTATTATTATTATTATTATTATTATTATTATTATTATTATTATTATTATTATTATTATTATTATTATTATTATTATTATTATTATTATTATTATTATTATTATTAT